>OU026080.1:11409000-12818000 GCA_907269065.1 Crocallis elinguaria | reverse complement strand
CGGCGTTTAAGCTCACAAAGATGTAGAATTTACCTTTACAAGGTAAATTCTACTAAAACTCTTTGCTCGAAATCGTAGGGATGAAACTTAAAATATTTTCACTTATTCCTTGGAATAATCTCTAAGAAAAAATTTCGGAGAAAATTAAAGGAAAAGTTTTTCTGGATCAACACTTGGCCAGTTATTTTATAACATTTCATTTCATTCAGTGTTTAATATACAAAAATAAAGCCCAGTATAATAATAAGCATAAACATAAGTATATGAAATATATTTTATAGTGTTAACCGACACTAGCGGATGTTCACATAAATATATACATCACAAAAATTTTTGTGATGTATATATTTATGTGAACATAAGTATATGTTTTCATACCCGGTAGTTTAGCATTTGATCACTACCATTACCTCGCGTGATCTTAACAGACGGTCGAAGATTGGGAATATTCCCAATATTCGACCTCTCAAGCGAAAAGACACCGATAAGTGCTTTGCAACAGATTTACAATATGAAAGTGGTTGTTAACCAAGCAAGCGCTAGAAAATGAGTTTAAATAAGTTTAAAACGGCACATAACGTTATAACTTATAACCCTTATAACTTCAATCTCATTCTCTTCCTCAAAAACGTATGTATCATTCTTGATTTATAGCTCACTTCATAAAAACCAGGTGACGCGCGTAGGTAATATAAAAGCGCAATTTATCATTTCCCCAATACCCGGCCTGACTGCGAGCCATTTTAAAAATGTCCCAATTGTATTTTCGAATGCTCGCTCCAGGTACAACGGAGGAAAAGTGATGTGGCACGAACAAAAACGTCAAACAAAATTGGTAGGTGCCCAGTTGAGTGCCATTTTGTGTACCCACAAGATGCAGAAGAAACTTTTGAGACAGATCACTCCTCAGTCCAAGACGCAAAAGAAAGATAACTAAACTAGCACTAAGTGGATAACTTTCCGAGAAAACATTTTTTCTTTTTCTTTCGAGATAAGTTCAAAAGTTGGGTGATCATAATTTGACCTGTACTTACGCACAGTATTCTCCATCTGATAGTAAGAGCAGTCTATACAATAACAGCAATAACTTGTATTGGTTTGGTAGCTTTTATAACCTTTTTGCAAACTAAGTTTGAAATAAAAATTAAAATACACGCCTGGTTGTATGGAAGAAAACACTATAATGGGTTGGGTTGTCTGGAAGAGATTTCTATGAGCGATAAGACCGCCCATTGTGACTTAGTTTATTAAGATTTTAGTGTTAAATATTCCTTGTACTGTGGTGTTTCAATAAAGAGTTTATCTATCTATAATGGTTAAAAACTCGGGCCGTCAGGCCAACAACCAATCTCAAATTAAAAATCTGTCACCATTGCAAGTACCTGCACTTGAGCGCCATTTTTCATTATTAAAGATAAATATATTTTAGTTGTTAAAACATGCCTAATATACACTGACTATAGATTCTTTCTTGCATACAATGAGCGAGTGTGGCCGAGCGGGAACTTGCAGTGCGACTTTCAATCCGACGCACCATAGTTCGAATCTCGACTCGGCCCGCACCGCACGTTCAAGAACCACAAAATTCGAGGACATGTGACATCCACCAAGCCGCACTGGGCCGCGTGGTGGATTATGGCCCATACTTGCATAAGCGTTTATGGCCTGCATAATACGTAATGTCTCAGGGTAAGGAGCACAGTGCCACGCAGGCCTTTATATTACAAAGTTCTGAGTGGCACTGCAACTGTTATGGACAATGCTTACCATCAAATTAAAGACAAGTTTGTAACGTTTTCCACTAAATCCCGTATTCATAAACGTATCGTAACTTACTTAATTACTAGAAAGTGTTTTGTCTCGTTTTCACGCGTAACAGTTTCCGTCAACGAGACGTTGACAGAGCAGTTTAAATCATAGATTACTATCTTATTGAGCTTTTATGAATAAGGGGGTTAGTATATAAAAAAGCTTCAAAACTGTTTATTGTATCTACCACTACATCAAATACAGTACCTATGCCTAGTGTAAGTTCTGTGACAAGTTAACGCATTCTACCACGTACGCGTAAACGTTTTTTTTGTATGAAGTAATGTACAGCGAACCTAGCGCCGCATTTAGGAACTATCATCGCGCATTTGTTTTGTACGGTATTTACTCGACAAACGTGGTCGTTCGCGTAAACGGATTTTAATTACGAAACTCACACACGGCACACAGTATGATATACAACGTATCTGTTTTACAGTATTAATATATACCATTTGTGTTTACCAATTTAAATAGTCGTTCAGATTAGAGCCTCTGAGGAGTGTTTAATCGCAGATTTAATCTCGCCTGGGAGGCTGATACACATAATACTACATTCGAAATTGGTCGTCGGCTTCATTCTCTATCGGTCAATACTACCCGATATTGGTTTCGGTAGGATATTGAGTTTTTAAGTCTACGGAATTGTTGCTAGCGATCTTAAACTGATCCGCTTAGGAATAAGCATCTATTGCTATACACTGATGAAATTGAACTTTGTACTTAAGTATTCGTTTTCTTTTCTTTTATGAAATATTTTTGAACTACCCGCCTTATATTTTTGTTATTGTTTTTATCTATACAAATAAATAAAATTGAAGTGTCTGTTTGTAATATCAAAATAACAGCTTTTTACTAAATGCATATGAAAGTATATATGGTACCTATAACAAAACAACCATTTTAACATTTTTTGTCTGTCTGTCTGTCTGATTGTTCCGGGTAATCTCTGAAACGGCTGGACCGATTTTGACGGGACTTTCACTGGCAGATAGCTGATATTACAAGGAGTAACTTAGGCTAATTTTATTTTAGAAAAAGAATTAGGGTTCCGCACAAGAAAATAAAACCCATGAAATCCAATATTTCCGCGCGGGTGAAACCGCGGGAAGCAGCTAGTTTTAAATAAATCTTTCTGTTATTGTAATAGAGTAATGTCAAGCTTCAGTGTCTCTCACCAGCGTACAAGCGAAATATGGTGAGTTGCAGTACAGTTTACGAGTTTGAATCTCTGGATTGGCAAGAAACCTCATAACTGAGCCTGTAGGTATCCTTCCAAAAATGTATTCTAACGGACTTACAAGATGATACCATCGATAACAATAAACGTCGTTGCTTCTTCAACACTACAATTAATTGCACCTAATTAGATTGAGGCCGCCTCGAAAACCCGCTGGGTCGGAATAAGCACTGCCTAGGCGAGACGGCGCTTCAGGACTTGAAAATTGTTTCCAATTGTTTTATTGGTAGAAACAATTTCGGGATTTTACTTCGTTGACTTCTTGTTGGCCGTTTATTTTGCAAAGCTCGGAATAATGATGTCTTTTTGGTTGGAATGATGTAAAATAGGCACCTTAATAAAGTATACACATTTCCATGCAATTAGGTGACGAGATGAGGGTCGCAATCTTTATAGTTGCCCTTAATAATTATAGCGCCACTAACATTTACAGATTTGTTCATAATTCTGGTTAATGCAAAGCACTTAAGTATTCGACAAAGATTTTGTTCATTGTTTCATTATTCTTTTCATACACCTAAGTATATTTAAATTTAAGGGATTTACTTCAAAAACAAACTCGTTAGTGGGAGGACTAACTCTTTTGCGAGTGTCCGTCTGGGTTGCTACCACCGCTTTGCTCGTGAAGTCTGCCGCCAAGCAGTAGTGTGCAAGCATTACTGTGTTCTGGTTTGATGAGCAGAGTAGCCAGTGAAATTACTGGGCTTATGAGACTTAATACCTAATGTCTCAGGGTAACGAGCGCACTGCAGTGCCGCGCAGGCCTTTGTGTTTCTAAGTTCTGGGTGGCACTGCAAATGTTATGGGCCGGCATTATGCTTACCATCAGGCAAACGACCAGCTCGTCTCGTTACCAAATAACATAAAAAAAAATCAGTTTCTTAACTACAGCTTTCTTTCTTTATGCCAAATTTCATGCATATTGGTTTTTATCTGTAGAAGTTGTGGGTGGCTCCCTGACAGGCTGAAATGTTTAAACGAGCGACGATCTTACAAGGGTTGTTACTCCAGAAAACAACAACAATCACGAGTAAAAATTACGCAATTTTCAAGGCTTGCTTTGTTTCAAAACAAACGGCGCGGCGGAGCGTCTTTGCCTTGTGTTAAACAAAAACAATGTAAAGAAAATAAAATCTAAGCAAGATACATTTTATACTATTTTTTACGTATCATTTGGCTTATAAGTTTTGAACTAAAGTTAGTTTGTACTTTCTGTTATCATATTAAAGCAATTTGTCGTACCAAGTACGAAACAGCTCCCAAGCCGTCATTTAATTTTACGCTTATCAAAACGTTGTTAATTTTAGTCGACTGAAGTGAGTCCCAAAATGGCCGTTGTATTGGCTTATCTGACCACTGTTTTACGTGAGAGGTCGAGGTAATGCAAAAGTTTAAATGAGTGAAGATTTTGGGCCATATACAAATTTATTCTAGAATAAAATATTTATTTGACGGGGGTACGAAATTGTGCAAGTTTTTTAAACGACTTCCGAAAAAGAGATTCTCAATTCGGACCTCAGAACACAGGCATTTGTGAACCAATTTGGAAAATTCTTTTTTATTTGAAAGGATATACTTTCATATAGGTCCCTTAGATATAATTTCATCATAATCGGTTTAGTAATTTGCCATTGAATTCGACACTTTTTTAGTTAAAGCAATTTTTATATACTATTTTTGATAACGAGACGAGTTTGCCTGTGTGTGAACTATCGCAATGCCACTGAGAAATTTGAAACCAAAAAGCCTTAGCGGCGCTGCAGTACTCTCGTTACCCCTACTCATCAGCCCAGTAATTTCACTGACTGCTTTGCTCATCAAATCGGAACACAGTAATGATTGCACTTTACTGCTTGGCGGCAGAACGAACGAACCTAAATCTACTGGGCATGTAATTTCTTACTAATATTGCAGTAGTTGTTGGGCCAGTGTGAATCATCACACTGGCCCTATTGGCGTTAAATATTGTAATCAAGAATGGTAAACAAATTCGTAAAAAAATAACATTTTATTTTTATTTTTTGTTGGACCATTTTTAGTTACGTTAGCAAATTTTACTTACGAGTACTTGCTTTAGTTAAATGCATTTGTATGTAGGTTAGATGCTTCATATTGCAGCAGAATGTCCACAAAGAATAAAGCGCTCGTGTGTGTTTAAATTATTCGTTTGGTCTGCACACTCCTGCATTATTTATCAGATCTGAACTGAAAACGGACTATTCAGTGGATTGAAACGTTCCCCTACTTTATAATGTCACCACATTTATTTCTGTATTGGTATAGTCCATGACGATTAGAAGTTGGTTCTGAGTGCGTCTTTGAACGAAGCTACGCCACTAATTAGTTTTAGTTAGATGTGTAAGGTTGTAGAAGTTCATGTTGAAATTGGATGTTGTTACTACTGGGGAATTGTAGCTTTTACAAGGACAGGGTAAATATAGTTTCTTATCATACATATGTGCATCATCAAACTTCGAAGACATCGTTGCTAACATCTGCCTGTATTATCAGCCTGGTAAATATGACAAAAACTAAAAAAATGAATATTTTAGTAGCATTTTTTTTTTTCAAAAATATTTTCCAGGCTATCTGCTGCCCGTGGTATCATCCGCGTGGATATTATCCGCGTGGAGATATTGGCCTTCATGTTTTTTTTTTCGAGGAACCCTAATTCTTTTTCTAAAATAAATATAGCTTAAGTTATTACTCCTTATATAACATCAGCTATCTGCCAGTGAAAGTCCCGTCAAAATCGGAGATTACCCGGAACATACAGACAGACAGAACAAAATTTTAAAAATGGCTGTTTTGTTATAATAGGTACCGTATATATACTTTCATATGCATTTGGTAAAACGCTGTTATTTTGATATTACAAACAGACACTTCAATTTTATTTATTTGTATAGATATAAATGAGAAAAAGGTCTTGTCACTGATTTATTTTGTGGTGAACGATAGAGAACTAACCAACGGCATCGCTATGTTCACAACCCATTAAAGCCACTGATCTAAAGATTACTTAAGTTTCGAGAGTTAGATTGCATCCATCTATCTTCTACTTGTCACTGTATTTCAGCTTCAACTTTGTAGGTCCTCAGATACAAAACCAGCCATGAATTATTCACATCGTCGGGGGCCCGTCCGCTTTGTGGCCCGTAATTCTGTTAGTACATGCGACAGTGGCCCGCAAGCCCCACGAATTTATACGTGTTGTATTGTCGTTTTATTTATGGCCCACTGTCTTATAAATCTCCCTTTTTTCTTGACCTGCAAGTTACTATTATTGTTCCCAAGGGTATTCGTACATAAGTAAGTTTAAAGGTTAAGTTTGACTTGGCTTCAAACTTAGGGTAACTACTTAACTGCAAATCTGCGTCCAGGTTTCGACTTGCTGTCAATCTGGCGCAGTTAATGGCAGTCAAACTAGATTGTGAGTGTGGAGCTATGACACTCATACACACATAATAATATGCACTCGTTAAACTTATAACACCCCTTGTTGCGTCAGGGATTAAAATGAAATGAGATACTTAATATATTATGTAATGTGCTTAGTCATCGTGACGCTTGAGATGTGTACAAAGCAACCATTACAGTGAAATATTATATAAGTTCAAATTTGCCCTGAAATCAAATAAACTTCCTGGTTTTTCGGTTCGTAAAACAGAACCTAATCCTTTTTGACGAGCGAAAATTTTATGTTTATACGCAATGTTTTATGTCAACAAATATTTTCCTATATTAGGTACATTACCAAAAAATTACCTACTGTCGATTTCTTATTACTTCTTATGTCACTGCGGTATCCCTATATAGTTACCTAGAAAAGCGACAGTAGTTACAGCTAGAACAGAATGGTCGTGTAAACATGGTCGCCCCTGAGTTTATTGAAAGGGTCCAGCCCCGAGCGTGCCACAGAGAAAATAACGTAGACGGACTTCCTACTCACTTGGTTCTACCCACAAGCTCCAATAGCAGGCTTCTAATACAAAGCAAGTTTCCTACTGTATAAGAGATCTGCAACAAGATCCTGTACCCCTGTATAGATTACATTTATAAATGTCAAAGTGCATAAGTCACTTCGAAAAAGATACTCTACTGTATCTTGTTACTGTCATTGTGCCTTGGTCACGTCTCTCAGACGACAAATGGACCTCCATTCTTACATTGGGCACCATTCGCTGCATATTTTACGACGGATCAAGAAGCTTAAAGCACTTTCACGGTAGATAAAACACACCCAATGCCTTGGGTATTGTGAAAAACTATCAAAGGTAGAATAGAAAGGAGGGTGTTAAACTTGAATAGCTTTTTAGTTGAATTTCGACAAATGGAAGAATCGTCGCGATGGAGCGAGCCCATTCAGCTTTTAGATGATATTAAAACGCTGAAGGACTTCATCGTATTAAAGTTTTCAATCAAATTCTCATTAAGTAGGTATTCGAAATGCTTCAAATAATCAAATAATATTGATGCGCTGATTTGGAAAGGTCCCAAATTGTTTAGTTGTTTATAAAGGCTGGCTGAGTTAAGCCATTGCAAAGCTTTTCTGATTTTAATTGGTAATTTTACTATAAGGTTCATAAAACGCAGTTTTGGCTTAGTGGGAACTGGAGCATACCTACACACTTTTGCTATATCTCCAGCACGTTTGGTAAAAGTCTACTCTCAGTGAAGCAACGCATGTTGTCAATAACGTTTATTGACAATTTAAAATGTTTTGTAATATAAATAAATTGCTCTTATAGAACCCCAGAAGGTGGCCCTGTCCGTTCGTCCATCTCAATCTGGCACAACGTCATATCTTCTACGATTATTAACTCAAATTTCATGACGAAGGCATGAAATTTGACACACACACAGCCATGTTTTTGGGCCGTAGAAGAACGATATAAAAGGTTCAGTTATAATTATTTAACTAACACTAACTAACACTATTTTTAAGTAATAAAACTAATTTAACCGTAACTTAGCTGTCGAAGCATAAGAAAATGTCATTTAAGTTGTTTCTCATATAAGTGAAATGTAATTTCTTTTTGAGAAATAAATATTCTTTAACCAGAATGTGAAAAGTAATGTTAAAGTTTTGGAGGAAAAATCTATGAACTTCTACAACAATCCCAGATCGGGCTACTAATTAATAATACTAATCATTTTGGTAATCAGGTACCTTACGATATACCTAAAGGTTACTCTATACCATTTTACTGCACATCGTGGTACCAAGTTTTTCGTTTGAGGTAATGCGGGGTTGGTAAAAAACCCTCTTGAGAAAGGAAGTTTATTCCTTTCAGGTCCGAATTTCTGAAAAATAAAACTGATGTAATTTAAATACTAATATTACGTTTACGTTATGTTTATGATTTTATGTTAATTACTTGCGCTTGCTTAAATTAATACTCTTAATTCTCGTGAAAAACTCACTTCTATTTAAACCCTACTAAAATTTGCTTAAATTAATTATTTAATTAATAGAAGGCATTAATCAAAATAAGTGTTTTCCCGTTTTCTCTTCAAGTAATCCTTTTGCATTGATGAAGTGTTTTCTTGAGGAAGTTTGAAGACATTCCATCAAACCGCACGGCTCTGCCGAGAACTCTAACTTGGTACTATTCTACCGAAATTCGGTATTGAATGTGGCCACCGGCAACCATGGTAGATAGGATCGGCTATTTCTTGAAAATAGAAGTCCCTTGTGTTTTCAAATGTTTTAAATAGATACTTGCGAGTATTTAAGTACTGTAGCACTTGGAATACTGGTGTCGATTCTGGGGTCCCTAAACCTAATTTTAGTTTCGGTCTCTCTTTCCAATAACTAACACGAGAAAGGGATAGAAGATGTTTCACAGCTCTGAATTTAGTCAAATAGCTGTCAAATATCGTCCATCTTTGACAAATTAGGCGTCACGAAATTAACAATAGATATAAGCAAGATAATTAATCTGTCTGGTCTAAAATATAGTCCATCCCTTTCCCATGTAAAGATAAAGAAAGCGAGAGTGAAACTAAAATTCTAGGTGTGAAACGCCAGAATCGACACCAGTTTCACTATAACCCTAACAACAAACAAAACAAAAATAACCGGTTTTTACTCTAAATCTGACTTAAATTTCATTCCCACGTAAGAGGGACATTTGTGTATTATACCAAGCATTATTGTTCATGCTGCAAACAAAACCCGTAATAATTTTAGAAATCATCCTTTACATTCGGGGACCTAAAATCATACATACTAATATAACAGAAAAACATTAAAAAATTTAATGCTTACGTGGCAAAAGTAAAAAGTAGGTATATACTTATATTTACGAAGCTATAACTGAAGATGGATAATTCACAATTATAATACGGTTTATCAACATAAGTGCATTTCCATAAATTATCTTTATACAGACATTGTTGGTGGGGCAGAGCTATTTGCTTCCAGTAATGGCATTACAGAGCAAACAAGAGTGCTCTTTAATGTTTATTTACATACAATGCATTAACCGAGTCTGTATTTGCAGACCACAGACTTACAGACAAATCTGTGTTGCAGACTGATCTTAGATTACAGTAAAGTTGAATGAATAATTCAACTTCCTTCTCTTCGTGAAGTAAGCCATGAAAACTCTTATATTTTATTTAACTTTTCACTGTATAAAACCGACTAGTATAAATAAATTATTATACAATATACCTTTCGACGCGTATCCCGTTATATTATGTGCCATATTAGACCAAAAGTCCATGCCACATTAGACCCTCATCCGTGTCATAATAAATGTGTATTGCCCGTACTAAAAATAAATCTGACATTTCAATTCGAATATCCTAGAATAAGAACCGATCTAGAAACAAAACAATATAATAACCATTCATCATTAGAAAGCAATCGAGTTATCGTTGAAAACAATCTTTCTACGACCTTTGTACTATTGGTAATTGTATTCATATTTTGTTACACTGAACGGAGCTACAAATTGGCGAGTTAATTTAATTGTCAATACCATTTTTATTACTTTATAAATAAACTAGCTTCTGCCCGCGATTTCACCCGCGTTCCCACAGGAACCGTCAAACCGATCTGTCAAATTAAATCAACTTGTCAACATTATAAAAAACTTTATTGATAGCTGTCAATTTATTGACAGCTGTCAATGTCAATTTTATGTCACACTAACTTCTGCCCGCGGTTTTCACCCGCGTTCCCACAGGAACCGTGCATTTTTCCAGGATAAAAAGTAGCCTATGTTACTCTCCGGTCCATAAACTACATCTATGCCAAAAATCACGTCGATCCGTTGCTTCGTTACTGCGTGAAAGCAGGACAAATCAACAAACCAACAAACACACTTTCACATTTATAATATTAGTATGGATAATTAAACTAAGTGTTTATTTAGGTTGTGTATCCTAGAGCCTCAGTTTGATAGACCGTGCTGTTGACCTTTACAGCGTCTCTAAATGGCAGGAAACCGCATCATTCGCCTTTCAGTGAATAAATATTATTTCATTTGTTAGAAAGTTTCTATACAAAAAAGAAATCTTTTTGTGCCATCTGGGGCCTGTTTCATAAAAAAGAAGACGGTCTCAAGAGCTGTGACGTCACACATTATCATTTCCATGAGTGGGTCTGTTTTTCCGTAATCAGTGGCGTGCCCCCCTGATACACGTGAAGGGCAAGGTTGGTCTCTAATAATACTAATGGATGTGGCCCCTACTAAGGTTTCAGCTCTAAACCATTTTCAGAGTTTTGTGGTCAAGTCAAGGATAAAACCAATAACCATAGTTATTCACGTAAGTATACAAAATTTAAAATTTTATTGAAAAAGGAATAAATATTTTTTTTAAAAATCCCCGTTCCCTTTAGAATCCGTCGGGGCTCCCAGCTCTTATCGCTACATTTTAATTGATATTGGGACCATAGATAGCTGGCAGCCCCGATGGATTAACTCGGAGTAGGGGTTTTGAATAAATTATTTAGTATTTTTTTCAATAAAGTTTTATCAGTTGTGGGTTTTTCAAAATTTTTCATTTTGCTTTTATATTTTTATCTTTTTAGAGAATTCCTATAAGATTTCTTTGTAGTGCCCTGAACCAAAGTTATACTATATAAGCAAACTGCACTACACAATTGCCAAAATGAAACATACAAAGAAAAAGATAGAAAGAAAAAAGAATGAGAGAAAAATCATACGACGCTAAGTTAAAGGAAAATAACACATAATAGCAAAAATAAAAAAATTGCTTTAAAAAAGCTACGAACCGACTTCAGTGACAAACTACTGAACCGATTTTGATGAAATTTCTATGGGACCAATCTGAAAGTATATGCTTTCAAATAAAAAATAATTTTCCAAATCGGTTTATAAATGACGGAGATATGAGGTAACAAAAATAAAAAAAACACCCACCGAATTGATAACCTCCTCCTTTTTTGGAAGTCGGTTAAAAAGGTAATAAACGGACACACGTGCTTCATCATTAACCGGTAAATGTCCACTGCTGAAAATCTGCCCAATGGAAGGGGATTTTGCAACAACAGACCAATTTCTACAGTATGAACATATTAACTCATCATATTTAAATTAGATAATATAAAAAAATTGAATAATAACGAATTTAAAAAGATTATTACAACATGGCTTAAACGTTATAATTATGACGAAATTGAAAACCTGTTTGCAAATTTGTATTTTTAACAATCGTTATAATATATACACAACAAAATATCACATACACAATCACCTGTACATACACGTACATACACAACTCACACAAACATGACACACACATACACGACACTTACATACGCTATACATACATACCCACACACACACAGAGGAGCGCGTGCGTTTTGCGCATCCTCATACCCTACATACGTATATCGAACAATAGAATTGATTGTAATGAATGATGTATGACATAAAACTTTAGTATGTAGCTATTAAATAGGAGAAGCCACTGACTCCTGAAACACAGTGTATACTAGTTCGGGAGGCTATGGATTCAGCATAACTATGTAAATACTTTTATGTCAAAATAAACGATTTATATTTGTATTTGTATTTATCATTTACTTTAAATCTGGTCCCCTAATATCATATCGAGTAATCCAAAGTAAACAAGTCCAATAGTAGAGTCAGGGTTGACTCCAGCTCGCGTGTGTACACCACAAGGTCACGCTTCAACAGCGCTCTTATCGTGTCGTTACTTTCCAATCTTGGTCACTCCACTCGACATAACTCACGCACTATTATGTTACAAATAACTGCAAATACTGGTATTTAGAGAACTTAGGGCCGATTTTTCAATTGTACTTTAACGAACTGATTGCTATCCAATCAATTAATTTTCGTGTTTTTAGTGTGTATTTCGGGTCTTTCATTTCAAAATTAATGGAACGTTAGCTAACTAAGGTTTATTTATTTAGAATGCCTTAAATGTATTTACGTCTGTCTTCACCACAGACTTAGATGATTCAGGAAATTATCTAACAGGACGCTATCTGACAATTGAAAAATCGGCCCTTAATGATATAAGTTTCATTTGCGAAGGTCAATGTCGATTTATGAATTTGGCTTTGAAAGGATAGTAAACATTAAAATCTCTCGTGTTTGGAATTTTGATAGCTCTTATATTCGATTAGAATTCTGTTTTCATTATTGAGATGGCTCTATCCAATATCATCTTGCACTGATATTTTCTATATTTTGCGTATACTTATAATGTTTCATTAAAATAGGTTCATTAATTTCAGAGGTTTTGGACTTGAAAGTTTGTATGAAAAGCAGTAAGGTGTAAAGGCTGTGCGTATCAAAAAGCATACCGTTCCACACTTTACAAACCGGTCAAAAAATAAATGCGCGTTTTGCTTATGCCTACAATTTAAAGGGAGCAAACATACATCGGGGTGACTACGTGTGTAACTATTAAAAACAAAGTTAGCGGACGTGTGCGAGCGGGTAATGAGCTTATTAAAAGTTTAACACTTCGTCTAACAGAATTAAATGAGCCTGGGCGGGTCGTTAGTTTTATAGAACTATGTAGTCGATTCCGAAAGCAACAGCCAGGGGCGTAGCTATACCAGGGCCGGATTAACCATGTCGGGGCCCCTAGGCAATGCAAGTGTAGGGCCCCCTTTTCTAACCATAATTAAATTATGCTATAATAATTTGAAACGCGTTCAGAAATATGACGATATAATATAAACAACAACGCAATATTAATAATATCGTCATTGAGGGTTTGTTACATAAACATCTTCAAATTTAATTTTCACTCGAAGAAACACTTTCAGTTTTTCTTCCCGGGGTGTAGGGCCCCTGCGGCCCTAGGCAGTTGCTTACGTTGCCTGGTCGATAATCCGGCCCTGAGCTGTAACAATGCATTTGCATTGTTACAGCCACGCAACCGGTTTATTTAAACCGGTTGCGTGGGGCCACGATGCAAAACGGGCCCCAGCAAGCCATAAACGATTATTTTTTTCGCAACATTGTTTCGTGGAGCCCTCATAGAATTAAAAAAAACTGCAGAAAGTTCCCTAAATTGATTACGTGATTCAAACTATACCATTTTTTACATGGCAAATGTTCGTTCATTTTCATAAGCAAAGCGGTCTTCCATTTTTTTGATTTGGGGCCCCCAAAATCTATTTACAACACTGAGTACAGCTAGTTACACAATGAAAGCTAGCTACGATTTATCATGCAGTCGCGCGCATGAAGAGTGCTTCAGATGAGCTCAGTACTTTATCAGATTAAAGGAGCTTGACCTAAATCCACAGTTTGTAAGCAAATATTTTTTTTTGCTGTTCCGACTCGTTCGACTAACCTAATTAAGGTTACTGGCAACTAGTCCATACTTCCATACTAATATTATAAATGCGAAAGTGTGTTTGTTGGTTTGTTGATTTGTTGGTTTGTTGGTTTGCCCTTCTTTCACGCAGTAAGGCAGCAACGGATAGACGTGATTTTTGGCATAGACCATTAACCATTAATTAAGTTTATGGACCAGAAACTAACACAGGCTACTTTTTATCCCGGAAAAATGCACGGTTCCTGTGGGAACGCGGGTGAAAACCGCAGGCATTGCAAGTTTTTATTATAATTGTCATGCTATAATATTATATTTTTTACAGTTTATTAAATCCCTGTCAGTAAGTAAGGGTCAACTATTTTCAACCAGTTCCTCCCAACCAATTGCGGTAAATTTTTGCACGCTCGTTTAGTTTTGGTGACAACGCAAGCTTAGTGTATTTCTAAATCCAAAAATCTAAAACGCAGAATTGGAGGTCAATTGATTGAGATAATAATAATACCTTTATTTCAGACAACATTGTATTACAAATTTTAATGACACAAGAAGTGTAAACTACTGCAGGGGTTGTAACCCTCTCTTTCTACTTAAGAGGTCGTGACCAAAGGGTCAGACAGGAATAATTTAATGATAAGTGCCTACTTACTGTACTTAGTACTACTAAATAATAATAGGATTTTTGAAGTGTAAACCGAACTTATGAGATACTGTAAGAAATCATAAAATCTGTACAAATAAATAAAATCAAAGTGTCTGTTTCTAATATCAAAATATCAGCTTTTTACCAAATGCATATGAAAGTATATTCGGTACCTATAACAAACCAACAATTTTTAAATAGTTTGTCTGTCTGTCTGTTTGTTCCGGGTAATCTCCGAAAGGGCTGGACCGATTTTGATGGGACTTTCCCTGGCAGATAGCTGATGTTACAAGGAGTAACTTAGGCTACTTTTTCTAAAAATAGAATTAGGGTTCCGCGCACACAAATAAAACCCATGAAATCCAAAATCTCCGCGCGGGTGAAACCGCGGGCAGCAGCTAGTTGAAGATATATCTAGAACCTGAAAAAGTAATCCAGAAATGTAACATACGATAGTAGTTTTAATCAAGAAATACCTTAGTAGTTTTTACGGATCAGCTAGCGTCCTCAACACGCTTCGGTGCAATTGAGGACGGGCACATTAGGGAGACGTGCCGAATGTGGAAAGCGCTAAATGTTTTCCGATAGCTATTGGACCACGCCCGTATCACAGGGTGCGAAATACAGTGATTGTGTTTCCCACATATGGTAAGCTATCGGACTTGGGTTACATATTGGAAAGAAAGTTATAAAGTAAATCGTTTATGCAGCACTGAGACACAATCAAAAATATGCAACAACGAACATAGGTACAGTAATTAACGAAATGCTATACAAAGAAGAAATTTTTAATTTAAAAAGTTAAGAGTTCCGATGCAACGGTCGTGAATTGAGCCTTAAAAGTTAAAAACTTCAGCTCCATAGCTATGTTGGTAGTTCCAATGTGAGAGGCTTGGGTTCGGTCCCCGGTCGCATCATCTTTTATATGTGTTCATTCTCGGGTCTTAGATGAGTTGTGTATCTGTGTGTCATGCCATCTGCAACACAGGGAGTCCTAGTCCAGGTGTACGAATGTGAAAGAAAAGAGAAAACTATCTATTATTGCTAAATTAAATTAAGAAATAATATGCTAAACACATATCGATCCGTAGATCAGTTGCTGCGTAGTTTTACTGATGACAGAAAAAATAAACAACATAATCTAAAATAACTAAATAAAATACACACTAATTTATTTACAATCTTAATCTAATAATCCGCTACCAGTAGGCAAAGTTCCCAAAATGCTGGCAGCATTGCCACGTTGAATGGCAATTGAAAAAAATAAAATAAAATTGGCAGTTGCTGCGTAAATGAAAGGCAAACTAACAAACACACATTCGCTAATAATAATAAGTAAGGATTAATTCCACGAGCTGTAAGTTCATAAATAATTTACAAGTAAATTGCGTGCTTAAATTCAATGCGGATAACATACGCTTTCAAAAAGCACTACTGTTTGTGGGCTTCTCTCAATGCACACCACTGAACTCAATCTCAAGCCATCTGCATTTATTTACTGCTGGCCGCTGTGCGCTGGCTTCCTACAATAGAGTTTAATATTAAAACGATGTTCATCCGCTGCTCAAGGATTCGAATTCAACAATGTTTTTGAGTTTTTTGTCAAGGAAAACATCGTGAAGTCATTATAACAGCCTGTTGTTATTGTTTTAAGCAGTATGATGCAAGACTAAGCAAGCCTATTAGAGCAACTGGGTCTAATGACCTTTATACCTTCACTGAAAGATGGGAGAGCGTGTAGGTACACTTAACTCAAAAATATCGTGAGTGGCAACTAGCTCAAGAGGACTGCTGAGGTGAACCACGCAGTACGAACCTCTGCTTGGACGCCGCAAGGATACGGAGGTCGGGAGAGAATAGCTCCAACGCACGAATGCATCCGTTTGAAGTGGGCCCTGCTCTAGCTAAAGCTACTTCTCGCGAGCCCGAGGTGGGCGCTTGCGAAAGTTGTAGTGACTCTAATCGAAAATGGTAGTCATCTAAGAAGAAAAGGAACTCGACGCTGAAGTATAAATAGACTTCTATTTGACCGCAATCTCACCTGGTTTTAAGCGATGATATGGTCAACAGCGCGTGCTACGCTCGGCTATATATAGAAGATACTTGGTCATTCTTGTTTTAAAGACAAGATATAGAGGTATTTTCTAATGCTTATTGCTTGAAAGCTAAAAACTGTAACCACCTTTCTCAAGTTAAAAAGTTGGTCGCCAATCAGGTGAGATGAGGTAGGATAAGAGATAAAGAAACAAAATGCAGTAATTTACTTTATTCACAGGATTGTTCCGAAGATAGCGCTGAGGAATAACTAAAACGAATTCATTTAACTATACCTACAGCTAAAATTACAACTTTTTTTACTGTATTGGCTTGCGTTTGGCCGCAATCTCACCTGATGGTAAGCGATGATGCGGTCGACGATGTAGCACGCTTGACTAGAAGATACATGTTCACGCTTCTCTTGAAGGCTCCCAAATTGTAGTAGTCAGGAAATACAGATGCGGCAAAGAATTCCATTCTTTCGCTGTCCGCAAGATGAATATTGAAGCAAAACTCTGGGTGCGGATAGAAGGTACTATAAATAATATATTCTACGTTTTATACGTTGGCATATTATGCAGCCAGCGGAACATTCCAAGAATTTCGTTCAATATAGGAGTACAATGTTTGAACGAGAAAATACTCATTTATAGCAACTTCACAAGCCTTGCTTCTGCATACGTTGATTCTATGCCCGAGGCCGTCCCAGTGGGAGCTGCCCGACAATTCTGTTTCAGCGCACTTCGCCCTTGAATACACTTTGGATACCTAGTTCCCATTTTATTTGGACCGGTCTTGGGACTCGTGGGTAGGTGGTGAATTGATTGGGCGATTTCGTTACTTACTGAAATTGTTTACCTAGAAAATTTCTGGATGATGTTACAGGTAAAATTCGTTTATTTCAAGTTGTATCAATTGAAGCATTTAATCAAATAATGTAACCATTAAATAACAAATAAATAATTACAACATTAAACAACGTCAGCTAATCCATATCCAATCTATCCGTACTTATTTAATATTAAATATATAAATGCGAAAGTGTGTTTGTTGGTTTGTTGATTTGTTGGTTTGTTGGTTTGTCCTTCTTTCACGCAGTAACGAAGCAACGGATCGACGCGATTTTTGGCATAGATATAGTTTATGGACCGGAGAGTAACATAGGCTACTTTTTATCTTGAAAAAATGAACGGTTCCTGGGGGAAAGTGGGTGAAAACCGCGGGCAGAAGTTAGTGTGACATAAAATTGACATTGACAGCTGTCAATAAAGTTTTATAATGTTGACAAGTTGATTTAATTTGACAGATCGGTTTGACGGTTCCTGTGGGACCGCGGGCAGAAGCTAGTATATCATAAAAGAGAGGTGCCAACGAAATTGATAAAACAGGTAATGGCTTCTGCCTGCAACCTGGGCCTACGCTGGTGCGTACAAAAACCTAATTAAAACTTCTCCCATTTTTTACTCTAATCGCTACACGATCAAAGCAAACATTAGGCTCGAAAAGCTCCATAAGTATGCAAATCTAATTTACCTTACCTTTTCTCCAACGTAGAACTTTAAATGAGGACAAACTCACTAAAACCCTGAACCGCAACAAACTGGAAACTTCAAAATAGTCATCATAAAAATAAATTGCACTCATTTATTTCGCGAATTGATTAAACGGCTGTTCAGTAGCATAAAGTGTTTTCATTAATATCGCGGAAGTTTTTGCGTTTTTGTTGTTATATCGTCTTTGTTAATGATCGTTGTTTAGGGTAAAAACAGAGGCAACAAATCGGGCATTGTTTTGAAAACAGATCATGGCCTGCTGACGAGAAAATTTAGGCGGGCGAATTATTTTTTTGAAAACATTTCTTGGTTGCATGAAAGTTTGTTTTTAAAAGATTTCCAAAAACAAAATAAAGAAGCTATCCTTTTACTTTAAAAGCAATCAAATATTCTTATAATCTTTCTTCTTTCAAATAATCTTTCATTACCTTCACTTGTAACTAACTAACAAACAATGTAATAAAATCTTAGAAGTCAATTTTAACCTACTTCTAATTGTCGTACTGGTATTCTAACTGTCGTAAAGGTATCATGAAGTTGATCTGATGATTGAGCCAAGACATGGATAACCAAACTTTTCAGTGGCTATAAATAAACCCTTCAAATTTGTGCTATTATATACATATATACATACATACATACATACATACATATATATATATAGCATTAATGTGTTCCAGTTTGATGAGCAGAGTATCCAGTGAAATTACTGGGCTTATGAGACTTAAAACCTAATGTCTCAGGGTAACGAGCGCAATGCAGTGCCGCGCAGGCCTTTGTGTTTCAAAGTTCTGGGTGGCACTGTAATTGTTATGGACCGCGGCGTTATGCTTACCATCAGGCAAACGACCAGCTCTTCTCGTTACCAAATAACATTAAAAAAATATTGCTTAGCGGCAGACTTAACGAGCAAAGCGGTGGTACTAACCCAAACGGATACTCTCAGAAGAGTTATATAAAGATACTATATTATTGTCATTTTTATCCATAACATAAATGGTAACATTTGTATGTGCACACACAACCTCATACTCCAAACGCAACTCCATACCGTCCTTGTAAATATTTTTTTTTTAATGTTATTAGGTAACGAGACGAGCTGGTCGTTTGCCTGATGGTAAGCATAACGCCGGCCCATAACAATTGTAGTGCCACCCAGAACTTTGAAACACAAAGGCCTGCGCGGCACTGCAATGCGCTCGCTACCCTGAGACATTTGGTATTAAGTCTCATAAGCCCAGTAATTTCACTGGATACTCTGCTCATCAAACCGGAACACAGTAATGCTTGCACACTACTGCTTGGCGGCTGACTTCACTCACAAAGCGGTGGTAACAACCCAGACGGACACTCGCAGAAGAGTTAGTCCTACCACTAACAAATATAGCTTAATTATACGGGAAATTAGTGCCTAAATCATGACCGGGTGTTGTGCGACAATGATGCTCATAGGATATAAATTCCTCTCAATTTTCACATAAACATACTCGAAAGAACCTCCGTAAACATTCTATCCGAAGCATTTTCAATTTAGTCATCATGACATCATAATGTAACGTAGGTGCTCATAAATGGACGCCGAAAGAGCCCATCAGGTGGGCACTCGTAACATGACGAAGGTCGACTGAATATGATCTTTCAATCTCTCACATTATTATTAAATATAATGCCCCAAAAATCGCTTTAGATTGTCAATTTTTTTACTATTTCGTTAGTGGGAGGACTAACTCTTCTGCGAGTGTCCGTCTGGGTTGTTACCACCGCTTTGCTCGTGAAGTCTGCCGCCAAGCAGTAGTGTGCAAGCATTACTGTGTTCCGGTTTGATGAGCAGAGTATCCAGTGAAATTACTGGGCTTATGAGACTTAATACCTAATGTCTCAGGGTAACGAGCACACTGCAGTGCTGCGCAGGCCTTTGTGTTTCAAAGTTCTGGGTGGCACTGCAATTGTTATGGGCCGGCGTTATGCTTACCATCAGGCAAACGACCAGCTCGTCTCGTTAGCTAATAACATAAAAAACTATCTCTACGAAAATTTCTGATCCTATGTATATTTTTTTATTTCTGGCTACTATCAGTTTGGACAGTCAAAAAGCTTTTATCATAAATAAAGGTCGACTTGTTTTGTCAATTTTGGCGAAAAATAAAACTCAACCATGCTAAAATGACTTAACAGATTTGGCTTTTTACACGACTGCTCCAAAGAGGAGTGTAATGTTTTCAGGGTCATGTGTAATGTGTGTATATATGTGAGTTTCTTTATTCCACCATAACTTTTAAATGCCTGAAAATATTTGGATGTATGGGGTATCGTCAGAATTCTACATCATCCCGAGTAACACTGGCAGTCGTGTCTTTTATTTTTTTTAATTATGTTTCTCATTAATTCTCTTCATAATAGTGACAGGTATACATAAAAACACCACTGACTGGCAGACACTTTTTTATGATGTCAATCAAATCAATTCGTTTTCTCATGACAATCAAATATCTAAACGTCAAAAATGAGAGTCAATTCGGGCGTATCTACTGAGCGCTAAAACGCCCCATACAAATTGGACTGAACATCTGACGTCACTTGTTTTACGCGGTCCGTAAAACTTTACTAAAAATATGCATTTTGTTGATTTGGCTGTGATAAACCGAGTTTAAGTACATGGTTGTCATACCTTTTTTTATTTATTAAAATGTAAAGAATCTGGTGATGATTTAATATGGATTTACTAATGGTTGATAAAAAAAAAATGTTGGATTTGAGAAGGTTTTAGATGCAGTATCTTTATGGTAATTATATATTTTTTTGTGAATTTCATTTTTATTGTTTTAATGTGATCTTCTTAAAACTATATAGCTCAATTCAAACTTGTAATACTTCTGTTAAAGTCTAGGCTTCAAAACAATTCATACAATTAAAGCTAGAATACTATTATAATGTACCGAGGCCAAAATTAGAAACCTGAAATTTATTTAAGAGCAAGTTTCAACCAAACTGTGTAAAAACAACCCTAAGCAAACGTTGTTTGCACGGATGATCGAACCAACTTTACTGGAGTATTTTCTATTCCACACTAACATAAACCTAATAACGTTTTTGCCCCTCGTATAATGCGAATTCTCATAAATTCACACATATTGACAGAGAGCCGTGCCTCGTACATTGGATACCCTCGTATCTTTTGTTGAATGTTTTCCAAATATAACGAAAAATTCCTAAAATGCCTCGGCAACGTTCAATATATTGGGCCAAAGGGTCACTGAGGAACGCATTGTATCGGTGAAGGAAAAATGACCCTTATTGATTCGCCACATTCGTCTTGGGTTGGTATTTACAGGATTAGAGACGTTCCCTTTCAATGTATTGCTTTTTTGGTGTTATTTGAAAATTCCTTAGCTCCCTAGTACTATATTGGAAAGGGTAGAGAACATTTTCAGGGCTCTGAAGTCCAACAAGTTCAAAAAAGTAGGAGATTCTTAGTTCGTCTGTATTTTTTTTGTGGCTGTGTTTCTCTATTTCTCCTCTAATTGTCAACTGATTTAAATGATTCTTTTTTCATGATTAGGGTATATCTCAAGAGTAAGAGTGGTTTTCATGAAAAAATACCACCCCTAAGAGTTGAAAAATGAACGACGAAATTTCATACATTGCGATATTTTCGAAAAAGTCACTTCCCACTTTATTTTTTATTAAATTATAAACAGGAGTTCTTCGTTGAAAAGCAGACAGTGTTCCATATCTAGAATAACTCTAATACATGTACCTATACTTAGGTGACGCACTTTTAAAATGGGGTTCAAGCTTTGAAAAGATTCAATTTTTTTCAGACGGACAGAGGTTTCACGCTTGAAATTGATGTTTGTCCATATAATTTAAAGTACTATATTACTTACCTAAAACGCGCTTGTTATCACATAAGTAGATGCATAATATAAGGATGCCTTTAAACTGTGTCTAAAAAAGGGACTGTTTTCAAAGGAAGCAAATTTTTTTACCCAAAGAACGTTAAGAAAATTTCTTGTGTTTTACGGTTTATCCTTAATAATTCTTGTAATTCTCTCAGTAGGCTCGTACTAACTTTTCAATTATTCATGCTCCCTGGTTTAAGAGGCGGGATGCGCTCAACCACGCTCGAAGTACTTAACTAACTTACTGGCTAAAGAAAAACTTTTCAGCATCTGGCAGTGTCTCAAATAAACAAGCTAAATCCAAAGTGAACTGACCCAAATAATGACCGAAAAATGTCGGCGAATTTGGAGCGAAAAAAGTTAAGGGAAATAAATGCCACCTTTTTATATTTGTCGCGCTGATTACGGTGTAAAAGCTCAGGGTTAATGCTATGGCGTGGATCCACTAGACTAAAATCCACGTTTTGCACAAATCGTGAAGCCTCGAGAATCTGTACTTATTACCTACTAGCTTCTGCCCACGGGTTCACCGGGTTCCCACAGAACCCGTGCATTTATTCTGGATAAAAAGTAGCCATGTTACTTTCTAGTCCTTATACTATAGCTATGCCAAATATCACGTCGATACATTGGTCCGTTGTTGCGTGAATGAAGGACAAGCCAACAAACACACAAACATGAAAAAAGAATCATTTAAATAAGTTGACAATTAGCGGAGAAATAGAGAAACACAGTCACAAAAAAAAATACAGACGAACTGAGTCCTCCTACTTTTTTGAAGTAGGTTAAAAACAGTAAAGGAATGAACAGACATAAGTTCTCATCAGGGAAATGTCGCGTGGCATAGCTACAAAGAACAGAGACGGCCCCACCGGTGTTTATTGTAAAATAGGAGACATTTGCATAAATTGCTTTTTACGGCGCAAAATTTACATTAAAATACCTTTAATCCTCGCTTCCATCCGGAGATAAAAATAAAGGCTATTTTAAACTTTCTGTCTGTCTTTTTCTCAATGCCTGAGTCATTTTATTGTCTGATAAAAAAAACTTTGGCCCTATATTTTTCGGCGATTCGTTTTTATTCTCGGGTCCCAAAGTCCCAACATCAATCGCCCTTTTTAGTTTTTAGATGAACTACGTGTACATTAGTCACCTTCTTAGTGTCCCGTTAGTGATCAACGATGAATTGTTGTCGATGTCTATTGAAGAGTTAAGTCACGACTAGTTACGAGAACCTTTTTCTATTGTATACGATTCTAGCACCAGACACTTTCAAATCAAAAATGTTTAGGTAACTTGACTCCCCACTCACATACCGGTATGTGAGGACCCGGGTCCCTCGTTCGTGATGATGGTTGGTGTAGATATATAAAAGATGCGTTGTGAGGTGTGCTGTAGTTTCACACCAACTGTCCGCTACTCCCGTTCTCTAAGCCTTTAGCAGTTCTACCCTTATAGCTTAGGTTCTTAACTCTTGCTGTCTCAAAATCCTGATGGTTGCAGTTAAGATCAATCGCGGGTCAGGGGTCTCATTTAGCCCCAGGAAGATAGGTTAGGAGGGTATTACACTCACTGATGGTTCGCCACAAAGCCACAAAGGCCGCTTTTTGAGGGCCTATAAGGGCCCAAACGCCCCTTCTGTTCTCTCTATACTGTGCAGGCGGGGAGAAGTCGGCGTTTGTGGTTGAGGATGTGCGAGAGGCGAGCGACACACGCGGCCACCTCCTCGCCTTGTGCTTCGGTCGCGGCCACTCAAACGCTCAATGTCAGCGCTCAGCGCCGATGCCATTTAGAGTCCTCATTCCAGATGTCAAAATTACTCTGACTACCTTCTAAACCCCTCTGTTTTCAAGTACATTTTTACATGTTAATATTATAATTACGTATATCTCTTAAATTACACTTCTGTCATCGTTATCATCATATCAGCCCACATCAGTTCACTTCTGGATATAGGTCACATAAGTTACGCTTAGAATAAATAAATCTATTACGCAACTTTCATAGATCTTCCTCTATAATAATTCTTTACTTAAGCCAATAAGTATCATGAAACAGCTAATAAATAACGCCTACTCACAACCGTTATAGTTAGCTATACGTAAGGTCTCTTTTGCTCAAAGAGGAAAAACGATATGCGATTTCCCTTTCGCCATACCGTAATACCTGTATTATTTATTAACTTGATTTAGTGTGGGCACGTATGCGTCGATATATACCAATATTTTATGCTTACTTTACATGCTTTCCGGATAGTACGGTAGCATTTAGTAGCGTATCTACTGATGCTAAGGGTAATTTGGACCGTTCAAATGTGGTTCACGTGTGTTGTGTCAGAGATAGTTAATTAGTTTGAGATAATATTTTGCAGTTCTTATACATTAATATACCTAGATGTCATATTTTATTTATGAAATGTTAAAAATGTCTGCTAAAATTATAAATAATTATTAGTCAAAATGAACTTTTACATACATTTGGAAGTATTTTATGAATGAATTATGTGGTGGGGTGAAAATACTAAAGTATCTACAGCTTTTTTTATGTTGTTTGGTAACGAGACGAGTTGGTCGTTTGCCTTTTGGTAAGCAAAACGCTTGCCCATAACAATTGCAGTGCCACTCAGAACTTTGAAACACAAAGGCCTGCGCGGCACTGCAGTGTGCTCGTTACCCTGAGACATTAGGTAAGCTAATTAATTTCACTGGCTACTCCGCTCATCAAACCGGAACACAGTAATGCTTGCAGAGTACTGCTTGGCGGCAGACTGCACGAGCAAAGCGGTGGTACCAACCGAGACGGACACTCGCAGAACAGTTAGTCCTACCACTAACCAAAGTAAAACGCGAAAGTAGAAAGCTGAAAGAAAACTCACATTGGTATTTGGTGGCAGATTTTCAATTTGGAAACGGTAGCTAGCTAAGTGAGCATTTAAAAATAGCTACTAGCATGTAAAAATGTTGTAGGAGCCTCTGTTTTTTATCTCGGAGATATGGATAAAAGGATTTCTTTTTCCGATCAACTGTAAAAGTATAGTTAACTCCTTTTGAGTCACTCAAGCTTAGAGCAGAGCGCTGTAAGATAGATTGACTTTGATCCTTTAAAGATAAAATAATTTAAACTGTCAACACCAAATTAGTTTTGTGCCAAACTAGTTTATGAACTCATTAATTTGATAATACCTAACCCATTTGATAGTACAAACAGCTTGTAGTCGCAGTACGCTACAGTCCGAGAAGACGCTTGCCAAAGCACCTACTTGGACTCTAGTGTCCTATAATTGTTCAAGTTAACAGCTTCCCTCGTTCAGAATTGAATTAAACTATCTCACTGTATTAATAACATGCTAAATAAGATACACCAAAATTAATAGATTATTAGGAAATTACTTATGTAGCCAAAGACTTGATGTTCGGCAATCTTATACGGGTTCTATACATACGTTCATAGACATATAAATAAATAAAATTGAAATGTCTGTTTGTAATATAAAAATAACAGCTATATACTAAATGCATAAGAAAGTAGGTACTCGTACTTCTAACAACAAAAACACTTTTTAGAATTGTTGTTCTGGCTAGTAATCTCCGAACCGGTTGGACCGATTTTAACGGGAATTTTACTGGCAGATAGCTGATCTTATAATGAGTAACTTAGGCTACTTTTATCACATGGGTGAAGCCGCGGGGCACAGCAAGTGACAAGCAAGATTGCCTTTAAAATTTAAAATAAAAATAAGATATATTTTCTAAATCGGTCTTTAACTGACGGAGAAATTGATAAACATGCATAAAAAAACATACCATCGAACATAGAATCTCCCCCTTTTTTGAAGTCAAAAATATATTTAAAAAACATTCTAAATCCATAAGTTCTTATAATAAGTCAAACAATAATAGGTATAGCAGGTACAGTAACGAGTAACCTAACACATGATCATATTGATTATCCCCATGACATTTTTTTTATGAACCTACTACTATAAACTGTAGCTATACGGCAATGGAATAACAAGATAGTTCCAATGCTGTATTTAGATAAATGCCGGACCGTCTATTTGCCAAGAGCCCCAAGAACTCTTGAAGCGGCGAGCGCCGTCCTCGGTCGCCATTTCCAATTATTTGATCATGATTCTATTTATCTCCCGGACCTGACGCAAACTGTGTCAAGCACCTTTTTCTGCTGTTCTGATGAAACTGTAAAATTTAGTGGAGAAATTACATTTTGTTTAATGAAAAGCACGAGTTTGTTTACACGTTACGTTTCAAACTAGTAAATTCTGGACGGAGTTTCAAGAGAGGCACGCATTCATAATGGAATGAGTCTTTTTGCTGAGATACAACGTGGTGTACTTATAAGAAATGAAGACACTATAATTCCCACTTTGTTCACGCAGGTGCACAAAGTAGAATAAACCTCCGCGCACCTTGGGGGGCTGACTTAGAGAATGTGGGACTCCCCAGTTGCCCACTGGGTCACTGCCTCCTACCCATTAAAAAACCACTGGGATGTTTTTTAGGCAGACCATAGACGCTTATGCAAGTATACGTTTTGCTGTCAAAATAACCATGTTTTTGCAACAAGCGCGGATTACGAGAAAAATATACGCGCAAGCGCGGCTTGAAGTAAACCCATCAAAAAACCATGAAATAAACAAGAACAAGCAATACGGTCTCTTTCACTCCCTGCCTGGGCTCAAAATGACAATTGCTCTGCTTTACAAGCATTTGCTCCGATTTCTGTTACGCGCGTGAGCGTGTAATACCTCGTAATCTGCACTTGTTGCAAAACCATGGTTATTTTGACAGCAAAACACAAACATGCATTAGCGTCTATAGCCGCCCTGAGAGTTATAATTTTAATAACATTAAGCTGTGTAATTTTAGTTTTGATTTTTTTCTTTACCTTCGTTACTTGCCTACATCCCTTAAAATATTTTCCATTGACTACGCAGGGCTTCCTCTATATTAGTTCTCTTACAAAAACTAGTAATTTTCAGAAGAAATGTTAAAAATCTATGATCTTAAATGATAAAAGAAAATTAAAGAAATAATCGGCGTTCACGTCACGTACTTAAATTCTCAGTAGGAAACCATTTCGTTCTTATGGACACGTGACAGTGGTACAGATAAAAGATTTCCTTTTATTTTTCTTTTCTGTGGTCATTTCTTAACATTCTTTACCCTACGTGATTGTATTACAATCCATTGGTTTTAAGTTGGCGAAGAAGAATCTTGAACATATTTTATCTTACATAGGTATTTAAGGTTAAGGATGAATATGATTCTAAACGTTGTTAGTCCAAGTAAAATTATAGTAAAGGTTGTTAGTCGAAACAAGGGACAGTCAGATTTTCAGCCAGTTGGATTGTCTAGTTAGTAATAAAATATTATTATGTCATATATATATCGGAAGGTTGAGAGACATCAAAAGAGTTCTTAGAAAGTAAGTGGTAGGTACCGCTAGATTTTATATTACGTGAATAATTAAACGGCTTGCGTTTGACCTCTGTCTCACATGATGTTAAGCGATGGCGCGGTCGACGATGCAGCACGCTTGCCCAGAAGATACTTGTTCACTCGTCTCTTTAAGACTTCCAAATTGTAGTGTTCAGGACAAACAGACGCCGGCAATGAGTTCCACTCCTTAACTGTCCGCCTAATGAAGGTCGAAGCAACACGCTTTGCATGGGTAGGAGGAATGTGGACCATAAGTGGATGTCGAATTGCCATACGTCTGGTCATCCTAAGATAGAAAGGGGAAGGGGGAAGCAAGTCATGGAGTAAAATTGCACACTCTCCAAAATGTATCCTGTTGAAGACAGAAACACAAGCAGTTAGCACCCTTGCGTCGATGTTCGAGGCTTTGGAGCCTGGCATCAATCAACCAGAGGATCGTTGCCCATGAGCCTTTTGGCTTGTCTTTCAATGGTTTCCAAGGCTTCAAGCTGGTATTTGGCTGAACTATCCTATAGGTGAGAACAGTACTCCATACACGAACGGACGTGAGCATGATACAAAAATTTGTTCATTAATATTCATTCATTTGTTCATATTTTATACGCACTAAAATTATATTAAAAGTTTTTTTTTTATGTTATTTGGTTACGAGACGAGCTAGTCGTTTGCCTGATTGTAAGCATAACGCTGGCCCATAACAATTGCAGTGCCACCCAGAACTTTGAACGACAAAGGCCTGCGCGGCACTGCAGTGCACTCGTTACCCTGAGGCCTCAGGTATTAAGTCTCATAAGCCCAGTAATTTCACTCTGCTCATCAAACCGGAACACAGTAGTGCTTGCACACTACTGCTTGGCAGCAGAGTTCACGAGCAAACCGGTGGTAACAACCCAGACGGACACTCGCAGAAGAGTTAGTCCTCCACTAACAGTTGTTATTAGCGAAACAAGGGACAATCTAGTTGCCTATGTAACCAGATCTTCAAATTAATTCATACTAATTAATAGTGAAACAAGCGAGTTGCCCGACTACTTTATTCGTCTATTTAATAAAAATAATAATAATAATAGCTACCTTCCTAAGGTTAAAACCTATAATTAATTCCTACCACTCTAATAACTGACTAATTTAGCCAATGACTAATTACGAATTATTGATAGCTTAATTTGTATGTATGGTTATAATGGCATATGGTTTTTAGTTCATTGGGCACTGATAAGCACCGTTTAGTGTACTTGTGGCAGTGGACAAGCGACTACTTACAATGAATTTACATGCATTATTATGTTTAATAATAGCATTATTAAATAATGTTACAGATTCAAGTGTTGTGGTAAATTCTGTTGATGACACATGCCATCTAGATTCAAAGTTGGTAAAAGAAATAGCTTCGTACAAAACTGTGATAAGGAGGATTATGAATGAAATTATAGAAAATGGTTATGGTAGGGAGATGTACATACAGTAAGTGTACCTAATGAAATATTTATGTATAATATTTATATTAAAATCTATTACAACCATCCCACACGCACTCAGTATGCTTGTTTCCGGTGCGTCGTTAAAATATGACTAGTTTAATTATAAAGCTAAAGATTGACATCAGTGACATAAGTTTATCTTAGGAGAAGCCTATGTTCTTAGTGTATTCATAAACCTACCGGCTGATCATGATGACGATGATTAGGTAAAAAGTAATAAATGTGCTAACTCGCTTCGTAAATTTCAGGTATACCGATTTCATAACGAACTTTGGTGCCCGTCCATCAGGATCGGATACTTTAGAACATGCTATTAATCATATGCTGCATCTCTCAGTTTACAATGGCATTAACGAAGTGTATGAGGAAGCAGTAGAAGTAAGTAATGATCCTTAACCATCCGTCAAGTGTAATAACTTTTCCAATATCTACTTCAAATATCCATAATATTATTTAGAAAGCACCTTATTTATATTATTTTGATGACATGTATATGACTAGTGTAAATTGAGCCCAGGCAAAAGCGAGAGTTGCCAAAGAGAACTCACAGACACATGAACGATAAACTGATCCTTTAAGAACATCGTGAAAAAAGAAACTTCTTCAAAAAAAATCAGGCTTCAATCGCACAACCTAGTAAGAATTATCGACTGCATTATCAAATTTTAAATTAAACTTGTATGGCTTGTAAAATAACTAACAAATTGGTATATAATTTTGAACTCATAAGTTCTAAAAGTTGCTTAAAGAATAATTTACTAATTGTATTTACAAATTTAATGTACTTTATTAGATGATGATGTTTGTTATGTGTTTAGGTACCACATTGGGAGCGAGGCCATGAATCTGCTAGAATGATAGAGCCTTATGAGAAAAATATAGCAATCCTTGGCTTTGGTACTAGTGTGAGTACTCCACCAGGAGGTATCACAGCAGAAGTCATTGTCATAAAAAGTTTTGAATCACTTGAAAAAACAGATACTGAAAAAATTCAAGGAAAAATTGTAGTTTTTGATGCGCCTTTCCTCAGTTATGGAGACACGGTAGTTTACAGAACTCAAGGTGCATCAAAAGCAGCAGCAAAAGGTGCTGTTGCAACTTTAGTAAGGAGTATAACACCGTTTTCAATATATTCTCCTCATACTGGTGCTCAATATTATAGTGAAAATGTCACTAAAATACCAACAGCTGCTATAACATTAGAAGATGCAGATTTGTTGAGAAAATTACAAGACCAACAGTTTAGCGACACAAGAATTGTTTTACACATAGAGATGAACAATACATTTGATATGAAAAAATCAAGGAACTCAATAATCGATCTTAGAGGTAAAGAATATCCAGAGAAACAAGTAATTGTATCCGGACACATTGATAGCTGGGATGTAGGAACTGGAGCTATGGATGATGGTGGTGGCATGATGATTAGCTGGTTTGTGCCTATAATTCTTAACAAGTTAAGTTTGAAACCCAAAAGAACAGTTCGAGCAATACTCTGGACATCCGAAGAACCTGGTCTGATAGGTGCTCAAGCATATCTCAAAAACCATTCAAGTGAACTTGATGATATAACTTTTATCATGGAATCAGATGAAGGAACGTTCAAGCCTTTGGGATTGGACGTGGCTGGGACAAATAACACTCGCTGCGTAATAGCAGAGATATTAAAGCTATTCAGTCCAATAGACAAATTGACGAACAGTGGCAGTCCAGGCTCAGATATTACGCTTTTCGTGTCAAAGGGAGTGCCAGGTGCATCATTGTTAAACGAAAATGAGCGTTATTATTGGTTCCATCACAGTGAGGGCGATACAATGAATGTTCAGAGCATGTCTGATGTGATTGAATGTGCCGCATTCTGGGCAGCTGTTTCATATGTTATAGCTGATTTATCTATAGATATTCCGCGTACATAGTTCGTTTATAATTATACTGAAGTCTTCAGAAATGTTGCTTTGAAATTTTTTTAAATAACTTCCTCAAGATTTCATATTAGAAGCTAGCAATGATGAGTTGTAAGAAAATCTCTCTTCTTAGTATCAATTTAACCCAGCAACATATTTTCTAATATCTCATATTTTAAAATATTTTCTATTTCTAAAGACTTTTTTCAAAGAATCGCAATACAGCCCTAACGAACCCCGTTGTCTTTTTTTTTATTTTATAAACGGCCTATTGTGCGGTGGAAAAGCAACACCACCCATAGCTCCAGTAATTCTTTGAAAATTCTTTTGGCGTATTTCCAGATCGTTTTCCTTAAACCTTTTATTCATGGTAGAGAAAAATAAATAATCTTAAGCTGGCAGAGTTCTTCTGTTGCGAATTATTTTAGACTGACGGGGATTACCTACCAAAGTGTTTTATTTTTACATCTAAGTAAATAAAAAAGTGTATCATATATCTGGCGCATGTAATTAGTCATATAATCAACCTCTCCTTTGTAGAAGGAGTTTTTCCAGCGAAACTTAAGTTCTCTATAGTGAAGCCCCTTTATAAGAAAGGAAATGCTAATGGCGTTGACAACTATAGGCCTGTGACGCTGATTCCGATTCTATCGAAGGTTTTCGAAAAGGCAATGTTGAGAAGATTGCTTGGTTTCATAGATAAATTCAGCATATTAAGACCGGAACAAAACGGATTTAGGAAAAATAAGTCTACCACTTTAGCAGTGTATAATTTGGTCAAGTCGGTTGTAGAGGGCATCTCAAATGGAGATCACACGGTGGCTCTGCTGTGTGATATGAGTAAAGCTTTTGATTTCGTTCAACATGAAAACTTACTTTCAAAACTTTACAAATATGGTATCCGTGGAACAGCTTACGACTGGTTCTCAAGCTACTTGAAAAATAGGCACCAATGCACTGAGATACTTAACTTAACTCAAGAGTCCAAAAAAGTACCTTTCAGATCTGATTATAGACACAATCAGTATGGAGTTCCTCAAGGGAGTATACTCGGACCGGTTTTATTTTTACTGTATATTAATGACTTGCCGTTATGCACTCGACATGAGTCAATTCTTTTTGCTGACGATACAACTATTATTATTAAGAGTAAGGACAAAAATAAACTAGAAAGTGACATTAATGATACAATTGAAAAAATAATTAATTGGTTAAATGATAATAATTTACAAATTAATTTATCTAAGACACATATGATGAAATTTCGTACTAAAAATTCCAAGCCCCATTTACTCTGCGCGAGATATAAAAATGACAGAATCAAAGAGGTGGAAACCACCAAATTTCTTGGAATCCATATAGACAACATGTGCAATTGGAAGGAGCATATTGATGCCATTTGCCCAAAATTAAATAGGTTTGTGTTTGCGTTAAAACGGATAAGACAGGTGGTATCTAGAGAAGCCGCTCTTCTTGCATACCACGGATACGTATCTTCCGTTTTGCATTACGGGTTGCTCATTTGGGGTAACTCCACGGACTCGGATAGGGCTTTCATTGCACAAAAGAAGTGTATCCGTGCCATTTGTGGAGCGCACTTTCTCGAACCATGCGCACCGTTATTCAAAAGCCTTGGAATACTACCTCTTCCCTGCCTCTACATTAAACAGTTAGCTTTGTTTGTGCATCAACATCCACATCTGTTTTCAAACCTGAAAGATCTCCGCCACCGTCAGCTTAGGGAAAAAACTAACAGTCGAGTTTATTTACCAAGTACTAAGTTATCGTTTCAGAAAAATGCTAATTTTATGGCTGCCAAAGTGTACAATCATCTTCCAGATGATTTGAAAAACCTGTCACTAAATATGTTTAGGTACAAACTGCAGAAATGGTTGAAAGAGAATTGTTTTTATTCTGTGAAAGAATTTTTCAAATTTGGTACAAATAAATAATTTTTTTGTTTTTACTTTTATATAATACTAAAATAAGTACGGATTATTTGAAATTTAATGATCAACTTTGGACGTTTGATTGAACATAATATTTTTTTTTTTCCTACTATTTGACATGATTTGATGACATTTGATGAATAATTAATATGACTATTGATAACTACTATTATAAGATGATTGATGTGACTTGCAGTTTTAGGTATGAAGCAGAAGCTATTTTGATTATTTTGTTGTGAAAATGTAAATTTCGATTTGCCATTGTATAACTGCTACTTGGACTGCTATTTGGTCATTGTATAATAATTGTTATATTAAACATTTGCATGCTTTTATAGCAAAAAAACATGTGCACTATAATATAGAGTCACAAAACATCTATTTGACCATTGTATGTAAAAATACCGTGTTTTTTCTGCAAATAAATGATTTGATTTGATTTGATTTGATTTGAACATTGGCGCTGACAGAGGTGTTGTGAGATATTCAGAGGTGTTGAATCAAAACATTTTACTCAAACTATGTATTGGCAAGTTTATTAGTGTTTTTTTTACTGGAATACTATTAAAGAATGTAGATAAGCACCAATAGGAAATCTAACTTTTACACTGCAGACAAGCAGGTCATTTGCCTAATGGTAAGTATAATAGGTACCTGCTCATAACTGCTGTGCCAGAAATTTGAAACATAAATACCAGCGTGGCACTGCAGTGCCCTCGTAATAGTAGTAATCAATCCGTGACTCGCAGTCATATAATCATATACCAGATTCCAAATTATCATCTATATATGCGTAATTATTCACATACGATCTGTTCGTAAATTACCGACGTGACACGCGCACATAATTTGTAACAATTGTAGGTACAGTAGGTAATTGTACGACCGTTTCAAGTTGGATAAGAGTGATCTTTAGAAACAATAGTACCTAATCTGAGTGTACTCTTATGTACCTGTAATAGATATTGCGTGGTGTACTCTTGGCAGGTATAGCAGCATAGTATAGGAACCGAGAATATGGTAGTTGACAGTAAGAAAATTATTGGGAGATTTTAGTTTTTATGCTAGTTTAAGGTCCATAAATGTAAAATATCTGATGTAAAATGTAATATATTGATTAAAATACTAAGGAATTATTTATATTTTTGAGAAATAAAATTTTTAAATTGTAGCCTTTAGTAACGTGACATTGAACGCCAATCCAAGCTCGTGACGTCAAAGTTTGCAATACAAAACAACTCTATGCTTAGCACCTCAAATCTCAACTATAATACACAGAATGTTGGTTTGTGCAAACTGTGACGTCATCCGAGAAGCCATGATAGTTTGGCACGTTTTTATTTATTTATATAATATGAACGCAATTGCAATTATACAATTATTACAAAACTAACAAAAAATTAATTAAAAGAAAAATTTATCATGATATTACCAAATAATAATTTTGTCAGGAAATGTCGAAATGTTTATAAATATGTAATGTTTATAGTGAAATTACTGGGTTTATGAGACTCAATGATGATGACCTAATGACTCAGGGTAGCGAGTGCACTGCAGTGCCGCGCAGGCCTTTGTTTCAAAGTACTGCAATTGTTATGGGCCGTCGCTATGCTAAACGTTAAACGACCAGCTCGTCTCGTTATCATATAGCATAAAAAAAGGAAATTGTAAAATAAACTATGATAATGTTAGTTGTTTTATTGAAATATTAATATTTTGGCTAAAATAGCCCTTAAGACACAATATAAACCAGATTTTCAAAAATTGTCAACTACAAGTCATCTTTATAGAGCGGTTTAATGACTAATTTGATAATATTTGTGCTTTTTAATTATACGGCTCTTACAGTGTTAAATAAACTGTGGAACAGTAAACAGTCTATGTTTTGTCTTTGTTGTTCTTTGACAATTTTTAACTGAATTGAAACAGAAAAACCTCGTTTAACACTGTTCATTAATAAGAGCCTACATTCTTAATTAGACTTTACATGTGATAACTATATATAGAATTTCACCATGAAATTTTACACCGGGGTCTTACTCTAGATTGAAAAGGCTATAACAACAGTTAAATTTCATGACATTTCCTGTATTAGTACTACTTAAATGCGAAAGGCACATGCATGTAATCTATATGTATGTAAATGGATCATTTCATAGTCTACTATATCAAGGCAGATGTTATTCGAACGTCATGCGCAGATGGCCGAACAGACCGTAAATCACTGACATGTGAATATTACGGAAGGAAAATGATGGGTCTAATAAATCAGGTCGTGCATTCTGAATCGCCTGGATTATTTGAAAGTCTAGAATTAAGACAAGATTTTTTTTGTTAAAAAAGCTCAAATAAACTATTTTAATTTGTTTCTTTTAATTTCCTTTCTGGCATACAAAAAGGACTAAAATCTAACAAACGCATTTCTCAATATTATCTATAGGCCCCCTTGTAGGTTATCCAACAATTTTTGTAGCTAGATTATAGATGTAGTGTTTATTTATGTATTAGCTAGTTAATATTAGCCCTTTGAAAAAAAACAGCAAAAATATATTGCGAAAAGATAGATGGATAAAGATATATTTTCAGTGTTTACATATTTTCTTCCAACCTTCTTCCAACATATGCAATATTGCTTTTGAAATAGAAAAAGTTTGAGCAAATCCGAAAGATTTTACCCCAGTTGGGAAGTTCGCAGCCTCTCGTTGGAACTAGTCTATCAATCAATCACAGTGAAATCCTTTCAAAGAAAATCAGCAAAGAAAAAAACTTGTTTGAAAATGTTAACACCATACAGACAGAGATGTTTATTAGTAGAAAAATTAATCTTCTTATCTATTTTTCGATTGTCACGTTCTATCGTTTACTTTCTTCCATTGCAGTTTTGGTGATAGTGAAAAAAGTGAGAAAAGAAAGAAAGAAATCGTTTATTTACTCACATTTGAACGTACTAACGTTTGTAGGGGTATCTGATCTACGCCACAGGGCTGTCAACAAAATATCTAAATTACCTAACGCTACCTAACTTCACTGTACCCGTTTGGAGATATTGACACTATAGCATAAGCCAAGCTAGCGATGAGTTTAAAGTGAGGACACTAATTCCCCCAGAAATTGCGGAGGCACGCGCGCCCCGAACAATATTGAACATGCCTTAGATGTGAGCCGACGTTGATGGAATATCAACAAGGCTTTATAATGGCTCTTTAAGAGCCTAGAAACTGCTCGAGAAATAATGGAAAAAGTTGTCCTTGGCTATTATATATATTGGTATAGCATTTCAAACATAATGTATTTTTTGCGAAGTAATGATAGTACAGTGATGCCATTTCATCATCACACATTGTTACAAGACTTACGTGGTGTTACCAAAAAGCTACTCTACTCGTTGTCGGGTGGGGGCAGTGGTCCAACTGGTCTGCCCAACTAGTTGGACTCATCATTAGCCGGAAGGCGTCCACTGCTGAACATAGACATCCCCCATAAAACGATCACTTGGATCGGCTAATCGCTTCTTGCATCCGAACGGTTCCCCGTGGCATTGATCAAGTCCACGGTCCATCTTATGGGGGGCCAGCCTACACTACTCTTCAGTTTTGTGGTCAACACTCGAGAACCTTTCTTCCCCGATTGTCGATTCTGCGATGGTGGCTTACCCATTGCCATTTCAACTCGCAAATTTTGAGAGCTATGTTAGTAACTTCCGTTCTCCTGCGGATCTCCTAGTTCCGGATTTTATAACGCTGGGAAACCCCGAGCGTAGCCCTCTCCATAGCTCATTGCGCCACTTTGATCTTGCTAACAATACCAACAGGAAGAGACCACATCTCAGTGCAAGTAATTTTTTTTCTGAATGGGGCCAATATTTACAATAAGATACCTCAATACATAAGGGAGGGACCCTTATGTATTAGCGTTTTTAAAACTACAATAAATTTCATTCTAGCAGATAAATGTTAATATAGCATAAAATACTTTTTTGACTAATAAAGAATTGAATTAAATTACTGTTTTCCATTTTGATTTATTTTGTTGACTGTGTGACATTATTTTTAATTTAATTGTTTTTTTTATTTATTCGCGAGTTACCTTTTTATTTTCTTCACTGAAGTGTTGATTTATATTATTGTAACATGGCACACTTCAAAATTTGTACGCTTATTGGGGCAACACATGTTGACCACATTATTTTATTTTATGACCTGCATGCTTGATGAATTGTAATTAATGATGACTAATTAATTAATTAATTGACGATGTATGTAACCTACATCTGTTTTTCAAATAAAATATCTTTATCTTTACCAATGTGACCTTTTTCCAAAACCTTGTACGATAAAAAATTATAGAGGAAAAAAACTCAATTTATTCCAGTTTGCTTCAATAGTATTGAGCTAAATAAGATCACAAAACCGTAGCAAAGGTGTTTGTGCATAAATATACTGACGAACTCAATGTAAGCCGCTCTAGTTTATATATTTAGAGATGCCCGTCTGTCTGTTTAGCTATTTACGATCGACGACATTTACATACAGATATACCCTTTCGTGATTTGAGTACAAACTAGCTTTGTAGGTATTTATTTAATACTTTTGCGCAAAGGAAGCGTTGGAGAAATTGGACACTCGCAGAAAAGGCCTGCCAACAGGTAAATAAAAAAAATTGTTCCCTTGCCAGAATCGAACCTTCAACTCTTACGCAATACGGAAGCTAACTTCGGGATCTAAATTCTCGACCTATACCAATCAAATCGCGTATTGTTATAATTGGTATTCGTTATATAGTTTTGATTTACTTTGGTGTTTGATTTCACATAGGAATTATAGTAAATTTATGTTAAAAGAATTTCATACATAAAGCTACAACTTTATAATAACAATTACATTATAATAACGGAATATTTACCGTGATTATTATAAATTGTCCCTATTGTAAATTCATATTTTGTTGAGTATTCCCGTGAACATGATACTTGCAACAGTGTCGAAATATTGGGAGCTCATCAATTCATAAGAACCACGATAGATATCTCGTTATAATGTATAAAGTTGTGAATAACAGCGATAGTTTATATAACAGGGTATATAGCAGGGTAAGCAACACATGACACCTCCGGTGTTATAGATGTTCATAGGCTACGGTAACCGCTTGCCATTAGGTGGGCCGTATGCTTCTTTTCTAATCATAACATACGAGTAAACAAAACAATAGACTTTACAAATCTACGTCTAACCTACATGGTATAGTCTCTGACATACTTACGTTTTCAATTGTTCGAATAGCTGATGCCCACGGTTTCACTCTCATGCATTTTTCCGGGGAAAAGTAGTCTACGTCACTCGCCGCCCCTTTTCATATAGAGCGTCTACTTTGCGTAGACGCAAAAAGTGACTTCGATCCATTGGTGTGAAAGAAGGATACAGCAAATAACACATTTTCGCATCTATAAGTACAAATAAATAATATTGAAGTGTCTGCTTGTAATATCAAAATAACAGCTTTTTACCAAATGCATATGAAACTATATACGGAACCTATAACAAAACAACCATTTTTTAAATTTTTGTCTGTCTGTCTGTTTGTTCCGGGTAACCTCCGAAACGGCTTGGTCGATTTTGACGGGACTTTCACTGTCTGATAGCCGATGTTACAAGGAGTAACTTCTACTACTACTACTACTACTACTTTTGTTTTAGAAAAAGAATTAGGGTTCCGTGCAAAAAAATAAAAACCATGAAATCCAATGCACGGGTGAAACCGCGGGCAGCAGCTAGTTTATAATAAGGAATTAGAGTTTTATGTGCCTTTCATTTCACACGAGTAAAACCACAAACTTAAGTCCGTACATTCCAATATTATAATAGTTTCTAGCTCCATAAGCAGTCCCTTCAGCTTCGCACTTGGGATTGCAAGGTCGGTTCGTTGAACATTACACACGTGACTGTTTTGCTGAATCCAGTGATCCCCGATTTGATACGGGCCATCCCAATCAAACACCGTCTTTGGTCTTTGAGCGTATTAATAATTCAAGATTCCACGATATCCTAAATACACAGACACGCAACGTTTGAAGATATAACCATGATTTAGTTTCCTACTATTAGTTTCTCTCCTAGATCCTACATATTACAATGCATAAGAGAAACTTATGTTAACATAAAAGAAGTTTGTTCCCACGCGATTTACGTATTTAGGCAGTGTCAATTGTGTAGGTAGTAAGTATATCAAGTGTAAATTTCAAGTTTCGGTGTCGGAAAGTACTGACCCTTGTTTCGAATAAAAACTTTTAATATAATGTTACTTGGACTAATAAAGTTTAGTATTTGTTTTACATAACATTGTTTGCGTTAATGTAAATTTAGTATATTATTCATTTGATATGAATAAAATACCACTTGAATGAACGTTTGATGTGATTTTTGCTTGATCGAACCTTATTTCATCGAATTGTGTATACTTATAAAAAGTATTTTATATAATTGTACAATTATTTTAGAGAAATGTATCTTCATTTATATGAAAGTAAGTACATACCATATTATAAATTGCTTACTGATCTTTTTCGTCTGTTTCTTTTTTTTTCTTCATGTTTTAGACCCATAGCCGTTTAAAAGAGTTGGAAAACCTATTGTATACGAGTTGAAATTTAGATGACTTGTTACTGTAGACTACTTACGTTCACTGATGAGCTTATAATAAAAGCTGTAAGCTACAGAAAGAAACTACGTGGGACCGAACCACGGTTATAAGCTAGTTAATATTGATTTATTATGATGTGCTTTTACATTTCCCGTGCCATATAAATTTGAATTTATGACTGAATCGGGGTAATAAAATAATTTTACAGCCACACTTGTGTTGGGATGTCAACCGTATGTATTGTAAACATGTGTACTGACAATAAAACCAGTAATTACACATAGTAATAAAATATTATAGAAACGTGTTGTTGTTAATGTGATAATCTAGCAGTTTTGTATAACACCTGGATTTTTACTGTTTTTATCTTATTTTTGGGTTTTCAATTTGGCTCCACGCATATTGGCGTATATATATTGGCGTATTTGTACAGTGTCTAATCTGTAGTACATTTCAAGTTTTAGGATATTAAAGGTGCCAAAGTATCGTCAAAGTCTAGTCAAGTCAACAAATAAATAATCTTTATCTTTATCTTTAAGGTCGAGTCAAAGTCACGCTTCAGTAAAACAGTGGATACTTTACTATGAATCTACGAAGTTTTGGAGAGAATGCGAAAACTCATGATATTCGTCTTTGTAATCTATACTTTTCACTCTTGCAGACTCAGGAACACTTCATGGTTAATCCACCATTATTACATATTTAGCAATCAAAAATACACAGGTTTTGGTAAGAAAAAAACAAATTGACAACAGTACCTATACTTACTTTTGTGTTCCCGTCAAAGCTTCTTCATTGCGGTTACAACAACTGTATGGACATGGAATTGGATAGAAATAAATTATCTAAGGAACTTTCGCCCTTATTCATAAAAGCTCAATAAGATAATCTATGCTTTGAACTGCTCTGTCAACTTCTCGTTGACGGAAGCTGTTACGCGTGAAAACGAGACAAAACACTTTCTTGTAATTAAGTAAGTTACGGACCGTTTATGAATAAATGGTGTTTAAAATTGACGTGAGCGTTATGTATAGTGTCATTTTTTTACCATGACCAGCCGCGGTTTGGGTATTGTGCTAATTTAAAGTTAAACGTAGTGTCATCAATGATAGTGATTTGTATGAAATTGCTATAGGACCAATCTAAAAGTATATTCTTTAAAATAACGAAATAATTGTCTAAATCAGTTTATAAATGACGGAGTTCTGAGGTAACAAAATACGATAAGTGAGAACCTCCTCCTTTTTTGGAAGTCGGTTAAAAACACTGAATCACTGGTAAGATAAGTGTATTCTTTTTTACACAGAACATTTCTTGTAAGTATTTAGTGATTAAGTAATTAGTTACGTAATTTAATATTTTTTAAGTACCTAGCTGTTAGTTTTCCGAAGAAAATAAAATAATATTACACTAAAAATTTTGGTCTCGTTATTATAAAAGTTCATCAACCCAATCTCTAATCCAAGGACCGCTCGGTCAAACAATACATTACGAATCTTTTTTAATTTACTAAAATCAACATCCACTGAGATTATGGTATAAAAAAGATTTATTCTAAGCGGATATAAAAAATAATATATTCGTATTTAAAAAAAATAATTTCGTATTTGATGTAACATAAGCAAATGTAACGAACAGTAAGTACCTATAGTAAAAAGAAATTTTCAAGTCAAACTCACAGCGCACCAGTTCTGTTTTAACGCTGTCTTGTAAGAATTCTATCTTAGGGAATAAACTAGTTCTTAAAAACAAAATGTATTTAAAAATTTCCAGGCTAACGCAAGCAAATGTGAAATATTTTAGGTGAGAAAATTATAACATGGACTCCACGTATCTATATTTTTTTTATTATGTTTGGTAACGAACGAGCTGGTCGTTTGCCTGATGGTAAGCATAACGCTGGCCCATAACAATTGCAGTGCCACCAAGAACTTTGAAACACAAAGGCCTGAGCGGCACTGCAGTGTGCTCGTTACCCTAGACATTAGGTATTAAGTCTCATAAGCCCAGTAATTTCAATGGCTACTCTGCTCATCAAACCGGAACTAAGTAATGTTTGTAAATTACTGCTAGGCGGCAGACTTTACGAGCAAAGCGGTGGTACCAACCCAGACGGACACTCGCAGAAGAGTTAGTCCTACTACGTCCTAATAGTACATTCGTATACATACATATACATAGGATCGTAAGTTTGAACAAAAACTCAGAAATAACCTTGAGCTGTTTACAGTACAGTATCTTTGAAGAATCCAGTCGTGAGTGAAAACACATCCACAACAAAACCTAAATCTTGGAAGGAAATACCAGGACCATCAACCTTACCAATCGTTGGACAGTTGCACCATTTCCTACCTGGAGGTAAATATTATTATGTATTTATTTACACGCCTGGATACTTACTAACCTCATGACTTAAATATATTGCCAATAACCTATTGGTGTATTCTGTGGGCATCTGCTATTTACAGTCAGTGCTTATTTGGGGCTTAGGCTGTTTATAAAGCAAAGTTCAAATATTCTAAAGGCTAATTCAGTCGAAATTTCATACTTAAAATAGTATGTACATATAAATGTATTACATTTTCAAGGTTTTTAACTAATCAAAAACGCAAAATAATACAATTTCCTCGAGATAAAAAAATATGAAGAGAATGAAAAGAATGAAAAGAAAATATGAAAAGAATGAGAAATATGAATACGAGTAATATGAAAATTAGAGGTACGATGTAACCTCTAATTTTCATATTATTCAATAGACACTCGTTATGCTGCAAAATATTAAAAAACAAATTAGATAGCTGGTTAGCTAATTACCTGAGTGAGTGATTTTATTAGGGCTTTTTGTGAGAATACCGTTAGTTATTTAGCTATACACAAAAAAACAGTTTTTTCACTTACTATATTTTTAATCCGTGAACTTCAATCATCGTTGTCTCACGATTGCGTTGCTACGAAATAAAGAAATTTTTGCTGGCTTTAGGCTTCTTAACCACCTTCGCTCGCTCAAATTGCAGAGTACCTAGACCCAGACAAACAACATTAGTTTCAAAGTGATTATCGCTATCAGTAGTAAAAAAGTAAAAAATGTCGGGAATTGTCTTTTATGTCATGTTTTTTTTTTATACAAGATAGGATTGCGTTTGACCGCAATCTCACCTGATGGTAAGCGACGATGCGGTCGACGATGTATCACGCTTGCCTAGAAGATACCTGTTCACTCTTGACTTGAAGACTCCCAAATTGTAGTATTCAGGAAATATAGATGCCGGCAATGAGTTCCATTCCTTCGCTGTCCGCATACTTAATGAACGTGGAAGCAAAACGCTTGGTGCGGATAGATGGTATGTCAACCATAGATGGGTGACGAAACACCGTGCGTCTTGTCGTCCGATGGTGGATGGTTTTATTTAGTATATTCAACATGTTATCATTTTACCACTACCTCGCCTCATTTGCAGGCGAAACCTAGATCATCAGGGCGATTTTAATTCACTCGGAATGATTCCGTGTAGGAAGCGACTGTTTCTAATCGTTTATATCTCGGAAACGCATCCCGACAGAGGAATATTGTCGGGAAACAAATGCTATTAGAGTTAAAGTTCTGATAGCATTTTGATTGCCATCGTAACATGATACGTGATGGAATCTGTTTGTGTTATGTGTAAAGCCAATGTTTTTAGAAGACTACCGTCACATACCGTGCACTCACTATTTAAGTTAATTTAAGTTTATTTTGTATTTCTCTTACAAGTGAATTTTATCCTTTTAGAGAAATAAATGTCTTAAACCGTAAACCGTATTATATCTCTGTTTTTGCAGCTGAGTTGTCGAATCTAAACGGGAAATTTCTCTAACGGGTTGCGATTCCAAAATATAAACGATCAAGACTGTCGCTTCCGACACGGATATCATTCCCTGTGAAATAAAATAACCCTGAATAGCTGGGTCTTAAGTGCAGCTATAGGAACACAACGATAGTTGCTTGGCGATAGATTTTAAACTAGAGGGCGGTAGAGACCACCAAGAGTTAAAACACTAGTCAGTGAAATTGACACTTTGTTAGTGGGAGGACTAACTCTTCTGCGAGTGTCCGTCTGGGTTGTTACCACCGCTTTGTGAGTGAAGTCTGCCACCAAGCAGTAGTGTGCAAGCATTACTGTGTTTCGGTTTGATGAGCTGAGTATCCAGTGAAATTACTGGGCTTATGGTCTCATAAGCCCAGTAATTTCACTGGATACTGAGACATTAGGTATTAAGTCTTTAATACCTAATGTCTCAGGGTAACGAGCGCATTGCAGTGCCGCGCAGGCCTTTGTGTTTCAAAGTTCTGGGTGGCACTGCAATTGTTATGGGCCGGCGTTATGCTTACCATCAGGCAAACGACCAGCTCGTCTCGTTACCAAATAACATAAAAAAATAAAAATAAAATTACTGTACTCCTGAGTCTTAAACCCTAATGTCTCAAGGTTACCCTGTGCGGTGCCGCACATGCTTTTGTGTTTCAAAGTTCCGAGTGGCACTGCAATTGCGCAATTGTTATGAGCCGGCGTTATGTTTAGCATCAGGCAAAGGATCCGCCTCGTCTCGTTATCCAATAGTATATAAAAAACGTTTGTTGCAGGCACACTGTATAAGAACGAAGGATACAACTTGTGGAATCATCTTTATAATACCTACGGACGTATCGTTAGAGTAGAGTCTATTTTAAAGCCGACCAACTTGGTACTCTACGACCCAGAATACATAGCTGAGGTAAGTTTTAGTAATAGGCAAGGCAATAGTATAAAGGGGTGACTGTGTCCGAGCAGGAATTTGTATAACTTTCAATCTGATGTAATAGAGTTTGAAACATGATGAACGAATAACTTAAATTTTAGTTAGTTGTGTGTAGTGTTGTAGTAATTTTAGTTGTTAGTGGGAGGACTAACTCTTCTGCGAGTGTCCGTTTGGGTTGTTACCGCCGCTTTGCTCGTGAAGTCTGCCGCCAAGCAGTAGTGTGCAATCATTACTGTGTTCCGGTTTGATGAGCAGAGTATCCAGTGAAATTACTGGGCTTACGAGACTTAATACCTGATTTCTCAGGGTAACGAGCGCACTGCAGTGCCCGCGCAGCCTTTTGTGTTACAAAGTTCTGGGTGGCATTGCAATTGTTATGCGCCGGCGTTATGCTTACCATCAGGCAAACGACCAGCTCGTCCCGTTTACAAATAACATAAAAAAAAATTATGTGCGGATTTACCACACTCACTCTAAAACTCGTATGTTTAAGAGTCACAAAATTCAAGGACATGTGACGACACCGAGCCGCGTTGAGCCCGCATAATCTCAGAATTACCAATGAGGGTAAGTGTGAGCCAGGTGGCTGGCTATAAAAAACCGAAACCTAAAGCAGTATGTTTGTAAAGTGGACTTTGTTTTGGTCACCCATTGAAAATGCCATTGCGCACTGACCCCTCGGCGATCCCTTGGCGGTCGATACAATTTTTGGTTTTAATATAAGTGTATGCAAAGTAAAAAACCACGTAAATAACTTTATTGAACTGGATAGTTAATAAGTTAATTATTCATTTTGTTGTTAATTGAAATGCTACTAGGTATTGCATGCCGAAAATTCGATGCCGGTGCGTAAAGCTATGTTTTCACTGGAATACTTCAGAAAGGAGCGTGATACGAGAAAGGAGGAGTCACAGGGACTAGGCGGACTTGTGGTCGAGTAAGTAATTAAAGATTCAATAACCAGCACTGGGTTTGTAGGGCAATAACACACCAACAAAAAATCCTCTCTGAAATAAGGGAAGAAGATCGGATTATGATCCGACTGCAGCTGCAGCGTAGCGCAGTTATTTTACTTGCTAAGCAAAATTATGCTAATCTAGAAGTTTCTAGATTCCCATTCCACTTCAATATGAAAAACTTTATGGGATAACTTTGACTGTAAAGTAGTCTAACAGGATGTTAATGTTACAAAACCATGTCTAATATATAGACAGAGTCACGGCTTGTAAGTCGAAAGTCGTCATCTCAAGAATTTGTTAGTGGGAGGACTAACTCTTCTGCGAGTGTCCGTCTGGGTTGTTACCACCGCGTTGCTCGTGAAGTCTGCCGCCAAGCAGTAGTGTGCAAGCATTACTGTGTTCCGGTTTGATGAGCAGAGTATCCAGTGAAATTACTGGGCTTATGAGACTTAATACCTAATGTCTCAGGGTAACGAGCGCACTGCAGTGCCGCGCAGGCCTTTGTCTTTCAAAGTTCTTGATGGTACTGCAATTGTTATTGGCCGGCGTTATGCTTAACATCAGGCAAACGACCAGCTCGTCCCGTTACCAAATAAAATAAAATAATAAAAATTCGGGTCTAACATCGATCGCTCCCATAGCTTAGATGCGGTTAAAGCGTCGGGTCTAGATAATCAGAAGATGCAGGTTCGAATTCGTTCAATTTATACTAGTCTCAATAAGTCAATAGTCTGTACATATTATTGTCGACCAAGCTTGTCCCAACGGAAGCCTCGGAGAAAAAGTTATTTGTGATAGACAGATATATTTTGACGATGATATAGCCTTGGAAGAGTTTAAAGGAAGCGTTTCAGGGTTTTAGCCTTCTTGCCACGGTTTCAAGCCCACCTGTGACACCAGATAGATATTTTTGTCAGTTTAGTCAATTTTGTTTATTTTTATCTTAAATCTTATTTATTATTTTGAATTCATATTTTAAAGTGAGCTTGTTTTATATTGTTTGCCAAAGCTAGCCCTTGTTAATTTTAAGTTTATAAAATTTACCAATTGTAAAAAAAAATTGGTAGGTACTTATATGTTTTTTCAGACAAGGAGAAGAATGGAAAAGTTTCCGAATGAAAGTGAATCCGGTTTTGATGAAACCAAAAATAATAGACCAGTACAAAGATTCTATAGACGAAGTGGCAGTCGATATGGTCGAAAGGTAATTTTATATTGTTTTTTCCGTTACTCCCGGAAATGGACGAATCGTCGTTTTCTGCACTGTAACTCTATTATATTGGAGACATGAGCCGAAGTGACCTTTTAATAACGCTAAAAGAAATTAAAAACAATTAATTAAACTAATCAATTTTTTGAAAACAAGAATCCGTCCTTTTTAATATAATAAATTCTAAAGTGTGTTTGTAGGTTGGTTGGTTTGTCCTTCTTTTTCGCAGCAATGGAGCAACGGATCCAAGTGATTTTTGGCAGCGATATAATTTATGGTCCAGAGAGTTTTTTACGCTACTTTTTATCCCGGAAAAATGCGTGGTTCCTGTGGGAACGCGAGCAGAAGCTAGTAATCAATCCGTTCTATAATAAATGCGAAAGTGTGTTTGTACGTTTGTTGGTTTTTGGTTTGTTGGTTTGTCTTTCTTTCACGGTAACGGAGCAACGGATCGACGTGATTTTTGCCACATATATAGTTTATGAACCGGAAAGTAACATAGGTTACTTTTTATCCCGGAAAAATGCACCGTCCAGGGGCCGGAGTAAGGCCCCTGGGGCCTTACTCCGTAAATCGAACTTCGAAGCTTCGGTTGACGGATCGCAGTTTTCCTACTATGAAAGTGTTTCGGATCCAACGGACTATACTATGAAAGTGTTTCGGATCGATTTACGGAGTCAGGGGCCTCACTCCGTAAATCGAACGTCAAAGCTTCGGCTGACGGATCGGCATTTTCCTACTATGAAACACAAAATGTCAAGAGCGAACATCGAATTGAACGTTGGATCCAAAACACTGTCATAGTAGGAAAACTGCGATCCGTCAACCGAAGCTTCGACGTTCGATTTACGGAGTAAGGCACCAGGTGAGAACGCGGGTGAAACCGCGAAACTGCGGGCAAAAGCTATAGTATGGTGTAAGTAGGTATAATTATATTTTGAAGCGATCATGAATCTGTATTATATTCCTCTAAGGCTGTATATTATATTTTTCTACGTTACACAGAAAAATATAATGCTAAATAAATAAAAAAATGAATTAGGTACTTACAGCCTTATTATAAACTAATATTTTTTTTAGAATAAAATTAATACGAGACGAAAACAACATGATTCGTGAAAACTTTCAAAAAGAAATTAATCTATGGTCCTTAGAATCGATAGGTGTCGTTGCACTAGGAAGGCGGCTTAACTGCTTCGATCCCAATTTGGACCATAACTCGCCTGCGATGACTCTTATACAATGCACCCACGGATTGTTCGATGTGTCTGATAAGATGGACTATAAGCCTAGCCTTTGGAAATACTATGCAACTCCAACATTCAAAAGAGCTATGAAAATATACGAGGATTTAGAACGGTATGTTGGAAAAACAAATGTTACTTTTGTTATATTTTTATCGAAAATTGTAAACATGTTCATAATTGAAATAAGCAAGCAGTAGTATCTTCACCTAAGCCTAATAGTAATAAATAGTAAACAAAGAACACTATCTGTTACTAATTTTAAAAACCGTTGTTTTTTAAGTATCTTGAATAGTATTTAATATTTTTTTCTATCTATTAATCACACTAAATTCGGGCGTTGTCTGTCTTATGCGGATAAGGGTACAGGGGCCTTACCCTGAAAATCCGACCTTCGATTTTCGACGAGCTTCGGCTTACGGACCGTAGTTTTCCTACTATGAAAGTGTTTCGGATCCAACGTTCGATTCCATGTTCCCACTTGATATTTCGTCTTTCATGGTAGGGAAATACCGATCCGTCAGCCGAAGCTTCGACGATCGATTTTTGGAGTGAGACCCCAAGTGCGGATTCTGTCTGCTTGCAGTTGGTCCGCAATCCAGTTTAACTCATTAACACCCCTTTATCTTCACTTGTAACTAACTAACAAACAATGTAATAAAATCTTAGAAATCAATTTTAACCTACTTCTAATTGTCGCATCGAAATGAAACTTTGTATGTATATATAGTTTGGATGACAATACAATAATTTGGTATCATGGAGCTGATCTGCTGATGGAACCAGGAGGTGGATAGTGAAACACTTCAGTGGCTACAAGTAATAATCCTTCGAGTTTGGAGTATGATTAATTTTGACGAGTCCAATAGATTGCCCTTGATATTGAGGGTCTGATGATGGAGCAAGGAGGTAGAAAGTGTGTTTTTTAAATTCTTTAAATTACATGTTCTTACTTTTTTCTTCAGTACATTTTTATGTTGGGCGCGTCAGCCTGATGCGGAGCGCCTTATATGGTGCAGTTCCGCATGCGGACGTAATCCGCATCCGTATCCTCATAGGAGAGAAAACGACCTTAGAGTTACAATAGCAAAGAGGATTTTTTATTAAAAGTGTTAATTCTTATTTGAAATTAAATTAATTTATTTTTCAGTTCAACTTCGCATTACGTGAACATGGCCATACGAGATATAAAAGCAGAAGGGCACCGACAAGAAAGCGAAAAGAGCGTTCTAGAAAAACTGCTTGCCATCGATGAAAGCATTGCTAAAATTATGGCAACTGATATGCTGATTGCGGGAGTTGATACGGTACCTCCTTGTAGTACGGTTTGATTGAGGCTAATCTGTTGGTCCTATGAACAACACATCTTGCTCAACTTTGTTAATTTTCAATCTTTTTAGTTATACTATAGGCCAGGCGAGATTTATTTATATATTTATTTTGTATAGGTCTACGTAAAGACTGCCGCCAAGCAATAATGTACCTATTATACAAGTCTTACTGTTTTCCGGTTTGATATGCAAATTAGTTCGTCCATTCAACGAAAGGCCTCGTGCAGAGCGCAAGCCTAGCGCGGTGGCGTCGCGGTCGGACCCGGCGGGCGCGAAATATCAAACGTAAATAAACTTATTGGTTAGTTGCGGCCACACTGACAGGCTGTCAGACAGACGTCGCTCTTGGTGGAACGTTCTAAATTCAAAATGAAACGCTACAACAACTCACAGTATACTATTATAGCCATGTAGTTGCTCCGTGGTTGCTCCCTCCAACGCACAGGCGCTAGCCTTAGTCACCGCGCTCACTCTGAACGAGAAATAAGGCGTTTCGTATATTGGATAATCACACCACATATAAGGTAACCCAGAATTGTTAAAATTATTTCATAGCTATAATTATTTTTCAGACTTCAAATACTATACTTTTTACACTGTATCTCTTGGCTAAGCATCCTAACAAGCAGCAAAAGCTTAGGGAAGAGATTTTATCTAAAGGAAACAGGTCATACTTGAAAGCGTGTATAAAGGAATCGCTGAGGGTGTTGCCTACAGTAGGATTGAACTTCAGAGTGACTACCAAAGAGTATCAGATTTTGGGGTACAAAATTCCTAAAGACGTAAGTTTAATACCTTTTTTATTCTTTTTGATAGCGAGACGAGTAGGTCATTTGCTTGATGACAAGTAAAACGCCTGCCCATAACAATTGCAGTGCACTAAGAACTTTGAAACATAAAGGCCTGCGCGACACTGTAGTGCACTCGTTACCCCGAGACATTAGGTACTACATTTCGCTCGTTTATCTGAGACATTGTTGTTAAGTCATATAAGCCCAGTAATTTCACTGACTAGTTTGCTCATCAAACTGGAACACAGTCTTGTTTGCACAATCCTGCTTGACGGTAGACTAGACACGAGCAAAACGGTGGCAAAAAATCACAACATCAAAATGTAGGAAAATTCCCATGAGCACCTGGGCTTGCGTTTGACCGCTTTCTCACCTGATGTTAAGCCACGACGCGATCGACGATGTAGCACGCTTGCCCAGGAGATACCTCTTCACTCGTCTCTTGAAGACTCCCAGATTGTAGTGTTCAGGAAAAACAGATGCCGGCAATGAGTTCCCCTCTTTAGCTGATAAGTACCTATATACAATCCTGAATTTTGCAACTAACAAAGTAAAGAACATGTAAAGGAAATTTAATTCATTTCCGGCGTGGAGTTGTTATAGATTTAAAATTTCCTGCCATGTGCTAAGAATACTATCACTTCAACTCTTCTGGTGTTTGCTGCAAGAACTGGCTAAGGTATATACAGTGAATGGGAAGTAAAATTCCCCTTGGTCAACACCATAATCTCCTGCGATCACCAAGCCTCCTGCCAAGCATGCTGTATGGCCAAATCCCCTTCATGAGGAGGCCGATGCTCCGCAGTGGACTTTTTCCGCCTGATGATGATGATTTCCGATTCTGATGATGTCCGATTCTTGATAACATCGGCAGTGATTAGAAGAACTGTATATTTTAGTACATATTATACATTTTCTATCTATAGAAATAAAAAAAAACTGAAACGTCTGTTTGTAGTGCCAAAATAATAGCTTTTTACTAAATGCATATGAAAGTATATAGGGTATTTATAACAAAAACCAACTTCTAAAATGTTTGTCGTTGTCTGGCTGGACCGATTTTGACGGGATTTCCGTTGGCAGATAGCTGATGTTATAAGTAGTAATTTAGGCTACGTGGACGAAGTCCTAGAGCACAGCTAGCAAAGTTACGGAAAAGTAAAGGTCAGGAAAATTAAGGTACCTACGGAAGCAACGGCACGGAATTTGATGGTATTTTGTTACAGATGGGAATCATTTTGTGTCACCATGTCATGGGCTTGCTGGACAGTAATTTTCCTAAGGCCAAGGAGTTCATTCCAGAGAGATGGATAGAAGAGGACGATCACCCATTACACTACAGGAGAACAAATCCATTTGTGCACCAGCCCTTCGGTTTCGGCGTCCGGTCTTGTATAGGTCTGCTTTTGTTTTCGTATTTCTCATAAGATTTTTTGTAAAGTAAAAGTGACGTGAAAAATAAGACGATGCTTTTATTTGAGACAGACGAGTTTTGCTTGTTACTACAAAATAACATAAAACGCTTGTTTAAAAAATAAGAGCAAGTAGGTACCTAATCAGCAGACTTACTTTCTAAACATACCATGGACTATACGACATTTTTCTATAGGTGTCTCATAATGTAAAAAAAACTTGACGGCTCAAATTCGATAGAAATTCAAACCCAAATCATGCCATTGGTTAGATTTCAGATCACTTTTGCTGTTTGTTGGCATTCGCAGAGTTTGTTTACTTATTTATTATTGGACAAGTATAAAATGTTCGTATTGTGCAATTTGTCAAGGGGCAGAAAAAGAAGAAACAGTCTTTCTGGTCAAACAGACAAACGGTCAAATAGAATGGTTTTTTTTGCAGGCCGTCGTATTGCGGAGTTGGAGATGGAGACACTCCTTGCACGCCTTATTGAGACTTTCCAGGTGGACTGGGTTGGCCCACCGCCGAATATCACCTTTTCGCATATTAATTATATGAAAGGTCCATACAATTTTGTACTTAATGACGTCAAAAAATAAAGAAAAGGTTATATTACAACGCTGAATTAAAAACTTGTTTCACTGACCCTTAAATTAATCAGTTTGTTTTTCCGAACTCAATAAATCCTACTAATATTATAAATCCTACTAATATTACAAATGCGTCGCTATAAAAGTAATCTAGATATCAAAAAACATGCAAGTATTGATATAGATCTTTTCTAGTAGATAACTATTTCAAATCAAAGGCTACAATTTCTACGACGCACTAAAACACATCGCATTCGACTAGGTGGCGACTATTCGTCTTGCCATTGACTATGCCGTGTGATATTATAACGATACGACACGACTGAAGTCGCATTGTCGCGCATCATGTACAATTGGCCCTAATTGTATTGACGGCTCCGTAGCTAAGTTGGTAGTAACCCTGCCTGCAAAGCGAGGGGTCCCGGGTTCGATTCCCGGCCGGGGCAGATTTTGTGTAGTAAACATAAAGTTTGTTTGTTTGGATTTTTGTGATGTGTATCTGTGTGTGTCCATGCTACCTGCAACACAGGGAATCCTAGTGTGGGGGGGGGGTATGAGTGTAAGTAAGCGTTTAATTTATTATTTATTTATCATGTACAATTGACCCTTAATCCTATAACCTAATTTAACGAAGTATTTCAATGTCACATTGTATCGAATATTGTACGAACTCGTTCCCAAAACCGCTTTACACAGCTCCCCAAAGGAATTGAAGGCTCATTCCGAGAAAATTGATCAAGAATCCAGAATAATTTGTAACGGTAATCCCCTAAATTTGCCTCCCTAAGCTTGCAATAAATCCAAACACATGGCTTCGTACCACGAAGTTTTCATGTAACCCAAGTTTTAATTCGCAATTTATGTAAATTACAAAACTTCCTTTGTATTTTACGACTTGTAAAGTACTGAGCAATTACAATAAAAGTACAATGTAGATACATATTTCTCTGTTTGCTCTGTTTTAGGGTTAAAATCCATTAAACTCGCAAAAACATGCTAAATGAAAAAATATACAAAGTTTTCCTAAACGAATGTCACTGCTGTAATTTTTGTCTGTCTGTCTGTCGGTTTGTTTATTTTCCGGATAATCTCCGAAACGGCTGGACCGGTTTGGACGGGACTTTCACTGGAGATGAGATTGGAAATGTCGGGAATGTTACTAGTTCATTGAAACAATGTCCAGATATATGATTATTTCCTTGCATTTATGTATGTAGATCATATAAACCATTTATTGATTATTTGCCTTAAAATTATACGTCAACAATCTAGATTTAATATTTTATGACATTGAGCAGTTACAATTACAATTACTTATTTATTTTATTAATATAAGATACTCGTATATCTACAATACTCGGGGTTTCGTGATAAAATCCGAAACGAGGAGATCCGCAGGAGAACGAAAGTTACCGACATAGCTCTCAAAGTTAGCAAGTTGAAATGGCAGTGGGCAGGCCACATCGCTCGCAGAACCGATAACCGATGGGGAAGAAAGGTTCTAGAGTGGCGACCACGAACCGGAAGACATAATGTAGGACGTCCCCCCACTAGGTGGACCGATGACCTTGTCAAAACCGCGGGGAACCGTTGGATGCAAGAGGCGAGTAGTCGATCCAAGTGGCGTTCTATGGGGGAGGCCTATGTTCAGCAGTGGACTTCTTCCGGCTGATGATGGTGATAATACCTACAATTACAAAAAAATAAATTAAAGTAATAAAGAACAAAGTCATTATTACATTATATCACCAAGATTAGGATTAATGTCAAAAATTAGTGTCAAAAAATTAGTGTCAAAAAATTAGTGTACAGTCAAAGAATAAGTATAATTATTTCTTTTGTTTTGTATAATCAAAAAACTCCTCCACACTATAAAAAGTCCTCTAAACCAGCTAGGATTTAAGGTTTAATCGAAGGAAAAACAAGTTTAATCAAAAGGGACTTAGTAAAAGTATCCTGTCAGCATCGTTAGTGTACAAATACAAAAAGTTGTAACAGGCTAACTCGACGGGCTTGCTCATCCTCATCATTTTTATCGTCACTTGAATGACTTTTAGGTATAACTTGTTACATATACGTCGTGCTTGTTAAAAAGTTCTGCGACTTGTCAGTTGAGCTTCGCACACCTGCGCAATTAGAGCAGCTAGGCGGCTCTCTTCCGATGCCGCCACGGAATTGGTCTTACATCATAAATATATATTTGGTCAGTTATGCGTAGCACTGTGCTCTCGATACTGCGAGACGGTTTTAAGTCTTATGTGCACCGGAAGACAGTACATGCACAGTACTGCTTGGTGGCAGACTACACGAGCAAAGCGCTGCTGCCACCCAGACGGACCTATTAAACCGACCTACCTCACAGAAGGATTAATCCTACCCATGATGAAATTCGTGAAGCACGCTTTTTGTTTTTCTGTTTCCTAGGCTTTACAATGTAGTATACCACGACACGCAAAAAATAATTAAAATGGTTGGTGTTTAATGTTCAAGCTACGGAGTCGTGGTATCCGCGCCGGTATCGCTATTCGCTACGCACAGACCAGTAAACCTAGACGCCGCATAATCCAAGTTTTGCATGAGAAAACAATTCTATACACGCATACACTACATACACACACAGTACACACATCATACATATACAGTACACACATCATACATACATACACACACATTCACACATACATCTACACTATCATTCACAACTCACACCTTAGTGTTTTTCCTGGTTCCTTGTCTCTTAAGAGGCTTTTGCAGTCAGGAAAGCGCTAATATACATTAATCCTTATACATTAACCCCATTATTCACAAGCACATCTACATATGCACAATTTATTGTAATACTTAGATATATACTTCATAATTGATAGTCGGTCATACATCTTTTAATTTTATTTGCAGTAACTTAAAAAATGTAAAACCATTATTGGCTTTAGGTAACGTATATAAGTAATGTTAAGATTTTTAAGAGCTGTGGTTTTTATGAATAAATAAATAAATAAATCTTGGCGGGGGACGAGGGAAGACGGCGTGTTGTGATTGATCAGTTTAAAAGTCATACGTCAGACGAGGGAAGACGGCGTGTTGTGATTGATCAGTTTAAAAGTCATACGTCAGACGAGGGAAGATGGCGTGTTGTGATTGGTTTACCGAAACGGCGATATGCAGTGATAATACCTTAGTGAGCGGGGGTGTCCGGCTAAGAGGAGTCTATCGGTTTGCTGGTCTATGTTGATGTAAAAATATTTATGGATCATTAAAATAAAATAATTTATATACCTGCAGCTCGACCATGGCTAATTATGTTTCATGCAAACATAAAACTTAACCTAAAGTAACTAGCCTAGTGAGTTGCAAATACTTAACTTGATTATGAAACCTCATCATTTTGTACGAAAACTTTTAGCAAAAGTTTACACCAAGAGGTTCTTATTCGAAAATCAAACGGGCCGCCCAATGTGGTCAATAAGAAGACGTACAAGAGACTGAAGTGACCACAATATTTTGTTTTGTTGTTGTTGTTTTGTGTTATTTTGTTTGACATGTTTTTTTACCTCGTGAATAACTTTAGAGTCCTTCGTTGCGCTCGAGATTCAAGATGCGCCTGTGACTATAAGGTAGGTACTATAGCTACGTTAGTAATACAATAATAATGAATTATAAAAGGAATATTAACTTATATTTTATGCAAAGTAAACTAATAGGTACTCATTTTAAAGTAAATCTATTTTCAAAACGCTTAAAGTCTGCCATTTAAAACTAATCATAAATAATATTTGACAAGCCGAAAACTTAACGAATAAAACTTAATCAAAATATTTAAATTTCCAGTTCGATATCGACATGGGATTTTATAAGCAGTGCCCTGCGGCTTCACCCACATAACCTAAGTTATGATGTTATAAGTACTCCTTATAACATCAGCTATCTGCCAGTGAAAGTCCCGTAATAATTAGTCTAAACGGTTCGGAGATTACCCAGAACAAACAGACAGATAGACAAACATTTTAAAAATGGTGTTTTTGCTATAGGTACCGTATATACTTTCACAAGCTTTTAGTAAAAAACTATTATTTTGATATTAATTCAAATTCAAATTCAAATTCAAAAGTCTTTATTCAAATAGGCCCCAAAGGAGCACTTATGAAAGTTAAAATGACTCTAACAGCCGGCCTCTGCAACATTCATCTACCCGAATCACAGACTAAAACTAATGCTGTCTTTATCAGAACATAATAAATGACAAAGACACCAACAGACCCAATCCGTGCTCAAAGTCAACGAACCTTCCAGAAACCCACCGTGCCCGTTCCAAATTGGTATAGGCCGAGCAAGAAGAAGGGCAAGAAACTCGTCACGGCATTCTTTTTTTTTAAAAAAGTAGTTTATTACAATGATTCTAATGCTAACAACTAACAATTTAAAGTTTAGTAGTCGCCAGGAGGCTCCTGAGCTGTTTGCCTCCATGCATCCTTGTCATCCACATAATCCTTAATTTTATAATACGCTTTTTTAATTAATACACTCTTGACTATACGTTTAAACTTTCCTTGTGGTAATTCAGTTAATACTTTAGGAATTTTGTTGTAGAATCTGACACCATTTGCCAGGAACGATTTGTTAGTTTTACTTAATCTGAACCCGGGTACAACAATTTTATGTTTACTTCTAGTATTTAACTCATGTACATCACTTTTTAAGTTAAATTTAGTAATATTCTTCCGTACATACATTATATTTTCCAAAATGTATAGCGAAGGCAGGGTTAGAATACCTATTTCTTTAAAAAAGTCTCTTAGAGATTCGCGTGGACCCATGTCATAGATGGCGCGTACTGCTCTCTTTTGTAATATGAAGATGGTATCTATATCGGCAGCAGACCCCCAAAGTAGGACGCCATAAGACATCAAACTATGAAAATATGCAAAATATACCAACCTTGCCGTCGCCACATCAGTCAGCTGCCTAATTTTACGTACTGCAAATGCAGCGGAACTCAAACGACCCGATAGGGCATTGATGTGAGGACCCCACTGCATTTTGGAGTCAATAGTTAATCCTAAGAATACAGTGTTATTCACCAGGTCAAGTTTGCTGCCTTCCAATTCCACTTTAGATTCCACGTGTGGTACGTTGGGAAGTGAAAATTTAATACATTTAGTTTTACTAGCGTTAAGTAGTAGATTATTAGCAGCAAACCATTCTGAGATTTTGTCAAGTTTATCATTTAATTCCTTTAGTTCACTGTCTTTCCTATCAGTTTTAAAAATGAGTGAAGTATCATCAGCAAACAAAACTATGTCCAATGCTATATGGTCTGTCATAAAGGGTAAGTCATTTATATATACTAGAAAGAGAAAGGGGCCCAGTATTGATCCCTGCGGTACGCCTATCTTCACTGAAGAACCACAAGATGTTACTCTATCGATGCCAACCTTCTGCTGTCTACCCGTCAAGTAAGAATTTACAAGATCAAGAGCTGTCCCACGCACGCCGTAATGATGCATTTTTTTAATAAGCGTTCTGTGGTCCACACAATCAAATGCTTTGGAGAGGTCACAGAATACTCCAATAGCATCCTGTGAACCCTCCCAAGCTTCAAAGATGTGGGACATCAGTTTAGCTCCGGCATCGACTGTTGATCTGCCTTTCGTGAAACCAAACTGGTGACCGTGCAATATTCTATACTCGTTGAAATGTGAAAGTAACTGTTCTAAAATAATTTTTTCAAAGATTTTGCTAAGTGCTGGAAGTACAGAAACTGGTCTATAGTTAGAGGGGGTGTCCTTACAACCAGATTTAAAAATAGGGGTGACTTTACTGTGTTTCATTAGATCAGGAAAGACACCCTGATCTATAGAAAGATTAAAAATAATAACTAGATAGGGCGCAATTGTATCAATTAAGGATCCTATTACTTTTACCGATATACCCCACAAGTCTTCTGTGTTTTTCATATTGATGGATTTAAACGCTTTTTTGATACTAGTGGTTGTTATGTAACGAAAACTAAAATCCGGAATTAATTTAGAAAAGCTGTTTAGCAAAAGCATTTCTGCTTTTGCTGGAGAAGAGTCTAGTGATTTAGTAGCCTCCAATGGTATGTTTGTAAAAAACTTATTAAACTCATTGGCTATATCGAGTTGATCAGTAACTACTTTATCGTTAATTTTTAGTTTAAATTCACAATCTCTGTTTTTATTTTTACCAGTTTCTGTGTTAATAATTTTCCAAACAGTTTTGATTTTATTATTAGATTTTGTTACTTTATCCCTAATGTAGTTGGATTTAGCTTGCATACATACGCGTTTAAAGATCTTTGAATATTGACTGACATATTCGTGAAATTTTTTGTTCTTAGTGAGTGATTTTTTATAATATAATTCGTACATAACATCTCTACTTTTTCTAATACCCTTAGTGGCCCAGTCACTAAATTGAAATCTGTTCTTTACTTTTACTGTTTTCTTGGGGCACACTTTGCCAAATTCATTACAAATAATTGAAGACAACATTGCATAGATATCATTTGGGTCTTCAAGTGGAAAATTCGCGAGGGCTAGTCTTGAATCTATGTTTTCATTTAGTATTTCTAATTTATTATCTGTAAGGGCTCGTATTTCAATCTTAGCGTCTATAGATTTAGTTTTATTTTCTAAGCCTATTTTCTGTCCCATGTGGTCGGATCTAACACCAGTTAATAGACTTTTTTGTTTAACACTAAAATTAACAACGATGTTGTCAATGCAGGTAGCAGAGGAATGACATACCCTAGTAGGTTCTGTAAACAGAAATTTCAAATTAAATGACTCAAATAGGGACACAAATTTTTGTTTATCTGATGACTGTCCTAATAAATCTATGTTGAAATCCCCACAAACACATATACTTTTTTTACATTTAAATATTTTTCTTAAAATCTCTTCCATAATCAGTAAAAAGTGGGAAAAACAAGATGCAGGAGGTCTATACACACATAAAATTATATATCCAGCTAGTTCAACGCAGGCAACCTCACAGACTCGTTCCACAGAGCAAGCCACTACGTCACTTCGTTCTTTAAATTTCAAATTATTTCTCAATAATATTATTGAGCCCCCGCCTTCAGCAGACACCCTGTTGAACGTACTGGCGACTACATAGTTGTTTACATGGAATTGCATTGTATTTGGCTTCAGCCATGTTTCAGAGAAGCATAAAATGTCTAGATTGTACTTATCGGTCAATAACTCGATATCTAGAATTTTGCCTGAGAAGCGATTAATATTTTGGTGATATAAAATTAATTCATTACTTTGCATTTGATGCTTCTCTGTCGTCGGTAAATCACTACAAATAACGGGATCTACCTTTTTGCTGGAAATGCTTTTATTGACTTGTACTATATGTGGGGTATTGAGCTTTTCCATTGTCGGACTAGTCAGTTTAAATTATTGTAACCTGACGCTTGATCTAAATAGCTCTCATTAGTAACACTACTAACAATGAGATTGTCATTTGTCTGCGTTATACTACATATAACGGAGTTCTCAATATTAAATGCTAACAACTTAGCAATAATTATTTTATTAAATTTTGACAGGTACAATGTATCCTGAGTCAAAGTAAATTCACTAATAAATAAATTAGTGTCAAAATACAATATGTCGCTATGACGATATGTCAAATTATACAATGTCATATTTAAATTAAAAATGTCATTATTTTGTTTGTCCGTCAATTTAGATGAGTATGGGATTACAAACAGACACTTCAATTTCATTTATTTTTATATAGATTTGACGGCTAAAACTTTCAAAGTTAATTACAAATTTCTGTGTGTTCAGCCTATAACAGCTTTTCATTAACGTCAAAGGGATAAGTCCCTAGTTTGTTGACGACTGACAGGAATGTATGGATTTTTGTTTTTTCGTAGGCAGTTACGCTCTCTTTTAGTATCTTTTAATGTTTTATCAATTGTTCTTTTTTTAGGTGTTTTAGGAATGAAAAAGTACGTTATTAGCTCGTACGTCACCCATGCGTAATCTATACCTATAAAATAGGATTATCTATACCTACACCTATACTCTATACATCTAAATAAAATTAAAGTGTCTGTTTGTAATATCAAAATATTAGCATTTTACTAAATGCGTATGAAAGTATACACGGTACCTATTACCAAAACACACAATTTTTAAAATTTTAGTGTGTATGACTGTTTTTCCGGGTAGTCTCCGAAACGGCTGCACCGATCTGGACGGGACTTTCACTGGCAGATAGTAAAGTTACTCCTTATAACATCAGCTAGACTTCACTTATAAGTTCAGGTATTTTTTTTATTATGGTGTGTGAATTGTTTTAAATTTTTGAATGATTTACGCTATTGCCAAGAACATCATATTTGATTTAACAAGAAAGAATTATTTTCCATCAATCAATACCGGGGTGGTTTACTGGAATAAAAGTACATAATATACTAGCAGTTGTCCGCGGTTTCACTATCGTGGAGATTTCCATAGAAAGCGTGCATTTTCCGGGGAAAAGTAGCCTTAATTTCACTATCCGGCTCATAATCTATCTTTGCAAAAGTAAGTACTTACCCTTCGACCCTTGTTGCGTGAAAGAAGAAAAAAATAACAAACACGCATTTATTAGTATTAGGTACAAATACCTCATATACTTTACAAACAAACACAAATTTTCAAGTGAGTTTTGGAGCATGTTAAATGTCAAATATTTTGATTTATAACTTGTTGTCTCTAGGAAATTGAATTAAAACTTCGTAAGAGGAACAAATGCGTAGGTCGCCGTGTCAAGAACACTTCGTTATGAAGAAAATTAATACGACCTTACAAATTCGTAAAATATTTTCAGTAAATTTTCCAAAAATACTGAACGACTTTCTTTGCTTTCAAAGTTTGAAATTAGATTTTTTTTTTATATTTGTCTAAATATAATTGTAATACTGATTATAATCGAGATTAGATTCGAGTGACTCCCTAAATGGGACACCGGCAAAGCGCACTTTCGACTAAATACATTGTCATTCAAGATCAAAATCATAAGCAGAGTCTTTTTGTGACCATGACCTACAAATGGTACGAAACGTTGTCAATTTTCTATAATTCAATGAGTAATACTCGTGAAAATAAATAAATTACTATCAGTCTATTGGGTGAACGCAAATCAAGAATAAGAAAAAAACAACCAACTGTAACAAAAAATAATCCTAGCATTTACTGTGCTCTCAATATTATATCTACTGGTTGTGAAAAATAGTATCATTAGGAGAGCCGTTGGTAAGGCCCCAGCAGTCCATCAATGTCTCGGTGCATCCAAGTGAATAAAGATTAGCTGACTGACGCCATTAAAAGGGTCTGAGACTAGGGCAAGACAACTGAAGGCTGAATTATAGTTAGAACAACACACACATCACACACACATTTTGTTAGTGGGAGGACTAACTCTTCTGCGAGTGTCCGTCTGGGTTGTTACCACCGCTTTGCTCGTGAAGTCTGCCGCCAAGCAGTAGTGTGCAAGCATTACTGTGTTCCGGTTTGATGAGCAGAGTATCCAGTGAAATTACTGGGCTTATGAGACTTAATACCTAATGTCTCAGGGTAACGAGCGCATTGCAGTGCCGCGCAGGCCTTTGTGTTTCAAAGTTCTGGGTGGCACTGCAATCGTTATGGGCCGGCGTTATGCTTACCATCAGGCAAACGACCAGCTCGTCTCGTTACCAAATAACATAAAAAAAAATAAAAAAAAAAAACTTTCGCATTTATAAATAGTACGAATTGCCCTAATTCAGCCTCTGATTTTCCTTTGACCGGTACCTTGCCGGCAATCTACAAAAGCATTTTGTATAGGTATACCTGAGACAGACAGCTCACTCTACCTTTGTTTTTCACAGTTCAATGAGCATCAGATAATATGAATGGCATGTTATGCCACGACATATAACTATTCCGACGACTGACTACTAAAGCATCTGTTTACAATCGGCCTGGGAAGGAGATACGTGTGGCCAATCCCAAACAGTTTGCTAAATTGTGTAACAGTAGTCATTAGGTGCTATTTTCGTGAATAATTTGAACTCTATGCCTTGGACGTAAGGATTACGTAACAGCGTGAACGGTCTATCTTTATATAATGTCAAAACCAAGGTCAATTAATTGTTTGAAAACAAGATAGTTGTGTATTGGCGTGGGCCAGTACGTAGCGTAGACTCGTTAATGTCGAATGTGTGATTGTATCTAACTACCGTATTTGCTAGAAACGCTCAAGTGAAATACTTTTTTCGACTGTGAAAGACTATAATAACCGTGTTTTGTGTATCAAAATTTTGCTCTCTCAATGCAACATGAACTATAAATAGTGTAGAACGAAGTGGTCTGTTGTGTTTTATGCTTCAGTAGCGTCAGACATTTTAATCTTATCTTGTTTATCTGTGTAGTTTATAATCAACACTCTGTTGTGCATATTTGTTTTCGTTCAATTGTTAGAAACATGCAAGCGTCCAAGTTTCGACCTATTTTTCTGTCATTGTCTGGAAATACACATTTTATTAGGTAAGTTACATTTTAGTTTTACCTTCTGAACAGCTCAGTTGCTATGTTGGTAGTTGTCTGCCTGGAAAGCGAAGGGTTCCAAGTGCAATTCCCAGCCGAGGCAAACTCAACAGCATACACTTTGTTCCCGGGTCTCTGTGTCAGTCATTAATAAATCACTTGCCTGCAGGTCAGCGAGTGTTACTGCCACAGCTGAAAAAGTTGAAATAAACGAAAACGCACCGCTCAAGCCATGGACGGAAATCCCTGGACCGAGCTCTCTGCCCCTTTTTGGAATTATGCACCACTTCTTCCCGGGAGGTAAAATGTTTTTACACGACTATCCAAAAAAAGGGGTGTAATGTTTTCAGGGTTCAAGTAACTATGTGAGTTTCGATAATTTACCGTAACTTTTAAGTGCCTGAACAGATTTTGATGTGTGCGGTATCGTTAGAATCCTTACATCATCCCGAGTGACACTAATTATGTAAAATAGTCATGTTTTTTATTTCACTTACAATTAAACTTGTTAGTAAACCAATTAAAATAAAAGCCTTGGTAATCATAGTGACATTAATATTGTCTTGTTTTCTAGCTTTTGTATAAAGTGACTGCAGGTCTTCATCACGTACAAGAAAAAAAAATGGTAGTAACCTGTTAGTAAGATTTTTTTCTGCAAATATGTTAATAACTAAATCTATGATTTCTACAGGTGAATTTCACAAACTTAATGGCGTGGAACTGACCAAAAAGATGTATGACCTTTACGGTCCAATCGTGAAATTCAGTGCCGGCATAGGACGAGAGCCGATGTTATTACTATTTGATGCCGAAAGCGCGTCACAGGTACTTATCTTATGAATATAAGAAGGCAGGAAACTGCATTTTTCTGGAATAAAACTTACCTTGTGTTAATCCATATTATACTATAACTGAAAGAGCGCGATGCGCGAGTGTGGCCGAGCGGGAACTTGTGCAACTTTCAATCCGACGCACCATACTTAGTTCGAATCTCGACTCGGCCCGCACCAATGACCTATATCAAGTTATGTGCAGATTATTTACACGCTCTGAAACGGTGAAGGAAAACATCGTGAGGAAACCCGCATGTTCGAGGACATGTGACATACACCAAGCCGCACTTGGCCCGCGTGGTGGATTATGGCCCATACCTCTCTGAGAGAAGAGAGTCGTCAATACTACTACTACTCATATTCAGCATAGAAAAAAGATGAGACAGTCAATTGTGAAATTGAATCCAAACTTCGAATGTTACAGGTCCTCCGGGGTGAAAATAAGTTGCCTGTACGACCTGGGTTTCAAACCCTTGAGTACTATAGACAAAACGTCAAAAAAGATGTGAAAAAAGGAAGACCAACGGGTTTGATCACTGAGTAAGTTCCTTTTTTCTATCTATCAATTTGAAAATCTCATTGTTGTCACTTCCAATCAGTGAGTGGTAAAGCACTTCAGGTTGCAGCAGTACAGTTTCTCAATATTTTCAGTCATGGTGACTTATGGAAGGAAATGCGTTCTACAGTGAACCCTGTTTTGTTGCAACCTAAAACGATGAAACTTTACGCTTCAGTACTAAATGAGGTAGCCACGGATATGATTGCAAGGTACGTCTTGAATGTAACTTACAGATTTACTATACTGTGCGGTTCTCAAATGCATTGTAATGGTTTGTGAAGAGACACGACTGAGCGTTCTCTATAAATAGGGATGTTGCATGGAACAGAAATAATTACGGTCGTAGTACGGTTTAAAAAAATCATATTTTTTTATGTTATGTTATTTGGTAACGAGACGAGCTGGTCATTTGCCTGATGGTAAGCATAACGCCGGCCCATAACAATTGCAGTGCCACCCAGAACTTTGAAACACAAAGGCCTGCGCGGGACTGCAGTGCGCTCGTTACACTGAGACATTAGGTATTAAGTCTCATAAGCCCAGTAATTTCACTGGATACTCTGCTCATCAAACCGGAACACAGCAATGCTTGCACACTACTGCTTGGCGGCAGACTTCACGAGCAAAGCGGTGGTAACAACCCAGACGGACACTCGCAGAAGAGTTAGTCCTACCACTAACAAAACTTGTAAAACTATTAACATAATGAAAATGAAATTAAAAAAAATATATATAATTTTCACAAAGATAGATACTTACCTATAGCTGCATCTAAAAGTTTCCCGAATTCAACGATTTTTTTTATCATCCAATAGTAATTTAAATTATATAATCAGATTCTTTACATATTTTGAATTAATAAAAAAAATGTATGACAACTATGTACTTACGCAATTTTTAACGGACAAATTAACAAAATGTTAGTTTTTAGTACAGCTTTACGGACACGTTGAACAAGTTACGTCAGATGTTCTGTCCAATTTTTACCGTTGTTGAGATCAACAACGAGAGTTATTGAGCAGAACTGGGCAGATGCCCAGTTCTGCTCAATAACATATTTTTACTTCTTTCACATCTAGCACTATCTAGTGAAGTAAAATGAAATGCTCTAAATATTTATTTATTGCATACATGTATTTATAGCATTAGATCTTATGTTGTTAGTGGTACATGCACCCTGTTAGGGCATTTGCAAGTCAGTGCTAGCAGTTAACAATTTTAAGTTATATGTTAGTATTACATTTTCAACATCTTAAATCTAATTACATCAGTCAAATTACTTTAAATTTATTATGTTTAATATCTAATATAGTAGAAAGTCTAAGTAGCTTATCGCAGTATCTAGTTAGGAACGGCACAGAGTATATAAATATTGTCTAGTGGTGTTACATCGTATAGTTACGCTCACGAGCGTTGTTTACCTATTTAGTGCAATATTATTAGTAGGGATCTGTTTCGATACATCACGGTTTGAGTCATTTTAATCGTCGCTAATTAAATCTTCATGCTAAATCTTGCAGAATGAAATCTCAGAGAGATGAAAAAAATATGTTGAAGGGACAATTTGACCATGAAATGAACTTATGGTCCCTTGAGTCTATCGGAGTTGTAGCACTGGGCTGTAGACTGGGCTGCCTTGATCCTGACCTTCAAGAAGATTCTCCTGCCAAACAGCTGATCGAGTGTATTCACGAGCTCTTCATACTAGCTGATAAGCTAGACTTCAAGCCGAGTGTTTGGAAGATGATCTCTACGCCAAATTTTAAGAAAGCTATGAAGCTTTATGCTCTACATGAAAAGTGAGTAATACCAACAAGTGTGAATCTTTCAAAAACTATTACATAGCTAATAAAGTGTAGACTCATAAAAAACAGCTTATACTTTTAATAAACTAGCGATCGCCAGTGGTTTTGCACGCTTGGAATCAGAATAAAATGTAGCCTATAGCAGTAGGGTATTATTGGGGGTTCTGAATCACGCACCGAGCGAAGCGAGAGTGATTCAGAACCCCCAATAATACCCTACTTATAGCACTAAGGGTTGATGTGGCTTCCTATTAATAAAATAATTTTTAGAATCGGACCAGCTGTTCCAGAGATTAGCAGTAACAAACAAACAAAAAACTTACAAACTTTACAGTTATATAATATTTGTATAGATATAGATAAAGAAGATCGGGCTCAGTGGCGCACCTTGGGAGAGGCCTATGTCCAGTAGTGGACTGATGTAGGCTGATTATGATGATGATGATGATGATGAAATACGATAATCGAGTATTATTTGACCACGATCACTCATGCTGCTGAATTATGATGATTTCCATGCTGATAACACTCTAAATGTTGACCTATTAAGTATATTAAAAAAAAAGAATGCGTTATGGCTTTCCAGTATATCTGCCGAAATAAACTAATAGGTGCTTCAACGTTAAAAGTTAATGTGTTCAAATAAATACTTTTTCAGACTCTCAAAGCACTTCATTGACAAGGCTTTAAAAGAACTTAAAACAAAGGATAAATCAGATGACGAAAAGGGTGTTTTAGAAAAACTTTTGGAGATAAACGAAGACTTTGCTTACATCATGGCTTCTGACATGTTATTTGCTGGTGTTGATACAGTAAGAAATACATTCTAAATAAATACTGCCAATCTCTCTTTTCCTCAACAAAAAATATAATATGAAAACAGATTGGAAACGTATTCTTCATATATCAAATGAAGTTATTTTGTAATTTCATAAATTAACTCAACTCTTACACCGTAGAATATAAGGACCGTATTGTCATCTATAAACAAACTGGCTGCTATGGTTTTACCCCCATTGAGATTCCCTTAATATGAACCGTGGATATTTCCGGAAATAGTAGCATTTGTCACTCTTAGATAAAGATAAAGATAAAGATCATTTATTTGTACAGACATGAAATAGCATACAATGTCAGAAAAAAAAACAACAACAGCATGCAAGGTCTTAAATACTATACGTGCACATGTCTTTGCCAAATATTTATTGTATTACATTACATTCTTTTTATAATACTTATTACCTACTAATTACATTTATTGAATAATATTTTTGTCATATCTATAATACTATATTACCTAACACTACTATACTAATTACTAAATATTTTCATTGACTGATAGGACCATATTATCTCTATGCCAATTTTATAAAGTTCCTATATCCTGATATTGTCTTTTTAGGCAGCAAACACAATAGCTGCAACTCTGTATTTGCTCGCTGTGAATCCAGAAATACAAAAAAAACTAAGGGAAGAGTTGCGGTCAAATGAGGAAAAAAAGCCTTATTTAAAGGCTTGCCTAAAGGAGTCTTTGAGGATGATGCCTGTCGTCTCCGGAAACATGAGAATATCTTCTAAAGAATATAATATGTTGGGATACAAGATACCTTCAAATGTAAGTACGTCTATTTTACTATTAAAATTTTCGTGAGTATCATACATTATAAATTGTTAAACCGGCTATAACTCACGTCATTTGTCGATATTTTCGACCTAGGTTTCGAGCGTGTCCGACGCTCTTCCTCAGGGCGGCGAGATCGCATTGCGATCTCGCCGCGTGTTTAAGGTTTTTAACAATTTATAATTCTAAATCTATGATTGACCCACTTATTAGTAAAGTAAATAATAATAATAATAATCTTATAAATTGTTAAAAAAAAACCGGCTATTAGTCACGTCATTTGTCGATATTGTCGACCTAGGTTTGTGTGATACTCACGAAAATTTTAATAGTAAAATAATAATCTTTATTTGTCCACAACAAATGTGTTACATTACCTTCCAAGAAGAAATGACATAGGCTTATAATTTAACATATTTTGTTGGTAAACTTGGTAAATTAAATGTAACTTAGTCTTACGATATTTTTATTTCAGATGCCAATTGCATTTTGCCATCAAAACATGTCTCTGATGGAGGAACACTTCCCGCGGCCAATGGAGTATCTTCCAGAACGCTGGCTGATGGATAAAAATGATCCATTACACTACAGAAATTCTCATCCGTTTGCGCATGGCCCTTTTGGATTTGGAGTACGAAGCTGCATAGGTAAAAACCTACTTCCTACTAATATTATAAATGCGAAAGTGTGTTTGAAGGTTTGTTGATTTGTTGGTTTGTCCTTCTTTCACGCAATAACGGAGCAACGGATCGACGTGATTTTTGGCATTGATATAGTTTATGGACCGGAGAGTAACATAGGCTACTTTTATCCCGGAAAAATGCACGGTTCCTGTGGGAACGCGGGTGAACACCGCGGGCGGATGCTAGTATTTTTATAAAGAGGCTTTCCAAACGCTTTAGCTGTCTCATAATAACTTATCATTCTGAAGCGTCTGAGCTAAGAAAATCAATGGCCACTTCGAGAAAATGTTTTTAGAGGACAAAATGTATCATGTAGTAAAATTCGCTGAAATCTAATGGATCTATTACAAAACCTACATATTATTCTCCGGTCATCTAGCATCAACACCTCAAAACACATTTATTCTACTTTTACTACTCCGAAAATGTGATCCGCATTAGTTTTTCACTACTTATTTTATAAAACTCTTCTGTTATAGGTCGTCGCATAGCAGAGCTTGAGATGGAAACCTTCACTGCTAGACTGGTAGAAAACTTCCAGATCGAGTGGTTTGGCCCCCCGCCAAAGATCGAACAATCTTCTATCAACTATTTCAAGGGACCATTTAACTTCATCTTTAAAGATGCTCCAAAATGAGCAGTGATCCATTTAAGGCCAGGATACTCCACGCCCGCTTTCTCGCTCGTTCATCTCAACATTTTTGAAGATAAACTATCACTAAATATAATTATGAAAAATCGCATTCGGTGAATTTGCTGACAATAACTTAACAAAAGAGTCATTTTGGTCTAAGTACTTAAAGTTTTCAAACCTAAAAATAGGATTTTATGTTTTGCTCATTTTCATGTATGAAAACCTGATCGGATCAAAATGATACTTTTGCCATACCTTTGTAATTTTATTGTCAACAAATTCACCGAATGCGATTTTTCATAATTATATTAAAATATTGATTATATTCAAAAACGTTGAGATGCGCGAGCGAGAAAGTGTGATCGTTAACACTTTTCTATTATATTATTTTTGTTTTTAACATAAAAAATGCTACACTATTGTAAACTTTCCTTTTTTATTTTACTTTATCGTGTAAGTGCCAATTCAACCCTCACGGCCAAAGCCAACGTAGTAAACACTGGCATAGCGTACCGCCATTAATGTATGGATAGAATTTGACTGTTCATATTGTTTAAAGTGAGCCGGAATTACCTGAACATAAATTAGTATCTTAGCAAATTCCAGTGGAATTCAGGTTTCCTTTGACACATTAATGAGGGATTAATAAACGCTATCATGATTTTATATACGCAGGTGCCAACCTAATCGCAAAATGGTTTAAAGTATGGCTTCAAACAGACGAAAAACTCCTAGTCTCCATGTAATATGAAACCAATCAGTGTATGCAACAGATGCTATTACAAAATCAAACATAATAGAAGATGTGATAGTCATGAAATAACAGTTTTCTTTCTGAACTAATAAAATTAACAATGTTCATAAGCTAGCAAGAACTTGGTAGATAGATCTGAGTTATTTATTTAGCAAAAACTGCATTGCACTGACTTTTTGTACCCACCATACTTGGCTCCTCTTAAAAACTAACCATGTTACAACAAAAAAAAAACAGTTTTAGATGACTGTTATGTAACGGCAGGGCTGGGATTGACCCGCGAAAAGCGGTTGCGACTTACAACCTATATAACTGGAACTGTGGGAGTTTCAGGAAAAAAGTTTCTGGAATCTGACAAACGAAAACACTTTCAAAATTTGTAATTTTTTTTATACTTTGTATTTACCTAAGCATTTGATCTCGCCTGATCTTAAGCGATGATTTTGTCGAAGGTGGTAAAGCCAAACCTAGGTTAGAAATGGCTCTCAATATATAGCTGCAGAATTTATAGTACCGTTGGCAACCCTAGCAGGAGCACACCTATGGCTACTTGACGAGCAGTTAGCTATCCATGCTAACACAATAGAATGCCCTATTTCCATGTAATGTATATAGTTTCATCCGATGTTTTACTTCACCGAAATCTCGATATTTACAAGTCTATTCAAAATACTTAGCTCCATCCCAAAAATTATTCAGGTTACTAATGAGTCTAATGACGCTTGATTAGTGAATTTTCCCCGGTTTTCATACTTATGTAGTGAAATTACAAAGGTTTTTTTTTTTTAATGTTATTAGGTAACGAGACGAGCTGGTCGTTTGCCTGATGGTAAGCATAACGCCGGCCCATAACGATTGCAGTGCCACCCAGAACTTTGAAACACAAAGGCCTGCGCGGCACTGCAGTGCGCTCGTTACCCTGAGACATTAGGTATTAAGTCTCATAAGCCCAGTAATTTCACTGGATACTCTGCTCATCAAACCGGAACACAGTAATAGTAGTGAGTTATTGGGCATTCTGGACCACCTCGCTCGTTGCACTCGCGTCGCTTCGCTTGGTGGTCTAGAATGCCCAATAACATTTTTGAAAATGTCAAAAACCCAATTGGACCACCTCGCACGTTACGCTCGAGTCAATTGTTTGGTGGAACTAAGATTGTGCGCTTGGTGGTCTAGAATGCCTATTATCGTTGTTTCAAAACAGTGTGGCTTGTTCTAGATATAAAATATTGTAGCTTAACACAAATTATTCATTTCTCTTCAAAGTTTATAGCAATTCGAACATGTTATTTGTTAAACAACCATGTTCTCTATCATTTAACCTAATTTGTGAATCTACTACTAAAGAGATTCATAGGCACGGCGAGCTCCTGCCTAGCACTATTCGATGCATCATTTGCGGTCCATCAAATTGCGGCAAAACCAATTTAATCATAGGTCTTCTTTTACATGAACATGGATTAAACTTCTTGAACGTTTATATTTTCTCTAAAACGTTATTTCAACCTAAGTACGTTTTCTTGGAAAATGTGTTAAACTTGGTGCCCGAAATTAATTTTTATAAATTTAAAGCAAACGATAACGTTTTAAGTCCACAGGATGCAAAGCCAGATTCTGTGATAGTATTTGATGACGTTGCATGTGAAAAACAGAATAACATACGTGACTACTTTACTATGGGACGACACAAAAAAATTGACTGTTTTTACTTAAACCAAACGTATAGCAAGATCCCAAAACAACTTATTAGAGACAATGCTAACGTTATTGTTTTGTTTAAGCAAGATGATATAAACCTCAAACATGTGTATGACGAACATGTGAATACAGATATGACATGGAATCAGTTCCGTGAAATGTGTAAGGAAGTTTGGAGCGTTCCTTATAATTATTTAGTAATAAATAAAGATTGTGAAAAAAATAAAGGAGGTTATAGAAAAAACTTTGACACCTTTGTTGTTATAGATTAACTTATGCTTTTCATATATAAGATCTTTAAAATTAATTAATATTCATTTACTTTTCTGAATTGCTTGAAATAGGGCTTGCTAACCTAGCTATGAAGTCAAAGTCGTTATCAGAAAAAACATTGAAACAACAAATTATAAAATCTGTGGATTCGGTTAAAAAAAAGGTAAAACTGATACAACATTTAAAATCAGACCGTGAGATGGCCATCGAATCTGCATTAAAACCATTAACAGATCCTCTCAATAAATTGGCGTCAGCGACTACGTCTTCTAGTAACGATATGTGTCCGGAGCTGTACAATAAAGGCAACAAAACAAAATACAAACAAGATAATGAGTCCGATGTTGAAGCTGAACTTAATAAAGAATACTCATTTATCGCTAATAATAGGAAGTCTGATCAAACTGTTATTCATAAGTCGGGCAGTGAATCAAGCGAATATAGTTCTGAAAACGATGAAAAAGAATCCTCAAATATAAGTGCTTCTTCTTTTAAATCTTTAGAACCGGAAGATTTGTCATGGTTCGTAACGGAAGAAGCGTTTAAAGCTGATATTCCTTTTGGTGTACGATTAGAACGCGGAAGACTAAAAATGGGAAATTCAAATATAAATTTCACTGAAGAAGAAATAAGCGTAGGAGGACGGCACTATAAAAAAACACGTGGGTTGTATGAATTATTATTTAAAAAAACGCCTGATTTAACTACATTAACAGAGAATGACAAACTCGACTATAAACAAATGTTAATAGATACCAACGCACACCGCCGTGATTATGATCCTAAAAAACCGATCAAAAGCAACAAAGGTATAAAATACCTTAACATCATAAAGCCATTATTTAAGTTAACCAAAGATTATACAACAAGCACAGAAAGTCTTGTTATGGGATCGGGATTACCAGTCATGAAAAAAGTTAATCCGAAAGTTGACTACATTTATTGGGATGACCCTAACGAATTGGTAGAAAGATTAAAATTATTGCTAGCTTCTCGAGACGCTGGAAACACTGGTTTAGACAATGAAATAATATCAATTATCGAAGAACTACGTGAAAGCGGTACCATTAACTGAATAAAAGTGAAAAACTTAAAAAAAAAAATTAGTTTCATTTTAACTGTCTATCAATCAATACATCTACTGTTATGAATATAGATAAGTTTGGGCATCACGTGCATAAACGTTTGCGTTTATCCGAAGACCTATTCAATAAATCTTCGGTAGCATTTGATGAACAAATAATTAAAAAAAGTTTTTATACCAAGCAAGAAATAGACGCAAAACTTGAACTAATCAAAAGCCAAATTAAGGTACTAATAAATCAACATTTCAATGAAATTCGTACTGAACACCAGACAAAACGCATTATTAAGCCAATAACCAAATGAGCAAACAAGAAATTGTTAATGAAATTCATAGGCAAGCACGCAAAAACTTTACTCGTCGCTGCGTGATAATAAAAAACATGGATGAAACATGGCAAGCTGATCTAATAGATATACAAAACCTAAATAAGTTTAATTCCGGTTATAGATACATTATAGTTGTAATTGATGTTTTCTCTAAATTTGGGTGGACCGTACCTGTAAAAACCAAAAAAAAGTGTGAAATAGCTCAAGCTTTAGAAAATGTGTTTAATAAAGGTCGAATACCAGTTAATTTGCAAACAGATTTGGGAAAAGAGTTTTATAATGATGTATTCAAAGCATTAATGAAAAAATACAATATTAATCATTATTCTACTTTCTCGGTCAAAAAAGCTTCAATTGTAGAAAGGTTCATAAGAACAATAAAAAATAAATTGTATAAGTATTTTAATTTAGTTGGAAATTATAAATGGAATGGAAAACCTTTGCAACAAATAACTGATGACTATAATAATACAGTGCATCGCACTATAAAATTTAAACCTAAAGAAGTTAGCACTTCGAATAGAAATATTGTATTATTTAATATCCTAAAATCTTAAAAGAAAAACTCAATGAAGAAAGAAAAATTTCAAATTGGAGATCAAGTTCGTATCAGCAAGTACAAAGAACATTTTAAAAAAGGCTATACACCAAATTGGTCAACTGAATTGTTTACTATTGTAAAAATAAATAATACTAACCCTGTTACGTATCATATAGAAGATCAACACAAACAAATTATACTGGGTACGTTTTATGAGCAAGAACTCCAAAAAACCAAACATCCTGGTATATACTTGATAGAAAAAGTTTTGAAACGAAAAGGTAATAAATTGTTTGTTAAATGGTTAGGATTTACTGAAAATGAAAATTCATGGATTGACAAAAATGCCATTTCTGTATAAAAAGCTTATGTAATAAAAGTATAATCATTATTGTTTAACCAATGGAAGGAGGTGGACTCATTAATAAAATTATAAACCATTTACCGTTTGAATTACATTTACCAGGATACAATTATTGTGGACCTGGTACTAGGTTAAGAGAACGATTATTGCGTGGTGACAGAGGAGTGAATAAATTGGATGAAGCTTGTAAACAGCACGACATTGCATATTCGAATAAATCTGAAATAGAAGATCGTCATAAAGCTGACTTAGAACTATATAACATGGCTAAAAAACGAATAAAATCAAAAGATGCTAGTGCAAGAGAAAAGGCTGCTTCCTGGATTGTAAAAAATGTTATGAAAACTAAGTTAAAATTAGGTGCTGGTGTTAAACATTTTAAGTCTATAATTTCTAAAATACGTTCTGATTTGAAAAAATTAAAGCCTAAAAATCATGATTCAGCTATTAAAATTGCGTATACTATTGCAAAGAAGTTATTTGCAAAAAATAAAGTTCGTATGCCACGTGTAATACCTATTCCCAAAACTGGAGGAATATTACCGTTAATACCCATATTTGCCGGATTATCAGCTTTGGGTGCTTTGACTGGTGGTGCTGCAGGTGTTGCTAAAGCTGTTAATGACTATAAATCAGCCAAACAAAATCTTCAGGAATCTGAACGCCACAACCAGGCAATGGAAGCGATAGCATTGGGGAAAGGATGTTTTTTAAAACCATACAAAAAGGGTAGTGGTTTATATCTCAAAGCACCAAAAAACTGATTAGGAGGCTACCCAACCGCGCTTTAACCGATATAGATATTTTAGAACATGCTAGTAATATACCATATTTTAGAGGTGTTTATATGAGAGATAGATTACCAAAAAAGCCTAGGAGTAAAGAATGTGGTATTATTAATCTAGATGATCATCAAAATCCTGGAACTCACTGGGTAGCCTATGCAAAAAATAATGATTATTGTGAGTATTTTGATAGCTTTGGTGATCTGAAACCACCGTTAGAATTACTTAAGTACTTAAATAATCGTGATGTATTTTATAATTATTATAAATACCAAAGTTATGATACGGTGAACTGTGGACATCTGTGTATCAAATATTTAAAAAGCTTTTGGAAATCCCATTTAAGTTAAAGAATTACTAAATAAGTATCAGTAACACAATGTCTTTCACGCTATCTATATCTAGTTCCACTGCAATTTCATTAACTAACTATTCACCAGCTTTAGAATTAAACGGTGAATACGAATGTGGTCTGTTATACTTTTCAACATACAATTCCATACCTAATATAGATTGTGCAAATAGCAAGTTATTTTACGGTGAAAATGAAATCATTGAAATACCAGAAGGATCGTATGAATTAAGCGATATAAGTGATTATTTGGAATCGAATATGAAAGATTGTTCGTTCAAAATGAGTTGTAATAATAATACCTTAAAAACTTCCATTATATGCTCTAAACATATACATTTTGACAAAAGTCCGCTGCTTGCAAAAGTATTTGGTTTTGACAGAAAGATACTCAAAGCAAATATAATAAACGAGTCGTCTCATCCTGTCAGCATTCTCTCAACTACAGTGCTAAGGATCGAATGTGATATCATAAGCGGGTCGTATACTGATGGTAAACCCAGCCATATAATCCACGAGTTTCCTCCAAACGTGCCTCCTGGTTATAGAATTATCGAAATACCAAAAAATATTATTTATTTTCCCATTAATCAAACTAGCATTAGCTCGATTACAATAAAAATATTAGATTCTAATAATAATTTAGTAAACTTGCGAGGTGAAGACATCCAATTGTATTTTCATATTAGAAGAAAATGATTGACTTTAATAAAAACACACCATCAACAGTAAATCACTGCATTTCAAAACGCAACATCGTCAAACGAAGACCTAAAGTGAAACTAACGAAAGAAAATAAGAAGTTTCTAAAATTAATTGGATTATTAAAATGAGCATTCTTAATGTAGCAGATTTTCCTCGCCTTGATAATACCATCGAGAGTATAGAATATCATTCATATAAACCATACGTCAATAGTTTTCGTGAAAATGATGAGATACGAATACCTATTAACCAGCAAGATCTATATGTATTACCTTCAGCAAGTACACTATACATTGAAGGAGTCGTGAGTGTTGTTAAACGCGATACAAAAACGCCAGTAAGCAAAGTGCATTTTACTAATAATCCTGCATTATTTTTCTTTCAAGACATTCGATATGAGCTAAATGGAATAGAAATAGACAGAATAAAAAATGCAGGGATTACTACCACCATGAAATCTCTTATTTCAATGAACGATAACGAATCAAAGATGTCAAAGTCTTGGGGGTGGGATATTAATGGAACCATAAATAACTGGGCTGGAAACTTTTCGGTGTCTATTCCTCTAAATAAAATACTTGGGTTCGCTGAAGACTATAACAAGATCATTATGAATTGCAAACATGAATTGATATTACTTAGGAGTAGCACAAACCTCAATTCTCTGAAATTAGAAGCTGGAGAAATAGTTAATGGAATTGACATTAAACATATTAATTGGCGCGTTCCACATGTAAAAGTATCGGATCGTGAGCGAATTAATTTACTTAAATATTTAGAAAAAGATCGCTCTATCAACATTGTATTTAGAAATTGGGATCTATATGAATACCCTGCCCTTCCAAAAACTACAAAACATACTTGGGCAATTAAAACATCTTCACAAATAGAAAAACCGCGATATGTCATTGTAGGTTTACAAACTAACCGTATTCGACAAGCTGATAAAGACATGTCTCAGTTTGATCATTGTCAATTACGAAACCTTAGAGTGTTCTTGAACTCATGTTACTTTCCTTATGAAAATCTAAATATCAAGTTTATTGATGATAATTACTCTTTAATATACGAACGCTACGTTAGATTTCAACAATCGTATTACGGTCGCCGTCCGGAGCCTTTATTGGGTTACGAAGAATTTAAAACCAAGGCTCCTCTATTCGTGATTGATTGTTCGCGACAAAACGAAACTCTGAAAACAGGACCGATAGACGTACGCGTTGACCTTGAAGCTGTTACGGAATTTCCAGATAACACAACGGCATTTTGTCTTATACTAAACGATTGTATTGTTGAATACAAGCCTTTAACCAATACCGTTAAGAAGATATCATGAATCCTGGATATATGATAGTTGATTTACAGGGATTTAAAGATTCCCAAAATAATTTCATCATGAAAGAGTTTGCACTGGCTACGCAGGATAACACACAAGTGTTTTTAGTGAAACCACCCTACCCATACTCTCATTTGAGAGATGCAGAAAAGAAACAAGTTTATTGGATTGAAAAACATCGTGGTATATTTTGGAGTGAAGGTTACATGAAATACAAATCGTTTTTAGATATTATAAGACCGTTTTTATCAGGGAAAAATATTCTAGTTAAAGGAACGGAAAAAGTGAAGTGGATGTATAATATAAGTCTGAACAACTGCAATATTATTGACATTGGAGAAAAAGGCTGTCCTAATTTTTTTCGTTTGAACAAACTTTATAGTGACGACAAGAGTGCGTATAACTGTGTATTTCATAAAAAACAGTGTGCTTTAAGAAACGTTGTTTTAATAAAAACATGGTTTACTGATAATAATATGAGTATTTTTAAATTGTTTGATAGTGATGACGAGGACAGAGCAATAAAGAATAAAGATGATACTAGTTCTACCAGTATTGACAATTCTACTGATAAAGATTATGATTGGGTTGAAAGATGTTGTTGTTAAAGTATACAATTTAACTATTTAATATTTAGTTGTACTGTCATTTAAATTTGTATGTCTTTATGTTTAGTTGTATAAGTAATTTTTGAATTTAATAAAATTTATTTTCTTTTAAATCTGTTTTATTTTGTACCTTAACTATTCTTACTAACCTACATAAAATGAAACTCAAAGATACTATTTTTAAAACATGTTTATTTTTGTATTAATTAATAATAACCTATACTATACTACCTATATTTACTTTATTTATTTTCAGATCTTGAAACATAGTGATCATTACTTTATTTAAACTGTTTACAAAACAAGTTTTAAATATTTTCTATAAAACATAATAATAAACTATTTACAAATCATATTTATTTTCAATTTAACTTAAAATATACACTTTATGCAATGTTTTATTTATTTATTAATTATACAATTCTTCTGTTAATTTCTTAGATATTTTAGTTACAACATTTTCAGTAAGGTTCATTATTTCATCAATTGGATCCACAACCGAATATTGAACACGAATTGTTTCACAGTTTGCATTTAACCTTTCATTAAAATCAAATATTTGTATTTTGATCTGACGGTATCCTCTTCTTGGTGCCTTACTAATGACGTATGATAGTGCATCTTTATTTTTCCGTTTTGTGATTTTGACTGCCTTTTTTTCCTTCCCAACTGATTCCGCGGTGATGCGTTGCTCATTCCTGTTGCCTCTTTCAAAGAACTCATCCCAACCAGCTAATGGATCTTGAGCGTGGGGTAACCACATTGGATCGAGTTCCGAAGTCATAATTCTGAAAATAAAAAAAAAATTATTAACACTTAAGTTTTTTTTCATTTTGTTAATTTAATAACAACATTAGAAAAAATACTTACGTTTATTAGATGTCTGTAGATTTGGTTAAATATGGAAAATAAAACGTATTTACTTTAACAAGTGTGCTTCAGTCGTGCTAGCTTGTAAATGAATGAGTTTGAAGGATTAAATTCTAAAATAGTTGGAACTACCAGGTAGCGGTGATAGAGTTATATTTCAAAGGCGCAAGTTAAAGAGCAGGAATTGACTTGTTTGTAATAAAACGCCACAGGTGTTCATACAAAATGTCAGTCATGCATAAAATTGTAATGCAACCAACGCGTATTCGAACAAGTTTAAACAGGCTTGAAATATTACTCCACCACACAATAGTCATCATTATTTTAGCAGGCACATGTATCTACTTCTAACTTTACATAAATATTAAGGTATAAAAAATAAAACATCAAATATTTATTCATTTAAACTCATTTTATTTACGTACTGACTTATTATCTATTTACATTATATTTTAATACCAATAAACTTAATAATAAGGTCGCAATTATATGTCACTATATAATAATAATATTTTTTCACATTAATTATTTAATACTTTCTAAATGATTCGTTAGTATCATAAATTAATATTTATGCATTTATGAAGACATTTGATTTTTCGAGCAACATTTACTGTATTTTGAGAATTGCATCGTTTAGTAGAACTCATATCCCTAAAAAAGATACGTGACCCCAAGCTCTAGTGGACACTTTATCAGGCGAAACTAATCGTTTATCATCATTACTGGATAACACAATTTTGTTTACACTTCTTGTAAATATTTCATGTTTTAAAGACTTGAATAAAATGTTTTTTTTTCGTACTACATCGTTAGTCAGTAAAGTGTTTCTATAGTCAGAGACATCAAGGTTACGCGTAACACATGTCTTTACACCTTTAGCTTTTTTTATTACGCTGTCTGCGTTTTTGATACAGTACAGTTTGGAGCGTAACCCAACAAATTCGGTTATTATCTCACCACTCATTTCATCTTTGAATAACCCAGGAACTTTTTTATTAATTAATGGCAAGCCATAATCATTCTCATAACTGAAGTTACTAGTATCAAAAAAATTCATGAAGCTATTTTTCATATCTACATAAAAGTTTTTTGTTTCAATATGATAAACGAAACTGTCTGTATCTGTATAGCACATACGCAGACTGTTACCATAATGTGGTTTCATTACAGAATAATGAAAATCATACATATGTGATTTAGACAATTCTAGTACAGTAAATCCAATATACAAAGGTTTGTCAAGAAGAATACGATCAGGCTTAAGTTGAATTGCTGCTAAGTTTTCACTGAAAACAGAAACGCTATGAAAGTTTGGACTGGCTATTAATTTTTCGGCACTATTCCTTTTTTTAGTCTTATTATGGCAATCGTTCCATTGATTCACTAATTGAACGTTAACCTTTTTTTCATTATTTTCTAAAGTTTTTCCAAAAATACTGTTGTTAAGTAGCTTGAAGAAGTCTTGTTCAAATGCTGATTTAGCTTGTTGTCTTAAATAGGTATTTAGATCAATGTATTGTTTTAAATACGCACTTTGTTTGAAAGTAATAACTCTGTGTACCTTGTTCACAATCAAACCATGTTTTAAGCATGTTTTTAAATGAACGTAATGAATTACGTAATGATATTTATCGTAAAGATTTGGAATGAGTTTAGAAGTCTTTCCCCCTGGAGGAATGTCTTTCTCAGGGCAAAAAGGTAAATCATTATGCTCGAAATGTAATTTTTTTGGATAAGTAATATCTACTTCCAGTATGAAACCGTTTTCTGAGTCATTTGAAATGCTTGTTACATCTAAGTTATTTATTTCAGTTTGATTAAGAAATCTGAAATTAGACAACGGTAATGTTTGACACATACTGTGACCATATAGGTTATTACAATCTATGTAGATTATAAAAGAATCAGATAGGAATGGATCGAATTCTAACATTTGCTGGTTATTTGCTTTTGCGTATCTATGAGATACCATACACACACCTCCTCTGATCCCAGCTTGAATCATATTTACAATAGAAAAATCATCAATGAGCTCCAATTCAACACCGGTTTTTAAAAGCATAGCATCAAAAGACAAACTAGGTGCTGTTATATAAAACGCAGGGTCCAGCTTATAGTGACGTTTGCAGGTAGCTCTAAACTGTTCGAAGATGTCTGTTAATAATAAAACATCGGTTTTTACGTACAAGTCTGTATACTGCCCTAGATCACAAATTTTAAATTGGGTCCAAACCGATTGTGCGTGAGCATAATCTTCGTTTGTAATATGTTCATCAGTTAGAGAACTGTAAAAACATTGCTTATTTGGAAGACATTGTTCTTGATATCGTTCTAAGTTGTTTAAATATTCGTAAGGATAAACACCTTTACGCGTGAGAAGTTGAAATTGTGTTTCATTTGGAAAATGTTTTCTCAAGTGATGAAATTGATCTTTTTTCATAGTTTTTGTAAGTTTTTCTAAACTGGTTCCTAAAAATTTAAAAGAATCCACAAATCGTAATTGAATTAGGCTTCCCTGAGAATCATGAATAAATTTCGTAAAGGAGACATAATTTTCTTTTGTTTTGGGTATTATTTTGATGGATCCAGGAGCTACGCCTAGCTTTTTTATAAATAGGTGACAGTCGTAACCAGCCAGGTTATGAAAAAAAATTGGTATAAATTTAGGCACCTTGTATTGTAGGTTACAATAATTATGAGCAGCACCGCGGTATTTACCAGTTAAGTGACAATGATCTCTAACTTTATCACCAAAGAGAAAGCTCTGACAGATATGACATCGAGATTCATTTTCAAAATTTGATGCATCGGTTTCACTAAAAATAATAGGCACGTTTTGAGACAAAATGTCATGAATATTACGAGCATCATCGTAAATACATGATATAAATTTATCAACGCAGTCAATTCCTCGATATGTAACAAATTTATTATATGACGGATTAGCAGAACACACAATTTGATACGCAAATGCTATGGGCACGTGCCGCTGCATTGTTGTTGTGTGTAAAGAATCCGATTGCAGTTCGTTACGTGGTACTGATTCTAACATAGTTTCAAAGTCTCCGTATATTACAAACGGAACGTTTTGTTTTCGGTCATAGTTTTTAAATTTAATTACTGAACCCTTCTCAGGCAAAACCGTGACAATTCCATTACATATATGTTTGTCGATCTGATCGGCCTCGTTAAAAAAAACCAGACAAGTTTCACAGAAGTATAATTTACCATGGTGACCTGTTATTTGATTCCTTAATAATCGCGACAAGTCTTTAATGAGACAGTAATGCGTCTTTGATTCCTTTTCGAGGAAAAGTAAATGTATAGTTTTAGTGTTAGTATTTTTTTCTGATTTATAAAGAGGTCCTATAATATTTTTCTTTTTATCCAAACCGTAGATAATAAAGGACAAGCTTGGATTATTTTTTTCGAAAATACGAATATCTGAAAATGATACTGGGAAAGACATGTTCTCTATGTTTAACACATCTCTAAAATCTGGGTATGATGAAACTCTATCAGGGTGATTTCTATTGGGGTAGAGAGCTGCTACTATGCTCCACAGGAAACAGTACTCATCTTTGTTTCGAATATTTATACATGCCTTTTTATTTTTTATGCATTTGGGAAGCTCAAGAAAGGTAGAGCCTCGTAGTGGTTGGTATTTGTTCAAATTGACCTCTAAATGAGAACAGTTTAAGAAAGCCCAGCCACTGTTGCGATCTTCAAATTCATCTGCTTTAGTTCGCAATGTATTTGTCACAGAAGAAAAAAGGGACTCGAAATCATAATTGCCATAAACAGGTATATTTTTGGTACAAAAAGATTTTAACTCATGTTCGTTATCTTTGAACAATAAAAAAGTAGCAAAAAGCTCAAAGTTAACCTTTAAACAGATATGCTGTTTTAAACCTTCATCCAAAAGAAACTTTATCTTCTTGCGAGTAGACGTTAAAAATGTGTCAATGGAGATGTCATCTGTGACCTCCGTCGTTACTTTATAAGAAACTATGCGAGATCGGAAGGCGCTACTTAAAATCTCAACACCCTCGCAGTATGACTTACTTGTATTATTTCGTCTATGTACTTTACTTCGTAAATGACCTATCCAGGACTTCTTATCAACAGATATATTACATGTAGTACAGAACGGCATTGTAATTCTCGATTATCTCTCTGTCTATATTTAGCTCCTAAAAATTATACTATGTCTATATAAACTTTTATATACCTAATTACCTGGCTTGTCTAATTAAAAAAATTGCACCTAACAAGTAAGTATTATTGCTAAAAATAATATTTAAATAATAATAAAGAGAGGGTATTTTAGCTTAAAATAATAATAAGAAAATAACAATAAACGATCATACCAATTACAATTTATTTTCTATCGCGAAAAAAAGTTGGTTCCGACTTTTTAAAAATTTTATATGTTTTTGTAAGAAGTGCTTGAAGAGCTTCCCATTCTTCCGAATCCTCGCTGCAGATAAGTTTTACTGCAGCGAGGGCTTTTTTATACCGCTCCTCCGGCGCAGTATGCTGCACATCGGCTACGGAGTACAGCTTCAGCTCCCAGAAGTAGTTTCCGTCCGTGGATGCGGTGCGACGGCTCTGCCCTCCGGAAACGCGGGAGCTGAATGATGACGCCAAGCTTCCTTGGAGGCTCGGCGCGCTTGCCGACGATGCAGCTTCCTCCGCCTTGAGGATGCTGAAGACGTCCTTCTTGGATTTTTTCCTCCTGTGAACAAGTTTTAATTGATTTCATTTGTTATCATAGAAACTTAAGAATTACTTAAATCGCTTACAACACATCAATTGTACTCTAGAATCAACATAATAATAATTACCAATCGAATTCTGGTTCGGAGGTCTCCTGCAAGTAGTCAGCTACGTTGGGCACCGGCGCAATTCTGGTCCGTTTCGACGCTGATGGCTTGGAGGCTGCCGATCGAACCGATGATGCTCTGCTAGGCGCCTTCGGCTTGGTCGCTGGTTGAGGTGATGATACCGCGACAGTTGCAGCGGATGCAACGGTGGCTTCGTATTCCGAATCAGACCTGTAAAAAATAATAAATAATAATTAGTAAACAATTAACCAACTAACACAGTTCCTGCAAAAAACACAATTATTATTTTATTTAAGTTAAATAAATACTCACTCACATTTCAGAAGGAGAATCCTTGTTCTTGTTGGAAGGTGATTGTAGCTTGGATCCGCTTCGCCGATTTTATAACTATTTTCTCGATTTGTGGGCGACTTTATACGAATTATTTTAGATGTCAGCAAAATTATTAATTTAATCAATTATCATAACGTACTTGACAACTTCGCACAAAAGAAGCCTTTATTGACCAAAAAATAGGACAAAAAATCGCAATGTATTATTTATAAATATCACATTTTCGAAAATTCTTAAAATACAACATTTGAATCAAAACCTTAACGTATCCAAATAAGTTCCATATTTTAAATAAATGTACTTTGATTTAATGTATTTACACATGTGCAATACAAATTTCAATCTTATCCCATGCAACATACGATAAACGTAATGCTTTATGCATTGAAAATTCATTTGTATTTCTATTGACGTAGTTCGGTCCCTTTGATCATCAATACCAAAGAAATGCCGTGTTGTAGTAAAGGTGAAATGACTTATTTAGTCAATTCAACTTATACCCATAGATAAACTTGTACCTACAAAACCTTGAACCTATAATGTTAACTGTTAAAAACATTCTGTGAATTGAAATTAATCATTATTGTATAGGTAAGCATTATAATTTAAGTTAATACATAATGATTTATTATTATAGAATGATCTTTTTATTTGGGGAAAATATCTTATTAGTTTTTATTGGTCAATATGTACAGTAATTATTTTATTTTTCAAACAGTACCATTAATTAGTTAAAACACCAATTCCCAAAAGTAATTCAAAATGTGTTTTGATATTCCAACTACATAAATAGTAACACAGCAACAAGCCCGGTTTGGACTTCGGCCTACAATATTTTGCTGACAATGCTGACGAACAGCGTACAGTGGCGAACGGCGGAATTTTAGACGAGGAGCTTCGTTCCTTCATATTACTACACAATACTTTAAAATCTAAAAAATAACAAATTTATCAAATAATATTTCCGCTGTAAAAGCCATCATAAGTACTAAAGCAATTCATATAATACAAAAGTTATTTTGACTCTACATATATTAAAATCATATATGGCTTAAAAATTTATATGCGGTTTCATAACCAAATATTACTAAAATAATCAAAACACAATTTAGAATATTATGTGTGTGACCTAGCATGAAAAATTAAGCTTAATAAAATTATTTTTTGTTCCTGCTCTATAACATAAAACATTTGACCGTTACTCCTCATCTATCCTTTTTATTATTTCATAGCAGTCACTTGGTCGTGTTAGATGGTGCACTCTATTTGTTAAGTGATTAAGGATCCGTAAAAAGGTATGTAAAATAATAACTTTAGTAATATTTATCTAGTCAAATTAGGATAACGAGTAGGTGATACTATAATATAATATATATTATTCTTATCGCCACGTGCTCAAAATTATATGTAGCATAACCTAGCCATCGATTTACAAATTTTGGATTGTAAAACTGTGACCTAGCATTTGAACGACTTCGAAAAAGTAGTTAATGCTTAACACTATTCTTCTTCTTCGTAAAAAAATAATTATAAAACCAATTACTTAACAACATTCCACTTTATTCCCAATTTAAAAATATGGTATAGGTACCTACTGGATTCATGAACGTATTTGCTTTTTTAGTTCAAAGTAAAAACAAATTAAGTTTCTATTTATGTAGTTGGTCATATAGTAATTTTTCAAAACCAATACCTAGCATAAAATATACTATATTTTTTGTGTTTCATGGAAACGTAGTAAATGTTATTTTATGTATTATAATAAAATTACTCTTTATTTTCAGAGCAATCAATGCAAAGTTTGCTGCATCAACCAGAAATCGCCTTACAACTTACTGTGGAATCTCTACCTACCATCTTACAGAAAAGGTTAGTTATCTACTTAATTTACTTGCTTACATTTCAAAGCCAAAGCATCGAACACAAAAAAGATTGAAATAGGTAGTCACTATAGAGTATTCCTATTTATCTTTTGTTTCACTTCTCTTCACTGTAGTCAATAATGTAGAATATTGTCTTTTTACCTTAACGTTGTTTTATTAATCAGAATAATTTTTAATTTAACAAAAATTCTTAATTAAAAAGTACTAACATGTTCTATGTCAAAGGTCTTTTAGAATGTCGAATGAAATATTATAAATTAAGTTCTCACCTATTTGTCTAGGTATTAATTTTAATTTTGTTTTCAGATTTCGAACCAGTACCTATGGATCGGTGGTGTATGTTACGATTTCAAGAACAGTAGCTGAAAATAGTTTTAAGTATAATTAGTATAAGGTTATTTCAACTTATTATGTAATGTAATCTCCAAATTTTATTAAAAAAATAATACAGGTTTAAAACCTTCAGTTAAAAATCAGTTAAACAACACTGAGGATAACTGGGGGTTTTGTGGTTGTTTTTCTTATAATACATTTCAAGGTTCAAAGTATAAAAGGTAAAAAGTCGTGTTAAACATCAACCTTGTTTGATGTTTAATGCGCGGTATGGTAATGGGTATGGTAACGATTTTTGGTACAGGTTAAAGGTATAAAAGGTAAAAAGTCGTGTTAAATATCAGCCAATCTTGTTTGATATTTAATGCGCGGTACGGTAATTGGTAAGGTAACGTTTTTTATAAAAGGTAATTTAATTGATCTGCTAAGTATAACTATTGAGTTTTTTGCCAACTTTTTCTCAACAGTAGTAATCTTTCAAGTGTCAGTAGGTAGGTAGTCAGGAATAGTTATTTGTCAGGAATAGTCGAGATAATACTTGCCACGGGTCATCAAGCCGTTTGTATTAGGAAACGGTGAGAGATACTCCTACCTTGGGCTCTCGAGATGATACTTGCCATGGGTCATCTAGCCGTTTGTATTAGGAAACGGTGAGAGATACTCCTACCTTGGGCTCTCGAGATGATACTTGCCACGGGTCATCTAGCCGTTTGTATTAGGAATCGGTGAGAGGTACTCCTACCTTGGGCTCTCGAGATGATACTTGCCATGGGTCATCTAGCCGTTTGTATTAGGAATCGGTGAGAGATACTCCTACCTTGGGCTCTCGAGATGATACTTGCCATGGGTCATCTAGCCGTTTGTATTAGGAATCGGTGAGAGATAATCCTACCTTGGGCTCTCGAGATGATACTTGCCACGGGTCATCTAGCCGTTTGCATTAGGAATCGGTGAGAACAACATTTTTAACAATGGTATTGGGCAATCCAGACTACCAAGCGAAGCGACGCGATTGCATCGAGCGAGGTGGTCTAGAATGCCCAATCGGGTTTTTGACATTTTCAAAAATGTTATTGGGAATTCTGGACCACCAAGCGAAGCGACGCGAGTGCAACGAGCGAGGTGGTCCAGAATGCCCAATAACTCACTACTAGTAATGCTTGCACACTACTGCTTGGCGGCAGACTTCACGAGCAAAGCGGTGGTAACAAACCAGACGGACACTCGCAGAAGAGTTAGTCCTCCCACTAACAGAAGGTTTCCTACAGCTTACAACTCAGTAGCAAAATGAATAAATTGAGCTAAAATTGTACAAAGGTTGTTTAGTAAAATAATGTGCCGTTACAAACCGGCGCCTGCTTACGAACATTATTACAATTCTCCAAACACTCATTAATTTTGTACAAGGTTCGTTTAACTTCGTGTTGTATAATTTTAAATTAGATTCAAGTGCCTTTTGAGAGTAATTTAAAAAAAGTATTTGCTGTTATGTTACGTAGTGAAAAATCATTTCCCTTTGTTGACCTGACTGGGAAGATTGTGTCCCAAGTTTAGAATATTGAAGTACCATTTTCCAGTATTTTCTGGCTAGCTATCAAGCTAAAATATGTCCCCCTAGTATTCAGCTTTGTTTTATTCTTCTTCTTCTTCAGATTATGGCTTTTAACCGCTGCTTGACGCTCTTCTGCCAGTGTCAAAGTAAGGCCAGTGTGTAAAACAAAGCTATACCGTAGGTAGCTTTGTAGCTTTGTTTCTGAGAGCCAGTTATGATTTTTCTCTGAGAAGAGAAAATAAAAGAGAACGGCAGGTAACGCTTTGACAATGACGCTACTATTGACTATTGCAGATGTTCACAGACGGGGGTAACCATTTAACATCAGGTAGGCCGTGTGCTTGATTATCCATCTTGGTGACCCATCACTATAAAAAATGTATCAATATAAAAAAGCTAGGCGCTGACTTCCTGCATTAGCTGGTGCCCGCGTCTTCTTCTGAGACGAAACCGTCAAACTACATTTTTATTTTATTTTATTAGGTAACGAGACGAGCTGGTCGTTTGCCTGATGGTAAGCTTAACGCCGGCCCATAACGATTGCAGTGCCACCCAGAACTTTGAAATACAAAGGCCTGCGCGGCACTGCAGTGCGCTCGTTACCCTGAGACATTAGGTATTAAGTCTCATAAGCCCAGTAATTTCACTGGATACTCTGCTCATCAAACCGGAACACAGTAATGCTTGCACACTACTGCTTGGCGGCTGACTTCACGAGCAAAGCAGTGGTAACAACCCAGACGGACACTCGCAGAAGAGTTAGTCCTCCCACTAACGTACAAAACTACATTATACTTAATCCATTATGTCACAAAATCCATTCTTAGTGTGGGCCGCATTACGAAAGGAAACGATTGTCATCGAGTTTTCTAACTACAGCGGTTTAGTGAATCCATCTATAGATCAGTCATGATATCTCCTTTTTACCCGACTACGGCGAAGCAAAAATGAGAATTATATACATACAGATTTATCTTAATATGTCAATCGTCTACCAAACAGAAACAGCGGAGAAAAAGAAAATATAAACAACTAACGTGGTTTAAGGCGCTAAGTGTGGATTAGGGTATAGAAACGTAATCCTCCTTTCAGGGAATCCGAGTTTGTTCGCAAGTTCTCACCGAGAGAGGGTCACACCCAGAGACTTAGCTAGTAGGTATTATAAACTGACAGGAACAAGTGAATAAGTGAACAATTTTATCCACGACACACTTTGCACATTATCTACAGGTGTCTCAAAAAATGTACTAACACTTCGAATGACAACAAAACTTTATTTATGAACATAGATAGAAGTTGAAAGGCTTCATGTACAGAAGACAAATGTAATTGAAGAATCATGTTCGCAATCAATTATGTTCAAATTATTGTGCTCATAATTCAATAATAACCACGGTAAATATTCCGTTATAACATCAACCATGTTAGTGGATGAAAATATTACTTATGTAGTGGGAGGACTAACTCTTCTGCGAGTGTCCGTCTGGGTTGTTACCACCGCTTTGCTCGTGAAGTCTGCCGCCAAGCAGTAGTGTGCAAGCATTACTGTGTTCCGGTTTGATGAGCAGAGTATCCAGTGAAATTACTGGGCTTATGAGACTTAATACCTAATGTCTCAGGGTAACGAGCGCACTGCAGTGCCGCGCAGGCCTTTGTGTTTCAAAGTTCTGGGTGGCACTGCAAATGTTATGGGCCGGCGTTATGCTTACCATCAGGCAAACGACCAGCTCGTCTCGTTACCAAATAACATAAAAAAAAAAAAAATTATGGTAATTCTGAAATAGAGTTGCACTTCTAGATTTGGAAATGTTGGCTGGATTAGCCCCACTTGACTTGAGGCGCTACCCCGAGCCAATTACATTCATCCATCTGTCCTATTTGCATACACTGTCGGTTTGCGTTGATATAAAAAAGAAGGAGCACGCGGTCCACTAACATTGATTAAAAATCCTAAAAAACCTTTGTACAGTAGCTACATAGAACTCTATTTTTTTAAATCTATTAAATAAGAAATTCAATTTCCTCAACAGCATTAAAATCTACAATCGAATAACTTCCAAACAGCCCCAACTCCCAACTTCACCTCATTTTTTAAACTCTATTCAAACTACATGCGACATTACAGCGGAGCTACAGTTTTTGTTCCTTTTATCCAACAGCAGAGGTGCGATCTAAATTGTAAATGCCGTCAGGAATTGCACTTCCAAGCTCTGACAAACAAGCTTTGTGACCTGGATTTTAGATTTAAAACAACGGTATTGCATTTCCTATGAATAAACATTTTCCTTTAACCGCCTTCGACAAGAGAATTGATTTAAACGAACTGCGAGGTATCGAGTAATTGAAGCTAATATTTTTCTGTCTTAACCAGGTCTAAGTATTATAGCTATCCAGGTTCCTACTTTGTTGCCTGTTTTGTATGTACAATGTGTTAAATGGTACTTATATGTTATTCACATGTATGTCTCTCTATGTACCTAGGTAGGTACATAGAGAGACATACATTTATTCAGCGGAGGCAATGAAAACATATACCTATATGTTAAATGAATAAATGTTTTTCTATTTTATTCTATACTATTCCACTTGGTACCGGCCATGGAAATAACACGATTATTACGAGAGTGAATTTTTGATACTTACGAGTAACTTATAGCGTCGACTGCGTCGACAGCATCGTCAATTATGAGCGAACCTTATAGTCAGTAAAAAAAGAAGAGAAAAGCCAAGTAGAGCCGCTCAGATAAGCATCAACAGAAATGCAGTTGGTTGATTGTTTTTACCCAGTAAATATATTTAGCACCACTTTTTCAACCACATGTATATGTATTTCATCTCGCTGGAGAGCACTTGCTGAGACGCCTCCAATGAGATGATAAGAGAAAAAAAATGAACGCTCATCTATACAAATAAATAAAATTGAAGTGTCCGTTTGTAATATCAAACTAACAGCTTTTTACTAAATGCATATGAAAGTATATACGGTACATACACCAAAACAACCATTTTTAAAAATTTTGTCTCTCTGTCTGTCTGTCTGTTCAGGGTAATCTCCGAAATGGCTTAACCGATTTTGACGGGACTTTCATTGGCAGATAGCTGACGTTACAAGGAGTAAGTTAGGTTACTTTAATGTTAGAAAAAGAATTAGGGTTCCGCGCATAAAAATAAAACCCATGAAATCCAATATCACCACGCGGGTGAAACCGCACGCGCACGCAGTATATCATAAAAACGAATAAAAATCAAATATGCCAACCTCTAAATGAGTTGTCTGTAACCAAGAGATGTTCCAATTATTCTGGTAATGATCGTTCACAATGGAGGGGTTACGTGAATGTGCTCGGCTGATAAAGGGAATCAAAGCCGAATGGGCCCTCGATCAAAATTATTATTGTTCCCTTCGAAGGCGACGGATTGTCGGACAATAGGCGCCTATCTTCATTTTCATTGTGAATTTAATGGAACCTAGTAATGAAACATGGGATACGTCTATCAACAGAAACGCCGTGAACAATACTTGAGAAAATCGAAATAACATTCTGAAAGATTCATCGGCCGATTTGTTGTACAAAAAAGGCGTACTATGCATTATTTTTATTAGAGAGATTATTCTTGGGACGGAGTTCTATGGGTCTGCACTAGACAGTACCTATTCTCGCATGTCACTGCGTTGTGTCAATAATTTTTTCAACGTTTAGAAGTTTTACTGGGATGAGTTTGAAAAGCTCTTCACAGCATTTCATGTTGTTGCGATAGTACATTGTAGAAAGTGATCCAATATGTCTGTGTAGTCTCGATGGCACTAGTTTTGAGAGTTGATATTTCTGATCGCTGTACTCGTCCATAGTAAAGCGTCGAGAGGCAAGCATCAACCAGAACCATTCATCATTGCTTCATCAGCAGCCTTATTACGCTACCACTGCTGGGATACCGGACTTCTCTCAGAGTGTGCGTGCGTGCGTGTGTGCGTTCGTGCGTGCGTACGTACGTGCGTGCGTGCGAAAGAGAGGGAGAGCGAGAGGGGGAGAAAGAAAGGGAGAGGGAGGAAGTAGGAGGGAGGGAGAGGGAGAGGGAGAGGGAGGGAAAGAGTTAAAATAATGTTTCAATAAGCCTGACTAGACCTGACTAGTGCCTGAATGGGGCGGATGCCCCAACACTGCCTCTTCCGAAACTTATGGTAGAGGTTCTATGCCGTTATTTGTTTTAAAAAAACTCTATTGGACTCCTATTTTAAACGTCCCCATTGTCATTATCTGAGCCACAAATACACTCACTTGTTATATTAGCTTCCTATCCCCAAAGTCCTAAGGGCAATTCCGGAGGAAGAAATACGACCGGCCAATATATGAATTCGAATTTTCTTTTAGAGTAATCGGCAATGTTATTCGGCGGTCGTTTCTCTTTGTCAATCACTACTGGAGTTTATACGAATGAGTTGTTTGAACCATTTTTCTTGTGGTGCGTCAAGGGGACAATATATCATTATTCAGCTACGCACGATTGGATTCAGGATTAAAGTTACTTTATTTATTTATTTATTTATCATTGGAAAACTTACAGCCTATCAAATTACAGTAAATACGAACTGTAAACCGGGCCAGTTACAAGTTTTCACCTATAATATAACGCATTTAGAAATTACCTTAGTGCTTAGTGGAAAGAAACCGTAATAAAAATTAATATAATGAACGAAGTAGTAGCGAGAAGTGGTCGACTGGTCATACGTCTGATAGTATATTATCTTACCTGCCTATAATGTAAGGATTTGATTGCTGCGGGGTGGAAATTGCAATCCGAAAAAAATATATACTGGATATTATTTTTTAATATTTGTCTGTTATGATTATTTATGATAGACCAAATTCAAGGTGACCAAAATCAACTACCTATTGTATTTCAATGGGGGAAGTAACACAAATTTCAAAAGATAGTTGTACCAAACAAAAATTTGGTCAACAAACTAATTGGTCGATGACATGTTTATTGTCGGCTCGCTTTCTATCGTGACTTCTTTCACATATACGTTTGTTTATGAAATTATTAAGATAGGTATTGAAGAACAGTTTTACGTTCAAGTCATCAATGTCTCAGAGAGAGAGAGAGAGAGTCTAATGTCTCAGGGCAACTAACGCATAACAGTGCCGCGAAAGTATGCGTGGTTATATTTCAAAGTCCTGGTTATAGCAATGGTTCTATCTATCTATCGTGATTCATCATTGCTTCTTCAGCATCCTTATTACGCTGCCACTGCTGGGATACCGGACTTCTCTCAGAGAGAGAGAGAGTGAGAGTGAGTGTGAGAGAGAGAGAGGGAAAGAGTATGAGTCATAATCCACCACGCGGGCCCAGTGCAGCTTAGTGGATTTCACATGTCCGCGAGTTTTGTGGTTCTTGAACATACGGTTTTCACCACGATGTTTTCTTCACAATTTGTGCGAGACCATCGATCCGAGATTTGAACCATGGTGCATCGGATTCAAAGTCGCACAAGTTCCCGCTCGGCCGCACTCACTCTCAAACTAATCTCGGTATTAGCTTGCTGTTAGACAAATAATTTGCTCACCCAGTTGTTTTTAAGCATTGCATAAAGGTAACCTCATACCTATTATGTTTTCATCAGTCATTTGTTCATCACGGAATGCCCCACAATTTTACTCTACTGAGCATTTGTCAAATGCTATGTGCCTGTGTATGGGCTGTTGCTGATACACCAAAAATGATAGATTGAAGATGTACTGACACACGGTTTGTTGACACATTTACTTATTACGTATGATTTTAATGAATGGTGTTAACGAGCCGCGGTATCGAAGCGCACTGACTGGAATCGACGCAACTAAATAAAATGCTGCCTTGACACTCTGTACGATGCATTGGATCGTACAGCCTGAATATTACTCGCATACCCTGTACCCGATCAACCGGAGAATGCCTAGCATATTTCGTTCAGTAGAGTGCTTTGAACAATTCATCAATAGCCATGTTTTGTTAATTCAACGTTGCACACCAAATATGAGTTCAAAATCGTTACGTTACAAAGAATTTCTATTCTACAATGTTATGGCCTGGTCTAGGTTTGAAACGCCAGAATCGACAACAGTATTCGAGTAAAACTATTTCATTTCAGTTAATTCCATTGTAATTGAATAAAACAAAGTTATTTAAACGAGTTGAGCGCATTACAAGGGTATGGAAGGGTAGCTTTTTCAAGCGAAAAATCAAGGTAATAAATACCGCGCTACCCAATGGTCAGCGAAGTGTGAACTTAATCCAATCAATAAATAGGTTCGGCTTATTTGGAAAGTTTGTAATTTTATTACAAAGGTTTCCGTACAGGCTTTTTGAAGGCTCAATAGACCATGTGGTCCTAAGAATAGTACCACCCCATCTATTCCCGTGGGTACCGTGGGAGCCGGCTAAGAGAATATCCAGGATAATAGACAGTAGCATTCTCCTCACGGTCACCAAGCGTGGTGTATTATGACAAAATCCCTCCTCCATGGGGGAGGCCGATGTTTAACAGTAGTCGTTTTGCGACTGATACCTACTGACGGCTCAATGGTAGATAGGTCAGTCGCCAGTCCGTAGGTCAAATCCTACAATGGGCCTGAGATCGTTTAGAAGCAGAATGTCAATTCGCAAAATGTCCAGTTCGTGAAATGTCCAATTCGCAAAATATCCAAGATTTTTGTGAAGGAATAAATCATGATGCAAGCATAGTACTAAGCTACATTTTATTATGTGAACGGGTCTATCGCAGGTTTTAGCGCTTGTTATATTTTTATTTAGAAGAACTAACAGAAGTAATTACCTGCTGTTTCGCCCTCGCTCTTGGAGATTCCTACAGGAATTCTGTACTTTCTTTTTTTTATTACAAGTCCTCCTATGTTACTCTCTGGCTTTTAAACTATCCGATCCGTATCTCCGTTGCCGCATGAAAGAAGGGAAAACTAACACAACCACATTTTAGAATCATTATTATCTGACTATATTCCGAATATCATTTTCTAAATAGTATGGGACTCTAACCGTAGCAGTATGTAAGTTTTTTTCATACTATGGGATAACAAGACGAGCCGGTCGTTTGCCTGATGGTAAGCATAAGAATTGCAGTGCATTTTGAAACACAAAGGCCTGCACGCCGCTGTATTGCGCTCGTTACCCTGAGACATTTTTTTAGTCCAGGCGCCTAGCGCCTGGCGCCTGGTCTATATTATTCAGTCATAATTGAATGTCAGACTAATACAAGTAACTACTTACGAGCTTGCGTGCTCGTAATGACCCGTGACGTGAATTACTTTTCCAACACGGAACCAAACCTTGTGGGGTTCCCACATGACCTCCATAATCTTTGGGGGTTCCCATGCTATTGCTATTGACGTGTAACGTCAAGGTCTCTTCCAGTAAACTGACAACACGACAAGACGGTGTCTTAATTACTCATTCAATCCGGATCTTCATAAGAAAACCACTAGATGCATGTTTAATTTAAAACATTAATTTTGAGTCATCATCGTTATCCGGAAGACGTCCACTGTTGAACATAGTAGACCTGCACGATAGAACGTCAGTTGGACCGGCTAATCGACTCTTGCATCCAGCCTCTCCCCGCGGTATTCACCAGGTCATCGGTCCACTTCTTCATGAGTAAGTTTCATTATAGGTCACTAATTCATCGAAATATGTTGCTTTCTTCTCCATAGTGTAGGTTTTGGAACGGTTTTGCAAGTCACTACAGCTTTCATGTGCACGTTGAGCAAACGTGCGTAACTACCTTAGTATATTTGGGTTCACTTCAGATGCATTTGTGCCGAGGTCCGAACCGCGTGATTCACCTCACGCGGTGCCCTAGAGCTAGTCACCAAATCACCACTTTGTTAGGGCTGATCGCCTTCTGCGCTCTCCTGCCTTTCGGTAACGGTGTAAAGGTCGTAAGACCAACAGCACGGTCCTTCAAAAAAATAAATGCATTTGTGCGTGAATCCCGTATTCTGTGACGGCACAAGTCAAGGTCGGTTCGTGTTGCAGCCGTGTTTAGCTGATAGACACATATATTTTTAGAGCTATGCGCCTTTGGTTCGTGCACCGTTGCCGACGCTATGAAGGCAAAAAAGACTGACATCAAAAATTCATTTCACTCACCAGTATCAGAATAAAAATGCAGATTAATATTGCGCGTGCCATAGAAAAATCTGTATATTAAATATTTTATTACTTATATCAAACCCTCTCTGATATCAAAACATCAAATAGAGATTCACTAGCTTCTGCCCGCGGTTTTCACCCGCATTCCCACAGGAACCGTGCGTTTTTCCGGGATAAAAAGTAGTCTATGTTACTCTCCGGTCCATAAACTGTATCTATACCAAAAATCACGTCGATCCGTTGCTCCGTTACTGCGTGAAAGAAGGACAAACCAACAAACACACTTTCACATTTATAATATTAGTAGGATTCTTAGCTTTGCAATTCCAATAAAAATCACCAGTCATCATTAGCCGGAAGACGTCCACTACTGAACATAGGCCTCCCCTATAGAACGCCACATGGATCGGTCAATAATACCTCATACTATAATTCAATTGAAAAAGTGCAACATTTGGTTGTAAGTAACTTAATGGTTTATAATAAAACGAGCGCTAGTAAACTGATAGGTCGGGTCGGAGACCGTGGGTTCATTTCTGAAACCGGAGGCCAAGTAAGTGCCGGACGAAGGCTACCCTCCATTACGAATATTGAAACTTTAGCCGCGGCGCGTGACGGAGGCCTATGCGCCGAGCTTTTACCATTATTAGCAGTCTGTGTTTATACAGCTAAAAGTATCCGAACGACCGGATTTTTCTTGTTTGGTTTGTTCGTACAGAAATTAAACAGACGTAACCAAATTTATAAATAGAAGACTATATTTTTTGCTTGCGTTTGATTATAAAGTCACCTGTTGGTTCCAATCACAGATCATAGAAACAAGGAGATGTGGTAAAGCGTACGTAGTGAGTGCGAAAGCAGCCGGCCAAAATCAGGCCAGATACTTTTAATCGAATTCGCTTTGAAGACGGCCTTGCTGTCCCTTTTTTGCCTGTGTGTTAGTTTATTTGTGTGGCTGGAAGCCTCTTGTAAGTAAGTGTGCACAAAAAATGAGTAGGCGTGCCGTTTGCCTGATCTGAGGATCCAATCCAGTAAAAAAACCACCAAACAAAACAAACGCTTATACAGTCATACCCCTGATTCCTTCTACCCCATTGGTGGCATGGAAACATAGAAACAAAGCACAAACACCCAAGACCCGAGAACAAACTTTATGTTCACTGCACAAAGCTGCCCCGGCCGGCAATCACACCCGCTTCTTAGGGGCAGCGTAGACGCTTATGCAAACGTACGTTTGCATAAGCGTCTCTGCCCCTTAGGCAGGGTTACTACAAACTTAGCCACGGAGCTGTCACGAGGTACGGATAACATTAATTGCTACACGTGTTGGCTACAACACGTGTGACCTTGTCACACTTTTCTATGCCAACATTTACTTTATAACTATCGCATTAAGTCAGCTAAGTGCATGTTTAAAAGCCTGCTTATAAGGATTTTAAAACGTTAACAATAAAAGCTTTCGATGTATTCAAATACTTAAATACCCCTTTTTCCGGCATGTTCCTGCCAGCGAAATAATTGTCTCGTTAAAATTAATCCCGCGGGTATACGCGTGGAGTTGCATAATTTATATAATTCAGGACTAACTTCCGAGCTTTGAGGCTTTCAATGGCGGAAATTAAAGCCTCATTATCTGTTATTGTTTTGAGATGAGATTAATTTGAAATTAAGATGATTCACAATGGAGATTGATGTTTGAATCAATCCCAGATTTACTCCCGGATGTCGTGTCTGAATCCAGGAAGTAGATTTTCTTTTATCTAGGAAATCGTTAACAACAAGAATCTGGGCCCCACAACACCTAAATAGGAACAAACAATTATTCATTCTAAATAATTTATTTGTGAATAAATAAAACAAAGGTCAATTGCGGTAATAAAAGTTGCAATTTTACGTACTATATAAGTTAAGTTCATTGACCTGTCATTCAACTACATCGCTACTGTATTTTGTTTTCCCTTTATGAAAATATTACTTAAAAAACATTTTACGAAAATTTTATTCCCTCGACATCTAAGCACGCGAAGTTTTTACTAATTAGTTGTTACTTAGTTGCGGCGACAACTTAGTTGCCAAGTACTTTGGTATTCTAACGTAGTTCGGAACCAATCGGAAGTCCTTTGTTATTAATAGTTTCTCTATTTACGTACATATACGATATACTTATACGATATTGCTACTTTTGGGAAGATAAACTATAGTAATTGTAAGTGTACCAATCTTTTTTTTTATGTTATTTGGTAACGAGACGAGCTGGTCGTTTGCCTGATGGTAAGCATAACATTTGTAGTGCCACCCAGAACTTTGAAACACAAAGGCCTGCGCGGCACTGCAGTGCGCTCGTTACCCTGAGACATTAGGTATTAAGACTCATAAGCCCAGTAATTTCACTGGATACTCTGCTCATCAAACCGGAACACAGTAATGCTTGGCGGCAGACTTCACGAGCAAAGCGGTGGTAACAACCCAGACGGACACTCGCAGAAGAGTTAGTCCTCCCACTAACATATATCTATACCATATATCTATATCTATACCAATAAATAAAATTGAAGTGTCTGTTTGTAATATCAAAATAACAGTTTTTTACTAAATGCATATGAAAGTATATACGGTAAATATAACAGAAAAACCATTTATAAAATTTTTGTCTGTCTTGTCTGTCTGTCTGTTTGTTCCGGCTAATCTCCGAAACGGCTGGGCCGATTTTGACGGGACTTTCACTGGCAGATAGCTGATGTTATAAGGAGTATGTTATAACTGTGGCTACATTTATTATAGAAAAAGAATTAGGGATCCGCGCAAAAAAGTAAAAACCATAAAATCCAATATCTCCGCGCGGGTGAAACCGCGGGCAGCAGCTAGTAATAAATATTTTTTACACACATTTAATTTGAACACATCTTATGTGATATCCTTATATTATATTTCTGCTTATTGTAGCTAAGTGCATCTTCAAGACGTATAAGTACAGAGATCAAGGCTTACCCATAACCCAGCTCATCCTATACAGCGCGTCACCCCTTTTGCGCTCCATCAGATTATCTCCCGTGACATTATAGAGAGGTAATGGCTCCCTTTTGATCCCAACGTAACTCCGCGCAACGTGAAACGCGAAAATAGCAGGTTATGGTGTCATAAATAGTATGAGATATAAGAACATAAAAGCATGTGCGAGGCGAAAATAGATTTTACCACCAAATTTGCTAGTGACAGAAGTGCATTTATTACCACATTCACATTTACATTTTACCCTAAATTGGTTAACGCTTTATACTCTTTTTAAAATAGCAAGTCACCTGGGACAGGTACATAGAACGTAAAATACTAGGTAAACATTTCCTGTGACGTCACACCAATAGCCGAATATATTTTCTATTTAGCAGTGAAAACATTAAGCAAACTTACAAGGAAAACTACTAAAATAAATGGCAAGACACAACATTTTGGAAGTGTCCCAGGTGACTTGCTATTTGAAAAAGACTATAATTTCTACACACTATATAATAAGGTAAGGCGAGGAAGCGGTCACTCATGGACGTATTATATCAAATTTTACTCACCCGGGGGATAAAAAGTGTTAAACGGTTGAATAGCTAAACTATGTTCTATCTCTTTCGATTCAGTGTAAAATTGTCACAGAACGACAAAGACAAAAAATGGTTTAACTAAACCAACGTTTAAAACTTTAATAAGAGCTTTGATGATAAGTGACGACGTGTTTAACTAAACAAACATTGAAGCTAACTTTTATAAAACCTATACTATAGTCCACAGGTTAAATAGTCTTTACTATAGTCAAACTTATATTTTGTGGACAAACTTTATATTTTTTAAAGTCGATCAAGTGTACATTGGTATCATCTATAGATGTATCAATTGAGGCAACAACAATCGTTCCTTCAATTGGAACCATAAATCAATAACATATTGTCAAACCAGCTGCTCCAAGTTTCTTATCTATCGATGCTGAACATGAGCGTATTATATAATATACGTAGTTCCCGCATGTTCTTTGTTTACTTCGCCACGGATGCCAAACATATTCCAGAAAAGGTTTTATCTTTATTTTCTTTATCATAGTTTTCACAAACTTCCTTTCGCACTCTTGAGGGACCTTCAAAAATATTTCTGATATAGCAGATATGAACGAAGTAGCTACTTCGTTGTCGTTTTCATAAAAATAAAGTAAGCAGTGTTTTTTATAGCTCGCAAGAATTTTTGGCGAAAGAAAACATCGTAATGCAAACAACATTCTCGTTTCTTTATCCAACAATAAATAAAACATTGATTGCAGGTGCTTAAATGGTTCTGTTTTCTATAATGGTTATGATCTAGTATCACCTGAATAAATACCACCATTAAGTTGAAAATCGCTTGCCGTGGGCCTATGGTCCGCGTTTTTGTACAGTTGTCTAATAATAAAAATATACATCGCGGATCACCAACCAGTACTATGATAGATAGAAATCAAAATTCGAATCATGTCATTGTTTGCCGATCGGATCACTATTGATGCTATTGGTTGGCATCCGCCGAGTTTGCTTGTATTATTTTTAGTATTATTGGACAGGTATGAAGAAATGGACCATACATATTAGTAACCATCCCAGAAAGCCAATGCAGTCCCTATTGTAGGTTTAGTGCTATATCATCATCCACTATGGCAGAGGACAGAAGTTATAATTGGCCAAACGCTTAACTATATAGTGTTAAATATTTACATTAAATACATTAACTTAATATATGCTGCTTAGGCACAGCTTGTCCTAAACAAACTTAACTTTGTGAAATATAGTGCAGTTGTTTGCAGTCTTATGTTTATAGTTTGAATACACTCGATTGCATTTTGTCGAGTCATTTGAAACACAAACTACGTGCAGTTGCTCATGCTTCCACAAAGAGGACAAAAGAGCACTGCGAAGAAGTAATACATAGTAAAGTAAATGTAAGTACTTAGGTATATTTATTGTAAAATACTCCGATGGTACTTCGTCGTAGTTGTATACAACGATCTATTATGTAAACAAAAAGAGATTGAAATATCTGTCAGGAAATTGTAAAAGAGCACATGGACAATATTTGTTGTTTCTAATTACCATTAGCTATGCCTCTGGCTATGTTCCGTGATAGCCGTCCCAAGTGGCAGGTCTATGTTCAGCAGTGGACGTCTTCGGGCTGATGAGTTTGATGCCAATTACATAGATAAACTGAAAATAATTTATGCATCATTTATATGGGTTGCTACTACCAGCATATTTCCACCAACTGCTATCGTAATAACAGTCTTAAAGCCATGTTACAACTTCAAAAGTAGCCTCAGCAATTCTTCAAATTAACCAGTTTTTTATACGAATAGAAACAAGTAGTATTACCATAAATAAATATGGGGAATAGATAAACGGGGTATAAATACGACTAACGTAATATAACGCTAACCCATCCAACGATGCAGTCCTGTCCATGCATAATCATACACTCAGATGGGACAGATAACACTAGGTATGTAAATTTACGAGTGGTACAAGATGTGAGGGAGAATATTGTATGCAAATTTTAGAGCGCTGGGTATGTGAATTTTAGGGCACTATGATTTTCTGTTGCTGCCGACAATTTATTGACAACAGTAAATTTGTGTTCTTATTTTTTGTTGGTTTCGTCACTGTCACTCCTCATTATCAGTGACAATGTAGTCAAAGATGGTAATTACAATAAACTTAGACTGCAGCGAGAACACACTACCAACTGGGTGACAGATTTTCAGGTTGAGTTTTGTAGCTAGGCAGTTGAGTATAACATCTTACCACTAAACAAACTTGATTATAGCTAGCAGGCACGTATCCAAACTTTTGGTTCGAGGGGGGGGGGACAAACATTGAAACAACCATGTGAACTTTCGTACTTCACAGTGGTTATGATCCCGTTTATTTTATGTAACGTAACTTTTCGGGTGGGGATAAATCCCAACTATCCCTGTATACGTATCTGTATACGACTATACGTGCCTGGTAGCTAGCTTAGACAGCAAATAGCCCCTCCTATGCATGAAAATTTAAACGTTCAAGTTTCTAGTTTGTCTTGTGCTTCTAAAACAAACAAAAACCTTTTTTATGTGTTTGGTAACGAGACGAGATGGTCGTTTGCCTGATGGTAAGCATAACGCCGGCCCATAACAATTGCAGTGCCAACCAGTACTTTGAAACACAAAGGCCTGCGCGGCACGGCAGTGCGCTCGTTACCTTGAGACATTAGGCATTAAGTCTCATAAGCCCAGTAATTTCACTGACCTATCGTTGTGTTCTGACAACTGAACCTGTTAGATTGTTAGCGAAAAAGGTTTCTGATAGCCATATCGGGGAACAAAAGATGTTCGGAGCGTATAATAAAGGAGCAATAGACTATCTCAACCACGATTTCCACACCTATTACATTCTCCTTAGATTGCAACGTGTTAAATCAACATGTATTTACATGAACACGCTTCAATTAAGGCAAATCTCAAACAATATCGTATCTGTTTGGGTAAACATCAACAATAGCTGAGGGTGTGCGCAGGGGTGTATTCAGAAGGCTGAACCGGACCCTCGAAGGCTGATGCGTATTGAAGCGCGTTCAAAACGTTACACGCTTTGAAAGACATGTTAAGGTGTAGGGATAGTATCTACTGAAAATATTTTAGAAGCTTTCACGAGGCTCAAAATATTTATAAACCTGGATAGGGCTGGTCAGAAAGAACATGAAGCCGGAAGACTAGAGGAGAGAATTCAAAATTAAAAAAAAAATTCAAAAGTCTTTATTCAAATAGGCCCCAAAGGAGCACTTATGAAAGTTAAAATGACTCTAACAGCCGGCCTCTGCAACATTCATCTACCCGAATCACAGGCTAAAACTAATGCTGTCTTTATCAGAACATAATAAATGACAAAGACACCAACAGACCCAATCCGTGCTCAAAGTCAACGAACCTTCCAGAAACCCACCGTGCCCGTTCCAAATTGGTATAGGCCGAGCAAGTAGAAGGGCAAGAAACTCGTCACGGCATTCTTTTATTGAATTAGAATTGAATACATAGCTCTAATAGTTTAGTAGTGGATCGATGGACTCCATTGTTTTTTCTTTTTTATTGTTCCGCAGTAAACCGAGGAAGCGCTAATGGCAGCGGCTGACTTTACTACCACTGCGACCCATTGTGTACTAAGTCGTGAAAGAAATCGTTCTGACGCAATCGAGCACGTTGGAGGGGATGTTTTAGGGGAGCTCCTGGCTAATTGTAACCAAAATTTACTGTTCTGTTATCTAGTGTTTATGTTATAAAAGATTTAATAATCGATTATATATTTTGCCACCTTCGTGATTTTTTATTATTCCAATATCCATTTGTGGAAACTCGTGTTATATTTAGCTTACACGGTTATGTTATAGTACTTAGTGAAATATAAAATAATCAGCCGCCAATCATGTATCAGTGTGTTCTGGTTTCATTCGAGGGCACTGGCTCTCAAGTTGTGAGATAACCTAAAGAAAAAAAAATGTAGTTCGACGAAAATTGTGCAGTATTATAACCGCGTTAAGTGAAGCTTCATAGTGTAAAATCGTCAGAATCCTGAGTCCACCCTCCTTTACTAACTTGACATAGACGTAGGTAATTTGGTAAATAAATATTTGACTAGATTCTATCTCATGATACACCCATGTCAATATTATACGGAGTTATGGGTAGTTAAGAATAACGTAGTTACATAACATGTTAGGTTAGCATATCAAGGTAAAGCAAATAAGGTAAATGAGTTGGTAAGTAAATAAATGCCTCCCTTTAAAATTAAATCAACGCACGTCTGTCCGTGATGAACTTTTGTCATGCTCAGTTCTACGATGTGTTTTGTCGAAGTTATTTTCCGAATGAAGAACGAAGTTATTCTCCGTGTACACCTGTGGTATACCGGCCGCAGTAGAGTTCCACAGGATTAAGGAGGTGGAGAGATACTTCGTGGGCTGATTAGATGGATGTATTTCATTGTATGTAAAATGGCAGCAACATGCTCTCCTTGCCGTGCAGAAGTATAGTAAATACAACCCCGCAATAGTATCGCGACTCGCGAGTTAAGTTCCTAACTGTGTACACTGTACAGTGTGTAGCGAATGAAGGTGCGAGCGGAGGACACCTTTAGTTTTGTAATGGTTTGGCTTAGGAGTTTTTAGAAATTTTGTTTTATAAAATTGACGCCTTTCCTAACATTTTTCGCGTGAATTTGTTTAAACTTAAATTGAAAAAATTGTAGTGTATTGGCTTTATCCGGTGGTCGACTCGAGTCGTGTCAAATGAGTCAGCCTTATTCCGACCGCCGAGCGGGTAGCGGTTGTGAGCACGTGTTGTAGTGTTGGTGCGCTGAAAGTCGGGATTCTACACTTTTTCATTTTTATTTCGTTGTGTTGTGTAAAAATATATACGGTAATCTGAGTGAAAAAATTGGAAAAAAATATTAAATAAATTCTAATATTGTCCTGTAACTTTTTATTTGAGATACGCGCGAGGAGTCGGTCAGTGGCATATACTATATGATGAAACGAACTTCACAAGCGAAGTTCGAAAATATAATTCGAACTGTGAAATATAATTGTTATATTGTTTTTAGTACTTTGCCCCACACCACTTATCATTCGGATACCTCATTCGTATCGTAAATAAAGTTGACGGAAAGGTCCGTAAACGCAGAGTAAATGAAGTTAGTTACTTAGTCCCACAAATTAGTTTGTAAACACATGTTTAAAACTAGTTTCGAGATTGAAAGGCGTCCAAAACTTTAGTGTCGAAGGGAGGCCAATATTCTGCAAAGTTGTTTCAAGGAGTTGCTACCCTCGTCGGACTGTGGGCCGCTATTCAAACTCTTTGCAACGAAAATACAAAATCACGGCTTGTTGTTATTTAACAATTCGGTTCTCGTTAGTGACCCTATTTGTGTCTTGGGTCTTTATGTTTTGGTGGTTTACAAACATATTTCTTACCTTGATAGAAAGGTTTTATGTTGTTCTTGGTTAAAATTTTAGTAAATATCACTATGTACTAATTATTATTTATATTTAAAACGGATTAAAGTTACGTACTGCCGAGTTGCGCATGATTGGTTTCTTAACCGATTTCAAGGTATTCGGTACCTCTACATCAAAAGCTACACGCGCGCGCACCGACTGGTCGCCGCGCGTGAACATGGATTTTAGGTAAATACTAACAATCAGAATAGACCGCTGCGTTATCAGTGATATATTTGTGCGATTCAGTGATGGGATACATATAAATTGTATAAAGAAGCTTCGTTACTCTTCTATAAACGTATGCACATACTTACAACTGTTCTCAATCACTGATCAAAGCTAATAGGCAACATCAAACTCCATTAGCTAAAAGCTGAATGCATATGCGCTTATCTTCCAAGCGGTAAACAGGCATCCCGCGCTCGAGAGCTCATCTAAGCTCTAAAGCTTTTTCTCATTCCAAAGTATAAATCTATTCAACTATTAATTGAAACGAACAAAAACATTACTTTGTTATATTAATGCGTAGTATTAATATTTATGGTGTGACAAAAGGTTAGAAATATTCTGTTGTTATATGTTTTGATTCTCTCTCTTAAAGAAGGCCAGTATCGCAGCAGTGGAAAAGGCTGATATGTTTTAGTGGAATTGGACTGGATGTCCTGTCCTCCTGTAATTATAAGTCACGAAGACTTGAATATTCTATTTCTTAGTTCTGCGTGTGCCATCTTCGGCCGCCTTGTCACAGACTATTCACACCACCGCAGAATTCGTCAGAATAGAATTTTGTGCCCATTGCGTGATGAATTACTATACATTGTTTGACGTACAAATGCATAAAATCTGACAAGACTGCAGCTGCAAAAGAAATTTGCACGTGTATTGCAAAAACACGTCGAAAAAAAAGCAATCATAATTCAGTGTTATTTACGCCGCCCGCTGATTTGTAAGTCGATATGCTTGAGCTTTTGGTGCTCTTATCTGAATACCACATATTTTATAGAAGTAAAAGTACAGTTTATGCAGTAAAGTAAAGTCCATAAAATTGATATTAAATTAAATATATATCGCCACAAAAGAAAATCTCATCGTGGGGTCCGTTTGGAACCTTGAAAATATGTTAGCACTCATACACCATTCTCCTTAACACCCTCTAAATCGCCTTCGTTGAATCTATCGTAAATTTTCTTGAAAGCGGTAAGACGCTGAGCGCTCGATAGATTTTCCAAGCGATCCAGAAAGTCTAAAATAAAACTGAAATACTTCGACAAAGACTTGGAACAGCTTTGCATCCGATATGAATATAAAGCGACTACGTTGTTGAGCCTGTATCAATCTCCTTCAAGCCTTTACGATAGATTCGACGATATATTCCAAAGTAGGCTCTACAAGATGAATACAATTGTACGCGTTATGCTATCAATACGAATCACTATCCTCAATAACAGATTGACAGGATTTTAATAAAAAAAACAATCTGGTAAGTAGGTATATATATAGTCCAATGTGATTGTTTAATACCTATGTATATAAGCGTAAAAACTAATGTAGGAATCTATATGTTTAGTAATCATGGATGAGATATGGGAATGGTTATTCTGCACTATTTCATTTTGGTGAGGCCTAATTGTCTTTCGAAACTCGCAGTTCATACTGCTGATGCTGCCAACGTAATTGTTTTACCACCAAAACCAGCAGTTTTAAAAATACATATAAAATTACTGTGCTTGCCTCACGCTTTGCTACGGGGACTTTGCATTTTTCCGGGATAAAAGTATCAAACCAAATTAAAATATATTGTACCTCTTCAAAGAATGTTTTAGGTTACTACGTGGTAGGACTCTGAGTGTGTCCGTCTGGTACCACAGCTTTGTTCGTGAAATCTGCCGCTAAGCAGTAATGTGGACGCATTACTTCTGGTTTAATGAGCAAAGTAGCCAGTGAAATTACTGGACTTATGACAATAAATACCTTGACTCAGGGTAATGAGCGAACTGCAGTGCCACGCATGCCTTTGTGTTTCAAAGTTCTGAGTGGCACTGCAATTGTTATGGGTCAGCGTCATCAACGATCTTCTGCAACTCACACCACCACTTAGCCAGGCTCTTACGAGTACGTCAACTTATCTCGCCACAAACTGAACCCGCGGGATGAGTTGAGTCGAATGGACCCACTTTTATATTGCGTTAAAAACAGCTGTAATTTCACATCTATGTACAAGCGTGTACAAAATCTTTAGTACAAATAAAATAAGAAATCACAGTCGTTTGATTAGTATATACTTTCACAGTTTACGGTCTTATCTTTAAGAATGAATTAAAATAAATAGTATGATGGATGAATACCGAGAAGTTGAAGAACTAACAAACACACACATCAGTACAAAAGCTTCTTCATGTGTTCTTCGCATATTCTCTAAAAGCTGTTAAAACCATTATTTTTATTCACAATTTTTAAGACTTCTTACCCTTATAAAGACATCAAGTTACAATTAACGTAAGTTGAAGCAACTTAAATGTAAATTAGCTGCCTTAACTTGATTTTACATTATGCAAATCCGTTTAATAAATAAGAGTTTAAAAGTAATTAAAGTTGGAATCCCTCTCAGGTGTTGCAATACCCTAGGTAGGGTTGCGTACTGATTATATCCAAAACTTTTTAGAGGGTCTGGTACAATCAAATGTTTTAACTCAATCTTTTTTGGTTCTTTTTATTGATCGTACCGTCCAAGACACGTACCGTAAGTTATGGTACGTGTCTTGGAAAGTCTATCTCGTCTGAGGTCTATCTTATGTGACGTTTTAATCGTCTGTAGTGAACACGTTAAGCCTACAGTAGGGCTAGGCTCTCAAAAGCAGGTGTCGGAAGACTTGGTGACAGATTTTCAAGATAAGATCTTGAAGAAAACAGTTATCACATCGTATCTGCAGCCAACCTTATTCCACAGAAACATTATCGCTTCAAATTTCACTTATCGGCATAATTTCGCATTCGTCATCCCTTTGTCTCTCGGTTTATATACCATTTTGGACGTAATGGTGGGTTTTTCCATCGCTAAAACTGAAATAGTGTTACCACAACATAAGAAACGTCATACGAGCCTCAATTTTACCAAATATTTAGTTTAAAGCGATTGATTGCTACATTAACAGCGGACAATCCAAAGCACTCCGAAGCCATTTGAAGTATTAAGATCTCTGAGGTCAAACGTAGGGTACGTATCACATAAAAATGATAAGTTCGTCCTCTCTACCAACCCTGCGTAATAAGCTGTAGCCAAAGCTTTCAATGAAATCTCTTCCCAGGACCGGGCTTGTTATTAGCCGAACAGGCGCTATTCCTAAGGGTTCATTCCCAAGATAGCCTACATATTTATAGTGATTTAGCCGAATGTCTGGAGCTTTATTACCAGACGTTGTGCCTCGATATTAATAATCTTGGATTACTGAATTGGGCTATTTTTATTTGTGATGGTAATACAAGAGGAAATATGCTTACTGTAATAAGAGTTGATTGGAGGGCTGGTGTATCTAGAGAAGATGTCCGTGAAAATTTTTATACAAATATTTACGGTAAGGCTGGTTTCAAGTAATGAGGTCGTTGAGTGTATAGCATATTAACCTATTCAGTGTTTAACGCACGCACCAGCAGCGGTGTTGCCAGTAGGCGGCTGGAGCTAAACGTGTGCTGTTGTTGAACAACATGTTACACAAAAATAAATGGGCTTTAATACTTACCATTCCGGTAACGAACAGTGTTGGATATAAAATTAGATCCATACGTTTTTCAACATTAATTATAGATCCCAAATTGCTCTGCAGTCTGCACGCGTTCTAAAATACTCGTAGTTTTATAAATAGCTTTACTTAAAAGTTTTTTTTGCAAAATTAGCTTTTGGCACTAGGAAAAACATATTATATGTCATTATTAATCTTATTTCTGATAATCTTGATGTGATCAAAACAAGTTTTTACCAAATTTTTTTATGATACCTAGAGTATAAAAATATGACAAAATTACCCCTAAAAATTCATTCAATGAAATATATCTCTGTTATGTATATTGATGAAACTAACAAGACTTACGTATTTTATAATGACGACCAACTTGGTCGTGGTACGTTTTCGGTTAGGGATCTAAATTTGAAGTAATTACGCTTTTTTTGGGTTTTATTCAATCTTATCTTGTCTTGTCTTGTCTTGTCTTGTCTTGTCTTGTCTTGTCTTGTCTGGTCTTGTCTCGTCTTGTCTTATCTTAATTCTTTCGCCAGCGTGGTGTTCCTTCTCTTTTACATCAACTCAAATCTAGAACGTGTGCAAAGAGGACAGAATGATGAACATCACTGGCTCGGGGTAGCCACATTAGAAAATTATAGTCTACTAGATGCTGCCAGCGTGTAGTGGTACCTATCAGACGCTCGGAGATTCTCATAAGAAAACCGTGAATTTTCCGAGATAAAAAGTAGCCTCCGGCCCATAAAGTATCTCTATGCGAAGATGATAACCACTTGCTAAAGACAGGCTTTCGTATCCCATAGCACTTTGTATTCGTAGTTTCAAATACAAAACAAATATAAGGCCAATTCTGCTCAAACAAAATATTCATGCATATATTGTTGAAGTTCAGCCAATCAATATTTGGATTAGGGAATACGACTACATTAAATATGTATTGAATCGTGGCTTTCGGGAAATAGGTTATTGGAAAATCATGTAGGTACATAATTTAACCTACATTGGGTGCTGAAAATGTAAATCTATCGTCAGATTCAGTTTAGGTGAAACAAAGCTGAGTTTGTACAGTTATTTTGGCTCTTGTACCGTTATAGACACCTAATATTATGTCGAAAATGCTTGTTAACATAAAGGCAGAAGGCGACCTTAATGCCGTTTTTTATTTATAAGGTTTTGTTTAATATCGTTTTTAATTGAAAAATTCTTAGTTTTTTAATTAATTTCTTCTGTATGTTATACTTTTGTTTCAATTTTTATTCTGTATATATTAAATAAATACATAGAGGCCGAAGTTTTATAAATCCTTCATCATTATCGATCTAGAAGTTTAAGTTAAATGTAAATTACTTATTAGCCTAATTCTTTGGCTAGATTGTAATATAAATAGGGTTAATTAAATAATAAGCGCGAAGGAAGGAAAAAAAAAAACATTATCCTACAGCAGCCTACTCTACTACTTTATAAAGGATAATTTTCTGTCCACTATATCTATGCAAAAAATTGCGTCAATTCGTTGCGCCATTGCTGCGTGAAAGGACAAACCAAATATACCAACAAACCTAGAAACACACTTTCGCATAAATTTATTATTGTACGGACAGCATATACGTAATGTTTGATGTATGTCAATTCAAAGACAATCGGATGTATTAAATATCTGTTGCATCAATCCCATGGGGATGAGATTGCTATATTCTTCTGTGATAAGAAAGTTACGATTCAGTTATAAATCCCCTGCTTTATTAAGTCAAAAGAGGGTTTATGGATCTATCCTTCTTTTATACCGGCCATACACGCTACAGTCTACCGGAGAGGTGCAGGCACACTTGCACAGGTACATCGGAGTGTGTATGTGAAGTGCAGGTCTAACCTAAAACACGCTGTGGTCTAACTGCGCAGGCACCTGCACAGGAAGATTTCTCCGGAAGACTATGTTTAGCGTGTATGGCCAGCTTAGCAACGACGTGAGTTATTACATTTAATCTCGCCAAATATGCGGTTCCTGTGGAAATTAATTATGATATTTCAAGTCACAAAAACTACAGTACACTATTCAATAAAATTTCACTATCGTCAAATGACGATGACTGTGTAGTATTTTGAGACATGATACTTCAATATTGCGAAAATTGTCACCTAAGTAGCACTTGGTATTTAGGGCGTGAATTACAAAGTAATAAGATAGTTCGTGGAACTACTACTATCTATCCTAACTACGTTCAAGTTCTGAACGTAGTTAGGATATGGCTAGTCACGATCCCAATCTAAGTTTGCTCGACCTCAGCTGACGCCTCGTGTACGTTACTCACATATAATGTTGCTGGTCTGTCTTTTTAAACAAGATTTTATTTGATTAAAACTTTCGTAAGTATTACTCATCTTTATATGTATTTAACCGGATTCACTTACGTGGTACAGCCGAGCTTCGCGACGATTGATGAAGAGGTACTGAATACCTCGAAACCGGTCGAGCAATCGTCGCGAAGCTCGGCTGTACCACGTAAGTGAATCCGGTTAAATACATATAAAGAAGATTTTATTTAACTTCCCCTGTCTGTGGTTCGGTTAAATCTTGCAAGTGTTTTTAAATCAGTTACGCCCAACGATTTATCTGAAGCAGGGTACTTCCTTATAGGTGTAGCACGTAATGTAGTGTATCCTACACTGAACTCACGTATGTACTCACTTGATACAGTATCTTACATTACGTGCTAAGTGAAGTACCCTGCTTGAAATAAAAAAAACTAAAACGAAATGTGTTTACGAAATATTGTAAACACTTTTGGTTTTGCGTAAGAACATTTTTAAATGTTCTTACGCTTCAAGAACATTTTTAAATATTCTTACGCTTCATCATCATCATCATCATCCGCCGGAAGACGTCCACTGCTGAACATAGGCCTCCCCCATAGAACGCCACTTGGATCGGCTACTCGCCTCTTGCGCCTTTTCTGAAAAACAAACTTCCACTTCCTGGTTCCACCACCAGAACCTCGACACCAAGTGCAATCTACTGGACTCGTCATATGAGCCCAAACTCGACTCAATTAACCTGTAGGCATGGAAATACAACAATGCCTGTAGGTAGTAAGGTATTTGCCTAACCTAGCATAGTAATAAACAATCTAAGCTTTAGAATTTTCTCCGCTATTTTTCACTGGTTTGCTCTCCTTCTTCAATCGCGTGGACATATTTCCAGGCGAGCAAAGGTATTGACACTAGCTAGATTACCCACAACAGTTCCATTAAGAAATGTTTCCTCCAAGTTGAACTTTCCTAATGGATCTGGTCTCATGATATCGCGAGGATGAAACCTCCTGGTACTATAGTTTGTATTTACCTTGTACTTCTTGTATTCAAAGCTTGTACTCCGTGGATGATACTTGTATTTAGTCCATGATTAATTATGATTTGCAATATTTAGTGGTAACAAACACTCAAACTTGTAGTAAATATTAGTAAACTTACATTACGAAATCGAACCATCGCATGAATTGTGTAATTAATATAATCAGTTTTCAGTTCGTGTTTTCTGCTCCAGTGAGAAAGCGATGATGGCATAGTGGTTCCTATGTCAACCTCCAATCTGTAGATAAATGGTTCGAATCCTGCAATGAGCTTGAGATTTTGGTAAAAGAAAAACGTTACGCAAACATGGTAAGGGTACTTCTTGTGTCGGCCTGGATAGTTACCACCCTCAATTTGGGAATCCTGTGCCAAACACCGGTCGGTATTCTCTGAAAGCTGCAATTGAGAGCCAGTCGGAAGGTCTAGAGGAGTCGCCATCTTTGACCGCTTTGCTCGTGTAGTCTGCCGCGAATCAGTAGTGTGCAAGCATTACTGCGATCCGGTTTCATGAGCAACGTAGCCAGTGAAATTACTGGGCTTATGTGACTTAATACCCAATGTCTCAGGTGAACGAGCGCAATGCAGTGTCGCGCAGGCCTTTGTGTTTCAAAGTTCTGAGAGGCACAGCAATAGGTCGGCGTTATGCTTGCCATCAGGCTAACGACCGGCTCGTCTCGTTATCGATTTGTATAAAAAAAACATTCAGGTGAGACGGTCAAACAAATGTTTAGCTTAAATAAATTGAACTTTTGGCACCATCAAAATGTAGATAATATTTGTGTCTTTTGGCGTTTGTCGTATGTAAAACCAATGTATAACGCAATAAGTGTAAATGTATTTTCGCTCCACAAACAATGCTTTACATAAACAATCACATTGTAGTTTTGAAATCGAACCACTAATTCTTTTTATCTCACAAAATAAGGCACGTTTTAAATCCTGGCTAATAGTATATATTAAAATGTACACGTTCCTCCCAAAAGGCCTTCAAAGACGTTAAATTTCAATCAACAAGTGTCCGGAAAGTAAAGATTATGAATATTTTCGAGTAAACACCCGCAGAGGCGTCAAAAACTTTCAATGCTGATTGCTACTCAAATCCTCAACACTTTGAGCGCTAACAATTTAAAAGTTTGTATTAGGAGTGGTAATTAATATTGATAATTATTTTCTAGGAAATAGAGAAATAAAAAATTTTCTCCGTCGAATTTACATTTTAATTTGTAGCTGAAGGGATATTGAAAAGTATGAAGGGAAAGATTACCACAAAAAACATCTTTTAGACAGACAAAAGATAAAGGTTTAGGTAGACAAAAGATAAACGACAAAAATGATTAGAAATGTCACAACAGAATGGAGTTAGACAACGGTGAGTCACTCCTTAGATCAAGATTTGTGGTTGTTCATATTTAAACACGCGACTAAGGCGTGTTTAGGCGTTAGACGCTGTTTAACACGTATTTATAGTGTTTAATATTTTTGTGGTAAGACCGTCAGTGTTTTTTACTTTGTTTTACATTTTTCTTTGTTAACGATATTTGAAATTTCATCCCCTATTTTTCCACCCTTAGGGATGGTATTCTTTCAGGACGACCCTTGAGGCATACGCCTGAAAAAAGAATCAATTTAAATCTTAATCATGGTAAACCTAAATAAAAGTATAACGAAATTTAACTAAGACTGTTTTTGTCTCGTTTCAAATTATTGCCACTAATCATCATCAAGAGAGATAGTGCTCAAACGTCCTATCAACAGTAAAAATTCAATACATAATATTCATAAACATTTCCTCAAGTCTTCCTGAAGCACGACAAGTCCTTATCGTGTTCAAAACACCTTAATATATAAATACATAGGTGTATTCAAGGCAACAGTTAGTATGTATCTACTGATAGAAACACCGTCGACTACATTTTCCCGTCAGGTGAGATCGTAGTCAAACTACAGCTACAAGTAGGTACCTAATAAAAATTTAACTAGAGATAGAAAAAATATAAAACTAAAAAGCGTCTATTTCAGTAAGCTTGTACAGGTAGGTACTTGAAAAAGGAATAAAACTGAAACGTATTCCTATCTTATTTTACTACTAGAAAACGTTCAAGAAGTTACGGTTACTCGAAGTTAAGGCACACTGATCAAATAAAAGTGAGTACTGCATTGTAGCATACGCTAGCATGTATAGTATAGTAAAGTGAGTAAGTAAGTATACTTTAGTTTCCTTGATCAAGCTCTCAAATCTTTTAACCTCCACCTCACGAAGTGCACTTTCCAGCGCCGGACATAAATCAAATTTCATTCATTTACACGCTTGCAGATCGGAAAATGATATATAAGAATGTGTATTTTTATTATTTTTTACGGTAGGTACAGTAAACTTAGTTGCTTGATGTATGTTTTAAACTTGATGTTGATAGATGTTGTAATAGTATGTCTACACTCAACATTTTTTATTAATGCGTTAGCAGCTAAATTTCTTACGAAAAGGAGGTACAAAAGGCATTTGTACTCCTTCTTTCGTCAGCGTCGGTAAGAAACATTTGTGCTTCGAGGTTTTCCACTTCAACAAAAAGATCCATCCTGACCTCATGTTGCCATTTTTGTACGAAAACATCATCATCGCCTTGCCCTTCCGCTGTAAAGGCCTGCGTGGCACTGCCGCATGCTCACTACCCTGAGACAAAGTAATTTCACTGACTAATTTGCTCATCAAAACGGAAAACAGTAATGCATCGACCAAAGCGGGGGTACCCACCTGGACGAACACTCGCAGAAGAGTTAATCCTACCACCATTGGATTAACTCTATTGGTCATTTTTTAATTATAACCTAACCTAGTGTTTTGGGCCACTATATTATTTTCCTGTATATACATACATACTTTTTACCGTCTTGAGCTACAAATAATCATATGTTATTACTTGACTAACCAAACCTCTAAAAATATATAGAATGCTTTATAACTGTGTAGTTATATAGCGTAAAGAGGATTTGCAATATTTAAGTAACAGTAACAGTAAACATGCCTCAAAGTCTGTCTCAAAGTGGTCTATAGTTCTACCAATTGGCCTCGACACAACTCCAATCACAATAACCGCCAGTCATCAGACTTAGACAGACATTCCTGGAAGCAACTAACAGAAAGTAACCGGATAGTTGAAAAACATTCCGCGTAACATTCCGCAATACCTGACACACACAGAACAGTTGCTTGGCACGCTTTATACCACGTCCCGTTTTACGTGCGAGTACTACAAAAATCGAACGACAAGCTTCGGCTATCGGATCGCAATTTTCCTCCCATGAAAGTGTTTTGGTGTGTGTTTTGTTTTGTGTTTGATTCGATGTCCGTAACTTGATATTTTGTCTTTCGACACTTAGGTACATAGTAGTAACGTCAAGGCTCCCACTGAGGGATAGCAGTTTTCCTACCATGAAAGAGAAAATGTCAAGTTACGAACGTTGAAACGACTTTTGTTAAAATGGAAAACTGCGATCCGTCAGCCGAAGCTTCGACGTTCGACTTTTGGAGTGAGGCTCGATTCGACTCGCGCGGAGCCGATCGTACTATTGTGTATACTAGAAGACATACATACACAAACATATACAGTCCATCCACATGGAATCGCACGTTTTGCTGTTCAAATCAAATTCGAGGGTTTTTGATTCAAATTTGAGGTGCAAAACGCGCGTTAAATGCCTCATCTGGGCAAGAGTTTAACACGTATTTAAGATGAGAAACTGTATATTTTTGTACGTTTCTTTTTTTAAGGGTCGGATTACTGTTTTTTTTAAATAATAAAGTGCAGAACTATGTAAGACGTGATGGATTGGTCTCTTTATCACTTTGTTTTCCTAACTGTTCGAATAATGAAAAAAGGAGAGAGGTGGAATTATATTTTTTTGCAACGAGGAGCAGGAATTTAGAAAAGCCTGATTAGAATAACTACAAAGGATATCCAATGTGTTTTTCTCTACAGCTCCTTACGTTAATTTACCAACGATATATTTTATATCACCAACAAATTCCCCACACAACTCAGCCGTGTGTCAGAAGCACTTTAATAAAGGACTCACAGGCTCCGGAAATATGATAGTGAGGCCTACACTTCGAATCCCGCCCACATTACCCCATTCCATTACAGTTTGCTGTTATTTCTTAAGATATTCGCGGAATTGAGGTTTGCGGTAGGTATTGAGTCACGTTATCTCTTTGGGGACGTTCATGAACATAAAATGGGGATAGATCCGGGACTTCTCATTACTTATAATTTATAGGTTTAAAGACATCTTGTGGATCATATAATTCTTCAATACATATCTTTTAATTTTGAAAATCTAATGCATCAATCTCTTTTAGAAGCTGCATTTGAGAGCCATCCACCGTTTAGCTAGTTTATATTTTGCGTGATCGGCTGAGAGTGTTCAAAGGCTTACCTATAAAGAATAAAATGTGTATTAAAATCAAATAACATGTTACTAAAATACATTAAAGGATTATTATGTGGATTTTTATTAAAGCCACAGGCAAAAGCTTACTCTTAAAGAAAAGTAAATTTATGACAGGAAAAGTTCAGAAGTCGTGAATTCCACTTCTCGAAATTAAATCTCTAAGTAATCTACAAACTTCCAAAGTTTTCATTACTATCTTCACCATTTTGCAGTTAGTGAATTTCTGTTCTTCTGGAACTCCATTTCGTGTGTATTTTAGTTTGGTCTCAAACACACGAGGTTATAGGTGTCTGTCATGCGTTTGCGCTGATTAGGCGTTTCACGTACGATAACACTTTGACGTGTGACATTTCGACTTTACTGAGAAATTATCGCTTGAAAATCATCAATGCGATTATTTATTTACAAGTTAAATCTTATAATACGACACCCATGTACAATGCGTCTACATAGTAGATAACTTAGAAAATTTTGTATCAACAGAAGCTAGTGATGTAACATAACAGTAAGAGTACAAAAGGACTATAATTAATGCTTAGCTATTTATTTATTTATTTAATACACAATACAATTGCAAACTAACAGGTAGCCCCAAAGCGCTCGCAATTGTCACACAAAATAGATAAGTTAAACTTATAAATTAGAACTTATAGATAAGTTAAATAAGTTAACAGTTAAACTAATCAAATGAGACATAAAATGACAGATACAAAGAAATAAGCCTAATAGGGTCAGTATGTATGTCAGCATCCTGGACCTCGCTCAGAAGACGGTTGATGAGAGCGATAGCCCTTGCCGTAGGTGCATTATACGCGTATAGTGTGCGCAGACTGGGTGGGAGCGCCAGTAATTGATGGCAACGTCGCTGACCTGCACGGACATAATTCTGCGGCACAAAGTAGTATAATCTGCTCAGCACAGAAGGATTATCCACCTGGTTTCGCATCAACATGCAATAGTGGATCAAAAGTGACAGCTTACGCCTAAATTCCAGAGTGTTGAGATTGACCATGCCAGAAACAAATCGTGAAGGAAAAAGAAACGGATAGTACCCATAAGTTCTTTGGTAAAGGTACCTGGCGAACTTTTTCTGTACTCTCTCTATCATAAGAGTACATTTTTTAGTTCTTGGGTCCCACACTATTGAGCCGAATTCAAGCATACTACGAACATATGCATTATGCATTATAAAGCATAATGGGAATATCGTTATGTATGAACTGTGAGGCGGTTCGTGTAATAAAACCAAGAGTTCTATTAGCTTTCTTGCACATGCTCGTAATTGAATTTAAAGATAAATATGTAGTCCAAAACTTTTCTCAAAGTACATTTTGCATGCGGGACCACGCAATTAGAGGCTGCAAACTACTAAATAGTCTCATTATACAGTGAGATCATCCAGAGTATGGTTGATAGTATGCTGGAAATCTGTTCATCTCGCTGGATGATTGCCAACCTTACCAATTAATCTAAAAGCATTAATCCAATTAGGCCGTCGTTCGACGTAGATGAGCTGAGCAGTCTTCAATAATTTGCAATGATATAGACGGAAATGTAATTGTATAGATTTTATTGATGATTGATGACTGGCTTCTGCCCGCTGTTTTCATCCGCTTTCCCACAGGAACCGAGCATTTTTCCGGGATAAAAAGTAGCCTACGTTACTCTCCGGTCCATAAACTATATCTATGCCAAAAATCAGATCAATCCGTTGCTCCGTTATTGCGTGAAAGAAGGACAAACCAACAAATCAACAAACACACTTTCACATTTATAATATTAGTAGGATTAGTAGGATATTAGTAGGATAATATATACGAGTATGTCATTCATTTATCCGCCTACCTTATAGAAACAGACTTTAGGCATCTCTAACGGTTACCGACTTCATATTTAAAACATGCCTAGCTTCGTCAGAAACAGCTTAATAACACAAAATCAAACAAAGCCGTTAATTAATATGAACGTGTGGTATATTTAGAGGCAAACAAGCTTTTTATATTGTTTCTATACGCGAAAGATGCTGATACGACGCTATTAATTAATTTCTCAGCACTCTTTTTATTTTTTTACGAGACTCAAACAGGCCCCGGTCGGGGAAAACTAGGCCGCCGAATTTTAATGAAGTTTTTCATTTCACTAAAATATTTTTTGCGGTTAAAATAATGTAATTCTCGTCTGTCAGCCTCTCGTTTGGAGTGACGATTTTGGTGGCGCTTTAGAAAATACACTATCGTGAATTTACTGCTTCATTTCAAAAATCTAAACCGGTAATTTTAATCAGAAAGCGGTAAGTTATGTACAATACATGTCTTGTATTAAATTTTACATCAGTTTTTTTTATTACGGAGGCAGTGATGAAGCTTCTGTACTGTAATTAAGTTGTAGGAATAACTCTTCTGAGTGTCCGTTTGGGTACCACCGCTTTGCTCGTGAAGTCTGCCGCCAAGCAGTGATGTGCAAGCATTACTGTGTTCCGGTTTGATGAGCAAAGTAGCCAGTGAAATTACTGATGGTCTTATGAGGCTTGATGCCTGGTGTCTCAAGGTGGCGAGCGCACTACAGTGTCGCGCAGGCATTTTTGTTTCAAATTTCTGAGTGACACTGCAATTGTTATGGGCCGGCGTTATGCTTACCATCAGGCTAAAATTTTCAATGTAAGTTTAAAGTAAAACTGCTCTAAGAGATGTTGTTAGGCCTCCAGATGAATAAGCTATATTACTTTAAAGTTTCATCAAAATCCGTTCTGCAGTTTTTGCGTGAAAGAATAACAAACATCCGTCCATACCTACACTCATCCTCACAAAATTTCACGTTTGTAACTTTAGAAGGAAAGATTCGGTTACGTTTTAAAATTATGTAGGCGTACTCTTCTTCATTAGACGCATCATTCTTTCCCGCGAACACGTTTCTTGCGAATTGCGCAAATGAAGACGGATGGATTTCTTGCCAAGACTTGAAGAAAAACACTTCGTTAGTTTTCTTTCTCGTGTTCACTTAATTATGTATTTACGGCAGCCGCCGCAGATTCATCAAAATCGAGTCGAGCGAGGGCAACACTGGCTACACTGGCAACTTGCTATTTTTTCCTGTAGTACCTACCGTGTTTTTACATCGCCGTGATTTTTCTATACGTTCCTTTTTTGCTGCGTAATATTTTATCTAAACGGAAAGTAGAAAGTAAATACTTTGTAAATAGACAATGTAAAGAAATGTATAAGTCTTTATTGCATTTAAATTATAGATAAACTTGTTACTTCCGCTTTCGACTATAGGTAAACCTGCAGCTGTGAACACATTGATAGCGTACAACATTGTTTGTAATATCTTTGGGTTGTTTATTGTTATACCGTATGTTTACCACCAAAAACCACTTTTAGACTCCTGTTTAGCTAGACATTGTCTAAAGACAAATGTCTAAAATTATTAGAGATGTCACAAATTATAATTATAATTGTATTTAGATGATTAAATTTCCTTTTTTTGGTTCCAAAAAATAAGATTAGTTGTTGCTCAAAATATTGAGACAAAAGAAATTTATCGGAATCTTTTTTTGCGATTTTTTACGAGATCATTTGTATATAATATTTTATAATTATAAGTCTTTTCTATAAACACTTGGATATACTACTGAATATTTTTTGCGTGTAATATCTATGAAAATAGAGATTTTTGCGACGAAAAGCAGGACTTTTTTGGACATTTTGCTTTAGCCACGCCTTAAACACGCGACTAAGGAATGCTTAGGAGTTAAACATAGTTTAAAACATGTTTAGGGTGTGTTTAATTTTATTGTAATAAAATCTCAGCGCTTTAATTTTTGCCGGGCTACTCTCAAATTGAAAATCCATCTAAACACCTATCGGTGTTACGATAACTGCAGTCTGTTCTAGAGGACGTATAAAGCAAAGTTCAAATCTGTGATTTGATTTTACAGAGGCTAATTCAGTTGTAATTTAAAAATAGTGTGTAAATTTACTATATTTTCAAGCTTTTTATCTGATAAAAAACACAAAATTATAAAATTTCACCAAGAGAAACAAATCACGAAGTAACCTCTAATTTTCATATTTTATAAATAAATACTCGATATGCTGCAAAATGTTAGGACAAAAATTAGATAACTCGAACTTCGAATCATAGTTCGTTGCATTGAAAGTCACACAAGTTCCCGCTCAGCCACACTCGCTGAAGTCATCTAGTAAGACTTAACATCTGGGTATTTACGACAACAATAAAGAATAATCTCCGATACGCGGACGTGTTCAGTCTATCAAATTCTAATTCAAAAATTTTTTAACAATATTATTTCCATATTTTTTTATTTGTCTGACCCAAGAACTTACTACTGAAACTGCCCTTGTCTGATTATACTTTCTCTTCTAGAGATTCAACATTTCTTGCTAAACTTAAGAGTGCCTAATTTTATTTACGAGATGTATGAAGTATTTCGTTCAGCTTCACATGGTTTACCAAGCACGTATAGCGTAATGAACGTACGCGTACGTGACAAAAAATACCAAAACCTGCCGTTGAATAGTAGGGTGGTTTATTCTCTGAATTCATATACATCGCTATATCTTCGTCGAAGTCGTTTTCCGCGTTATTAAGGCAATTTCTACAAGAGTAAGTAACGAGACAAGTGGTTCGTTCTCTTGTAGTTAGATCATATCAGCCTCTTGCGCTCCCACTGCTGGGATACTGGCCTTCTTTCAGAGAGAGTGGTATGTGCCATAATCCACCACGCGGGCCCAGTGCGGCTTGGTGGAAGTCACATGTCCTCGAATTTTGTGGTTCTTGAACATGCCGGTTTCCTCACGATGTTTTCCTTCGTTTCGTCGTTCCCGCGTTTTAGAGCGAATATGAATAATCCGCACATAACTTGATATAAGTCATTGGTGCGGGCCGAGTCGAGATTCGAACTATGGTGCGTCGGACTGAAAGTTGCACAAGTTCCCGCTCGGCCACACTCGCTCTGTAGTACGATAAGGTACATTTATTTTCCTCTGTCGACTATAGATTTAAAATTAATTCTGACAAGTTTTTAGAACACCTTCTAACTTTAACTGTGGCGCTTTACAAATAAGCTCTATAGAGACAGTGAGAGCATCTTTGAACTCTTGGTGGATGTATATTTTTCTCTTTGTTAAGTCTTATTTTATATTGTGTATTAATAATGTGAAAAAATTGTATGTATCTGCTATAACATAGCACAAATTGTCTATCGGCTATATTATACAATAAATAAAATATACTTATTTGATATTTTATCTAATATTCATTACAAACGTAATCCTATTATTATATTTTTAATGTTACATACGTAAATAACTAATTTTTATACTTAAATTGTATCTAAAAATATGATTAAAAATATTCAGTTTCCATAGCTTTTTAAAATTGATATGTTTACTATCAACCCCTATTTTACATCAGCAAACGTGAAGAAAACTTAACCAGCAGTTCCTTGTTACACCTGAAACGAGAATCTAAAATGCGAGCTCATTAGAATTCAACCACAGCCCTCAATAAAGGTAATCGTGACTGCAGAGCTGAGCTGTACATCACATTCAGCCGCGACAGGTGCCCGTAACGCCGGAACTTCTAACACTGCTGGTCTAACTGCCGTAATGGAAATTTCCATACGCAGTTTCGCTTCGTTGTTTATGAAATTTTGTTCCTTTTTTAATCGTCTACTTTAGAAGATTGTTCTGTGAACATTGCTGTTGTAGACGCGCACTCTCCAAAAATGTACCTAACATTTAGGTTGCTGCCAACAAAAGGTATACAAAATATAACATTTTATCTATAGGTAGTACCACTCTTATATTTTTTGTATCTAAGGGTTTAATTGCTTTTGTTGCACTTTACTATGGACCGCTTGCTACTAATCATTCTGGAAATTGGCAGATATATTACTTGTAATAGTTACCTAAAATATAGTAATAGTGAAGAGCCTTTTTGCCCCCCTACCGATCTTTTGTAAATCAATGAACAGAGGGCCTAGTGTGAGTTTTTCAACAAGTTAACGCAATCTACAGTGACCGCGTTTACGAAGATTTTGTATGAAAAAAATGTACCTACAGCGCCCCTAGTGCCGCGTTTGTGAACTATCGTCGCACATGCTTTTAGTATGGAGTTTACTCGACAAACGCGGTTGTTCGCGTAAACGGATTTTAACAGCGAAACTCACACTCAGCACTCTGTTTAATAAATATACCTACTTATAGGGGGACAATAGAAAAAGGAATTTTGGCCGATAAAAAATCGATCATAAATGAATAATAATTATTTATTTACTACTGTATCAATTTCACAATAGTTTCAATAGATGTGAATGTTTTATTGAAAAAACATTAAATACAAATAAAACGTCTGTTTTTGGTTTGAGAAAATCATGCCTGCCTACCTCAGAAATATTGAATTTATATATGAAAGAGAAAATAGCGGTAATATTGGGAAAGCTACCACAGTAAAGTGAAGCATACTTTATGTATGAAAATATATACAAATAAATAAAATTGAAGTGTCTGTTTGTAATATCAAAATAACAGCTTTTCACCAAATGTATATGAAAGTTTATTACGCTACCTATAACAAAACAACTATTTTTAGAATTTTTGTGTCTGTCTGTCTATTTGTTCCGGGTAATCTCCGAAACGGCTTGGCCGATTTTGACGGGACTTTCACTGGTAGATAGCTGATGTTATAAGGAGTAACATAGGCTATTTTTATTTTAGAAAAAAATTAGGGTTCCGCGCAAAAAAATAAAAAAACATGAAGTCCAATATATCCACGCGGGTGAAACCGCGGGCAGCAGCTAGTATGAAATATATTTGAGGACGAAAACCGTACCGAGCCGAAAGCAATATTTTTTATGTATCATGTTTTATGTATATTCGTGAAAACGAATTTTTCGTATTCTACGAAAAGTGAAATAGTGCGATAGAAAAGATAGAACTCCGGGATAAGCAACCTCGAGATTGGCGTAAAATCTGAGATAAATTGCGTCTTTCCACCATCCTTCCCCACTAATCATGTTTGGCAAAAGAAAGGGTCAAGCCCGCACCTGCGCTCCCATTTGTCAAGTCGCCGCTTGTCGCACTATCTGCGCTGTCGCCTGATACAGGCCCGTCTTGTCGCAAGACGATAAATCTAAAATCGGTCTAACCCAGCGAGTATTTTGACAAAATTTATTACCAACCTCTTTACTTATTCATCGGTCAACCTCTTTACTTAACATCGTGGCATTTTCTAACTCAACTTGACTTAACTTCGCTGGCGGAAGGTTAAGGCCAGGATACTCCGCGCCACTTTCTCGCTCGCGCATCTCAACATTTTTGATGATAAACAATCACTTAACATAATTATGAAAAATCGCATTCGGTGAATTTGCTGACAATAACATTACAAAAGTTTAACAAAAATTTCGTTTTGATCCACTTAAGTTTTCAAACCTAAAAATTGAATTTTGTTTTGCCCATTTTCATACAGGAAAACCTGATCGGATCAAAATTATACTTTTGTAATGTTATTGCAGCAAATTCACCGAATGCGATTTTTCACAATTTTATCAAAATATTGATTATCTTCAAAAATATCTCAAGATGGTTAAATTTCCTTTCTTTTGGTTACAAAAATATGATAAAAGTATCATATTTTTTTGAAGCGAAAAGCCACTCAAAGTTTTGAGCATTTCCAGTTTACATAAATTTTCCCGGGCCTTCTTTGCGATTTTTTTTCAAGATTCTGGGTTATAAATTTAAAATTTGTTATAGATAAGTTTTCGTTTTACTGGTAATATGTATGGAAACGGACATTTGAGCGACAAAGAACAGGGTGTTTTTGGTGACTCCAAAAAAATTGTATATTTTAACAGAAGTTGTTAGTTTTATGTTGTTCGAATCAAAATGAAACATCTGTGGATAGAAGCAATCATACGTAAAAAAAAGTCAGACAAGCTCAACGATATATTTGCTAGTCACTAAGTTCTGCAAAAACGGTCGTTTGTAGTGCCGACAAAGCGGTGAGTAATGTGGTTGTAATAAGAAGTAACATCAAAGGATACACCAACCAAGGATAAGTATCGCACGATAGGGATGTTGCACGAAACACATAATACATAATAATAATACATAACATACATATAATACACATACAATATACATGTAATAATACATAATTTTGTTAGTGGGAGGACTAACTCTTCTGCGAGTGTCCGACTGGGTTGTTACCACCGCTTTAAATAAAAAAAAATAAAAATTCTTTATTGCAGGCAATAAACCCATACACAATTACAAATAATGTTATGCAAAAATGCAAAACACAGATCAAGTAGAAATAAAGAAAAGAATAATAATAATAATACAATACGATCATTAAATTAAATTTAGGACCTAAACTTCACATTTAGGTAATGTTGCGTCATTTTTTGTTCCCGCTCATGTGAACAGATATCCAATACTTAAATATTGGACTTCTAACATTGTCAGAGACAGCCGCTAGTATTTTATTACCAGAGCGGCGCAGCCGACCCCAAAAGGAAGCCACACGAGATCTTATTATCGCAAAGAAGTCAGGAACCCCCGCCTCAGCAAACATACTCGACGCACTGCAGTATCTCGGCAGCTTCATAAGAGCCCGGTATGCGTCATTATACTGGACTCTTATCGTGTTAATTGCTTTCCGAGTGAACGATATCCACAATTGGCACGTATACATGCACAGACAATACGCTTTGAAGAGAGTGGTCTTTACGTCCTTACTACATTTAGCAAATCTGCGTGCGAGCATGTTGCTCCTGACAGCGAGGGCCCTCCGCTCGCGCTCGATGTCAGCATCGTCCTGCAGCCGCTCTGTCAACAAATGACCTAAATATTTAAATTGCTTAACAACACTGATAGTTGTGCCATTCAAGTAAACTTTCGGAACCTTATCCGGACCCCGACCAGATTTAAACACCATTATATGGGACTTTAAAACGTTATACTTCAATCCATGTGCATTAGCATAATGCTCACAGATCGAGAGGAGTTTTCTCAATCCCTTGATCGAGGGGCTGAGGAGCACCATGTCATCCGCGTAGCTCAGGTTGTTTACACACACTTTGCCAAGATGACAGCCGACCATGGAGCTCCTCAGCTCCCCGATCAAGGCGTTCACGTACAGATTAAATAGGTCCGGAGAGGTTAGACCTCCTTGACGAACGCCACATTCTAGTCTGTAACTACTAGAAGTTGTGTCGCCCCATTTAACATTGTTAGTTTGGTTTCCATACCAGAATCTCAACAGATTTACCACCTGAGTCGGAACTTGAGACTTTAGCAGTTTAGACCAGAGAATATCATAATTAACTAGGTCAAAAGCGCGGCTCAGGTCTAAGAAGCATGCATATACAGAAGTATCTCGCGATGTATAATAGTCGACGGTACTTTTTAAGCTGACAATGGCGGCGTCTGTTGAGAGACCGGCACGGAATCCAAACTGCGCATCTTCAATCTTAATCTTTTTAAGCAATTCAGGATGTATAAGACGTTCTAATATTTTTCCAATGATCGTGCCTAACGATATAGGACGATAATTGGAGGAACAACTAAGATTTCCTGTTTTATTTTTAATTATAGGCACCACAGAAGCTCTCATAAGGGCCTCGGGTAGGTAGCTGTACCGAACACACAGGTTAAACAGAAGGCATAAGTGATAGTTAATCTTACCACTTGCCCAGAGTATGTGCTCGATGCTAAGTCCATCGTGACCGGGTGATTTGCCACGTTTCATATTTTTAATGACATCAGCAACATCCTTTTCTTTAAATTCAATACTGTCATTGTTCGGACATGGTTCAGTACCGAGCACACACTCCGCGGGCAGAGGATCGACCTTGAATCTCTGTGCGAACAGTTCCGCGACCGCCGATGGATCCTGCAGGCCATCTACTGAAACCGGCAAACATTGTTTATAATTTAACTTTTTTGTTGCATTCCAGAATTTTACAAAGTTTTTTTTTTTTTTTTTTTTTTTTTTTTTTTTTTTTTTTTTTTTTTTTTCAAGCAGTATTGTGCAAGCATTACTGTGTTCCGGTTTGATGAGCAGAGTATCCAGCGAAATTACTGGGCTTATGAGACTTAATACCTAATGTCTCAGGGTAACGAGCGCACTGCAGTGCCGCGCAGGCCTTTGTGTTTCAAAGTTCTGGGTGGCACTGCAATTGTTATGGGCCGGCGTTATGCTTACCATCAGGCAAACGACCAGCTCGTCTCGTTACCAAATAACATAAAAAAACATAATTACAGTCGTTATACAGGTTTAACAACATCACATTATTAACACAATAAAAATGAAACAAATAAATAATATAACTTCCACAACTGTATTTAAGTTTCCCGATTTTTTTTTATCATCCAAAAATAATTGAAATGATACTATCAGATTGTTTACATTTCAATTAATAAAAAACTGTATGTATGTACTTAAATGCAGTTTTTCACGGCAAAAATCAACAAAATGCCTGTTTTAGAGCAACTTAACGCGCCGCTTTGAATATGTGACGTCACGCCCAATTTGTATGGGATGGTTTAGTACTCAATAGATACGCCAGACTTTCGATCTCATTTTTGACGTTTCTAGCGTTCGATTTCCAGTTTTTTTCTACATGGTTCTCAAGACAAAAAGAATTGATTAACATAAAAAATGGAGTCAACATCCCTATTGTTAAATAAGTACTAGAAGCTTTTATATTCATTTCATAAGTAGGTAATCACGCGTTTAAGGTTTGAAATTCGAATACGCTACGAGTTTGTGACCCGACTCGCGCATAAAACGCCTCAACTGGGCAAACGATAATCTATCGAGGTTACAAAAAATCTGGACTAAAAGTGTGCGTTGTCCTAAAGGATTAGCGACGTTAATTCTGTCATTAGTCTTATTTTTTTTTGTCTCGTTTGACTCGACTTGCTCGAGCGAATCATTCATTTAGAGTTAATTGCGTTTTTAGAAAAAGCGATGACGTAATTAAACTCAATCTGAAAAGGTCACCTTATATTAAAAAGTTGAGTCGATTTGATTGAGTTAATGGCCCAGTAAATTATTACTTTACATTTTTTTTAATGGTTCAAAAGCCTTTATATTTAGCCTACATAAAGTAGAGTTTATGTAGTAGCTATATAGTTATAGCTAGATATTCAATTATGTTAAAATTTTGCATTGAAATTGTCTCTGAAGACAATACGATATGTTATAAGAAACCTGGTATTCAAAAAATATAGTTTTTTTATTTAGAATATAAATCCCTCAAGTTACTAAAGTCGTAAGTTATAATGAAAGTAGAGTTTATGTAGTAGCTATATAGCTATTATTTATTTAGAATATAAGCTATATAGCTACTACATAAACTCTACTTTTCATTATAACTTACTACTTTAGTAACTTAAGGGATTCATATTCTTAATAAAAAAAACTCAAATATTCAATCGCCGAGATTTTTCCCGGGCAACCAGACAGGAATTGAACTGAAATATAACTTAATTTAATTAAACTTTATGCTCACAAAGTTTGCTTCTACCGGGGTCGAACCCGGTCTCTCTTTCCAGGCAGAGTTACTGCCAAGGTTAGACACGGAGCCGTCTTAATATTGATTGTATGTTGGCAGTTTCTAAATATATTTCTTTCACCTTGCTCGCTAGCTGGTAATTTTCCTACGGGTTGAGGAAAATACCGGTACATTTCCTAAGCTGGAATTGGAATTAATTTGAAATTGGATTTGGCTTATTCTTTTTGTTTGTTTGGAGACGAACACTAATTAAGAAACTGTCCGCTAATAAAGAGAACAAATAGTGTAAGTATTTTAAAATAAATTGTATTATATTGATGTCTTCCATTCGCTAGCTCGCCTGATCTTGTGTCGATATTGACTTGTCAGTTGGTGTCGACTTTGTGTATTACATACAAACATCATCAGCCTCTTACTCTCCCGTTGCTGGAACACCGGCCTTCTCTCAAGCCAGCCGACTGTACACGCTTATGCATGTTGCGTTATGTTGTCAAAACAACCATGGTTTTGCAATAAGCGCGCATTACAACGTAATGCACGTGTAAGCGCGGCTTGACGTAAAACCATCAAAAATCCACGAAACAGAAGCAATACAGCCAGATAGTGATGTCTCTTTCACTCCGTGCCTGGGCTCAAAGTGACGACTGCTCTGTTTTACGCTGGTACACGTTTTATAGGTATACGCACAACCGCGTATTTGCCACAGGGAATTAAATTTCTTTGCTGTTAGCATTGTAAAGGAGCAGCGAAGTCTCGAATAAGTGCATTTTGCTAGTGAAATTACTGGGCTTATGAGACTTAATACGTAATGTCTCAGGGTAATGAGCGCACTGCAGTGCCGCGCAGACTTTTGTGTTTCAAAGTTCTGAGTGGCCAGTTATGGGCCAGCGTTATGCTTGCCATCAAGCAAACAATCAGCTAGTCTCGTTTACAAATAGCATAAAAAATGTACATACCTACCTATTTCTTTTTACAATAACCAATACTTACTTTCCAATAGGTACTTAAACAAAGTTAAAAAAATGATTTATTTTTTACTGCTAATATCAGGAACCACCACTGTGCAGTTGTGCACTGGTTCGATTCTAATCTACACTAAAATTGAGAAGCTGCCTTATCCCCGAGTGCTATAGGCGACTATTTATCCAGAGCGCGGTTTCGCATGCTCCTGACAGGCTCCGGGCAGAAGCTAGTAATTAATAAAAACAAGCCTTTGAATTTTGTATTTTGCGTATATAGGTAGTGTTATCGTAATGTAAAATAAGCACTACTTTTACAGAACAACAAAGGGATAGGGAATTTATAATTTTATCTTTGTCATCTAATGAATTCGATGTCTGTTTCAAATGTATTGATTAAGTTTTAGCACCAATTTTCTGGTTTTCTCTAAAGAACATACATAGTTCATTTATCAGAGAATTAACTTACTAACTAAGATATTTTTTTTGCCTTTGAGCATGCAGGTGAATTTTATCACAGATAAAAAAGAACTACCTATGTAGGTAGGGTAAAAAATAAACTACGCGCAAACTAGTCAAAGAGTATGAAGTTCACAGAAGTAATGACTGGTCACTTAAAATGTGGTCTTTAAATAGTTTTTTAAATTTGCTTAGTGATTTTGTTTCTTTTGTATTTTATTGAGAGCCAGTCCTGATCTAGGATTAGCATATTTGCCACCATCCGATCAAAATTATCGTTTTAGATTAGGCGAGACAGCGGTCAAAAATGTAAGCGTAGGTACCTATGTAGCTTAAAACCTTCTTTGTTGGTAAGCCTATAGAGTATCAATTAAGTTTTTTTTATTTGAAAGTAATACATGTAATAATTATCTCTTATTATCGTATTCATGCCTCCTTAAATAATTAAACAAATATTGTAGAAAAGACATTTATTAAACATTTGTACTTATGTACTTTAAATTATTTACAAAAAATACTATAATTACACCTGATTCACTTACAAAAACTATTGCTATTGCTGCTGTTGAAACAAATAAAAATATTTATTGTAAAAACAAAATTTAAATTTCGTCAACATATTTACATTATTATGATAACCCTGTTTGATGTTTAAAACATTTGGCAACATTAAGTAACTTTGACATCTTAAATTTAAATATTCTTTCAAACTAATAGCCTAATACACAGCAACGCATATTTACAATTTTACTATCGCTCTAGAAAGGAAACAGTAATTACAATTAGTTTGAAATACATATTAGAAACGTAATTACTAAAATGTAAAAATATACAAATACATTATAAGTTAAAAATTACATTACTGAATGGCATGGCATCGTTGTCACCTATTTTTTTTATGTTATTTGGTAACGAGACAAGCCGATCGTTTGCCTGATGGTAAGCATAACGCCGGCCCATAACAGTTGCAGTGCCACCCAGAACTTTGAAACACAAAGGCCTGCGCGGCACTGCAGTGTGCTCTTTACCTCGTGAGACATTAGGTATTAAGTCTCATAAGCCCAGTAATTTCACTGGATACTCTGCTCATCAAACCGGAACACTGTAATGCTAGCACACTACTGCTTGGCGGCAGACTTCACGAGCACTATTTAGGTACATAAAAAACATAAAAAGTATTGCTTCTTGATTGCCTTTGAAAGACTTCAATGCAGGCTTTATCATCTTCATCGATTTAAAATAGGTAACTCTACTCTATAAAAGTTCATAATTTAAAGGTTGTTATTATAATCTTACCTATAACTGGAAACAATTTCTTAAGTGATACAGTGTTGCTAGTTGTGACTGAATAAGAGAGTAGATTGTGACTGAATAAGACTTTAATTGCTTTTCCATAAACTTTTAACAATATAGATCCGTTAGACAGACCTAATAATTATGACTTTGGCTTTTGCTACATTTTTTAGCTAAATAAATGTCTTTTTTCTTCTACCCTTCGAGTTTTTAATTCACTGTTGGCTCGCATCTCGATTCACTCTGTTTTATCGTGTAACTTCTTATTTATTGTTTTCACTTGGTACATTAGATATTTACAACATGTGATCCTGTAGGAACTTTTCTAAGCCATGGTAGAGATGGGGCCTCACGCCGACCAAGCCATGGTCTTCATCCGTGTAGCTCTGTAACAAAATGAGTTAGTGTTACTAAAAAGCAAAGAACATTAATATTCCTTTGTTTGACACTGACTGAACAAAGCAACATAAAAAAAACAATTTTTAACATTTTTGTGTTTGTCGGTGTATTTGTTCCCGCTAATCTCTGAAATGGCTGGACCAATTTTGATGGAAATTTCATTGGCTGATATTATAAGGAGTAACTTAGGCTATTTTTAAAAAATACGCGTACGAAGCCACGTACAACTTGTAATATATAAAAATTGCTTTAAAAAAGCTACGAACCGACTTCAGCAATAAACTACTGAACCGATTTTGATGAAATTTCTATGGGACCAATCTGAAAGTAAACCCTTTCTAATAAAAAAATAATTTTCCAAATCGGTCCATAAATGACAGAGATACGAGGTAACAAACAGGAAAAAAAAATATACCCACCGAATTGATAACCTTCTCCTTTTTTGGAAGTCGGTTAAAAAAAGAAATTATATTTCTACAAGTCCGTTTATGTTGCGAAAATCATCTCCGTACTCTAAGTCAATCGCTAAGTATAAGACTGCCTGTTTGTCATTTGAGATGTTCAATAAATACAATTTACCCACAAAATTGGCCATTATCGACAGCTTTAGGATAAACTGCGAACTACTCGCCCTAGACAACATTTTCACATCGGACGGAGATCGTCCTAAAGCTAACACTACTCCAAACACCAGCAATATTATGAAAGTGAGTTATGGTCACATTTTGCGGTTACAATCGGGAAAGGTTTCGCCATCCATTCGGTAGACAGGGCGGGTGGTGTCCGACACGCCGTTTAGATAAATTATTGCCTCTTTAGGACGTTAGCCCTCTCAGCGAATTGATCCCGAGGGACAGGATACTTTGGTATTACCGAGAAAACGCTAGTTTTAGTAACTACGAGCCTGTAATAGGTATGCTGAGAAATAAAATGTCCACATATTCATATTGATTGATTGAACATTTTTAGACGACGAAAAAACTGAGGAAGGGCTCTCCGCGTATTTTTATTGTATTTTATGTACAAATATTTTTTTTTCGATTTTGACGATTCTTTTTTCAATTGTTTCGAAGATGCTCCAATTTTTTTTTACATTATTTAGTGACGATACGAGCTGGTCGTTTGCCTGATGGTAAGCATAACGCCGGCACATAATAATTGCAGTGCCACTCAGAACTTTGAAACACAAAGGCCTCCGCGGCACTGCAGCGCGCTCGTTACCCTGAGACATTAGGTACCAAGTCTCATAAGCCCAGTAATTTCACTGGATACTCTGCTCATCAAACCGGAACACAGTAATGCTTGCACATTACTGCTTGGCGGCAGACTTCACGAGCAAAACGGTGGTACCAACCCAGACGGACACTCGCAGAAGAGTTAGTCCTACCACTAACAAACTCTTTCTAAATTTAGGTCTCACCATCTGCGTGAAGTAAACATCTCTGCGCTGCAGCAGACGTGAGATCAGCATGGCGTGCTGGTAGTGCACGTTGTCGTCCGCGGTGCCGTGGATCAGGAAGTAACTCTTGTTACGATACGCCTCCACCTGTAATAGAAAGAAAAAATATTATTAACATCAAGCTTTTTCTCCTTAATTTTGCATTATTAGGTTTACAGATGAATACAAAATTCCAACCTATCCGAAACACAGGAATTGGTTCAAAGTTCAGTTGCGAAATTGACCTACATACAAGTGGAGTGGTGAAATTAAAGCTTTTAAAACAAGCGCTCATGAGGCGGGATTCCAGGAGATAGCTAAAGTTAAATGAGAAAGTGAGTGAGAGTGTCTATGAGAGAGTGAGTGAGAGTGTCTACGAGAAAGTCTAGGTGCCCGTTCCATGTATAGAAGATCTATGGAGTGTAGCGTAGATTTACAATCCGGGATTCCACGCGTGCGAAGCTACGGGGAGAATCTAATAAGTGATTAAAACTGAGGTAGAAATATCATACCACTTCATCAGTAAGTAGCGAAGACTCCGTGTATCCTTGTATGTTGTTGGTAGGAACGTCCATGTAACGCTCAGTGTAAATGGTATCTGAAAATAAAAAAACGTAACGTTAAAATTATTATTAGTATAAATTCTGGCGTCACAGAACTAAACTCAATTTTGGTAGCGCTCTCTCTTCCGATAAATAACATGAAAATGAAATGGAAGCTGTTTGACAGGTCTAAATATAGAGCTGTCAAATAATAATACCTTTCGTCACTGACAAATTAGCCGTTATCAAATCCATGGCAGTTAATTTTACACTACGAGTATAGGTTAGTTACCAGTTACAAGCAAGTGAATTAATTTGACACGTCTAAAATATAGTACGTACATCTCTTTTTCACGTTCTTATTTGGAAAGAAAAAGAGAGTGAAACTAGCAATGTTTCGACACACATGCCACTAAGTAACAAATGCTCATGTCATGAAAAGTGTCATGATTTCGTGCTAGTAACGAGCCTGTCTCTCCGTACCTTAAGGTAATAGGGCAGAATTCGACGCGCTGCGCGCATCTTAACATTTTTGAAGATAGAAGAGAATAACATTATAAAGGTTAAACATAAATTTCATTTTAGTCCATTCAAGTTTTCAAACCTAAAATGGGATTTTATGTTTTGCCCATTTTCATGTATGAAAACTTGATCGGATCAAAATGATACATTTTACCTTTGTAATGTTATTGCCAGAAACTTCACCGAATGCGATTTTTCATAATTACCATTAAGTGATTGTTTATCTTCAAAAATGTTAAGATGCGCGAGCGAGATAGCGGCGCACCGTATTCTGCCCCTTAAGTCTTATGAGTCCAATGATTTCACTGACTTGCACCTGTTTGTGTACGTACCGTAGAAGCGCCAGTCCACGACGGGCGCCACGGCGGCGGCGCAGCGGAACACGTCGCCGCCGCGCGCCAGCGCCAGCGACGCCGCGTACCCGCCGTACGACCAGCCCCAGATGCACGTGCGGTTCGCGTCCACCCAGGGGAGATTGTCTTGGAGGTATCTGGAAAGGGCAATTGGGATGTTGCATGAAACACGAAATACATAATTACTGTCGTTATACAGGTTTAAGAACATCACATTAACACAAGAAAAACGAAATTCATAAAAAATATATAATTTCCACAAAGACCTAAAAGTTTCCCGATCCAATATTAAGTTAAATTATACAATCAGATTATTTACATTTTAATTAATAATAAAATGTATGCCAACTATGTAATTAAATGCAGTTTTTCACGGTCAAATCAACAAAATGCATGTTTTTAGTACAGCTTTACGGCCCGCATTGAAAAAGTGACGTCAGATGTTCCGTCCAATTTGTATGGGGCGTTTTAGCGCTCAGTAGATACGCCCGACTTTGTCTCTTATTTTTGACGTTTCTAGCGTTCGATTTCCAGTTTCCAATGTTGCTCGGCCGTCAACACTCAATTGCCGTATTTCCGGCCTGGATTGAAATGTACTGTATTTCTGAATGAAGATTCCTACCTAAGCAGTAAATATATGTAGCAAATCTTACTTGGTAACGTTGATCTGGTCATCAATTTCCACGGTTCCAAGAGCTCTGTTGACGGCGAACATGTTGGCGACTCCTCGCAGCCCCGACCCGCGCCCGTCGATGTGCGCGACGGCGATGCCCCAGCGGCTGACGAGCGAACTGCCCCAGTCTACGTTCCACTGCTTCGTCACTAGAGCCGTGTCGGGACCGGCGTATCTAAAGAAATGTATTTTTGTTATGCTATTTGGTAACTAGACGAGCTGGTCGTTTGCCTGATCGTAAGCATAACGCCGGCCCATAACAATTGCAGTGCCACCCAGAACTTTGAAACACAAAGGCCTGCGCGGCACTGCAGTGCGCTCGTTACCCTGAGACATTAGGTATTAAGTCTCGTAAGCCCAGTAATTTCACTGGCTACTCTGCTCATCAAACCGGAACACAGTAATGCTCGCACATTACTGCTTGGCGGCAGACTTCACGAGCAACGCGGTGGTAACAACCCAGACGGACACTCGCAGAAGAGTTAATCAACCACAGACTTCCTGCCTTTTCTGATCCGTTGCAGTACTTGTATAGTTGAAATGGGGATCTAGAGTCGTTTAACTTTCATAAGCGCTCTCCTAAGGTCCACGAGAGTAGAGATTATTGAATTTGAGACAAATAAATAGCCAGGTGAGCATTGTAAAACTAAACTTACACATAAACTAGAAGTGGCACATTGGTCCGGTTCTCGTAGTCTGCTGGGACTTGAATTTGCACGTCAGCTTCGGGAAGTCCAGCCGCGATCGGCACTGAGAGCCGGATGGTGGTGGGCAGTATTCGGTTGGAGACCAGGTTGTTAGTTTCGGAGCTATCGTCCCAAACCCTTACAAGGGTACCGTTTTCAAACTGAAAACAAAGTTGGACAAATCATAAAACTTTTCCATTTGTTTGAGTATGCTAATAGCGGCAAGTCTCGAACTATCTTTGTCTCTAGACAAAGAAAATTGAATCTATTCAGTGATGTGATTTGTCTAGGACAAGAAAATATAATATATTAATGGATACATTTTAGGTTGCTGGCTTTGTGATATAGGTAACTAAAGACTTGGGAACAACGAGTCCAGCGCAGGTTATGGTGATGCCTAGTACTTTTTAAACTTTTGTGAATTGAATGCATGGTATTAAGACATGGTAATTATATTTTGCATGCATGGTAATTATATTTTGATTTTATTTGTGCGCGAATAGACCCGTTGTTGTCACAATGTTGATGCCTTCCCAATGCCGATGGAATTAATGTTGTCATGCTCTTCTGACCAAATGATTCTGTAAGTATGACAGATTAGGATGCTGAATTGGCTTTGTGACACCACTAAATGTGTCACAAATTCACTTTGGGAACATTGGATCCAGAGACGATAGCAATCCGTATCGCCGACGTGTGTATAAAGATAATGTAATCATATTTCCGTCTGGCAGACTGGTCTAATAAGTGAAACAGTTTACATTGACAGATCCATGGAACTGAGTTGTCACTTACTGTATCGTAAATATAGACTTGTGGAACATCGGGTCCAGCGCAAGTGATGGCGATGCGGTCCCCAGTCGCGCTGATAGTGGCGTCGTTGTAGAGACACTCGCCGCCGTCCGGCCGGCGGATGCCGCACGTGAAGCAGTGGACGTTGCTGAATCCATCGACGGAGTAAATGTGTTGCTCGGCCGAGTCGCTGACGTGGGTAGCTTTGTACCAACTGGAATGATACAAAATTCATGTAAACACTCAAAATTCCAATCGTTTTATTAATTTGGACCTCAAGAGAGCGGTGATGGAAGTAAAATGACTGTAAATGCCTGTTGTTAGTATAAAACCGATCGAGAAAAAGGGTATTCTCGTCGGCAATCATCGTTGCCTGAGAATTCACTATACGAAGGCCACTGTGGTATGTTTGGAAGCCTAAAGTTTAATCTATGTTATCTCACAGTGACTCTCACCTAATTATAAAGTCGAAAGTGGTAACATAAATAAGGGCACCCAAACCAAAAAAGGAACTAGGGGAGGGGGTACTAGTTGACTTCGAAATACAGTGATTAAGTTAGTCTTTACGTCATTTTTTAGCTTATGTGTTTATTTATGAGCTTATGTATTTGCTAGCTATTCGAGCGCTTAAAAAAGCCTAAGGTATCATCATGTTTTTCATCACCAAAAGCTCAAGGTCAGTGTTGGCTCAAAGCCTAAATCTATTAAACGTCGGATGCTTTTACTTTCGCTGATCTTTTAACACTTTAAAAATCACTTCGTGCAGACCTTCTCAGACTGGAAGGAATAATTAGCGTTAATTACTTAGATAGATAAATGCCTTTTTCCTAAACTATCGAGTGAATCATTGAAATCCAGCACGTACAAATATTTGAGAAACTTTAAGTTAAAAATTTGTATCTTCAGATAAAAGTACTTAGAGATTGCTCTAACCTTGATTCTATTTCATCCACACAAACAATTTTGATAAACTTTATCATTGGAATTTATTGTCGAAGAGTTTATCCCATGACTATATCTCTATGCCCATGACCTACCAGTGTCAGATAATTCTAATCTTCTGTCGTATCGACTAGGTATCTTTGTTATTTCAGACTGTAGCCGCCTTTGACTATGATCTGATGAGAAGTGACGATGCAGTAGGTGTAGCACGCTTGCTCAATAAATACCTATTCCACTCTTGACTTGAATACACCCAGGTTGTATTTTGCCAGAAAGACAGACGATGGTAGAGCGTTGCACTCCCTTGCGGTTCTTTGAATAAAACTGAGAGCAAAATGCTTAGTGCGGACTGGTGCCATTTCCATCATAAAAAGGTAGCGGTGCGCCAAACGTTCGGTCGTTAAGGGAGAATTAAGTTATACAGTTCTTGAGCACACTCTATTAAAATAATTATAGTCTATAAAAGACATGCTTGCTACTTCATCACTCATTTGTTCTCCAAAAATTTCATAGTGATGACATATTCGAAAATAACACAAATATCACTTATTATCTTATCAACCGAAACTTTCTAGATAAGTTTAGTCCAGCTTCGAGATAGTCATAAAAGTGAAGATAAGGCGTGCAAAACAGCATTTAACCTTGGTAACTGGTACAGGATTTAAACTTTGTGTCCATGCCACTTGCAACACAGGTAAGATTTCCTAAGATTAGTACAGGGTTATGAGGTGTATGCAAGTGTCGGGATTAATTATTACAAGACAAGCTTTCAGAACTTACATGATATCGTCAGAAGTCCAACGTAGGATCTCTAAAACGGTGTGCGCTGTGTTGGTGCGACCTTCTCGATTCCAGCTTTGGGCGTTGACGTCAGAAAATTGAATAATTTGCTTGTACAATGTTCCGCCTACGGCCTGAAAAATTGATGCAATATGAATTAAACACAAGTTAATTTTTTTTACTATTAAAATTTTCGTGAGTATCACACATTATAAAGTGTAGTGGTCGTTGCGATCTCGCCGCGTGCACTCTCTGAGGAAGAGCGTCGGATACGCTCGAAACCTAGGTCGACAATATCGACAAATGACGTGAGTTATAGCCGGTTTTTTAACAATTTATAACAAGTTAATTTTGTTTCTTTAACTGTTCTATAGTTTCACCTACACAGATAGCTCCAGTAGGGCAATTTTTAAGATGATGGACTTATAACTTCGGTTGCGGGTTAATTTCTCAAAGGTGACGAATATTTGTGCATTTAAAAAAGCGCAGATATGTTGGAATTTTGTTTACAACGAAAGACTCATGGCTACAACTAAACAATAACCTTTGCGAAGTTCCATTTACAAAATGTATTAACTCTTTCTAAATAGTACTCACTTGAGGTAGAATGGTGATGAAGGAGTTTCCGAGATCGTTGAACAACAGAGGGATGTTGTCGATCCAGCCGTTGTCCTCGGTGTATTGGTAGATCTGAAAATTAGGATTAGTTTTTTTTATACTTTTTATACCGAAACGAGCTGGTTGTCTCCCTGATGAGAACCAAAACGCTGGCCCATAATAATTGCAGTACCACTTAAAACTTTGAAACACAAAGACCCGTGCGGCACTGCAGTGCGTTCGTTACCCTGAGACATTATAGGTATTAAGTCTCGTAAGCCCAGTAATTTCACTGGCTACTTTGTTCATGAAACCAGAACACAGTAGGTAATGCTTATACATTACTGCTTGGCGGCAGTCTTCACAAAAGCGGCGACACCAACCCATATGTACACTTGCAGAATAGTTAGTACTAGTTAAGTCTGGAGATGGTATAGGTACATAAACTGCTCGTTTTGTTATCAAATTCAAATTCAAATTCATTTATTTAGACCAACTTAGATCACATATAAAGCAAATAATAAATAAATAATAAAACCAATAAAATAAAGTACCTATGTCAATAGAAAATAATAATAAATTAAGATAAATATGATACAAAATAGATAAAACTATAGTTAGTAGGTACCTAAAACATAATTTTGACTTTAGTCAGTAGGTGCACCATGTTACAATGGTACACATACTGACAGTCAAAACGTTCAGCAAATGACATCAGGATACTATTGCGGCTGGCCCTCACTCTGCGCACCAGGGATGTGCATCGTTTGCGCATTGTTGTATAAAAACAATCTACACGCGCGTCGGCGAACATTCCCGATGCGCTGCAGAAGCGGGGCAGCCGCAAGAGCACCCTGAACGCATTGTTGTACTGGATGCGTAGAGCGTTGTACTGTTTTTGCGTGTAACTCACCCACAGACAACTCGTGTAGAAAGACGTGCAAAATGCCCTAAATAGGGTGATTTTGACGTCTCTCGAACAACGAGCAAATCTGCGGGCTATCATGTTAGCTCTAACAGACAACGCCCTACGCTCCCATGTTATCATGTACAATTAAAAATGTTTGCTAGTTTTTTTACCTGCGAGCAAGTAGTTTGGCCATGCACGCAGAGCACCACTCTGAAGGTAGTCTGCACTCGGTTGGTCCACATCAGAGCAATAGAGTCGTTGCTCACGAATGTCACAGTTTTCAAGATTGGTCTGAAAAGTTAAATTGAAGATATTTTGAAGATATAGATTTCGTTAACTCTGGACACTAATTCGAAGACCTTTTTTGTTTTTATACTAAACTAACTAACTGTTGGTTTTATACTAAAAACACTAATACAAAGAAAAAAATAAAGAAACAAATCAAATTGCTTTAAAAAAGCCAACAACAACTAAACCAATTTTGATGAAATTTGGAATATAGATAGATTAGGTTGGAGTTAGGTACCTACAAAATAAATATTAATCTTATGTGAACACTTACTGGTCAATATCGACGGGTGGGCTGTAGACAGAGTTAACATTAGTACCCAAATCTCGCAATGTGACGGACACGGTGGGATTTGTAGTGCCAGGCTGAAAAATAAATATGTTTTTTTTTGTGAATACTAATGGCTAAAGGTCAAACACAAAGTAAAAAAAGAAAAAATCGATACAAAGAAAAGTTTGTAATATCAAAATTTTTTGTTAGTGGTAGGACTAACTCTTCTGCGAGTGTCCGTCTGGGCTGTTACCAGCGCTTTGCTCGTGAAGTCTGCCGCCAAGCGGTAATGTGCAAGCATTACTGTGTTCCAGTTTGATGAGCAGAGCAGCCAATGAAATTACTGGGCTTATGAGACTTAATACTTAATGTCTCATGGTAACGAGCGCACTGCAGTGCCGCGCAGGCCTTTGTGTTTCAAAGTTCTGAGTGGCACTGCAATTGTTATGGGCCAGCGTTATGCTTACCATAAGTCAAATGATCAGCTCGTCTCATTACCAACTAGCATAAAAAAACAACTTTTTACTAAATTCATCGTGAATGTATAATGACAATGATTCATATTATGGGGCCTATGTTCACCAGTAGACGTCTCCAGCTGATGATGAGGAGCCTTATTTCGAGTTAAGAAATAAGAAAGAAATTTGTTCCACTAAATAATACGTAGTTCCTTAGCACATAATTATCATATATCATTAGCGTTCTTTTGCAGCTATTCGATGCAAAATGGGCCACAGCTGAAAACCAGCGCGCTACTTCGGTGGCGCTTTATGCTGAGCTGTGTCCATTTTGTAGTCAACAGCCCAATCTTTTCATGTCTTATTTTAGCTTTAAAATGTATGTACCTATCTATATTTTGGGCAATGGCTACAAATAAATGTATTTTCTTTCTTTCTTTCTTTACATATTTTCAAAGGCCAATTTTCAATATGTAGGTTTATTGAGATAGCGTACAGCGAAACTATATAGGAGCAATGTATTTCAAGCTGTTTATGTAAGTAACCCAGTTTATTTGTGCATACTGGCACGGATCCGGCTGAGGTGCCGGGTACACTTTGCAGCGAAAGTGCACAAGAACTGGTACTAGTTTGGCACGCTTCCAATTGTAGAGTCGACTTATAAGTATAGGGCCTTAAAATTGGCGGCGACAAAATGTAAGGGTACATAAGGGTTTTCATTTCATCGACTTCTTTTTCGATTTAAAAATCATAGACCACAAATCAAAATATAAATACGTCAACAATTAACGTTACGTAGTATCATATCGTATATACGTAGTATCGGTAGATTGGTATAAAGTACCTATAAGGAATGAATAAAATAAAGCCCCACGGTCTCATAACTTTTAAAGACCCTGGATACCTTTTTTTACCAATGGAAACCCATTTACGGACATACTCTTGGGGGAATGGGAGGTTTATGTATATCTCCCTGCGAAAATGACGGGATACCCACCAAAACACCGTTACCAGCCAATGTCGACTTGGGCAGGGGTTGCGGGCCCATTATGAGGGTTATGTAGATGACAAGGATGCATGGAGACAAACAGCTCAGGAGCCTCCTGGCGACTACTAAACTTTAAATTGTTAGTTGTTAGCATTAGAATCATTGTAAAAAACTACTTTTTTTAAAAAGAATGCCGTGACGAGTTTCTTGCCCTTCTTCTTGCTCGGCCTATATCAATTTGGAACGGGTACGGTGGGTTTCTGGAAGGTTCGTTGACTTTGAGCACGGATTGGGTCTATTGGTGTCTTTGTCATTTATTATGTTCTGATAAAGACAGCATTAGTTTTAGTCTGTGATTCGGGTAGATGAATGCTGCAGAGGCCCGCTGTTAGAGTCATTTTAACTTTCATAAGTGCTCCTTTGGGGCCTATTTGAATAAAGACTTTTGAATTTGAATTTGAATTATCACACTCCCCACATACCTCGTCAGTGCCACCGTATCCTGGGACGGACTCACCTAGACCAAACTCCCCCATACAACTCATGTGATCCGCTGATACCTAACTATGATACGCTGTATCTACGGAATCAGAAACTCCATGGGATCCTTATCCACATAGTCCTCGTGAGATGAACCACGCCTCACGAATGCGTCAATTTGAGGTAGGTCCTAATCAAGCTAAAGTAGCTCGTGGTCCCGAGGTGGGCACTCGTAGAAGTTATAATGACTCCAGTTGGCTCATTCCAAAGCCTACATCGAGAAGAAGGGCAAGAAAGCTGGCGACGCAGTGAGAGATAGACTCGCTTTTTAAAAAGTTTCAATACTAAATATGAATTTGATGAATAAACACTACTGCCATGTTCTGGCTTGTTACCTTCTTAATGACATAGTAGCACAACGCATTACAAAACGATTACCTAGTGAGTTTGTGACTAATAAATGCTAATAGCGACGACAGCCGAGTCAAATTGGTTAGTTTACAAATATTTGAAGTAATTATTATCTTATCGCCTATTCTACAGCCACAATACTTTACATAAGTACGACATTCTACAAACCGAATTGTGTGACGATAACCGAGTCGAATTAATAATCGATTTACTTCTGAATGCGTTTCACAAATTGTTAAGTAGGTCTCTAAGCATCGTCAATTTAACGGCCACGTCACATAACTACGTTACGTAATGTTACGTGTGAGACGTAATACAAATCGAATACTGTTCGGACGTGACCTATGACACTGGAGTGATATTAACATGGAATCGAATTTGCTATTTACTCGATTTAGACGGTATATAGAGGTTTTAAATATGTTATTAATTCTATAGGAAAAAGGATTAACTTATGATTTATATTTATTACACCGAAAGCCAGAAAACATTGAGTTCATAGGTCATCTTTTTTTTTTTTAATGTTATATGGTAACGAGACGAGCTGGTCGTTTGCCTGATCGTAAGCATAACGCCGGCCCATAACAATTGCAGTGCCACTCAGAACTTTGAAACACAAAGGCCTGCGCGGCACTGCAGTGCGCTCGTTACCCTGAGACATTAGGTATTAAGTCTCATAAGCCCAGTAATTTCACTGGATACTCTGCTCATCAAACCGGAACACAGTAATGCTTGCACATTACTGCTTGGCGGCAGACTCCCACTAACGAAATTTGAAATTTGTAGTTGAGAAGCACTATTAGATACTTCATACATTTGTGTATGTACCTATATAATATCAGGTAACATTAGGTAAATACCACGTGACGTACTACCGTTCAAAGTTGATTCACGGGCGAACACCAAACAACCAACTACACAAGTGCGAGCAAATCAAATCAAATCAAATCGTTTATTTGCTAGAATACATGTTAGCGTAAGGTCTTAAACAATATTTTTGATCAATGTATTCAACCTGCAGGCAGGTGTGCAAATATTGTTATACATTTTAATTCCAGTGCATGTCATATCAGTTATTAAAATTAAGTTATTAATTAGCTATTAAAATAAAATTATTGTCAAACATTATTTAAAATTAAGGTATTCCTTTACACTATAAAAACAATTTTGCATTAACCACTTATGTAGGTGTAACTTAAATTTATTACCCTGCAACAATTTAATATTTTCTGGTAAATTATTATAAATAATTATACACATATTATACACATTTTTCTTATAAATCTCTTTATGGCAAGTTGGTTGATAAAGTTGATTTTGAAATTTTGCTCTTTTTTGTCTTAAAATAACCTCACTACGCTTTGAAAAGTAATGTGGATGAGCTCTAGTAAAAATACATGCGTCTTTTATGTACATACAAGGGAGTGGAAGGATATTACATCTCTTAAACAATGGTTTGCAACTATCCAAGAACCAAGCTTTATTTATCACACGAACACACCTTTTTTGTACTTTGAAGGCTTTAACAGAATCAACCGAGTTTCCCCACATTATTAAACAATAACTTAGAATAGATGACACATAGCCATGGTATGCCGCAAGGGCAGCTTCTGCGGAAACCGTTTGCCTTACCCTCTTTAGCGCGAAAACAAAGCGACCCAGTCGCTGACAAACAGTGTTTACATGTATTTTCCAATTAAGGTGTCGGTCCAAATGTACTCCTAAAAATTTATAAGATTCTACTTCGTCCACTTTATTATTATCATAGGCAATGTCAAGAGATAATGATTTTGTATTGTATGAATTAAATTGAATTAATTTAGTTTTATTGATATTCATATATAAATTATTACTATCAGTCCATTTTATTATATCTGCTAGGGCTTCATTCATAGTTTGCTGAATTGAATGTTCATTACTAGATTTTACAATAACCGTAGTGTCATCTGCAAATAGTATGCATTTATGTGTAGTCACTTCTGGTAGATCATTGATATATATCAGAAAAAGCAAGGGACCTAAAATACTTCCCTGAGGTACTCCTTTATTATTTATGACTGACTCTGACCTAAAATTATGTTTGGTTAAGCTGCCTTTGTTATTGCTTGTTACTTTTGTTATTTGAGTATATTGCCTCCTATTATTTAAATAACTACGTATCCATTCTAAGGCTTTACCTCTTACACCACACAAGTCAAGCTTGTTCAAAAGTTTCGAATGATTGACATAGTCAAAAGCTTTTTTTAAATCCAAGAACAGTGTAACAGCCGGATTATTAATATTTATAGACTCTGTTAATGTTTTTACTAAATCAAAACATGCCAGTGAAGTTGAGCTACCCTTCCGAAAGCCAAATTGCTCAACCTTAAATATATTATGTTTAATCAGAAAACTATTTAGTCTAGCAAGTATAGCTTTTTCTAATATTTTGGATATGATGGGGACTAAAGTGATTGGTCGGTAATTATTTGGATCTGTTTTGTCACCTGTTTTAAAAAGCGGCCGGATAATCGAAATCTTAAGTTGTTCAGGAAAGATACCTTCCTGAAATGAAAGATTAACAACATGCGCAAGTGGGTGACAGATCCAGTTTGCGCAACATTTCAATACCTTGGTAGTGATTTCATCATACCCACTAGATTTGCTATTATTGAGAGACATAATAATCTTGTAAATTTCCTGAGGGTCAGTGGGGCTTAAAAAAATTGTATTTGTTAGTCGATCATTATTTATATTTAGTCTTACGTTATTATTTTGTAATGGTATACTTGTTAGCAAATTAGAAAAATAATTGTTAAAAATATTACAAATGTCAACGGGGTTATTGTATGTCAAGTTGTTAAAATTAATCAATTCAATATCATTCTTATACAAGTCATTAGTCACAGTAGATGAAATCGCATTCCAAGTCGCTTTACATCTGTTCTTGTCATTTCGTATACGTCTAATATTAAGATTTTTTTGCGCTCTCTGTATGCATTTCTTAAGTATATAAGTATATTTTTTTAAATTACTTTTATTTTTGAGTTTTTCAGAGTTTACTTCTCTATATTTCATATACAGTAGACGTTTTGTTTTACAAGACTTTTTAATGCCCTTTGTTAGCCACTTTAGCTTTGAAGGTTTATTATTAATTTTTACTTTAATTATGGGAAAACATAAATTGAAAAACAAGCTAAGAATACTGTAAAACTGTTCAAAAGAATCTGATAACGTATGAGAATCGTAAACTTCGGTAAAAGATAGGGACGAAATACACTCACAAAATTTATTCATATTGTCGCAACTATAATCGCGTTTGCACTCGAACCAATGAGATAGGGCTCTCTGCTTTTTTACCTTCAAAGTAACTGTTTGTGCTGTTTCATGATCAGATAAACCCAGGTAATGTATTTCCGATTTAACATTTTTTACATTGGTCGCAATCTGATCCAAACATGATGCCATACGAGTAGGTAATTTTATGTGCTCTTGAAAATTGTAACTGTCCAGCAGATTACGTAATTCATTGGAAACTGAATTCTGCTTCATCATATCGATGTTCCAATCACCACAAATAACAATTTTTTTTCTTCGAAATTCATCGGTTATGTAGTTTAGTAATTTGTCGAATTTGTAAAGAAACAAGCCTATCTGAGATCTGCTTTGTTCAGGTACTCTATATATATTAAGAACAACAATATTAAGGCCAACAACGTCAATACCACAGCATTCAAAACAGAATTTAGTAGCCAAATTTCCTGGAATAAGTAAAGGTTTGGTGTTCAGTGATTTTTTTACTAGTATGCATGTGCCACCCCTACTCTTATCGCGACAAAACGATGCAGCCAATTTAAAATTGTTCAGAACTATATTATCCCTCGCATTATCCTTTACAAAGGTTTCACTAAAACAAAGAACATCCACCACTCTGTTGTTTATTTCCAAATCTGCTATGGCCAATTCTATCATGTTAAGCTTATTACAGAGACCAGCTATGTTCTGATGCATTATTCTAAATTCGCCTAAGCAAATTATAATAAGCCCAGCTATGTTCTGATGCATTATTCTAAATTCGCCTAAGCAAATTATAATAAGCCGCTCAACTAATCAAAACAGGGAAACTTTTCCTGTTTTTCGTATCAGATATTCTTTGATCCGCGAAGATTGTGTTTCAGAATCAATCATAAACATTTTATCTTAAATGTTTTCCTATATATATTTTGTTTGGGAAATTTCCTTACACGTTCCAAGGGTTAAAAAATGGCACATGGCTTCTGTAACAAATTCAAAGAACATGTCTTTTTTGAGAACATTTTGGAAAACATTCCAAGGCGTATTCTATGCCTGTGTAGTCGCTTTATTAGATGTTATTAATCACCTACTAATTCTGTTCTAATGTTTTATTTACTAATATAAAAAGCTTGTTTAAGCTTGGTATCGGCTTTTAATCAAAAGTAATCTCTTTATCTAGGTGGACCGATAACCTTGTCAAAACCACGGAGAACCGTTGGATGCAAGCACAGATTATTTAGCCTGTTTATAGTCTTTGGATGCAAGAAACGAGTAGTCGATTCAAGTTGCGTTCTATAGGGAGGCCTATGTTCAGCAGTGGACGTCTTCCGGCTGATAATGATGAATCTTTTTATAAAGGAACCCCAATGAAAGCGGCCGTAATAAATAGCTCTAATTGGATAAAATAAACTACCGTAACCTTGATTTTTGTATGGTAAAATATATCTATATAAAAACAAAGAAACTTCGCTTTGTTAAAACAATGTGCCAAACCTCTAAAGCAGTGACGTATATAATTAACTCAAGAAATTGAGTTTACTGCGCCAAGAGATTCTGTTTCATAGCTAATTTAACTACTGCTTGCTTCATTAGAACTTGTACGGTATCGTCGGCAACACTCGTAATTTATTTAGTTTGCTTTGTGTCCCGTAGGTGTTTGGGTTAAGGTCCAAACTCATCAACGCGAAAGACCTCGATGCGACGTCGCGTCGCCGGAAATATGGACACGCCGCACTGTGGGAATAACTTAAGGCACCCAGTACCAGAAGCTCGCCTGATTTGGCTAAAAACCTTTTACGGGAGCTATTTAGTAGATAAATACGCCATAAGGCGCATTCCTGAGCGAATGACCTTCAGCGTCTGATTCTCCGTTTGAGAGACGGCTGCCCGACCTGCGCACGCCCCTCGGCCAAAACTTCGCATCGATTTTTGAATGATTGGTTAAAAATTATAGGTCTTTTGTAAAAATTTAAACGTGTAATAAATCCATTATTGTAAACCAAATTTTATAACCAGTTTTAATTTATACGGAGATGAAAGAAATCAGTATTTTTTTTTCAATTTCAATAGTTCTTTAGAAGCTGAATTAATATAAAAAAAGATTTTAAACGTGCATTGGGTAGACCACACTCGCCGCGCTGCTAGCATTTTGCGCGTGCAGTACAACAACATCTTCAGGATGCTGTTGGGGCTGCCTCGGTATTGCAGTGCTTCTGCAATGTTCGCGGATGCCCGTACGGACGGCTTTCATGCGATCATTCGCAAGAAAGTCGCTTCCCTACGGCAGCGGGTGCGAGGCAGCAGCAACGTCATTCTGAGGATGTTTGCTCTGCGAACTAACTGCACACTCCAGTCCAAGTGGATGCAAATAGTGTTAGGTATTAATTAATTGTTATTTTTTCATTCTTTTATATAATTTAAATTCTTATTTCAATTTTGTTTAGATTTAATTTTATGTTTGATAATTAATTGCGTGTAAATGAATATGGATATTTAATCTGAAATAAATGAATTATTATTATTATTATTGTTGGGAAAATGTTGGATATTGACAGGATATTTTTTAACATCCTTGGAATAATATGATGATATGATAGCTTCTAAGCATCATATTTATTCCATACCTATAGTAAATTAAAACAAAACACAATAGTAGCAAAACACCAATTCATGTCATTGTGATACACGACCAGTCGGTCTCATGATTGCAGTGCCTTACATTTAGTAGGGAAGGCACCACACGTTGTCCATATCCACTTTCTGTAAACGGGGATGTCACAAGTTTTGGCGTTGAGCCATCGTACTAAGACCATGAGTTTTGACCCTTACTACGTTAATTAAACATGGTTTGACAAGTTACAAATTCAGGGCAACGTGACTTGTTTCTCAGGCGCATCGTATATAACAGCTAGATGTCGTGAGCCACGTCGACCTGACTACTGTGCATTGTTACTATTGTTCGGTTAGCATGTCACTTCGTCACTTTTTAAGCGACCTCCAAAAAAGGAAAAGTTATCAATTCGGTGCGTATTTTTTCTTATGTTTGTTACCTCAGAACTCTGTTATTTATGAACTGATTTGGAAAATTCTTTTTTTTATTTGAAAGGATATACTTTCAGATTGGTCCAATTTCATCAAAATCGGTTCAGTAGTTTGTCACTGAAGTCGGTTCGTCGCTTTTTTAAAGCATTTTTTTGACATGGTCAAATAATAGTGAAATGGTATTTAGCATAGTACTTACAGGCGGAATGCGTTTGTAATAAGGACATGCAGATCTTTTAATCAAATAGATAAGGAACTTGATATAGATTTATTTAATACGTCAACACATCGCCTTAAGCGATTGTTGAATGATGCTTTCTTTCGCAGGTGAGCACATCATATTTTCTATGTGTACTATATGTTTTGGTTATCTCTCAATTGGGTTGTTGACTGTATTCAAATAAAAATATATTTTTGCCGCGAAACGGTAGTTTTTGTGACAGAAATCCTATTAAACACAATATTTTTGTTTATTTTTAAGGAATTTAATTTAAATTAAATAATTAAAATGTAATCACATCAATCCGAAGTCACGTGACCTAAAACGCCCGTGACGTCACTGTTTCAATCGGAATGGGCATATATATTTTTTTTGTTTTGTTTTTGGCTCCACGTAATTTGCGCATTTAACTAGTGTCAAGTTATATAAGTAATAATATATAATAAATCTCTAGTTTTGGTACATGAAAGTCGTCAAAGTCACGTTAAAGTTTAGTCTAGGCGCGGTCGAGTCGAAGTGACGCTTTAGTAAATTGGTGGATAGTTTACTGAAGCTTCTATGGAGTTTTGGATACAATACGTAAATACACGTTTTTCGTCTTTGTACTATTTGCCCTTCACTCATGCAAGTTTACGAACACTTAATGGTTAATAATCCACTATTATTACACATTAACACTCTATAAAACAAAGGTTTTAGTAAATAACACAAAATCAACAACAGCACATTTTCGCATTCCCGCCAAAACTCCATGAGTATATAGCTCGTTGCGCTTAACTGCTTAGTATTTTAGAGTGATTTCTGTGATTATTTATCTGTGCTGTGAATTCCGCGCCTATTTTTCTAAATTTATTTCGACTCTTGAATATTCTCCCATGATGGAAAGTGGCTTCATAAAGGCAAATAATTCCAATTTGCCGAGAATTGATTGTTTTACGGTGGCCAATTTCTTCTCCACAAACGATAATTTCTGCTCTGCTGAATTTAGAAATGTGAAGACCTCCGTGTAAGTACCTACTTATTATACCATAAATCATTATTTCTATAACCAACAATGAATATATAACAGTAATCGTAGATTCTAAGATCCAAAGTGTATTAATTAACCAAAGCATATATATAAATCAATAAGCTCAAAAAACTTAGAACTCATATTTTAATACATAACAATACATACACAGAAAGCATCGAATGAACTTGTCACTAAACGGAGCACAGACTAGGTAGTAGTGGTTATATTCTCTTTGCTTGTCACTTTACAGTGTTATAGAAAATTACTCTGTGGTAATTGAACACGTGACGTCACTGCCGTTTTGGAGCAAAATTTAAAACGGCATTTTAAATACATGATAATTAAAATATTAGTTGTTTTAAAAAGTAAATTTAAATATTTTGGGTTATATTAGGCCCATACGCATCGTTTTAAACACTTTCCCAAAATCAGTCAACATCCCAATTGTACTTTTTATTGCCCGAGTATTTATATGTATGCCATACATACATACAATGTGTGTATGTTAAACTATGGTACTTTTCTTTATTTCGTCCGTCTATTGTTTTGTTTTTAAGTAACTTTGTAATTATTTGTGGAAACTTTTAATTAGCCTTCATTGCCTACCTCAATGTATCTTTGTATGTACTTAGCTGTTAGTTTCCTTACAAGAATAAAATAAAATAAAAATAAAAAATTTTCCGAATTCTTAATTTTTCGAATTCGTTTTCACCCATATTCTTATTTTTCATCCTATCATAAGTCAAAAAACATGCAATATTAAAAAGTAGTTGTCATATAAAAAGTGGCTTACATTTCAATCTTTGGTAACTTGTCGAGTATTGGACGGTTTTTGTCAAAAGTTTAGGATAAATTGCCTTCGAAGAAACCCAAAAAACTTGAACTCTGTTGTGAACGATAAATAAAAATGAGCCGAAAAATGTAACAAGGAAAAGATATCGCTAAGCTCCGAACAATCGAAGAGACCCACGTCCCACACCTACGAGTAGCTTCTTAACCTTTTCCTTTGTTTTATACAAGTATCATAATTATATACTTTATGTCCGGAAAAGGGTATTCAAGGGTTGTTTGGAGGTGAAAAGAAACCACAGAGAAAGAGTAAAAAGGTACCACAAATTCGTAACATCGTATAAGCTAAACTCGGCAAATTTTTTCACCAAAAAGTATTTAGAAAAATGAAACATCGTCTTATTTAAAAGCTGCAGAACCTAGGGATAACGGGGAGCAGGTTGCTATAATACACCACGATTGGCAGGCGTCTTGTTGATCTCAGTAGATTTTGATGTTGACCGAGGAGAATGCTGTATTTGAATTTGAATTTGAATTTGAATTCCCTGGATATTCACTTAGCTGGCCTTAACGGCACCCACGAGAAAAAATAGGATGGTCCTATCATACGCTGGAACCAAAATACAACGAGACGTCCACTGCTGAACATAGGCCTCCCCATATATAGGACGCCACTTGGATCGGCTACTCGCCTCTTACATCCTATGGTTCACTACGCGCAGTTTTAACTCGTCCTACTTGGGGCCGGCTTACACTATATAACATTAGTCAGTATAAAATATAGAATATCTCACCTTAGGGTATCGAATCTCATGGTGGACGGTGTACTGGTAAATGGCGGAGCCAGGCAGTCCGTAGTGCGGGACCCTCATGATCCGCACGTTGGTGTCATCGAACGTAACATAAGCCAACTTGCTTCCGTCATTCGAGAACCAGAGAGCGTTGTTCGTGCCGAACACTTCCTCTGTAATTAATTAAATTGAACATTCAAGATATAACTAGCTGGCTACATAACTATTCATAATAATATATTTGCGATGGTATATCAATCAATATCCGTTGATATATAGCGAGATTTGCTTCTTAATGTGATATCCCATGCGACTATACACGTGTTTTTACTATGGTTCTATTACGCATACAATTACTCTTCTGTGACTGTCCGTCTGGGTGGGTACAACCGTTTTGCTCGTGGAGTCTGCCGCCAAGCAGTAATGTGCAAGAATTACTGTATTCCGGTTGGATGAGCAAAGTAGTGAGTGAAATTACTGGGCTTATGAAACTTAATACTAATGTCTCAGGGTGAGGAGCGCAGTGTAGTGCCGCGCAGGCCTTTGTGTTTCAAAGTTCTGAGTGGTATGCAATTGTTATCGGCAAACGATTTGTTGAATGTCGTTACCCAATAGTATAAAAAAATAATTATAAGTAAAAATAACGTACCTTCGTACACCCAATCAGGTATACCATGATAGATTACGTCTCGCTCTCCCGTAGTCGTAATCTGCTGGGGCTCGCTATCCAGAGTGGCTTGGTAGTATATATTGTTGTAATACACGTAGGCCAGAGAAGTTCCAGATGGACCCCATTGGAAGTTCTGGAGGTACGGTTCCTCATCCGCTGGGACGACAGGAGGAACGATGTCTGTTCGGTTTCCACTAACGATGTCAACTACAGTGTAGAGCGCGTGGAAACTGTATCTGTAGGTCTGGAATGGATATTTTATTTAATTTAATCCACCATGGCTGCTAATTATAACAATCTGAAGAGTGAATTCCCTCTTGAATTGTCACATGTAGAGCATTCATAGAAGTTAGAGTTTCAATCGAAAATAAAGGCTAAGATTCGAAATACTTTATTTACACAGGCCCCAATAGAGCACTCATGAAAACTAAATGGCTCCAGTTAAATGGCACTTGCAAAACGTTAACTAGTGATCGCTCGTCATGACTACTTAAGTTTCTGTCTACTATTATTACAATGTTTATATTTTACTTTCTAGTTGAGCATTAGCGTTAAACCACTATATAACCTAACAATAACCCGTGCAGGGTTATTTTAATTGACTCGGAATGATATCCGTGTCGGAAACGATTGTCTTGTTCGTATAAATATTTCGAAATCGCATCACGTCAGAGAAATTTCCCGTTAAGATTCGACAACTCAGAAAAAGTTGCTTCCTATACACGGAATCATTCCGAGTAAATTAGAATCACCCTTGTGGTGACCCGTGGTGACTATCGTAAAGTAATGACGAACTGTAATCAAATCGTTTTGATGAACAATCACATCTTACTAACGAAGAAGGGAAGATAATCTAGAAAAACTCGTACCTAAACATGTCTACAATTTGCATAAACGATTCTCAGACTTTCACATTTCACGCACTTCTAGGGGTAGGAACGTAGTACCATCCTCTCTATTTATATATAGTAAATAAAGGTGAACTTGAGCGAATAGGAATTTTTTTACTATTAAAATTTTCGTGAGTATCACACATTATAAATTGTTAAAAAACCGGCTATAACTCACGTCATTTGTCGATATTGTCGACCTAGGTTTCGAGCGTGTCCGACGCTCTTCCTCAGGGAGTGCACGCGGCGAGATCGCAACGACCACGCTCGAACCCTAGGTCGACAATATCGACAAATGACGTGAGTTATAGCCGGTTTTTTAACAACGAATAGGAATTGCCTACGCTAATTTATTTATTGCTTTACACTAAAATAACTATGATATTGAAAGTTTTTCAATGGAACACGTGTTATATGAATATTACCTAGTGGGGATAAACACCTTTGCTCCTTCATCAGCAGAGCTAGTTTTCGATCTTATATTTTGATCCTACTGTATAAGTACAGGATTCTTTGAATAAAGTAACAATTAGCGGAACATTTACCGTGTATATTCTTATATCATTTATAGTTGTCTAAAAACTTTTTTTTTAGTGTCTGAAATTTCGGCATATATCCAAATTCTCCCATGATCAGTGATCACAGCGCTTGCAACAAAATGCACATGAAATAAGAATTATATAAAGTAATATATGTAATCTTATTTAAAATGGATTTCCGCAAAGTAACGCCTGGTTCCATCAAATAAAATGCACATGGTAAATTTACCAATAATTGTGACTTTATTCATAGTGTTGATGACCATGATAGTTTAAAAGTATAGGTATACTCTTTTTAACTGTCATGACATTATATACAGCATTATTTGTATATACCAGGAAAATCAAGATCGAAAACCACCCAAAATGTCAATGCTATTAATTACATATTAGTACAGCCTTTACGTCATTATTGATGACGGCTTATTATTGTTCTATTGTTCTTTGAATTAATTATTTTATAAACACAACAACATGTTGCTATACTGTCGTATAATTTATCAACATTGTCACGTGCAACAAAACGGGACAGCATGATAGCCTCAATATAAAAATGAAACGCTTGATTTAAATGGAATATCTCCAGCGTTCATCGTAGTTTATTGTTCTATGACAAGAAGGAATATTTAAATACCGTAGAGGGCAATGGGACAGCGAGAAATAGATGTACTTCGTGGCCCCATTTATGGGTCAAAATCTTGGTACCACCAAAAAACACCCGAATTTCTGTAGCGCGTAAGGGTTGATAATTTGACTTCCGTGAAGAAAACCATGTTTGTGTACAAAAAGGCAAAATATATGCATGTTTGAGTGCTATGGGATCACGAGTCCCGTAGTTCTTGATGCTCTATACCAGAAATCTTAGTTAGGTCCCAAGGTCTTCTTTTGTAATCGTTGCACACGAGATAATAACCATCTTCTAAAAGTTACGTTTTTTTTATAAAAACTTCGTTATCATCATCAGCCTTAGTACGCTGCCATTGCTGCGATACCGACCTTCTCTCAGAGAGAGAGTATGGGCCATAATCAATCCATAAATTAAATGTATTAAATGTATGTATGCAAGAAATAAATAAATAATATCGCGTGCCCATTGCGGCTTTGTGGATGTTTTTTTTTTTTTTTTTTTTTATTTGGTAACGAGACGAGCTGGTCGTTTGCCTGATGGTAAGCATAACGCCGGCCCATAACAATTGCAGTGCCACCCAGAACTTTGAAACACAAAGGCCTGCGCGGCACTGCAGATCGCTCGTTACCCTGAGACATTAGGTATTAAGTCTCATAAGCCCAGTAATTTCACTGGATACTCTGCTCATCAAACCGGAACACAGTAATGCTTGCACACTACTGCTTGGCGGCTGACTTCACGAGCAAAGCGGTGGTAACAACCCAGACGGACACTCGCAGAAGAGTTAGTCCTCCCACTAACAATGTTACATTTCCTCTAATTTTATGGTTCTTGAACATGCGGGAACATCCTCACGATGATTAATTTCCATCACCGTTTTAGAGCAAATGATGTAAATCCGCACATAACTTGGTAATAGTCATTGGTACGGGGCCAAGTTGAAATTCGAGCCATTAAGGTGCGTCGGATTGAAAGTCGCAAAAGTTCCCGCTGAGCCACATTCACGCTTTCAAAACTTCATTTTGTTTACAGCGAATTTTGCTAAAAGGAAAACCTCCCGAGAGAGCCGATTAACCTTCCCCATCAACCTGTATCCATCTTTGTTATACACCCGCTGTTATAATTGTTTTATTTTCAGAACCACACGCTGTGTTCATGAACCAAAGTGGTATAAAAATACTCTTATTATATTTTGGGTACAAATCTGACCTCAATATGTACCCAGTTTGAGGTAAATTTTAAAATACAACACAAAAAAACGGATACTTTGTACTCCGTGACTTATCAAGTAACAGATTCGATTCATCAAGTCCGTTTGAAATATGCCTGCAGGTGGTGGAGGTAAAAGGGAACTAGTGCCAAGCATTTTTTTCAGTTTCACTCAACAAATAACTCTCCTATCTGCGCGGTTATACCTTTAGCGTAAAGGAACCTACACTAAGGAACATATATTATGGTTCTTTTTATTTTATGTGTGTTTGTTAGTTGTGTCCTTCTTTGCATTGACATATTTTATAAGTTGGATGAAGAAAATGCGCATTTTTTTTTGTCAAATTTTGTGGAATAATATTTGTGGATCTCCATGCCAGCAAAACCGCGAGCAACAGCTATGTACAGTATGAATTATTAAAAAAAGCCAATGTCAACATGCGCTAGCAATTTCAAAAGTATTCAACAAGACCGAAAACCTCATTAAAAATTTCGTTATAAACACCACGTTCCTACATTTTTCAATTTCCATTTTGCTACTGCTATTAAAAAGCTTACATTTTGCTTGATTGTTTGCACGGGAGTGGAAGCTCGAGCGTACCATAGAAATTTTCGATAACAGAACCAATATTGTCTGCTTTTATATTTAATTTCTACACGTACTTGGGAGCCGTTTAAATTTTGCTTTCACGACTTACACATTTTACTTCACCTTTTTAAAAGGAACTGTGAAATTAATATACAGAACCCTCCTACTTAAATAAACAAAATTATAAAACAACGCAAATTTGTTTCAAATTCTTTATATCCAACTTTTGTTGTCAAGATGTCCATTATAAGTAAAAAATATATTGAAAGTATTGATTAGTATCTCGATGATTGAAAGCCTTTTCTATGTCTACTTTGACAACTCGATTTCCCGGGATGACGGCGTAAGTTTCGTATATAAATCATTTTTTCCTTCAGAAATATTAAAGGCAACTCCCTAGAGGCACTGAAAAATAATATTTTACTAAAAATGTGTTATCTGATTTTCTAGATTGATACAATGTGGCGAAAGCCCATAGAGGATAAAGAAAATGGATTTCATGAACGACAGAGATCATTTATTTTATCCGGAGGGAAACCACACTCAATCTACTCATACTATCGAGATCAGATGGAACGAGGATGCTGCTATAAGATTTTCTATAGATACTGGTTGACTTTAATTTCTATAAAATTCTCACAAAAGCGAAATTAATTTAGTAATTAAAGTTGGGTTTAAGAACGTCTTATAACATTGCAGGGACTAATCTAATAGAAACTTTTGCTAGAAAAAAAAGAATATGAAATGTAAAGTAAAATATATGTTAATTGAAAACAAACTTGAAACAAGTTTATATTTAGTTTTCTAATGGTTAAAGGTAAACATAAGGTTAACCTTACATTAAAAATAAAAAGAGATGCAGTCAACGGTGTAAAACGCTTTCCTAAACTCTCTCAACAGGTTCACAGTTTTTTCCTAAATATTAATAACATTAAGTTTCCAATATAAGTAACACGATTATTCTATACGAAGTATTAAATACATACCGGTATTACGTTGTAGGCTAGCACAACATGGTTGCCACCAGGCGATAACTGCATTACCCTCGATGATTGTTGCAATATCTGAAAATGTAAAGTAAATGTATGTAAATAAATAAATAAAAAATGCAAACAAATAAAAAGATAAATAAGTATGTAAATGTAACGTAGTTTAGCTTTTGGGACACAAGAATTAACAATGATTATTCGTTTATCTATCTATAATAATATCACAGGTAATTCCAGTTTGAACTATTTGAACAGATTTCCAAGAAAGAGGAAATTTACAGTGCGGTATATTAATCATCTGCCCCTTTAATATAAAGATTTATCAATATAAGATATTACTAGCTTCTGCCCGCGGTTTCTTTCGTGTGGTATATAAGTGGTATAAGTTTTTTTTTTTTTTTTTTTTTTTTATGTTATTAGGTAACGAGACGAGCTGGTCGTTTGCCTGATGGTAAGCATAACGCCGGCCCATAACGATTGCAGTGCCACCCAGAACTTTGACACACAAAGGCCTGCGCGGCACTGCAGTGCGCTCGTTACCCTGAGTAAGTTAAGTTGTAGCTATTCTGATGTATAAAAGCTATATTACTGTAAAGTTTCTTCATCGCAACTAAATTTTGTTTAAAATAATTGCCAATTTTATGTACGAAAGTTTCTGAATACTCTTCTAATATAAATACCTATTTTCTTGACAAGGATCGCCTTTTGTTTATTTTGTCAAGAAACCAATTATACAGAGTCCATTTATTTGAAGGTATTCTATTTGCAAAACGTCGACTGACGAATTTATAATAAAGTAATGTTCCGCATCAGGTTACCCATTGGATCGTATCGCAATTCTGTTATTGAAATATTAAGTAGGCACAAGTCGATTGAAAGATAAGATAGGCAGTTGCCGATAAAATTCACGATACAACATTGAAATGTTTTGTTTTTTTCTTGTTTCATGGCTTTTATATTAATCATAAGCTTTCTTTTGGTTCAGGTTCCATTCAATTCAACCAGAGATTTAATTGTGGAAACATCTCGTATAAAAATACTGCGCATACAAGTGCACTCCTGCTGTAAATAAAATGTACTTACCCCTTTAAATTTACAGCAGAAATATATCATTAATTTTTTTATTTTTTTTTATGTTATTTGGTAACTAGACGAGCTGGTCGTTTGCCTGATGGTAAGCATAACGCCGGCCCATAACAATTGCAGTGCCACCCAGAACTTTGAAACACAAAGGCCTGCGCGGCACTGCAGTGCGCTCGTTACCCTGAGACGTTAGGTATTAAGTCTCATAAGCCCAGTAATTTCACTGGATACTCTGCTCATCAAACCGGAACACAGTAATGCTTGCACACTACTGCTTGGCGGCAGACTTCACGAGCAAAGCGGTGGTAACAACCCAGACGGACACTCGCAGAAGAGTTAGTCCTCCCACTAACAAACACACACTATTGAATATCTTCTTACTCATTTATTTATTTTCATTATTTTATTTATTTTATTAATATTATTTTTCAGCACGTCTTCTATTTATATATTATTTTTATCGTTAATATTTTAATGACATCTTCGTAACAAATGTCCATGGCAGATAGGTTGACATTTATAGCAAAACCTGAGAGTACACCGTACTAAAAAAAATATATAAAAAATAAAAAAGCCATTGCGAATAAAGATGATTTAGTTTTACGAGGGCGCTCATGAATATAAAATGACTCTAGGTGCCCTTTCAAGTAAGTATACAACTGATCGAGAAGAAAGGCAAGAAACTCATCAAAATTATTTTCTTTTTTAAAGTGTTTTGCATAGATATAGCTTAAACCCCAAGGCAGGACAAAGAATAAGTAATGATAAGTAAAATATAAATAACCCAGGATTACAATGAAAATAATAAATACTTTACTGACAAATTGCCTATACGATAATTATTATAGTACAACCCTACCTAATATTTTGGAACGTTTTATGTCTTCGAACCATCGCACCCAATTTGCTTAACGAAATAGAAATTGACACAATTTGACGAGGCTTCGATGCTCTCCATTAGTTCCCCCCAAACACGAAGCTTTGCAAATTATGTTAGGCATCTTCGCTGTCAAAAGCCGTCATTCTATTTCACGTTTTCCTTCAGTCTTCGACCAAAATGTAGAATGTTTTGTAGTGTAATATTTCCCCAGCTATAGCTACTAAAATATGAATGGCCTAGGCTATCCATTCGCCTATGTTGCATAGTTGTGTGAATAGGAGAGTGGTCTGCCGCTGGCATGAATTCAAATGTAAAAACTTTGTATGAAAAAACTTCTATGCGGCATATTCATAAAAGGGTTTTGTTTTAACAAGCCGACTATGTTTTCAGTTGCTGTTCATTTAAAATGAACAGCAACTGAAAACATGTGTGATAATTAATCAATAATCATGTCTAGGTAAAACACGAGAACAGAATGCGACCAAATTAAGAAGCTTGTTAAATACGTAGGTATTATTATAGGCTACTTTTGTTTTAGAAAATTACATAGGCGAAGCCGCTGGGCACAGCTAGTTATAAAATCCTTCTAATATTATAAATGCGAAAGTGTGTTTGTCTGTTTGTTGGTTTGTCCTTCTTTCACGCAGTAACGGAGCAACGGATCGATGTGATTTTTGGCATACCTAGATATAGTTTATGGCCTGCAGAGTAACATAGGGTACTCTTTATCCTGGAAAAATGCACAGTTCCTGTGAGAACGCGGGTGAAAAACCGCGGGCAGAAGCTAGTAAAGTAATATATGTTCCCTCTCTCTGTGCGGCTTCATCACCAGACCCTCGATAACAAGTGCAATCTATTGGACTCATCAAAACGATCCGTATGAGCCCAACTTCGATGAGGTTTACTTAGCCAATGAAGAGTTCCATTATCCACCTCGACTCCATCATCAGATCAGCTCCATGTCACTATATTATTGTACTGTCATCCAAACTACACATACATACAAAGTTTCATTGCGATACGACAATTAGAAGTAGGTTAAAATTGACTTCCAAGATTTTATTACATCGTTTACTAGTTACAAGTGAAGATAATAAATTAAGGGCCGATTTTTCAACAGTCAGATAGCGTCCTGTTAGATAATTTCCTGATTCATTTAAGTGTGTGGTGAAGACAGACGTAAATAAATTTTATGGCATTCTAAAGAAATAAACCTTAGCTAGCTAAAGGTCCATTAATATTGAAATTAAAGACCCGAAAAACACACTAAAAATACGAAAATTAATTGATCGGATAGCAATCGGTTCGTTAAAGTGCAATTGGAAAATCGGCCCTAATAGTGTTAATAAAAATATTTGTACAGCAAAAAACTTCTATCTGCTACTTACCTCTGAAGAATTGTAAATGAGTAGCGTCGTGGTATCTGTGTCAATGTCGTACAACACCAAGTCACCATTCTCGTTTCTGTACAACAGGTCGCTTCCTGCAATCAACAATGGTGAAGTTAATCCACATATTACTGTGTTATTAAGTCTATTGTTATCGCGAATAACATGACAGTTGGTACTAGATTTATTGAGGAACTTGCGTGTTGACGGCTGTTTGCAATGTTCAGCTGTTTTGTAAAACGGTTGTTGACTTTCAGACAGACAGACTGATAAACACTGCATTGTTTATCACGTTTTTTACCATTATATAAAAGACATTAACCTTTCTGCGAGTGTCCCTCTATGTGGGTACCATCACTTTGCTCTGTAGTCTGCCACGATGCTGTAATGTGCAGGCATTTTCGATTTGATGAGCAAAGTAGTCAGTGTAACTGGGCTTATTGTCTCAGAGTAACGAGCGCGAAAAAGTGCTTTGAAAAACTTTGTTGCTCAAAATCCTGAGCAATGGCAGTCTCCCATTGTTGTGGACCGACATTCTGCTTTCCATCAGGCAATCTTCCAGCTCAAAGTTATCAGGTTTTATATCGCCCCACGATCACAAACATTGACCCTGATCAATATCTAGGATGTCCTGTGTCTAAAGAATCAGAAACTACGACGTCCATGATTCCACAACATCAAGATATGAAGCAAATAGTTGTACTTTTTAAGAGCCCAAATTTTGTTCCGTTGCGGGAAGTATACCTACATGGAAGCCTAACCTCCGTTTTCTATAACGCAAATTCCAGCCTACCTCGACTCAGTGCTAATCGAATCTATAGGTTATGATTTTTTTATAAACTTTCAAGCCTGCCTCTGCTTATTTTTAATCTTAGAGCAATTAAAACTTACAAAATAGGCGGCAGAGGAGCCTGCGTAGACTCGAAAGATGATAAAAATAACCAAAACCGATGACTGAGTCGCGTTAAGCTGGAATTTGCGTTATAGGGTACAAAGGTTAGTCCTCATATAATGACTCTAACATTAACATTCGTACATACCAAAATCAAATCATTTATTTGCAAAAAATGTGTCAGATAGTTGTTGTGGTTCTTATATTAATTTATATTTACATTTTTATGTTACTACCATTTTTTGCCGTTTCCGGCGTGCAAAAAATAAATGCTGATTAATACAAACGAACAAATATTGTGAGCAAAAAATCAAGTAGGTATCCTTCAGGTAGGTAGATTGCTCTTACAAACATAAAATATTAAAATCGCCGCGAAACAACTAAATTGTATAGTTAAAACTGGTATAATATAATTTATGAATAACATTTTTACAGCAGTAAATTAATTTTTCACAAAATAAAAACTTTTAAACACTTGATTAGCTACACAATATTTAAAGATAAACTACTAAAATGATTAGAAATGTCACAACAGAATTGAGTTAGACAACGGTTAAACTCTAAAAACATGGTTTGTGGTTGTTCATATTTAAACTAAGGCACGTTTAACCCTAAGCGAAAGTTCAACACTTGTTTAGGGTGTGTTTAATATTTTTGTTGTAAGACCGTGTGCACCGTACATGCGTGTTAATACAAAAATCGACTTTTAATGTGTGATAGTGTTTAAAGATAAACGTCTAAAATGATTAGAAATGTCACAACAGAATGAACTTAGGTAACGGTTAGATACTACATAAATCAAGATTTGTGGTTGTTAATATTTAAACACGCGATTGAGGCATGTGTACGCTTAATTTTTTTGTGGTAAGATCGTAAGTTGACCGATTTGTTGATAGGTGAATGTAGCACTTTTGATGCTCTAAAAGATGTGGCTCAAGCATCGAAAGCCAAGCTTAAGCCAATTGGATGTATAATGTATATATACCTAAATATCAATAAAAAAACCACTCTTGCTTTCATTCGCATCATATCATCATGAACGCTCTTATTGCTACTGCTATAGAAGAGATTTTCATGTTGCATATTGATTCCACATCGCTAAATTTTTATTATTATTTTTATTATTATTTTATATATTTATTTATTATGTTATTAGGTAACGAGACGAGCTGGTCGTTTGCCTGATGGTAAGCATAACGCCGGCCCATAACGATTGCAGTGCCACCCAGAACTTTGAAACACAAAGGCCTGCGCGGCACTGCAGTGCGCTCGTTACTCTGAGACATTAGGTATTAAGTCTCATAAGCCCAGTAATTTCACTGGATACTCTGCTCATCAAACCGGAACACAGTAATGCTTGCACGCTACTGCTTGGCGGCAGACTTCACGAGCAAAGCGGTGGTAACAACCCAGACGGACACTCGCAGAAGAGTTAGTCCTCCCACTAACAAAATGTTTGCTGAACCTAAATCGTCAGTTTGATTGAAACAATCTAACTGATTCATCGTTGAAAACAATTAGTGAACAATGCACCCTATACAAATCAAATTACCATTCTACCGAACCGGGTTTCCAATCAGGCTTTGGGGCCCTAATCTCAGCGGTTGATTGGATCCCATCGAGGCATTGATGGTTATTGATGCCTATGTAGGTACCTACCAAATAATCCACACATTTCGAGAAATGGGTAAACCTAGCCATTTATAAATGTGCCCTATGACTGATCAGCGGCGCAAGTACGGAAGTCGGTTCGATAAATTTGTCGAACCGAAAAGCTCGATAAATTTATCGAATGTTGCGAGTACCGAAGTCTGGTCGTAAAGTATTGTAGTAGCTTTATATTCTCTTTTGATAACTTTTCGATAGCTATTCGATAACTTTATCGATTTGAACTGTCAATATTATCGAATTTTTTCGATCAAAAAGATCCGTACTTGCACCGTATACTCGACTAGAACGGGATAATTTCTCACTTGTTTCCTGGTTTACTATGGAGTAGGAATTAACCAGCACTAGTTGCTTTCTTTTTTGCAGCAATTAACCACAGTATAAAAACTTTTTTAAACTGTACAAGATTGTTGTACTGGAATATAGTTGTCAATTGTTTTCAGAGTTCTCGATTTGCACATCTTACATTTCCACAACTTGTATTCAGGCCCTATCTCAAAGGGGGAGTCCTACATTTCGCACGTTTTAAAATTATGGATATAGTCGAAAAAATATCCCACCAGAGGTAAACGAGGCATTGAAAGAAGCAGGTGAGAAAACTCCGTTGATGATATCATCCAGATCCAAAACCCCCGGTTCTGAAGGTGGGTCAGTCACCAGGGTGTCTGGCTCAGGTGTGGTGGTCGGCTCAGGAGTTGGCGGCTCAGGGGTAGGTGGCAAAGGGCTCGGGGATGTCGGGATGGCTGACGTAGGACTTGTAGTAGTGGACACTATAGGTTCGGCCACTCCGTCGACGTTGCCACTGAAGACGACCACCAAAGTGACGACCACGGCGATGGCGATACACATCCCGATAAAGCCGATTATGTACGTTGTCTTCCTGCTCTTAGATGGCACCAGGACCTGCGGATAATTGGTTAGTTAGCTTCAAACTCACAGGTGATTGGCATAATCGATCATAAATTACATTGAAATGTAAACGCACTTGAATAGATAAGTGACACAAGTCATCCAGCTATCTTATTTTGCGTCATTGTCCTGCTTCAATTTGTCTTGAACAGATCGCCTTGAGCGATAAAGACGTCTTGAAGGGATTTTAATCGAATCACGAGAATGAAGTGATGAAGCGACAATGCGAACTGCTATTTTCATGTAGCTTATGTTATTTGAATCAAGCTGCTGCCCGCGGTTTCACCCGCGCGGAGATATTGGATTTCATGGAATTTTTTTTCGCAGAATCTTAATTTTTTTTCTAAAATAAAAGTAGCCTACGTTACTCTTTGTAACATCAGGTATCTGCCAGTGAAAGTCCCGTCAAAATTGGTCCAGCCGTTTCGTAAATTACCCGGAACAAACAGACCGACACAAAATTTTTAAAAATAGTGGTTTTATTATAGGTATCGTATATATTTTCATGTGAATTTATTAAAAAGCTGTTATTTTGATAATATAAACAGACACATCAATTTTATTTATTTGTATAGATGTCTATACATCGGTTTAAAAAATATCAACAAAGCAATACCAGTTGTAACAATCATTATATAATAAATACCAAAATGGTCTAAAGATAGTTCAAACGATACGTTTTACGTTCGTTCATTAATGGACTCCTTTGAATGGATACCTGACATAAAATCAAACTTGTTGATGATCGATGTTGCACTCCAACTGTACGTAAGTCCCACCCCAGAGCTATAGCGCATGTTTTTTTTTTCTAATCGGTCACTCTGTTAATGCCAATAAAAATGGAATAACATTTAAAAAAAAAGCAGATCGAACTAAAAACCTCCTCTTTCGTAAGTCCGCTTACAAAACATTGTACAGTACCTTTTACCTATCAAAGCGTATAACCACAGAGAATAAATTTGTTTGTAACAACAGTAACTTTACCTTCTCCTAAATGTGAATGACAGTATGAGGAAAACGGTCTACAGAGGTACTTCACCTACATCAACGTCATAACAAAGCGGTAAAGCGTTACATTTAACATACCCGACAGTTTCGTAACTGGGCGTAGTTAATAATAACATTAACACAATGTTTCTTACATTCCGTTACGAATGGTTCACACTTCACTGCAATTCTAATCACGAATCATTGACAGATGTGTCGCGCTCACACTATATAACACGCACGACTGATAACGTCCACGGCTCACTCACTGAACCGTATCTCATCAATGAGTTAAATGAGCCACTACAGATTTTACGTTAGCATCATTTTTAAGAATTAAACTTCGAACTTGTGACGCCCATTCCGCTCACTGAGCACCGACAGAATGGGTAAAAACATTGAGTTGAGCCTTGATTAGTTTTTTACTCACTCATTTCAGGGTTATCGAAGTTTATCTCTGAGAACGTTCACCTACCCGTCTTTGGATCTAACTTTCATAATAAAAGCTAGTTAAGTTCTGTTGAGCGATAAAACCTGGAGCTTGTTAAAAGACAGATTGCAGACAGATGATACTGGATGATTGCTTTATCTTTATAATTAATTCGTCGCTTTTTATGTGTAATTTTCCCAGTCAAAGGTTACGCAAACAGTTTTTTTATCGACTTAAATAATATGACGTATCTATTGTTATGTGTCGTATAGCTACATGATTAGAGAAGAGTATGATTTGAAAATTGCTCATTATATACGTTTAATTCATGTAATGATGTGTAAATTATTTGTTTCAGTTAGCGTCTAAAATAAGCACCTGCTTAATTGGTCATTTCAAATATGGAATTGGAATTCCCAAATGACGTGACCGTCTGGTTCAGGTATTTGTTGTTTCATTTAAGAGAATATTTAATAGGCTTTGTTTTCTGAATTCAAAAAAGTGGCGGTTGTTATTTATAAAGGTTCTAACACGCGTGCTAATTTAGTTGGTTTTTTTTTATAACTCTGTGGCCAGATACGATGGCCGGATATCGATTAGATCAGAGATCTGTTAGTAATTATTAGTTTTCCACTAGATATTTATGTGATGGTATCTAATTATCTTACCTGATCACTGGTGCCCATTTCCATGGTAGAGTTGCTGTTGTCCTGCGCCATAGTGATATGCTTTCTCCTGAGGACAAAAAGCGCAATATTTTACTTAAATGAAATAAGTCCATCTTTTTACACCAATCCATTGATCCCTACCACAGGAAACCTAATTATAGTTCCTGTATCCAGGGAACCAATGAATGCATGCAATAAAAATATCCCGAACGAAAATTGCAAGTTGCAGCCTGCAAGTGCACCAGGGAGGCGTAACTATTTCAATGTTTTTTTTTACTATAAAATCTGCGTCACTTGTTGGTTTTAGCATATCGAAAAGATAAACCGAGTGGAAAGAAAAGTGGTATCTGGATGTAAATCCGAGATAAATCAAGGTGAACGATGATCAAATAAAATGTTGGTATAGGAACCTATCAAATAAAGGTTTACTCACGGATGATAAAAGTAAACAACAAAATACGCAAAATGCAGAAGAGTATGAAAATATTGATAAAGTGAGAAACGTGTAAAAAGACAAAATTAATTGGCTGCCCTCTTCTCGGCTTAATAGTTCCTGCGTCCAGTGAAATGTTTGACATTTCTCTTTGTGTATAACCGTAACTTACCAACTATAAACCAGTCGTGTCAAAAGACAGAACAAAAACTTAATAAACAATATTGAGCAACAACATTAACATAAAGCAATTAACCCATACCCTATCCTGTGATGTCAGAACTGACGAGGAATTATGCATAATAAAGGTATTTTATCGGAAACCCAGTAATGAAGTGAATCATCTTGAAAGTAAATCCCCTTACGATGTCTCGCAGCACGCTAAAGTCATTCACGTAATCCGAGATTACTCGTGCGAATCGAATATTAAAAGCTTTGTATGAGTTTCGACTTAGATTATTAGAAAGGACATGAAAGCATCCAATTATGTAGATTTTGACATTATCTAATAAGTTTTTTTAATTTGTTTTTTATGTTATTGGTAACGAGACGAGCTGGTCGTTTGCCTGATGGTAAACATAACGCCGGCCCATACAATTGCAGTGCCACTCAGAACTTTGAAACACAAAGGCCTGTGCGGCACTGCAGTGTGCTCGTTACCCTGAGACATTAGGTATTAAGTCTCATAAGCCCAGTAATTTCACTGGCTACTCTGCTCATCAAACCGGATCACATTACTGCTTGGCGGCAGACTTCACGAGCAATGCGGTGGTACTAACCCAGACGGACACTCGCAGAAGAGTTAGTCCTCCCACAAAAGTTTTAAACAAAAGTTTTATATCATGGTGAACCACGGCGAGAGCTGAATGTAAATAAATAGAATTAACACCAAGAAGAATTAGCAAACTTAAAAAGTACCTAATACCTAAGAAAGTCAGTATCACTGTATCTATTTTAATCTCGTAAAGAAATATAAAAATGCGGTTAATTTGTTCACTCTACTGATAATTGTTACTTTATCAGGCATTATGTTATCTTTTGATTGTTGTAAGTCTTATCATAATGGGTTATCCATTTTAAATCATATATTCATTTAGATTGTTTTACGATGAACTTGTTAACTTGTTTCATCGTTTAGTTCACTACATAGAAACCTCTATTTGTTTTTCCCATTATGAAATCTATCATCTCTATAACATATTACATTAGGTAGTAGGTACTACTTTTACATGTATGTCTGGTAGGTAATTACTATATTTATTACTTGTTGTCATTTGTTTTTCTCGCGCTGCTAGAACAAGTTATTCACTACAGGATGAATGAACAAAATTTCAACGCTGTGTTTTATATTAGTAGAAAGTTTGAACTTTGATGCTCCTTGTCCTTAGCTATGATTGGTGTAAATTGATTCAGCGATTCTACAACTATCAAACCAATACTCTGCATTTTTATGCTGATCTGGTAACTACTACAATATTATAGTAATTTAGTGACATCATTAAATAATTTTACTTTCAATTTAATATACAATCCAATATTTTCAGTTGTTTTGGTTGTATGACTAGTACGAGTTACTCGAATAGACGTCATAATGGCCGATGTCATGGGTATTTTTATAAACATATTGACATTTATTAATTTAAATGGATAACAGAAAAGCGTGTTGTAGTGTGTAAGTAGCCTAAGTGATAGATGTAAGCAGCTAGTTAATAAACAAACGTCAAAGGGAGCACACGTCTTTCAATTTCGCCCAATCCCCAGCAACCTGCTGCCTCTACAGTGTTAAGTGAAAGATTTGAATAATTTTTTTCATACAAATTTTCTAACGCTTTAGCAATTTCTTACTCTGACTAATAATACCTTCTCAAACCTAACTCTACCGAAACTGTGTTCTGTAAAAGTTAAGCCACTTCGTGTTATTCACACTTAATACTATGATATCAAAACAATAGTCCTTCACTAAGTCCTACTTCGCATTTTATTTAGTACTAGCTGCTGCCCCGCAGTTTCACCCGCGCGGAGATATTGGATTTCATGGTTTTTATTTTTTTTCGCGGAACCCTAATTCTTTTTCCAAAATAAAAGTAGCCTATGTTACTCCTTGTAACATCAGCTATCTGCAAGTGAAAGTCCGGTGAAATCGGCCCAGCAGTTTCGGAGATTACCCGGAACAAACAGACAGACAGACAAAAATTTTAAAAAGGGCTGTTTTGGTGTATGTCCCGTATATACATTCACATGCATTTAGTAAAAAGCTGTTATTTTGATATTACAAATAGACACTTCAATTTTATTTAGTTGTATGTATAGATGCAATAAAGTGTATAGTTGAGCAGTGTGATGTTAAGCATCATACATATCTGATCACTTTGTTAGTGGTAGGATTAGGTCTTCTGCGAGTGTCCGTCTGGGTTGGTACCACCGCTTTGTTTGTGAAGTCTACCGGTAAGCAGTTATGTGCAAGCAATATTGTGTTCCGGTTTGATGAGCAGTCAGTGAAATTACTGAGCTTACAAGACTTAATAGGTACCTAATGTCTCAGGGTAACGAGTGCAGTATCGCGCAGACCTTTGTGTTTAAAGTTCTGACTGGCACTACAATTGTTATGGGCCGGCGTTATGCTCACCATCAGGCAAACGACCAGCTCGTCTCGTTATCAAATTGTATAAAAAAACAGTGCATTTTTACTTAGCAAACCTTACCAATGCTTGGTACTAGGAAATAAATAAAGGAAGCCGTGACATCCATTAAGGAACCCTCTCAAAAACGAAAGTTCTACAACCACTACACTTTGACACACCAGATTGACGCAGAAACATTCGTATCTACTTTAAGGCCTGTTCGGACCTAAGAGTTGTTCGCTACGGCAGCGGCTGCGAGAAGAGTATTTGTATGAATTTTTGCGCCCAGTCTCTTTTTTTATGATGAAGTTTCTCTACCACGGCGCTGTCTAAAGCAAAACGTCCGGTTTTGCGTCGCACAATTTTCCGTTTTGATACATATTGCTAGCAAAAAAATAAAATAAAACTGTCCAGAATCATGGAAAAAAATCGCAAAGAGACCATGAAAAAACTTTTTTATCTAAAATGCTCAATATATTTAGCGACCACCATCATATTATTTGCAACAAAAAAAAAGAAATTTAATCACGTAAAGAGATACTTAAGTAAAAATATTTTAACATAATAATAGTGTTTTCCATAAATAAATAAATTTACTAAAAAGTAACTGTCAACTGAAGCAAACGCATTCGCCATTATTTCAATACAAAAGGAATTATAACTAAATATCGGCTTATTACAGAGCCTTAAGTCTGGACAGGTCTTTACCGTGTATTTATGTTATTTTATTTATATAACGTTAAAAATATTGTTCACTTTACTCGGTTTTTACTCACCACGTCACAAAATTCCCGAAGCAAAATCCGAGTATCGGCCTACGGCCGTCTTCACCGCACTGAGTATTTTAATTTACATCAAACGAGATTATGTTAATCTATCAATTAAATACATAAGAGATAATTTATTGATAAATTTAAGTAATCGACGACTGATAAATATTGATAAGAAATCGGGAATGTAGCCAAGGCATGATTACAAAACAATACAATACAAAAAGTCCTTTATAAATTCAATGCTTAAAATACTCGCGCTTATACTGTTACATTTTTACGTCTTTTTTATTTGCAAGCTTTTGCACACAGGAGCCGTGCATTTTTCCGGGATAAATATTACTCTCCGGTCCATAAACTGTACTAATGCAAAAAAACACGTCGTTCCATTGCTCCGTTGCCGTGAGTCCGTGAAAGAACAACACAACAACAAACCATCAAACTCACATTCGCATTTGGTATTATAATACAGATGGCTTATTGAATGTATTCGTAGCAGCGTTTGACCAAGATCTCATCCTGATTGATGGTAAGTGGTAGCCACTGAAGGGCTCCACTATCCATCTCCTGGCTCCATCATCAGATCAGATCCGTGATACCAAATTATTTGCTTGTCATACAAACTAATACAATAATGAATAAATAAATAAATAAATAAATTAAAAAAAAAAAAAAATATACCTACACACAAAGTTTCAGTTCGATTCGACAGTTGGAAGTACAGGGTAAAATTGACTTCCAACATTCGATTACATAGTTCTATTACATAGTTACAAGTGAAGCGAGTGTGTTATTAAAGAAAAATCGAAAGAAAAATCAGAATTTAATTATTGAAAGTTTTAAAATTTTACGGTTATTCACTACTTTATACAGTGTAACGGGATATTTACCGTGATTATTATGAGCTGGTTGATGCTTGCAACAGCGTCGAAATATCGGGAGCTCATCACCTTATAATAATCACGGTAAATATCCCGTTACAATTTATAAAGTAATTTTTCAAATTACTAATAAGTACAAATTCTAAGGCTCCAGCGCCTATTTGAATCCCCAACGCGCTGTAACGGCGCGATTATCCACAGAGCTTTTCCATTTCCGTATCCTGATGTTGACTCCCACAATTTCCTGCCTCTTTACAGTAAATTTCCTCACCACCGGCAATTTTCCGGGGCACAAAGACTTGTATTTAATAGACTGTATTTACTTTCGTTATTGTTTTGGGCAATGAATGCTAATGCTCATTTCAATTTAGTAAGAAGATTTTGCTACCTACAAATTTTTAGGTATTAATTTTTCTGGAGGTATTTAAACGGATTTGTCTGAAATTTGTAAATAGATAGATAATAAAAAAAGTCCGTAACGTTATAACGTTATGGAAGTAAACCATTCTACCTACTATTAAACCTTCTGTTTAGATAAGCACTGTTTAGATTCTCAATATTTCAATGAATCTCAATCGGTACGAAGAAATCGCTTTTAGTCCCGTTAAAATAGAAACTGTGTTTCTGGCGCAATCCGAGGCCGGAAACATTTCGCTCAGATCGGACTCCGGATTCTGTCCTCGCCACTGACCTTGGCCTGCATGTGAAAGCAGATACGACCTTCATGCACTCGATCTGTTCGAAACTATAAAACTGTATAATACGTATTGTTTTGTAATTTAAAATTACTTACTAAACTACACTGTGTTGGTGGTAGGTGGTAGGTGGTAGGACCAATAATTCTGCGAACGTCCACCTTGGTACATACCACCGCTTTGCTCGTGTAGACTACCCGCCAAGCATTAATTTGAAAGCATTACAGTATTCAGGTCTGATGAGAAAAGTACAGAGTGCAATTACTGGGCTTATGATACTTATCTACTGCACTCAGAATCAATTAATTTTTTTTTTTGTTACTGGGAGGACTAACTCTTCTGCGAGTGTCCGTCTGGGTTGTTACCACCGCTTTGCTCGTGAAGTCTGTCGCCAAGCAGTGCAAGCATTACTGTGTTCCGGTTTGATGAGCAGAGTATACAGTGAAATTACTGGGCTTATGAGACTTAATACCTAATGTCTCAGGGTAACGAGCGCACTGCAGTGCCGCGCAGGTCTGTGTTTCAAAGTTCTGGGTGGCACTGCAATTGGGCCGGCGTTATGCTTACCATCAGGCAAACGACCAGCTCGTCTAGATATTTAATAAAATTAAAAAAAATTAAGCGAGTCACCCATTTTTTGGGACGAACGTTTGCTGCGCTCTCTCATCGTTCGGTGGAGAAAAATCACGGCCTCACTCACGGGCCGTTACGACGTAACAAAGAGAATGTGAACAAAATCTCTCACGAGGTTTTGTTCGCATTCACTATGCTATCGGATTTTTCTTTAACTGAAATTTCTAATTCAAGCTTAAAATAAGTAAGCATAGAGAGCGCTAAAGTAGAGCAGAAAATAAGTTTCCATTTCAGTCAATTTTGCTTCCGTAAAGTTTCAGCAACATTTGGCAATCCACAAATTTAATCACAATCAATCAATCGCATGCGTAAATATCACGCGTTCAGTTAAAAGTGTCACAGTCGTCACACAACACACTCACAACAGAAATAAAATGGCATTATTGTTTTGTAAACAAGTGTCTTGTAATGTATATTATGTAAGCGTATGACCAAAAACCCACCTGTTAAGGGGCAGAATCCGGCGCGCCGCTATCTCGCTCGCGCATCTTAGCATTTTTGAAGATAAATAATCAGTTAATATAATTATGAAAAATCGCACTCGGTGAAATTGCTGGCATTAACATTACAAAGGTACGGCAAAAGTATCATTTTGATCCGATCAAGTTTTCATACATGAAAATGGGCAAACCATAAAATCCCATTTTTAGGTTTGAAAACCTGAATGGAACCAAATGAAATTTTTGTGTAACCTTTGTAATGTCATTGTCAGCAATTTCACCGAATGCGATTTTTCATAATTATATTAAGTGATTGTTTATCTTCAAAAATGTTGAGATGCGCGAGGGAGATAGCGGCGCGCCGGATTCTGCCCCTTAAGTGACGATGAAATAAAATATAAAATGTGGTAACACACGGCATTAGTGACTATATTTTTCGAAATTGCACTCACATTCGACAACACTAGAAACTTTCCTTCTACAAACTTTTTGGTATAAACGTAATTGGCCTACTTTGGCGTCTCAAGAGTTTCGTCATGGGGGGCATCATGCCGGGTGCCGGCTTGAATTAATAATTAAATAGGTCTCTAGAACGTAAGTCGTAACAATGTTTTATATGCAAGCACATTCTCGAGCTACTTATTCTGACGTGGTTTATGTAACGAGCCATATTTGATTGTCTGACTTACCGAAATAATCAACTTGTATTATGACAGCATTCAAACTTTAAATTGTCGCCGTGCCTCGCGGATTCGTCCACGTAGCTTAAGTTACTCCTTATAACATCAGCATCATTATCTTCTTTTCATCTGTATGCCTTTAACTTATTGTTTTAACTGACTTTAAAAAAAGAAGGAAGTTCTAGGTACGGTGAACAATTAATTGAATTGATTTCTCCGTCAACTGTAAATCGGTTTTGAAAAATCTTTTTTGTTTGATAGGGTCAAATTTAAATTTTATATGAAAGAATACCATCCAAACGTGGAATAATAGGGAATGAAATTTTATATATTGCTATGTTTTCATCGAAATTAGTTCCCGCTTTCTAAAATTAAATTAATTGTATTAAAATTCCTACAAGAATGATTTTTCTCGTTGCCAACTGAAAATAAATGAACAAGTCTTGTAATGAAATTAACATTGTTCACGGTCGAGCTCTTACTGTCTGATATTTAAAACTTGTAACTTCGTTTTTACTATAAGCGGTATGCGTGGATTGCTATGAATAATTCCTCAGGACGTATCTAATCAGTGATCACGCAGTGTTGTAAGTTATTGTGTTAATGTTGACAGGGCATAGAGGAACTGGAACTCTGGAGGAACCGTCTGAAAATTATATGAACTTATTCATAAAAAAATACTGATATGAATCGGCAAATGAAGAAAATTATTTTGGAAATATTGTAATTAGTGTTAAACTAAGATTTCTCACATGCCTACACATTTAATACCTTGTTTGATAAAACGCTTTGATTTATAAGTAAGCCGTTTCCTGATTCGCGCGCATTTCGAATTCATCCCATGCGAAATTCTCCGGATGCAAATTCCGTCTAACCTAACCTTATCTACTCTATTTAAATTTAATTCATTAGGTGAAATACGTGACTTTTAACGAATGAAAATGTATTCGTTCATTATCTTCGCAAACACCGAGTGGTAAAGTAACAGAATTAGTGATCCCGCTGTGCAATCCGTCCGGAAACGTATCGGCTTACTGGATTAGTTAGCTATTAGCATGACCCAAATATGGTGTTTGTTACCCTAATTCGGGAAGTGAACATAGCGAACTAGCTGTAGGATTCTTCTGCAAAAGCCCGCCTGTCACTCTGTTTTCAAGTTGCTTTCAGACAGAAGTTACTGATCATTTTTTAGTTTGCCAAACTGCCCAAAATTTTGTAACGGTTACCAAGGTACTTGTGCCGCTTGCCTGCACGCTGTGCGGAAAGTAACCGCAGCTCAAGACTTAGTTTGTGTCCTGAAAATATACCAATAGCGAGGACGCAAATTACGTCACCAAATATAAAAATGGATTGTTAAAATTATTTATTAAAAAAGATTTTATAAGTACTATTTTTTGTTCTAAAAATGCTTGTGCAAAGCTTCAATGTGAAGGGTTACGGAACTCAAAAAGTTAACAGCTAGATTTGGTCCCTATAGCTGACAAACTAGAGTTGAAGATTATTAAAAGCTTATACTTGTACAGCGAATACTTAGCATAATTCAGTCAGTTTCCAATTCTACTAAACTGGTTTAAAAATGACAAAGATTTCGTCGCAAAATGATCAACTTTAGGCACTTTCGGTATTTTATAGCAGAATAGTTTTTCTATGGTCGCCTTATACCATTGTTAATTTTTATTTGCTTTTCATCAAAGTAAAGAAGTAGAATTGGGGCCCTGGTCTTTAACCATCGTCAATATTCGGTTCGTCAACTTAAACAAATATCTGTATAAATACCTATTTTAAATATGTATGCCTATTTTAAATATTTATGCCAAACACTAAAATGGGAGTAATTCATCACCCTCAAACGTTTACCTACCATAACAAAGCCTAACCTTCGCATGTCACACAATACAACGCTCGTTTGTAATTTTTATGTGACGTTAGACCATTGAACATTTATTCACGACATTCAACTTTAATCCAAAGACAGTAAGGTTATAATTGGAAATGAAGTAGGAATACTCAATGAGTTATTTAGCGCAGGTGATAGGATCTTCTAGCGGCTATTAAAGGTGGCGTATTGTTAGTTAAGGTTTAAGTGGCGCACAAAGGAGAGTGCAATACCGGTTCCTAATTATGTAAATTGGTAGAGCTCTTTAAAGATAGTTATTTGTAGAACAAGTAGCGTTGATGATAATTTGCGGCCTTGTCAAGGCCATGATTTCCTTACTTACTAAACCAACTTAGTCCCAACTTACTTTTACTGGTTAGGTGGTTTGGTGGTAGGACTAGTTTTTGCACGAGTGCACTTCAGTGTCGCGCAGGCCGTTGCGTTTCGAAGTTCTGAATGGCACTGCAATTAGTATGGGCTGGCGTTATGGTTACTATCAGGCAAACAACCAGCTCGCCTCATTACCAAATAGTATAAAAAAACTAACACTAGAACCCTAAATGATGGCTTGACGAATGACGAATGCAATTTTAAAACACGTCACTCTAGTTCCAAAGCTATAGTTAGCTATAGCTTCGCATTTACCCTGGAAATTAAGAAAACAGTCGTAGTATTTGAGCAAAGATTCCATCAGCCAAATGGACCAATAATCACTCAGTGGTAATGAGGTCGCTAATCTGTAGATCGAGTCTTTTACTGAGCTTGAACTTTCGCTGAAGGGCAACTACCTAAGGGGCACCTTAGACGCTCAAGCAAACGTACGTTTGCTTGAGCGTCTAAGGTGCCCCTATGTGACGCAACGGTAGCATTATGGTAGGGCATTTTAGGTACCACCTCACATCAACCTCAACATGAATTTCTGGCACTCATCGGTATGTCCTAGCAATCACTCTTAAGACTCACTATTCTACGTTCTGGCGTATTTACCACCTCCGAACACGTCGTCATAGTTCAGGTGAGATATAGAATCAAATTTGTTATTAATTACGTATGGTTAGCCAATAAAAAGTATAAAATAACAGTTACAATGCCAAGCTGTTCAAATATTTTGTACAGTGATTGAATATAAGGTTTTGCCTTTAAGTATACACATAAAGGCTTTATCTTTGGATCAAGGTGACCACATCCTTTCTCACCAAATATACACAAACTAGCTTCTGCCCGCGGTTTCACTCGCGTTCCCACACGAACAGTGAATTTTCTGGGATAAAAACTAGTGATATAGAGTATGTTACTCTCCGGTCCATAAACTATATCTATGCCAAAAAACAAGTCAATCAGTTGCTCCGTTGCTGCGTGAAAGAAGAACAAACCACTGTTTAACTGTCCATTTTATCGAATTTTATCGACTGAAATGATCCGTACTTGCGCCGCAAGTCGGTTTAAGATGTGTGAATAAGCGGTTTTAAAACGGACTCATAAGTGTCTGGCAAGTCTGTAAGCTATTCTAACCAAAAGAAACGCATAGTTACTCGATACATCAGCAGTCCTTTAGGATCCTAAAAGGGCGTAAAATAAAGGTTTATGGAAAGTATCAGCCAACGCTAGTACCATAATTCTCACTCTTTTTAAATCTGACCAATGCTAAGCACCAACAACTATACGTTATGGGACTTCCCAGGCATTGTCTCAGGTGTTGATTAGCCAAAAACTATGTATATTTTTCAGCATGACTGACAAATGAACACCTGTTTAAATACGACAATGTTATTCAATGTCAAGGTCTTCGGTGGTTGCATGGCATTCCGTCTCTAGTAAGTAAAACACCAAAACTATCATCTAAAGTTTTGAACCCGGATGTAAACCTGGTTGTGTATTTATCTCTTCCAACCACGAACCAAAAGACGTATTGTAGGTCGGCGCCCTTTAATCAATGCCGGTGCCCCACAAGATGAACCGAGAGAACCGCGGCGAACCATTGGATGCAAGAGGCAAATAGCCGCAATAGTCGAATAGTTCAGCAGTGGACGTCTTTCGGCTGATAATTCACGTAATTATGATTTACTTCTTTACGCAATAACAATTATTATGTTGATAACTACACAATTCCGGCTTACGGAAAGAAAAACATCATATCAAGAAAAATGATTCCATCAAATATATCATATCAAGAATTTCGCAGTCAACATCGATTGCTCCCATAGCCTAGTTGGTTAAGGCGTCTGGTATAGATAACCAGAAAACGCAGGTTCGAATCCTATTGGAAGCGAAATTTTTGTGATGTATATATTTGTGTACACAATTCTAAATAAAAAACACTCATATTCATAATCTTTAATAAATTTGCATTCCACAATGATTCTTTTAGGGTGGTTCAAATTTACAGTTAGCATTATGGACCCTGTCGGACAAGGCAGAGTGGTAGCGACACCAACTAAACCACCCCCTGGCTGAGAGCATGAGAGAACCAACACCATCCTTGGTGCTATCTTTATTTAACAAACTTTTATTGTTTTTTTTAAACTGTCATGGTCATCAACACTTTGAAAATTATCACTAGAAACGGGATATTTACCATAAATATCGGAAACTCAAATCAAATAATATACCTACATGGTAAATATCCCGTTTCTAGTGATAATTTTCAAAACTTTTATTGGCTTCACTGTACTATATATAATAAATGCGAGAGTGTATTTTTACGTTTATCGGTTTGTCCTTATTTCACGCAGCAACGGAGCAACAAATCAATGTGATTTTTGGCATAGACATAGTTTATGAAACGGAGAGTAACATAGGCTAATTTTTATCCCAGAAAACGCACAGTTCCTGTGGGAATGCAGGTAAAACTACAGGCAGAAGCTAGTCAAGAATAAATATGCAATTCAAATCTTCGATGGCCAAGGGCTGAACATAAAACCTTCGTGGTTTTACAGTAACAGTGTACACAACAACATAACTACGCTATGATTTTCTTTAAAAACTTATAAAATATATCTTGTTTCACGTCGGACTTTTTAAATAGAAAAATAAAATAATACCATAAACTTGAACAAAAACAAAACTGACTGCGGGATGACCTACGTTTTTATTGCGTCTGAAGAAACCATTGTCAGTCACAGATGAATCGCGAAGGTCTTATATTTGTTTCATTATTCTTAGCCACTACAAAATTGAAGTCCATCGAGCAATATATATCTATATGATTATAATCTATCGAATTTTGATGCATAATGCACACGATAATTCACACTAATTCGAAAATATAGTTCACAATAATTCGACAGTTTCTACCCGATTAATCTTATCCAATTTATCTATTAACTTTTTTTACAATGTAAACATGTAGTAAAAAACACTGTACCAAATACAATCAAATAAGTAAACTTTAGACTATATAATATAGTAATAGTATTGTATTGTAACAGTCCTGAATTGAATATTCAAGAGAAACCTTATTTCGAAAGTAAACAGGGTGTAGAGCGAGCCTGGCCGAGCGGGAACTTGTGAGACTTTCAATCTCGACCCGGCCTCGCACCAATGACTGAGCTATATCAAGTTATATGCGGATTTATCACACTAGCCCTAAAATGGCCAGGAAAAGCATCGTGAGTAAACCAGCATCTTCAAAAACCACAAAGTTTGCGGTTTGAGTAGGTACTAGAAATGTCAGAAATCCCGAAAAACAACTCACTTGGAGAGACTATTCTTAATATTTGAAGACATTTCCATCTGTTTCAAAGATTTTGGAAAAAATATACAGTCAGAAAGAAAATGGGTACATTACTGGTTTTTTTTATGTTATTTGGTAACGAAAAGAGCTGGTCGTTTGCCTGATGATAAGCATAACGCCGGCCCATAACAATTGCAGTGCCACCCAGAACTTTGAAACACAAAGGCCTGCGCGCCACTGTAGTGCGCTCGTTACCCTGAGACATTATAAGCCCAGTAATTTCACAGGATACTTTGCTCATCAAACCGGAACACAGTAATGCTTGCACACTACTGCTTGGCGGCAGACTTCACGAGCAAAGCGGTGGTAACAACCCAGACGGACACTCGCAGAAGAGTTAGTCCTCCCACGAACAAGTTAGTGAACTCCTAAATAATATGTTAACTTACGAAGAGATATTTTTTATTAAATGCACAATTCTTAACCTAACATAGTTATAAACACCAATCCTTTTTCAAATCACTTGTAATTCCAAAAGCATTTTTACAAAAACGGGGACATCGCATGCAAGGTCTATAAAGCACACTTTTACTTCGCAATGGGTACTCACGCACTTTACAACTTGTTTCTTGAGATATGACATAACTTGGGAGCGTAATACCAGCTGTTGCCCTTGGTTATGCACTTAGAAGGTAAGTACACGGTTTTATAACGCTGCTTGGGAACTTTGACGTGAGGAGTGTACACAGACGGAGGTTCGTTTTAATTTTAAAACAAAGTGTGCAAAATTTGGACACGAAGTTTATTTTGAAGCGGTAATATCTCAGTGGTTGTGAGGTCGTTCACCGACTTGTATAGTATAATCCCAGGACGAATTTGAGCTTATGTGTATTCTAAAGAAACTAAGAAAAACGTTTCCACTTCTTGACTCCATCATCAGAACCTTGACACTGAGTGCAATCTAATGGACTCGTCAAAACGAATCATATGAGTCTAAACTCGAACGGTCTTACCACAAAAAAATTAAACACACTTTAAATCTGTGTTAAACACTGTCGAACTCCTAAATCGCGTGTTTAAATATGAGCAACCACAAATCCTGATTTAAATAGTGTCTAACCGTTGTCTAATACGGTGTCTGTACGGGAAGGGTTTACTTCTTACCACTGAAGAGTTCCCCTATCCACCTGGCTTCATCATGAGATCTTCCATGATTACAAAATATTGTATTGTCTTCCAAACTACGTATATATACAAAGTTTCATTATGATACACAATTATTAGAAGTAGGTTAAAATTGACTTCCAAGATTCCACATGTCCAGCAGTGAATAGGCAGGTAGATGAAGGCAGGAGGATATAGGCCACAATAAAACAACATGAAAGCAATTCCAAAAATAAAGTACCTACAATAGAAAACGAAAATTCACAACAATGTCGACGAGAAAAAGCAGTCGTCCGTATAGACTCAACTTTTGTTGTAAATCACAAGCCTATGCGGTAGGTATTGTTAAAAAAATCTTGAAAAAAGAAGTACTTAGACTTTTCATTCAACATTTTTATCAGGTTTACCTTAGGCGAGATAACAAAGGAACTTACGAGTACGTAGCTTGCCAGTAATGTAAACTTGTAATCTACTACGTTAGTGCGCCAAATTGAAAACTATCAATGAAAATTGTTTCGGGTCATACTAAAAAAAACATTCATCCTGCTATGAAACATTTTTGAGTTTAAGCAGTACTCAGGGAAGTATTTTATCGATGAATTAACGGTTTCATGGCTAAGTTAGTTGGCTACAGTAGCTTTGCTCACAAAGTGCTGTTCCCTGAGCTCAAAATATTAAAGTGAAATATTAAAGATATTGTAAACTTTTTAGTTTTCTTTTCGAGTCAATTAGTTAAAACTGATCGTCATACCATTTTGACTAGATAGGTATAAGTATGTGGCCAGAGTCGCCGCAAGATATGAGGCACTGCGAGTGAGATCTTCTAATGTGCAGGTTGTTGAGCACGAATCAGGGCACACTTTGTGTCGAGATCATAAGTTGGCTTTTGACTCTTGGTTTTTGGATATTTGTGTATCCATACCACTTGTGGCACAGAGAATCCTAGTGTAAGTGTGTTATACGAGTGTGTAAGCATTTAACTGCTAATGTGGATGGATTCGCAGTTTCGCGGTTGCTGTTCCCGGCCGCGATTCCAGAGCGAGTGCAGTGCAGCATGACTGTTAGAATGAGCTTGTATTTTATCTTGATTCAAGCAAAGCACTGTGGCAAGGTAACTTCGAGTGCTCGCCTAGTTATTCTAGTTCAAGTTAAAAAAAACAAATCAAATCGCTAACCAATGACATGATTCAAATTTGAGTGAGCCTTTTACCTTGTATGTTTTAAATGTAATTATTTTCTTAACATCGAGAAATTAATATTAATCACTGACATAGAACATCATAATACCTATACTTGCTACAGATGAAAAAAATTAAAACAATGATACGTGAGCGAAATCAACATACCTATAAAATTAAATGGTAATTTAGATATCACTTAATTATTGCTTATTGGTATATGGGTAAGTCACGCGTAAATAAAAAAATGAAAGTAAAAATTATACCTATACACGCGATAAATGAAAACTTGATGAACGGTTGTACGGTACTTTAGTTATTGATTAAATTGATTTTAAAATCGTGCAATACGTAATCGTAATCGTGTAATATCATAAACCATAAAAATGTGAAGAGTCACACTCGCCCTAAAACGGTGAGGAAAAAATCGTGAGGAAACCTATATGTTAGAATCACAGAATTCTCAGACATGTGACATCCACCAAGCCGCAATAGGCCGATACCCCAGCAATGGGAGTAAGAAAAAGAAAAAGTGTAAAAGAACAACAAAGACAAAACATATTTTAACTAAACCACCGTTTAACACTGTTAATAAGAGCCTAAATCTTGTAAGGTGACCGTGGGGGCTCGTGGGTGTAAGTTTGATATACATCAAGACGCGGGAACATCAGCGTGGCGGCGCGGTGCGGGCGACGGCATCGGCAGGGCGGCGGGGCCTGTAGGCCCAGGACTCTGGATCCTATAATACGCCACTGGCGATGGTGTGGTCGAAGATGGTGAATATGCTAAATCTAGATAAGTATCTGTGTATCTAAACACTTTCTTAACTGATCTTTGTAGTGGTCGAAAATGGAAAGCATGTCAAGTGTAGAACGGGGATTGGTTTTCAAGTGTGACACATTCAAATACTTCGCGTTAGATTTTCCACTTGAGGCACCCTCAACTTGAACTCAAGACTGAATCCCGAAACTGCTTACATAAATAATATTTACCAAGTAATATAAGGCTCCAATTCTACTAAATAAATGGTTTAAAAATGACAATGGTCAATATGGGAATTGTGGACTTAAAACTAAAAGGTTAAATCTTAGAACTACTTACTAATATTAGGTACTTAATAATAACAAGAAAGTAACCAGAAGCAAGAATTACAACCGGAGCTGACCAGACACCACTAGCCGCCGCAAGCAGAGCCTTTTTGTGACTTTAGTGAGCTGTTGTTTACAAAGATAAACATTACTTATTTGATTACATACTTATATACTAAGAGATTTTGTGGTGATGGGTGATGGAGGATTGTCGGCCACTTGTTTGTATCTAGTGTAAACGGGACCTGAATTTAGTTGCGTCTAATTGGTCAAAGTTAAAGAAAGATATTTGACAATCCCAAACCTAAATGTTGACCTGTCAAATACCTTTCTCATGTTTTTATTGGAAAGAGAGAGGGACACTAAAATTAGGTATAGGTAGGTTTGGGACGCCAAATTCGACATCGATACAACAAAAAATATGTAATAAATACCCATTTCACGTTAATTTTATGTAATCTAAACAAACCCTATCAGATAACATCGTTAAATAAAATGAAGATAAATATAACTTGTTAAATTTTGTTAGCGGGCTATTGTAAGGGTCTTCACGACCAATTTTTGGAGTTAAACAACTTAATTAACTTTTGTGCTAGTTACGAACAACATTCATTATTTGCTTTGAGAACATTTTCTTTAGAAAATGGTGAAAAAGATATTCTAAAAAAATAATATTTTTCAGCGAAGATTTCACATTTTCTATACATGTATACTTGTATACAAATAAATAAAATTGAAGTGTCTGTTTGTAATATCAAAATAACAGCTTTTTACTAAATTCATATGAAAGTATATACGGTACAAAACAACCATTTTTAAAATTTTTGTCTGTCTGTCTGTCTGTTTGTTCCGGGTAATCTCCGAAACGGATGGGCCGATTTTGACGGGACTTTCACTGGCCGATAGCTGATGTTACAAGGAGTAACTTAGGTTACTTTTATTTTGGAAAAAGAATTAGGGTTCCGCGCAAAAAAATAAAAACCATGAAATCCAATATCTCCGCGCGGGTGAAACCGCGGGGCAGCAGCTAGTTTATAAATAAAAAAGAGATGACTTAACTTCTATTGCATTACCTTCAAAGTTTATCCTTATAGATCCTGGTAAATTACATTGATTAAAACTGCAATTACTACAATTAACTACTATAAGTCAACTCACCCGAAAAAGGTTTTCTGCGTCGACACAACTTTCGAAGTTGTGTAAAGTTAAGTCCAGATTACACTTTCAAAATCATTGTATTTTCACATAATTTTCCTCTCTACACAGATATTTTATAAACACACACATACCTTTGTCTTTTACAATCACAAAAATGCGGTTTTTAAACGTCATTAGAGTTAATATTCGCTTTAAAAATCACCGCTTATCTCTCTCACTAGACTTAACTGATTATAGAGATATCCGTGTTGTAGCTACAATTGCCGCCCATTAATGGGCACACTTCAAACAGTGTTGTGAATAGTGATTTGTTTATAAACAAGTCGGCTTTTCCATGAGTCGGAAACGTCCGCGTCGAGGAGTACTTTGCGTCGAGCGTTTGGCCCGAGAGTCGAAGGAATACTGCCGCGCCGCATCGCGAGACTGAGCGCCTTTGAGCGCACTTTTCTTTAGTTGCTTATAAAGATAGTTGACTATTTATTACCGTGCAGAAGTGTAGTGTAGAGAGCCACTTCTATTCTATTACCCACTTACATCTATCGTCACTTAAGATCAGAAAGACTAATCTATCAACAGGGGAAAAAATGCAATTTTCATTTTTCCCGCCCCTTCACATGTCACATCCACCTTAAGTTGTTGTGGTATCATGTGGTACAACCATCACATTTTCTAGTGCTCATTTGGCTAGCTACCATTCGCATGGTTGTTAACAAAACACTTTTAGACGCCTGTTTATCTAGACTGTGTAGGTAATAAACGTCTAAAATTATTAGAAAATGTCACACAGTTAGACACTACTTAAATCAAGATTTGTGGTTGTTTATATTTAAACACGTGACTAAGGTATATATAGAAGATAAACGCTGTTTAACACAGGTTTAGGGTGTGTTTCACTTTTTTGCTAAGTCCGTCAGTCTCTGAGTACTTTTTGCTATATTCCGGCTGCCGCGCTTTGTAAAACCATTTACAGACTTATCGTAATGAGTGCATCTCGTGTGCTCTCACTATCGGAAAATAATATTAAAAGAAAAGTTAAAAATGGACTTGGTAGGTACAACTGAAAACGATGTCTTAGTTCTTTTACTAGCCACTGTGTATCTGGATTAGGGTATTTTAAATAACGCCATTGAATTACACCCGAAAATTAGACCAATAAGTAGACAAAATAATAATTTCTAATTTCTGGAAAAAAAAACCAATAATAAATAAATAATTAAACGCTTACACTCAAACCCCCCGCACTAGGATTCCCTGTGTCGCAGGTGGCATGGACACACACAGATACACATCACAAACATCCAAGACCCGAGAACAAACTTTTATGCTTACACAAAATCTGCCCCGGCCGGGAATCGAACCCGGGACCCCGCTTTGCAGGCAGGATTACTACCAACTTAGCTACGGAGCCGTAAAAGAAACAAAATTTTTTTTTGTTTTTTTTTTTTTAACGAACATAACGCCTTTCCTAACCATGTATCTAACTAAACTACAAAAACAATTGAATAATTTACGGTGCATTGTAGAGGCCAATTAAAGACAATCCAAATATAGTAACGCTAAATAGACTTCAAGTTACATTTTAAACATGGAAGGACAACACATTTTTCTATGTAATATATAGGCTATAACAAGGTGGCGGGTGAAATGAAAATACCGGTTTTGAAACTATCGCTACCGCTGCTAGACTGTAATTGCCACCAATTGCATTAATTGAATCTATGCCCTATGGTTAACATAGGTCATTTCAACGAGTTTGTGGACCAAATCGATTTAAAAACATCTTATTTTTGAAAGGTTATTTTTTTTGTTAGTGTGAGGACTAACTCTTCTGCGAGTGTCCGTCTGGGATGTTACCACCGCTTTGCTCGTGAAGTCTGCCGCCAAGCAGTACTGTGCAAGCATTACTGTGTTCCGGTTTGATGAGCAGAGTATCCAGTGAAATTACTGGGCTTATGAGACTTAATACCTAATGTCTCAGGGTAACGAGCGCACTGCAGTGCCGCGCAGGACTTTGTGTTTCAAAGTTCTGGGTGGCACTGCAATTGTTATGGGCCGGTGTTATTCTTACCATCAGGCAAACGACCAGCTCGTCTCCTTAACCAATAAAATAAAATAAAAAATCTTAACCAGCATAAAAGCCCGCGACTTCGCACTCGTAGAATCAAGATAAAAAGTAGCCTAAGAATTTTAAGAATTGGACCGGTGAGTGGTCGTTCCAAATTAGCGGTAGCAAACAAATTATACCTCTTTAAAATATTAGCTATGTATAAAGTAACACTTTGAATAATTTTGAATAACAGCTAATATTTCGAAAGCTAAACTAAGTGGCATGACATATATAGAGCAAAGTTGGAGCGAACGTAGAACAATTCAACGGAAGAGACAAAGTCGATAGAATATTCATCGTATGCTAACGAATGTAGAGCGCAAGATGGTAGAAGTACTAAAGATCACCACTCCATCATACAATACAATACCACGTCTCAGTCAAAACGTTACAAACTGTCCTTTCAAGTGCGAGAGAATCATTATTTTTCTCATAACGACAAGGTGCTAAAATGTGTCATTTAATTAGTCGACTCTACAAATACTGTTGAAGGTGATCTTTGCGCTGGATGCAAAATAGAGATGTAACTTTTTAATGAATGTAGGGAAATCCTTCACTCTCCACGTGTAGAAGCTAATAAAAGATTGTTACGTAGGTGGTAGCTATGTCTATCACAGACGCTTTGACTCTCCTTTCAAGTACCCTGTTTGTATAACCATGGCCTAGTGGTTAAGGCGTCTGGCCCGGCAAGCCAGAAGACGCAGGTTCGAATCCTGTTGGAAGCGGAATTTTTGTGATGTATATATTTATGTGAACATCCGCTAGTGTCGGTTAACACTATAAAATATATTTCATACCCTGTTTGTACTTATTTAGACCTTGGGTAACCATTTTGTGTTTCAACCGCGTTGAACCGTATGTAAGAGGCGAGTAGCCGATCCAAGTGGCGTTCTATGGTTCTATATAACCAGCACTGAACGTCTTCCCGCTGATGATGAACCATTTTGTTCGATAACGGGTAAGCTGAAAACGCAAATCTGTGTAAATATAAAGCTTTCCAATTGAAACACAGAGGAGGAGAATATTAGTAACTTTACATACAAATGGTTTGTATTGGATGCTTGCGACTGTTCACACAACACAAAATAATATCATGAACGTAAACATTTCTGACTTAGATCTGACATGACTTTTTGACAAAATCGATAGAGTCATTGTCTAACACAATATACCAAGTACCTTAAAATAAAAACACTGCCGTGGCGTCCACCATCAACAAAGAGAGGACGAAATTTATACCATATTTCCCGTGAATAAACAAGATAAATTTCCACCCAAGAGATCCTTTTGCATAAATTACTCATCTCGTGTACCCGAATTTATTATTTCGCTACCTGCGTAAGCAATTCCATGCGCACTCTCAGTCAAGCAATCTAATTATGCTGACAAGGGATTACGTATCCAACGACGAGTTATGTAGTAGTGCTTGCCCTTGTCACCATTAATCGATAGCTAGCTATCGCTTCCGAGACGTTGTCTGGAATGGTTAACTAATCAGTCAACAATCAACAGTACCTATAATTGTGATGAGGTCACACGCCCCACCGATCGAGAGTTCTAATCATATAATGAACTTTTAGTGAGGGTAAATGATGCAAGCATGGGTATTATACAATGTTCTTATCTAACTAGCTTGAGTTGAAAGCTATTTTTTATTATATTGGATAACGAGACGAGTGATGTGCCTAACGGTAAACATTACGCCAGTCCACAGGGGCGTATTTACCCTAGGGCCAAAAGGGCCATGGCCCGGGGCGGCACGCTGCTAGGGGCAGTGCAAGCAGAAGAAATTTAAAAAAGACTACCTAACTAAGGCTCTTATTAATGAACAGTGTTTTGTTGAACAGTTAAACTGTGTTTTGTCTCTTTCGATTTAGTTGAAAATTGTCAAAAAAAAGGGCGGTGGGGCCTGCAGGCCCAGGGCGCTGAATCCTAAAATACGCCACTGCCAGTCCATAACAATTGCAGTGTCAATCAGAACTTTGAAATACGATGGCATGCGCGGCACTGAAGTGCGCTCGTTACTATACGAACTTACTGAATCTGAATCTAAACTTACTGGTAATTTTGCTGAATTTGTCGCAAACCTATTTGTGCAGCGTCTTGCAGCCTTTACTTAGAATGTCGCCTTCGGTGAACCTAAGCCCAAACAAAGGGCCGTCAATTTTTTTTAATTTTAATATTTGCCTGACGCTCATTTATTATCATATAGTAAACTCTGACCCTTAAGGTGATTCGATTTTCATACTAAAGTATTTTTCCATTTATGGGCGAATTGAGTATAATTTTACACTGAAATTATTCTTGTCGTCTTTTATGTTGATCTTTATTTGCTGCAAATCATATTTAGTAGAAGTAAACAGTAGTTTAATAGCGAAAACAACATTGAAATTTTAGTCCATTATTTTAATAGAGTTGTCGCAAATAAAGAACAATATAAAAGCCAACAACAATTATTTTAGTGTAAAATTATTTCGCCAATAAATGGAAAAATACGTTAGTATGGAAATCGAACCACCTTATCTATTAACTATGGTAGGTATCTAGTAACTATGAGGACCGTTGTTTCAACTCAGAAATCAATACTTGAATTTGTCCCCCTGAACTAGAAATACCAGGAACCAGTAATACTTACTACAGGGCAGGGTAGGCATATCAAAATTTTACAAATGACGCAGTTATCGCTCAATGAATGTTATCTAAATAAACAAATACGGTACAAAGGAAGTTATAATAAGTACCTAACGTTATACAACTAAGTATGTGACTAATGACTTCATCACTATACTGTAGGTACCTAATAAGTACCTCGTTTGCATACATTGTGACTAAATTGTAACAGATATCACCTCATTAAAGTCAGTTCATATTCACACTACCTAACAATTAACAAATTAGAAAAAGGTCTTAAATTTTTAAACGACTCGCAACAAGCAAGAAACTGATCACAACACTGTCAACACAAGATCTTTGTAAACACCATGTTTCGATTTAGAAAATGATCTACCACCTGTCCACCATTATATTATTATAATACATTTAATTATTCTTCTATATTCTGATAAAGACATATTAGTTTTAGTCTGTGATCCGGGTAGACGACCGTTACACCCTCTGTTAAATTCATCTACTTTAACCTTCATGAGTGCTCCATTGGGCTCCAGTGCATATGACTAAAACATTTTGAATTTGAATAGTTTACTCAATTAAATCTTAAAATATGACACTTCAACCAAAAAAATGTTAGCACACTCATACCCTGTTTAATCATAGTAAAAACATCCAAGACCCGAGAAAAACTATGCTCGCCATGTTGCCACACATCTACCCCAGCCAGGTATTGGACCCGGGGCCCTTGGCTTTGTAGGCAGGGTTAGCCCCGGAACCGTTGGACATCAGTAGGTTTACAAACTTTCATAACAAGTTGGAAACAAAATAGACACCCCAGAATGAGGTCCGCGCATAAATTACCTACCTTGCAGGAAACCCAAATTTATTATTTCGTAACTTCCACGCGTACTTTCTGACAAGCAATCTAGTTACACAAGCAAGAGATTACATATTATATGGGTAAAGTTAAATTACGTCAAGTCTCCCAGATTGCCTGAGAATATGGGCCGTGACGGATTTCTTCCAGGATTACCTTTATCTGTCTCCTGAAAAGATTATGTTTTGGATACGTGGATGCGTAGGTATTTATCTACTTAATAAAACTCTGTCAGTGACAGACAAAGTAAAACTTACACCAGAACCATACGTTCTGCATAAGAGATCATCTTTAGCATTTAACAAAAAGGATTTTAGAAAATAAGATGTTCCTTGGCCGTGTGGTCTCTGGGCGTAGGACCATTCCATTTCTGTCCGTGGGTGTCGTAAGGCAGGCACGTATGCAGAGTGAGGTTGTATAAAATATAATATATAGTTACTAACTTATAATTGTACTAGCTGCTGCCCGCGGTTTTACCCGCGTGGAGATATTGGATGTCATGGGTTTTATTTTTTGCACGGAACTCTGATTCTTTTTCTAAAATAAAAATAGCCTAAGTTACTCCTTGTAACATCAGCTATCTGTCAATGAAATCCCCGCCAAAAACGGTCGAGCCGTTTCGAAGAACATCCGGAATAAACAGAAAGACAAACGAAACCTAGGTCGACAATATCGACAAATGACGTGAGTTATAGCCGGTTTTTTAACAATTTAGAAAGACAAAAATTTTAAAAATGGTTGTTTTGTTATAGGTGCCGTATAAACTTTCATGTGCATTTAGTAAAAAGCTGTTATTTTGATATTACAAACAGACACTTCAATTTTGTTTATTTGTATTATTATTATTGTATTAATATTATCCAGTTCCCGTAGGAGAATGGCTTATTTACTATTGCCTAGTAAAGCTTCAAAGTAGTAAGGAGCTATGATATATTATTTTAGATTGATATTCAATGTTTCTCAATAATAAAATAGGTAGAGCCATTGTTTAGCTTTTTCAATCTTATTTTCGTCTTGCCACAGGAATTCGGACTTTAAGTAACGTTAACAAGTTACCTAATAACTAATTCTGAAACAAAGCAAAAAGGGTCTCAATCATTATATTATTATACTTATGTCTACGATAAGACTCTACACTTGAAAACATAAGTGGAAAAAATATTGATGATAAATCTTTTTATCAACCTTTATTCAGTAAATTAACCTACATGAAATATGAATTTAATTGATGATGAACATGATTTATTTGTCACAGTTTTCTTCACTACTTACCACAAATTAAACCTCTCAAAGTGCTATGACAGTACCTCTTACACAAAGTTAGATAAAACAAAAGTCAGGAGAGTAAACATAGCGGAGCGCCTTGGGACTCAGCGTCACAAAGTTTGAAGCACAAAATCCCACCTTGTCTCAGTTCTCGGGCAGGATTGTGTTGACAATGAACTAAAACAACAAACTGTTGTGTTCTGAAGTTTGTTGACAGGTATTCAAGGTTCTGACTGAACCTAAGCTAGAATAAGTAGAGCTTAGCACTTTATTTTACCCGCGAGTTTTACTTTTGGAACTTTATTTTAAGAGCGGTTTTTTTCTTCAAACGACTCGTGACGTACCTAAGTTCAATTCTCTTTACTCTGAGTACAATCGGTATTCTATATAACCATAACATAACTATTTTAGTTCGTGACTTGGGTTGATTGGTGAACCAATACTTGACTAAGTAAGTAATATGAAATAGTAAAGTTTACCATTCACGATCGCTCCAATTCCATCGCGTCTTGGGTTGAGTGGAACGGTGGTCCAATTTTCGAGCCCACAGATCAGTCCATTCTGGGTGCGCCATCACCCCATTTTTTGGTCATTCTATATACTACCAACTGAGGACGAAATCAATCGTTGTAACTTGTATCGAGCGCACACGATGAGTTGGAATGGTGTTGCAACGTTGGATTTGGAGCGTTTGGATAGCCAATGCTCCTACCACTCCATTGTAATCCATCTGAGACTGACCACAGTCTGGTGGTTTTTGGGACGTTTATGTGGAATGTTGTGGAGTGGAGTGCTCGTGTATAGGGGCTTTAATGATATCCAAGCCAATTTCCTTTCACCAAATTGCGGTTAAGCAAGGTAAGGTACGATCGAAGAGGTAGTTAGTAATCTATACTATACCTACCACAGATCTTTATACTTATCTACCTTTATAAGTAGTAGGGTAACACAAACCACCTATAAGTACTTGTTGGTTTGTTGTTTTGTCCTTCTTTTACGCAGCAACGAATCAACAGATTGACGTGATTTTTGGCATAAATATAGTTTATGGGGCCCCTTAGACGCTCAAGCAAACGTACGTTTGCTTGTCAGAATAACAGCAAGTGCCCTTGATACCCAGTCCTATTCTATGCTTATCTTATTTAACTATTTCGGGCACATCATCATTTAAAATCAGGTGAGATAAAGTACAACACATAAAAAATCACGTTCTAAAAAAAATTTAAAAATAAGATTGAGTGGCATGTATATATCAAGCAGCAGACGAGCGACATTGTCTTCGGCGTCCAACCCTTGACCCACTTTCAGGGTTCAAGAAATATCGGGATGCAACTGTGTGGCACTTCCTTCTTTCGTCATTTCTTCATCCTTCGTCAAATAATAAGTAATAGCTGAAGTACCAAATATTAACACTTATATACACACTACTACAGATATATAGGTAAGTGTTAACTATTATTAACCTCGTGAAGTCTGCCGCCAAGCAGTAGTGTGCAAGCATTACTGTGTTCCGGTTTGATGAGCAGAGTATCCAGTGAAATTACTGGGCTTATGAGACTTAATACCTAATGTCTCAGGGTAACGAGCGCACTGCAGTGCCGCGCAGGCCTTTGTGTTTCAAAGTTCTGGGTGGCACTGCAATTGTTATGGGCTGGCGTTATGCTTACCATCAGGCAAACGACCAGCTCGTCTCGTTACCAAACAACATAAAAAAAAAACAATCAATCTGTTACTAACCGATTGAGAAAAACCAGAACACAATTTACTCGTTTACAGATTTCTCAAATCCATATACAAAGGTTGTCTGAAAGATAATATAGCACCTACCTCAGACCGGCCATAATTATAAAGATTAGCGCATAGTCAGTGTCACTTGGGATGATGTAACGATTCTAACCATACCCCATAAAGCCAAATCTGCGGCGCAATTACGGATCTTTTCGATAAATAAAATTCGATAAAATTGACAGTTAAAATCGATAAGGTGGGTTTTATCGATTTTAACTGTCAATTTTATCGAATAAAACCCACTTTATCGATTTTAACTGTCAATGTTATCGAATTTTATTTATCGAAAAGATCCGTAATTGCGCCGCAGTTCAGGTATTTAAAAGTTATGGTGTAATAAATAAACTCACGTAAATACATGAATCCTGAAATCATTACAACCCTTTCTTGGGCAGTTGTGTAAAAAAAGATTAGCGCTACCTGCGCACGTAACGTATCTACGAAAAAATATTACTAAAGGCTAAATTGAAGTATGGACGACTGCCCTAACTATGTATAAACATTGTACCTAGTAATATAATTATAATGCTCAATAGCTGCAAATTAGTATTTCGTATGAAACAAAAATTCAGGAACTACGTACTCATATCGTTACAATCCTGGAAATAAAATCGTAAGAAACTCCTACTTACAATTAAAAATATATCAATAGGTACCTACACAAACTTCAAATAGGTAACAGGATACGACTTTGCTATGAACTTTAGCAAGGCGTTTCTATTCAAAGACTACTATATACATATACTGGGAGATTGTATTAAAACTACAACAACTAGGTAAAATAGATATTTTCCTAGGTAAATCATCATACGCATACATATTATATGCACTGGTTAAACAAGGACACATAAAATATATATCTGAAGAGTTTATTTTTCTGTTTGAACGCGCTAATATCTGAAACTACCACTGGACTCTCAAGCCATTGGGATTTGAAAATTTATTTTTTCAATTGGTAGCCCAATTTTTGAAGAATGGTAGACTATTTACATCACGCTACGACTCTCAGAAGTGAACCAAAAATGATTAAACGTCTGCTAAAACTGCGGGACACAGCTAGTATATGTACTCGTATACTGAAATAAATCATCAATGAGATTTATTTATTTCTATACATGCATTTTTTATAGTAATACGACTCTTCGACGAGTGTCCGTCTATGTGGGTACCAGCGGCGCAAGTACGGATCTTTTCGGTCGATAAAATTCGATAATATTCGATAAAATTCACAGTTCAAATCGATAAAGTGGGTTTTATTATCGAATATTATCGAAATTTATCGACCCGAATAGATCCGCACTTGCGCCACATTTTCGAGTATTTACACGACTGTACAAAAAAAGAGTAAGTATATGTGTTTAGGGTTCATGTATGTATGCGAGTTTCTTTATTCCACCATAACTGTTAAATGCCTGAACAAAGGATGTATGGGGTATCGTCAGAATCCTTACATCATTCCGTATGACACTGGCTATGGCAGTCGTGTTTTTTGTGTAACTTTTGTTATAATTCGTCAAGTATTCGTAAAGTTCCAATTATTTTGCTAATTAATACTAAAAGTCAACGTCATAAGATAATATAAGACTTTTTCGCTTCAATAATCGCCAACGTTCATACCACGTTGAAAACACCGGTTCTCGTCCGATCACCGAAGTTAAGCAACGTCGGGCGTGGTCAGTACTTGGATGGGTGACCGCCTGGGAACACCACGTAATGTTGGTTTTTTGCTGAAGTTTTTTTACTTGGCATTGCAAAAATGTGTTTTTATTTATTTTGTGCAAATATTATTTGCTGGACGTTATGATAGATAGAAAACTATTAAATTTAAGATGTCTATTTTAAGTGCAACATCTAACCAATGGCACATAATAGGTACAAGTTCCTATGTCCTTACTTTACTCACTGTGTGAGATCGACAGGAGTTACCACAAGGAAAAGCGTCTAGGTGAAAAGTTTTTTTTTATACTATTTGGTAACGAGGCTAGCCTGTTGGTAAGCACAACGCACGCCCATTAAAATTGCAGCGCCACTCAGAACTTTGAACAAGTAAAAAACTTTTAATCATTTGATTAGTTCACGCGCGTAAATAATAATTAATGTAACAAAAAGTGATGTACATGACTTAAATATTAAATATAAGTACCTAAACTAGTTCATATTCACAATTCATATATCGTTCCTGGCTAATAGGATTCTAAATTTTCTAGTTTTTACAGTACAATTCGTAAAGCATTAACTGAAATACCAGTCACCCAGTCAGTGAACAATGAACAATTGAACAGTTTAAACCAAGACGTATAGAATCAAAGTTCAAACTTCAATATTGTAATAACTAAAATTAATGAAATCAAACAGCTCGCCCGTTGCTACGGACAATGCTTACAAAAACAAGACTTAATAAACCGATGTCTCAATTCGGGTACTGGTTGATACCGAGGAAATGTAAGTTTGAAGTTTCATGTAACACTCCGATTGCGCGATTCAGAAATTTGTTCGTGTGACCCTAACGCCATCTAGTTTCAATTGGCTATCTCAGCTCTCAGAGTTGCTATTGCCTAAATTAATATAAAAATTTACGCTTGCTTATTTTTCGATACCTAACTTCGTAAATTGAAAACATTTTTTTTAAAAGATACCATATATCGAAAACCATTTGGAGATTATAAATCTTAAGAGAAAAGAAGATTAAAGATAAATGAATAAATATCAAATGTTGCTTATTCATGTAAAAGTTATATAAAAATATGAAAATCATGCTATGTCTGGAACAGCTAGTGTTCATCTAGGTAGGCACTGCAATTGCAATGGGCCAGCGCTATGCTTACCATTAGGCAAACGACCAGCTTGTCTCGTTATCCAATAGGAAAGAAAGAAACAAATCACGTGGAGCCAAAATTAAAATTAAACCTAATAACAAATGCTTAGCGTCACTGTTGCTGTCAAGTATCAACGTCAATCCTATTTTTATTTTTAATCTTTCAATCAAAAGTCAAAAGTCAAAACAAAAAAGTGGAACGATTGTTGTTGCGTTTCGGCGTTTCTCTTTCAGTAATTCTTTATGTAAACCAATATATTAAATCATCATAAAGATGACCACAGAAGTTGCCGCTAGACCTCGTGATTGTTTGCCGTGCCGACTGGTCGGTTCCGCCGGCCTAATCGGCATTGGAGGTTATCTTGGAAACGTCGCTTGGAAAAACCAAACGTTGGCTGGAAGATATTTAATATCCACATTTTCCTTCGGTAGGTCCATTTATCACAGTAGCTTACGTAACCAAAATGGTATTGTTTACTTAAACTAGCCGTCCTTGCTAATTGCATCATTACCACTAAACATGATGATGTAAGTAAGCTTAGTATAAATCTTTCATTTTATTTATTCATAATTTACACTTCAGAGTATGTAACTAACTAGCTGCAAGAAATAAGTCCAAAACAATCGTTCCAGTATGCATTTATTCCAGTAAAATTAGGATTAACCATGTTATTCTCAATCTTTTAGGTATTATAATTATGTATCTTAAATATTACTTATTCTTATTTAAACTTCAGAGCAGATAAGTTGCAAGCTGCAAAAACTAAAATTCCAAAACAATTGTTCAAGCATTAAAATTAGGATTAATCATGTTTTTATCTCAATCTTTTTATTGCATATTGTAGCTCTTTCAATCACTCTTGGAGTGACTGTGCTCAGGTGTAAACCTTTGTTTAAAATGATTTTAATTTTTGTTTGTAGATAGCTTAAGGCCTTATGGCCCAATGAAGAAAATAGAGTAGCAACTGTGTAGTTTCATACATTTATTTTGTTTGATGAAAAATGTTTGTTTCAGCTTTCATAGTTCTTGGAATATCCCGCTACAAGCAAACATACCCGTTTAATAAAAGAGAGGAAGAAACTTAACTGTATCTAAATAAATAAACTAAGTACATCTTTTAAATTGTTAATAATGTAAGATATTTGTAAATAAACTTAGTTGCATAGACTTATGAATATTTATCTAGAATATTAGTTTTATTAACATGAATACACATTATATGATATGAAGTAACTATGTGTACTGTGTAGTTATATATTTTACAAGCTGTACCCCATGGCTTCACCCACATAGCCTAAGTTACTCCTTATAAGATCAGCTATCAGCCAGTGAAGGTCCCATCAAAATCGGTCCAGCCATTTCGGAAATTAACCGGAACAAACAGATTTATTTATTTATTTAAAAAGTTTACCAACAATTGTAACAACAATGCTTACAATAAACATTTACAAAAATAGATATTAATACTAATTGCACAATCAATTACAGGTAAACATCACTAATCCAAATTAACTTATATTAGAAGATTTCTAATTATTTACTTGATATTGCATCCAACAACTGTTTACGATAACTATTCAAAGAAACAGATTAAAATTAACTGGAATAAACAGACAAATTGTGTTTTTGGTGTAGGTACCGTTTATACTTTCATATGCATTTAGTGAAAAGCTGTTATTTTGATATTACAAACAGACACTTCAATTTTATTTATTTGTATAGATTTTAAAATAGAAATAATACTTCTTACACTCTCTAGTGTCTGAAAATTGAGAGTAATGGTTGTTATCACAAATACAATAATTCCTGGAATTTTTAGTCAATAGCTGGTATACTACACTACATATACCTACTATGTAAATAAAAATGGTAAGTAATTCAAAATGTAATTTGCGAAAATCTAAGAAATATCTAAGCAGCTACTTATCATTGTCTGCAGTGATGTAACTAGGGTGGTGCGAGCTACCAGCGGTGTTACAGCAGAGGTTGCCAACCCTGAAGGTGTGCAGAAATGACCAGACTCCCTCGGTTAGAGTAGAACGTTAGGGTGCAAGCATAGAAGCAAGTGGAACAGCACTGTCTGTCTACACTCTACACAGTATGCGGAACAGATCTTAGATGGCATTGAAGATAACTGCAGGTGACAATTCATTCACCCAAATGCAGAGGTTGAGTTCTGCTTTTAAAAATCTACTAGGTATTAGTTGGACTTGATTACCTATTTGTTTATTTTTCCATCTATTATAAAGCAGGTAAGCTGTAACTTTTTAAAATGTAGAATCTTAGGCAATTAAAATTCAACTCCTATTATGAGCATAAATACCCAAGAATCAGTATCAAAGATATTAGGAGTGAGTGGCTCAGACTTTCCCTAAGTATGTGTGATTGAAGCTGCTTCTGTCGTGTTCTGTAGGAGTTGTTATCGATTTGTCCTGCTACTTACTGAATAGCAAGAAGATACTGTAAAAATCTGCACAAATTACACATACGAGTTATTCATTAAAACAACTCCATCTATTGGTTGCTAAGTTAACCAGTTTATGATGTGTAGAGGTCACTTTTTACTGGTTGATAACGCATTCGTAACTTTTGTACCCGATGCTATTATTAGTAAGCTGAAATTCCGCTAGATAGCGCTGAAAAAGTAGGTAGCACATAGGATACTTTTGATTTCACTATTATCTCATCTGATCATAGGTGACATCGAAGCTGGTAAATACACTGTCTAGACTAAAATGGAGACAAGCTTTGATGTGTGTCTGCTGGAGCCTGGACAACAACAGATATTCGATGCCAAATACGTTCGACGACGTCCTTTTGCTGTGCAACCAAGTTTGTCTAGAAAGGATCGCACTGAGTGTTCTGTGTTATTACTAGTTCTATCGATTTGTCACACTTACCTAATTGTTAATTTGATTATTTATCCCTTCGGGCCATCGAGCTTCTTGCCCTTCTCGACGGTGTTGGCTCGAGTAATATCTATTGTTCTGTGGTGTTGGTTTTCGAACGAGGCAACTACAACTTCCATGAGCACCGATCCCTTTCGAAACGTGCACTGTAAGATTGCGGATCCAGCGATTAGGGCCCACATGTAACGGATGCATTTGTGTGATAGACTATATTATTCTCTCGACTGGGCACTGCACGGTACTGGGTACACCGTATACCCCATGCAGTGCCCTTCAATTAGTCTACACTTTTCACCTTTTAGTGAGTTACTTATGTACCTACTCTCTCACTGTTCGAATTTGAAGCTTTCAGAGCGTTCAATTTCTAAGACGTATTTGCAATGTTTTCGTTCACCGAAAACTTGAGAGCTTATTATATGATTCCAAACCTCTGATCACCAAACCGTCGCTTTAATGATTTAGAAAGATAATTTTTTTTTATTTACTTACGAGACGAGCTGGGCGTTTACCTGATGGTAAGCGTAACGCCGGCCCATAACAATTGCAGTGCCACCCAGAACTTTGAAACACAAAGGCCTGCGCGGCACTGCAGTGCGCTCAGTTACCCTGAGACATTAGGTATTAATTCTCATAAGCCCAGTTATTTCACTGGCTACTCTGCTCATCAAACCGGAACACAGTAATGCTTGCACACTACTGCTTGGCGGCAGACTTCACGAGCAAAGCGGTGGTAACAACCCAGACGGACATTCGCAGAAGAGTTAGTCCTCCCACTAAAAAAATTCTAAAATGTATTTGCGATGGTATCGTTCACCGAAAACTCGAACTTATTATATGATTCCAAATCTCTGAACACTAAACCATCGCTTTAATGATGCAAGATATATAAATGGGATTAGGTATGCATAAATAAAGGCCAATGTAAATAGCATTTTAACATCCTCGTACCTACCTATAAATATTTATTGTACCACGTTCCAATGACGGTTTTAAATGTTGGCTTCGTCTAAACGGTCCATTAAAGATAAAGGTACTTTACTATCAACCAACTACCGACTAAGTCATAAAGTTGAGTATCCACTTAAACTCGCGGTGAAGGATTCGCATTTATGTATACCTACCTTTAGCTACTAATATCCATCTATTACTCTACGTACCATACCTAGGTCAAGATTGACTTCCCTTGACATAGGTTGTGTCTCAGAGTATAAACCGTAGGTAGGTTGTATAATGGAGTGTATATACCTATAGGTACCTATACACACTCCAAACCTATTCTTTGTGACCTTTTGATTTACCAGAAAGACACTCACGGTCTTACCACAAAAAAATTAAACACTTTGTTAAAGAGTGTTTAACTCCTAATCATGCCTTAGTTGTTTAAATATGAGCAACCACAAATCCGGATCTAAGAAGTGTCTAACCATTGTCTGACTCAATTCTGTTGTGATATTTCTAATCATTTCATTTGACGTTTATCTTTAGACACTATTTAACTAAACAGACGTCTAAAAGTTTTTTTTGTGGTAACATGGATAATGTTTTCAAATTTTTAAATACATATTAATACTGCCTAGAGAAAATATGTACATTGCTCTCTTTTGGAGGCCCCCCTTTACCCCTGCCGTGATTCCCGCGGAAGCCTATTTTCAGGCATGTTCAACATCAAAAATTATAAATAATTCAGACAGAGTTCCGGGAGTCAGGACTTTTTTTATTGAAAATTTCCTCCTCTTTAAGGATCTTTCTTCTGATTTTTCGCTACCACTTACCGTTTTTGAGCTTTCGCTATTAAGCTGAACCCTTATTTATTTATTTTATTTATATATTTATTGTCCAGTTATACCCTTATTGTTACGGACCAGCGCAGTGTTGTCCTGAATTATTATTATACTGACATAAACTAAATTTCTTTATTTTTAACCGACTTGAAAAAGGAGTAGATTCTCAATTCGTCTGTATTTTTCAGGTATATCTCATTTTATGAAAGAATCCCTACGGGTGAGAACATATCGTGATATCTTCGTCGAGGTAGGTTGCTGCTCTTTTGAAATCAATTTTATTTATGTCACGCTTCTTGTCGAACTTAAAAAGTATAGATCTACTAAATTATACTTTCGCCAGAACAAGTCAACAAGCCCTGATTACAATTCAAGAGATGTCTCGATGTTAATATAAAGGCTCCGCCTATCAGTCAAGCTCAAGCTTAAGTTGATTTGCATCTGAAATTCATTGTACGCGTTGCATAATCGTGTGCTTTTTATTTAGAGTTTTTTTTATTGGAAATGAATAGATCATTTTCAGAATGTTAATTTAGAAGAAAAGCATGCCTACAAATAAAATTTAGAATTTGTGGAAAGTATTCCGATGTTCAAATATATGAGTCAAATAACCTTATCACCAAGAAGGATTTGAACGCCAGTATAGATCTACAGTCTATTGTTTATTTACTTATTAAAACCCCTGGGATGTAGCTGATATATCGGTGGACTTAACGTCTAACGCGTAAACGTACCGGGTTCGATTCTCAAAAAGGGACAATTAATGAAAATGAAAAAATAAGTAGGTACATTAATCATTAGTTTGAATTAAATCTATATAGGTCACGAGCATTACTTTTTGTCTTTAAAAAATCAATATTAGTTACCAGCGGTTAGTAGTTACAAACAGAAGTTTTCAGTTTATATTATTAACTTAATCATGTAGCAACAGTATCGTGAAAATTTTTAAATTGCAACGTACAATATTGGGAAATAAATATAGATAATTTATACGTACGTACCTACATAACATACCTTTTTACCACAAAAAACAACTTTAAAATGTCTGTAAAGCTAGACAGCGCTAAAAGATAAACTTCTAAAATGACTAACGAATACGTCACAAGCTAAGTCATAAGTCTAACTTTGCCAATCAATGCCTTAGCAATTGATTGAGGACTTTGTATTTTTTCTGCACGCGCCCTCGTAGACGCAATTAATTGAACGAAAAGTAATTTAACTCCAATAGAGCAAGGCAATCACAAAGTTCCGAGCGTTGTAGGTCAGCTTTAGTAAACATACGTACTCCTATATAAGTTTAATTTTCTATAGTTAGGTCAAAAACCTTATGTCAACTGTACTTCATGTTTTTTAAGGTTTTCTTGACAGCCACGTGCAGTAGTTAGGTAGGTTTTTATAGTATTGGACAACGAGACGAGCGAGTCATTTGCCTGATGGTAAGCATAACGCCGACTTACTACAATTGCAGTGCCATTCAGAAATTTGAAACACAAAGGCTTGCGCGGTACTGCATTGCGCTCGTTAATAATTTCACTGACTACTTTGCTCATCAAACTGGAATAGTACCTAATGCTTGTACATTACTGCTTGGCGGCTGATTACACGAGCAAAGCGGTGGTACCCACCCAAACGGACACTCGCATAAGATTTGACGGCTCCGTAGCTAAGTTGGTAGTAACCCTGCTTGCAAGGCGAGGGGTCCCGGGTTCGATTCCCGGCTGGGGCAGATTTTGTGTAAGCATAAAGTTTGTTCTCGGGTCTTGGATGTTTGTGATGTGTATCTGTGTATGTCCATGCCACCTGCGACACAGGGAATCCTAGTGCGGGGGTATGAGTGTGTAAGCGTTTATGTTTTATGTTTTTATTTAGGCCTAACAATTGGTAAAAAGGTTTCAGTAGCGTAAGGTGTACGGGTGGGATTCCCAAAATGGGCTAAAAACGTAGTTAGTACGGTAGTAGTACCCCATGTAAGTAATTGTTCCATGTCTGTGTGGATATTGTGGGACCATGGTGTTCTTTTTATTTACTTACTAGCCGCGTCCCGTGGCTTCGCTTACGTAGCCTAAATTACCCCTTCTGACATCAGCTATCTTCTAGTGTAAGTCCCGTCAAAATCGGTCCAGCCGTTTCGGAGATAACCCGGAACAAACAGAAAGAGAAATTTTTTAATACTTAATTGTTGTTTTGCTATAGGTACCGTATATAGTTTCATATGCATTTAGTAAAAAGCTGTTATTTTGATATTACAAACAGACGCTTCAATTTTATTTATTTAATTATATAGATTTAAAGAGAGAATGGTGAGCTATGGTGTACTTAAAAAAATTGATAGAGTTTAAAGCCGCGAGAGTCCAATCAGCTATGCTATATGGATTTTCAATTCACTTCCACTAGGACCAATTTACTTGAAAGTCTGGCATAATTATATGCCTACGTGCCAAACTAGGACATAAAATACTAAAGTTCTAATACATAGTAAAATTACATACATCCATCAAAACTAGAAAATTAAAAGATGTAGGCACCTATCAACTAATTGCTTCGTAACGCTCTGCCACTTCTTATTTGGCACAAGTTGATAGGATTCTTTGATGAAATGAACATGATTAATGGGAAAATAACTCTTCCTCTCTTATCAGCCTCGCGTACCTACATGGTGCCACGAGACCGCAACAACAAGCTGACGCGCAGTGATCACGGCGCGACGGCCACGTCGGAGTAAACAAGTCGCTTTAATGATAAGGAGCCGCCGCGCCGACCAGTCGCGCGTTACCGCCCGCCCTACGCACGTGCTGCCGCCCTACGCCAGCTGTGCCACTTGCAGGGATATTTGCCACCTATGGGTGAGTTTTTTTATCTTTTGACGAGTTGTACGTTCTTTTGAGTTTAGTTTTATTGTTAGGTGTAGAAATATTTTTGTCGCGCGTGTTTTAAAACGGTTTCTGCGTTGGCACTTCTGAGTTATACTTTGTCAAAGTTTGGCTTAGGTAATATTTTTTTTAAGAGTGCATTAAATTTTATAATCGGCTTGTTGTTCGTTTTTGCAGTATTATTGTACCTATGAGTTTTCCGCGCAGCACCTACCAGTTGTTTTGCACGTATGTAAAAATGTCACAATTTCACGATATGTGATGTAAAGCTGAACATGAGCTGGCGTTAGCAGTGCCAATATATTTTTATTCTTGATAGATTCGTGTTCACTCACTCTCTCACCTGATATTTCCCTGGCCGAAACACACGAAGCCTAGAAAAGCCAGAACAGGACTGAATCTGAAGTGTAGTCGGAACGGAACACTTTAATTAGTTTTTAACCGACTTCAAAAAAGGAGGAAGTTCTTAATTTATTTATTTATTTATTTATTGATCGTCAACACAATGTACATTCTTACAATTCATTTAAACTAAATTCTAAAATATACATGGTTAATGCCATCATAATTATAGACGAAGACTGCATCATTAATCACTGCACTGCATTAATCCGTCGATTTTACTTTATCAACTGATACACATGATTATTTTATGATGAGTAGGATACCTATATATCAAGGGTGGTCCTATATACCAACGGGGGATGAAATTTCATATATCGTGATATTTTCGTCGGAAGTCAGTTCCCACTTTTTTAAAAGCATTTTTTTAAAGCGTCTTTTATGTCTTAAGCTCACAGTTATTGTAGGTCGTGTATTTGTTAAGCCTTGAGCGCATCCAACGCAAATATAGCGCTTAAGCGGACTCTGCATATAAACGCGAAATTAAATCTGGGTAGTTCCCGGCTTTAATGATCCGATAATGCTAAGCAAATCTTCGTATTCCGCCTCTTGGGTTCCTATCTACCTCTGCTTGAGAAATTTTCCGAAAACAGACGCTGTCACGCTATCTTTCACATCGTTTTCCTTCTGGAAATAAATTCCGTGTACAATACATTGACACAGATGTTTTTCTTAATCAAATCAAAATGCTTTATTGTACCTGTCCTGACAAATTAGCCACAGTCACAAATCTTAACTCAAAGGAAGATGGGCGGAGTTATCGCTAAAAGCTATTTCCTGTCAACCTTTAGATAGAACGAGGTACTTATAAGTTTTAATTTTTTTTTTAATTCTTTTATAATTTTATTATACACAATACTTAATAAATAAAATGTTCAATAAATAAATAAATTGGGATGTTGCATGAAACACAAAATACATAATTTCTGCCGCTATACAGTGTTAAGAAGATTAGATTAACACACTAAAAATGAAATTTCCAAAAAATATATAATTTCTACAAAGATAAGTGCACCTAAAAGTTTCCCAAATTCAACAATTTTTTTATCACCCATTAGTAACTTAAATGATACCACCAGATTTTAATGAATAAAAAAAATTTATGACAACTATGTATTGTACGTACTTACACGCAGATTTTCACGGCCAAATGAAAAAAATACATGTTTTTAGTACAGCTTTACGGCCCGCGTAGAACAAGTGACGTCAAATGTTGTGTCTAATTTGTATGGGGCGTTTTAGGCTCAGTAGATACACCCGACTTTGACTCTCTTTTTGACGTTTCTAGCGTTCGATTTCGAGTTTATTCTTCTAGAGATTTAATTCTCATAAGAAAACGAATTAATTGACATCAAAAAAAAATGGAGTCAACATACCTATTGCACAATCTTCTCCCATTTCATTCCACACACTTGAATCTCTAAAATATGCATCCACCGAGAAACCATGAACTTTGCTTCTAGATGCTTGTTAACAATGAATTCCGTCCCAAATTACAAGTCATAACATAAGGCCTCAAAGGAGATTTTGTCATGAATGAGCTAGTGAGTATTTGGCTTTTATACGTGAGTATAGTTAGGTACAGATTCAACATGTGGCTGTTGATTCTATTTGGTCACGTTTCAAACATGACAGAGAAAAAAGATTTCATATGCTCCGACGTAGAAAAGAAAATACTACAGAGTTCTGAATTTCATAACACGTCCTCTCTTTTGTGGTTATGAAAATATGTAGCAAATGTAGTTCGTGCGTGTAAAAGAAATCAGAAACAAGAATCTATGAGATTTGATAGATATTTAGGATGCTTATATCGCTTAGTATCCTGAAAGACTGCCTTATTCTGTGATTTCCGTAATTCGATATTAGTTCAGGGAGTCTTCATAAGAAGACTTTAGGACTGCAGTAGGAGTTAGCATTTAAGGGTACGAAGGTTTATACCTTCGATATTTTGATACATAACTTTGATACATAACTCGACGCAGTGCTACTCGAGTCTATGGGTTTATATTATTATTTTTATCCACTGTTGAGTAACGGGCTATGCGGGCTTTCTCTGGCGCTAATTTTGCAAGTTTTGATTAGGAAGTTAATTAAGAATCATCATCATTATCAGCCGGAAGAGGTCCATTGCTGACGTATGCCTTCCCCATAGAACGCCACTTGTAACGGCTCCTCGCCTCTTGCTTCCAACGGTTCACCGTGGTTTTGACAAGGTTATCGGTCCACCTAGCCGGGGGCCGGCCTACTCCTTCCGGTTCGTGGTCGCCACTCGAGAACTTTCCGGTCTTAATTACGCTTGTAACAGCGTCGAGATATCGGATGCTCATCGCTCAATCAAATCACAGTAAATATCTCGTTATAATGTATGAATTTGACAGCTATACCTATCAGTGATTTTCTTTCTCTTACGGATATCCTCTTTTCGGATTTTATCACGCAGGGAAACCCCGAGCATAGCCCTCTACATAGCTCGATGCGTGACTCAGAGCTTACTCATGAGGCCAAGAGAAAGGGACCGTATCTCCGTACGTACCGATTCTACAAACGACTAACAACGTCTAAATTAAGAACACTTTGTAAAGGTACAGCTACCTATTGGGAATTTCTTTTACCCGCTTTGCCGTGTCATTTTTGTCACGGTTAGTTCTTGCTCTATTTTTATTGGAGATCATATAAAATCTACTCTTAGGTACGTATTATAGTGTACTATGTATAATTCCTAATCTTGAAATTAACCTTATTAGAGAGTATCGTGCCAAAGGACTGTGAGTGTTGCGTCAGAGATTTTATTATGGCTGTATAACCCGAGCCCCAATCTAGCCATTTGCATAATGAAGATAAGATAGCTCTATCTATGAGCGAACTAGCAAATCTATCAGAAAATTACTGGTCAAACTTATCTAGTTTTAAATTGAAGTGTAAAATTAAGGCTGTGATATTTAGGCATGCCAAAGTGTAGCGAAATTTGAAAGTTGTGGCGAGAAACACTGTTTGACAAACAGTTAAATTCTCTATATTCCATTTTTTTTTTAGCTTTTACTATCCCTCCCTCCATCCCTATTTTACTATCTTCTAGCCCACAACCAGTTTGCAGCGTTCCCAACACATCTCGGTAAATTACTTAAATAATAGTCAATGTGAAATACTTTTATATTTAATTCTTTAATATCCAAAGGCCTCCCCAAGTCCTTCATAACGTCCCTATATTGCGCCATCTCAAGGAAATCTAACAAGAAATTTTGTCCAGTGTTATATTGCAATGTAAGGTTAATAAACTTTGCATTTTGTGCGTCATAAATATATAATGGTAACGGTGCAGTACAAAGAGCTATAGTCGGTACCTCTATTAAATAGGAAGTGAAATTAAAAGCAAACCATCCCAAAAAAAAATAGTTGAAATCGCCGACCCTAAATGAAATGGGATAACATGAAGAAAATGGTGATGATGATGATATTTGCTCTTCCACAAATGTCTGGCAGATGCCTATAACTCGCCTATATATATCTTAGGCATCTCTGGCTCAGCAACTACCATATTATGTTGCCAGTTTTTGTCTTATGTTACAATTTTTTTACTGTATGCTGTGTACCTAGCAGGTATGTATTTGAGTCGAATAAATTAATTGGATTTGATTTCAAATTCAAATATACGCATGCGCCTGAGGTGCCCGTTACACCTATCAACTGTTCTAGAAGACGAGTAAGATACTCGACGACATTCTTTTTTAAGTATTTCAGGTATAAATCCAGGTATATCAACGTCATCTTCTGTATCGCTTAGCAATTGATCGCTTCGTGTTATCAGTATAATCTACCTTTACAGGAACCCCATTCCGCATAATGTGATGGGTTACCACTCCATAACCGTTGTTGTTACGATTCCGAAAAGCCATATTAGCTTTATTGCTTTATGTGGATACGGTGGTGTAGAGTTTCTATTTTCGTACACGATTCGCGAAAACAGGGACGTTGTCAAAATAGATTTTGTTTATGTAGGATAGCTAAATATTTCAGGATGTTATAGGGTGTTCGTAATTGATTTATAAGTTTAGTTTCGCTCTCTCTATTTCTAACACATAACATGAGAAAGAAATGGGAGATATTTGACAGGTCTAAATTTAGTTTTAGAGCTGTCAAATATCTTGCATCATTTAGACGCGACTAAATTCATGGCCGTTAAATTTCCGCTCAATACAAGCAAGTGGATTAATTTGACAAGTCTAAAATATATTCCGTGAGACCACCCCTTTCTCATGTTTTTATTTAGAAACAGAGATTGCATTTTAAGCTATATTTGACACCAGAATGACGGGTCAAAATAATGTTTTTAGTGCTCCGGAAAAGAATTATCAAGCGTCGGGTCTGTCACTCAGTCACATGACAAATTTAGTCGCAAACTGGTAAAAGTTGAGCGTTGAAATTAGGCACAAAGATAAAACAAAAAAAAGGTGTTTAACAAAGATAAAAAGTTTCGTAAAGTAATGATTGTTAGATTTCGAGTCTTAGGGGTAGATCCCGAAGGAATAAAAGATACGTGAAAAAAATAAAGGGGATGAAACCAGCATTTAAAAAACACCTGTTATTTTTTTGTACTTTTTGTGTAATAATTGTAGGTACAACAACTTCAAAATCGATTATGCAGAGTCATATCGATACCAATAAATAAAATTGAAGTGCTTGTTTTAAAATCAAAATAACAGCTTTTTTACTAAATGTATATGAAGTATATACAGTACCTATAACAAAACAACCGTTTTTAAAATTTTTGTCTGTATGTATGTTCCGGATAATCTCCGAAACGGCTGGATAGATCTTGATGGGACTTTCACTGGCAGATAGATGATGTTACAAGGAGTAACTTAGGCTGCGTGGGCGAAGCCGCGGGGCACAGCTAGTTGTAGATGAAAAATAATTTTATTGTATAATATATGAATACCTACCTCAGCAAGCTTAGGTGAACATGGATTAGAATAGCAGTTAGGGTATATACTTCTTTTTTTCTTAATGAACAAGGCTATGGAACGCATTGGCTAAATCTCAGGTTCATATAATAACATTTACTTTTAATTAATAAAAATCAGTAGATCCTGACAATCCCGACTTCCTGAATCTAGGATTTTTTTGGCGTGCACGATAATTGGTCCCGTCGCATTGAGGCTACGACTCAAAGACGAAACATCAGCCAGGAGGCATAGTCATTTCAATATTTGCACACTTTTTTACGCTTTAAGAATCATCAATTCAAAAATACTAAAACTGTATAAAAGTACAAAACATTTCTCACTTTTACATCAGTTTGTTAAAAGCTTTACAGGTTTATATATGATTGAAAGTACCTATACTGTGAATATAATACAAAAGCGAGCCGTCTTTTCACAATAATAGTTTTCCGCCGCACGACATGTTCACCACATATCGGATCGATGTAACACCATTGTACGTCGCTAATTTTGTTATCTCTCGCAGATAAGCAGTGGGCAGAGAGGCGGTGGTTCGGGCCATGGGACCGCGTCATAGATGAGACAAACTACGCAGAAACGACAACCAAAAATATGCATCCTATACGGCAAGATGTACTCCCGCCGCAAGCACTTGTGGCTAGCCCCTCTGCTTGGGATAGCCGTGGGAATGCGTGGAGTGCAGCTTTGGGAGCCGTGGGAGGAGCTGGAACAGTGCTTCTGGTAGCTGTTCTTGTGCTGGTTTGGAGAAAGCCGCGACGCCGTGAGCTACCGCTGCTAGCTCCAATGGACGTTGCACAAAACGCGAGTATTCATTTAATCTTAATTTAATTTGTTCTACGAGCATTGGTTCTTTTTGAATACACATTTTTGATCTCGTTATTACACTTTAGGTAAAAAATTGTGTCAGTTTTTTATTAGGTAAGTTTTAAATTCTTCTGTACGTTATTTTTAATCTACAATCAGCACTCTTATTATGACTACAAGATATTGAATTTAATGGCTTCTCAAGCTGGCCGCGGGCAATTTGATATCGTAACAATTAAGTTGAGTTACTTATAGACGTATAAAAATATTTACTTTGATCGAAATTAAAAAGGAAAAATTGTTCGATTTAAGCTATAATAGGGCCTTTTTCCACTTTGCCTTTCTCTTTAATCGCTTGCCGTCAGGGTTTGTGATTTCTCGAGGTTTTTCATTTCTCTGGTTTCAAGAATTCTCGAGTTCCATTTCGAGGGAAAACGAGAAAATGCTTTTTAGTACTGTTTGTTTTTTATTTATACCAAGCAAATAAGGCTCTAAAATAACTTTAATGCAAACTACTAAAAATTCTAAGCCTTTTCGCACACGGGCCACACGCTACAACCACAAAACTCCGTCACGCCATGACGCTTGTGGTCGTCGAAAACCGCCGTATCGCGCTTCTTCGCAACGCTGACCACTAAATGTCAACACAAGCTTCATGTGGCGGCGCTTAAGGGCTGTAGCGCGAGGCCCGTGTACGAGCAGGGTTAAGGATCTAATGACAGCACCATGCTTCAACAATTTTAAGTTAACACAGGTACACTATTCATACGAAATCGTATGAATAGTGTATCATTTTGAGTATTTTTACAGAATAATAATTTTTCTCTTGGACTCTCTGGACTTTTCTCTAGCCAATTACCCCGGAACGAGACCAGCTGATTTCCCGAGAATTCCCGGGATGAGAATTCCTGGGTCTAAATTCTATTTACCAATAATACTTGTAACTATCCGATATATAGGTATACAATAGGTATGTACTTAGATCAACACAAGGTTGTGAATTATTATAGCAACCAGGGAAATCTTATAAAGGTCAAGCGAAAATGGTCATATAGTGTTCAGCCACTTTATTGAAAAAAAAAGTGTAATTTTCTTTCCTTCATTTTGACTTAGAATTACAACATAGGATACCTTGAACGCAGCTTTTCAAAAAGCTTTTTCACATTTGTATTAAATTAATGTTCCAAATTGTGGTGTTCCCTTTTTTGTTAAAATTCTGATTAATGTAAAAACTTGGTGTAAATAACGCCGTAACTTGATGCGGTGTTTTCGTACGTAAGTTACGCAATGAATCCTGCGACCCTGAATACAAGCTCTTAAGCATTTAAAAGATGACTACTTGAATGAAGCTGATAAGTGACGCGAAGAAGCTTTGTCCTAACTTTCTTGCTGTCGATTTAACATCGGTTTAACATTAGACTACCATCTCGTCTAATCTTAGAGATGACGTGGTCGAAAGTAGTGAACACACCAAACTGAAACAACTGGCGCACAAGTGTAATGCGTAAGTGGCGCAGTCGGTAGGATACTTGCAATTTATTTTAAAAACAGCTCAAGACTGATTTTTATATTTCTTGGAGGAGTTACACACGTTTTAATTCGGGATACCCACAATTCATTACAACAAGTACATCAACTGAAACACACTGATCGGCAACAGATTTTTATTTCAAGTTATATGGTTGGTAGCCCATCGCTGAAAAATGACCTGTAACCGTGTAAAACTTCACAAAGGCCAAGATTCTTAGCGTGCCTTCTATAGTTTGCGGACTTATTCATACGCATATATACTGGTACTGATATATTTCATACTTCTCTGGTCGGCAATTTTGTAGCAAAAACATGGAATATAATCCCTCCGGAACTTTCAAAGCTAACCTAAAGCATTATCCTCGCAAACGTAACCTCTATTATTCTTGTAATATAATGGATTCCCTCTCTATATGTTTTATCCTTCGGACCTGTGTGTTCCCTTCCCATTTATGTTCGTGTTCTTTCAACTGACCATGATATTATTAAGATTAATGCCCTCGAATCAAAGCGAGATCTCAGATGGGTGCACGAATCATGATTTGTAACGTGACGTGTAGAGCTTTATATGTAGGTTTGGACATATAGAAGCAAAAGTCCACGACTATCATATCTGAATCTTAGCCTAAGTTAAAATAGCTCGCTGAAAATAACTTGTCCAGTTTTCAATACAAATCGCATTTAGACGGAAGTAGTGTGAAAGTTACCATTACAATTATCTACTACAGAATTGTTAAGGGTGAGCAGATCCTAAAATATATTTTTTATATTACTTACCTGGTCATGAAACGAGCAGATCGTCCTGATGGTAAGCATAATGCCTGCCATAACAATTGCCGTGTCATCCGGGAGTTTGAAACATATAGCCTGCGTGGTATTGCAGTGCTCTCATTACCCCGTGATATCACGTGTTAAGGCTCATAAATACTTATTTATAGAACTCGTTGTAAAATGCGAGCTCGTTATTTTTTATTTTAACCGTCTTCGTGTGCACATAAAAGTTGCTCCTCCCCGAGATCTTAGAAGAGTGATAATCAAAGACTGTGCAAAATACTCTATAGTCAAAGAAATTTTTGGACTATATATAGCTACTAAGTAGCTTTACACGCTCCAGTGTCGTAGCTGACAAGTTCACATTCAAATTATAAAGCAATTCGTTAAAAATCGCTTAGCATGTAGCAAAACCGAGGTCCCATATTCAAGCGATTGACCACAAACCGCCAAGTGTCCTTCCCAGGACGCTGAACGCTGACGTTGACGCTCATTTTCAATCGAAAATTGGTGCTTATTTAAAACGTGTGACAGTTCTTACATTTATGGTACTGATATTTAAATTTGGTTTACTTTAAAAACAAACTAAGACATAAAAAGTAGTCTAATTGTTCGTTATTTATGCAAATTAAAAAATATTCTCAAAATTTTTATCTTGACCGGGTAAAAATTATAAAAGAACATATTTTTTTCAAATTTCTCGCCTCCTCACGGACCATCCACCTTAATTCATTATCCCTAAAAGTAAACATCAATGACAAGCACCAAAGATGGTGGCACCATCTGAGATTAGCTCTGCCTGTGGCTCTGTGCCACTGAACAGTTCGTAAATGTACATGTCTTCTACTTGTGTAATTCTATTGTGTCTATATTGTTAAAGCTTAAACAAATTGTAATTAACGCTGTTTAATTATCAAAATAAAATAAGAGTAAGGCTTCTGGTAAGATTATGGTTAAATATAGAATAAAAATTATACATAAATAATCCGCGCTTGGAATCTGTAAATAGCGAGAACGAAATCATTTATTTTCATCTCGCCATGTGTCTGATTCCTTGCTATTATTAATTTCATCTGTCAGATTATACCTTGGAAAGGGAACTCAGAATTTCTCGTTCAGTTATATTGGACATGTTGGGAAACTTTTACCTTGTCGCATAAAATGAATTAAGTTTTACCTTTATAAAAAAACTTTTGCTGAAGGGCGAAATGTAAATATTTATGGCGACGCAAATGACTTTTTTAATAGAGAACACGTCTTGAAAGATGAGATTCTTGTTGTTTTTTAAAGCATGCGTTATATATACTATAGTGTAACGAGGCGAGCATGTCATTTGCTTGATGGTAACCATAACGCCAGCCTATAATAATACATCGATTTGGTTTTATTTTGGTATATTACAATAAATCCAGGGTGACTCTGTCCGTTTGATAGATAGAAAACTGTTTATTTGCGCACTACAGTGGAAACAAAAACCCTTGCAGAAGATCCTTGTCTTTACTTAATCTAGTACCAAAGGGACGCCTTATCGCTTAAAGCGATGCCTTCCAGGCAATTTTTTTTAACGCTTACACTCATACCCCCGCACTAGGATTCCCTATGTCGCAGGTGGCATGGACACACATAGATACACATCACAAACATCCAAGACCCGAGAACAAACTTTAACTTTACACAAAATCTGCCCCGGCCGGGAATCGAACCCGGGACCCCTCGCTTTGCAGGCAGGGTTACTACCAACTTAGCTACGGAGCCGTCGCCGCCGTTAAATTTAGATTTTGGTAAAGATCTAATAAAAACCCCGAATAGATCAACGTTAGTAAACAAGCTAAACTTAAGACTTGGGACTAGCTGTCAAGGTGACTCATGTTAGAAATGTTGGCACACAGTCGTAGGTGCTTGACGATTTTCAAATTGAGAGTGGTAGCTAGCTGAGCCAGCATTAAAAATGCCTTCCCACCAGGACAAGATTACTTGCACCGAAAGCTTATACGACTTCGATGTTTGTAAGACTCGTACCCTTGGCCTACCGAGAGGCATCGTCCTAAATACGACTAAGATAACATCGCTTTAAAAAACCACCACACGTATTATAAACCTATAATATAATATAGCTTGTTAGTGGGAGGACTAACTCTTCTGCGAGTGTCCGTCTGGGTTGTTACCACCGCTTTGCTCGTGAAGTCTGCCGCCAAGCAGTAGTGTGCAAGCATTACTGTGTTCCGGTTTGATGAGCAGAGTTTCCAGTGAAATTACTGGGCTTATGAGACTTAATACCTAATGTCTCAGGGTAACGAGCGCACTGCAGTGCCGCGCAGGCCTTTGTGTTTCAAAGTTCTGGGTGGCACTGCAATTTTTATGGGCCGGTGTTATGCTTACCATCAGGCAAACGACCAGCTCGTCTAGTTACCAAATAAAAAAATAAAAAAAAGCTTTTACTAAAATTGTTGCTCCAACAATCGCATGTTCCCCTGAGCGTGTGACATGTCACGATGAAATTACCCCAGCAAAAGCGTTTAACTAGATGAAAGGGTTAATTCACAATGTGAAAGCTCATTACGTGCCTTGTAATAAGCGAGATAAGAAACGCATGTCTTGATTGTACTATCAACTGTGTGTGAGTGCTTTTCGAATAATACTCACAAAATTGTGTACTGCGCTTTCAGTATTTTACTAATTATCTAAACTAATATTATAAAGAAGTAATGTTTGGATATATATTGAATACTAGCAAGATATTTGACTTCACGGTGTAGCTGCTGACGTCATAGCATAGCACTACAGCGGCACACCATGTTCGACCTGTATTCTTACACTACATTCCAAATTAAATCAAATAATATATGTTTTTTAAAGTATGATCCTAACATCTATCGAGCGCGTCACTGAGCTCACTAAATCAAAAAATGATACCGACTTTATTCGTATCGAGCTTAAAATCAAGAAGGCGTGCTAACCGGGCCGTTAAGATTTTACATTTTTAATTATCGCTCCTCCACCGCCGACTTTATTTAATTGTAGGGGAGCGTGACATTTAGAATATATACTGTAAACTTTACTAGCGTTGAAAATGTTCGTGAATAAGTATTCAGTCACATAGAATAGAACCTAATTTGAAAAGTTGAGAGCTCGTACTTATAAAAGTTATGAAACTTACACCGCTCTTGAACCGATATACCAATAACCATGTGATGTAATACTGAAAATAAGCCTGTAGAATGAAAGCCTATCTATCTATACTAATCCTTACTATAATAAATGCAAAAATGTGTTTGTAGGTTTGGGGGTCAGTTGGTTTATTCTTATTTCACGCAGCAACAACGGACTGCCGGAGCAATGGACGTCACGCAGCATCGGAATGCTGCGTGATTTTTGGCATTAGGTAGATTTTTTTTTTATTCTATTTTGAAACGAGACGAGCAGGTCGTTTGCCTGGTGGTAAGCATAACGCCGGCCCATAACAATTGCAGTGCCACTCCGAACTTTGAAACGCAAAGGTCTGCGCGGCAATGTTTTCGAGACAACCAAATATATATATGGTATGACTAAGTGAAGAACGGTACCTAGTGCACTTTAAAAATAGCACTGTAAAAATTACATACAATAGGCGCGGTTGAAACGTGGGCGGATTAACTGTCAAACTTAGACTTAGCCAACGATGCAATGTGATGTTAGCTACAGGTGGCTTCTTTTTCAGACACTTATCAGCATGGTCGCTTTCTCGTTCTAACAATTCGGAGAGTCTGTGTTCCGGTGGGCCTAAATCCATTGCGCAATACTTGTATAATTTATATTATGTACCTATGCTTCTGTCGAAAAACATGATGAAGGTATTCATTAAGCTGCTCTCTCTCTCTAACTGAGCTGAGATAATGATGTATTTATTACCTCCGCTCTGTGGTTTGGCCGTATGCCGTAACAGAAACATTGTGGTTAACTTGTCTCATTATATTGTGTGTATAAATACTAAAGTTACGAGAAATCTTTCGAGCTCTCAAACTTTTATAATATAGGTACATGTTTGTTTTTCAGAGATTGACCTAATGGTCAATCTCTAATCTCTAAGAGTAATATCTTCAATCTATACAAATTAATAAAATTTAAGTGTCTGTAATATCAAAATAACAGCTTTTTACTAAATGCATATGAAAGTATATACGGTACCTTAACAAAACAACCATTTTCAAAAATGTTCTCTGTCTTTTTGTTCCGGGTAATCTCCCAAACGGCTGGACTGATTTTGACGGGCCTTTCACTGACAGATAGCTGATGTTACAAGGAATAACATAAGCTACTTTAATTAGGGTTCCGCGCAAAAAAATAAAACCCAAGAAATCCAAAATCTCCACGCGAGTGAAACCGCGGGCAGCAGCTAGTTATTAATAATGATACAAAAAGTTAAGTTAATAAAAAAAATTTTTCTTTCTACTTTACACATCCAGGGGCCTGTTTCATAAAAAATATTAGTCTAATATTATGAGTATTAGCGTCATATTATATATGGAAAAAAGAAAAAAAAGCTCATAATATTAGACTAATATTTTTTATGAAACAGGCCCCTGAGCCTTGAATAAACCAACATCAATATAAAAGAGAAAAACAATTGAATACTACGTGCCGTGTCGGCGTAAACAATTAACAGCGGATAAGCGACCGACCTTCGATCAGACGCGATAGAGCTACGGTTATCAATCGGCAGGGATAGATATCCATACAGTCACGACTGTACAAGCAGCGACAAGTTGATAATCATATTTATAGAACTAGTTAACGCTTTTCAGTTTATTGCATATATTAGATGAAAGGATTAAATTATGTAATGCCTGAGTAAGCTCTCTGAAATGATAGGATTATAATAGTTTTAACTCGATGTTCTAGGCTCTTGATAACTAAGAGCTATCGATAGCTAGACAAATGTAAAACCAAATATAACAATCTACGCTCTATGATCTCTTCGATCTTTTTTACGGAGTTAGGTGACGAAGAAAGAAGATCGTTTACCTGTTGTTAAGCGTCACATTTCTCCATTACAGTTGTAGTGTCACCAGATCTTTCTTTAATGGAAAATTCCTGAACTATGAAGATAAGAATATGGAACAAGGTTTTCCTTTCTTTTTTTGCTTTTTTATGTGCCGTATTTCGCTTGCCTTAGTTCGTGCAGTAACAGAACTAACATGGTCATTATTGATCATCCCATATATTCGTCTGTACTCGAATGAATACAGCTGTAATTAAGTAAAAGATGTTTTCCAGTATAACACAAACTATTGTACTTTTTGTAAATAAGTGCTTATTTCACGGCTATTTGGTGAAGATATTTAAAATTGAATTATGCACGTATCTTTATGTAAAATTTTACCAGTTTTCCTTACCCCTGCAATTTATTTTTATCAAGCTTTATTTTACAAACTTTGAAAAGCGCCATCTGCCGAGCTTTACTGCAATCAACATCTTATACCTTAGATACAACATTTCAGAGTATCGAGGGAGTTTATACCAAGCTCAAGTTCAATAAGTCCTGTGAAATGATGCAAGGTGGCGCCACTTGTATTCTGTAGAGGTTCGTAGCCGTAGAGTCACGAAGTTCTATCGTAGCAGTTGCTACGTCGTAGCAAATTGATTATGACGCTGGTTTCAAAACAGGCGCCGTTCGAAGCGCGACAGTTGATGTCTTGTTTAAAATTGTAATTGCTTTTGCGTCAAGTTACAAACTCTCTATTTTGTAGTCAAGTGTAGAATCACAGAATGATGATTAGCATTGTTGTTATTTTCGTAACGCAAGTAAATGGCTTTGTTTGCATAAATCACTTAGCATATACCATTCGGTAATTAGACAAAAGGTCGTTTTGCCTGATGGTGAGCATATCGCCACCCCATAACAGTTATAGTGCCAGTCAGAACACTAAAACACAAAGGCCTGCGCGGCACTGCTGTGCGCTCGTTGGCCGAAACATTAGGTATTAAGTCTCATATATGTAAGTTCAATAATTTCACTGACTACTAGTGTTACCCGTGGACCCACTAGTGGGTGAAAGCAGTGGGACCACGGGTAAAACACCAATACTATGTTATGGTTCTATTAAATTATGTGTGGTAAAGGCTGGAAAGACTGAAATCCAAGACTTGGTTAGTGCGAGGACTAACTCTTCTGCGAGTGTCCGTCTGGGTTAGTACCACCGCTTTGCTCGTGAAGTCTGCCGCGAAGCAGTAATGTGCAAGCATTACTGTGTTCCGGTTTGATGAACAAAGTAGCCAGTGAAATTACTGGGCTTATGAGACTTAATACCAAATGTCTCAGGGTAACGAGCGCGGGGTGCTATGCCGGGTAACCTCCACGCGGTGCATCCTGGGTACCTGTCAGCAACCTCTCCTGGTTGACTGATTTCGGTCCCGGAGAGGTTGCTGACAGGTAGCTAATAACCCGGCGAGGTGGGCCCCTCCGCGTGCCCCTCTGAATGGGTCAGCAGAGGGCTCAGCGGACGGGGCGCAAGGGCTGTGCGGGGCTCGAAGGCCGCAGGGACGGGTAGGGTGATGAAGAGGTAGGGCGCGCTGTCTTCCAGCGTGGGACCAGGGGGAGGGATCCTCCCCTGCTCCCGCTGGCAGCGCACCAGGGAAAAAAAAATGGACGTGACCAGGTGGAGAGAATCCCGTCCTGACCGGCGCGCCCTGGCCGTCGTCTGGGATCGGGGTTAAAGAGGTGGGGCACGCTGTCTTCCAGCGTGGGACCAGGGGTAAAGGAGCACCCCTGCTCCCGCTGGCAGCGCGTCAACTACGGACGAGAGGGACCCCCATCCTATAAGCGGTTTAGCTGTACCCGTGGTGGATGGGGGTTAGGAGAATGCTCTGAAGAGCATGGAGACGGGGGCGTGGTACTCTACGCTCCCCGTCTCCACTGGGAGGACCCGGGGTGCCGGATGCGGGGGCATCCGGCGTCCCGCACCTGTTTAGGTAGGGCCATCCCGAGGTGGAGGCGATGCGTTCGTGTTCCGGCGCATCGCCTGAGCCGTGCGGGGGAGTTTCCTCTCCCCGCGAGGCGGGTCCGTCCTAGAGGACGGACGACGGCTGACGGGGTCGCGAGGAGTGTGTTTACGGGCCCGTGACCCCGTCCGAATGCTGAGCCGACAGGAAACACCCGGTGGTTTTAGTGGGTAGGACGCTGTGCAGTGGGCAGGCGGCGAGTCCCACACTATCTCCGCAGCCCCCCGGGTGCGGAGATGTGCGTGAAGGCATTTCCCCGGGAAAAAAAAAAAAAAAAAAAAAGGGTAACGAGCGCACTGCAGTGCTGCGCAAACCTTTGTGTTTCAAAGTTCTGCGTGGCGCTGCAATTGTTATGGGCCGGTATTATGCTTACCATCAGGCAAACGACCAGGCTCGTCTCGTTACCAATAACATTAAAAAAACTTACGGACCTGCTTAAAAAACTAAACTACGAAATACCTACCAAGCATTATAAAATGCGAAATCTCCATCCTCCATCTAACGAAGTGGTAATAAAGCGCTCCGATGGCGTCCGCGATATTAAAGGCGCGTTTTACACCCTGCGCTTCATTCCGCTGGTTATAACCAGTTACCGCCGGTTCATAAACTCAGAAACTCCACTTTGCGTTTAGTATAAAATCCGCAAACAAGTCGATGAAACATATTACTTATTATTACCAAGTGGTAGGACTAACTCATCTGCGAGTGTCCGTTTTGCTCGTATAGTCTGCCGCTAAGCAGTAATGTGCAAGTATTACTTTGTTCCGTGTTGAGGAACAAAGTAATCAGCAAAATTACTGGGCTGAGACTGCCCATTTTCACTAACCCTAGGGGGCGCCTAAATTGGATGCCTAATCATTTAGGGGTTACCTAGGGCAGAAGAACGTTTCACCAATCTTTAGAGTGTTCTAACGGTTTATATTTAGGTTTTTGCTTAGCTTAGGAGTTGTTTATTTAGGCGTCGACTTATTGCTCTTTGGTGAAAATGGGCATGAATACCTTATGTCTCAGGGTAATGACCGCATTGAATGCCGCGCAGATCTTTTTGTTTAAGGTTTTGAGTGGCATTTCAAATGTTATGGGCCGGCGTTATTCTTAACCATCAGGGAAACGACCAGTTCGTCTCGTTATCAAAAATATTTTGTTTTACTAAGTTGACGTACTTCTTAGCAAAAACCACGTAACAAACCATTGAATTCTTCTCCCATACTAAACCATCTGATCTTGGTTACAGAAGACGCGGTTTCAAATCGTTGGTAGCGAAATTTTTGAAATGTATATTTATTCTCATGAATATTCGATCGGAATGGGCACATTTTGAATATATTTATACATTACAATGATTATCGCTTAAAAGTTCCCAAACTTAATCTGTTTGGGAACTTTTAAGCATGTGTTGTTTAATAATCGTTACACCGATACCTATTCTGTTTTAGTAATAATGAATCGATATTTATTATTACTAATGACAGCTCCTGTACAAACAGAAGTGCCATGACAAATTCAATTTTCTCTCAAAGCGCTTCGTTTTGAAGTACAAAAACTTTATTTGTATATTTTTATATTTTCAATTTTCTGGGGAATGGACGGTGATGCAATCCCTGTACGTCCTTTAAAAGAGCTAATAACTATGAGCGGACAGGGCGTTGAACTCGGGTCGAGCCACGCCGTCAGCGTATTTATACACTTTTAATTTTCAGAGGGAATGGCCAGAGATGTAGCCCTTGTGTGCTTTAAAAGAGAAAGCGCTGATAGCAAGCGCGGAGCGGACGTTGAACTTCAGGTCGAGCTATATTGATAGCGGATAACAAAATATAAATAATGATTTTCACGCTTTTCTTTTTACTACAAACTCACCTGATCTTTATGTTTTGACGTAGTTTGTTTACTTTGAACGTAATCGAAAAACAAAATAAAGTAAACAATGTTTTCTAAGCGCTTAAGTTTAAAAGGTATAGTTGTGTACGTTCTACGTGTCTCTGAACATTCCTTTATTTTAGTGTATGCCGATTATTAACTTCCTTCTGTCCTTTGTCATCACAAAATCATGCATGTTTTATTGATGCTAATATTATATTATGAAAGTTATAATTTCTCTTACCTCTTCACGGCTTAACAACTAAGTAAATTAGGCAGGTATGTGGAGCCAAACAAAGGATAAAGAATTAGGCTGGCTCCACATATTGACTACAACGGCAGCCTCAATACCACTCGCCCAACGTGTGGATCTAGGAAATAGCATTAGCCCCAACGTTGGCGCGAGCGTTCGCAGTGGTATTTACTAGATTATAGGGTCCACACATTGGACGAGTGGCATTGGAGCCGACGTTGGGGCCAACGTATGGATCCGGGGTAAGAGCTACTATTTTATAAAAATCATTAGCTAAATATGCCAAATACAATGCAGGGTAGCAGGCATCATGCTCTAGTTGTCGCCTGCCTAGCTAACGCCCTGAATTGAGATTAGATAGCTGGAATTGGGAGTCAGTCCTAATCTGGGTTAAGGCGTATATAGCAGCTAAATAGTTTCATTTAAAAGGTTTTTAGCAAAATCAGATGAGCTTCTGGCACTGGAAAAAAATATATGTCATTAATCATATTACCGATAATGTTGTTATGATCAAAATTAGTTTTTACCGAATTTACACGATCAAATAAATGTCAAAGTGACCTCTAAAAATAAGTTTCAAATGAAATATCACTGTTATTTATAAATGTATATTGATATAATTAACAAGACTTACGTATTATATAATAATAAAAAACTTGGTTGTCGTACATTTTCGATTAGGCATCTAATTTTGAAATTAACTTGTTTTTTAGATTTTTTCTCAATTTTAGTGGCCCGCGCGGTCTTCCTTTTCTTTTACACCAACGAAAACTTACAGTGTGTGTAAAGAGGATAGAATGATGAATGTCCTTGACTCGGGACACCGCCTTAAATGTATTTGAAAGTAATAGCACCATCCAGTATGAAAAAACAAGTTAAACCTGAACAATTAACAGTACAATGTCAGCGAATAGCTATATGTGAACTGCTATAATGTCCACCTGTCCGACTCTCAATGGCGCAATTAGTGACAGAAGTTACAAAATTCATAAACATCGAATTTTACCAATACACGCAAAACATTTCGGCACTTTGGCTGTATTGGGACGTGAATTGGAAGTTTGCTTACGTTCATTTACTGTTTTTGCTATAATATGTATGGCCTGGTTTTCTATACTTGTCCAATAATGTAAACAAACTTGGCGGGTGCCAACCAATGACAGCAATAGTGATACGATCGCTACCTCTTCGCGGCCGCTTCATTAGGGGGAGGCCTAGATTCTGCAGAGGACTTCTTCCTTAGCTTTATTAAATACAAGCTTCCACCCGCAGTTTCAAAAAAATCTTTATGTAACGGTTTGATATTATAGTCCATGTAACCAAGAGCTACAATACCGCAGATACAAAGCTTATTAAATTTTGTACGACTTTTTGTTAGGGGTTAAAAATACTATAAAACTTGGTATACGAGCTACGATATATCAGTATACGGGTATTCCCGCGGTACGCCTCGTAAATCGGATATAAATGCAGTCGCGAACTATACGCAACTGCAGGATATATCCAACTAAAACTTTGCACATAGATATAAGTTGTGAACGTAATATACCAGTTAGCTTTTATAAATACGATATCTAATTAAAGATATAACTAACACGAGAAAATGACGCTAAATTATAATAGAAATACTGTCGAATGTCGTATGCGAGGTAATAAAGAGCACTGACGGAGCCATGGTAATAACGGTACGCCTCATAAACCGGGTAAATCCGGAACTTTGCACGCAGGTAAATTATGTGTGCCCGTAGAGTGTAGCGATCGATTTACCATTTACTTTAAACAGTACTGGCTGTTAGAGTACCGTTTACGTAAGTGGTTGTTTGGCTAATCTACAACACGCCATTGTTGTTTTTATTAATCTGGATATCTTACCGATTGTTTTACTTGATTACGGGCTATCGCTTCTGATCTTTAGTGAAGATAGCACACCGCGGCTTCGCCCACGTAGCCTAAGTTACTCCTTGTAATTTCAGTTATCTGCCAGTGAAAGTCCCGTCAAAATCGGTACAGCCGTTTAGGAGATTACCCGGAACAAACAGACAGACAGACAAACATTTAAAAAATGGTTGTTTTGTTATAGTTACCGTATATACTTTCATATGCATTTAGTTAGGTCGAAGATGATGATAAATAAACTGAACCTATACAAGTGACTTTATAAAAGCGGGAGCTGACTTCTACGAAAATATGGCGATATTTGAAATTTGATCCCCCATTTTTCCACCTTTAGGGGTGGTTTTCTTTAGTTATATATAAATGGCGTGATGTATACCCTACTCATTAAAAAAGAATCATATACAATCGGTTGAGAATTAACGGAGACGTAACGTAAAGACAAATCAAACAAGCCCAAACTCGAGGGGGTACTTCTACAAACGTGCATAGTTGCAACTCACAGGTGAATAAAGAGTTATCTATCAATAGTAAATGTGAATATTGTTTGTATAAAAAGCTGGCATGATGTGACAATATTACGATGTCTGATAAAGTGTACAGACATTGTAGACATTGAAAGCGATAGTCTGTGGAACTGAGTTCAACATTATTATCAGCCTCTTAAGCTCCCACTGCTGGGATACCGGCCGTCTTTCAGAGAGGGAGAGGTATGGGCCGTAATCCACCACGCGGGCCCAATGTGGCTTGGTAGATGTCACATATCCTCGAATTTTGTGGTTTTTGAACATACCGATTTCCCCACGATGTTTTCCTTCACCGTTTTAGAGCGAGTGTGAATAATCCGCACATAACTTGATATAAGTCATTGGTGCGGGCCGAGTCGAGATTCGAACTATGGTGCGTCGGATTGAAATTCGCACAAGTTCCCGCTCGGTCACACTCGCTCTTCAACATCGGTGTTGGAATATTCAAAAGTGTACCTTATCGACATACAAACATTGTAAAACAACTACGTTATGGTTTTTTGGGTGTTTGCTATATTTTGTCGCATTTGTTGAACGCAATTCAGTTCGTGCAACGTAAATTACGCAAACCACAGTCGCAGTGGCCACCCTCTGCACACCTTTCATCGCATTTCCGCTAGCTTATCAAATTATCAGCCAAAATATATTCCACCAGGCGTAGCGTTCGGTTGTGCCAAAACGGCCTTACCGTAATAATAGTATTAAAGCTCCATTTTCGCTAAAAGCTCTCAATTATGTCGGTCCCTTTTAATGGGAAATCTAAAACGAAGGGTAACTAATAATAGACCCTAATTACATTTTGCGTTCAAGCTAAAATTAGCTCTAAAACGTACGAGGAAAGATCGATGTCGCGACTTAATCATGAAGCTTTTTATGACATTTTGCGTTTTGCTTCGACGCATACATCTTTGTTCTTGACCCAGAAACCTTTATCCGACCGGTTTTTAATGATTTAGAAGACAGCTAAAATTACTTTTATTGTTTCTTGACAGATTAATTATTGATTTAACGAAACGCGGTAATTATTCGCTATAAGTTTGCTACGCCCCTAGCTTCAATGCAGTTCTGAAGTTAGATGTAGTAGCGGTTAACGCCTTTTAGAACACAAGGACTTTGGGGAAGAGTATTGGCTATCTCTTGCGCGTGTAAATAAGTCATGTTGTTTCTACTTCCGCGACACAGGCATACTCTCTGAGTCAAAGATATACAATTGGATCAAGCAGAGCATTCTCGAAACGCGACGTACCACACATTGCTTTCATCTGTTATATATCCACTTGGCTATGAATGGCATAGACTAAGAAACAAGCATATGCTTAAAATTCTATGGCAGTTAACAAACTAATCTCGCTGCAGCTATCTTCATGCGAAGTACGAATTGTGATTTAATTCGAAGTTTGGCGAAGTTTAACAAATTTAAACTAGCACTATAACTATAATTTAAATTAGTTTTAAGTTTCGATGATTGTTTAATACTCAACCCAATCGAAACTACTAACCTCTCTTAAAAAAAAACAGATAAAATAGAAAAAATAGATAAATAGATATAAAAGAAAAACTATTAACTGAAAACTGAAAAATTTTAACATTCTCTCTACTCTACTCTAACTCTACGATTCTATGTAGGCAGCTACGCCATAGTCGTAAACAGTTACGTGCGTAGCAAATGTTCTACGAAATGTCTACGCCGCATGTTTGTAAGTGATGACTAATAAATATGAACAATAGTTCGTTAATTAAGTATAGAAATGATTAATTAGTTAAATAACATATGTATACGTATTTCTAAATTCAATATACTCTCGATGACTATTACAGTTTCGCACCTATTTTAGGAGACGAGGAGTACTTACTAAGTTATATGGCTACGCACGTGTGAAATCAAGTCAAATTGTAATTGTTGCCTGTAATTGTTATTACAGGCTACATTTTGACTTTCTCTGTGTTCTATTGAACACAAGGATAGTATAGCGTCCTATGAATGAAAGAATCGGACCAGTTGCACTGGTTCTAAAGTTTTTTTTTATGTTATTTGATAACTAGACGAGCTGCGGCGCAAGTACGGATCTTTTCGGTCGATAGAATTCGATAAAATTGACAGTTCAAATCGATAAAGTGTGTTTCATCGACTTTTTATATAATTTATCGAGCCTAGAAACAATAAACAAAAGTTATCAGTAAGCTAGGTCAAATCCAAAGAGAATATAGAGCTATTACAATACTTTACAATCAGACTTCGGTACTCGCAACTTTCGATAAATTTATCGATTTTTTCGATTCGACAAATTTATCGATCCGACTTCCGTACTGGCGCCGCTGGTCGTTTGCCTGAGGGTAAGCATAACGTCGGCCCATAACAATTGCAGTACCATCCAGAACTTTGTGGTAACAAACTTTAGCTCTTCATATACGAGTATCAACTATAGATCACATAAATATAAAATCACCGTGTTCAATAATAATAACAAGCGACTGAACCAATCACTTATGCTTCAGATAACTTCAGATTCATTAAGTAGTATTTAAGTATTTGTATAAATATTTTCCTCAACGAACCTCTTCCATTGTCGGAGTTACATGTGCCTAGGCTTAAACCTTGTCTTACAATACAATTGCCTGTTTAGTTAGATAACTCTATTTCATCAGCGTCGCAAGTATGGAAGTCCGATAAATTTGTCGAATCGAATAAACTGATAAATTTATCGAATGTTGCGATTACCGAAGTCGGATCGTAAAGTATTGTAGTAGCTTTATATTCTCATTGGATTCGACCTAGCTATTCGATGACTTTTGTCGGTTGTATCAAGTCTCGATAAATCATATAAACAATCGATAAAACGCAATTTATCGATTTTAACTCTCAGTTTTATCGATGGAAAAGATCCGTACTTGCGCTGTAGGACTAACAGCATCTAATATCCATCAGTGCAAGCAATTGGAAGAAGATTTATTTATTTTATTTATTTATTTCTAATCATATCCTATTCTAATATCTGCCTTAAGATTAAATAATGTGTGTAATTTATAGTTTTAATTCCGCAAAGTAACGCCTGATTCCATCAAATATATCTGCCTTAACTTACACTATTGCATTGGGAACGTCCTGTATTAATAATTAAATTTGATATAAATAAAATAAATAAATTATTGACAGTCGCTATTAGCAGGGACGGCTGTCAACCATCACACACAACAAATCTCTCACGACATACATAATTTAAACCTTTTCAAGTAAAGGCGGGTATTCATTGAGGGACAATGTTACGCTACATGACACGCAGTACCAATTGTTGCTCTTTACTAAGTATAATAAATGCGAGAGTGTGTATGTACGTTTATTGGTTTGTCCTTCTTTCACGCAGCAACGGAGCAACGGATTGACGTGATTTTAGGCCTATGCCAATATAGTTCAAGGACATAGCACACTTTTATCCCCGAAAAATGCACGGTTCCTGTGGGAACGTGGGTGAAACCGCGGGCAGAAGCTAGTAAAACAATAAGGGTCATGGCAGCCATGGAAATTGCCCTCGAATGAATCGTGCTCCCAATGTTTCCTTGTGATGTCTTATAGATTATTGGCCACATGTCCCACCTACTCGCCCTATGCTTTTACGACCTCTATTCAAAAACACTGTTTAACAACCACTACGTGATCAGTGCAGACGCCGCGGTAAGTGAGCGGTGGTGCGCAAGTGTTATATGTAGCGTAAAGCGGAGCAGTCGTCGCTTTGATCCCAGGCAGGGCTTCGAGACAGCACTATCTGGCCGGATTGCCGTTCTTGTCTATTTCGTGGTTTTTATGGCTTTGCATCATGCCGCGCTTGAGCGTGTTTTATCTCGTAATCCGCGCTTAATGCAAAAGCATGGTTATATTGACAGCAAAACGCATAGTAGCATAAGCGTCTACGGTCTGCATTAGAAGGTGAGTCAAACTTCGCTATGAGCACTATTCCGCGCCTCATCAAAACTCTCAACATGTTACGTGTAACGCCAAACACAGTTGCCAGACGTAAACCCAGCTTAACCAAAATGGCTCATTAAATATTAAAAGGCGAATAACTAGTGCGATGGCCCGAGACAGTGTTTCTGGGGAGTATTCTAGTATTCCGCCTTCTGACTTTACCTTTTAGTAGCGAGGGTTAGGGCCTTTCTTCATAGGGTTACTTTGGAAACTCGAAGCTAAGTGTTTTTTTTTTAATTTACTGATAGTAGAGATAGATTACTGGTAGTCAGTAGTTATGAAACGTACAGAGACATAACGCTTCGAAACAGAAGTTACGCCCGAGAGCTTATTTATTATTATTATTTATTAATATGTGGGGGAGCGAGCTTCGCCCGGCACTTGATTTTTAAAACTTTTTTTTAATGTAGTATTGCTTTTTTACATGTAAGTACCCGAAATGAATTATCTAGAATAGAAGGTCGTTGACGACAAGAACGTCCCTTGGAAAAAGTTACTCTAAAAGCCCAAAAAAAAGTGCGCGACATTTTCTGCATATTTTTTAATGTCTATTTTTTAGTCTCTTCTAATCAACATCATTATTTAACAAAGTTCAACATAGTTCAAGTGAATCAGCTGATCTGGGGCTGCCCGAAAATTCTGTATTAGAATTTTGACGTAAACTTCAAATACCTTTTCTTCAATGAAAAATTCCGAATTTCTAAAACTCGTAAAACAAATGTTTAACTCAATTTTTAAAATTTTTGTCGGTCTGTCTGTTTGTTCCGGGTAATCTCCGTAATGGCTGGACTAATTTTGACGAGACTTTCACTGGCAGATAGCTGATGTTATAAGGAGTAACTTAGGTTAATTTAATTTTAAAAAATAATTAGGGTTCCGCTTAATAAAATAAAACTCATGAAATCCAATAACTCCGCATGGGTGAAACCGCGGGCAGCAGCTAGTTTTTAACATAAAAACTGAAGCTTAACACAACTAAACAAAAATGTCTCAACTGTTCATGTGTATACAACAAAGTCACATTTTATAGCTTATTTTCAATTGGAGATCGATTTCCCTAAGACATTCGTCGTCGTAAATCGACTTCCAATGTAACGTAGTAACACCCCTGTTGTCCTAGTTTCTATAGCAACTTATCTATGTATTCATACGTGATAACATGATTTCAGTATTTGCCGCTTGCGCGACCCACGCCACCTTTTACGCAAGAGTAAGCTTTGACTTTAGGTATAATTATTACTGTTTACTGCAAAGGTACAAAGGTAAGCTAGTCTTACCTGATAGATAACATGTAGTAAAAACTATAAAAGAAAATAGATTTTGTGGAGAGTATATCCTATTCATAATGTGACATGAACCGTAAGCAAAATCTAGCATTTTTCAGTTTGTACCATATTCGATATATGTAATCTTTTAAAACTTTTAGTACCTGATGTAAAATACCTAAAGACACCTTTTATACCTACAACGTCAACAGATACGCACTTCAAAACGATTTATCTTTAAATAAAGCGCTCAACCCAAGAAATCTGAAACTTTCACCGCAAAGCTCGTTTATGTCGCATCTAAATCAGAGAATATTTTTTAAAGTGTCTCCGCTTGAAAGGATTCGTCCGAAGTTGGCTATAATTGAATTTTATAGGAGATCGCCCAGTGAATCAGTTTTGGGGCCCGTTTCGTCGGGCGGGGCGGGCGAGGTTTAGGGCGCGGCGAGTGCGGGGCGAGGGAACTTGCGTCATTGATCGATGCAGCACTTGTTGCCGCGCTCAACAGGCGCCAAATATTATCTAAAATGCTATCGTACTTGGCAGCAACCTCCTTGTTACTTCTCCTCCCCTGGTACCTCGATTGTCACCAAAGAAATTACTGTACTGAGAATGGTGCGTTCCCCAGCGATTTTACTCTGATGAATTAATTTAGCGGTTGCTAGTGAAATTGTTGGGGCGTAAATTTAAATTAAAAACTTTTGCGGTAACTTTTAGTTGCTTTCAGCATATTATATTTCGTTGGAACAAAAAAATGTGTTTTTTTTATATTTGATATGCCCTTGATGCCTTCAAAATAATCTAGCGGTCATAATGAATGCCAGACTCGGACGCGCTAAGCAGCTTATGATTGAAATGGCTTTAAAACATAATGGCATGAGTAGGTATAATGTAATGAGAGTGTAATATATATGCTCTACAATTTAATAGATTTTAATGTTATCTAATAACCAACTGTATATTATTACTTTGAAAATTATTACCAGAAACGGGTTATTTACCATGTATATTATTTGATTTGAGTTTCCGATATTTCGGCGCTGTTGCAAACGCCATAATCACGGGAGAACTGAATATAGGTACATGGTAAATATCCCGTTTCTAGTAATAATTTTCAAAGTGTTGATGACCATGACAGTTTAAAAACCTATATTGTATATTATTATATAGTACTTATAGGTAAAAAATTGTAGTTAATTATCATCTCCGTCAATAGTTAATTTGTTGGATACCAAAACGTCCTCTCATCTTCACATAGGTAATTTCAATTTTATTAAGGAGGTTGTAACTTATTTAGAGCGGAGTTTTCTCGTGACCATGATCAATGCAACTTGATCGAATATCGATGTAAATAAAAACTGTGGTTCTTCATCGCGATTAAGTCCCGTTCGTGTTTTCATTAGAGCTTACCTTGGGCACTATTTATTGTTAACACAATTGTACGAGAAAGGCGAAGCTTATACATAAGTGCACGAATTTAAGGATGTGCTTTAGGCATGTTCGAACAGACATAAAGCTAATCCCTCTAAGCTAATCCCTATAAGCTAATAACGGTTTCTCAGCGGGCTGGCTATTTTAAGCTGGTGTATGTACCGTTCCTTGCAATATTAAGTACACATTGCATAATTCTTACAATGATGTCTTAGAATATGTATCATTTTATACAATGCGATTAAAATAAGAATAGGACGGGCTCGCGGCTAACTTCACGTCAATTGTTAGTGGGAGGACTAACTCTTCTGCGAGTGTCCGTCTGGGTTGTTACCACCGCTTTGCTCGTGAAGTCTGCCGCCAAGCAGTAGTGTGCAAGCATTACTGTGTTCCGGTTTGATGAGCAGAGTATCCAGTGAAATTACTGGGCTTATGAGACTTAATACCTAATGTCTCAGGGTAACGAGCGCACTGCAGTGCCGCGCAGGTCTTTGTGTTTCAAAGTTCTGGGCGGCACTGCAATCGTTATGGGCCGGCGTTATGCTTACCATCAGGCAAACGACCAGCTCGTCTCGTTACCTAATAACATAAAAAAAAAAAATGTTCAAGGTTTAATGTTTTTCTGTGTTGTACAATTTTGTTGAACTTTGAACTGACATTGAAGTGAAGTTAGGTGTGAGTCTGTCCTGTTCTTATTTTAATCGCAATGCAACTAAAGCTTTACAAAACTGCTAAACATTAACTTGTACTGCTTCGCATCCACCCATATTCAGTAATATAGAAATTATGAGATGTATTATTATTATTGCAAGCAACTGTATGAAAACATGGATAGTAGAACGTGCATACATTAGACTTAGGGGGGATCCATTAGCGGTTCAGTATAATTAAACTAGCTTAAAATAGAAAAGCCTTGGTTGAAAAGCGTATGGACAAGGCTGAAGCATCGGTTCTAGTCGAAACAACTAGCTCAAATGAGATACACCTACTTCCATCTCGCATACAAACACATGCCAAAATACATGGCCAGATTCTAAGTAACAAATGGTTTAAAAATGACAATGGTTCCGTCGCAAAATGATCACTTGTGATGATGAAGAGCATATGAAAATCAACAATGGTTTATTTTGATATATTTGATGGAATGAGGCGTTATTATGGGGAAGCCCATGTTAAATAAGCTCATATAAAAAAATATAATACAATCTATTTTCCTTCTGGATAAAACAACGTAACCTGAGGCTAGAATTCATTTGTTCTATTTAAAAACTTTGATAGCCCCCAGTACAAGTATAAAAACCAGCGACCGTTTTGAAAAAAGAACTTTACCTCCAACAAAGAAGGAAACCTGTAAAACGTAATTTTCCACAAAGAGGTTTCCCATTCATGTCGACCTTTGTTTTTAACTTTTTGTAATTTTATTCCTGGCCACGGACAGTGTTTTTACGAGTAAGTAAATAGAAAAGAAAAAAAGTGTAGAGGAAATGTGTCAGCTATCCAATCAACACGTTTAAAAAAGGTTCAGAAAGTTGCATAGCTCAAGCCCAAAAACAGAGATAGAAGGCCCTAAAGCTGTCAGAAACAGCTTCGAGGATGGCCTCGGTTTTTAACGGAAAATACATATTCAGTATTTACGTTTTTATCATAGTATTACAACCAGCTCCCGTGGTTTCTCCCGCGTATTGATTCTCACTGGAACCTTGCATTTTTCGCAAGATATATAAAGCAGCCTATGTTACTCTCCGGTCTATAGAGCAAAAATAACGTCGATCCGTTGCTGCGTTGCTTCAATGAAGGATGTGACATATATATATACTTTCTCATTTATATATAGTACGGACGGATAAAGGTATATTTTCTGTGATATTTTACGCTAAAACTAGTGATTTCATAAAAGAGAAAGTGAAAATTAAAAATAAAAGAATTCAACATTATCATTCAATTCAACAGATCTACATTAGCACCGCATAACTTCCTCATTCCTTTTCAAATGTTATACATCTCAAAATGTTTCAAGATTGTAATCAGGCATTCTCTGGTTTTGATGACGCGGCTTTTTCTTCATCTTTACGTAGCTTGAATTCACACAAAAGTCCGTGCCATCAAAACCTAAAGAGTACACTTCCGGTTTACTTACAATCTTGAAAGCTACGAAAGTAGATCTGCAAATCATCGACTATTTTTTTTAAAAAACTTTACGGCTGCACAAGAGCCAGTTCTAGGAACGTTTTCGCTTTACGGCTATTCATACAAATTTTCAAGTCCAAAAATCTTGAAATAAATGAACCGATTCGAATTTAAACTTTGTACGCATAACCATAATACCTACATAGATCTAAATAATTGGTAGAAAATATTTTTCAAATTCAAAATTGTTTATTCACATGGGCCCCAAGGGAGCGTTCATGAAAGTTAAAATTGAACATTCTGCGTGTACACCGTGTTTGCACAGAGCGAAACTAGATCATTTAGATGATTCATTTCAGTAACTGCAAAAACGCAATTTTGCACAAAGAAAAAACACCGAACGCAACTCGGTCACCCATATATTTCGTGAACGAAACAATTATATTTACGTAAACGTAACAACTGATTGGTAGCATAAAATCGATTAAATAATCCGCTCTCGCGTGTACTATGACTACGGAAATATCCCAAAACTACGTCCATGCACTGATAACTACGCCTCGTAGCGGATCGAGCACATTACCATACGTATGCATAAGCAAACATTGTGAACATGCTATCGAGTGATGAATTATATACTCCATTCCGATTGGAATTTGATGATGGGTAAGTGGTAGTGTTGTCGCCTGCCAAGCTATCGGTCCATGGTTTCAATCATACGACGAACGTGAGCATTCGTATAAAAAGCGACGCCTGCATCCTCCCCCGCGTCTTAGTTTTTCTTTGTAAAAATGTTTTTGCACTATTTTCTATTCTAGTATCGATTCACGCGATAGTATAATTTTGACTAACCGCGACGTTCAAGCCAAGTTGTATTGGAATAGACCCGTTTTTGTCTTACTAATTAGCTTGTTATCGACGTTTTATTTTATTCATTTATTTTTTATTTTTTTATTCATTCTTATTCACAACAGGCTGGGTACGCTTTCAATTGGTAGTGGGCAACTTTTTTTTATGCTATTTGGTAACGAGGCGAGCTGTCGAAATTCCCGTCCAAGTCGGAGATTACCCGGAACAAACAGACAGACAGACAGACAAAAATGTTTAAAATTGTGTTTTTGTTATAGCTACCGTAAATACTTTCATATGCATTTAGTAAAAAGCTGTTATTTTGATATTACAAACAGACACTTCAATTTTTTTTATTTGTATAGATTTCAGTAATATGATGAACAATGGTATATATTTTTTCCAGTGCCAAAAGCTTTTTGATTTTGCTAAAAAACCTCTTAAGGTTCGCTATTTAGCTACTACATCCTGTGTTTTAAAGTAAACAATTATTGCTAATTAAGTATACATGAGTGTGCATGTTATGCCGATATTTCACAGTTTTTCTTCAAATAGGTGAAAAAGCTGTGCGGGTGTGTCAACAAAATTTGCAGTTTCAATCCAGAGTTTAACTGTACCTGTCAATTAAGTTTTCCGCAAATAAGCGGTTTCATTTGTCAATTCAAATTATCCTTCCGCATTACCTACAGTCCATTTGAAATCAGAATTTTATTCCGATCGTAGTACTTATTTGTACTTTCCCCATTAAAGCAGGGCTTCGAACAACGATAAAACTTGAAGAAATCTATTTCTGTGTTCCTTGATAGGTTTCTTTTATCATCCATCGATTACAGACAGTTACTCACCCGAGTGCTCGTAACTTTGAACTGTCTCGTCTGCGCTATATCTATTTCGTTCGCTGTTTTTCATTTTAAAGTTACTCAATCAAGTCGCGTAAAATGGTAAAACATAATCAAATCAAATCAAAATTTATTAATAGGTTTTGCTATTATATGTATAATGTATATATCATACGTGTAACATTTCAATCCATTAATTAGTGAAATATGTAAAATGATTATACTCATTATATAATTTAAAATAAAATAATTCTCACAAATTGAAAAACTTTAGAGTTTGCGTCTCTACGCTACCAAACTTTTTTTGGACGTGAAATGCCTAGATCACAAAACAGACTACATAACTGGGTTTGACGGTTTGAGTGCCAAACTCAGTTATTCAATGTAAAGTTAAAACTAGTATAATATATAATAAAGGGAAAGGGTGAAATCACTGGGCTTATGATACTTAATACCTGATTCTTAGGGTAACGAGCGCACTGCGGTGCCGCGCAGGTCTTAGTGTTACAAAGTTCTGGGTGGCACTGTAGTTGTGGGCTGGTGTTATGCTTACCATCAGGCAAACGACCAACTCGTTTCCTTACCCAACAGTATAAAAATAAAAAAATGTGTAATCAAGGTTTTATTATGGCTGAATATTTTATGTCGAAGAGCCGGAAAGAATTCGATGCTTTCCGAGGGCGTTCGTCCGGCTCTCATCCGGTGTCAAAACCTGACACAGATTGTTTGCATTTCATTAAATTACTTTTGTTCGCATTTAATTGCTTATTACCGGTCTAAAGATAAATTGTCGGTTTGCTGCTTTAAATAGATGGGACCTGTTCGATCCAATCGCTGATTCCTTTACTAACTTGTTTTACTATTCACAGTTAAGCTGTTCTTCAACCCCAAAAGCCATTGACCCTTCAGCCTAGGCAAAAGGTTAAAAGTTACGTTAAGTTAAGTTAGGCTCTATGGCAGTTTATGGGTTTGCCATCTCGGCGTGAACAGTTAACCCTGTTAAAAAGCAGTGTCGCGCAGTGGCCAAGACGTCCCCCATGACCTTCTTTACCTGTTGCTTACGTCCCGGAGAAAGTGACTCGGGCAAATGCGCCGTTGTAGCCAGGGTTGCTAGCCTACACATTGTTGCTCACAATGAAGACTTTTTACTTGTTATATTTTTTTTCTACAAAACTAAAACTATTTCAATGTACTAGTATCAATAGACAAAGTGGCGCCCAACGTGGTACTATAGATCTCGAACGAATAATTACTTTGTGTTTTTTTTAAAACACTCTTGTTAAAAACGGCTTACTTCGTAATATTCAGAGATGTCTAGTCTTGGATAAGATTGGTAGATTTTCGTAACAACAAAAAAAATTAAGAAGTAGGTGGCCGCTTTGGTCCTTAAAAACTTTAGAAGCATTTCGTAATGATATTTCACAATTTTCACCCATTTTCTTTAAATTAAGCGCATCTTTTCAGCGACCTGAATTAAGTTACGGTAGATAAACACATGTGAAATAACACATGTCATTGGAGCACAAATGCCTTAACAATCCAGTTAGATGATTAAACACGGAAACGACCGTAATTGTAGTTAATCTGTGCAGTTCGTACTTCGTAACAATCAGCGCTGACCCGGATTCTAGTTACACGAGCCGTTACATTAGAAACTAGTTACACGCCATCTGTTAAACTCGAGAACATCTGGAAATAGTGCTCTTCCGTATCAAAAGCAATAAGCAATATTTTGTTAGTGGGAGGACTAACTCTTCTGCGAGTGTTCGTCTGGGTTGTTACCATCGCTTTGCTCGTGAAGTCTGCCGCCAAGCAGTAGTGTGCAAGCATTACTGTGTTCCGGTTTGATGAGCAGAGTATCCAGTGAAATTACTGGGCTTATGAGACTTAATACCTAATGTCTCAGGGTAACGAGCGCACTGCAGTGCCGCGCAGGCCTTTGTGTTTCAAAGTTCTGGGTGGCACTGAAATCGTTATGGGCCGGCGTTATGCTTACCATCAGGCAAACGACCAGCTCGTCTCGTTACCTAATAACATAAAAAAAAAAATAGAATCAAAAAGTCTTTTTAGGTATATGTCGCGGTTTATATGGCTTTATTTAATCCATTCCTTATACTAATATATTCTAAATGCGAAAATGTGTGTACGTGTTTGTGTGTATTTGTGTGTATGTTTGTTATCACGTTACTACTTACGATTTTTATGAAATTTTGAATATAGATTGCATAGATTCTGGAATGCGAGCGAGGCCGCTGAGCGCAGCTATTGTTAAATAAGGTATTTAATAGCCACCTTAAATTGATATGACATATCTTTATGACATATTATTTGTGACATAGACAAATGCATTCACAGCCTTTATTCGATAGTGAATGGGTAATACAAAGGAATTAAACATTTAGTTAATTAATCGTAGGAGTTACGTTCAGAAACACATGGACCATTTTTAGGGTTCCGCATTTTGAAATTGGTACAGTGAATGCTTTATAATACCACTTTTTCCATCTGTCTATGAGTGCAACAAGCTCATGTGAAAAATGGATTTATGTCCAAATAAATATTATATACACCAGACAGGCTCATGCCTGTTAACCTCATTAATATGAATTGCTGTACAATGTTAATGTTACTTGTATTGGCAATAAAAAGAGGAGACGTCCCTTACAACCCCTAATTTTTATACGAAACTTACCGACTGTTATCATTAAAACAAACCTGCAGGAAAATCATTGATTTTCATTTTGACTTCATTTCATTTTTCATTTTAACTTCGGCCTGCTGTTTTGCCCGCGTTCTCACAGGAACTGTGCAGTTTTTCGACTAACAAAAGTACAAACACACTTTCACCAAATTTCCCTTCTATTTAGACCTCTCTTTGGAAAGACGCAATTTTGACGTGGGTTCTACATACACAAGTTGTAATAGTATCAACATGATTTTAGGCGCGGTTCTTTTTTTCTGTCAAGCACAAAATAGCTACAAAAGCCTCGGAAAGAGATTTTTTTTACAATGTTATTGAACAGTACAGTATAAATGTCATTTATTGAATTTTGACTTAGGTACGGAACCTTTGTAGCGGGAGGTTAACGCCGGTCAACTATTATATATTTTAATAGAAAATGATAATTCCTTATACGTTTTAAAGCGTACTAAACGATAATAACTAGTTATCTTACCATAAAATCTGTAGCAACATAAAAAAAATCACAAAATAAAAATGTCAATCAATTGGTTAAGTATTGAAAGCTCTTATATCTGGTAAGGTTGCGGGAGGTCGGGCAACACCGAGCTCCCGGGCGGCGTCAGTGTGCGCGAGCTACCAGGCGCGCCGACCGCCCCGCTGCGACCTCTCGATATCAACACAACATAAGAATTATCACACCCCATATTAGTTATACGTGTCTACGTAAAGTCTGTGTCCTCTTCCATTATACTTCTCAGTGCTCAATACTCGTAACGTGTATCCGTGTGGTGTGAAAGTAATTAATAAGTAACTGCGATTTGGTATCTGTCAAAAATTATTAAGTAATTGAAACTTTCTGATGAATTGGTGGTAATACGTTTTATAAATGTTAGAGGATATACTGCTCTTTTATGTATTAGGATACGATTAAGACATTGTTTTTAGCTAATGAATGCAGAATATGGGCGCTTAATACAACAAGAATGACGTTGTTTTAATTATGTATGTGTTAATGTGGTTTAGACCTAATCCCATTGCAAACGGAGTACTACAATGATGTAGTTGTATTTCTTTTTGGAAATTTAACTTAATCTCTGGTATCGGTGCATTATTCGCTTTTGATACAGTTCATAGCTACTCGTTTACTCATTGAAGTTTCAAACCGTATTTCAACGTAGATCACATATAACTTGACGTTTTTCTGTGACTGAGCGTGTCAAAGTCGAATTACGAACACCACTTGTAACTAAGATTCCCTCCCCTAGCTTCGGGGCAAATGTTCAATCTCGTGACGGTTACGTTTCTCGGGAGAGTTATAGACGCAACAGTTAGCCTATAAATCTATACCCCGAATGTATTGTTACCATAGTTTGTACAGTTGGTAACTGTATCTTTACAAATATTTTAGAGGGACCCTTTTGTCTGGTTTAGTGTTGATATTGTATGTTTAAAAGGTATGACTTACATTCTACAGTCGAGTTCCATGACGACGACTCAAGCGTAAAGTCAAAGATTTAAACGTCAATATATTTAATACTTTGTCTTTAGAAACGATATTTCGTAAAATCAACTGCTACAGATATTTCGTAAAATCAGCTGGTACAGTTAAATATGCAATGATAAGTTAATTGCATGTATGATATGGTAGTTTGATAGATGATTTTGACGACTAGCTAATATAAATTGCTACTGCCAATTATTTAGTTAAAAAAATAATCTAGGAGACCTTTATTTAATCTATATCGTTATAATTTAATCGTTATTTAATTAATAATTTGATCGTTTATTTAATCGTTATAAATATATTTTAAAATGCTAACTTACACACTAACGGGCTATAAACACAGGCAGGTTTACGTATTTAGTGTTCAATTTAATTATGTACTATCACAGTATAATTGTATTTATGTTACTATTCCGTGGAACTGAAATGAAATGAAATGAAATGAAAAAATGAAATGAAAAAACGTTTATTACAACAAAAAATACATATTGTACAGGTATATAGCAGGGGACGTATCCTACCAGTAACTTAATATCTAAAGAAAGTTGACACGTTATATATTTTTTGTTGACATGTTTATGGTTAAAAACAATTGCCCGTCGGTTCTCTCACTAGGCAAGCCTGTATCGAGAGAGCCAGTCCGAAAAAACAATAACAATTGAAATTCCTCAGCAGACAGTAGGTAATAAAAAATATTCCAGAACCGAAATTAAAAAAAAAAAAATGAAGGTACAGAAACAAAATTCAAAAAAATATATAAATAAATATAACATACAAAATAAAATTAGGTTTGTGTTACTAGTGTGCGTGAGAAGGTGTGTGAGGGTGTGCATACGCCTCTTCTGCCAGTAACAGTCTCATAAGAGCCTGACGAAGCAAAGAGGTGTAAGAGTAAAGGTCTGTGTGTGAAGGTCTCATACCTTCATGTGTGGGTAAATTAAGATACAGAGAGAAAAAAATAAAAATAAATAAAAAAATATATATAAATATATATGCATATCGGAGCAACGACGTCACAGGCGAGCTTCATGGACGGTGTAAAATGACAACAATCAAAACATGTTAACTTTGGTTTACTAATTAACGTTTAGAACCATAAATTACTCATTGGATTGTTAATAATTTAATTTAAACTTTGATTAACTAATTAATGTTTGTGAACCATTAATTACTCATTGAATTGTTAAAACTAGACAAATGATTGTAAAACTGAACAAATTCACTGTAAACACAATTTTTTAAAAGATTGCCGACAAGTTTCTTGCCCATTCTTCTTGTACGGCCTATTACTTGGAATGGGCGCCTAGAGTCATTTATTTTAACTATCATGAGTGCTCTCCTGGGCCCCATGTTAATAAAAAGTAATGAATTTCAATTGAAGATTAAAATCTAAAGTAGAATGACAAGATCTAACAAGTTTTATAAAGATTCTTTGTCACAATCTGTTTTGCTATAAATACGAGCGACCGACTGTTGTGAAAAGCAGTGTTGCGCCTACCGTCGGACCGTTCAGATCTCCCATATAACCTTGCCGAAATAAATGGTTGAGATAAAATGGAGCTACTTCGTGTTTTCTTTCTACGAGGGGTGAGCGGTCACCATGATGCTGAAGATGTTGACGTCACCGGTGGTGACGTCACCGTTTTTAAAAAGACCCCTGGACTCGCCGCCCCGTCATCAGAAGTGGGATTGGAACGGAACAACCTAGCTTTCCAATCCTAGCCTTCTCACCCGCTTGTCACCTGAAGGACCAGCACAAATGGGCAATGCAGCCGAGCCCAGTCGCAGCAGAGGTCCCCACATCGGACACCAGCTCCTGAAGATTATGCTGACACACCACCGTATTGGCGTGAGATGACCCATCACTACCAGCTCCTGAAGATTATGCTGACACACCACCGTATTGGCGAGAGATGACCCATCACTACCAGCTCCTGAAGATTATGCTGACACACCAGCCGCGTCCGTGGTATCTACACGAACGGGCCAACACGTGCAACCAAACCAAGAAAAAGGCGATGGACACATGACATCAGAATACAGGTGAATCGTAACTTTTTCTACCATATTTTAATTAGACTTGCATGCGCATAAACGCAACTTACAAATAATCCAAGAGATTACTTTTAATTTCACGAGATTTATTAGTGTCTTGAGTTTTATTTTTAAAAGTTTTTCACGAGATACCCACAAATACCAAAAATCTACGAGTTATCCGTGTGCCGTCCGCGAGTTATCCCGAGGTATCCGCGAGTTATCCCGGGCAATCCACGAGTGATCCGTGAGTCAATCCAAGAGACAGCCGTGAGTTAATCCAAGAGGTAGCCGCGAGTTAATCCAAAGAGATAGCCGTGAGTTAATCCAAAGAGGTAGCCGCGAGTTAGTCCAAGAGATGACCGCGAGTGATCCGTGAGATGTCCGACGAGATATCCGACGAGATATCCGGAGATATCCGATGAGATTGTCACGCGATTTCCACGAGATATCTACGAAAATCCATACCTAGTAATTCTAACCCAACTTAATAAAAAGGCCTCCAAATCTTTTCAAGTATGGCAGTGTCTTTAATCGACATCACAATTCTTAATTATTATTATCGCTGATTATTTGTCTTTGAGGTATTTTTGTGAATCTTGTGCAATTTATTCAAGGCGAAGTGCCTGTTTCTATGCTAGTTTGAAAACTTAGTGGCACTAGCGTTCATAATGTTGTTTGTATTCCGATACGCGTAAATGCGCGATGTGGTAGTTACCAAAATTCATTGACGATACTGAGCTTTCATTGAACTAGATTCGCGGCGTTAGCAACAGCGCGAAGAATGTTACAGATAATTGATATTCGGTTAACAATTCGGGATCCGAATTATAAAACGTAATAATTTTGAATCGTCGGTAAGACTGTACAAATTATTTTATTCCTTGTGTACCCTCTATTTTCGTCATTTTAAATTATTTTATTCCTTGTGTACCCTCCATTCCCGTCATTTTCAGAGCCTCTGCGGACCACGGTCATAACAATAAGGCCCAGACCGCAGCATCGACCTGTATCCCATTTCCTTTAGAGCCTCTGTGGACCACGGCGTACAAGACCGCCCAGACCACAGCAACATCCCTGTCTCCCAGTCTCCATGTCTACGAGAATTTAAAAATCATGCAATGATGCGTGGAGCATTTGCATTGAACCTATAATAAATCTATTCATGCAATGATGCGTGGAGCATTTGCATTGAACCTATAATAAATCTATTCATGCCATGATGCGTGGAGCATTGGCAAAAACAAATACACACTCTGCTCACATTCCCTTGAGCATCAAATTTATTTACGTTTAACTACGAATGTTTGCATGTGAACTGTTATGTTTACAGAATATTATTAAGGTACTAAAAGTTGGCTGATAATTTTGTTACATGAATATGGTTTCACTCTAACATAAAGTTAAATCTTGACAATATGGAAAATAAGCAATGTAGCTTAATTTATGCAGTGATGAGAAACAAAGTTAACAGCTAGTGTACCGGTGTACGGGTACCTACCTCAAAACCAAATTTCTAGTTTTCAGAAACACCGTGCCTGGTGCAGAGCGCGCACCACCTGTCAGAATGGCCGAGTCGGCGCGAAGCGGGCTACGTCTACAGTGTTGAGCAGGGCAATAGGAAACATAACATGTTTACCTACTTTGATTAACTAAATGTTTACCTACTTTGGTTAGCTAAATAGTTTGCTCATTAGATTGTCGAAACTAGATAACTTCACTGTAAAGATAATTGATCAAAGAAAAGAAAGCAAAAAGAAAGAGAAAAGGAAAAGAAAAGAAAAGAAAAAAAAAAAATTTTTTTTCGTTTCTCTTTAAAATGCAAACTATTACTCTTGCAAACTTAACTGCTAGCAACGGTGGTTGCTTACAGATACCAAACTCAGAAGGAAACGTCTCATTGTTTCAGAACATAACTGGACTGGTGCAGAGCACGCACCATCTATCAGAATGGCCGTATCGGAGCAACGACGTCACAGGCGAGCTTCATGGACGGTGTAAAATGACAACAATCAAAACATGTTAACTTTGGTTTACTAATTAACGTTTAGAACCATAAATTACTCATTGGATTGTTAATAATTTAATTTAAACTTTGATTAACTAATTAATGTTTGTGAACCATTAATTACTCATTGAATTGTTAAAACTAGACAAATGATTGTAAAACTGAACAAATTCACTGTAAACACAATTTTTTAAAAGATTGCCGACAAGTTTCTTGCCCATTCTTCTTGTACGGCCTATTACTTGGAATGGGCGCCTAGAGTCATTTATTTTAACTATCATGAGTGCTCTCCTGGGCCCCATGTTAATAAAAAGTAATGAATTTCAATTGAAGATTAAAATCTAAAGTAGAATGACAAGATCTAACAAGTTTTATAAAGATTCTTTGTCACAATCTGTTTTGCTATAAATACGAGCGACCGACTGTTGTGAAAAGCAGTGTTGCGCCTACCGTCGGACCGTTCAGATCTCCCATATAACCTTGCCGAAATAAATGGTTGAGATAAAATGGAGCTACTTCGTGTTTTCTTTCTACGAGGGGTGAGCGGTCACCATGATGCTGAAGATGTTGACGTCACCGGTGGTGACGTCACCGTTTTTAAAAAGACCCCTGGACTCGCCGCCCCGTCATGCATAATTGAAAGTAACTAATTCTCAAAAACTATAATTCCAATATTTTAATTAGCGATATTTATTACAACTGTCTTACAATTTTATCCATTTTTAAGTTTTCAAGGTAAATTTGATACTATACAATCATCAATGGTTTCGAATAGGCTGAAAATCGACCCTCTACTCAACACATGCTCGTAGTTACTGAAACATACATATTTGATAGCTCCACTATTTTTGGCGCCCAACGTGGTACTAGCGGCCACTCGTCCTTGATTGCTTCACGTCGTTTTATTGACATAGCCTATTCACAATGGCCCCGAAGGGGCTTGATTAAGCGTGTTCCAATTTCCAATAAACATAGGTGTGACACTGGATATAGCATTTATAGTGTACCTAAATCGATTAGGTCAGCAGCGTTTAAACTTAAACCGATACCGCATTGATATATTAATTGCTTTTTGAACTATACAAAAGTTTCGAATCAAGTCTCTCTCTCCTACAAAATAGGTCATAAAATATATTCAAGGCAGTCTTCTTGTGATACCAATTTGGAACGGGCACGGTGGGTTTCTGGAAGGTTCGTTGACTTTGAGCACGGATTGGGTTTGTTGGTGTTTTTGTCATTCATTATGTTCTGGTAAAGACAGCATTCGTTTTAGTCTGTGATTCGGGTAGACGAATGTTGCAGAGGCCCGCTGTTAGAGTCATTTATTTTAACTTTAATAAGTGCTCCTTTGGAGCCTATTTGAATAAAGCATTTTGAATTTGAAGTTGAATAGTGTATTACAAAATTTCTACATTCAACGTTACATCTGTAACGTTCTGTCTACGAAGTTCTAACTTAAACCTTTCAAACGAATAGTAGCAAGGAGAATAGCCGTCGTTTTCATTGTAAACAAACGCCCACTACCGTGGCTCGTAGTAGCGTAGTATCGACTAACTAGCGCCCACGCAGGTCGAACTCTGTCTGCGACCTGGAGCCAGACCTCTGCATCGGTCAAAAGGGGGGTTTTAGTGATAAGTTGCTTGTTAGTGAAACAAGCCACGTGATTTTAGTTTTTTGCTACAGCGTTAGTTATGCATATGCATACCAAAAACTTGTTTATGATGTAACTAATTTAACCAGTTTTAACTAGTTTAGTTTTTACTCAAAATTTTACAAACCGCTAAAGCGCCCGCCGTTATTATAGTACTCGTATGCTTCATTTGAATTTACTCGTAGTTGCGGTGCGATCATATCATTGTTCTGTGACAGTAGCGTGGAAATAATAAATACCAAAGCTCTAGAAATATGTATATTAACCGGTGCCACCTCTTAGATGTGATCTAAAATCGTGTTTTGAAATATCTCGCGCGTCAGAAGCGAATTTAAATTAGGCAAGTACTCTAGGTACTGATAATCGTCACAGATTAAATTTTAGTTACTGCATAACCTATTGCCACACCGTCTGAGTCGACAAATATCTAATTAGAAACCGTTTTAATACCGCCTTTATGAGATGAAAGCCGTTTGTGCGCTCGTTTGGACCGTGCCATGTAGATAACAGAGATCGTTTATTTTCTATAACTAATTTTCATGGTGATATTTTAAAGGGTTATTGTATATTCATGTATCGGTAGAGAAATTAGTCTCACTCCTCTCATTTATCGCCAAACATACAGAGATGGTCTTCAATAGCGCAGGTTGTCTTCCGGCTGAAAATGGCCCATATTCCATCTATTTTTATTACTTTTAGATTAGCGCTTGTCCACCTCAATGTAAGTGACGATGTGGCGAAATACACCAATATAATTTAACATTTATTTTTTATGTAACATTATATTGAAAATAAGCAGTTGGCTAAATGTCTTAATTTTTTTTTTAATTCTGAGATAGGTTTTATACGTTTGACCACGATCTCACGTGATATTAAGCAGATATACAGATCGCTTAGACAATATTAGAAAAATCAACAAGTAGTGACAACTAAGTGTGGCCCAATTTGAAATCAAAGCACATGTATTAAAATTATAAACATAGTGGGACATAACAGTGTAGAAAAATCTGATTATAAAAAAAAATGATACATATCTGTAAATTCAAGTGATGGTATAGTGTAATCAAGATGAGCGGACTCGGCCCGCCTGGAGTCTGGGCGGCTCAGAAGCGGCTGGAGTCTTGGGCCCGAGCTGCTAGAGAGAGAACGTCAAGTGCCAGCAGTGGTCAGAGCCATAACTCAACTGATAGCTTCGGAGATGACAAGTCTCACGGAAGCCCCCATGTAAGTACCATAGACGTCCTTAATCAAGTGACTAAATCCCATTGTAGCTTCAGAGATGTCTCACGAAAGTCATGTCCCATGACAGGTTTTCTCAGTTAGTATAGGGAGGTCAAGATAATAGAGGAGTTTAGAGGTCGAGCTTCTGATCGATATCGATAAATGTGAGCTGTCAAAGTGAGAGAAAGACCATCGAATGTCAGTGACCAGAGATAAAACTCGACTCGACAGAAAACTTGACGGCTCCGTAGCTAAGTTGGTAGTAACCCTGCCTGCAAAGCGAGTGGTCCCGGGTTCGATTCCCGGCCGGGGCAGATTTTGTGTAAGCATAAAGTTTGTTCTCGGGTCTTGGATGTTGTGATGTGTATCTGTGTGTGTCCATGCCACCTGCGACACAGGGAATCCTAGTGTGGGGGTATGAGTGTGTAAGCGTTTATTATTATTTATTATTATTATTAGATAGCTTTGTATCCTGTGTTTGTGAATTAAGACATAAGCACATTACAATCCTTATGGGAAACTGTGACATAAGACAGCTCGGTGCGCTATTGATCTGGCTTGGTCATCTCAGCTGCAGCAGTGGCTTTTGCTTTTTGTTAGGTCATATTACGGCAAACTAGCAGTAAATTACTGATTTGGTAGAAATCATCGATTTTGGGACTGGATCTATTTAAACAGTTTCGGCATTAGGATGGAGAGATTCCTCTTAGAAAATGGTAAGCAACTCGTTGACAATCTTTTGCGGACGTTCATAGGCGGCGGTGACAAACTTAACATTAGTTGGGCCGCACACTTGTTTGTAACCCTAAAATATTTAAAAAAAATAGAGTCCAGTAGCAGTAGTCAGAAATTATGTCCGTAAAAATCAATTAACTAACAGTCCAGTCCTGGCAATTAAGTATTGAAATTATTTTAACTAATTATTTTTAAGTGTACAACTGTACATATATTTTAATGAAATAACTCAGTGGCCTCAATTCTATGCGATCACGAATACTTGCTAACATGAGTGCTCCCTTGGGGCCTATATGAATGAAGCATTTTGAATTTGAATTTGGTAGTGGTTTTATGCAGTCAATTTGGTCACTGTAAACATACAATAAGTACAATCGGTGAAAAGAAACATCTCATCATCATAGTCTGGCCGAAAAGTTAGGTAAGTACAGTTAAAACCAACCTTTCTGTATAAAAATATTCCTTAACATAAAAAGACAGGTAATCTTTCGTATAAAACCAAACTGGCAATATCGAGTAACATCTACAAAGAAATTCCAAAGAAAGAATAGTCCTGGACTTGCTGCGAGGAGCTCCGGAGGTTTTTAACTTTTACCGCTCCACAAGTGGGATATTATTTCCATTTCCTAAGCTTCTTACGCTTTATTCCATGGCCGTAGCAGATTGTTATTCCGTGTTTATCTAGGCCAGTGAAATCCACTGAATAAGAGAGTTATGTTCATTGAACAAAGGGCGCGGTTGGTAGCTTCTGTCGATGTTCTTGTTAATTCAATTATAAGTTGAAAGACCGTAAAAATAATTGATTGGTCCTGGGATTTACGCGTCAATACACAAAAGGAATTTACATAATATGCTTTCAGTGAGCATAGATTTCATTGAAATTACTGGGCCTATGAGACTTAATACCTATCGCCTCAGGGTAACGAGTGCACTGCAGTGCCATACGCAAACCGTTATGTTTCAAAGTGCTGAGTGATACTGCAGTAATTGTTATGGGCTGGCGACCATTAGACAAAGATTCGTCTCGTTGTCCAATAGTATAAAAAAGTTAAATCAAACTAGCTAGCCAATCCTATAATTTGGAAGTACTTGATGTATTTTTACTGAATTTTATTTTAAATTTTGTATGCTGTTTAAGCTACGATTTTGGTACGTAATAACTTATGGAAATAGGAATCATAAAATTGTCATTGTTGAATTTTAATATCCTTGATAGTATTAATGGGTGGAAGAAACATCAAGGGTCTTTGTTTTAAGACTGGCTTTACTCGCTTACATACTTAGTCATAATGTTGTATGCAAAGAAATATAGTCTAATTTGTCGTGATACTCTCTATGATGTGTGATTACTCTGTATTTCATAATCATGATTCCATTTCTGGTCACGGAACTCTACAGTAATCTGTAGAGTTCCGTGAGCAGGGCTCTTCTGCGAGGACGAGATCAATTTGGGTTGATACCATCGTTTGACTCACATTCATAATTTTATTCAACCATCAAGTAGTAATTTGAAAGCATTATTGTTACAGTTTAAATAATTAGGAATACTGTGCATTTATAAATTAATTACTGCGTTTGATTGATGAAAATCCTAACCAAAATTATGGTACTTACCTGGCTCAACGGATCAGCATTGCGGTCCAACGAGGCAATACCGCCAGCATGCTGGGTACGCTTCCAACTGGTAGTGGGCGAGAAAACAAACAGATAGACAAACAGGAAATGACATTAAAATAAAAGGGTCACTTCAATATTTCTGTAAAAAATATTATCTTCTGAAATTTCACTTAATTTTTCACGCAGCCCTGTAACTAACTTGACCTAATTTAATTTATTATTCCAATAAAATTATAATCACTGCAGCCTCTCTTCCTTAACGTAGTGTTTCATCACTGAAAGTTATATTTTTCTGTTGATTGTTACATCTAAATTAGAAGCCTAATTTCATTTTCAGGTCTATATTTACGTTCAAACGTCTGATAAGCATTAATGAAGCTAACACTAAGAGGCCCTTAGTAAACTAAGAGTTAGAGAGGCAGCGATGACTCTGGAACTAACCGTTACACTTCGTCTGAAAATATTTAGGCATGTGTGTAAGAGGCAACATTGGTGTGGTACAAAGGGTATTTAATTATGTGCTGCAGTTCTCTAAAAAGATGCTTTAAGATTTTATTCCAATCAGGTTCTTTATCCAATATGTACTATTGCTACCTTAAGTCATATTAACTTTAACTCGAGTCTATTGCCTACAGGAAATGCTGATTCCCAAGGAGCATTGTCGGATCCAGCCACTGAGCATGGAAGGGCGTGCGGCCAGCTCTCTCCCACACGCGCGTTTGACCAGAACACCTTCGATATCCTCGCAGAGCAGTCTGGATAGTGGAACCTCTAGAGCTACGGTGAGTAAGCCTTATTTATATTGTAAAAGCTGAATACCAAGAGGCATGTTTTTTGAAAAACTTAACATGCTCTTTAAATTTAGGCACTGACATGTGACGTAACATCGGGTCAGCCACAGGGTGCGCTTTTTTGAAATAAAAATAAGAAATGAATTAGTCAATAATATTCGTTAGTACCTTTAATACTACCAGTCGGTCTGCTGATTGATTTTATTAGGCAGGTAACTAAAATGTATCTAAAAGTCCAAGGTATGAAATATCAGCTAGTCTATACAAAAATAATAATTAAATTCTGTTCGTTAGCAAGCGCATCACTTGAGAAGGGCTGGACCGATTTGACAATTGTTTAAACTCCTAAAAAAAGGATTCTAGGGAAAGAAAAATTGGAAAAGCTACCTGGAAAGCTGGAAAATTCCGTATACAATTTAAAGTGCTTTTTTGTCTCAAATTTAAGAAACGTTGACAGGAAAACGTCTGTCGGGTCAGTTAGTTTTAAATATTTTAGCAGCTAATTTTACGAAATAATGGCATCCTTTGAACGTTTACAAATTCCTAATGTAATTAATGTATACAAATAAATAATATTGAAGTGTCTGTTTGTAATATCAAAATAACAGCGTTTACTAAATGCATATGAAAGTATATACGGTACCTTTATCAAAACAACCATTTTAAAAATGTGTGTCTGTCTGTCTGTTTGTTGCGGGTAATCTCCGAAATGGCTGGACCGATTTTAACAGGACTTTCGCTGGCAGATAGCTGATGTTACAAGGAGTAACTAACGTGAGCGAAGCCGCGAGGCACAGCTAGTCCAACATATTTTATAACTTTGTCTAACCACCGTTACTTTTTCCTCGGCTCCAGCCCGACCAAGTTTAATCTCGAGTTGGAGCAGCGTGATGGATGATGACATTTTTCATTGTCAATCTTTGTTTTCCCGGTTGTTGTTTAAGTTAATTGAACATTTTTCTTCTATCATATTTCTTTTGATTAATTTGACTACGGTAGCAGTTCGTACGTATCTTTTTATATAATGGTATGGGTTAAATGTTTAGATAGCAAGCGAAAGTATTGAAAAGACCTATCTAGTAGAGTAGTGACGAAGCGAGAGCTGGTACTGTATAAAAATATTGTGAAATCGTGCTGAAGGGAGTAGTATTGCAATCTCAAACTTTCAAATGTGTGGACATCGTTGGTTACGTTATTGGTTATCTAAATAACGTGACGCTTTACATATTTTATCATATTATTAACTAACTAACTAAACTAATTTTATTCTACGTGTTATACACGATTTTTAATGACCGGGGCTCTATCTTTAAAAAACATTGAAATCATTTTTAAAGATAGCATTATATTGCATGACTTAAAAGCAAGCTTTCTAAATATGAAACCAATCACTGTAAGCGAAGCAAATTATCAAATACTGTACGATCGTCTATAAATATTCCTCTACCACAAAGAAAGTTCCAACAATAGAACCTAATTCCTCTATTAAAGCTCATTTCTCAAACAGGCTTCTAATCCCAAAGTTTGCAAACTGCATACGCAATGAGGGGCCGAGCAGTCGGGTCCTGCTCTCAGCTCATCAGGAATTCCGTTTGCTTCACGGCTCCGCTTGCATATTGAAAGAGGCATATATGTCTACATAGGCTCGGCGGTTCAACACTGATGCTCTTAATGGGATTAATTCCTTTGGAGTTGCTTTGAATAGTTTTACGATGCTTGTTATTTGGGGATGTTTTATTCGTTACCAGCTGTACTTAAGCTGGTAATGGATGGAGATTGACGGATCAAATAATGTCTCAGGATAAAATGCGCAATGCAATGTAGCGCAGGTCTTTGTGTTTAAAAGTTCTAAGTGGCACTGCAATTGTTATGGGCCGGCGTTATGCTTACCATCAGGCAAACGACCAGCTCGTCTCGTTACCAAATACATGCATGCCACCTGCGACAAAGGGAATCCTAATGCCATGGTATCAGTGTGTAAGCCTTTATTTACTGATCCGTTGAGCTACGTTATGAGCGCTACTACATTCAATCTACTGATCTGAAAATGCTGTCTAGTTTATGGTTATTCCATCATCTAACAAGACTTGACATACTATACGCTATACTCTCTTGACAGTCACGACACAGGTACGCCTCTATAATTGATGAACATCAAAGGCAAAAGATCTAAAAGACGTTGCAGCCGAAAAGATCGGAAGCCAAACATTGCTTTGTTGTTTTCTCCAAAGAAAATAAAGGTAAATAAATGGGTAACCTCGTTTGTTTTCATTTCTGAAGTAACCGAAGCATAACGAGCTTCCCCGACGGCAGTTACGACTCTCCATCTCGAATCATATTCGAGTCGTAGATATTTTTTCATGCATCTATATTATTTATGTCCATTTCATCCGAAAAGAACTCTCGTGAATATTTAAATCATAATTAGTATTCATGTCAAGTTCGTCGCAAGAGAAAGGCCAAATAATTTCAAAAGAGTTATCGCGAGGTTATGTCATTTTCTAAAAGTTATAACTTATGACGCAGCACGGCCTATAAACCACCCCTTGAGAGGTGTACCTCTAGTTTTGTAAATAAGAGAAAGAATTGAACTTTTAACCTTTGTGAATTGAAATCGAGGTATACGAGAATATCGTGGTTATTTTAAATTATTCTTTAACAAATCATGTGCGCGTAAAGTAATTGTAGGCTCATTTTACTTATGTTAGTGGGAGGACTAACTCTTCTGCGAGTGTCCGTCTGGGTTGTTACCACCGCTTTGCTCGTGAAGTCTGCCGCCAAGCAGTAGTGTTCAAGCATTACTGTTTTCCTGATGAGCAGAGTAGCCAGTGAAATTACTGGACTTATGAGACTTAATACCTAATGTATCAGGGTAACGAGCGCACTGCAGTGCCGCGCAGGCCTTTGTGTTTCAAAGTTCTGGGTGGCACTGCAATTGTTATGAGCCGGCGTTACGCTTACCATCAGGCAAACGACCAGCTCGTCTCGTTACCAAATAAACTAAAAAAAATGAAGGTACAAATTGGATTTGTATTCGTGTTTATTTTATACACCTAGCACATTGATTGGGATTAAAATAAATATAAATTAAAGCGATTACCATAACTGTTATACGAATTTTATGTACGCTCATGCAAACTTTCTTTGTGTAATGTTGGTAAAGGTTATATACGAAGGCCAAGTTCAATAACCGTATTAACAAAGAAAGCGGCGCGATTTAGTCGACTGTATTAACTGATTACAAACTGGTGCCCGCGTGTGGAAGGAAGCTATGGCGACTGCACGCGAGCCGTAAGGGTACCTTAGACGCTCAAGCATACGTACGTTTGCTTGTCAGAATAACAACGCTTTCGCGTCAAGCGCGGATTTCGTGATACTCGAAATGCGCGCTTGACGCAAAAGCGTTTGCTTGAGCATCTACGGTGCCCCTAATCGGTCGGTGAGGGTTTCACATAGAGGTTGTTTGAAAATGCGTAAATACTTCTGCCAATTGTTGTTGGGTCGATATTGATTGATACACTGAGATGTAAAAATAATTATACTATGTAGTTTAAAGAACATCCATACTATCCATACTAATATTATAAATGCGAAAGTGTGTTTGTTGGTTTGTTGGCTTGTCCTTCTTTCACGCAACAACCAAGCAACGGATCGACGTGATTTTTGGTATAGATATAGTTTATGGACCGGAGAGTAACATAGGCTACTTTTTATCCTGGAAAATGCACGGTTTCTGTGGGAACGCGGGTGAAAACCGCGGGCAGAAGTTAGTGTGACATAATATTGACATTGACAGCTGTCATAATGTTGACAAGTAGATTTAATTTGACAGATCGGTTTGACGGTTCCTGTGGGAAAGCGGGTGAAAACCGCGGGCAGAAGCTAGTAAAAAAATATACTTCTAAAGCTCATTAGAGGACTCGAACCATCATCCTACGAATCAACGGTCGACTTCACTAATTAACCGTCCCTTTGAAACATCGAGGTTGACGATGTGACTTGTTTGCGTTTTGTTAACACCCTGTATTCCCGAGTTACTGAAACTCGTTTCAATAGCTTTTATGGGTGCTTACGTTATTGAAGTTGCCTATTGAACTGCTGAAAATGTTACGGAATTGGGTGCTCGTTGTTATGAAATATCAAAGAGGGTCGTTCGCAAAACCCTCTCCAAGCCTCGGAGGGGATGAAATAACCATTTCATTATGAGATCTCATCGTCAGCCTATAATGTTACCTTAAGTAGGTACTCAAGCGTCCCCTTTGAAACACAAGTGCATGCGTACAAAAATAAACAAATATAATTATGTGAAAAGTTATTTTACTGTTATGCTTTAATCCCTAATCCGCAGATACTAATGCGAAATTGTGTTTGTTGGTTTGTCCTTCCTTTAAACAGCAACGGAGCAAAGGATCGACGTGATTTTTTTGAAAAGATATAGTTGATGGGCCGGTGAGCAACATAGCATAATTATCCCGGGAAAATACACGGTTCCTGTGGGAAATTGGACGCGGGTCAAAGCGCATGCAGTAGCTAGTAATATTAATGCGAATCTGTGTTTTTTTTTTCTCTTCTTTCACTCAGCAACTTTCTTTTGCAGTAATAATTTCTTCTGGTACTTTTTATTCCCTCTGCGCTTTTTTTTATATTTGTACTATGTGACTTGAGTTTAAAACTTCATCATTTTGTATGAAAACTTTTAGCAAAGAGACTACGCCAAGAAGTTTTTATTCGAAAATCGAACTGGCACACCACAAGCAGAACAAAAAAAGAAGCGAACACCGCAAAACTTAACTAATAAATAACATTCAGAATTAAACTTGAAATTGGCAAAATACACAAATCGTGTCTGGCCACGAAAGAAGAAAAAAAAAACATTCAGAGTTTTGGCGGGAATGCGAAAATGTACTGTTGTTGATTTGGTGTTATTTAGGTACTAAAACCTGTGTTTTATCGAGTGTTAATGTGTAATAATGGTGGATTATTAAACATTAAGTGTTCGTAATCGTGCATGAGTCAAAGGCAAATAGTACAAAGACGAAAAACGTGTATTTTCGTATTCTATCCAAAACTCCATAGAAGCATTCAATAAAGTATCCACCGCTTTACTGAAGCGTCACTTCGACTCGACCGCGCGCCTAGACTGAACTTTAACGTGACTTGGACAACTTTCATGCACCAAAACTAGAGACTTATTATAACGTGACACTGGCTAAATAAGCAAATCACGTGGAACCAAAAAAAAAATTATTTATTTATTCAATTTTAATAAATAATTGTGGACGAACAATTGTGTCGATTCTGTCGTTTCATACCTAAAACTAATTTTAGTTTCGCTGTATCTCTCTCTTTCTAATACATAACATTGAGAAAGAGATCGAAGTGTTTGACAGATCTAAATTTAGTTGTAGAGCGGCCAAATATCTGCCAACCTTGATAAATTAGACGTCACTAAAATCATCGCCGTTAAATTTACACTAGACACGAGCAATTGGATTAATTTGACAGGTCTATCTTTTTCTCACTGAAGTTCTTCTGAACACAATTAAAAATTAATTTATGTTAAAACGTAATTCTGTTATTCCAAGTACCCACAAGTATAATAGCGTTATTGACGTGAACATTTTAGGTTGCGCAAAATCAAATTTAAATTCAGCGAACCGACGCCATTGTGTGGTTGTGGGCGCGCTTTTAGCTGACATCTTTGATATAAAGTATGTGCATGTGTTTGTTAATTGAAAAACATTTTGCTTATACGTTTATTTTTATATAGACCTACTACTACATCATAACTAATATGTAATATGATGTACTTGGTTGAAGCTTGTGACATATCACATAATAAGCGTGGAATGGGGTCACACAAAGTAGGTACTGCGTATATGTATTGTTTTATCACAGTTGACTATTTCTGGCTTCAGGCTTGTTTTATTTACAGTTAAATTACTGCTACCCGATTAATAAAAATAAATGCAAACCTTAAATTTAATAATTAATATTAAAAACAAGTAAGAGCTTTTCTCAAAGCATCTTGTAAAGTAGATTTTGCAATAAACAAAATGGTCTATCTGTCTACCTAATGGAATATCTTAGAGCTACAACTTTTTTTTGTATCAAATTCAGACACTTTCTAGGTGGAAATTTTAGTTAAGTAATCATACTTTGGGTATAACATCACAAATGCGAAAGTTTGTGTATGCGTGTGTGTGAATGTGTCGGGTTTTGGGTGTTTGTATTGTATATTTATGTGTGTTTATGCCACCTGCGACATAGGGAATACTAGTGTAGGGGTATGAGTTATGTACGTTGTGTTATGTTATGTGTGTAAGTTATGTTATGTATTCAGATTTTCCCCGTATTTTTCCATACCCAAAATTTAAATCGTAAAATTCTTAAAATTCTTCATGCCTTGAATAGCTATAGGTATATAGATATTCGATTTCAATATTGTTACCCACTTACAATAGCGACCTGCTCATACCTTCATGCATGGCGTAATTCAGGAAGCCTGGCACTGAAAGGTCCTGAAAGCTCGCACAATTGATAAATTGAAATGAGTGGAGGGCTGATTTAATTTTAATAGAAGTATTATATTAATAGGGGCGTATATATTACAAAATTTATTGGAAATCACATTTTAGGTAGCTATGACAAGCAGATTTAGACTTAATTGATTTTTTCGGTTATTTACGAATTAGCTTTGCAATTAAAATGCGAAACAGTTAATAAATGTTTACATAGTAAGTAGTAACTATAATAATCTAATTATAGACAAAAAGGTTCTCAAAAAATGACTTACTACCAGTATATTATGACGAACGTCACGCTCGCACTGCTGAGCCGCGCAGGCTTTTGTTTTTCAAAGCTCTGAGTGGTACTGCAATTATTATGGGCAGGCGTTATGCTTACCATCAGGCAAACGACTCGATTCTTTACCCAATGATACCTCAATGACAAATCTCTAACTGCAAAGAGGTTGCTTTAAAAACGGTAACATACGAATTTCTTGATTAAAACTTTCGTAAGTATTACTCATCTTTATATGTATTTAACCGGATTCACTTACGTGGTACAGCCGAGCAATCGTCGCGAAGCTCGGCTGTAACACGTAAATATAAAAACATACGAATTGCATGTGTGGGTACCATGCGCTCTATGAAGATTACATACTTTTCAGTTTCTACTATGACAGCACCACTGCTCGATTACTCAATACCGATCAAGGTAAGGTAAGCCCCGGGTAGCAGTCACGTAATGCCGCAAACGACATATTCAAATTGAATTTTAAATCGGCATTACGGACATGGGGCTGAATTGGAACGTTTTATATGGATGGCATGATGATCGAGAAATAACATTGGAAATGTGGATTTCAGAATTTAAATTAAAATGGATATAGAATAGAAAAAAAATTACAAAATAAAATTAAAATAAATGCTGTGCAATGGCAATGTGCAGCTATAAGGTTTCTGATTCCTTAGATTCCGCTGACCTGAAATTCCCTAGTCTTTGTTCGTGAACATTGGGCGAAATGGATTAAATATTATAAAGAAGCTCTCGCTGAATGATTGGATCATAGGTCAGATGTAAATGGCAGTAGGTACTTGACTTGACATGGCACTTATTGTCAGGAGGTTCCTCAAACAGCAGCCTTAACTACCCGTAGCTAAGACCATGCCCCGTTGATGGTGGCATTCTAAATTTACTCGTGTTATTGGAATAAAGAGTATACAAACATACATATATAAGTAAAAGAAAAACACAACTGCCCTAGCCGTGTCACTCGGAATGACGTAAGGATTCTAACGTTAGGTACCCCATTTATCATAACTATTCTTTATTCTACCTTATGGTAGAATAATCATACTCGCATACATGAACCCTGAAATATAACACTGCCTTTTTTGGGCAGCTTGTAAAAAGCGAGTATACGATAAACATCAAATCCCAAACATTACCTTTAAAGAGATAACAATATACGCGCCGTAACCTGAGCAACTATGTATTATGTGAACATAACCGGAGAAATGTTACGTCCTATAAAACAAGCTATAATAAGTGTAATAATCAGCCCCATCGAAGCCGTTACGTGGTATATTAAAAGCCATAAAACATCTCCCTAAGGAGATGCCTTCATATTTATAGATCCTTATTTACAAGAGTTGTAATACTCTGTGATGTTCCTTAATCTCTCGTAAAGGCGTGTGTTGTAAAGCATTTTGATGTTTACTGACTGACTTGTGATGAGGATTGATCGATCTCGCATTTTGTGTTTGTATAAATGTAGAAGCTGTGCGGATGACACATTTAAATCATCATCAGCCTTCTTACGCTGAGAGAGAGAGAGTACCTACGTGCCATAAGCGGAAGCCACCATGCTGGCCCAGTGCAGCTTGGTGGATGTCACATGTTATCGAATTATGTGGTTCTTGAACGTGCGTGTTTCCTAACGATGTTTTCCTTAACACCGTTTTAGAGCGTGTGCGTTGTTTGATTATAAAACAGTTATCTTTCAGCATACCATGTTTTCTTTTCTTCCCGACTTTTTTGCCAATGGAACGATATAAGTTCCACCAGCGCCGGGTAATTTTTATTTACTCGAAATGATTCCGCGTAGGAAGCAACTGTTTCTGATCGTTTATATTTCGGATATTAGATATACACTTGTTTGTACAGCTGAGTTGTCGAATCTATAAATAGGAAATTTATCTAACGGCTGTGGTCGAAGGTAAACTGGCATTTTAAGTTTTGCGTCTTGGAACTCACGTATTGGTGTTTGCCACCGCGTTTTCAAGCTAGCCAGACTATAAAAAATAGCCTACCACCATGCATTGCAACGAAAGCTCGTATATTTTACAGCAATACACATTCACCCTTCTAACATAAAGATCTTTCCGACAGAGTCACCGCGGGTCGTCACCTGCCATCCGCACATTCGCTCCTGATGGGCGAACGCTAGAGGCCGGACCTGGAGGGCCCCGGTCCCCCTCGCCCCTCCGAGCGGTTTCGTTAGATGTGCGAGCTGCCCCCTTAGCGCACGGATCCCTGGCCTCGCTCGCTGACTCCCCCGCACCTCCAAGCCCTAGGCATCTGCCGCCGCGATGTCTTTCACCATTGCTGATGCCACCAAGGTACTAGAATCGAATAAACCTAAACGCTTACATCACTCATTACCCTGTGCCGTGAACACATACAGATGAACAGCACAAACATCCAAGACCCGAGAGTAAATTTTATGTTCACCGCACAAAATCTGTCACGGTTGGATTCGACCCCGGATCCCGTCGTTTTGCAGGCAGAGTTGCTATCAACTATGGTACGGAGTCAATAATAAAGAATAATTAGTATCTAATTGTATTCTGATTTATTTATACTACATTAACGCCGGGTAAGTAGAAGTTTCTGTTGGTCACATCAAGTCAGCATTTGATCACTGGTAAGTGATACTCTTACATATAGACACACATAAAGTGAAATACGCATTAAGTCAATTCAATATCTACCATAATTATCATACTGGAGGCTACCAAAACCGATTATAGTCATTCAATAATATATAGTGAGCTCTAAACAGAGCAGCGAACATCCACATCCATAGTTAATAATAAGCTTATAATAGAACTAGCTCTCAAGTGCCGAAACGTTTTGCTTCTACATTAATTTAGCTTAACCTGGATTTCTTTAAGCCACAAGTAAATAGACTTTCTAGGTAAGCGTGCTCCATCATCGACCGCAACGTCATTTACCATCAGGTGAGCGGTCAAACGAAAGCCAATTAATAAAAACAGAACTGTAGAATAGTGTATTCAATTAGTCAGGCGAGGACTAAGGCTGAGATTCAGAGACGAATCTAAGCGTGGACTCACGCTTCCATACGTCAAAATTCTAAACAGTTTTGACATATGGAAGCCAAAGTCTACGCTTAGAATCGTCTCTGAATCTTAGCCTAAGAATGCTCTAGTTTGCTTATAAAACCAGAACACAGTAATGCACATATTACTACTTGGCAGACTATACGAGCAAAGAGGTACCCACCCAGACAGACACCCGCAGAAAAGTTAATCCTACACCCGATAACCGTTAATAATATACATAAATTTAAAGTTGAAAACTCCAAGACGCAAACACTCTCCATGTACACTATAGGTACACAAACCCACGTACACTGGTTGAATGTTTAAGACTGAGCCGAAACAAACGGAGAGATGCCCTCACCTAACCGGCCTATAAGTAAACATTGTAACTTGTAAGCAAACTTATTTACATAGTGTAATCGAAGACCTTTTTCCAACAGGCTACCTGTATCAAGGGCTCTTGCAAAATGGAGCATACGTGCTAGCGTAAGGACCTTACGAGAGCCAGGATTAGGGGTACCTAGGGTTTTACTAGGTAGTAGGACTAACTCTTTTGCGTATGTCCGTCTGGGCTGGTACCACCGCTTTGCTCGTGAAGTCTGCCGCCAAGCAGTAATGTGCAAGCGTGACTGTGTTCCGGTTTGATGAGCAGAGTAGCCATTGAAATTACTGGGCCTATGAGTCTTAATACCTAATGACTCAGGGTAGTGAGCGCACTGCAGTGCTGCGCAGGCGTTTGTGTTTCAAAGTTCTGAGTGGCACTGCAATTGTTATGGGCCGACGTTAGGCTTACCATCAGGCAAACGACCAGCTTGTCTCGATTCTAAATAGCATAAAAAACAGTCAATCGGTAACCTATGTTAATTACTTGTACTCCCCGTCACCGCGCTTCTCCTTTCGGATTCTCCGATGGCCTCCGCCCCCACGTGGTTCCCGTGTCTGATACGTTAGTCGAAAAATCGATTGCTATGACCGTTGCAAAAGACAGGCGAACAGGAATCCAAGTTAAATAAAACAAAAAATCTCAGTTGCAAACCCGACGCGTAACCTCTAGCCAGCCACTATCACCAGTAACAGCAGTCAAACTACCTTGAAAATCTCCACGGCCGCGGTCTTCTATGTCCTTGTCGGTTAAATTACCCCTGAGACGCGGTAAAAGCTTTTTCCTGGTGCTGAATGGATTTCGCTTCGGCAAGTAGGTTACAGGCGGATGGATGTATTAGACAAATTGAATGATATAGAATACGAGAGCAAGATAATTTATAAATAGATTTTTCTCAAATGTACGTCCATATGAGTAAATATTTTTGCAAATATATTACTTTTTCTGGCTGATGATGATAGGTTTTTCCCCAAATGCTTCTCTAGTTCGTGATCCTATGTGACGATGAGACCGATGATGTAGCACGCTTACTTAGAAGAAACCTATTCACTCTCGTCTTGAAAACTCACAAATTATAGGCTATTGGGAAACACAGAGGCCGGCAAAGAATTCCACTCATTAGCTGTCCGTATAGTGAAGGTTGAAGCAAAACGCTTTCTATACGGACAGGAGAGATATCAACGGTCCCCAACGCCTCGAGCTGATATTTGGCAGAGCCATCCCACAGATGAGATCAGTACTCCATACAAGATCGGACTTGGGCTTGATACAAATTGAGTAACTAGTGTTCTATGCAGCAGTGTACCTACTTAGCTTCTCAAACAATAAGATATTATGCATTCTAGTTTTGTAATTACTGTGCCTGATATTAGTCTGTGATTATTCAATACATCCTTCAATTCATACGATCCATAATCAGTTTAAATTATTTTTAGCTCCTTTAATTTTTTTCCACTCCAATTTGTTTAGAAATGAGTACGGAATGTTTCTGCGAAATATTATCAAAATCGACCGGTAAATGGCGCCGCGGCAAACTTCCCACTTATTTGTGGGAAATACCCCTCCAGTCAAAAATTGCCGACGACAAAAAGAAATGAAATTGTATACCTACCTGTATACCAAGATTCACGAAAAATACGGCCTGTACGCGAACAACATCCGGACGTATGAAAGCAAAATTGGCCAGTTGTTGCAGAGACTTCGTTTGCTTCGCTCACTCGATCTACAAAGGGGAGATAAAGTTTGTTTGTTCTCGCTAATCACTAGACGATTTAAAAATTCTTTTAAATAGATATGCAGTACCCCTACACTTTTTATGCTGATCCACGCGTGCCACAAGCAGAAGCTACTAATATTAGAAAGACGAATGTTTATAATTTATATGTTCGATACTCACGCACGTTCAAAGTAGATAGTGGACCGTTTCACATGAAACTTTTTAGACAGGTCCTTAGATTAACACAGGTATATTTTCGTCTCGGTTAAAGCGGGTAAAGCCGCACTGCTCTTCCTAGTATTGTATCGAGTTCCTTCGCTATACGATTTCGTATATGCATAACGCGAGGAAAGAGTCCCCACTCGCAAAGGGAAAGGAAAGAGTCACAGTACGAATAAGATGGAGGTGTCACAAAACATGATACAGTGGATGTTTTGCATGTTCTATACAGAGGGGCTACGTGAAAAACTTTAATGCCATTTTATAGGCGAATTATAATCAGGACAAATATCGGAGAAACAGAAAAATACTAAGAGTGAATTTGCATAACCTCCTTCGTCTTTTTTCTCTCGATAGATAAGCTTTCACCATTCTCATCTGATGCTAGGTAGGTGCCACCATGCACGGTATTATTATGTATACCGTGAAAGAAATAGAACCAACAACAATACAATTTACCAGTACATTATAAATTCATAGCGCAAACAGCCGTCGCCCGTCAACGTGTACCTACGTAAGTACTTAAATTTTCATGATACGTATTGATCGTCGACTCTGCACTGGACAAAGTGACAGCAATGACCCCGAATCTGTAAAGAAAGAGGAAACATTTGCTCCTAACATACAATGATTAATTTTTATTAACTGAAACTAGCGATTGGGTTAAATTGGCAGATCAAAAAAATATATTCCATTACTTTCTCATGTTCTTATTTGGAAAGAGAAAACGAAACTAAAATTAAGCTTAGGTGTGTAACGCCAGAATCGACAACAATGTTATCTAGTCTACCGATATAGTACTGGTCTATTATAGCTAGTGGTATAATAGCTCTTGAGAATCAAGTGTCTCTATAATAAAAAAAACTGGAAATCGAACGCTAGAACCGTCAAAAATTAGAAATCAAAGTCGGACGAATCTACTGAGCGCTAAAACGCCCCATACAAATTGGGCAGAACATGTAGTTGAGGTGGTAAACAAGCTCAGTTAAGTTAGTTCACAAGCTTTTAATTCCCACGTGGAAGTTTCCAGAACTACAATCAACCTGAAACTTGCATTTACGTGCCATAGAACAAGTGTTGTATTTAAGCAAGTAGACCTATATAGCGACATAATGTACTGTATTTTGTCACTACTTTAGATTACACCAGCGGCGCGAGTACGGATCTTTTCGATAAATAAAATTCGATAAAATTGACAGTTAAAATCGATAAACCCACTTTATCGATAAAATCAATAAAACCCACTTTATCGATTTTAAGTGTCAGTTTTATTGAATTTTATTTATCGAAAAGATCCGTACTCGCGCCTCTTTTCCGGCTATCAAATATTCTGAATCTGAAGCTTTATTAAAACTCGAGTTGGAATTTTAGAAATGTTCAAGGATACGTGCTCTGCGTTTATTACACAAGTCTTCGTTTAGACTGTTGTGCTGACGTGCTGCCGTTTCCGAATGCGTACAGATTATGTACTGTGTTACAGTGTCAGAAGCGTCAGTCTCGAGTTCCAAGCTATAAGTACCGTGTTACTCCTCACACGACTAGGCTCGGGTATCTTCCACGGGCATTCGTAATCATTTAGGACTCGCATGTATGTAGGTCAAACGTACATTTCAGAATAACGACTGCCGGACAGAGTAACTGTGGAGATGAGACATTTATTTATAAAAAGTACTAGCGACTGCCCGCGGCTTCACCTGCGTGGAGATTTCAGGAGCCGTGCAGTTTTCCGGGATAAAATTATTTATGTTTCTATCCGGCCCGTAAATTATCTCTGTGTATATAATGTAAGAATAAAGGTAGAACATGGTGTGGTGCTGTGGTGCTACGCAATAACTTCAGCAAGTCAGTGCTACGCCGTAGTCGTCCCAGCGCTACGCAAGGGGAAGACGCGGGGAAGGACGGCAGTCCTCATTGAACTACGAGTGAAAATAGACGTGTATCTATTATTCAAACTGAATTGTCTCATTTCTGGACCTAAAAATAAGTATTCTATTCTAAATATTTTTCTTTTCTATTCTATGTAAAAATCACGTCAACCCGTTGCTGCGTGAATGAAGAATAAACCAACACACCAGTAAACACACTTTCGCATTTATAATGTTATCCTAACCCAACCTAACCAACCAAAATCAGATTCTGTAATTATCGTAGTTGCGCAAAATACGCATAAAGAGCACAATCGGGAAGGGGGGTAGATACATACCTATTGGTTAAATCTTTCGCACAATTCTGCAGCTACGCAAAATTGCTACGATCGCTATTGCTACGCAACAAAGTGCGATACTAATAGGTACGTATCATCAAACTACCGTTAACGCTTTTAGTTACATTTTGTCTCTGCCTAACGCTGTTCTTTCCAGCAGTGACTCTATCAACTCCTTGGTAATAGCGACCTTATTTATAAGTTTAGGTACTTAAGGTGCAGAACCCGGCGCGCCGCTATCTCGCTCGCGCATTTTAACATTTTTGAAGATAAATAATCACTTAATATAATTATGAAAAAACGCATTCGGTGAAATTGCTGGCAATAACATTACAAAGGTACGGCAAAAGTATCATTTTGATCCGATCAAGATTTCATACATGAAAATGGGCAAAACATAAAATCCCATTTTTAGATTTGAAAACTTGAATGGATCAAAATGAAAATTTCGTATAACCTTTGTAATGTTATTGTCAGCAATTTCACCGAATGCGATTTTTCATAATTATAGTAAGTGATTGTTTATCTTCAAAAAGGTTGAGATGCGCGAGCGAGATAGCGGCGCGCCGAATTCTGCCCCTTAAGAGACACGAGCTTGATAGAACGTATTGCCTGATAAGTAACTCGCAAGTCTCGTAAAATCCTTTAAGGGTTCGATATATCCAATCACGACGTCGTTTCGCAGAATGAGACGCGGGACCGGAGGGTGCCAAGCGTCGAAAATTGAGTTTGTCGCAATTTGCGCCGTGCGACCCGTGAACACTGGAGGATTAACATACCATATTCGTAGATTAACAGGGCTATGTAAGACGGGGCGATTGGAAATCGCCAGAGCCTCCGAAGTAGTCAACCCGCGTACATAAATACACCAACTTATGTTAAAAGTACCTAAAGCCTAAAGTCGAGTCCGAAGCCAGCAAGGGCCCTAGCGCCTTGTCTTTTTAATATACCCAACTTCCAACGTTACTCAGTCGTCAATTGCATTATTTCCGGCCCGGTTATTTAGGTACCGACTACATATTTATTTACTATATGTAAAAGTAGGTGTAGTCTTACTGAATATTATGACGATGGCTCCTATTGTATTGCTCAGAAGTCTAATTTTAGTAACATTATGTGCCCCTTTCTAGTAAGGAACGTAAGGGAATAGAATCACCAGCATGCTATGGTTCCATCATGGTGTTTTTTATTTAGTTTCTTTCCTTTGAATCACCGCTAAGATTCGGGCTGGTTACTTCGGTGCCTTCACTAGAAGTTTCCAATAGGACCGTTTATAAGTACTGTTTTGTATACCTATACTGTTTTGTATACATATACTGTTTTGTATAGTCTATACGTTCATTACCCCTAGCATCTCTAGGTAATTTGAGTGTGTCAATGGGTTCTGATCTCTTTATCTCGATTCTGTGTCTAATTAATCACTGTCATCAGACTCCCTGTCTCCTATAACTTTGCGAGTCTTTGCGAAATAAAACGGGATTTACGTAGTTTATACTTGTATTTAGTACATATAAAGCGTCAGATGATAGGAGCTAGCTAGATACAGCGACTCGAAAAGTACCTACAGAACATGGCGTCTGTTCTTACTTGTGGACCTTGTGGTCCCGAATGAAGTAACGAGCGCACTGCGGTGCAACACAAGCCTTTGTGTTTCAAAGTTCTGGGTGGCACTGCAATTGTCATGGACCGGCATTATGGTCAGGTAAACGACCCGCTCATTTCGTTAAACGATTAGTAACAAAAAAACCTGGGCCCCGTAACTAATAAATATCTATTTCGCATATCTACTGTTGCTACTTGAGACTATTCTATGTAGGTAGTTCAGGACGTAATGGGCATCAGGGCGTCTGTCAGCACCAAGACGCCTGTCAAGCATAGTAAATTAATATATGGCAATAAATCTTTATAGGCTTGAGGCCTATATTCATAAGTGGACGTTGATGAGATTTGTGTCCATAACAAGCCGCTACATTCTTTCCAGGCGGATAGACCGCAGCAACTCGTTAGTAGAAAGCAGTAGCGGCGTCGGGCCTCTCAGTCCGGGTGCGAGTGCAGCCGCAATCAGCGCCCTCGGAGCCCTGCAGCCCGATTTGTACACGAAGCGGGAAGCGCCGCTGGTGATAGAACTGGAGGGCGCAGGCCCGTCGCTGGGCAGGATCCATCTGAGGCTCAAGTACGACTTCGATAGGTCGGACTTGGAAGTGCATCTTATTGAAGGTAATCTAAAAAACTGACGTTCTTACCACAAAAAAAATAAACGCACTTTAAACCTGTGTTAACTCCTAAACATGTCTTAGTCGCGTGTTTAAATATGAGCAACCACAAATCCTGATTTAAGTAGTATCTAACCATTGACTAAGTCAATTTTGTTTTAACATTATTTCTAGTCAATTTCAACGTTTACCTTTAGATATTATCTAGCTAAACAGGCATCTTTTTTGTGGTAGCACGGTTATAGTTTAAAATTTATTGTAAGCTTAAGCAGTGCTTGGAGCAGTTCTTTAGAAATATCTATCAAATTAAAAATAAATCATAAAAGTCAGTTACCCGCCACTGCTAACTCGATTCCTCATAGAGCAAGTACATTTTACATAAGAATATTTGTCACCCAATCATGCCAAAAATTCCGCACTGATATGGCTAAAATGTATATACAGCCATTAGGTACAAGGGGTTAAAATAGAAGTTAAAAACACAGAGATAGTAGAGTCGACACCGCAAAGGCATATTTTGCGCCACAGTGCGGTCCATGGACCGCAACTAACCCAGTCCTTCATTGAACAAAACGCGTAAGCGCCGTGAAATTAGAGGCGCTTACGATTTTATGATCGCGAGAAAACTACACCTTAGACTCAACCTAGCGCTACATGTTTTATTTGTTTGGTTAGACGACATAATTATGGTATTAGCGCTGCTGCGGACTTCAGCTTAAACATGAACAAGACATCACATAGCTTCTCTAGTACGTTGGTACAATAATCTTAACTGTTTTTCAGCACACGACTTAGCGGGCTACGAAGCCGGCGGGTTTAACGACCCCTACGTGCGAGTGACTTTGGTGCCAGAAGTGGACACGCGCGTGAGACAGACTCCCGTGCACAGGAACGAGGCGAACCCATTCTTCGACCAGCATTTCAAGTTCCCGGTCTCACATGACGATCTGACTGACAAGACGCTTCTGCTGCAAGTGTTCGATTATGACAGGTGAGATGGGGGCGTGAATGTACCTATCTAAACAAAGCTGTCGGTTGACAACCAATGACACCAATTTATTAGTGATCCGATCGCCAACCAATGACATGATTCTAATTCGATACGTTACTTTGTACCTATCATATTTAACAATTTCATTAAAAAAGGAAGGAAAGAAAGCATTTGTAAGTTTTTTTATAAGGCTTGCGTTTGACCACTGTGTCACGTGATGGTAAGTCACGATGCGGTCGAAGATGGAGCACGCTTACCTAGAAGATACCTATTTACTCGTGACCTGAAGACACCCAGATTATAGCGATCAAAGAACACACACTCGGGCAAAGCATTCCACTCTTTAGCGGTACGCCAAATGAATGTCGAAGCAAAACGCTTCGTGCGTAAAGGATGAATATCAACAAGGTAATGAAAACAACCAATGCAATGTGCAAATGCAAGTGATGTCAGGAATAGATTCGAGTTTCGGTTTATATGTGTGATGTACCTACTTGTAAAATATAATATCCATGTAAGATTGTTATTCTAAGCCTAAATTTTAAATCCACATTGAGGCCCCAAGACACAGGCAGACCTAGTGCTTAGTTCCAGGCTCACCGTAAACACTTTATTAAATAAGAAAAATTCTCTTATGTAAGTACCTACCCTACAAAAATGTATTTCAACTTTTTTGGCAATAAATTATCTTTATCTATCTTTTATGGATATTCTTATTCTATATCTGCGCCCCAATAGTCAATAGAACAGTATTACCTATAGGTACGAGTAGGTAAGATTATTCCTTCATCCCAACAACCGTCGTCCCACTGGTGTAATACTTGGCGCTTCTTCTGAAAGTATTTGATTAAGTATGACAGGTCCCTAGTGCAATGACGCAAAAACAAGGGTTAACTCCAGTCGCCTAGGGAGGCAACGGGACAAATAGATAACAACTATACCTATTACAACTTTTCAAATCAATATTTTTTTAATCTCCATTCTAATTTTGTGTAAGCTTTAGCCCATAGGTCGTCCGACGACATCAGTGCCTACGGCAAACGTGGGACCTATAATATGGGGATATATATAGGTAATTCATTAGAAGGGATCAGTGGGGGGAAGTCTGAAACTATAACAGGTAGAGATATTAGTTCTTACTTATAGGAACCATGTCGTCAATATAGAATTATGCAAAACTGCATTATAAAATTTTGGAAAAATCTCATACACGCTTCGGGAATCGAACCAGTTCTTTCGAAAAAAGATTGTTGCTTGTTTTATAACGGAAATCGATAGTTTAAGTGATGTCAGAGATACTACTTATTAGAGAATGAATGCTTTGAAAGCAGTTTGTCATAATTCTAAAATCGACAACATGTTTCCTGACAACAAATATCTTATGGTTTCAGACCCCCCCCCCCCCCCCCTGACCCCTTCTGATGTATCATCCTGTATAGTAATAATAACTAGTAGGTATACCTAAAAATTCGTTTTGTAAGACACTTTCTAAATGCAGGATCATTAAAAAAGTAGGTACTTACCGATTATGTTCTGTTCTATTTAGTTAATTCATAATCGTTGTGTATAAGTATATAGTTGAGCAACTTATTGAGCACTCTGTTCTTGAATGTTGGTGTTGTGTATATGTGTGTATCCACGGAACCTGCTTCACAGTGAATCCAGTGCATAGGCATGAGAGTGAATTAGTACTTTCACTATTTCCAGATTCTCTCGCAACGAAGTGATGGGTTCGGCCAAAGTCCCCCTCTCCAAAGTAGAAGTGGCGGGAGGGGCAGAAGTGTGGGCAGAGTTATCCCGCGAAAGACGACCGCCAGAAGAGCTGCAAGAACTGTTGCTGTCCCTGTCTTATTTACCGTCGGCCGAGAGGCTGACTGTGGTGGTGCTGAAAGCGAGGAATCTGTTGCCGCCGCAAGAAGGGAAGGATGCTTTAGGTAAGAGAAAATCTAATTATGGTGCGTACTAAGGAGTCTCTTTGCCATATTTCTTGTTTCCTGGTGGCTACTGTCTGGTTGTCTTCAAGGCTAGAGTGAATAGACCTTAAGTTATAAATTGTTAAAAAACCGGCTATAGCTCACGTCATTTGTCGATATTGTTTTGAATAATTTATAATGTGTGATACTCACGAAAATTTTAATAGTAAAAAAGACCTTAAGTTCTCCATTTTTGGCCACATCTTTGCTTACCATCAGGCGAGTTTGTGACAAACGACTTATTTGCCTTGACCTTGCAGTACAAAAATTAACTCAAGCCTTTGTTTCTGACAGACGTGTACGTGAAAGTATACTTGCTGGTGAACGGGAAGCGAGTGAAAAAGAAGAAGACTAATAGAAAAGACCTGAACACCCCTGTGTGGAACGAAGCTTTATCCTTCAGTCTGCCTTCGGCCAATCTTCAAGAGGCTTCTATAGAGGTAAGACGAGTGCATGACTAGCTTATATTGAGAAGTGAGAACTCAGGAAGGGAGCGTAATTTTTTTGATGTCCAGGTTCCTGATGAAGCCGAAAGGTGGCCACAAAATTACAGTACCAATTACTTACATCTATACAAATTAATAAAATTGAAGTGTCTGTTTGTATTATCAAAATAACAGCTTTTTACTAAATGCATATGAAAGTATATACGGTACCTATAACAAAACAACCAAGTTTAAAATGTTTGTCTGTCTGTCTGTTTGTTTGTTCCGATAGCTGATGTTCCAAGGAGTAACTTAGGCGAAGCCGCGGGGCACAGCTAGTATTTTATAAAAGTTTGTCTGGAAATATATACTTTTCCACAAAAACTTGTTCACATTCCAGGTGTGTGTGGTAAGCGGGGGTGGCAGTGGATTAGTGGTTGGCTGGTGCTGCGTCGGCGCCGCGGAGCCGGCAGCGGAAGGCCGCCATTGGGCGCAAATGGCTCACGAGACTCGGAAAGCAGTCGCCATGTGGCACACGCTCAGATAAACACCTTATATATACTAGCCTTGACACTTAGAGCCTGACTTTTGGCTCTTCTCAACTGGCGGATATATCCATACTAGCTTCTGACCGCGGTTTCACCCGCGTTCCCGCAGTAACCGTGCATTTTTCCTGGATAAAAAGTAGCCTATGTTACTCCCTGATCCATAAACTATGCTAAAATCTATGCAAAAAGTCATGTCCGTCTGTTGCTCCGTTGCTGCGTGAAAGAATGAAAACAAACGTACAAACACACTTTCACATTTATTATGGTAAGGATGTTGTATGCATCGAGTCATTTAAATTTCATGAGCGCTCTCCTTGGCTCAAGTGAACAAAGTATTTTGAATTATGGCGTGTTTGTAGCCGATGGGTTTTTGTTTCCGTCAGACTTCATTGGTACAATCAGATTGTAGAGCCAATAAGGAAGGCATTGACCTGGAGAGAATTAGTTTACGTCAACCCTTACGCGAACTAAGCGAAGGCCTAACAATAAAGGCACTAAATCTCCAAATCTGACCAAATAAGTACATACTCGCTTAGTACAATTTAAAAAACACGTAAAAGTTTACCAATCATCAAATAAATGCGTAGAACTTACCGAACCTATTTGCTTTGTCTCTCTTTCAGAAACTTGTAATCTTGCAATCTGACACTCTTTCAGAAACTTGCATGAAAATTCGTGAGTCAGTTTATTGCCTTCAACCGCGTTGTTATTAAATTTTACTACACGACTGAACAGATTTAGATGTATGGGGTATTGTTAGAATCCTTACATCCCGTGTGACACTGGCTAGGGCAGTCGTGTTTTTTTATGTAACTTTTGTTATATCGACTTGTTTTTCATTAAAAGGAGAACCAGGGGACCGATTTTTGAAAGTCAGGAGTGATTTCGAAATCACCGATGACAAAATTCTCAGCGATGACTTTGAAATCAGTAATTTGCAAAAATCGTATTTTTGAAAGTCATACCCTGTAGCAACTATTTCTCAGCTTTGATCACAGATAAACTTATGATTGTGTTCTATTTAATTTTATTTTTTAAGTTCAAAATTGTTTTCAACTCAAAATTGGCACTAAATACTCGTATCTATGATATCATTTACGAGTGGGGGTACCCATTCGTAAACGATATCATAGATATGAGAAATTTAGTCATCCGCTGAGATTCAAAAATACGACTTTTTGCAAATCGGTGACTATCGGTCATATCGCTGATATTTAGTCACTCGGTGACATTCAAAAATTGCACCCCAGTTATTGAATCGGATAAAGCATTTAATATATCATAGGTACATCATATTATTCTACCTATCGGTACGTGACAAGCTTCTTAATTATCATTGTACCTATCTCTTGAGTAGGTGCCTAGGTAATGATGTATGTGTAGGAATCCTTGCCTGAAGTGGGTGTTTATGTATGAAGACATTATATGGCCTAGGTAAAATCTGAGATAGCATCAACTCCACTCCAACATCTACCTACTTACGAGAAAACTACTTAGGTATTTCTTAAAGATACGTAATTATTTCATAAGGTAAAAAGAACCGTTAGCTTCAGAATTTATGGAACAAAAGAAAAAAGTGGCTTAGGCCGGTTCAAGTTTTCGATTTGGACTGAACGCGTTCTGCACTCTCCATCCTTTCGGTGATGCTGTACCGCTGTTCAGCAGTTATTGATTAATTGCTTATATCAATTATTTGAGACAATTTGTATACTATAACCAGGGAGTTAAATATACTAAATTCATGTTTATGATTGGTCAACTTCTACAAAAGCCAATAGGTACGACTTATTGTTTTGTAAAATAGCAAAAGCTCATAATTTTATTAAGCCTAATACAACTAAACCTCCGGAGTACATTATTAAAAAATCAGGCGGTTGCCTAAAATATATTTCGTCAAAATACAGTGAGAAGAAAGGCTCTAATATAAGTATAATAATAATTGTGTCTCTTAAAGCAAGTAATAATAATTGTCTATATATCGTGGTTAGTTGGTGACGCTGCGAACCGCATGGTACGGCAACACGGTAAATATATACCTAATATATTATTTGTGTTGCCAAATGAGTATTAATTCGGCTTCTGGCGACTACACGTCCTTCCTCACGGACAGTCAATCGCATACTTCCAACATATGGTACAATACCGTTCACAGCGTCAGCTTCGTGAGCACTCCCTGCCTTCCTGTGTACTTACTATACTGTCCAATTTAGACTGTGGGCTTTCCATATTCTACTTGTCTATATAATTGTTCTATTTATGATAATAAAAGATACATAATATATCGATACATTTATCATAATTATAAGGAATTGTGTATAAGATTTTTGAATACTTTCGTCTCTGCAATTGAGCTTTAGGAACACCAAACAAATCTTATGAAACAGTATAAAACATATTATTATGTCTATATCTTGGAATAAAAATTTATATATTTGTCCAATAGATGTTATGAACATTGTTGTGTACGCCCACAGTTACTCTTGTCAAATAGATTATTTAAATGTGAACTTTTCGTAGTTCTAATAAGGGGGGTTTCCCAGTGGACCTACTGCTATGACCCAATGATGAGACTACGGGGATTTTTTCCCCGTAGACGCACCACGCTAGAGATGGAATTAAAAAAAAAACTTTATCGTAGCACACTAGCTAACTTTAATATATGAGAGGAAACTTTAGAACTTAGATCACTTACTAGGTGTCTATGTCTGGTCTAGGACTAAAAATATTTTTATTGTGACATTGTGTATGTGACATATTGAGACATTTCCTGTTTGAATATTGAGCGTCTCGTCTCGTCAATTTCATTTAATATGGATAGAAAAAAACGGAAGAGACAGAAAAAAGTTATAGCAGATAATGATTTTATTAGGGGTGTACAGTACAGTTGCAGTTAATTACAGGAGAAATAAAAGTTGGCCATGCTCTAGACAAATTACGGTAGTCTACAATAATTGAGCATATTAAAGTTAGTAGTATGCTATAGTTTGTTTATTTAATTCCATCTCTAGCGTGGTGGGTCTACGGGGAAAAATCCCCGTAGTCCAGTGGGTCATAGCAGTGGGTCCACGAGGAAACCCCCCAATAAACCCTTCTGTTATAAGGGTTTTATGAAAATATATCGAATTTTATTCCATAAATATATATGTACGTACATCATTGATCTATGTGTATGGAATGTGGAGAAAAGTATTTTACTTTGTATTTTCTTTACAATGTCTGAATAAAATGTCTTATTTGTAAGATTATCTGTGTTGTTTTACTGTTGAACACCTACCTATATAGTCTAAGGCAGAGATTCAGAGACGAATCTAAGCGTGCACTCACGCTTCCATACGTCAAAATTCTATACAGTTTTGACATATGGAAGCCAAAGTCTACGCTTAGAATCGTCTCTGAATCTTAGCCTTAGTATCAGGTCTCAGGGCTTCTACGAAATTAAAATCCGGTTTACAATATAATCATAATTTTATTTATAACTTTTTAATTGTGTACAGTATTTTTATCTATAAATAATATTTTATAAATTATAATTATAGCACTTTACCGACGTGTTGAACTTTGGAGGTTCCACTATAGGTAAAGTTGAAAGTCTGTTTTCCGGGCACTACAAATGCACTATTATAAAGTTACTCGTAACTTACCACTGCCATTGGGGGGACGAGGCGGGCGGGACGGGACTCGCAGACCGCAACGCCGACTAAAATCAGAAAATAATGTAAGGAACCGCGAAAATTACTCCTTTTTCAAGTTTAAGATAATTAACTAGCACGGGAACCCGATAATTATTTTGACACCTTATAGTGATATATTAAAAATTACATGCTCTGAGTCTATTATACAGGATGTATATGTAAACTGGCTCAATATTCGAACACAATATCGTATAGCGTTCCTAAAAAAATATAGGTATAAATATCAATAAAAAACATGTACTAAAATGTCATTAGACTAAAAACTTATTAGAGAAAATATGGACATTGGTCACCCTAACGGTAGTCGGTCTATGCCTACCGCGCAGCTCGCGCACGGCCCGCGTGTCAAGCCTGCAGCAGACGTGGTGACTCTGCTTTGTAATAATTAAGGATATTTTCATGACACCAGAGATCAAAAAAAAATTTTCTTCTATTTATTTGTGTCGTTTATCACCTGTATGTTTACATATACACCTTGTATAAATAGTTAAAAACTAAACTTTTAGGATTCTCTTTAGTTTGGATAATATGGGTTAAATGCACGGACTACCGTTAAGAAAGTAATAGAAAAAATATATTCAACTCGCAATAAAACTAATTAGCAAAAATATGAAAAAAAAACGTATGTACCTGGAGATTTTCTCATGTTCCCAATAATGTAAATAAACTTAACAGCTCACAAACCAATGACATGACAACCAGTGATATGAAATTCAAATTCGAATCATGTCATTGGTTAGCGATCGGATCACTATTGCAGTCATTGTTTGACGTCCGCCGAGTTTATTTACATTATTGGAAAAGTATAGAAAGCCAGACATAATCTAGAACTTTGAGAACATTTTTAAAAGTATCTAATAATAAAAAATATGGCGCCATATTTTTTATTCTAATTATTAGAAACTTTGAAAGTTAGACAAAAATTTCTTAGATAATTAAATTATTAATTAATTACCTATACAGAGCTAAGAATGTGAAAAATGTTGCTACTATCCTATGTAAAAATAATTGAAATAGCTGCTGCCTTCAATTTATACACTGATCGTATGTCGAAAGCCTCAAGGCTCGCATACATTACCAATTCATACATTGGATATAACAAGGTCTGGGATACGTTTTTAATATCGGGCTATTAGTTAACATCATAACATGGGTAGTTGTAAACATTATTTTGCGAGCTTCCAGTATGTTCTACACGATAGTGGTCAACTGTTGACCTATCTACCCTGACCTTAAGCGACTGGTCTTAGATAGTGAACATGCTTAACCTAGATTAGAACTGGCTTTCAAGTGCAATTGACGTTGCAGTGGATTGTTAACAATACAATAAAATCGTACAATTGTCAGAGACTATTTTAATATAGTACCTACCTACATACATATCGGTAAACCTATATTGTTCTCGTATGTTCGTTATCACCAACCAGTGGGCACCTATATAAAATAAGTAATCATTTGTATTATTTTTATGGCAAGATAACTATAATGAAACTGATAAGTACAAATGATAGGTAAAGTTGATAACGACCTTCAATTATTGAAATATATACCGTGTTACCACAAAATTAAACACACTTTAAACCTGTGTTAAACTTCTAAACCTGCCTTAGTCACGTGTTTAAATATGGGCAACCACAAATCCTGATTAAAGGAGTATCTAACCGTTGTCTAACTCTATTCTATTGTGACATTTCTAATCATTTTAGACGCTTATCTTTAGACACTAGCTAAACCGGCGTCCAAGTGTTATTGTGGTAACACGGACAGTGTCTAAAGATAAACGTCTAAAATGATTAGAAATGTCACATCAGAATGGAGTTAGACAACGGTTAGACACTACTTAAATCACGATTTGTGCTGCTCATATTTAAACACGCGATTAAGGCATGTTTTGAAACGCTGTTTAACACAGGTTTTAGATGTGTTTAATTTCTTGTGGTAAGACCGATAATGTTTGATGGCTAGCGTTTAATTATTTAAATCATTGAATGTAGGTACAGAGACCAGTACAAACAGGGCGCAGGTCGCCAGAGGTTAGTTATAAATAGTGATTTAAATCTTTACAGGATGATTAAAATTTACATACTTTTGGTAGGTTACATTTTGGAGCTAAAGCAACCACTGAGATGCAAATGGTAATAAGTACTTAAAAATATAAAACTAAAACTGTGTCTATCGATTCTGAACTGAAGTAGTTAATGTTGTGTATACATATATATGTGGTGTTTAGGATGAACAAAAATAAATAGGAATGGTAAAACATGATCTTAAAACAAAACGGGCTTCTAAAATCAAATTATAATGCATGTAAATACTTTACACATCTTTGCAGAGTCCACTGGCTGTTGAGGGAGGGATAGGATATGTGTTGGTATAATTGTTTTGTGTGCTAAGTCTCTGTGTTTACGGCAGTAGATGTGTGTGAATGAGTGCATGTGTGTGGTGTGTCATTGTTCCGGAGTGGGCGTGTGTAAGTATTTGCAGTCAGGATCCTTGCACTGGCCGCCCACTTCGAACGGACACAAGATGGCGTTCGGATCAGCTTCCCAACTGGAAAACACACGTAGAATATCATTTTAAGTACGCTTCATCAGTGGATAGACTTCCAATGCATACTTACATCGCACCGTTGAAGAAGCGATGTGTACGCATACCGCCATCCACCTTTCAATGATTACGACAGGCATGCGAGTGTTTAGAGGCACACTTTCTTGCTTTTCTATGATTACACCTAATGAAGAACAATCGTTATTTAGCTAACATTCAAGGCACAATGAACCCTTCTCCATCGGAAGTAAAATGCCCGTCTAATAACGTACAAAGGCGTTTTTAGACAACCATATTACATGCACAAGCCAAGCATTTACAAGTTTTGTTTTTCATGACGACATGCGCACTTACAACATCAACTTACGTCGTACTTCCTAAAGCTTCTAGTGGTGACTTATAGTCATCAACGGATATGTAGTATCGTTTGTTCCCATGATCACACACCGCTACCAATTCCGTATCATCCGTGTGCCCCGATTCTTTCTCTACTTCTGGAAAACTCCGATCATTATTGTTCCCAGACAAACGTCTGTGTTGTTCCTCTAATTCTTGCGCTGTTTGCTTTTCAACGTTACAATTAACCTCAGCGATCTTTTCCATCTCTAGGTCGGCACTATTAGGCATTTTAACCACCTTCTTATTGTGAGCTACGTCAAGTTGCACAGACAATTTGTTAACGTTCGTAGAATCGTCCACAAAATCGTTTACTACACTAATTTTTACAGTCTTTTGAATTTGCGGATTTTTGTATTCATCTTTGGCATTCTCTGTTTGCAATTTATTTGATAGAACTTTATTGCTGAGATGACTTAAATGCGGTATGTGACCGTTTACTTTGGAATGTAACGAAGTTGTTGAGCTGTAAAGAAAATTTAAAGAAACTGTTCCTATCACACATAACTTAAATACTATCTACAAGAAAATAACTAGACATACTATGTATAATAAGATGAATGAAAAATCATACTAAGCAGTGTGAATAAAAAAAAACAAACCAAAAAAATTATAAGTACCTTTTCAATAATGACTGATGTTGTGATCTAATCTTGCTTAAACTATTTTGAATGGCTCTCTGTTGTTTCTTGTTGAAAGCAATTGCTGTAGTTATGTTACGAAGTTCAGTGGCTGCTATTTTATGCCTTTGAGATAGTTTTGTAGCTTCTTCTTTAAGTTTTAACATTTTAACTGATTCTTCTGCAATTGTTTTTCTGCAAAATAATACAATTAAATATCTTACTTAGTTTTGGTCAATACAGTAAAAAAAGGTTTTTTTACCTGGATTTTGCTATTAGTTCTTCCAAATTGTTCTTAACTGTAGCATCTATAGTAACTTTTCGTTGTTTTATAGTATCTTTTACGGATTGCGGTTGGTTAAGAAAATTTATTGTTGCTTGTCGAGTCTGTTTAATCTTTTCTAATTCAGCCATTCTCCGAACCAAATTCTTGTACTCAATTTGCTCGGATTTTGGCAAATGATTTACAGCCTGAAATTTATAACTTTTGGTTATATTCAGTCTTAACGTATTAACATAGTATTATGAGACGCAAAAGACGCACCTTAGCTACAAATTTATCTGGCTTCTTTGGCAGGGGTGGTTTTTGTATATTATCTGGCAGCTTCGTATTTTCCACCTCCATTCGTGTCGATTTCAAGAACAGGTCCAATTTCTGCTGAAAATCTATTTGTTCTGACAGTTTCATGTGCATCTTAGTTAAATTTTTCGTTGCCTCATGTTCAGCTTCTGAATCCGATTCACCAAGTTTTATGATAAATTTCTTTGCTTCTGGCAATTTCACAGGTTTGGTAATTGTTTGTGGCACAGAGCTTTCGACTTTCTTAACTTCATCGATTTGATCCAAAATCTCTGGACTAACCAGATTAGTCAAATTTTTACTCAAAGAAGTAAGAAGTTTAGCTCTTAACAAATCTTCATCATCATCCAACTCATCTTCTTTGGAAACAGCAGTAAGATTATTTATGGCACAATTGATCAAATCAGTATTTTTATTACTATCATTAAATCTTGTTATGAGCCCTGTATTACTAGACTTTTCATGATCATAATGACAGTCCTTCAGTTTTTCCTCTGTATCAGAACCCATATCCATGTCGACTGATTCAATATCTGTATTATTATCAGAATCTTCTTTATCTGGAAACAGGTCTTGATCATTGAACAGATCATCTTCCAGGTTGGAAGATTGTGAGAGCTTTTTCTGCATTTTCTGCTTTTGTTTCATTTCGATAGCTTTCTTTAATAAAGCAGATTTAAGACAAATAAGTCTCAACTCTGCCGTATCACTGTCTTCGTCTTCTGATAAAAGCTTGTTTTCAGTCTTATTAGATTCCAGTGCTTGGGATTTGGCCGGTTTCGATTCTAGAGCATGTTGCCGTAATAATTCCAAGTCTTCATCAGAATCCTTTTCAATAAGTACTTGACACTCTGTTGATTCTTCTTTCAGCTTACCTGTTTCATCCGATTTACCTTCTTCTTGGCTCTCAACATTGTTTATTATTTTCACTTCATCATCTGTAGAAACTTCTATTAATTCGCAAATTGTCTTATTTTTGTCTTTTAATATACCGTCTGGTACATCTGTATTTAGTACAGGATCATCTGCGTTTACAGATGAAATTGGTGAAAGTCCGTCTACTTCAATTAGACCGATTTGATTGTTAGTAATTATAGAGTCTGTGTCTTTATGTTTATAGTTAATCGAATTTATATGTGCCTCTGATCCATGAATCATTTTGTGCAGCCTTGCACTCAGAGATGACTTATCATTTTTACCTCTATGTACAACTACTGCATCCGCTAATTTCTTTCTTTTATTTCTGTATTCATCTTCAGATTCATCACTATCACTAATAACTTTGACACCTAATCTCTTTTTGCTGCGATTGGTTTTCTTTCTCTGATGATCTTTCTTTCTTCTCATACTGTTTTCATCAACATATTTTTGAATTTCTTTTCTCCGTTTTTGATTATTATATGGTTTAACATGTCTTTGTATTTTAATTTGTTTATAAGTTACATGTGTACGTGGATCTTCTAATTCAGTAGCAGAAACTTCAGATAAATCACATAAAACATCTCTCTTTGGTTTTGTACCTAAAATTTAATAACATGCAAGATATCTACTTAAAAAATAACAAGTAAGTAGTACTTATTTATTTGTACAATGGTGTCAGCCTAGCTTAGGTTGAGTCAGTAAAATACTATTTTATACCTTATTTTTCTTGCAATTACAATTTTTTGACCAAAAACATCTTGTTGTTGTTGGAGTCTGCCTAAAATTTTACATTATGTTGCCATATGATAACAACTATTTTGTTGTGAAGTGATATAAAAACATTTCAGTACTAACATATTTTAAGCTGTTTTAACTGTGTAATCATAGCTCATAGTGAAATAGCTAGCTTTATTTTTATATTATTTGATAACGAGATGAGCTGGTTATTTGCCTAATGGTAAGCATAACGCCGGCCCATAACAACTGCAATATCACTCTGAACCTTGAAGCACAAGGGCCTGCATTGCGCTCATTACCCATTATATTAGGTAGGTGTTAAGTCTCATAAGCCCAGCAATTTCACTGGCTACTTTGCTCATCAAACCATAACACAATAATGCTTGCACATTACTGCTTGGCGGCAGACTTCAAGAACAAAGCGGTGATACCAACCCAGACGGACACTCGCAAAAGAGTTAGTCCTACCACCTGTAGTATTAAAGTAGTGAGCAATTGAATTTTATACATTAGATTATTATTATTCACATCTCATATTTTGCAACATATACATGGTTACACACAGCAATATGTGCTGAAAAACGCAAACCACATAGTCAAGACTAAATGTAAGCATAGAACTGGTGCATTTGCTCAGCCTTAGCACACAAATATGTATACATTACATTGCAATAGTGCCGAAATATCGGAAACTCAAATCAAATAATATACATGGTAAATATCCCGTTTCTAGTGATAACTTTCAAAGTGTTGATGACCATGACAGTTTAAAAACCTATATTTATATATATATATTGCCCAAATTCCCACACAATGAGTAGAATAGCAATTAAAGAAAATTAACAAATAAAAAAATAAGAAGATATAATTATGCAGAAAACGGCTTGAGTTCGGATGTTAACAAACTCGGCTAATTCTAATATCTCAAAGTCTTTTTTCAATTACTAAACACATAAGAAAAGGATGAATTATGTACTAGGGTAACCTTTTGAACTTAATGTCACCAATATGTAACAAGCGATAGCAGGCCCTGTATGCCGTTGACATATATAGTTGACAAAAAATGCACCCCACTAAAATATTAAACAAAATTATTTAATATTTATTACTGGTGTTTTCATTTCACATAATACTGAAATAGGATATCCAAGCAACATGTGATTATAAGAAACAAGTCCCTTAGAGCTGTAAGTACTACGAAATATTAAAATTAAAAACAACAAATCAAACCTCAAGAAAAGAACATGAACGCACCGCACAGGCCCACAGCCACCTATTGAAGATAATGTGATGCGTGATGCATAGATTATACAATGGGAAGTAGCATATGATATACTAAAACATCCAAGACCATAATTAGCCATTTATTCGATAATCAAAGTAAAAAAACTAAGGTATGTGGGTCATCAATATATCAAATGTTGGCATCACTATTTTCTTTGATTATGGTATTTTGCTTTGATTTTAACGCTTGGTGTACAGGGCATGCAAATGCACAACCACCCCAAGCAATGGTTGTTTAATGTCATGATATGTGTCCATGTCAAATTAATGGAAATGTTAATAATGTTTAGAATGGCACAAATACGAGTTATGAAGTTTAAAACAGCCAGGCGGGAAACAAATTTGTATCAATTTCTTGTACAAACACTCAGAACTTCCGTGCAAATGTAATAAACAACTTTTCACCCACTCCTAAAATCAATTTATGCAGCCCAGGGATAGCAATGAAATAGCTAATGTACTTCTTTCGCTAGTTAACAGTTAAATTGTGGTTAATCTGAATAAGGAATATAATTAGCTTAGTCTTAACTTAGACACAAACACAAACTCAAGCAGTTACATTCATTTTTAATTGCCTCGTTAGCAGAAATACACCTAAACATGAACTTTACCCTCTACAATACAACCACTTTTTACGAAGTACTGTAAGTACTGTTTTGCTAAGAATTGGCGGCTGAATGCTTAATCTAAAGCAGATTCGGATTTGAATGACAGAGGTCATTAACTTTACCTGGTCCAATCGACGAGCGTTTCGCTTTCTTCCTCTCAAGGACATTATTGTAGTTTTCCAAGACTTCTAGCCTCTGACGCAACAAAAACTCTTCTTCCGAGGAAATGTCAGAGAGGTCATCGAGCTCGTCCACTATCTCTCCTTCCTCCATCTCCGATTCGACTTTACTTTTCGGCATTATAACAACACTGGCCATCTTGACCTACGCAAAAGAAAATCAAATGTCGTCTCAAGATGACCGTAAAAATAGATACTGAAAATTGAAAAACATGTTCTGTAAAATAAATACCTTGTAATTTTATCAAACGATAAAAATACATGAAAGAGAAACTTACACCTTTAATTCTTCTGCTAAGTGTAATATATAACATAAATTCGATAAAATTGTAACAAAAACCAACAATCAAATGAATTTTCAATTCATTTTAATCAATCTCGATATCTCGAACCAAAGACTAAAGCATACCGGGATTATATTCTCTTTGGACTAAAGCACAGACTACTGAGTGACTAAAGAGTTATAGAGTAAAATAACTGAGTATATTGTCTAGAATCTGGAACTCGATAGTCTCGATCAAAGACTGTCAAAGAGTAAAACAACTTTACTTTTTTTTTATGAACGATTTTTTTTAATTTTTTTCTTGACCTGGATAAAGAATCCTTTTCGGAAACTTCGCACATTATCAAATGGCACCCTATACCGAAAACGTGCACCACGACCACAGATTATTTAGCCTGTTGATAGCTCATAAACACAATTCCTGATACAAACATGTCTCACCGGCGCGGGCAGGGGGCGAGGTAATATTCTATGCTTGCAATTGGCCGATCATTTGGATGACGTAATTTAGTGATGTGGTACGACTACTACTGAACAGAATAATATCGATAAAATTGAATAGGTAGTTAGCATCGCATTCTTGATTCCCTGACATATACGATTAATAATAAATTATTATATGGAAAACATAGACGATACATACTTACTTTATAAATTAATCTATAATACTACTTATAATAAAACTCCAGGTCACATTTTTTTTGGATGGCACTCCTATCTATACTGAAGCCAAAACTGTATTTTTATTTTTGTCTGTATGTCTGTATTTTGGCCACGCATCACGTCGAAGCTACTGAATGGATTCCATGACTTGCGATGTATGGAACCAATTCTCTTTTTGAGTCGCTTCTATCCACTTTTCCTTTATTTCTGGGATGTCTGGAAATCTAACAACAAAAAGCAGAAATACTTTAAAAAAACCGGGAACCTACTTCGATGAAAATATCGCGATATATGAAAATTCAAGTACCATTTTTTCATCTTTAGATGTTCTTCCATAAAATGTATATGGGACCACCTTGAGATGATACACTTTCAAACAACAAAAATTATTTTCAAAATCGGTCCACAATTGACGGAGAAATCAGTTAAAATACTTAAAAAAATACATACAGTCGAACATTTAACCTCCTCCTCTTTTTTCGAAGTCGGTTAACAAATCCAAACGAAAGGTTATTATTTTTCCAAAATAATTAATAATAGTATATATATTAATTGTAAAGTATACATTCAATATCGATAAGTTATAAGTCTGCACTCGTACTCGCAGTGGCGAGTAGTGCATTTAAATAGTTCGTTTTCGCATGAGGGGAAGTTGTATCATTAGTCAACAGGATTTATAGTCTTTGACCACGACCGTCCGTCTCGTTGGTTGGTGTCAGCCTAGCTACATATATATAGTCTTTTTCAAATAGGAAGGCACCTGACACCTGTCACCTGACATCTGTGACAGGTACATAGAACGTAAAATACTACGTAAACATTTCCTGTGACGTCACACCAATGGCCGAAATATTTTCTATTTAGCAGTGAAAACATTAAGCAAACTTACAAGAAAAACTACTAAAATAAACGGCAAAAGATACAATAAATAGAATAAAGGTTATTAACTTGCGTATAAATGTTCGCGTTCACTTTTCAATATAATCAATATTAAATTCGTTATAACTTGTAATGTTACGTACTACTGCCAATCTTGACGGCATGACAGTAGGGGTGGGAAATCGATTATTGTTTGAATTGGAAAATATCGAAAACAAAACATATTAATCGACTTGATTTATGAAAGGGCCGTCGTTAATCTGTACCCAAACATAATAAACAATAGGAAAATTTGTAATGAACTTACTTTTCAAAGAGGCGCTGTTCCATTTTGCTATCGAATACGTATGTACTACTACGTATTTTATATATAGGCAGTCAGGCATGGAAAATAACATGGTCCACGCCGAACGAAAAAACAACACACACGGATGTAGATACATTTGACGTAGACGCAACGTAGAATTAAATCTTATTCATAATGTTATCCTTCATATAATATTCTCTTTTTCTTTTGGAAGAGTAGGGATAACAATAATTATTCAACAAACTTAGAAGACACATAATGACGATGATCAATAATTATTATTACTGTTTAATTCACATGCTATGCTCAAATCAAATTTGTATTATTAGTGTGATTTAAAGATTAATAGGAGTGATAAAAATCTTGTGTAAAACAAAATGATAAATTTCTTTTCTTTCAAAAGATTTATTTTACGCATCCGCATTTTGCTACCTATCACTGTTTCTTTTTAAATTTCTTTAGGATTCCTCTGAAACTCATTAGTAGGACTTATAGATAGATAGTTGTTCACAAAACACTTAGAAATAGATACAAAAATTGTTCGATAAGTACCTAAAGTCGATGATAATCGGTAGTTAAAAAATCGAATATACCTAGGTGCGGCACATCCTTAAAATTGACAATGCATGTTTGACAGCTGACATTTCGAATGGGTGTCAGGTGCCTTCCTATTTGAAAAAGACTATAGTAATCTGTGGTGTCAGCTATCAACGAAAATCGTTTTTTTTCATACAGAATAAAAAAAGTTCCGTGAGAGAACCGTGCCCTGTTGGTTAAAGAAGAAGAATCCAAAGCCTAAAAAAAGAGCTTTGACACTCTTATATACTCTTTGGCTTTGACTTTTGGTCATAATTGACGTTGATGTGTTATGTTATTAATTATTATAATAATAAAGGCAAAAAATTGTTTTTTTGTATTCATTCGCATCTGTTTCCGACTTTCCGCCCCTTTGATAAAATTATTAGTAGAATAATTTATTTATAATTGCTCACTAGTTGATTAGCTTGTGATGTATATTAACATTAATCATCATCACTAAAGACAATTGTCTTTAGTTAGACCATTCTAACGTGTATATTGGTTTTTATACTAACATGTATACGGGAAACGAAAACGATTATAGATTCGCAGCTTGTACATATTTTGCGAAAAACCACCCCGGTGAAAGTTGTGGTAGTAATGGTTTACCCTTAACCCCGAGTTCTATTACAATATTGGGACGGTCACAGCGTCTGCTGACTATAGAACACCCTAATTTATGCACTTATCTCGATATTATTCGTGGGAAACATGGTAAGTTAAGATATTCATTTTTCCGTAGGAATAAATAATGTGTCACCCTGATTGAAGCTTATATTACACTGTCATTACTATGTTCCTGCTCGAGATGAATAACCTGTGTTATTTCAGGGTAACTTCTGTCTGTACTCCATGTTTCATGTATTTGGAACCAGTAGTTTCAGCATGATTGAAAAACATATACCCAAACTTGTTTTTATGATATTAACTGTAGGATTATGGTATCACCACAAAAATTATAAACACACCTTAAACCTGTATTATTACAGTGTTTAACTCGTAACCATGCATACTCCTATCCTTACAAATTGTTTTGCTTTAATTTTCATCATGCAGACAGCTAAAGAGTGGAACTCATTGCTGGCATCTGTTTTTTTATGCATATTACAATCTGGAAGTCTTCAAGAGATGAGTGAATAGGTATCTTCAGTGCAAGCATGCTACATTGTTGACCTCATCATTGCTTTACATCAGGTGAGATAGCGGTCAAATGCAAGTCTAGCTGCTATAAAAGCTATCAATAAAATTGTCATAATCCATATGATTTTATATCTATTTATAGAGAGAATAATAGTAGTGGCTGAAACTATAGGAAAGTCCCTGTCCGAACACAAATCAAAGTTTTCATTCGAAGAAATCACAAGTATAGCTTTACAAGTAGCCACTGGTCTAAAGTTCTTGCACAATCAAGATATTTCACACAGGACCTTATCATTTGATAATATCTTACTTGACAAGAATGGCAGAGTGAAGCTGTATAACTATGGGTTGTACTATATGACTGGGGGAGGAAATGAAGTACCTTTTCCTCTTGGGTAAGTTTTTCCCATACTCTTGAGTAGTGGGCTACAACCTTTATAATGCACACCACACTAACTGAACAGTGTTTACTTTTAAGAACAGGACTTAATCGCGATAAAAACATAGGTTTATATTTACCTCGACGTTTCGATCAAGTGAACGATTAACTGAACAGTGAACAGGTACCTTCTAAGCAAGTATGTTACACAATCACCTGCTTTTTTGCTTGCTAATAACATAAATATTATCACTCAATAATAAAACTCTGCTAGCATCTTGCACACATTAGGAGGAAGAGACATTTATCAAACCCATAACCACAGCCCTGCAGATCAAAGTACTCAACTAATACATCCTGACTATGCCAAAATAGCAGTAATATAGTAAAACAATGAGTAATTATGTTATTTCAGTTTACCAAGATACTTTAGCCCGGAAATCATACTCAATGGGGGTGGTCCGGCTTCTGACATTTGGACATTTGGCATCATCCTTCTAGAACTGTGCATCGGTAAACTGTGGGCAAACCTGAAGCCAGGCCCTATTTTGAGAAGGATACTCACATTGGTGCATTCCAACAATCCTGCAGAAAGGATTGCCAGGGAACATGATTGCTTTGAAAATTACAAAGTAAGAATAAGTTATTATAAAAATTTCCTAGTTTTCCAGGTACTCCTGAACATGTAGATATTTGAATTGTGGTGTCATGCAATTCAAGGATATGGTTGCAAAGACAAAATACACTTTTTATTGAAAAATGTCTAAGTATACATTTATTGCCTAAATAAACAAAAAAAACACCCTTGGAATCTCTTCTGAGGCTCTTAAATTTGCTTTACAAAAAAAAAGAACTAATCCTTAAACATAATGGTGAGTGAAGACGCGTTCTCAGTTGGTAGAGCTTGTTACCATATGTATAAGTGAGAATAGAGTGGCAAAAAGCTCTGCATCACGTTGGAACACAGTATTGCTGCCACCTTCCACAGCGCAAAAAATCTCTAAGCATGTGTATAACCAATGTTGCAGTTCTTTTTAGTTAAGTATTCACATTCCACCTCTCTGTACTAGGAGTCTTCAAGAGTCAAGTGAACAGGTATCTTCTGGGCAAGTGGGCTACATCATCGACCACATTGTCGCTTAACATCAGGTGAGATAGCGGTCAAACGCAAGCCCAATTTCAATAAAAAAATAAATAAATAGAATATATAAATTTATGAAATTTTATATTCAACTCATATTATATCCTCCATGATTAATTTATGGTTTACGTACTAAACAATTTTTTTTTCATTATTAGCAAGTGCCTGACCATCTTCGCAATGTTATAGAAAAATGTCTCAAAATATACCCAAGAGAACGGACAGCATTCACCGAGCTCATTGAGGAGCTATCAAAGATGAACACAAAACAGCTAGTGGAGGTTGAAAAGCCTAGAGGCTTCAATAGCTGTAAGCTCCAGTATTATTATCACTTATGGCAGCTAGCAGGTGGTGATATTCAGGCAGAACTTAAGAAAAATGGTCTCATTAAAAGTAGCCCTCCCATATTGTCTATGCCTATGTGAGTAGAAGTTGTTACTACACTTTTGTTTCTTTTTCATTCACTCTCACTGATAGCATCTACTTTAATTAACATATAAATAATAACTAACACATAGACAATTCTACTCTGTACTAACCTTTATGTTTATCTAACAGGGATGTTGACTCAAATTTTTTTATTGTGGAAATCAATTCGTTTTCTCATGAGAATCAAATGTCTATACTTATCGTAAATTCGGGAAATCGAACGCTAGAAACATCAAAAATAAGAATCAAAGCCGGAGGCGTAATGTCCTCAGCGCTAAAAACATGCATTTTGTTGTTATTGTTATGACCGTAAAAAAACTGCGTTTAATTACATGGTTGCCATACATTTTTTTATTCATTGAAAAGTAAAGTCTGACTGTATCATTTTAATTACTATTTGATGATAAAAAAAAATCGTTACAATCGGGAAATTTTTAGATGCAGTGTCCTTGTGGAAATTATGTATTTTTTGTGAATTTCATTTTTATTATGTCAAAGTGATGTTCTTAAACCTGTATAAAGACTAATTATGTATTTTTAGTTTCATGCAACATCCCTATTTCCAGAGCCATATTACTCGATGGTTGTACAGTCGGCGGCAAGACTGGCGCACTGTATGACCGTCGCATCGCTAAGTATACCTTAGACTTGCTAAAGACGCGTCTCTGCCATCTGTCATCGAAGGACTTTTACCCTCTCATGCAGGAGGAGAGGAAGTACTGCGATGCAGTCGACCTTCCGAAGATAATCAGGGAGAGAGACACGGAGTATCAGTTCTGTAGGATTATATATTTCCATAGACTATTGCTTGTAAGTTTTGAAGGATTTTTTTGTGTTGTGTGTTTTCAAACTACCTACTTTGTCTTCTTCAGATTATGGCTTTTAAACTCTGCTTGACGTTTTTCTGCCAGTGTCAAAGTGAGGCCAGTGTACGGTATTAATTGCCCCGTTAGAAAAATTGAAACATAAACTACCTTTGTTTTACTTTGCACTCTTTAATTTAATTTGTGTGAAAAGGTGTGAAGTGATTAATTAAGTAACGTGTCACTTCACTGGAGGTAGACATATAGGTGTCGATTCTGTCATCTCATACCTAAACCTAATTTTATTTTCAATCTCTCTTTCTAAATGAGAACATGAGAAAGAGATGAAATATATTTTAGACCTGTCAAATTAATCCACTTGCTTGTGTTTGTACTAATATTATAAATGCGTGTGTTTGTTGGTTTGTCCTTCTTTCACGCTATAACGGAGCAACGGATCGTCGCGATTTTTACCATAGATATTGTTTAAGGACCGGAGAGTAACAAGGGCTACTTTTTACCCCGAAAAAATGCACGGAAGCTAGTAATATAATATTTGTGAATTTCCCAGGGCTATCCATACACTGCACAGTACATCCGAGCTGAAGCAGAAGTAGACATTCCACCTTTACTGCGAGGAGAGGTGTGGGCCGCGCTGCTAGGCGTCAAGGGAGATATCGAGGAACAGTACGAGAGAATAGACAAGGAGACGCCCACTCCTACTGATAGACAGGTAAAAGATAATAATATTCTTCTTTATTTCCATTCTTCAGTCGGACCGCCATCTTTTTTATGGTGGAAAACCACCATTCCGCACTGAGCGTAGACAATCTAATATTGCCACCTGTCAGGAATCATAATGCCAGAATGACACTGACACTTTATACAGCAAACGTCAAATGTCTAATAGTCATAACAACAAATACGACACTGCGCCTCCCGCACGTCGCACGGCCCCCGCGGAGACCATAATATATAAGACGCGGCGCGCCCGCACTCAGCCTTTTCCACCTTAATTTTACTCTCTTTTTATGGCGATAACGATAATCCAAACTATGCATGCTCCCACCAATACTACTGGCTGCTAAGCATATATATGCATGTGATAGCAGTCAGTAGTAATATTGATGGAGTTCAATCTTGTACTATCAACAGACTCCTGAAGGTGTAGCTGAATTTAGCCAAGCAACATTAACCTCTATAACCCAGCTAGTAAAGCCACTTAGCCCTCAGATCGACCTTACCATTCCACGCTGCCATCTGCAGGTACTACTGACTGCTATGCATCTCCATCAATCACTGTACACTGAACAGACTGCTAAAAAGGCATGGCTGAATTTAGCCAAGCAACATTAATCTCTATATCCCAGCTAGTAAAACCCCATTTCCCTCATCAGATCGACGTGGACATTCCACGCTGCCACCAGTACTACTGGCTGCTAAGCATGGAGATGCATAGCAGTCAGTACTACTATTGATGGAGATTGATCACAGTACACTAAACTGCGGCGCGAGTACGGAAGTCGGTTCGATAAATTTGTCGAACCGAAAAACTCGACAAATTTATCGAATTTTGCAAGTACCGAAGTTTGATCGTAAAGTATTGTAGTAGCTCTATATTCTCTTTGGATTCGACCTAGCGTTTCGATAACTTTTGTCGATTGTTTCGAGGCTCGATAAATCCCACGTTATCGATTTGAACTGTCATTTTTATCGAATTTTGTCGAATATTATCGACTCGGAATAGATCCGTACTTGCGCCGCAGACTCGTGAAGGTGTAGCTGAATTTAGCCAAGCAATATTAAACTCTATCTCCCAGGCAGTAAAGCCCCCATTTGCCCCATCAGATCGACGTGGACATTCCACGCTGCCACCAGTATTGCTGGCTGCTATGTGGCTCCATCGGTCACCGCACTCTAAAGCGGTTACTGAAGGCTTGGCTGCTCACCAATCCACAATATGTGTATTGGCAGGGGCTGGACTCACTGACTGCTCCGTTTTTGTACCTCAACTTTTGTAATGAAGGTATGTGTTTTTTTATGTTATTTGATAGCGAGACGAGCTGGTCGTTTGCCTGATGGTAAGCATAACGTCGGCCCATAACAATTGCAGTTCCACACTCAGAACTTTGCAACACAAGCGTGTGCGATATAATACTCAATACAATGTCGATTCTGTTATCTCATACCTACCTAATTTTAGTTTAATCTCTCTTTCTAAATGAGAACATGAGAAAAAGATGGAATATATTTTACATCCGTCAAATTGATCCACTTGCTTGTGTCTAGTGTAAATTTAAGGGCAATGGATTTAGTGGCGTCTAATTAATCAAGGATCGAAGATATTTGATAGCTCTAAAACTAAATTGGCCTCATAGATGGCTCTCATTTTTAGGTTTGAAAGTATTATAACAAAATGAAATTTTTGTTTAACTTTTGTAATGTTATTGCCTGCAACTACGGAAAAAGAGAAACAACGTCAGCCTTTGGTTGGCATTCTGAAAATTTTGAAAAAAGTGCGTGGTAATTTCCTAATACTTGTTCCAGGAAATACGTATTTTGGAAAATGCCTTACAAGTGTGTGAAAAAAATGTTTGTTATTTAGAATCTCCATTACATGTCCAAGGATTATATGGAAGTGTTTTGTTTACTTTTACATTTATGAGAATATTGTGAATGGCCAAAGTTAAGGTAAAATTTGTTTAAAAAGGCTGTTTTTTAAGGCTTTTACTGAATGGGATTGGCAAAATTTGAAATTATTGGTTCCATAAAATCCTAGATATAATGCACGAGATACCTATTAGGTAAAAATACCGAAAAAAAAATTGATACAACACTATAACTACGTACGAGCGTTTGTATAGAAAGTATGGCGGGTTGGGTCCTCTTAATAATGATTATGCGTATCATAGCCCCGTTTTAAATCCCGCAGCGCGCGCTTTCGCGTGTCTTTCCTCTTTCGTGCCGCGCTTCCTGCACCAGTTCTTCCTGAAGGACAATAGTGCTGTGATCAAGGAATACTTGGCCAAGTTCTGGCAGACAACCGCCTTCCACGAGCCGCTCCTCGCCACACACCTGCACGATATCAGCTTCGTGCCCGAACTTTTCGCTATACCCTGGTTCTTGACCATGTTTTCGCGTGAGTATCCTGTGTTGTACTGTTGTTATGTGTTAAAAATATAAAATTATATTTTTGACAAAGACATTATTTGAACACACGTATACAACACATACATTCACCACACATACACGTCACTCACACATACCACTCACAAATACATAACACACACACATACGCACACCTATAAATAACATGCCCACAATCATACTTCATACTAATATTATAAATGCGAAAGTGTGTTTGATTGTTTGTTGGTTTGTCCTTCTTTCACGCAGTAACGGAGCAACGGATCGACGTGATTTTTGGCATAGATATAGTTTATGGACCGGAGAGTAACATAGGCTACTTTTTATCCCGGAAAAATGCACGGTTCCTTTGGGTACGCGGGTGATTACCGCAGGCAGAAGCTAGTTATTTATAAAATTGTAATTCATTCATTCATGTATGACATAAGACTAACTGTTTAATAAGAGAAGCCACTGACTCCTGAAACACAGTGTGTTACTAGTTCGGGAGGCTATGGATTCAACACATGTGTATAACTTTTATGTCGAAATAAATTATTTGTATTTTAATTTCAAAGTTTTATTTATCTTGCAATGTTTGTATGTATATGTTGGTTTGTTCAGGTCAAACCTTGCAAGCTAGACCCACTTCCCGGTAATGTTCTGTATCGATGTTATTCCTTATATTTATTTTTGAAGACTTCTCAAAAGGGTACAGACCACGAATCAGTTGATGTGTATTTTTTTATAAATAATTTGTTATCTATGTGGAAAAATATATTTTTCCTGATAACCTTTTATAAGAAATCGTACCTAATTGTTACTGTAATAGTGTGGCCACCTTCCTTCTCCATCATCAGGACATCATCTAGGATCAGAGTACTTGTAAAGACAAATCAAACGATCCCAAACGCGATGGGGTTACGTCGTTTCGTTAGAGTTTCTGTGGTCACCTTCCGGCTCCATCATCAGACCAGCTCTGTGACATCATTATATTGCATTGTCATCCAATTCACATATGCATGTAAAATTTCGGCTCAATCGAACACCGGGAAGTGAGTCAAAATCTTGCAAGATTTGAAACTTGAAATTTTTGAATTAGCAAACCATCGTACATACAAACATTGCAAGTTAAATAAAAGCCTGCTAACAACGAATCATTTAACTTAGTATAACAATTAATATTGTTCAACAGATGTATTCCCGCTGCACAAAATACTCCACTTGTGGGACGCTCTACTGGTGGAGGGTCCATCTCTCCCATTGTTCATGGGAGTGGCCATTCTGAGACAACTGCGCGATACGTTACTGGAGTCTGGATTCAACGAGTGCATCCTTTTGTTCTCCGATTTGCCAGAGATCGATATTGGGCAGTGTGTAAAGGTAAATATGAATTTTAAGATGAAAGGGCTGCGCCGATTATAGCGAATAGTGCTTAGAATTCGTGACAAAAATATATTACCAGCCAGGCTCTTTCTCGTGCGAATACGAGATAAATGGCGTCACTTTAGTTAGGCCTTTGGAGTAGGTAAACGTTTGTTAACTGGATAATATTGTAAGAAATTGTAATGTAAAAATAATTTTAGAAAGGGTGCGAGCCCTGGAACTTGAATAGCATAATAGATTAAAAAAAAAGGCTTACTCTTCCGCTAGTGTTCGTCTGGATACCGTTAACGTTGCAAGCATTACTGTGTTGAGTACAAAGTAGTCAGTGAAATTACTGGGCCTATGAGACTTAATACCTAATGTCTCAGGGTAATGAGCGCACTGCAGGACTTTTTGTTTCAAAGTTCTGAGTGACACTGCAATTGTTATGTTCAAAATTGAGGTGGGGTACGTTTCAAAATTATGTAATCATCAAACAGACAGAAAATTAATAAATAAAAGAGGGTTATTGAAAATTAGTAAGAGATTTTTTATTATTTGGTAAATTATTAAATTCTTACTATAAAACCTATTCTGTTACAGGACTCAATCGAAATGTGCCGCAGTTCACCCAGAAGCATTAGTTACAGAAGGTTCACTAATGACCCTCCAAAAACAGATGCCATGGTAAGTTAATTTTAGATTTTAGTACATATTGCAATTTTCAATTTTTGACAAGTTTGTGGGTATTTGCAAATTTATTGTAGGTAGGTAAATAAATTACTGATAACAAAAAATTTAAAAAAAAATCTTTATTTATTATAGACGCGCAGCATGGCTGATTATGTCTATTTCACACAGTGTTGAAAGTCATCTAATAGTTTATTTTAACAAAGAAGTATTCATCGTTCGCAACCAGCTGCCTTATCAGCTAACAATCTCGTGTTCGTTTTCAATACCGGACCGATTAAAACCACCGGTCACTAGTCTTCGTGTGGAAGGAATAGTCTAGAATTTTCGCTGGTTATTGAAGAAATAAACTCTTACAAAACGAAAAGAAGCGAAAACTATTGACAACTCCTTCCACACGAAGACTAGTGACCGCTGGTTTTAATCGGTCTGGTATTGAAAACGAACACGAGATTGTTAGCTGATAAGGCAGCAGTTGTCAAATTTGTATGTCGTTATTTTTTTTCTTAGATTTTATAAGTACAATTTTTTTATAAAAAAAAAGCACAAACTACTACAAAACAGCCCTGGTAGATGTGGGCCTATCGGTAGACATGAAATCATGAGCAGATTTGTGCTTGATGAAGGAATAAAGGGTTGGTTCAATAAACAGCTACATGTTTCAATGTATTATTTTATATATTCAGAACCCGTCAGAAGAAAGTCGTTTTTCTTCTTCTATTCTTCTTCTTCTATTTCTTGTTCGTTATCTTCTTCATCTGTTTCGAATTTATCGCAGTTCCCACACACTGAGCCAAATAGATTGTTATTAAAGTGCATACTTGTATAAGCGTCTACGGTCTGCATATATAGGTTTGACCGCTATCACTTGCTGGTAAGTGACGATGCGGTCGACCATGAAGCACGCTTGCCTAGAAGACCAGTTTACCAGTGATTATAATCACCTTATAGGGTGCAGAGTGAAGAATCTTCTGACAATACGCGTCGTGTCAAAGAGTACTGCCTTCTGCATCAGACCCTTGATCCAACCATCTAATAGCCTCTTGAGTGATCCAGGCTCTTCGCTATAAGGCCTGTAATTTTGTCTATTGATTTAATAATTTGTTTTTGAAATGTATAATAATAAATAGTTATGTTAGTGGTAGGACTAACTCTTCTACGAGTGTCCGTATGGGCTGTTACCACCGCTTTGCTTGTGCTGTCTGCCGCCAAGCAGTAATGTGCAAGCATTACTGTGTTCCGGTTTGATGAGCAGAGAGTAGCCAGTGAAATTACTGGGCTTATGAGACTTAATGCCTAATGTCTCAGGGTAACGAGCGCACTGCAGTGCTGCGCAGGACTTTGTGTTTCAAAGTTCTGAGTGGCACTGCAATTGTTATGGGGTGTCTAGGCAAACATATCACACTGCACTCACAGGTGATATTGCGGGCTAAAGTAAATATGAGTGTGATCTACTAAATTTTTAATATGAAACAATAAATTGTAAATTTATTCCACAGGAAATGGTTGAAATACCCATGGATGTGCTGTTCACTGAAATCTGTCCCAGGATAAATCTGCTCGACTTCTTCACTTTGATATGCGAAGATAAGTGCTGTGTCATCGACATAAGGTCAAATTTGCTGTGAGTATATTCGCCTTTATTTCATAGATAGTCTATGATATATCTCTGTTTAGCTTTTTGCGGTTATAGACTAGGTGGTAGGGTTATGGAATTAAACTATAACCAGTAAACATGCTTGCGTCTTAAATGTCATTAGATTTGAAATGGTTACTACTAACTAGAAAACTAGTAAACTAGAAGCATAATTGTTTTCCAATAATTTTTGGTGAGCAATGCTTTGATCCACAATTTCCGTTTTGTATAATCAGAAGGGAAACGTGTGTACCTTCATTTTACACTGAATTGCAATTTACAGAGGCACACTTTATTGCAAAGACGATTACTTACTAAAATTTTATGATCAATTTTCATACTGAAATAACACCAGCGATAATGCGCCACCTAGCGGGAATAAGTAAGCAGTGTGGCTCCCCATTGTTGAATTTGCGAAACTTTTAGATGGGAAGTTATATAATTTATTTTTAATTTCAAATTTATTGTGCTAATGTGATCTTCTTGAAACTGTATAACGATAGAAATTATGTATTTCGTGTTTAATACAACCTCCCAATTGTTGTTTTGGTCCAGGTTTGAGAAGAGTTGCATAGCGGGCAGTATCAATGTGCCCTACAGTGGGGTTCACTTGGGGCAGCATGAGTTAAGGGCGCTTGGCTTGGCGCCGTTTAGAACTGTGCAAGATGCTGTGAAGGAAAAGAAGACTGTTGTCGTCGCCTCGGCTGAAAATGAGACCGCTCAGCTGGTAACTTTGATATAAAATATAAAAGCGAAAGGGCACTCACTGACTCAGTGACCCACTTAAGGGGCAGGATACTCCGAACCGCTTTCTCGCCCTCGCATCTCAACATTTTTGAAGATAATCAATATTTTTATATAATTATGAAAAATCGTATCCGGTGAAGTTGCTGACAATAACATTACAATAGTTTAACAAAAATTTCTTTTTCATCCACTTATGTTTTCAAACCTAAAAATGGGATTTTATGTTTTTATGTCCATTTTAATGTATGAAAACCTGATCGGATCAAAATGATAGATACTTTAGCCGTATCTTTGTGATGGTATTGCCAGCAAATTCGGATCAAGTTTTCATACATGAAAATGGGTAAAACAAAAAGTCCCATTTCTAGGTTTGAAAACGTGATTGGATCAAAATGAAATTTTTGTTTATCCTTTGTAATGTTATAGTTAGCAATTTCACCGAATGCGATTTTTCATAATTATATTAAGTGATTGTTTGTCTTCAAAAATGTTGAGTTGCGCGAGCTAGATATTGGCGCGCCGTATTCTGCCCCTTAAGCGAAATCACGTGATCATAACATATTGATAATAAATAATAATCCTTACTGAGAGAAGATCCTCGCGCACTTGATTGACTCTATACTGTTGTTTCAGTTCAGCGACTACCTAGTGAAGTGCGGCGTGGCCCGCGTTTGTATCTTGCACGGGGGAGTCCCCGCACTGTACACGCACCTACCCTCACTCTTCACTGTGCCGACCAGGAATGGAAACAAATAATATAATATTATACATTTAATTAAAATAGAAAATTATGAAAACGCTAGTTACATATTAGTTTTTTTTTTATATCTGAAACTAAAATTTATATAATATCTTGTAAGTAATTTTAAGTAATAAGTACCTGTATATTCTTGAATAAAGGAAAATAAATTAAAATAAAAAGTGAGTAGGTACCTACTCCATTGTATTAAATGTATGTATGCAAGAAATAAATAAATGTATGTAACTTATAATTATTTATTATTTAAAAGACCTCGAGGCAGATCGCCTAACCGCTGGTCTGATATAGTGAAGGAGATTACGGGACTCCCTGTTACTGCTGCTCTCAGACAAGCCGAAGACAGAGTGGTGTGGAAGCAGCTAGTCAGCTCCTCGACCAAGGCCTTCCAGAGCAGGCACGACCTTCAGTAATGAAGAAAACGACAAAGAAGAAGATAATTATTTTAATTTAAATTATTAATAGAGGATGGGTCTGATTCGGTTGTTAGAAACTTAATGAAAAACGTTAAATCTCTTTCAAATTAAATACTCGAGAAAAGGATGGAACATATTTTACCCACTCCAATGTCCTTCATCTTTTTTTAACGAGGATATAGACGCCTATCAATTCATGGCTGTTCACATTGGTTAGAAACAGATGGATTAATTACAAGGTTTAAACTATATTCTAATGTTCCTAATTAGAAAGAGGTGTCGATTTTGATGTATGTTTCGCTAGCTCTCTGATAAAAAAAAAACGGGAGAAAGGGATGGGAGATGTTTTGATGATGAAGACTTACAGATCTAAATTTAGTTTTAGAGCTGTCAAATATGTTTTATCCTTATCAAATTGGACGTTATTAAAGTCATGGCCGCTAAATTTACTTGTTATTTAATTTATTTGTTTACTTGTTATTTACCTATACCCAAATCTATAATATAACAAGCCGCTACCTGTATGTAGGCAACGTTCCCGAAATACTGGCAGTATAAAAATAACTTCTTTTTTATTATTCTCGTAAGTGTTAAGTCGATATAATTTTATTTTTTTCTTTCTTTCTTTCTTTCTTTCATAATAATCTTAAGACAAAGTAAACATTACAATAAACACCCTTTCAATTCGGTATTGAATCGATAAATTTAACTGGTTCCATTATCTGCTTGGTGTTTTTTCGGGTCTTTCATTTCCAAATTAATGGACCGTTAGCTAATTAAGGTTTATTTCTTTAGAATGCGGCAACAATTTATTAACGTCTGTCTGCACTACAGACATTAGTATGGCTGTGATGATTCAGGGAATAGGGATGTTGCATGGAACAGAAAATACATAATTATTAATTACTGCCGTTATACAGGTTTAAGAACATCACATTAACACAATAAAAATGAAATCTAAATGCATCTAAAAATTTCCCGAACTCAACTATTTTTTTTAGCATCCAATAGTAATTAAATTATGCCATCAGATTATTTTCATTGCAATGAATAAAAAAATATATGATTTTCACGGCAAAATCAACAAAATGCATGTTTTTTAGTACAGCTTTACGGGCCCGTGTTGAACAAGTGACGTCAGATGTTCTGTCAAATTTGTATCCAGGGGCGTTTTAGCGCTAAGTAGTTACGTTCTACTTTGACTCTCATTTTTGACGTTTCTAGCGTTATATTTCGTTTTTTTTTCAATATAGACATTTGATTCTCTTGAGAAAACGAATTGATTGATATCATAAAAAAATTGAGTCAACATCCCTATTAATATAACAGGATGTTATCTTAGCATTGAAGGTCGCCCTTAACTAATTAACACTGCCTATAGGTGCTGACCTAGTTAAATATAACAAAAATGATGATATAACATAAATGATCTAAATACATAATTATAAGAGAACATATAAAATGTTTGATAAACAAATTGTAGTTTCCTGTTTGTAGGTATGGAAACTTGTGAAAACTTTTTACTTAACAAAAAATTAAACCGATTAGGTACCGATAATTTTTTTTAAATATATAAATGGGGCCAACTTCGAAGTATATCCTATCCAATGAAAAGAGCATCATCAAAATCGGACTAGTCTATAAAAGTTATGCGTATGTTTACACATAAAAAAATCTCCTCAGCGAATTGGAAATCTCTCTTGGTATGTCTCTTGAGCCTTTGGTTCGATATGTCAAAATGCGTTGTCATATCTGTTGACACGTAGGTAGGTACACAATGCTCAAAGATATCGGAGATTATGACTGATACACTTTTCTTACTAGTATTTTACTATAGCGTCTTATCAAATACTGTTAAGATCAAGGCATCAAGTATACTTACATGTAGTAATAAATTTTGCCGAGAGTTTAATCAATATATTTATCTGTTGTCAAGCAGTAATGTGCTTGCCGTTTAATTTTTTTTAATACTATGTGGTAACGAGTCGAGCGGTCTGCCTAATGGTAAGTATAGCGCCAGCAGATGACAATTGCAGTGCCAATCCTTATAGCGTCCACCTAGAGCTAACAGTGCATGGTCCCCAAAAGGAATCGATGATAGCTTAGATCGGAGTTCGACAAATGTCAACTGAACGGCGTTCACATAACCGTCAGTTCAATTCCCAATTCAGAGAGCAGATTTAAAAATGCTCTTTAAAATAATTCGAGCTTGAAGCTATGAACTTCATAGTTGAAGTTCGGATCAAAATGGTTGGAGAACTCCAACCTTAGAGGTACTTATGTAGTGATGTCGGCCTTCGATTTCTAGGTCGGTTGTAACAAATAACATAATGTATAATATTATTTATTTTTATAGTCGGGATAAGTGAACATAGAGTTTCCACCACCATAGGTGGCACCTACCTATGGGCTATGACAACTGGTTGATCTAAAGTGGATTTTTTTTCCACTTATCCCTACCAGTACTACGGATATTTGGTAGGAATAGGTGTACCTAATAAGCGTGTGCAACCATAGCGTCGTGGTAGAGCACATCTAGTGCTCAGCAGGTTAGCTACCACAATGTTCAAGTTAAAAATCTGTTTAAATCGGCGTATTCTGACAGCTGCACATGAAAGCCAGTCCAATTGTATTAAGATACGCTAATCGCGATTACGCGGAATACGCTAGGTGACGTCTACCGTATTCGCTATCTTCAACCACATTGTAGCTAAGGGGCAGCGTAGACGCTTATGCAAACGTACCTTTGCATAAGCGTCTATGCTGCCCCTAAGATCAGGCGAGATAGTCTAACTAAATGCAAAAGGCTAACCTACCGAGTAAATGGGCAAAGAACATTTACACGCTACAAGAGTGAAGTCCATTGACCTAACCACCAGGCCGAGCATCTACAAACGCAGAAATACTTAGGTCTACGCAGAAATTTCTAAACGTTACTAAAGTAATTAATAAATATATGCGTGCAATTATTGTTTATTGCGCTTAATATTAGTGCAAAGGTCGTTTAGATGTAAATAGGCTAAAACTGTGCCGCTAAGTGAGTTTCTCTAAAAATGTTAATTCGTTTTTAGTGGAATGATGTAGCAGCGCACCATTGTTTTATGTAAACTGCCTCTAACGAGGTCGTCAGACTAGTTCAGTTATGCGGTTTACTTTATGGTTTTCGACGATAGGGGCAGCTTAGACGCTCAAGCAAACGTACGTTTGCTTGGCAGAATAACAACGCTTTTGCGTCGAGCGCGCATTTCGAGTATCACGAAATCCGCACCGTTGTTATTCTGACAAGCAAACGTACGTTTGCTTGAGCGTCTAAGCTGCCCCATAGGTCGTGTGTGAGACGATTTTTTTTGTAGTAGGTAAAATTATGGTCGGCGAGCTCTAGGGCTCGCTCGTTTTTTTTCTATTTAAATTATTTTTTACATTCCAATTTCTTCAAATATTATCAAAATAACAAAAGTATATTTACTCCGAAGGCCTAGTTAAAGTGACATTCATACATTGGTACATATAATTTTATTTATAGTTTTGCGACGACGCAAAGTTTTATTAGTAGGTAAGTAATCTGTTATGGATTGCATTTCCTACACAATGAAGTTCAATTTTCTTTGCATTGACCGAATAACTAATTTCGTGAAGTGATTTTCGTGTGAAAACCGTGAAGAACGACGATAAAACCATTTATACATAGGTATGTATAGGTATGTTAAAATAGTCTTCGTTCCATAACATAAACCAGTCGCCGAATTGTGAGATGCGAATACCTATTCAATTCATATTGAAGAAAGTAGATTCGGCTTCGTTTCGTTTTTGAAAAAAATCAAAAATTTTTTGAACGAATTATACCTACCTGTCTCTAATTTAAATTTTTAACCATTCATTCGAACTATACCATAGGTACCTATCAATTTTATCTATCGAAAGGATCGGTAGGTACTTGCACTGCATAACTTTTAAACGCCTGAACAGCGGCGCGAGTACCGAAGTCGGTTCGATAAATTTGTCGAACCGAAAAACTCGACAAATTTATCGAATTTTGCGAATACCGAAGTCTGATCGTAAAGTATTGTAGTAGCTCTATATTCTCTTTGGATTCGACCTAGCTTTTCGATAACTTTTGTCGATTGTTTCGAGGCTCGATAAATCCCACTTTATCGATTTGAACTGTCATTTTTATCGAATTTTGTCGAATATTATCGACCCGAATAGATCCGTACTTGCGCCGCAGATTTGGCTGTATCTGTATGGGGTAGGTAGGTATAGTTAGAGTCACAGATCTTTAGCCAGAATCAGCATCCCGAGTGACATTGGCTAGAGCAGTCGTGTTTTTTATGTAACTTTAGTTACATCAACTTGTTTAAAAGCATTTTTTAAAGAATCGTCGAATGGTATAATTATGAATTTTAAGTAGGTAAGTAACTACATATTTAATTGATTGCCATCACACTTGTCTAAATAATATGGCATGGAAAGTTAGATAATATTTAAAAAAATAAATTGTCAGAAAGTTTTCTAACACAATAGCACAAGCAGGTATAAAAATAAATAAAATATATTCAGACAATCGCACAGCATTCTGTCATTGGTCTCATTTCGTCAGCAGATTCCCACGGCTCCACTCGGTGGCGTCTATTGAGACAAGCACCCACATAATTATCTCGCATAGTGGAGTGGAGTGGGCAGCCCCCTGACGTCGTTCGCGATGTTTTTACCCCCTGTCACGTTATGAATGAGAGGCGTCGGGAGAGGGGCGAGGTGTGCGGGGCGCGCGGTGGCGGGCGCTCCGCTCACATTCGCCGGCTGACACTCGCCGCGAGCGCGCATTTACGCTGCCCGTGCCACCCGCACATTCCTCGCGTGCAGTGAAACTTCATAAACATATTTTATTGCCGAAACAAATGGGCGTCGATAGTGAAACTTGAAATTGTGATAATGCACAGTGTTCTGTGAAATCTACGACGTTGGACAACACCGTCAGTGAAGTTTACATTCCGAGTTCCGCTCGGGAAAGGACAGTGGGAGAGTGACAGTTTGGTGTTTGTGCGAGTTCGAGTCTTCTAGCAGGTGGAGGCTCGGCTCCTCTCGGCCCCAACATGGAGACCTACTTTGACATATCCAACGACCTGAAGGACGTCTGGGAGGCGGACATCGACCCGGTGAGTTGACCTTGCCATGATATCTGTTATCGCCCGCACGCGAAGACGTGATTGCGGTTCGAAAAACAAAAGTAGCCGCTGCTGATCCGGTCTTAGTCGAGTCATGCGTGAAATTCCAGCACGGCCGATTTCTACACGAGCCGTTTGCTCTTACATATGCATCAGTCGCGAGTCACTGCCGTAAAAGTGCAAGAAGCGGATAGAGTTCTGGTTATGATAACGGTGATAACGGACGCCGGGCATGCACGCGGCTTGCAGCGCAGCGGAGCGTTGTTTTGAATTTGAAACCTACCCGCAATAGCATGCAGTAATTGTCAGCGAAGTGAACGCGCGCCTGACTCACGACTCGGGCGTTTCGACTTGAGAGATAATTAAATCAACAACGCTGACATTAGCTACTCTACTTATAGCATTCTAATCTGCAGAAAGCAAGTGTTTCTTGCAATCATGTATGTGTATAATTCAATGTTTATCGGGGATTTCCGTACTACCTATCGTCTTGGGCGATAATTGAAATAGGTACCTAGGTACATTGGAAATCCCAAGGTAATAAAGGAAGCTCTCAGGAAAAACAACTTTAAAGGCGATTCTTACTTCTTATTATATCTGATAACTATTGATAAGCTATGAATATTAAATTGTTAATCATAATAATTATATTCTTTCTATTGCCGTCCGATAAGACAGGTATCATTAAACATTTTCAGTGTTAGTATTTGCACAATAATATTTTAAAAGTGAATTTTAAACATCAGAAGATGTTAATACATCTATTATGCTAACAATACCTTTAAAGAGGTGTCTATAAAGTTCGTGATATATTGAACAGACTAGATTTATGATGTTGGTACCTAGGTAGGTACCTATTATAGACTCGATCGTTATACAGCGTATAGATACCAGCCAGCTTTATAGATTTGACATTTTCGATTTCCTGGTTTAGTAATTTTATGATATTCGAATGGGTCATCATTTGGATAGGTATATTAGTTTTATAAATTAATACGATGATATTTTGCTAATGACCGCCTATTCTGCAGTGAAATTAGATTGGATTTTGAACTTTTACTGGGATTAAAAAGAAACTATGAGATAATACAAGATTCCTACAGGCGACATATAATATTATGCCAAGTTCTTAGAGAAGGCAGAGGTGAAAACTTTGCACTTCGAAATTTTTTATCAATCCTTCCATCTATAAAACACCTCTTTAATAGTACTTAGTTAATGTATGTACTAACTTCATATAATAATACTTAATCATAATAGCCAATAGGTACTTGCCATACTTTTTAATATTGAAAGTCGGTAGATATTCTTCCCACATCGAAGGTGGGTAGAGCAAAAAATATCTCGAAATTACTCTGCAACTTGAGTAACCGCAGCAAAACAATTTTTTGCGCTTGATTCGTGTGAATGCACCGGGAGTTTATAAAATAATAATAAATATATGATGGTTTATATTAGAGATTTGTAGATTCTGCTAGTGCTGTTTGTATGATTAGTATCATATATAATTTATTTATTGCTGCATTTGACTTACAATCATGTCTTTTAAGACATTTTATGTAAACATAAGAATCAGAAACCTGATTCTTATATTTACATAATAAATAAGAATCCTGGAGAATAAAGAATAAAGAATTAATAATGAGAATAAAGAATCGTGGTACCTATAAACAAGATGTTACTACAATCAATTAGGCATAACTATTAGCAAATCTTTTTTACAAATTACGTAGTTGCCTCTCGTACAGAAATGCTTTTCGATTCTCATGCATCAAAATATGTACCGATACCGGTGTCTGATCTGAAGCACTGAAGGCTATAAAGATTTCTTTAATGCGCCGCTGATGGGCACCGACTAGACGAGACAGCATTTATAATAGAAGTGGAATTCGAAACCTGTTTGGTTGCTACGAGTGGTTTCGTATAGATGGAGATGACATTCTTATTTTTTTTTATACCATTGGATAACGAGACGAGCTGATCGTTTGCCTGATGGTAAGCATAATGCCGGCCGATAATATTTGCAGTGCCACACAATAAGGCCTGTGCGACACTGCAATGCGCACGTTACTCTGAGACATTTGGTATTAAGTCTCATAAGGCCAGTAACTTCACGACTACTTTGCTCATCAAACCAGACGCAGTACCTAATGTTTGCATATTACTGCTTGGCGGCAGAGAATTGAGAAAGGTTGACATTTTGGCGGGGTTAAGTAAGCTTACAGATTTATTTGTTGCGCTTTGTAACGAAAGCATGACACTATTTCTCTGTCTTACTAGGTACTGTGTCGTACCTGTATAGATTCCTACAGTTTTAGAGTTGAAGTGGAACCTGCCTATTTAATTTGCCAACCCTAAAAGAGATTCAAATTCATGAAAGCAATGTCTCGCTAGTTCTATTAGGCATTCTAAAAGCTTATCCGATTAATGTAAAAACGTGCTTTGTAAGTCTATTACCACATGACGGCGTTGTTTTTCCCACATGCCAAGTGATCGGCACTCCCAGCTATTCGGGAGGGGTCATCGCCAAAGGCACCTGTCTTATTCTCTGCGTGCATGACGTCAGGTTCCAAGAAGACGCCATAACCCGGCAGCGTCGCGATGCCGATTTGCATGAAGTGATTCGTTCCGTGCGTGAGTGCCTTCCACGTTTGGTCAGGTTACTCGTACGTTTCTTATGGCCAGCGTACGGTACACCGGAGCCAAGAGCGTCGACCTGTTCGTTGAACTGAGGCCCACTACCGCAGCCTTTTTTTTCTTCTTTTCTATTGAAACATGGCCTTAGATCATTATCAGCCAGTTGTGGTGCGTAGAGAAGTAATTGTAAAATTAACTGTATATTCTCTAATTCGAATCTGTCAATAGCGATTGGAATTTATCAGCAATTCCGGTTTAATTTTCTCGGCTTTCATGTGGAAGGTAATGTTAAGAACCGAGGAAGCCTTTGAAATGTTAAAAAGTTGAAAAATTCATACAAAATGCAAATCGACTTGTTCCAACTTTGCGCTTATCCATCGCACCGACCCACGTATATTTACAGGAGGACAAGTTTTAATTAAAATTATTTTTCCCTGTTATGGCGTGTACACTATTTTTACCGTTATGTCTCTGCTTGCTGCTTGAATATAAGTAGGCAGGCCTGTTTGCTTCCTTTTTCCAAAATCGTCGCTCGTCCGGTGTCCGGTCTATGAGTGCGTCACTTTGTCTGTTCTGTATCAGGGTTGACTCAAACATACCTACACGTATAGTTACGTTATGAGTAAGACTTATCCATTACATAAATGTTTACACTACGCAACAAAATAGTTACGATATAAGAATTTCTTTACAACACAGTTGTTGTAAAGAAATTCTTATATATATAATCATCACGTAGATTTTTTTACATTAAAATTGATATTACGTTAATTAAAAATTGACAGTAATAATTTTGAATACAAGGCATATTTTGATTTATCTGTTTGTTTAATTTTTCTTTTATCATATACCTACAAAAGTATCTACTTTGTAATATTTGTTGTTGAATAAAGTTTTATCATCTCTTTACCTACCCACTCAATAGGTTAGCATTTGGCCAAAATTATAATAATTAAACTATTTAAAGAATAATCTTTATCATCAATTTTAAGTGATGCGCTATCCGGCCCGTGATTAAACTTTCTTCTAATTTCGACTAAAACTGCTACCATAAACCCCTAAACCGAGGCACAGATACTATTTATAAAAGCAATACCTAGAAGGTGATAACCCTAGCGTATACACACCGTATAACTAGGTAGGTACTATAACAAGGCGTCAAGTTGCGGCCGCACTATTGTGACAATAATTGAATTTCCTGGTCCGAGTGGCCCGTGCTAGCTTATAGCTTTTCTCATAAAACCTTTCACCGAAAACGAATAATAATATAATATTACAGGTCATGTGGCCTGTAATAAAATATAACTGTAAGTTTCTTCTATGCCAACTTAGGGTGAAAAAGAAATGGCAAACTTTCGGATCTTTGCAAGATTTCTGACTCGTGGTCCCACCAATTTTGTCCCAGTATTACTTAACGGTAATAAATTAAATTTAAATAAAATGTAGAATTATTGGTAAAATATGCGAAAAAGAAAATTTCATGCTTATTGGCAACTCAGTAAAATATTGGAATGATTTAATTAATATTATAATTATTAATTATAATTAATATATAACTAAGCCTACAAGCTGCTGCCCGCTGTTTCACCTGTATTGAACCGTATACTTTTCTGGCAAAATAGTAGCCTATGTCACTTTCTCTACGCAAAAATCACGTCGATCCGTTGCTCCGTTACTGCGTGATAGAAGGACAAACCAACAAACACATTTCGCATTTATAATAGACCAGCTTCTGCCCACGGTTTCACCCGCGTTCCCACAGGATTAGTCCATTTTTCCGGAATAAAAAGTAGCCTATGTTACTCTCCGGCCCATAAACTATATCTATGTCAAAATCACGTTGATCCGTTGCTCCGTTGCTGCGTGAAAGAAGGACATACCAACAAACGTACAAACACACTTTCGCTTTTATTTTATAAAGTATGGATAAGTATGGACTAATAATATCTACGGACTAGTATAATAATATACAGTACGTAATGTTTGGTATTATTTTATACCGTCCCTAAAGTGGTACATTATTCAAGACGACTTTGCATAAGTGTTTCTGAATTGTAGTTAAATACGTAGTTATGTTCATTATTATATGGTTTCGGCGGGTATTATGATGGGAACGAGAAAGTTGAGCTGAAACTGTTTTGATTTCACAATAGGTAGCCTCTTAAATTAGTATAGGTACCTACCTATATTAATTGTGTAAAATACTTACAAAATGGCATATTGGTACCTACCACAGTTTTAATGCGATAGTACGTAGGTACACCGTTTCTTCGAAGAACGAGAAGAGTCTTCTCGTGACCACAATCAACTTGATCGACACGTCGATGTTAGTCGAAATTATGTTTTGATTTTATTTGTGCGCGGATAGACCCGTTTTTGTCTTACTACTGTCTATTGAATTCGCGAAAGTTTAAAAAGTAGGTACTGAGAGCGCTTCACATTCGCAAATCTTTGTTCCATGCCACTGGGCTTGTCTACCACACGTAATAAGATTACCTACTGTCATGTAATCGGATTGCGGATCGTGCTAGTTCCGAGGAAGTCCCGTTCTCTTATATTCTTATGATAAAGGATACAATGAACTCGTAATAGCTTACATTTAAAAATCGGACGTACCGTAGATATAAATAAGGACTCAAGCGTCCAGTTATCGTGAGCCGTCCCTTTGATGCATTCACATCACATCATTCTAATGATCACAATAATTATATCGTGACATTTTTTTACGGGAGCATCTGTGAGTGCTAGTGGAGAGCTGTGAGTTCGTACTTATGCGCGTAAAAACAACATCAATGGAGCCTAACGTGTTTCCAGTTGCGGCAATCGGCTTCGCAACTAGTGGTTGCCAATAGCCGAAACTCGCAACTAAAGGTGCTTCGTGTGCGCAGTAGTTCAAAATTATATGAAAATCGGGATCACGACCCGTTCACCCAGTATAACAACAACTAGTTGCAAGTTGTCGATTGCCCCAACTGGAAACACGTCTGCTGTGATATTGAATAACTTAAAACGGCAGTTTGAATTTAGAAACTCCCATAAAGAGTACCTTTTGTAAGCAGGTTAAAAAACCATCAAGATAGGTCTTTTAGTACACAAGTATTGCGTACGGAACAGTCCTAAAGTTAAAAGTATGTTATACCAATTACTGATCGTATACTAATGTATCTAAAAAAAAGTACGTATGAATAATAAGCGCGGCGCGGTCACAAGTCCTAGATTCTAGGACAAAATAAAACGCATCTAGGCTAACATGTGTGGGCATAGATTAGAGTAACAAGAGGATGTGCCTTCAAGGTTCCTGGGCTCTGGGTTTTTATAGTCTTATATTGCGGGCAATCTCAGTTTTTTAATATTTGGTATCTTTTTTTATGTACTGGGTACTATTTTATAAGTAGATATTGTATTGATTTTGAATTTTGTTAGTGGGAGGACTAACTCTTCTGTGAGTGTCCGTCTCGGTTGTTACCACCGCTTTGCTCGTGAAGTCTGCCGCCAAGCAGTAGTGTGCAATCATTACTGTGTTCCGGTTTGATGAGCAGAGTATCCAGTGAAATTACTGGGCTTATGAGACTTAATACCTAATGTCTCAGGGAAACGAGCGCACTGCAGTGCCGCGCAGGCCTTTGTGTTTCAAAGTTCTGGGTGGAACTGCAATTCTTATGGGCCGGCTTTATGCTTACCATCAGGCAAACGACCAGCTTGTTTTTTACCAAATAATATAAAAAAATCTCAATACTAGGTAAACACATCTTTTGACAGCGTAAACACATCTTTTGATAGCGTCGCTTAAAATCAGATGAGATGGTCTATTGGCTCGTCTCATTATCCAATAGTTACTATAAAAAAATTAATACTAAAATAATTGAAGGGATACGCAGTTCGGCACAGCTTACTAAAAACTGCTTTATTTCACATGTTCATGTCACTTTTATTAGTAGTTCACTGGTACATAATTACTAGAATTTCTTCACGGCCTTGCTGTACCGGTACCTACCTGGGGCGTTACTTCGTAAATCGAACGTCGTAGCTTCGGCTGACGGATTGCAGTTTCCCTACTATGAAAGTGTTTCGGATCCAACATTCGATTCGATTCGATTTATGCACTTGACATTTTGTCTTTCATAGTAGGAAAATGCCGATCCGTCAGCCGAAGCTTCGACGTTCGATTTACGGAGTATGGCCCCTGATTTATCCAACTATTGCGACTAGGCATCCTTATCGCTTTACTATGCGCTAATACGTTTGAAACACTTTAAGCATGAATTTGCTCAACAACTCAATGCGTTCAAAGTGATTTGTTGATCATTAAAAAAATAATATTTAACGTTGCCACCTACGTTATATATAAAACGGGACGGATTATTTTGCATCGTGAGTAAAAAATGCTCTCAAATTAATTGAAACACGAAACCAGAGGCGATCTTTAATTTTTTTTAATGGCTCACTTTCTCTAATCACTTTTTTTATCTTATTTTTTTTTTATTTGGTAACTAGACGAGCTGGTCGTTTGCCTGATGGTAAGCATAACGCCGGCCCATAACAATAGTAGTGGCACCCAGAACTTTGCAACACAAAGGCCTGCGCGGCACTGCAGTGCATTCGTTACCCTGAGACATTAGATATTAAGTCTCATAAGCCCAGTAATTTCACTGACTACTCTGCTCATTAAACCGGAACACAGTAATGCTTGCACATACTGCTTGGCGGCAGACTTAAAGAGCAAAGCGGTGGTAACAACCCAGACGGACACTCGCAGAAGAGTTAGTCCTCCCACTAACAGACTTCCCTCCCTCCCTCGTCTTCTTTCTCTGCATTCATTTAAATGGTTTAAGATTTGTAGTAAGCGACGAATAGTATTCTGTGACATACAGTGTTTGTGTTTGAAACAATGGGCAGATTGCGTAAATATACCTAGCTAAGCTGAGATGGTTGCGTCATGCGCGATCACGATTCAGGCATCCAATGGTATCATTTCAAAAACAACGTATATTTGCACAAGTGCCCCAATGACATTGTGCGCTACTAATACATAAATACTATAGAAAAATGTCTTATGGCGAGAAATTGTTCTAAACCAATAAATAACACGAAGTCAATGTCTTACTGGGAGACCTTTGAAACTTCTTGAGAACTTTTCCAGCTGCTATTGGTTGAAGGTTCTTTATCGCCAGGTGTTTCCTTCAGCATTCGACTTTCGACGTACTTAGCTATGACCTTATCGTATATAACATAAACTTTGTAATACCAAAGGAATTTGGGATAGCTACTATAGTATTGTCTTTTTTTACTGACTTGTAAGCATGAAGACAGAAGACTATAGACGTAAGTGGTTCGTGATATTATAGTATTTACATTCATAAGTGTTTTAGAGATCATCGATAAACGGAGCATTTTTTAAATATGTAGTTTTCGTTCTTTTTCGAGATATAAGGCACTAAGTATAAGATACGCGAAGGTTAACAGGCACACGTCCGTCGCCTTTTTAAATATCCAAAAACACTAAGCACTACGCTGTTCCAGTAGGTACCATAAAATGTTTGCTTTCATAGCATTTCATAAGCAAGAATTATGCGCATGCTTTCCCTGCAAACAAAACGTTCAGGAAAACCAGCCAATGCGTGCAAAGAATTTACGTTACGCTAACGCAATAAAACCATTGGCTTCGTGTTCCTACTGCGAAAATATCACCAAGGAAAAGCCAAGTCGAATCGACTACTCCAAGTTCTTTATCGGCCTCGGTCCCAGCAACCAGTCAAATAAAGATGTTCACTAAACTAACGGTGGCGTGTGAAAGGCGGTGTTATTCTTGCCCGCACTCGTTTGCATTCCTCTCTCACCGGCAGTCACCGGCGCGCTCGCGTGCTAGTGACGGACCTCGAGAAGTTCGAGAACAAGACTGCACGACTTGCTGACATTATATCAGTCTTGATCTTGCAACAAATGAAGAGCGTTTATAAACCTTTTTAGATCGACGTCAATCAAAGGAGATTCATCAATTCGACAAGTACATATGTATGTATGTAATATTTTTTGACTGCAATGATCTATTAAGGCTTCCAAACAAATATAAAATTTTATTACGTATGTTAGTTCACGCATTTCTCCAAAAATCGGTTGAGTAGTTTTCAAGATATGGACTGATTTATGTATGTTCACCGATTTCTCTGTCTATAATTGTGGACCGATTCTGAAGATTCTTTTTTTGTTGGTTGGTCGTTAGCAGTGGCGACAAAGGCATACTCCTAAACATATTGTATTCCCAGTCCCACAATCGTTTTAGTAAAATACTTAAGTCTTGCTTCAACATATCAGTTTTAAAACTCGAAATTAGCCGCCTCATTTCAAGACCGAGTCCCCGAGCCAACACTGGCGTGAATTTAGAGAGTCTAACGTGGTTCGTTTCCATTGAAACAATTGTCATTCCTCATTAGCACGGTCTAGCGGCACAGTTACTGCAGGCTGCTCCGACACGGTTATTGACACCCGATGAATAAATAATTCGGAAAACATCGCCATTTAATGCAAACTACATGAATACACAGCAGTTTTAACATTCTTAGCTCAAATAAATAGTGAGTTTAACAAGGAAAATGCATTGTTCCTTCTGAATAAGTGGAAGATAGTAGAATTAAATGACTAGGTAGAAACCAATTGTTACTTAACCTAACCAAATTCTTCTAGGTACAAACCAGTCTTCTCTTTTAATTATTATCCTTGCGGCAGTCCTAGCAAGAATAACGTGACGTCACGTTTTCTTTCCCTTAGACCTGTGCATTGTTTTCCGCTCTGTGGAATCCTCTCAGACGCTGCCTTCACGCACATTTCACCTAGCATGCGGCAGACATTTTAACCATGAGCCGTCTGAATCCTACTTTAAATTGGCAGCTTTGTGGCCTACAATCTGCCATTAAATAAATAAACGCTTACACTCATACCCCCGCACTAGGATTCCCTGTGTTGCAGCTGACATGGACACACACAAATACACATCACAAACATCCAAGACCAGAGAACCAACTTTAGGCTTACACAAAATCTGCCCCGGCCGGGAATCGACCCCGGGACCGGGGCTCATATTGCAGGCAGGGTTACTACCAACTTAGCTACGGAGCCGTCAATACTGTCGTCATTAATGTTTTAGAGCGCTGTGTCCTTCCTGTTTTTAAAGCGGAATGTTATCCAGACTCCCAGGATGTTGCGATCAATTTGCGTATCATTTATCAAAATTATTAGTTGCCTGGTATTTGATGCGTGTACGCACGATGAGTTCCAAATCCAACGCACCAAGTTGGATTTGGAACGTTTGGATATTCAATATTGCTATCACTCCACGTAATCTATCTAAGATTCCTCAAACACGAGTGGTTTTTGGAATTTTGTGTAGTGGAAGTGTTCGTGTAAGGGGGCTATTACCAACTCTTTTGCGACTGCACTCTATTTGAGTGCGAACTGCGGCGATGCTCATAATGCTCAAGTGCAGTCGATATAAACGTTTTAAGGTGACTCCTGAATACTGGGTGGACATCATCATTGGGTTGTACAAAACATATGCTGATACTAGCTGTTGATGGCTGACGATACCTTTGCTCATAGCTTTAAAAATCCTAAATTTATTGAACCAATACAAACTTGATACCATATATTAAAAAAAAACTGAAACATCGATGTTAAACGATTACCTGTGATTAACAACCGAGCAACCGAAAGCATTCTATCTCCTATGTTATTAGACAATCTGGTTTCGTAACATTGTAATTACTTAGCTTCATTATACAAGTGTCGGTGGTAATGAGGAAATCAAATCCCTTGGGTTAATAGTACCTAATACCAGTCGCCGCAAAAGCACTCGCCTGTGGAATTAGGTAAATTGCAGATGTGATGTGATCGTGATTTCAGAAAGCTTTCGTAGAGGTTTCTAAGGTGTGATCTGATATGATGGAGTACGGACCGGTCGAGGTAATAGGATAGAGTGTACTTAACGGTGATAGGTAGTCGGGACTTAAGTTAAATAGACAGTGAGCCGCCTTCAAGGAACCGTTTCAAGAAACATTTGGATATTTCTATCTAAGTACGTACACCTAGTGCTTACTGTTCTTTATATTATGTTTAAGTCATAAATGTAGTATTCTTGGTCTATGGTTTAGGTTGAGCGCTAGACTACGTGATTCGCAATAATAATCATCATTAAACAATACGAGAGTAAAATCTTTGTTTTACTCTCGTACGTAAAATATATTAAGAAATGGAATTCGTCACGCGTAATGTCTAGATATCAAAAACTACGCCGATAGATAGATAAACTTTGTGTTGTTACTACATGAATATAATTTGTGGTATATAAAGATCTTTAATTGAGTTCTAAAAAGGAGAAGATACAATTTAATCAGTTTTTTATTTTCCATCAGAAGTAACGATTCTTAATTTAAATTTGGTCAAGATCTGACGATAAAGTGGACTAAGGCAATGGAAGCTAATTTTCCGCCTGTCTAGATGAGCAATTACTTATATACAAAGAGTAAATCTTAGTAAAAGTAAAGATTTCTTTATTACAATAACAATTAACCAAACAAAAACAGAAAGCATTCAACTTCGTCGAAGTAATTATTAAGAAAACGAAAGTTTTATTTGTCAATCAAGTCGTAACCTAAATTTGGCATTCGGACATAAAATTCCCACTAGCAATACACCTCATCATTCCGAGAAACAAATAGCAAGTTATCGTATAACTCTAACTTCTCAGAGAACTTTTTTTTTGGTGACGAGACGAGCTGTTCGTTTGCCTGATGGTAAGCATAACGCCGGCCCATAACAATTGCAGTGCCACTCAGAACTTTGAAACACAAAGGCCTGCGTGGGACTGCAGTGCGCTCGTTACCCTGAGACATTAGGTAAGTCTCATAAGCCCAGTTATTTCACTGGCTACTCTGCTCATCAAACCGGAACATAGTAATGCTTGCACACTACTGCTTGGCGGCAGACTTCACGAGCAAAGCCGGTGGTAACAACCCAGACGGACACTCGCAGAAGAGTTAGTCCTAGCACTAACCAAATGCACCATTCCTGGGAGGGGACGAGTAAATCGCGGGCGTAATTAGGTTTTAGTATTATGTCATTTGTTTTCTGATGATTACCCCTTATCAGTTATTACAGTGGGTCGTATCGGCTTATTCCCAGAATTATTACGGTGCTGGTACCCGAGTCTTCCGATACGGTCCCGGTATCTACCTTGCGGCATCGCTGACCTTCGACCGTCGTTAATTGCTATCGATTTCATATTGTATTAAACGTAAATCGGCTATATTCAATTTCGACCTAGATCGGAAAATGTCCTTCTAATTACATTGTGAGAATTTGAGACGTTTCATGATGGAGTTTTAACTAGTGTAAGTACGTACATGCTTATGTATATATAATATGTTACTTTCATAATGATACATTTGAAGTCCCAAACTTTATTGTTTTCTGTAGCATAGCGTTTTTTGGTACTTCTGACTGGCTGCATTTAAGTTTAAGTATAATATTAATTTATATAATGCAATGATATAAGCCGACAAAGACCGCCTAAATTTGTTTAGAAATATCTCATACCTATTTATTCATGTAATCTCCATATATTTTTTACAACTATTTAACGACTAAATTCATCTAATGAGTACCCAAGCCGACCTAAGATTTTGCAATTGTTTAATTTTATTGTTTTTTTTCTCTGTTTGTATTGTAAATTTTATTTATTTCATCTGACCAGTAATTTCACTGACCACAATCAAAATGAACCGATAATGTGCACTATTTACTCAAAAAAATCAGTGTGTTTAATTCCAGCACTTGACAGTTGACCACAATCTCTACCGTGAATCACTAAATATCATATGCACAGCTTTCTCGACTCTCTATTTCCGATGTCGATACGTCGACCACTTCTTTATCTTGTTCAATACTACGCGAATCAATGCTGCTAATCATGTGGACTTACATTTAATACTATTTCATTTTTACTTGACCTTTTCTCTCTTACTCTTACTTATTTTACCTTGGTACCTCATTGCTTCGCAGTTATCATTTACGGAGTCGAATGATATCTTTATTTTTAGAGTGGACAAAAAAGAAGATGTTTGTTCTGTAGAGAAAGGGTAGTTAATTTCATAGCCATTAAATTTTTTATTGTGTCGTCTTGTGTGACAAACATGCGAGTATGCGAAGGACTTATTTATCTTGGCCCGTGCCTTTGAGTTCGCGAACTTTTCAACCGCCATGAGAAATTGACTGACGCTTGTTACGAATTAATTTGTCATCCAAATTCACGCCTTAGATTGTCTCAGTAAGTATGATCTTAAAACTCGCACTTTTATCACCTTACTATATCATACATTTTAGTTGGTTGCTACTTACAGAAATTTATTGCATGCAATCAGATTGGTCAATGTACATTTATGTACATTGAATCTGATAGACGATACTTTAAGATCCAGAAAGCTGTGTGCAGTGAAAGTTTTTCTACGGGTCGCGACTTTTGAAATACAAGGTAGCCGGTGATTCGTTTATTAGATCGTGACAATGTGAAGCTCTGTCGTACAGAGTTGAGAATCTTTTCTCGCTCAAATTTTTTATGTAACCGCATTCCAAAATTAGAAAGCCTTTTCTTTGGAATGTAGTTATTGGATCAAATACGAAAATTATGTACTTATTTAAATAGTGTAAAAAATTCAAACCGCCTCAACCAGAACCAGAACGTTTATCATAAACGTTCTTGATTATTTCCTGGGTCAGAACGCGAATCCGTTCTGTTTCCTGCTTCCTCTTTTCATCGAAAATCTAGATCTTTCGGTCTAAAATCTAGATTTTTGTAACCATTTGTTAAAGTGAACACGGTCATAGGTTTAAATAGGAACGTAGGACTGTTTGATCGACGCCCACAGAAATCCAAATAAAAAGGTACTTATTCGGAATTCTATGTGTTTAAACTACTTCGTACAAGACGTTGATAAATAAATTTACGTTAATTATATTGAAGCTTTTAAATATGTTTAGCTAAATGTTTAAGATATAACATATGTATGTAGCTTATTTTTAAATACTATTACTATACAAGTCGCCCTAAATATACGTTAAATACAATTAAGAGAATTAGTACAAGGACCTAGTGTATCTCCTAAGTTAGGTAAGTAAGCATGCTTCATCGCCAATCGGGTCGTCGGCGTCGCGTCGCTTACGAACACGTGAAATAGTAGTGGCATTTTCTGTACACGTTAGTAATCCTAGTAAGGTTTAAAGAAAATGCTCTATGCTAAATGAAATATACATTTAGGATTTAGGATCCCTCAGGTACTATCATGAAATTTTGACAGGATTCGTGTTCGTGATTCGTTCTGTGTATTGTAGATAATTTATATAAAATTATACAGAATGAACCGTTATCAATAGTAACTTTTAAACTTTCGCGATTCGAAACATTGTTTACTTTTAAGAACGGGACTTAATCGCGATAAAACACAGGTTTATATTTAGCTCGACGTTTCGATCAAGTTGCATTGATCGTGGTCACGAGAAGACTGGAGAATGCGGGTGTCAGCGTCAACAAAATGTGAGTGTTGTCACCAACTACCCACATTTGGCGTTATAAAAGTCTAGGCTTGTCACGACACACCACACTAACTGTATCCACTGGCTTTTCCTTGAATGTTATCAATAGAATGTCCGTTATCAATAGAATCGAATGCCTTTGAAAAATTTATTGGATGACATTAATTGAACACCTCCGATAACAATTACACCTCCGGGAACAATATTAAACGATAACAATAAAACAACATTGATTTGCAACAATGTCACTTGCCTGCGTTACCTACTGTTTGCGTAATATCAATAACTTATGCTAATTATTTACTTTTACACTATTTATCGGACGCTTTTGCATAACAAATCTGAAGTCACATTATTTTAATTATACCTAAAAGTTATGCTATCTGTACAAACTACAGAGTTATTTAGATACCACTCACCTATATTAAGGTATACTATATTACCTATTATAGGTAATATAGGTATACTACAATATATTTTTATCATGTAACTCTAACAAAACTTTGTTAATTGCTTCATTACAGTACATTAAAAAAATTAAATAATTAAAATACCTCAATAAGTAACATAAATGTAAAAAATAGACAACTTTAAAAAACGAATTGTCAATTATTAAAAAGGCATCTGCTGCTCTCGGCTGTTCTTAAATAAATTTAAACCAAGAAATGAACTGAGTGAATTAATTTGGCGTGTTTTCTTGATACGTCTCAAGTTCATCTCATGTCGAAAGCTATGAATAAGTAATCATTCCAACTTAAACAGTTAGTTAGTATAAATGGCTGGTCCCGTTGGATAAGCTTGTTTGTTCGGGTGCTTAGAGTCATTTATCTTTTATATATCTTGCTAATCAAACGATAAAGCTGCCTACGGTCACGCCAGCTCTTCTCATTTGTAATAGGTACCTATATACATATACACCCGTCTTGAGGTGTGAATGTTTGATTTTTGTTTTATGGCAATACTGTAATTGGTGAATAAATACACCTGTGTGTGTTTAGCGTATTTTTGAGGTGATGCACGATGATTGGTGGGGTAGTGGGGTTTTGTCGATCTGAAGGTCTAGAGTTTGAATTCTGCGATGAACTTGAAACATCGTGATACTATTATATCTGTGGGTATATCTCAAGGGTGGCGTTTTTATTTGTTTTAATTTTATGAAAGACTAGCTTTGCTTCACAGCTTTGCCAACGTAGCCTAAGCTACTCCTTATAACATCAGCTAGTGAAAGTCCCGTCAAACACAGTCCATCCGTTTTGGAGATTAGCCGAAACAAACAAGACAAACATTTTAAAAATTGTTTTTTTTAATAAAAATACTTTCATATGCATTTAGTAATAATGCTATTATTTTGACATTACAAACATGCACTTTAGTTTTATTTATTTGTATGTATAGAATACCCCTAAAGGTGGATAAATAGGGGTAAAATTTCAAATATCGCGATATTTGCGTCAAAGTTGGTCCCCGCTTTTTTAAAAGCAATTTTCAATCACCGAAAGCTTACGGCAAGCTTTTATACTTTATACGGTTGGCGAGTGACCACGCTACTATTGTAATTTGACGATGATCGTAGTATTCAGTGCGTACTGGTTCATGACTGATGAATTTCCGTCATGAATAGGCGTGTAATGCTTGTCATAGCTGTGACTGTGGTAAAAACCATACGGGAAAACTGCAAAACTATCGTGTAATTGCACTGCCGCACCAAACGCACCAAAATCACTTAATTATCTAGCGTTCAACTGGTCTAAGGGGCACCTCAGACGCTCAAGCAAACGTATGTTTGCTTGTCAGAATAACAACGCTTTTGCGTCAAGGGCGCCTTTCCAGTATCACGAAATCCGCGCTGGACGCAAAGCGTTGTTATTCTGACAAGCAAACGTACGTTTGCTTGAGCGTCTCAGGTGCCCTTAACGGTGTGTTTAGACAGCCGTACTTGAAAGCCACTTCCCAGGCTAAGTTTAGCGTGTAGAGGTCAAAGCCAAGAAGGAAAAACATGATACAAAATAATTCAAGATTTTACGATCGATTTGCATATTACGATGCGATACGTGTCACATTGCAATCAGTGATTACTGATGTTACAATTAAATTTAATTATTACATATATTTATTGTTATTGTTTATTATTCGTATTATTCTCAAATAGATAAGTTAAGTCTAACAAACTTAAATCCTACTAATATATAATAATATTATAAATGCGAAAGCGTGTTTGTTGATTTGTTGGTTTGTCCTTCTTTCACGCAGTAACGGAGCAACGGATCGACGTGATTTTTGGTATAGATATAGTTTATGGACCGGAGAGTAACATAGGCTACTTTTTATCTCGGAAAACTGCACGGTTCCTGTGGGAACGTGAGTGAAAAACGCGGGCAGAATTATTGTAGTCTATAATTATTAATAATATGAATTTATAAGCAATTTAATTATACGGTTATATTATTTGTGACATCATAGCTTGTCATCGAGTTGATATTTTCCTGTTGGTGGTCACTACGGGCAGTTTTGCTGTTTTTCACTACTTAGCAGTTTATGTAATGTGCAGGGCGTCTAGACTAGACGCAGCGGAAGCTGTTATCTGGTAAAGGATGCACTTCTCGGTATGATCTATGACGTGTAGACCTTAATTAAATACGCATTTAACGTATCGGGACCCTTATCATGGCATCACGCAACATTGGGTTTTATTTTTTATTTATGTACTTGTCTGTCCCTCATTTTCATTTTTTATTTTTGTGTAAAACTGTAATGTTGTGTGATGTCCTGAAATAAATATATTTTCTTTCTTTCTTTCTTTGTCTATAGGAATAAGGTTTTCCTTAACCCTCTACCGCATGAATTATGATAGGAGTGAAAAAAAAAATCAATTTGAGATCAAAGGGCTTTATTTACGCCTAGTTAAGAAATATCAGAGGGAAAAAAATTTTTTTAATTAGTATTTTGGAAATTAACTTTCGAAACCATATATGGCCTCGTATGCATTACCGACAATTATTGTCCAAAATATTCAGGACATATTTGGTTTCATATGCATATAAATCAAGAAATAAACTTAACATTTCAAAACAATTATTATCAAATCAGTCATGGAACTTCGATAAACAATTCCTTTTGTCATTGTAACAGAGAAACACTCTACATTTACGGCATTTTGCGTGCGTTTTCTGTGAACATACTTGGCACAATTGTCGATTTTATTATTATACCAGCTTCTGCCCGCGGTTTTCACCCGCGTTCTCACAGGAATGGTGCATTTTTCCGGGATAAAAAGTAGCTTATGTTACTCTCCGGTTCATAAACTATAGCTATGCCAAAAATCAGATCGATGCGTTAAACCGTTGCTGTGTGAAAGAAGGATAAACCAACAAACAGAGATACACACTTTCGCATTTATAAAATTAGTAGGAAGGAAGTAGGATATAGGATATTATAGTTGTTCATATCATACGAAGCCAAGTGACCTGGTTTCCAGTTGACTTTTTCAGCTTTCTTTTCAGATCTGACAGGTTTTTTTTGGAAGTTGAAGATAGGTTGGCCAAAGGTACATTGCCTTCTTGAGTATCAGTTGAATCAGAATCAATTTCAGGCGCAAATTATGACCTTCTAGGAGGTTGAATATAATGATGAGGGGGCCTGGTATTCAGTATCAGATTGTGAAGCAAATTCATTGACACTCACTGATCCATCACCGGGTAGGTACCTATAGGATTGACATGCTTGGTGGCTTCCATTAAATCGAGAAGGATCCATTCTGCAAAGAAGTAGATATATGTACATTCTAGTCGAAGCAGAAGCAAATACATACGAAACCATATTTGGGTTCATTATACATGAGTACAAATGCATACGAAACCATATATGGTTTCATCACAAAACTAGGAATAAAAGTAACTATTTTGCAGATTTCAAACGCAATTTAGTGTTTTACATATAGGGGAAGCTATGGGCTCCAAAGAAAAATTATGAAATCAAAACAAATCTTACCTTTTCCCAACAAAAACTAATTTCAAACATTCACTTTTCAATTATCGTGTCGGTTTTTTCACACGCTAGCATAAAAGTCAGGCTAAAATTTGATAGATATCAAACCATACATAAAAAATATTGCAGTGGTATTCAGAATGACCTTATTATATCTGGTAAGGTGCATTTCGCTATCAATAATGCATTATGTATTATAGAAAAATCTTTAAATATGTGAAACCAAATTTGTCTTTATGCGGTAGAGGGTTAATTTAATCAGTGCTTACTTTAGGAATTACTTATGTATGTGTGATCTCATAATTATAAATTAAATTAGTTTTATTGCAAGATATCTGAGGATTTATGGATACTACCCATATCTTTACCCAACTAAATTCTTGCTTGGGCAGCTTGGGTTCAACTCGTTGGAAGTAAGAAGGTTGTTAGATCAGCTCTCTACGTGTTGTAAAATACTGAGAGGAGCCATTGATTCTCCCAGCTTGCACAACCTTCTGTTCGCGTTGTTCGTCCCCGAAAATTACGTCGCGTCGCCCACAGGCCCAACCGAAGACACGAGCTCTTCGCTGTCCCGACGTGCCACACTGTGGCTCGAGCGGAAATCCCGTTATGCCGTACCCAGCGCAAGCTCAATGAATTCCTGGCTGCCAACCCTGAATGTGACTTATTTTGTGACAAATGGATATGTATTATAAGATTATTAATGACATTCTGTGAAAATTTATGACTTGTTGACTTATGTACTCTATCTGTTATTTGACTTATAATTTTAGTTTTCGCTTGACATTTCCTTTTTTCTTGATTTTAGTTATATAATAATAATTCTGTTATTATATCTTTAATAATAAGTGTAATTGGTAACTCAACCGTTCTTATTATAATAAATAAATAAATAAATAAAATAAATATCGCTTTGGCAGGCCCGTAGGTACTTATTTCTAAGAAGTATCTTTTTGTTTTGGTGTCAATAAAAATATCATATTATAATTATACAATTATATTGTAATGTCACTATTCAAACAATATCATTGCTGTCAAATAATATACTAGGTGATAGATCGTAGTGCATTCGGCAACGTTCATAGATCAAGAATTAAGTTTTATAGTTCTTATATAACGCTTACACTCTCTGTTTAGTGAGAAAATAATACCAGCAATAACATAAAAACAATGTACATAACTGTTACTATTTTATTCATTTTAAAAATAAGAGCAAACAATACGATTATTATTCGCCTATTAAATTTATTTTTCTTATGACTTTTAGTTTTTATAATAATTGACCTTTAACTTGTGAAAGCAAAGATGAGATAGACAATTGTTTTTTTCATTGCGTAGTATAACACACGGTGGCATAGGAATGTTAACGATTAAGAACCAACAGACCGAGCGTGCAATAACTACAGCCTTTACGTTCTCCACAAACGACAAAATTATGGAATCGGCGTGGGTTGGCAATAAACTCTTATCACACATAGTAAGTCGATTAAGCGACCGTGAGCGTACGAAATTTATCGGCCGATAGCTAAACGAACATTTTTGTATCGAACGGCAATTATGTAATGTACTTTTACCAAACATCGGTGAAATACCGGGTAGTACCTGATTTAAACTGGAGCGGTAACTCTTGCCTACGTTGTTGCATGCCCATGCTATGGTTGCATGTCCGTAGACGTCCGTGACGAAGCGAATGAAATACTAAACAACATGTTTAATATTTTTCAATAAAGTCTATGCCCTCGTTAAAGTTTTATTTAGGCAACGCCAATGGTTTTCGCCGGTTTGAAGATAGTTGTGAGTTCATAACTTGCGTGGAAGTAGCGTTATTGTGGTGCAGTGCCGCAGAGGTCGTCATTTAAAACGCTGAGTTTCACTACAACTAGTATCGTCTTGTGTGACTTTTAACAATAGGCGAAATTTTGCGTAACTGCTTGCTTCTCTCTTCAAAATATCGTCAAAAGTCATGCTTGCTTTATTTTAAAACTAGCTTCTGTTCGCGGTTTTCACAAGCGATCTCAAAGGAACCATACATTTTTCCGGGATAAAAAGTAGCCTATGTTACTCTCCGGTCCATAAACTATGTCTATGCCAAAAATCACGTCGATCCGTTGCTCCGTTACTGCGTGAAAGAAGGACAAACCAACAAACACACTTTCGCATTTATAATATTAGTAGGGATTCCGCACCTATTTTTAGAAAACCTATCTATTAATTAAAAAACGCTCGTTCGCAATGTCGCAACGCAATATGGATCGAAGTTAGCCTGACTAGCTCTCTGAGCTCGATTGGGTCGCGTGATCGTAAACGTGAGCTTGCTGACTTGCTGATGAAGCGATGAGTGACCGAGACAGAAACTGGCGATACTTTAACAGTTCTGTTACTATCGTCTGCGATAGACGATAGATAGACTAATTATGTTTCACAGCTTCATTCTTTGCGATTTCAAGGTTTACATAGTGTAGTAGCGTTCCTACGCCTTAGCCTTGCACAGTTGTTGGTAGTTTTTTTTTTTTTTTTTTTTTTTTTTTTTGTCTTATGGCAATTTTCTTGTCTCTGACAGCCATCCCTACTTCCTACCCTACTTTACCTTTTGGCGTCTTCTCGGATATTTCTTCATTCTGTGTTTCTGTGCTAAAGCCTTCGCACACTACTCTTCGTGAATCTACAATGGGAAATAAAAGGAAGATAGAGGACAAGGAAGATAAAATTAGAAGAAAAATAAGAATTCTGGAAAATAAATTAAAGAAACCGACTCGCCGTCGCATAAGGGTATATTCGTCATCGTCGGAGGATGAATTTTCACGTAAGTACATGTGTTTCTTAATAACTCCGTTAAGTGATGCTAGTTTCGACACCAGGTATTTTCGGCACTATGATCTACATCGATTAGTTACTGATGCGAGAGTTTTCTCCGTCACAGAGATTTCTGTATACCAGAAATGCTAATCGATGGGGTTATTCCGCATACCTACCTACAAAGATTAGTTCATGATGCGAGCAACTAACGCTAGAGTTGTCTTCCGTCACAGAGATTTCTGTAAACCAGAAATGCTAATCATTGTGGTTATTTTACGTAAATCAAACAATGATGTGAACAATACTATTGTATCCATCACAGAGGTTTCTGTAGACCAGAAACGTTAACCTATGCAGTTATTTTGCAGGCTCAAGCGTATCTTACGCCACAAAGCGTGATGATCGAGACGATTTATTGCGCCCAGACTCACCGTTGTTGCCGGAGACGGCGTTGGAGCCGACTCAAGAGGCGCCTCCAGAACCATCGACTTCTACCATGGAGGGTACTGAAGAATTAGACGAAGAAATTTTGAAGCTTCTCGGTGAGGCTCCAAAAGTAAAGACCACGCTTGGCAAAAATATTCATAAAGAAATTGGCGCAAGATGGCAGGAACTTTTGAGCCGTGGGCTAAAAAAGGAAGTCAAGGATAATATTTGCCAAGAATATTTAGTGCCTGCTAATTGTGATCTTCTCGTTGCTCCTAACCTCAACCCGGAGGCAAAAGCAGCTTTGACAAATTTTTACATCAAGAGAGATCACGCCTTGAAAGAAAATCAGCAACAGATCGGGACTGCGTTAGCGGCCCTATCTCAGGCAACCGAACTTGTGATTGCCAAAGAAAACCCAGCAAAGGTCCTTAAGCCGCTCAGCGACGCTTGTCGCCTATTATGCGATTTACACTACTCGGAAACTAAAGCCAGAAGAACTTTCGTAATATCGGCCGTAAAAACGGAATTGAGAGATATGCTAATCAATACAGCGAGAGACCAATTCTTATTTGGTGAGAACTTGGGCGAACAAATAAGGGCCGCCAATAACATTCAGAAGTCGGGTGAGGGCTTGAAGGTGACACAAAAACACCCGATGTTTGATAAAAGTAAATTTATTAAAAATAACAATAATAATCAACAGAAGAATCGTTTAAACTCCAAGACCCCGTATCGCGGCGTGGGGCCAGGCAGATACAACGCAGGGCAAGGTCGGGCTCCACCACAGCAGATGACACGCTCGTTAAGAGGTCGCCAGCAGCAGAGCCAGCCGCGCGCCCGGGAGCGCTCGCCGCCGTACAGGAGTTGCAGGAAGTAGACGCTGAACATAATGGGCACCAGGAGCCTGAGGTACAGTACGCCGGCCGTTTGCAGTATTTCACCTGTAAGTGGTCTGAGATTACCAGTGACACCACTATTTTGTCATGGACGAAAGGATATTTAATACCCTTTAGTTCCACTCCATTTCGTCATAAAGACCCGGTTGTTCATACTCATACAAAAGATCATGAAAATTTTGTAAAGTCCATTAACGTACTTTTGCAAATTGGAGCAGTATCTAGGTGTGTTCACGACGAAGAAGAATTCTTGTCAAATATCTTTTTGATTCCAAAATCTAATGGTGATAAAAGGTTTATCCTTAATCTAAAATGTCTAAATAAATTCATAAAGACTGAACATTTCAAGATGGAAGATTACCGGACAGCGTCAAAACTGATTACCAAAGATTGTTACATGGCATCAATCGATTTAAAGGACGCTTATTTTTTAGTGCCGGTCCACAAGTCCCAAAGAAAATACTTGCGTTTTGAATATGACTATCTTTATGAATTTAATTGCCTTCCCTTTGGATTGTGCACTGCTCCGTATGTGTTTACCAAAATTCTTAAGCCTGTAATGACACATTTAAGACAACGAGGCATTATTACTGTTCAATATCTCGATGATATTTTTATAATAGCCGAATCTTACGATTCTTGTAAAGATCACATTATATACACTAAAACCTTACTAGAAAGCTTGGGTTTTGTATTGAACTACGAAAAGTCTTATTTGACGCCCTCAAAGCAGAGTCGTTTCTTAGGATTTATATTTGATTCTAACATGATGACATTGACACTGCCTGATTCTAAGAAAGATAAAATTAAAGAAAACTTAATATATTTTTTAGACATTCAAAAATGTAAATTAAGAGATTTTGCTCGTTTGATTGGCCTTCTAGTATCAGCTTGCCCAGCGATACAATATTCTTGGATGTACACAAAACTTTTAGAACGCCACAAGTACCTTTCGTTACTAAATAATCCGTCTTACGAACAAAAAATATATATTTCTGATTTAGATAAAAAAGATATGATGTGGTGGTACAATCATATAGATGCAGGTTTTTGTAACTTTAGGTCTAATCGATTCCAAATGGAAATATTCTCCGATGCCTCCAACTCCGGTTGGGGTGCATATTGTAATAATAAAAAATCCTACGGTTATTGGAAAGACAAAGAAAGGTGTTTACACATTAACGAATTAGAATTGAAAGCAGCATATTTTGCACTAAAATTATTTGCTAATAATTACTATAATTGTGAGATTTTATTAAGAATCGATAATACGACTGCTATAGCAAGCATAAATAGAATGGGCAGTGTCCAATACCCACACTTAAATAAAATAGCGCGTGAAATTTGGCAATGGTGTGAAGCCCGTAAAATTTTCATTTTTGCTTCATACATCAATACTCGAGACAACTTCGAAGCGGACTCATTATCGCGAAAGAAATTTTCAGATACAGAGTGGGAATTGGGAGATTACGCATTTGATCAAATAAAACACGAACTAGGTATACCACATATCGATTTATTTGCCAGCCGTTCAAATACTAAATGTTTAAATTATGTTACCTGGAAAAGTGATCCAGATGCGTGGGCTGTTGACGCATTCACCATTCCTTGGACAGATTTGAAGTTTTATGCGTTTCCACCATTCTGCTTAGTCTTAAAAATGTTACAAAAAGTCATAGCTGACAAAGCACTAGGCATTGTGGTGGTACCAAATTGGCCATCACAGCCTTGGTTTCGTGTTTTTACAAAGCTAATATGTTCTGCACCGATATATTTTGAACCCAATGATTATTTACTAAAATCACCTTTCAGGTCTGTTCACAACCTTCATCAATCGCTGACATTAGTTGCCGCGGTAATCTCCGGCAAGCTCTTCAACACCTATCACCGCGAACAGTCGAAATAATGTTATCTTCTCTTTCCGAGAACACGTACAAACAATATGATGTGTGTATCAAGGCATGGATTTCTTACTGTACAAATCATGGCTACAACCACTTAAGTTCAACAGTACCTATAGTATTAGATTTTTTATCTACTGTGTTCGACAAGGGCGCAAAGTATGGTACCGTCAATGCTTATAAATCAGCTTTGTCAATGTTGATTGGAAGTAAAATTCTTAATGATGAGAAAGTTAAGCGGTTTATGAAGGGTGTTTACAGATTAAGACCTTCTGAACCTAAGTATAATATAACCTGGGATCCATCAACAGTATTAGATTTTCTATCTCAAAAATGGCCAAACGATAACCTTACCTTAGAAGATTTATCAAAAAAGACGATCACTCTATTAGCTTTAGTTACGGCTCATCGCGTACAAACGTTTTCACTGATTAAATTGAGCAATGTTAAGATGATTGCTGATAAAGAAATCTTGATCAAAATCCCGGATTTGATTAAAACTTCTGGCCCGAATTCATTTCAACCTATCTTAAGACTTCCGTTGTTTAAAGACCGATTTGAAATTTGCCCAGCAACTTGTTTAGCGTCTTATATAAACAAGACTAGCTCCTTACGTTCACCTAGTAATGATTATCTATTCATTAGTTACCGACAACCATATTCAAAGATTTCTTCACAACGCCTGAGTCATTGGATTAAGGATTCCCTCTACAGCAGTGGCGTAGATACAAGTGTGTTCAGTGCACACAGCACTCGACATGCTTCCACCTCTAAAGCTAAAAGATTAGGCGTCAGTCTTGATGTGATACGGAAAACTGCAGGTTGGGCCCAGAATTCTCATGTGTTTGCTAAATTTTACAATAAAGAAATACTTAATAATACGAACCAGTTTGCAAGGTCGATTTTAAATGATTGTAATTAAGATGAAGAGGATAAATAAATATTATTTGTTACATAAGTATGTGTTATCTATCATTACGAACCTCCTACTTACCGATACAATTAACTCTATTTGTATAAAACTACTTTACAAAATATAATGTCACATTTTATAGCGATGCTCTGAACATCCTACACTATGTAAACCTTGAAATCGCAAAGAATGAAGCTGTGAAACATAATTAATGATCAAACGAACTTACCCTGTACGTGAAGTTCGATCACAATTATGTGAACAGCTTCATTCGACGCGATTTACTATCACCCTCCCTTTTTTCTTATAAACATACCATACCCATCCCATGAATAAAATGTGAAATATTTTGATAGGTATACTTTAAACAAAATGAAGAAATATCCGAGAAGACGCCAAAAGGTAAAGTAGGGTAGGAAGTAGGGATGGCTGTCAGAGACAAGAAAATTGCCATAAGACAAAAAAAAAAAAAAAAAAAAAAAAAAAAAAACTACCAACAACTGTGCAAGGCTAAGGCGTAGGAACGCTACTACACTATGTAAACCTTGAAATCGCGTCGAATGAAGCTGTTCACATAATTGTGATCGAACTTCACGTACAGGGTAAGTTCGTTTGATCATTAAATATATCTTATCTATCTACATTTATTTAAAGCTGAGGGCGTGTGGACAAGGCGTCCTCGTCCCTCGTGCCCCGACTGTCGGGTCGTTTTACATTAGTGTAGGTACTGGTAATACTTGTTTGGAATGTACACATACACTTCTACATTGTACACGCTGTCCCTTTAAGGTGATCTTATTAAAATAATAAAAGGTTTTGATTCTTATGTACCTGTATTGCAAGATTGTGACTAAGGAGTATGCGTGGATAAGATGTGGAATTCTTTACCAGGTTCTATATATATAAATAAATAAATAATAAATAAACGCTTACACACTCATACTGCCGCACTAGGATTCCCTGTGTCGCAGGTGGCATTGACACACACAGATACACATCACAAACATCCAAGACCCGAGAACAAACTTTATGCTTACACAAAATCTGCCCCGGCCGGGAATCGAACCTGGGACCCCTCGCTTTGCAGGCAGGGTTACTACCAACTTAGCTACGGAGCCGTCAATAGTTTTATTTTGGCAGTTCTCTAGACGAAAGTGAACATGTTACTTCTAGTAAAGTGTGCTGTATCGTCGACAGCTTTTAACATCAAGTGAGAATTAGGTCTAACATTAGCCGATTTCAAGTAAAAAAAAAAAACATGGAAGTCGTTCTCTCCGTAAAGTATCTAAGTGATGCAAGACTTTGCGTCTCAATAAACGGAACAAGATATCGATAAATAATATATAATTAATGGCCAGCATGCTGGGTACGCTTCCAACTGGTAGTGGGCTAGAACATTTGGATCATCTATAGGCCTACTTGGGCTTGTAGATTATCCAACTGTTTTTGTAGGTAGCTAGGTGAGATGCGGCGTTTATTTATGTATTAGCTAGTTAAAAGAAGCACCTAGGCACAAAAAAAAGTAAAAAAAAAACATTTATAGTTCGTCACAAAACCTAAGTAGTTTTATTTTAATTCATTAAGTGCATAATATTATTTAATAATTATTGAGCATCACAAATCGCTACCTAGGAGAGGCAAGGTGACCGCAGTTACCTTTGTCTGGTGCCCGACCTCTATCTTTGCGTACATTGGTTAGTTTATACAGCCCCAAGTACCATTACTGTTTTATTATCTGAACAATCTCGTACAATCAGAATTAGACGGGAACCGGTGGGAATACATGTAGGTTGCTTGGATGTTTAAGAGCCCCCATACACGAACTTTCAAAAGTCTGAAAAAAAGCTTTCCAAATCCATCGCTTTGCGCATCGTGGATTGAGTGGGACGATGTTCCAATGTCGAGCACACAGGTAGTCCATTCCGAGCGCACCATCGCTCCATTTTTCGGTCATTCTGCGTCTCGAGTACTGCCAACAGCGCGAGATCGTCGTATCGGCCACTAACTTAGTTGGATCGTTGGATGTGGAACGTTTGAATATCCCATATACCTATCACTCCACGTAATCCATCTGAGATTCTGCACGCAGAGGCGGTTTTTGAACGTTGGATTGGAATGTTGTGGATCGGAGCGGTCGTGTATGGGGGCTCTATGATTCCAGAAGGTTTTGTGTAGGCATGCCAAGAAATACCTTAACTGTGTTACTGAACATACGGCGTTGTAAGCTTTACATGGTACATACTGCCTCAACAGCTAATTATATAATTTCTTATAAGACTTCATTTATAAATGCTACTTTTTTAACTGTCGATAGTTAGCAGTATAGCATGGTCGAATGAACACGCTGTATCTAGAACTGGTTCCCAAGAAGGGTTGCCAGAACATACCGATAGGTGTTTGGAGACAATATTTTCAGCATGATATAAATAAGGTACCTACATATTGTAAATGTGAAATTGTTAATCTTTCTTGTCTAAACTAATTTGACTTTAATGAGTTACTTTAATAACTTGACTTTAATGAGAAGCCTTCATTATCTAGCTACTACATAAAAAAGTTTAATTATCTACAAACCCATTGTATCTAAGCTATATAATCTATAGATAATCCTAATGTTCTAGCCCAGTATCAGCTGGCAGCGTTTAATAGGAAGCTAAACTAACTCAATAACAAACAATTAATAAGCAATCTCTTATTTAATAAACGCAAATTAGAGTGGGGTCGAGTCCAAGCTGCAGCTATTTAGCTGCCTATACTAACACTGAGGCCTTCTAAGGCTGTGGGTTGCGTATCTGGGAAAATTGTAAAAAATATATATGTAATACTTTTACAAAATTTACACCACCAACAACACTACTTACTTGCAACACCGATTGCTCCCATAGCCTAGTTGGTTAAGGCGTCTGGTCTAGAGAACCAGAAACCGCAGGTTCGATTCCCGTTGGAAGCGAAATTTTAGTGATATGTATACTTATGTAAACTATATTTATGTAAAATTACAAGACCTGAATTTTAGTGTACAAAATTCTCCGTTCGATAGTATAATAATATATTGAACGATGTTATTTTAATTTCCCCTCGTTCCTCTACGGTTCGGTTAACTTCCTTAGGTTGAAGGGATGGGTCACTCTGAAGAGCACGTGGTAGATCATCTACCGATCTGTAAGGTTCTGATTGAGATCGAACTACTGAAAACATCAATAACGTATTTACATCGCTACATCTCGGAATCGTATGTAATAAGGAAAAACAATATTTTCTAAACAGGTTGTGCTATAAATGATTACTGTGTATCTTACAGGATATTACCGTTTACTATAAAAAGGATTTATGATCATAGTAGTAAAGTATAAATAACTCATAAATGTTTCGTATGTTTAGTGTGATTTTTTTTAACGTTACATTTTACCGCAATCTAATCTGAGGACTACGAATATAACAATTTGATGCATGATTCGATCGACGTTGTTACACGCTTGCCTAGAAGAAAACTAGAATATACAATTATACATACATCGATTATTAATCTGGATGCACGGTAGTGCCCGCCAAATTAATAAATCAATTATTCAGAAAACATTCGAAAAGAGAAAAAGAGAAATTCTGAAAAAAAAACTCACTAAAACCTGATTTGATTTCACATCAATCAAACTGTACATTGTACAAGTTTAAGTACTTAATAAACCATAACAAAGCAGAAAGTCGCGTAAATACAGAATAACTACTTATTTAACATTGAACCTGTTGTGTTACTTACCTACTGAAAGTAGGTACAGATAGCCCTACTAACATCAAAGTTAATTTTACATAAGCCTCTGTGAATAGGTACAGTTTATTGGAATTCGAAACGAATCTACAAACGTGAATAAATACAGTATGACTTGATTAGAATTTTCATGGGTATGCACACAAGTTTTCTATCAACCAATAGCAACGTATCTCGAGGATCAGATTCGATTTTTTTTTTCGCTCAATATATACACTGACCGCAGTTTATTTGTTACCAAAAATGATGTTGAAACTGTAAACATCTTTTCAGTGTTGGTTTTTAGAATCTAAGAATTACAACTTCAATTCAGTTTCGTTTTGTAAGTATTCAGGGGTACGCCACGGCATGACGGCACACAGTATATCGGCTGAAAATCTCAACATATACAAATGTGTTTTATTTAATTTTTATTTTTAATGGTTGAGGAGAGCTATGTAACTACTCTTGATAAACTAGTAATAACTAACATTAGTAATATTTGTATTTATATAAAATTGTATATAGGTTTAAGTGTCACTTTAGTTAGGCCTTTGAAGTAAGTATACTTTTATTAACTGGGTAATATTATAAGTAATTGAAATGTAAAAATAAATTAAATAGAAAAAAGATTGCGAGCCCTGGAGGTACATAACATAATCGAAATACAAAAAAAGTTCTATTAAACAATTGTTAACCTCTGCCCTTGTATGACTCTATGGGCCCTAAACTACATCTCACCCAAATTTAAATTCGACCAGTTCAGTGGTTTAGTCGCAAAAGGAAGACGCAAATATTTTTCTGACTCTAGCCGTGGTGCTTCACAAATACTCCCGACAGAGAAGACATCAGAAAATTACAGAATAAACCAAAAATTGTTGATATTTAAATATCGAATTTAAATGTCGAAACTTAAAATTGCATTTCGGGAAAGTTCAGTTCATCGAAAGCAAGTCTCACTCACGTCCTACTGTATTTCATGCCTACTAATGTTTCCTTGCTTATGTAAAAGCGTAACTATCGTGGTAAGAAACGCCACGTGACGCTTATCACGGTCGGAGCCGTGTGATCGCTTCGATACGTTTTTCCGTAAAAAAGTATTTACTCCATGGCGAATTGTAAAAGTTTTATATTTAGTGTTCGTATAAAAGAATATTAGTTAAATTGCGAACAATTTATTTATTAAAATAATTAGTTTTGCAAACGGTAAGTGAATGATAATTTCACACTTTCACGTGTCAAATCGTGTATGATAGAACCGGTAAAATGAGGTTGAATGAGAATTCATGTTGAAACTATTCTTCAACAACCGGAAAAAACTGGAATAAAGTCATCTGTTGCTAGCTTTGATCAAGCGCTATAATGAAATTAGCGTTGCTGAAGCTAGATCATATTTGATGTCCTAACAATATCAATTAACGTCCAAATATAGAGGTATCAAAATAATGAATTGAAACCACAATCATTTAAATTGCAAAATATAAATAACCGCGGTAATTGGTTGGTTTCTACTTTGCGGTTGATGTAAAAATTTATGAACGAAACTTAGAAGCATAATGGCGTGATCGCTTCAATTTGGGGAAGCTATTTCTTTCAATTATTTTATTATATGTTTTAATATAAACCTAGGTCGAAAATATCGACTAATGACGTGAGTTATAGCCGGTTTTTAACAATTTATAATGTCTGATACTCAAGAAAATGTCAATAGTAAAATTCTTATTTTGTTCGTAGTCATACATTTTTGTTTATATTTGGACGATCTTTTAATGGTTCCTTATTTTACTACGAAACCTCCAAAATATTAAATAATTAACTATTACGAGAATATGTCTCACGGCCTTGACTTCGTTGAACGTGAATAAACAGTGAACGGTGGTTTAGTTAAACTATATGTTTTGTTCTTGTTGTTCTTTGACCTTTTTAAAACTGAATTTAATGGTTAATAATCCACCATTAACACTCGATAAAACATAGGTTTTTAGTAAACGACACAAAATCAACAACAGCACATTTTCGCATTCCCGCCAAAAACTCATATGCGAAGTTAGTTAGAAGTAGGCGTAAAATTTCTTAGGTACCCAGTGTATACCTTTGATATCTCCCGCCATTTATCTTTACAGGGCCTACAAGTGACCTTCAAATTCTTTTTTACACTATGAAGACGTTACGTCTTCAACTACAGACAATGACTGAATAATAAAGGTATCTGTAGAATGACCGTTAATTTTCCACCAGATGCTGAGTAAATAGCTGATATTAGACGTCTGATGTTGCAAATTGGCTATAGAGCGGATCACCGGAGTATTAAACAAGCAAAAACATGCTTGCTTGCGTTTCGAGAACCACATGTTGCTTCATGAACCTGTGTCGAATGAATTCCCACAGCAATACGTATTTAACTAAAATAAATAAACTACGTCCTTTGATCACATAATAACAGAGAATTTTAGTTAACGTCTAAGATTCTCCGGTTTTGGAAAATCTGGTACAATAAGAACCATAACCCCACGAGAACGAGGTCGCGGGGCTGATTTGTGTTTTAAAAAGTGCACAAATACCTGGAATAGCTTTCTGTTTTATACTAAAAGGTGATGAGACGAGCAGCTCGTTTACTTGATGGTAAGCGTACCACTTGCCTATAACTATTGCAATATCACCCAAAACATTGACACGCAGAGGACCGTAGCACTGCAGTGCGCTCTTTACCCTGAGACGTTATGTATTGAGTCTCATAAGCCCAGGAAATCACTACCTACTTTGCTCATCAAACCGGAATACAGTAATGATTGCACATTGCTAGTTGGCCCACCCAGATAGATACTCGCAGAAGTGTTAGTCGTACCACCTGGGGCCTCACTCCGAAAATCGAACGTCGAAGCTTCGGCTGACGGATCGCTGTTATACAACTATGAAAGTGTTTCGAATCCAACGTTCGATTCGGTGTTTGCACTTGACATTTTGCCTTTTATCGTAGGAAAATGCCGATTCGTCAGCTGAAGCTTCGACGTTCGATTTTTGGAGTAGGGCCCCCTGGTAAACTCAACAAGTTTAAAAAATGTATTTCCAGTAATTTTACTGAGCAACTTCAATGCAAATTGCGTTTAAGCCACTTAAAACGCTGCTTTGAATGTGTGCCGTAACAGTGACGTGAAGATTCCGATTCATCCAAGGATCCAACACAGCGTCCCTTTGACTCACATATTAGGTAACAGTTAATACGACAGCAAGAGTAGGCAAGTGTCGTGATGTCCATTGTCGCTTATTGCTTATATCCGGTCGAGCCGATACCTATTCTATTATACAGAGATCTAGAATGGCAAGATGTGGCCTCAGATGAAAAATAGACGATTGCAGTTTCATTGTTTCATTCGTTTCCAGTTTGATTGTTCCATTCTGCCGGACCGGATAGAATGAGAAAAAACTTGTGTGTAGATAACGCACGTTTACTTTCTCCTAATGCTGTGTAATTAGTGTTGTATGATCACAGATACTTAACAGACTAAAAATGGGCTAAGTGCAGGAAGTTACTCACATGACATTTTATCGATAAATATTACTCAGTTTATACTTAATATTAAACTTTTTCTTTCATTTATAGATAGTAGTTCACCTGGATTTATTTATCTACATTCTTAATTTTTTTCAATATTATATTACATGTGGGTAATCTTTTTTAATTTTATAATATTTTAAACGAAACAAATACTGCAAAAGCGTATGATATCTACTACTCCCTATCCGTGATGGTAATCAGTCATCGTCAAATAAACGTCGGAGTATCTATTTACTTTTTTTTTTGTTAGTGTTTTTTTGTTGGAGTGTTTTTGTTGTTAGAGTTGTCTAGTGCCCGCCTGGCTAGCTACCAACCTCAATTTGAAAATCTATCAGATAGCACAATACTGCGTGTTCTGACAGCTGCACTTGTCTTATTTTAGGTTTAGTGTGTTCTTTCTTCGACCCGTCACGTAACAACGTGAAAGAAAAATAAAAGATACAGCGGCGCAAGTACGGATCTTTTTGATCGATAAAATTCGATAAAATTGACAGTTCAAATCGATAAAGTGGGTTTATCGAATTTTTACATAATTTATCGAACCTCTATACAATCGACAAAAGTTATTGAATAGCTAGGTCGAATCCAAAGAGAATATAGAGCTACTATAATACTTTACGATCAGACTTCGGTAGTCGCAACATTCGATAAATTTATCGGGTTTATCGATTCGACAAATTTATCGAACCGACTTCCGTACTTGCGCTGCTAACCGAAAATAAAAAAAAAAATCTATAGCAAATAAAAGTCAAGTCTTATCCAGCAATAGAAGCCACTAATAGAAGCTGTCTTTATACCTCGTGGCATCCATTAATAACTACTAATCAAGTAGTACAAACCAAGACCTAGGAAGTACCTAGGCTATCGAGCTTGCACTAGACTGAACCAGTGTCTGTTTCACCTTCACTTTATACCAACCTATAGAGATGTATCAAAGACCTTGTCTTATCTTGGCATTCATGTCTATTGTAGAATGTAATTAAAGTTTTTTTTTTTGCAGGATCTTTTACCAATAGTCATTCTAACAAGTCTAAAAGATAACCTTATTTTATACTAGCTGTGGCCCGCGGATTCACCCCGTATAGATTTCCACAGGAACCCTGTATTTTTCCTAGCACCTCTCTTACTCTCCGCCCCAATAAATTCAAATGCATCAGTTCCTCCGTTCTGGAATCCTAATGGAGGAATACCCGTGTTTAGCGTGTAAACGTTTATGTTTACTTTTAACCGACATTTTTATTATCTTTGATAACGAGACGATCTGGTCGTTTGCCTGATGGTAAGCGTAACGCCGGCCCATAATAATCGCCACTCAGATTTGAAACACAGGCCTTCGTGAGACTACAGTGCGCTCGTTAGGTATTAAATCTCATGAGCCCAGTAATTTCACTAGCTACTTTGCAAACCGGAATGTAATGCTAGTGGCGGTACCAACCCAGACAGACACTAGCAGAAGAGTTAGTCCTACGACCTAGTTCACTTTAAAAAAAGAAGGTTATCATTTCGACACGTATATATTGAATATTATTAGAAAGTTGCAAGATATTCACATATGATAATCTATTACTAATTAAAAAAAATATAGGTAAAATTTTTATAGGTATGTATGTTTATATGTCTGTCCACGCATTTCTCCAAAACTATTAATCAGATTGTGACCGTTATTCATTATTGGCTTACATATACTTCAACTTAGGGAATAGCGTAAGATTCATCAAAATCGCTTCAGCAGTTTAAATGATATGGACTAAAATGTTGTATAAAGTCGGTTTACATTTATGTAACTTTTGTTACATCAACTTGTTTATGAACCTCATTGATTACGATTCGACTATACCACGGAACAGTCAAACTGTGAAACTAATAATTAATTTGTGACAAAATGCAATGAGTCAGAACACCTCTTCAGCCAATTGATAATAAAATAATCAATTGATTCGCATTTGATTGACCTTCGCTTCATAAAAGGTAATAAATATTTATTAAGTACTTAAAATATGACAACCAATTAAATATTAACTAATTCATCTTTTTATTTTTTGAATAATTAAAAGAAAGATTAATTTGAAATTAATTGCTATACTCCTGTAATCAAATATAAAAATATGGTTAAGTCTTGTGTTGACCTATAAAATACTAGTATCAGAAGATCATCAGCCGAGATTATCAAAGCAATACTATGTATGTACCTTATATTATGTATTTACCTTCAAAAACAGTAATAAAACTTTTTAAAGCCACAGACTGGCAACTGAATCTTGACTCACGTAAGTTAGCGACAATTTGGTTCCATCTTATAATAGTCACTAATCAGCATGGTTTTTTTAAAAGGTTTTTACAGATTCAATTCTAAACCCCTTTCACAACACAAATTTCTACATTCAATGACATTCATATTGATGAAAATTACCACTTATACTAAAACCTATTTAAATAACGCAAGAATGCCATAACTGGATTTCTCCACGTACATATTCATTGATATCTCTCACCTCACCACCTTTACCAGAACAAAACCCATCGCTTGCATTAATTTCAAATGAAATTAAAAGAAAAATATACAATTACGTAAACAACTGGTGTTCTTTCAAAGCTTACATCAAATCCATATTAGGAATCCAACGACTGAATCAAATTCATTAAATAAAAAGCGCGTTGAACTCTTTTGAAACGTGATTATAAGCACTTACACATTTGGCGTTTTATTACAAGTTTGCTGGTGAAAGTTGTATTCAATGCTATTCTGAATTTTTGTCTATTGACTGAATAGTTTTTGTACGTCCATTCACGAAGAATTCAATAGAAAAGTAACGGAACTGTGTTCTGCAGTATTGGTTGGGTAAAAAGCGCGCGCGGGGTTCCGGTCCGTGGAGACGCCGATGGCGGAGTCGCATAGCAAGAACAGAACGTAATGATAATAACAGAGTGAATCATAACATAACTGAGTTATGAGCGTCGACGCACGCCTACAGTGCCGGCCGGCGAGAACGCGTTCATTGTTCGTTTCTGAACGTTTTGTTTCACTTGTTTTGACCGATCGCAGTTTTCCTACTTTCCCGCGGAAGTTTTACATTCTTTCCAGAGTTTGGGTAACTTTGGTAACGGCTCTCGGTATTGAATTTAATGACAACTAAAGAATCCATAAATAGATTTTATTCAACTTTCTTTTAACTTGCGTTAAAAAGTTACGTTAATCGCTCCATTAATTAATCTGCACATATTTTTGAGTTGCATCCAGATGAAATAACTTCATCACTTCTTGATTTGCTATTGCAATGATTGCAATCTGTTGTGCGCATTATAGAAATGAAAAAACAATCATTTTATATAATTGCGTGTTTGAGTACGTATACAAATTAAAAAACCAGATTGTGTTCGGTACACTAGTTGGTTAGATTTAATCGTTGGAGATTCGGGAGACACTTCACAACCATTGGACATGTTGCTATTATATATCGACATGATTTATGAAGTCTTACGACTAAATATGTATGTAGCTACTATTCATATCTCAATGTATTACACAGATTAGTCTTACGCCTTTATACACATATATATGCGTTCATTTTGAGAACCTATAAGGCAAAGAGTATTTGTATTCTGTTTGCTATAAGGTCTGGTAGCAACATAGACCCAGAACAAGAATCCCTGAGTAGCAAAGACCCAGAATACTAATCACAGATTATATAATCAATACTATACTCATTATATGGCCTTGATTAAATCCATGGCTATACTATGTAGATACTAATGGGTATCAACCATATTCACAGAACCATAGTACATGTCATTGCTGGCAGTTATATAAATCTAGACAACATCTATACAAATAAATAAAATTGGAACATTTGGATTATCTATAGGCCTACTTGGGCTTGTAGATTATCGATTAGATATTATAGATATATAGATTAGTATTGTTTTTTCCGGGTAATCTCCGAAACGACTGGACCGATTTTCACGGGACTTTCACTGGCAGATAGCTGATGTTAAAAGGAGTAACTTATAAATGTGGGCGAAGCCGCGGCGCACAGCTAGTTAAAAATAAAACTTATTTGTGAAAAAGGTCGAATGTAATTTAATTTTTCGTAGTGCCAGAGAGATCAAAAACGCCCAATTTTTGCTAGCTTGTGTTTTGTACGAAAAATATAAGTGTTTCAAGAAATATTTCTTAGCTTATTGTTCGTATCTTTCTAACCTCTATGTCATGAAACTTCGTACATTTTATAAGACAACCTTTGAGATATCCTTCTTACTCAAGGACAAAAAACATGTGTATCGGTTGACAAATGCCGGAGAAAATAGAGTACCTCCTAACATAAACACAAAAACAAGCGAAAAAAACAATTGAGAACATTTTTTTGAAGTTGGTTTTCGAATTTAAGAATATGTAATTGTATTAAATTTAGATTTTCTTTATTGCTGTTACAACAACATTAAAATGGTAAACCTCATTTCTCATTTTCATCCTGATCAAATATCTTCTTTTTTATTTTTTTATTTATTTATATTCAAAAATACATAGCCAAAACTTAATCTAAATTCTGCCAAACTACTGAGTAGTTTGTCTGTACTGTAGGCAGACGCAACTCTCATTAACATAATAATTCGTTGAGAATCGTTGAGAAACCTAATCGTTGAGAACCTCTTCTGAAACGTTCATACTACGAAGCAAAGAAGTGTTAAACGAAATGTATTAAGATGTTTGTTCCATAAATATAGTGTTATGTTGATAACAGCACTCATTAGCATTCAACTCAGTATTTTTCCCTAACCCTAATCCGTCCCTCCCACATAACAAATGCATACTTACATGAAAAGGTAGCAGGTTGTTAATCTCACGACCCTTTTAGCACAGTTTATCTCTTAGTTATGTTGTATTTTTACACGACTGCTAAAAAAAGAGTTTAACATTTTTAGGGTTCATGTATGTGTGTTTGAATGTATGTGAGTTTTTTTATTCCACCATAACTTTTAAATGCCTGAACATGTTTCGATGTATGGTGTATCGCTAGAACCCTTACATCATCCCGAGTGACCTGGCCAGGGCAGTCGTCTTTTTTTATTTAAATTTAATTATGGATGCTTGCAATTGTAAAGGTAAGATTGCAAATTTGTTAATAAAAAAAAACACAATTTTAACCGACTTTTTCGAAACCGCGTTTCTCAATTCGTCTGTATTTTTTTTGTGGCGATGTTACTCGATTTCCCTCATAAACCTCAATCGATTTAAATGTTTTTTTTAAATGAATAATATCTCAAGTGAGGCTTTTACACATTTTACTAAAAAATACCACCTGTAAGGGTGCAAAAATTGGGGATGAAATATCAAATATCGCAACATTTTCTTTGAAGTCGGATCTCGCTTTTTTTAAAAGCAATTTTTGTTGAAATTTTATGTTATACAAGGTGTTCGATAAATCCCTATTTTCATATAAATGCGAAACCCTGTTTGTTGATTTATCTATTTTAAGACATTCGATTAGATTTAGATTAAAAGAAAAACAAAAACAAAATCCTTATCGCAAGTACTGTAATCGATTCTGATATTACCTGTGATATTTCCATGGACTTAATATGATATTTCTAAGCGAACTGCGTAGAAGCTGTTAATAGCTAAGTTAAGCTTAATAGAGATGTTGACTCAATTTTTTTAATGAGGGTAATCAGTTCGTTTTCTCATTAGAATTAAATGTCTATATCGAAAACATTGGAAATTGAACGCTAGAAACATCAATAATGAGAGTCAAAGTCGGACGTATCTACTGAGCTATTGTATTGCATATTGTAAATAAAAATTGCACTTTTACTTAAAGTGCAATTTTTTCCAACCCACAATAAATCTAAAAATTGGCACAAAAACTGCTTGCACCAACTTTTAAATCAGTCGAGTTCTCGTGCACTTGACGCAGCAGATTTACGAACACTATGTAGGTCATGTGCACTGGACTGAACAAAATAGGTCTAGAGTTCAGACTATGTAAACGTTCTCAATCGTTTAAAGCTTGATCAGCAGTTTGTTTTGTATTTATTTTTATGTATAACAACCCGTGGTGTAGTTCATAGAAGTGGTTTTAACTTCTGTAACGCGTAAGGGATACCATTCCCAGGAACAAGACAAATATTTGTGCACTTTAAAAAATGCAAATGTTTAATCCATGATCCTCATACACTATTATATGCGGTGTTCCGGTTTATGCGAAGTAGTCAGTAAAATTACTGGGCTTATGAGACAGGCCTTTGTGTTTCAAAGTTCTGAATAGCACTGCAATGTATGTAGCTGGCGTCACTATCAGCCAAACTACTTGCTCGTCTTGTTATCCAATGGTATAAAAAAACTTAGCCCTACCTAGAAGTTTTCCTGTATTTAACGAGATGCAGTGGAGACTCATCAGTGACCACAAGGTTTAAAATACAATCCATCTATTTTTAGAGAGATATCTGGACTACCTTGCTCTATACTCTCCGGGTTTTTCTATATGACTAAACAATATTTTAAGCCTTCTAACCACGTCCCACATACGCCCACAAAATTCTGAATAAATACAAGTAAACTATTGTTTGGTTTAATAGCTCCAAATCGAGGGCTCGCGTGCTGTCTGGGCGCATTACGTGCACTCCAGTGCTCGCGTCCCATTTACCTTGTTTAGTGCACTCGTATGAAATGAAATGAAATGAAATATTTATTGTTGTTAAAACCGTGTACATAAAAATATCTTATTCATAAATCAAAATTTGTTCATGACAGTTTGTCCAACAACGGACGTACAACTAGGTTTGCTTTGCAGCATATAAAAATGGATATAATAATAATATGGTTAATGAACACCCTTGAAAAAGTGTATTTGTGTACAAGATTGAATACCAATAGCGTTTTGAACCTGCCGTTCATACATTATGCACTTTTGATAATTTTCTGATGTACCTCCACACCACATCACAATTTATGTTACTTGTATAAGTAGTATAACTTTTTACAGCACGCCATCTTAACAATCATTGCTAGTAGCATGCGGCAGTCCGCTTTGTGGTAGGTAGAGAAGTACATACCATTCGTTTGCATTCTTTTAGCTTCATTAACATTAATCAATCTTTCATTAATTAAGCTGTTTTCGTGTCCTATTTAGTTTACCATGAGTAAAAGCTCCATTTCACTTCGAAAAAAATTGCCGGTTTCTCTCGGTGTCTACTTCCAGATATTTTATACTATGTAACTTATTAAAAGCATTAAAGGTTATTATTTTATTTAAATCTGATGAGATAGTGGTCAAACGATAACCTATCGAGAATTGTAATAACGATGGAAGAGCAGCCGTATCAAGTGGAGCAAAATATTGCGTGCACTGTTTACTAAAACCATAAGACCATAATTTATTTATTCAACAGTCACAGTTATTTATTCAACACTCATCTCAGTTTATTGTGCTATTTATAGATGAAAGTTAATTCTAATACAATAACAGTGGGCGAAGTACACAAAGCTTAGACGTTGTGTTCCTCACAATACGAGCACCTCCTTTTATCCTTGAATAAGGATTTACAATGATTATTTCCATTTCGTTTCCCGACGTTTTCTCTATAGAAGATGGGCCTGTCATGCTCTATTGAAGAAAATTCCAGTTAAGAATTGATTGGCCTTTGTCGGAGGCTAATTTTAAGTACTTGTGGATGCTTTTGTTTCATTTTCTTCTATTTTTACTCTAACACCAACGTGGATAAGTTTTTGTTGTATAAATACATGTTTGTTGAAGTTGTTTAGTGGCTTTTGAGGGCTTTCTATTTTTATAATACCTATAGCTAAAATTAAATGTAGTATTATTTACGTATTAGCTAGTCTAAAAAGGCAATCTGCCCATTAAAAATTTCTACTCGCAGTTTTCACGTACTTCGTAACTTCGTACTTTTTCGGATTCAAAGTGAAGACACGACTGGTGTACTCTCAAAGTGTTATCAGTGTAAGTACCAAGTTTACAATAAATTCGTTCAGACGTCGCAAACATTTAAAAGTTTCGCATATTTTATAAATTAGTTCGATGAAAGGGAGAAGATTCTGTATATGTACCTGCAGAACGCACAATGAATTCAAATTCACTTGAAGTTAGCTAGAGGTGGCTTCTATTTCAGTCCATTCATCTGAATGGTCGCGTTTACTAAACACCATTTGAAGAGCCTTCAGGTCGGTCTATATCCATTGCACCAACACTCTTACGCTTATTAGTTCATCAATTGAATGCTATTAGTGCCTACTTAAATTGAACGCTCAAGTGAATGATTTATTTGTTTACAATTCATTCAATTCAGCAAGTATATTGATTAGCTTCCATCCTAAATTCTTTCGCTTGTAGCCTTTTATTACTGGTAGATTTTTCTCTTATTCGCATGATTTGCCACGCTTGTGACTCCAAAGAATGTAACTAGCAAGCAGTAAAAGACTCTGTGACTTGCATGCAAGATTCCTACCATTAAATTGGTCGAAAAGTTTTCTCCGATTATTGTATTAATAGTTTTACGATGCAGCTGATGATGATAAGAATACAACTGTTTGGTGTTTGTTGGTAGGAACACTGGAAATTATAAACACTATAAGTTCGGAGTTTGCCAAATGTTAAATGAACGACGTTCACGTGATTAGCATTTCAAGAGCTAGCTTTGACTGCAGATGTATTCTCTTTCATATAATTCAAAGTGCTGTATAAGAACTTCAGTTCATGAGTTAAACCTAGTTCATAGTTGAACTTCAGTTCAAATTTGTTGGTGAACTTCACCCTAAAAAGTTTTTTCAAGCGATCTGCTTTGTTAGTGAATTTGTCCGCTCATTCGTCAGGTCGAGCAATCGAATCACAGGTAACACGAGATATTTATCTTTCTAAAGACTTTTATCAGGGTATGGCACTTTCTAGTACTTACCTGACTAACTACAAGCTGAAAATCTGTTGTAGAGTGCGTATCTGTGTGTTCAGTAGTCTTTGTTACTATTATTACCCATTATATTGTCCTTTTCTGTGCTTTAAGAACATCATAACCCTTAATTGACCTTGCCTTTCTCGGTGAATTCCTTTTCCTTGGCATATATTTCCGTATCACCTTGTGTGATATTGGTGTTTATTATATCACTCGATAGCTAAATGAAACGTCAGATATAAGTGTTTGTGTGAAAAGAGACTATTCAGGCTCTAGGTTTTATTGGTTTCTGTTGGTTTTATTAATAAACTAGCTTTTGCCCTCGGTTTTCACCCGCGTTCCCACAGGAACCGAGCATTCTTTTTTTTTTTTTTTAAGTACGGATTAACCAATTACACTAATAAACATTGCATGATTGAAAAAGTAAATAATAATAATAATAATTTGACATTGTCCGTCCAAATACAAGATAACTCTCTAAATCATTACTTAATTTAACATGTCACATAAAAATAACAATAAAAAAGAAAAATTGAATGTAGGTACTAATTATAAATCAAAATGTTTCTTTCCAAATATGTCAAAATAAAAATAAAAGAAATAAATTCTAAACAAAGAATACAGCACAACTCCGAATGAGGTAGATTGTATGGAACACATTATCTATTACCATCTTTTTGGCTACCTACTCTCTGGAATATATTATTTTGATATTTTTTTTAATCTATTATAACCCAATGCTCGTATCTATAGGTACTACAGAAGGTACTTAATGCAACAGCTCCACAAAGCCAGTGCAGCGACTACATAATCAGAAAATGAACGATCAGGTACCGGTTCTTACGGACGCATGACATAATTCTGCTTCGGACCGCTAAACTAAGACATAGTAGTGATTTTATACAAGGTGTCCTATCCAGAATTGGTGTCAAAATATAAAAAAATAACAGTTTCAAAAATACGGAGTATCGTCTTTCATCGACTAAAGACTTAAGAACTATTGCCCGTAGCACAAAAAAATTGTTTATTATACAACTGCACAAAAAAGGGGTGTTTAATGTTTTTAGGGTTCATGTTTGTTTGTATGTATGTCTGTATGAGAGTTTTTTATTCCACCATAACTTTTAAATGACTGAACAGATCTGGATGTGTGGGGTGTCGTTAGAATCCTTACATCATTCCGAGTGACTTTTTTCTTATATCATTTTAGGTAAGCTCAAGTTCAGTCGTAATCTCACCTGATTTTAGGAGAGATTAGTTAAGTTTATCATAATAGAATTCGCTTAAAAAATAAGACCAATAAACAGCATATAATACCTTGTTAAATCTGATATTACATTTACAAACTTTATAAACAAAATAACATATTAAACAGATTTAGAGAATACGGCTTTATTTAGTGAATTTCATTAGCAACATCTTTTAACATAACTTTGGAATTGAAAATTGGAAGTCATCGTAGGCGAGGCAGTTACCGCTTTAATATTTATTTTATGAACATCAAAAATCATTTTAGGATCGTGAGTCATATATTACTTACTACGGTTTTATTAACTGGCTTTTTCATCTTTCTGTTTATTTGTTACTTTATAGTTAGGAAAGAGTAACAGAGAATAGAAAAAGATAGCAGCGAATGAAAAGTGTGGCAGTGATTAAAAATGGTTTTAATGGAGAGTGTCTTAGCAATAAAAACTAGCTTCTGTCCGCGACTTCGCCCGCGTTATTCCAGAACCTAAACTATCTACATTCCAAATATCATCAAATCGGTTCAGTAGTTACGTGGTAACAAACATTCACACACTCAAACTTTTTCGCATTTATAATATTAGTAGTATAGTATAGGAAGGAGGATTATGTATTTCTTTGGTTTCCTAGTTTTATGCAAGCATGAAATTCCCTAGATAACATAATATTTCCTTCGGCAATAACCTTTTTAGAACTATTACGTTGTAGCTGTGTGTTGTTCATTTTTTACTTCTGTTGAGTTTAAACCACTCTGTATGTTTAATCGTGCTGGGTCGGTGGCGTATTGGTTAGGGTGCTATGTAGGCCAATCGAGTAATGCGTAAAGAGCCGGAATGCACCGGACTTCAAAACTGTACGTGTGGTGTATGTACTTCACTTCAATTTAGATTGAAGAGTAATCGTCCATTATCGTATCAGACTAAAGTTGAATCGATCCGGTTTTTCTTGACGATAAATACGATGTTATGTAGGGTAGATAGATTAAGTAGTATATCAATCAATTCGTTGGAAATTCGCATGCACTTGTCACAGTGATGAAGGATTTGGCCTGCTGTGTCACTAGTTATTGAGGTACCTCGAGGAAGTAACTTCGATAGATTATTGTTCATAGTGTTACAAGACGAATGGTATTGCAACGCAAATGCTTATATTTATTTATGATGGAATAGGTATCTATTGCAAATTGGTGAAATCAGTCATAATTTAGTATGTCTATGAATCTCTTTGCCTTCCGATTTTCTTACCTATATCGCAATAGTTCTAACAACTACAATTTATCTACATCGCACTATGACTAGTCATGAGGCGACAGTTCTTCTTCGGTTTAGGTACACCGATTTGAAAGGAAACAAATCCAAGGGGCAAAGAAATATTTCTTGAGAAAGAAATATTTTTATTTTTGAATAGCTTTTAGTTGAGCTCACTTTTTAGAGAGCTAACTTCATTCCAATTAACTATCTATATATTGTGTAAGAAGAGATTGCATGCGAAAGACTGTAAGCTTCTAAGAAACCGTCAAAATCGATTAGTTCTTTGTCCATAACTTTAACAATTACCTATCAATTATTTTTCAAATCAATCAACTATTCACCTATAACACCGTTCAACAATAACTGATATTCGGATTCTGATTATATTGTGAGTGCGAAAAAACGTTTTAAAAAACGCGTATTCGTCAAACTACGGTTTCCCTTCCAACCAACCTGGTTATGTTGAAAACAATGCCGGAGTGTGTCGACAAAACAGGCGTAGGAAACGCAGTAATCGCGCCTGTCCGGTGTTTTCAAATCGGAAATCGGACAAGGAGACTTGTAACAAAAACGCAGTTTACCAGCACGTGAAGAGTAAATCGGCAGCAACAATGTTCTTATTATCATCAGCTGGAAGACGATCTACTGCCGAACAATGGGAGAACCATGAAGGAAGGGATTTTATAATACACTGCGCAGGCGCTTTGTGATCCCAGTAGATAATGATGTTGACACAGAAGAACTGGCACTACCCTTTCCCTGGATATTTCCTTAGCTGGCTCTTACGACACCCTTCACGGCAAAGATGGGGTGGTAGTATTATTATCTGGGACCACACCTCAATCTATAGGTACCTTATGGTATGTTGAACATAATTCGATTGGTTGTCTCCGCCAATCAAAAAAGGTGGAGACAGATCACTCTAGCAATTGTCTGTAAACATAGATATACGATTACCTGTAAATAAATGCCGTAAGACTAAAATCCTTTACGATTCCAAATCAACGACGTCCTGCTCATATGAGCCTAATTTATTTTTCCATATTCGATAGATTGGCGTTTCACCTCTATCTCAACTATAAGGTAGTAACTAATAGTCAGGGGTGTATACTATAAAATGCCCTACGACCATGCTATAGTTGTATCATAATTTTGACGACGAGGAATGCTGAATTATTCGATCGTGTCCTTCGGATCGAAGATCTGCGGGGCTAAAAAGGCCACTTTGGCCGAATCATATTATAATTCATTTCGTGAATTGCTAAAAGTTGTCACCTAAATGCAATTCATAAAGTGATTCACTTGCCGAATCATTGCAAGAATTCATCTATTTGACAGTTTTCTATGAAAATTCGTAAAATGGCTCACGAAATATGAATTGATTAAACGTCAAATAGCAGAATCATAAGAAATTATTAGCCAGGGTGAAAAATATTATGATTCATTTTTCATAAATCGTAGTAAGGCAATTCATAATGTGATTCACATGCCGAATTATACTAAGAATTGCTATATTTGAGAGTTTTCTATGAAATAGCTCGCAAAATAGGCGTCGATAAACGTCAAATAGGAGAATCGTAAGAAGTTACTCGAGAGGAACTTTTTTCAATTCATTTCGTCCATGTTGTTGAAACAAATAATAAATCATGGCAGTTACATATAAGACTATGAATTTTTTTTTGAAAATGAATTTACGTGTGTGTTACACAAAGCGTTTTATATCGCCAACAAAGCGTAGCGCTTCGAAAAATGGAATTAGCTTTCGAAATGTCCAACTCTGATTTTGATGGGTTATACAGACTCAACAAAGTGCTTGTAAATATGGTATACTAAAGCTAGAGCTTTATTTAACCACTCATCGTCAAAGTGGAATCGGTTTTATATCCATGGTGAGTGAATAATAAGACATATTATCTATACTAGCTTCTGCCCGCTGTTTCACACGCGTTCCCACAGGAACCGTGCATTTTTTGTGATGAAAAGGCATATGTTACTCTCCGGGTCTACAAACTATATCTATATGAAAAATCACATCGATCCGTGAAAGAAGAACAAACCAACAAACATACGCATTTATTAATGTATATTCTCCAATCGAATTCGATTCCCAGTGGTTACAATTATTGTTCTAAGTTCCATCTATCTTCACTGTTCCTCTCAATAACAAAACTAATAAATTAACTACCTAGATATTATATTTATAATTAAAATAACATATATTTTCGTTTTAGGTATTAAGTACACTGGGCTTTTATGCCTCAGGTTCGTACCAGAGATAAATTGGAGTCATTGCACTTAACAAGATGCACCAAGTGTATCCAACTGACTTTATGAGGGCCATGATGCAAGCTCTAAATAATGACCACTTAATAATGTCACCGGGACCAAAAATACTCAAACAAGGGAGGTTGCTGGCGCAGCTACCCAGTGTAATACCTGAGAAATTGCAAAGACAGTAATAAAACAAAGAAAAATAAAAAACATGTTATGCTATTACTAAAATTATAATAACTATGCACTATTTTTTACAATAATTAAAACAAAATAATACTAGCAAATTTACAGTAGAATTTCTGTATAGACATATGCAACATAGACATCAATATTTTGAGCAAGTGATGCTGTGGAGACAACCATAATTCCGGGCACTCCCTTGAACACCAGCCTGAAAATGAAGCAATATGGTTTTTAGGTTCAGTATTATGATACCTACGATTCGATACACATGAGGATATTCAGAAGAAGCAATGACAGTTAAGCTGTTGAAGAAGCAGCAAGCCCTAAAGGCTATGATAGATCATTGACTTGCTGACCAAAGCTGATCTCACATAGCTTTAATTTATTTACTTTATTAGTTAATTGTGTAAATATTTTGTATGTAATATTATATTAAAGGTGATGCATGTGTACTCTATATTAATTTTATTAGGAACTAGCTATGCCCCCCTGGCTTTGCCCACATTAAAAGTAGCCTAAGTTACTCCTTATAACAAAATCTACCAGGAAGTAAAACCCCCTAAAAAAAATGTTTGTATTAAATTATTACAATTACTACTTTCTTTTATTCTATTTGATAATGAAACAAGCTGGTTATTTGCCTGATGGTAAGCATAACGCCAGCCCATAATAATTGCAGTGCTACTCAGAGCTTTGAAACCTAATGGCTTCGCAGCACTGCAGTGCGCTCATTACTCTGCGACATTAGGTACCGAGTTCCAAAAGCCCAGTAATTTCACTGGTTACTCTGATCATCAAACCGGAACACATTAATGCTTGGTGGCAGACTTCATGAGCAAAGCGGTGGTACCAACCCAGGATGGTCACTCGCGGGAGAGTTAGTCCTACCACCTAGTAAATTAGTAGTATGACTAGTAAATGATAATGATTCAAATGGAAGATAATTAAATACCTAGATAATTATTATCTTAACTATTTTATCATCTCAATCAAGACTTGTTTTGTTGGCATTAGTCATATTTCTCAGATGTTGTTAGGAATTAAATTGTACTAAGTTGTGGAGGTAGTGGTACTAAAATTATGGAGGTCTGGGAAGAAGCAGTATTTCAGCTATTAGTGTATGGAGTTTTTATTAGTTGGCCAAAAATATAAACAAACTTGATGGCTCACCTACCAATGACATTTTTAGTATTGGAATGAATTTTATTGCATCTTTTTACATGTGCAGAAATTCAAATTCGATTAATGTTAACAATTGGATCATTATTGGCTTTCAACTATAAGCTATTGCGTGGAACATGCATGTTATACCACTTAGGTATGTATAGTGAAATCGGGCCGTTTCTATGGAGTTAACTTATTCTTTTTTTATTATGTGCCTACTACTGAATTTTAAGTAAAACTTGCCAAACTGTCAACCATTGATACTACAAAGTACTTATAACAGAATGTTCTTTTTTTGTATTTTGGTCATACTAGATACTGTGGAATTAAGCAATCCAGCCATCTCCTAGAAAGAAATGCAGACTCTTTCCATCCCTGTAGGTGCAGAGCAGTTGTTATAACGCCGACCAAGGCTGGAGTTTTGCTCAAGAAACTCGAGCAACATTTATTTATTCCATTGCTCCTTGGAAATCCTCGATGAACGCCTTTCCTTTCCTATAAAATAAGTAAACTTTATATTTGCACCAGAATTCATTTCGTAAATAAAAATGTATGAGAGCCAACACTTACCTATTTTTATTTATTTACATAATGGAAATGTTGAAATGTAGGTCTGCGACTCAAAATATCACATTTTTTCATTGGAAATACACATAGTTCCAATTTTTCGGCCCTTGTAAACGAACCACTTTGCTAGCTATGGGGCCCAATTGACAAATTCTAGTGTTTCAGAGTTGAGAGGCTGATGTTAACGTTCGTTTTACTTCTTATTACATAGGTAATTATAGGTATTAAAATTATTTTATTTATTGTATTATCATTAGGGCCAACGAATAGAGCAGTAACAGTTCCGCGTATTCGTTATCGAGTAACTAGTTAACGGGTAACGAGTGCCAGATTCGAAGTAACGAATCGTTACTTACAAATTTAATTCGTTTCTCGTATGTTTCAACGAAACAAAGTATTTACTGGTTAATTATTTAATGGTTGGTTCGTTTCGTTTTCCGAGTGTTAGTTTCGAGGTTAAGTATTAGCAGTCTTATTCATAAAAACAGCTAATCACTGCTTAATTCGGTGAATAGCAAACTACTGCTTAAAATCTTAAATAGTGCATAACTATTTCTTATTCATAAACGTTTAAGTAGGCTTATTTATATAACCAATGATTAATGAATAAAACTAGAACTGTAGCAAACCGTATGTATTTGTTACCGAGTAACAGGTACATCGCCAGACCCGAAGTAATGAATCGTTACTTTCAAACTCACTTCGTTACTTGTACGTTTCGTATGATGTTAGTTAGATTCATTATCCGAATGGATACAAGGCATGATGCGTGAACTGAAACTATTTGTCCAGCGATAAAATGTATCCGAGTGAGAGACAAGCATCGTTGTTTCGTATTGTTCATATTTTTATCCGACTGAGGAGGAGGGTTCTCAATTCGCCTGTATTTTTTTTTGGGGCGATGTTACTCGATATCTCCGCCATTTGTCGACCGATTTGAATGATTATTTTTTTCATGAGTAGGGTTTCATAAATTTAATGAAAGAATACCTTATTCAAGGGTGAAAAATTAGGTGATGATTTTAACACATTTTTATGTAATATTATGAACAAGGCATTGCTTTCCTTAATATATTGTTATTCTCAACTTTTGGATTTCATTAGTTTAATAAGGATTTTTTATAGTGTTTCTGTGCTAATAATATCATTCACTACATCTAAATGTAACAAGACGAAAATAGTTCATAAATTATACAATACATATGTACAATTGTACATTTATATATTAGTTAAGTCAGGTAAACGTAAGTTCGGTACGCGATGCGACTCGATACTATACTTCATGCCAATACTCAATTGTATCAGAAGTAACGTAACGATACGAAAGTGCGACTCGATACGATACTTCGTGCCCGTACTCAATTGTATCAGAACTAACGAGTAACGTTACGAAAGTAACGAATACTGACTTAAGTAACGAATACATACGGATACACAATTTCTTGTTACTTTTACAGCTGTATTAAGTATTAGTTTTAGATAATGATACAGATATAACTTGATACTGGCTAAATAAACAAAAGGCGTGATGCCGAAAAAAAAATGATATCAGTGTTGCCAACTCCCAAAAATATTTCGCCCTAAGCTGTGGTCAAAAACTCCTAAAATCACCACAATTTCTTAGAAAATAAATGCATTCATAAACTATCTTTCAATCTAAGAAAGTTAGAAGCCTTAGAGATATTTCTAGTAAGTAAAACGTATAATAAGATTAGATTATATCATATATTATAGAAATTATTAATAGAAAGTAACGTTTTTGTTTATTTTGGTCTGGCAATGTTAACATCTACATGAATCTGCAATTCTGCATATGAATTGAATTGAAATACGATTCACCAAATTAATTGACCCATTTACAAAAAATTAGAGGAATTGCTACGGATCTGCTGGTGAATCACGAAATGAATTACTTGCAGAGGAATTGCTCAATGTGGCCTTTTTAGCCCCGCTGCACTGCTTCCGACTTCGAGATATATTCGCATCAATCGATTAGGACCTGCTTCGAAAGATCTCATGGATAAGGTCGATCAACTGACTAAAACAGCTTTAGGTACCAACCAATCACAATGCCAATGCCAGTTCCTTACCAGGTAGAATATCTTCGATCGCTGCAACAGCAATTGCAACGTCACATTCAAAGGCCTCGCCTCGCAATCAGACCTTTCATCTCGTCTAACAGTGTAAACAAGTAGAAGCCTGCGGAACCGTGGGATAGACAAAGTTCCACCTCTCTCCCACGTCTAGGGTTGCCACGGATTTTAAAGTCCGGACAGAAAGCTAGACTCACAAAAATGTTCGGTTTTACTAAAAAAATAGTTGTGATTGGAACATTTTCTCGAAAATACTTGACTATTAAAAATTTCAGAAAATTTTAGGTTACACGATTTTAAACATATAGGATTAAATAAAATAACAGTTTATTGCCTATATTTGTTTTTAATACCAACGTTTTGAATCCTTTGGCTTTTTCACTGTCCTAGGTAGATTAAAGTTAAGTAATACAAAGTTAATAATAAGTTAGTTTTATATTAATCTGTTTAAAAGGCTTACGGTTTCTCATTTTAATTAAATATTTTTGAGAGGTTTTTCTATTCATTTATGCGAAATTGTAAGCTGCAAAAGAATAAACAAAGCTCTAATGATATTTTCTCTACCAAGCCTAAAAGCTAGATATGTCACAGATCAGACAAACTCGACGTATGGTAACATTGGTAACCCTACCCCGTCTGACTTTGTTACTTTAATCGCCACGCTTTTTGACCGAGAACCGGTACTCCCCGTTACCTCACCTGAAATAAATTATTTGGGCTCGTTCTTCACGGTTTGATGTGTTTATATAATGTGTTGATAGTCTGGTTTTTGAAAGGTGATCTGAAAATTGCTTGCACCTACATGTGAAGTTATAGCTACTTGCAATCGAGAGCGCGGTCATTCGTCGTCTGCCGGCTGTTCGGGCACTTCCGTGGAAATGCCCGTAAATACGAGGAAGGTGTTTTAGTACAGCCGAACTAAAATTATAATTGAAAAGTCGTAAAACGAGCGATTGAGCTGGTGACCTGATTTACAGCATCAGGTCATAGTTTTCCAGTTATTGTACCTATAATTCAAATAACCGATGCAACAACTTTGTGCAAAATTACAAGTTAGGAAGAGGATCCACATTTAGTTTTTAACTTCTAAGATACACCTCCAACTAAAAGTGTATTAAAAATAATTGCACTAAGATTCCATGTGTAGCAGGTGGCATGGACATACACAGGGTATCTGTGTATGTCCATGCCACCGTCACAAACATCCAAGACCCGATAACTAGCCTCACGTTCACCGCTCAAGGGGATCCGCCACGGAGCTGTTAAATCATTGAATGTGCAATAGAATCGGAACATTCGAACAATGCATAATATACCTAAATCTAAATATGGTATGACTCGAATCACATAAAGAAGCGGGAATCGAATTCGACGGAAATATCGCGATAAATGAAATTTCATCCCTCATTTTCCACTCTTAGGGTTGGAATTCTTTCACAAAACTTATGAAGGACCACCATTGAGAAATACCCAATTCATTAAAAAAAAAGAACGGTTAAGAGTAGATGGAGAAATCGAGTAAAATCGCCACAAAAACATACTGGCGAATTGGATGTACGATTGTACGTCCTGTTTGGAAGTTGGTTAAAAAGTATATTTTCTTGCAACCAGTGCCATGCGCATTTAAGTATTTATTTTCGCCCTGTCTAGAACCTTTATCATTGATAATTATGTGACCTTTGTGCATGAAGGCTGGGCATTTATGCGATAATTAACACTCGCGTAAAATACTACTTATAATCAATTAGCAAGTATTACGTACTTAAACGTTCTGAAGTTTTCTTGGAAAATATTGTAAAAGATAAAAATTACAAGTGCCCGTTTGATTTATTTTATGGGACATTGAAATACCCATAAATCCCGATCCAACAAGACCATCCCACAGAACTCGAGATTATATAGACTGTATATTGCAATAGCAATTCCAAATCTATAGACGATAGATTGGCTATTTACATCCAGGCGAACAACTTGCTCATCATAAACCCTTGCTTCATTGTACGGCTAAAAATAATTATCAAAATTAAAAAAAAAATTTGAATAGAATAGAAAAACATTTATTCAGCACATACAGTGTAAACATATATAGAAAAGCATACATGAGAAGAATATACACATACAATTACAATACATAGCACGCGCAATAGATCTTAGCAAACGTGAAAATAATGATACACGGCTATACTAGGCTGTTCCGGAAATTATTCGCTAAACCAAAAATAATAAGTACTTATAGGAGAAAATTGTATATACAGTTTTTCAAAATACTCTCTTCCAGCGTCTTCTATATTAATTCATTCTAATAAACCAGCTTTCAAAACATTTTAAATAGAGATCTTGCGAAAGGTCGAAAAATAGTCGCCGAAATTCATCAACTGCCTCATCTGAAATATATTTTTATAGTGTTAACCGACACTAGCGGATGTACACATAAATATATACATCACAAAAACGGCCTGTAAGCCGAAAAAAGAAATACATCATATCAAGAATTTCGCAGTCAATAGTGATTCCTCCCATGGCCTAGTGGTTAAGGCGTCTGGCCCGGCAAGCCAGAAGACGCAGGTTCGAATCCTGTTGGAAGCGAAATTTTTGTGATGTATATATTTATGTGCCTCATCTGAATTCCTAAATTTTCTACCATGGAGCATTTTTTTAATGGTGGGAAATAAAAACTGTAAAAATCTGTAGTTCCTGCAAAGACTATTTCTAGTCTTTAGTCTTTACAACAAAATATGTGAAAGGCGTACCCCCATGTACCCCTCGCCTATTCACGCATAGCTTTTATCACGTTGAGACTCTGAACATTTGAATTATAGGCTACTTTCCTTGTATAGCTATTAAGTGCCGCTAGCACAAATAAACAAGCCATAGTAACGGTACACCGGCCAAAAAATATCGTCTATTCGCCAATAGCCAAATGTGTGGAGGTCATCGACATCTCAGTACTCTATTAAATAAAATAGCATTTTGTTAGGCCCGCACGTTTTGATCTTATTGTTGTTTGAAGTTATTACCGCATAAGCAACGTAATTTAAACTTTAATGAGGCGGAATAGAGACGATATTTCTGTTCAGTCGCAATGTTTGGCCCGGATTCGCTTGATTTCTTCGAGGAAAAGCGAGTCATCGCTCCGAGTAGACAAAAGTTGCGCCAGTCTTCAGTTTGCCAATGACTTAAAATCTAAGCTAGCTTTTTGTTACTCGCTCACATTGAGGATATTCAAAAGGTTTGTAACAGTACTATGTACAATGGGGGTTTGGCATATTCTGAACTTTTCATTGTCTGTCTGTAAGATTATTTTTTTCTGATTTTTTGTTCATGACGAAGTAACAACAGAGTGCTGATCATTCAGTGGTAGTGAATAAACTTGACCTTTAAGAAGGAAAACATCGTTTTGCCACCATAGCTTAAAAAGCTCTACACACACTGAAACACAGACTGTTATTTTCATAGCTTACTTTGTACAAAAACTTTCAATGATAAGGGTTTCTTAGGAAACAGTCCCAATAGACTTTTCATATAAGTTTGGTATGTAGTTTTAAGCAGTTGGCTTGCTTTGGTGACAACTGTGTATTATTCTATATGTTGTTAAATCTATACGTTCCTAAAGGCAAAATACAAAGAAGCAATATTTTTCGAGAAAATTATGTAAATCTGTCGGCCACGCCTAAATTGAGCGGAGCCATTTGCATAACAGGATCTGGAATCTTGATCATTTGTTTGACATGATCAAGATTTGCTTCAACCTTCATTATACGGATGGCTAAGGAGTGGAATTCTTTGCCGGCCTCTGTGTTTCCCAATAGCTATAATCTGGGAGTTTTCAAGACGAGAGTGAATAGGTTCCTTCTAGGCAAGCGTGCTACATCGTGGGTCAGGTGAGGTCGTGCTCAAACGTAAGCCTATTTCAAATAAAAAAGAAGGCAATATGCACAGCATGTACAATATAGTACAAAAACACAAGTAAGAGAAATCATTATGATTACGCTTCATTTACCTGAGATAAAATACAACTTTCCAATTTCCGATTTGAAGTTGAAATGAAATGGAATGTTTTCGGAACAAAATCAAATTTAATACTTACGTATATATATTTAATTACATTTTTAAAAAACTTAGGGCCGATTTTTCAATTGCACTTTAACGAACTGATTGCTATCCAATCGATTAATTTTTGTGTTTTTAGTGTTTTTCGGGTCTTTCATTTCAAAATTAATGGACCGTTAGCTAACTAATGTTTATTTCTTTAGAATGCCATACAATTTATTTACGTCTGTCTTCACCACAGACTTGATGATTCAGGGAATTATCTAACAGGACGCTATCTGACTATTGAAAAATCGGCCCTTAGTATAAGGGAATGCTCATATATCTACACTAACAGTAAAGTAGGTAATACATAGAAGTATAAGTAATCGATAAAATAATGTTAGTTGAATCCCTCTGAATATAATTCTGCTTAGTTTATTGTAAGTATGTGAAATGTGTGTTGACAAAGCCAGATGGTATGCGATATCATATCACATATGCTCAGTAATTTTACTGGAGTACTTTGAAATGAAATGCCCCTCAAACAAGTGTACATTCTTACCGACTTGATACACTTGGACCGCCAGAGACGGGCTCTCGGTAAACAGGAAGTCCTAAACAAGGTAATAACATTTACAAATTTGATTTAAAATATGCTTGGCACACTGATCTTATGCATAGACCGAAAACAAAAAACCGGCAAGTGTGAGTTGGACTCGCGCACTGAGGGTTGCGTACAAGCGTAGGCATGTAATAGTTCGTCCATCACGAGGATCGTTAGGTTAGGATAGCTACATACTAAAAAAAATTAATTTTATTTTTGTTGTGTACCTACAAATTTACGGTTTTCGGATCTTTCCCTTTTCATGATAGATCAACTGGATCCCCAATAAATGGAACAACCGTACAGATTGTGATTCTCGATCTTACAGACAGACAGACAGACGGACAACGAAGTGAGACAAAAGGGTTCTTTTTTCCTTTGGAGGTACGGACAGAACCCTAAGAATGACCTACAGAAGCGTACAGATCTACCTATTTAACATAATAACTCTAGATTGATAAAATATTATTTCGTAAACCGGTGTAGGCCTATTTGACATCACGATGACGGTAGTACTTAACAGTAGGTAAGTAGTAACTACAGATAACCCAAAAGATAATTATTTCATTCTTAAATCTTGTTCCAACTACAAGTATGCTGTAGTTTTATACAAATTATTTATTTATCCGTCTCTAAGTACCTATATTATATCATGATCTTCTATACAAGTTAAATTGAAATGCCTGTTTGTAATGTCAAAATAACAGCTTTTTACTAAATGCATTATGCGGTCCTTATAAGAAAAAATCTTTTTTTTTTCATTTTTGTCTTTCTGTTCCGGCTAATCGCGGAAACGGCTGGACCGATTTAGACGGGACTTTCACTGGCATAGCTAGCTGATGTTATAAGGAGTAACTTAGGGTACTTTTACAGTAGAAACTTACGTGGGCGAAGCCGCGTCGCACAGCTAGTTTTTAATAAAATAGACTAATCGGCTCCTATGTTAAGCCTATTGTTACGTCGCTCGTATAATCTTTATTGCATTATTAAGAAACGCGTCTACGCTCTAATTCACCTGACGATATCGGACAGCTTTATAACCAGATTTAATTTTTATTGATTTATAATAAGCATGCGGAAAATATTTTCCATTCCAGTGGCGCATGACAGTACCTAACCAGCCGACAGCTGGGAAAGTAGCGCCTTGTTATGTAAAAAAATACTTTTACAATGCACGTAAGTATATTTTTTACCATAATCATCATCAAAATTATTGTGGATATTCAAGGTCACCGAAACAATCCAATGCACAATTTTTTGTTGCGATATTATGTTTTGAACATATTTGGATGGATAGGAAGCAACTGTTGTTTGACAACAGTACGGCAAAATATGTATACTCTAAATCAAAGGTCTTCAACCCGCGGCCCGCGGGCCGCTTACGGCCCGCCGATATGTTTTCTGCGGCCCGCCAACAACACTCTCAATAACGACTACAATTAAGTTATAAAAAGTACCTTTAGGTTGCCGAATTTAGTGAAAACTGCACAGCTGTGTACATTCTTTTGTCGCTTTATTATACTAGCCGCTAGCCTGTAATTACTCGACTGTCGGCATAATGCGTACCAAACTTTCTAAAAAATTCGTACTTTTGCTTTGACCATTCAAAATAAAAAAATCCTTATAAAAATAGCTATGGTGCGGCCCGCTGTGCAGAAAAAAAAAATATTTTTGGCCCTTGATTTGTAAAACGTTGAAAACCGCTGCTCTAAATAGTTCAAGCTATGCACAGAATATAATATAGATGTACGCCAACGTGACCAAAACGCAAGCCCCGTTCGCTGTACGTATTACGTACCTATACGTATTCCGTACCTATACGGATAATGAAAAAAATTTGCTTAATTTCTAAACGAAATAATTGTGTTTCTGGGCTATAATATTAAGGAAGACCCTGATTGTGTACACAATTTCGCGTACCCGCCAAAACGTCTCTTGACAGGTTCTTCATACAAATGACATACTCCAAAAAATTATTAATGATTCAAATTTCAAACCATTCTGTTGTACTTACTTACCTATCTAACAGTAAGTTTCTTCTTAAATAATGACCAAAGGAGCTTTAAATACTTATACAGAGAATGTATACATATGATATGATTGTAGTTTTTGCACCGAGTTTGTTGTATATGACTATAGCCACCTGTCGCTTGCAGCATTCCATTGTACCGTTATTTACGTCTGTGATGGAAATCGTCGCCGGCCGGCGTTCATACATTTATTTATTTTGTGGTCTATGTACCACTGGCCAAACCGCGTGCCTTTTGTGGACACAGGCCGTGGCCTTCTCTTGTTTGAAACTTTGCAAAACGTTGGTAGAAAAACTAAGGGTATACAGCAACAAAGAACTATTTAATACAATCTATCATTAGTAGAGCAATTTAATTACAAAATCATGTTACACAATCAATGATTACTTTAATGACAGATATTGTATAATTTTTACAGAATGAATTCTAAAGAAAGCATTAATTTATATAGGTAGTGCACATCTTATATTTTTAAATGATTTTTCATTAGGATGAATAATAAAGTAGATACATTTATGAAGTGTCATGAGTAATCACATTTTTTCATATAATTATGGTGGAATGCGGCGGACCAAGCAATTAAATTAATTGGAATTAATTCTCTACATCTCTACAATATTGATGTTGCGATTTATTTGATGAATTTTTCCAGCTGACCAGATATTATAAGCCAGAAAAAATTAAAAAGTTCTTACCCTGTATTGTTGATGGTTTAAAAAATTAAATACGTATAGCAACTGATTTCACAAACTTGATCGGCTTCGACTAAACCGCATGGAGCCAAATTTAAAAAAAAAACTTTCCCGCGTTAAAAAGTGAGATTATAAATACTTTACGATTACATTATAATATACGTACCTAATTGGTAAAGCTTTCTGCTGAGTTTGAGTATCTTATTGTATCGTTAGTGTTAATAATATGTAGTCAGTACTCAGTAAAGAAGCAAACAAATATTATTGAAACGAGATATGGGCTTCCCCGCCGGTGACTAATCCCTACCTGCTGATAAGCTTTGCCCGCAATATATTACTGTAATTTCTACTTTTTCCTGCGTTCAGTAACCACATTCGAGCGTTAGTCAGAAACCAGATAACCCAAGGTTTTTTGTTAGTCTCGGTTAAAATCCAGGAAAGTGAATAGTAACTGGGATTTAGTACGATTAAATATTTTGTCATACTTTTAGTTTTTGAACAGCTGTTTTGTCTTTGTTTATGTTTTTTCGTAGCGTCATTGAACGGTTAATGTTTGCTATCCTGGAATTTGCGCTGATCCCGGGGAAATTTTGGTAAATTTTGGGAAGAATCTGAGGCTAACTACATAGTTTAATATTTTTTAAAAAGACTGCGTTAGTAATTAGTACACTTACCTAGTAAATAAAACTTCTAGATTCCATAATTACTCTGTTATTGTCCGTATGAAGGACATTCTAGATAAGATGTTTTTATATTTTCATTTGTTGTTTCCGCACACAACACATTACGTATTTTCTAAGTATATATTAGTTTAAAGAGCAAGCAATGAAGAGGCAGATTAGTTAAGTTCTTCGTTACCAGTAAAACATCATCAAATTTATTGGTGTATCGGTATTTTAGTCTAATTTTAAGATAAAATGGAAACTTCTATGCAAAAACTACTCTCACTCTTTTACCATCGAGAAATAGAAGATTATAGTTATATTTTTCCACGAACCGATAAATATTATTAATCACCAGCAATGCATTCGAATCGTGTTCGTGTAGGTGTTTTACATGCGCTGTAAACTTTATGAGAACAATCACCCTGCGCAATTAGTTCGTGTTACTATTCTAATTTTATAGTCCACAACTTCCACAAGTAGATACATGACAAAACTGGTATGATACATAGGAGTGAAGATGTTCATTTGTTTAAGTGCGCTAATTGGTTACACATGAATGAACTCATCGTGTTGTTAATAGGGACTCTATTTCGCCTCAAACTGTAGAGCTATGATGATGCATCAGCTTTTTACTAAATGCATATGAAAGTATATACGGGACCTATACCAAAACAGCCATTTTTTTATTTTTGTCTGTCTGTCTGTCTGTTTGTTCCGGGTAATCTCCGAAACGGCTGAGCCGATTTTGACCGGACATTCACTGGCAGATAGCTAATTTTACAAGGAGTAACATAGGCTACTTTTGTTTTGGAAAAAGAATTAGGGTTCCGCGCAAAATTAATAACCATGAAATCCAATATCTCCGTGCGGGTGAAACCGCGGGGCAGCAGCTAGTTTATTATATTATGTACTTCCCGTCATAAGAACAGGATTACCCTTTTGCTTGGTCGCCTGCCTTAACCGGCTAAGAGAGTATCCGGGGAACGGGCTGCGTTCTCTTCGGTCTGAATTAAAGTCTATTGCAATCAGAATCACCAAGACGTCTGCTATAAGGGAGACCTATGTTTAGCAGTCGACGTCTACCGGCTTATGACTAGTAAAAAATATACCGATCTAATGATTTTTTTTTCGAGATGTAAGTATAGAGTATTCCCGTGAACATGATGCTTGCAACAGCGTCGAAATATCGGGTGCTCATCGTTCAATAATAATCACGGTAAATATCCCGTTATAATGTGTGAATAAGTATATTCTTGGTGACAACAAAGTTATTAATTGCGATAAATATTCCTTGTATGTGTTTTTAATACTATTGGGTAACGAGACGAGCTGGTCGTTTGCCAGATGGTAATGCTGATGGTAGATGCATAACACCAGCCCATATAGTAATAATTGTGCCAGCACAATTATTCATATTTATACAGTCTTTCGTATTCATTTTTTTTACTCTTTGAAGATATCGAATCAAAGTATTATCCTTCATAAGTATAGAGAGTAATTAATAAATTATAGTACAGATTTCAACAGAGAAGTTTCCTGAATGACCTGACCTGTCTAGCTCAGTAAATTTCATTAAAATGACCTACGAGTGAATCTTACTGAAAATAGTTTAAGTGAAACCCCAGCCACCTCAATTTCACGCCTGTATGTGTAATGCTCAATTCAATTACGTCAAATAAATAAAGATATCAGATTAATTCACACCTCATTACGGAAACGCACCGCAGAACTACCGGGTCAGCCAGGTGCAAAGATCTCTGCAGGCCTTCCAGAAACGAAGAGCAAAGTGTCTCGTTATCCTGGCTTATTTAGCCAGAAGGTGTAGTATCGAATTACGCGGCGCAGCAAAAAGGTAAAGTGCTGCAGGTGAATTATTGCAGTGTCGTAATGTTGGGTTCGACGACACTTCGCAAAACAAAGGGTTTTGTCACCGCGAGCTGTTTGCATCATCATGGGCGGTATCTCCGCGGTGGTGCTTTTGGCGTGGTTACACCAATAGTCGACGATTAGATCATAGCACAGATTTACTATCTAATATTCAAATTCAAATTCAAAATTCTTTATAACATGGGACCCAAGGAAGCACTCATAAATTACTCTAAGTGCGCGTTCCAAATTGGTACCTATAGGCCGATCAAGAAACTCAACGGCATTCTTTTTAAAAATAGTTTTTACAATGCTAACAATAATGTTTAAAATTAAAGTCTAAGTATTATTAGTAGTCGCCAGGAAGCTCCTGAGCGATTCTGGGATCTTGTTAATAACTTATCGAAAATAAAAATCAAATACTAATTACTACCCAACAAAATACTCGAAACTGAAACCAGTCAAAACGATTTGTGGTAACACGTGTTGTTTATTAATGATAACGTAAACTCACTAACATTTAGCAACAAAAGATAAAAATCACGTTAGCATCAATAACATCATGGCAACGTAATATCAGAATTACAATAAAAAAAGACACCTTTCTAACTGACGGGCATAATCTGTTATTTTTTTTCTAAGTTAGTTTAACCGAACGTTTTTAGCGACACCAAAATGTCAACGAATGGAATTAAATGAGAGATTTGGGGGAGTAAACTTTTTGGTGCGTGCCAAAGTCGAGTGTATTAAAAAAAATAACAAGTGTGTCTGTGGCCCACCAGATGTCGCTCTGCCCACATCCTGTGCGTGCACTGATGCTAATCAACTGGATTAGATTACTTCGGGAGCTTCATGCATTTAAAAAAAACGAGCACCATCAATTCTTCAAGTTGAAGTTGACAATTCATAAACAAAGAAAAATATATGTATTCCATTTTTGAATTAAAAGTATTATCGCTGCTTGTGTTCGTTCGTCTGTGATGTTTAAATGCTATACGAGTAGTTATATTTTATAATACATACCGTGAACCACAGAACATAAAATAATCAGTAAACACTATTTAACATTTTTGTGCTAGTTACAAAAACGTGTTTATTTATATGTATAAGACGGATCGTGGCTTCGCTTAGAATCTGCATAGCTACAGGCCACACTTATTATACTACTGGAGTACCGCGAACGTACTTGACGGACGTTACCAACAGTTGAATTGCTTTTTTTTACAATCCCCGTTTCGAGTTTACGAGCATGGCGGAAACATTACTCGTTATCGCTCGATAACAGTTTGTATGCTAATTTTTGTTATTTTTAATTTCCTACTAACATTTCTGAAACACACCAATTCTAAAACTATTTCTTTTTTTCCAGGTAAGTGCTGGTATGATCGCTTTCTCGTATGGACATTGGACGTAGAAAAAAAAGTTCTCCATGGCAATTACCTGTACAGTACTCGGGTAAGTGTAGGCGATTATCGGCAAGGTTAAAGTTTCAAGGACAGTTTTATTTGTAACAAGTTTGCTATGACAAGGTAAAGATTGTTTATACTGGACATAAAAATGTTTTTGTTTGCCTTGACGTTTTGATCAACTAGCGTTGATCGTTCTGGCCACGAAAGAAGAAAAAAAACATTGATCGTGGTCACGTGACGACTGGGGAAGCGAGATGTCAGTGTCAAAAATGGGAGTTATGTTTCCAGCTGCAACCCACGCGTACCTACGTACCCATAAATGAAATTTAAAATGAATTTTCTGACCTTGAGTGAGGTTAGTCTTGATGATGATAATTTCACATGCTGATCAAGGATAACGAAAAACCCTATTAGCCGGTTTGATACGATACACTACGATATACGGAGTTGCGAGATAAAATTTTAGAACTATGAAATTACAGTTAAAATTTCAGTATACCTGTTTACATTTAGTTGAATAGCTATATGGAATAATGCGAAAATTATAGCGTAAGCGTTAAAATTCGAGTAAATAAATAAACACGGATAGTTGGCTGGTCACGTTTCCGAGAGGTCGATGATCCCCGAAATCTTAGCTCCACAGAACAGGTAACACTGCTTCTACATGTTAGCAGTTAGGATAGATATACGAGTGTGTTAGCATAGATATTATAATATGTTAGCATCGTGCATCGGTATGGGCAGTTAACCTTTTAGAATTAGCATAATGTGAGCGTGTCATTTGTTTAGTGAGAGGAAATAAAAAAAAGTTAAGAATCATTGAAATGGCAAGCACGTGATAGGTTTTTTGTAAATTTGGAATGGCAAGATGATCTTTTTTGTTATTTTTTAATGCCCTTTTTTGATACTATCTACGTACACTAATTATTTTATGTAAAATATAACTTTACATTTTTAACTATTTTATGACTTAGGTATATTTCGATAGGGTCCACAAGTCCGATTTTGATAAGTATTAGGTACTTAGCACCTATTTATTATTACCCGAATTTGCAGTTAAATTTACACAAATGATTGTCTGATTTTGACTGTACCTACATATCCTATTTTGAAATAATAAATACAAACCAAAACAATTACGAAATTTAGTATACCTACCTAACTTTAATATGTATTTTATACCAAGTTCGCTTAAACACTTTCTTCAAAGCTTTTCCCAGAACTAAAATGTTCGCATTTTAAAAGCAAGCCTTAAAGGCTAATGCCCGTTTTTACCAACCCTATAGGAGTCGCCCAAATCGGATGCCTATATATTTCTTTCATTAGAGTTTCCTCGGCCAAAAAAACGTTTCACCAACGTTTAGGAGTGTTCTAAAGGTTTATATTTAGGACTTACATTAGGCTTAGGTACATTAGGAGTTCCTTAGTAGCATCGCCTAATACGTCGTTGGTGAAAACGGGTATATGTGTCAACCCTCTACCACATCGTCACTTTACATAAGAGATAGTAATCAAACAATAACCAATTAAACTAAATGTCACAAACGTCTTATGTATCCGTTTGATACTTGGAATAATAGCATATAGCTATAGCTTACACACAACTTGATAAGATACAGTTGTATCGATTAGGATTTCAGAATGCATAATAGTATAGTACTCGCCAAACTTTAACGCTTCTCTCACGGTCGCCATAGTTGCGCAAAACAATTTGGAAACAAAAGAGAGTTACCCACCTCACTTAGGGGCACCTTAGACGCTCAAGCAAACGTATGTTTGCTTGAGCGTCTCAGCTGCCCCTAATGCGTCTTGGCATTTTGCTTCTCCAATAACGCGGTAGATCGTTCATTATTCAAATAGCTACGCAGTGAAACCCTCTTACAGCTAAGAAAAACGATGAAACCTAAATATTTTTAAGTCGAAAGTGAATAGACATCGCTTCATGTTGACCCTTAGACTGCATCTTAGCTTTACATTAGGCAAGATGAAGTAAACGCGATCCCGCTTCTTTTAAAAATGTGATTAAGAACCCGATTAACATTTCATTTGACGCGCTATCAAGTTTGCCCTCAAGTACAATTTTAATGTATCAACTAAAATAATTAATTTGCAACCTTGAAACACACACAATAGGTACTGTTATCATTATCAATTAAAATGCGATGGCACAAAATGCGGCCGATTTATATCAGAAATACTTTTACCATTACAACTTTACTATATATACTAAAAACAGGTAAATAATATAATTAATCAGGTGGATAAGGTTAATTAATTTCTAGAAATTACTTGTTTTCCTGCATTATTTATCTACTTAATGTGTTACATAAGTTCACGACACCTAATTAAAAACTAATATACGAGTGGCGAGTTGAAGGTATAACAGAGTGAGTTCCAAAGCATGAAAGGCCAGCGCGAACGACCTAGACGTAGGTGGAAAGACGAACTTGACTCATAGGCCGGCTTTAGACGCTTATGTATGTTTACGTTTTGCTGTCAAAATAATCATGATTTAACAACAAGCGCGGATCCACGAAACAGACAAGAACAGCAATATAGGCAGATTGTGCCGTCTCTTTCACTCCCTGCCTGGGCTGAAAGCGATAATTGCCATTGCAGACTTGTAAATAATCCCAATAATAACTCAATACCAGTTGCATACTCACTCACAGTCTATTTATAACGTTAAAGATCCGTTTATGATTTTCCTTTTATTCTTTGACATTGGAGCTACAGAAATGCACATATTGCCCCTACTCATGGTCCAGTTCGACTTACAACTTGTCGTTACAATCTACAGCGAGGTCTGCGAGCGTGACGAGGGAACGTGCTGGCTCGCAAACCTCGCAGTAGATTGTAACGACAAATTGGAAGTCAGATTGCAACCTGAGTAGAGGCTTTTATACAATGTACAATACGCTGTCAGGGAGTTCGAAAAAGAGAGCTATCGCGAACTTGCTAGTTAGTGACTGAGATCGCTCGATCTGAAGTATTCATATACCGGTCTAGATCCGTTGCATAACGTAGATAAGTAAATTCGCATTAACAATGCATCAGACTGCGTCGATCTAATTGTACCTACTCCTAATTGTATTATAATCTTATCTATACTCGTATAGATTCATTACAGCTTATGTAAAAGAACGTCTACAGATAAAACGTACTAGTTTTGTATTACGTAATATCTGTCACATATAATTGAGGGCATGCGAGGGAATCCCGTACCTAAACTATGCCGTTCTAAATAACTCCATACGTAGTTGTTAGCTATTATAGGTAGGTGTTGTCTCGGGTCACGTGCTGGAAATGTCAAGGGAATCTGTCATTAACGGTAAATAGATAATTATAAATGATAATTACATAATTTATAGTCGCTACTAACAACGTATCAAACTGGACATATCAATAGTAATTATACGAGCTGGTTTTTCGAAAGAAGTTATATTTTGAATAACCTAGCAAAGTATCAAGCTCAGGCTAATTTTAAGATCTCAACCATCGAAGGCTGGCTGCAGACGTCGCTACCACTGCTACTACAGCCACTGAATCGTTTTCAATTAAAAAAAAAAGATACAAATTTGATGTAGTGGTGGCCAGTGCGTGGTAGTAAGGTCTAGGTCGATAATTCCAACCTTACAAGCGACCTTACGATGAAGGAAAACATCGTCCAGCCAAGTGAAAATGCAAGTTTAGATTTTAAACTTGCATTTTCACTTGGCTTGGTTATGATTGGCGATGGCGCCAATCATAACCAATATTTTACTAATTAAACCTACAAAAATTTGTATAAAACAATTACTATGTTACCACAAAAACACTTTTAGAAGCCGGTTTAACTAGACAGTGTCTAAAGTTAAACGTCTAAAATGATTAGAAATGTCACAACTCTAATGGAATTACACAACGGTTAGATACTACTTAAATCAAGATTTGTGGTTGCTCATATTTAAACATGCGACTAAGGCATGTTTAGATGTTAAACGCTGTTTAACACAGGTTAATGGTGTGTTTATTACTGTTTAAATAATTAAGTTCTACGTAATAAGGATGCTATAATTTGCGATTCGTGAAGGTGAAACACGACCGAGCCTCACGCACGCCTGATAAAATCGTTCCTAGAATCATTTGTTTGCAAAATCCACACTTTATAATGAACCGGGGGATTTTATTATTTTTATGGGTATAAAAACTGAGATATGATTTTTTATAAGAGACAGAGTCAATAAACAATGTTAATTTTGATAATAACTGTCAATTTTCCAGCAACAAACTAAAAATAACAACATTAAAAATAAAAATAACTTTATAACGACTTGTTATTCAAAGTCTTGGATAAAAATGCAGTTCTTATCCATCACGCATACCACCTGTAAGTTTTATCGCGTTATTTTATGCAGCAAATTAGTAATACAAGGTGCCACCTTAGTTAAACTCTGACCAGCTTTTGTACACAAAAATTATACTATACTTACCTATTATTACCCTGTTCTTCGTTGGTCTCTTGCTAAATCGCTTAGATCTCTGCCTAGACTCAATCGATTTAGTTGTGTAATAGCCACGACATTGTTTTTTTTTTACTATTGTCATGTTAGTAACAATGTCTAATGACATTGTCTATAGTAACAATGTCTAATGATATTGTCTAGTAACAATGTCTAATGTCATTGTTACTTTCAGATGTACAACATTAGTATGGATTATTGTAAACTTAACCATACACAAACAACCTCTCACCCTAAACGCATATATATACCTTCTCCGTTCCATTCGTGGGTAAAAATAAATTAACAACGTGAATCCTCCAATTGTTTTTGTAGAAAATTTACAACAGCAGGTAGTTAATATATAGGTAGTAAAGATATTCCACTAAAAAAATACACTAGTACTTTGAGTGTCCAACGATCCGAACCGAAAAAGAGAGATCCGCTCCATTAGGTAATGGACACAGTTATTTAAATAGTTATATAAATACAGGGACAAAAACCTTTTTTAAACCTTTCGCAAGAGTTTATCGTTGAACTGATTCTGCTTATAGCTTATTAGCATTTTGCGAAAGGCTAAAACTGATGTACGAGATACGGGTATGACGTTTGATGCGGGTATTCAATTGTTTAATTTCATCACTGCTCCAATATTTATAGTGTTTTAATCGCTAAGTATTTATAACAAAAAATATTTGCACAACTTTATTTAAATTTTACGATCAAATTTAATTTTTTATCTTGCTACTGGTACTGACTATGGGTTCCGACTTCCGACTGCAAATCAGTGACTAAGGCGACCATATGTTGTGTATTTAGTCGGGAGTCGGGACCCATTCCTGACATCACACGACATTTATTGTTATTTTTCTATTTTGTCTTGTGTTATTGTCTGTACATAACGTCCTGTGTTGTCCGCAATTAAATGTGTTTCCCCAAACAAGTACCTTAATTTGAAAAAACTAGTGTTATAAAAATTTTATCTATATTTTGACCTAACATGAGGTTTTTGTCTGATAACTTGCAAGCTAACAGATAAAAATACTGGGTGAAATTATCTAAATTCAACAGCAATGAACAAGGCGCTATTGTGGCTTCTGTCCCAACTCTGCACTTGTTTATATAAGTACTTACATAACGCCGCCAATATATTAGAAGAAAACCTTGAAAAAGTGCTTCACACCGCGGTTCAATAGTCGAGCCGAGGTGAACAACCCCTTTTGGCGCAACCTGTTTAGGTAACACTGTTAGATACTGTCATTAGCTCCGACGCTTGTGGCAGTTATCGGAACACTCGCGAATTCCTTATTTAATTTGACATTTTAGTTACGCATGAGTATGCACAAATTGACATATGTGCGTGCTAACGTGTAATAATTTGCTTTATTACACGTTATTGCTTTCTTAAAGTGTAGTTTATTGTCATTTTGTGTCGTGATAGGTGACTAATCTTTTTTTTTTGTTGATAGGTTAACTTTTGACCAGGATCTTTGAAGAGGTTTGGTCAATGGTAATACACTGCTAATAGTAATAAACATCTTCAGTGTTGTGCAATAGTGTAAAAATCAGGTCCATCGTACTCATGCACCACGAGGTAAATTGCACATTCTTTTCAACTGGTGACATATAGTCACCAAGTTCATTCCTTCACTTTATTATTATTAGTGTCACGAACAACACAAAGTGTACTTACTGTAAATAAAGACATTACGGTCCGATATTATTACATTTATATGAGTTAGGTGTCAGCTGGTGATAATGCGTGACGAGTCGGCGCCTCAGGGAAACTCTCGTGCCGACACGCTTTCCAGCCCCGAGACGAGCACGAATGACACCTTTCCCATCTACTTCCGATTTGACCGAACAAATACAATCGAATAGAATGTGCATTCGAATAAAGCTGTCATCGAGCCAATAAATAGTTATCGATTTATGCGAATCGTGATAAGGTTGGAGAAAGTGACCGGCATATTTTTTGCGCTTGCGTTCGATCTTAATTTTCTACTTCTAAAATAAAGTGAAATAATTATTCACGTGATTTTTAGATGCTGATAGGTAGGCAACGGGATAAATGCCTTTATTAACTAGCTAATACATAAATAAAAACTACATCTAACCTAGTTACAAAAACAGTTGGATAATCTACAAGCCCACGTAGGCCTGTAGATAATCGAAATGTTCTAGCCCACTACCAGTTGGAAGCGTACTCAGCATGCTGGCGGCATTGCGGTTCAATTGGTAGGTTCCGCCAAACCGTAGATAGATAGTGGTCGTATTTAATATGTGTTACGCAAACTATCGAAAACTTCATGATTACAAACATAAATAAATGCGAATAGAAACATCACAACAATTATGGTAGCTATCCATTAAACTAACGTAAATATATTTTACACTACTGAATGCCTTTCAGGGTTAACGATCGATCCATGTAAAGCATAAAGGCTGCGACATACTCGCTTATCGTGCCTGATGGGCATTATTATTACTTATTATATATATTACTAATTATTAGACGGCTCCGTAGCTAAGTTGGTAGTAACCTTGCCTGCAAAGCGAGGGGTCCCGGGTTCGATTCCCGGCCGGGGCAGATTTTGTGTAAGCATAAAGTTTGTTTTCGGGTCTTTGATGTTTGTGATGTGTATCTGTGTGTGTCCATATTCCACCTGCGACACAGGGAATCTTAGTGCGGGGGTATGAGTGTAAGCGTTTATTTATTTATTCATGCGGCATACGTAAATTACTTTAAATAAAACACTATAATTGTCACAAGTCATAAAAATGTGTGCTATAGTGTATAAATGTGAACTTGCAAAATTTCATTACAAGTTTTTTTTTCCACTATGGCATATTTTATTACCTAGTATATAATATTATATTTTAGTACCTAAGTATTAATCACAGACGTGAGTTAAAACTGTGTCTACTAGCCTAGAAAACAATCAAAATAATAAATGAGCAAAATCAGAGAAGCCATGTTTGTGTTAATTCTGCGAGCGCAAGCCTTAGATAATTTGTCACTGTTGATTCTAATCTTTCTTCAAAATAAATTAGCCATTAAAATGGATTGATTACACTCCTATCTTTGTATCAAGTCAAGCCTATAGTACGATGTAGTTATTATTTTACTACTAATGTCTTAATAAATATTTTGTAGCCTTTTTTAAATTATAAAAGTACACTTCTTTAAAATTATGAAAACAACTTTTTTCAAATAAACAAACACACTCTCGAATGTAAATATAATAATTGTAGGAATATTTTAAAAGATTTTGATCTATTTTAAATGATACTATTTTATGGTTATAATTTTTTAAAGTTTTTTAACTTTATTTTTTTTCTGAAGTGAATTTGAGTTACATACGGAGTCTATTTTGTGTCCTACGAACTCATGTGCCACCGTGCTTCTAAATTAAATTCAATTTATTTATGCACTCCATTTGTTTTCATAACAATAACGTTAAATAAGTACAAAAGCATAATATAATTAGCAGTTACTACTATGTTTTACGTGTACAGCGTTAAGTATAATATAATTAGTAATTAGTAAGTACCTATATGTAAATTTTAATTTATTATAATAACAGAAAAAATAAACAACATAAACTAAAATAACTAAATAAAATACACACTAATTTATTTACAATCTTAATCTAATAATCCGCTACCAGTAGGCAAAGTTCCCAAAATGCTGTCAGCATTGCCACGTTGAATGGCAATGCTTAATCTTTGACCTAAGTAGAGGCCAGCATTTTGGTCACGTGTGGCTTCGACCAGACGCCCTGAAAGGTCTTTAAAAAACTTATATGTTGTTTTCATTACATTTTTCTGTGTAGTTAAGGCACGATTTTCGCCGCAGGGCGAACATCGACTGCCTAAATGTCAGTAGGTAATTCACTTATTTTCTACATAGTTGCATGAAGTGTTGATATTGATCATAAGTGATAGTAGACGTGAATGTTGCATGTGTGAAACATGTTTCTTAGCCATAAATTTAGAAACTTATTACATTTACCGAGAAAACTTACATTAATAAGTAGGGTAATGAAATTACACACCCAACAATTTCATGCCTGTAAAGTTCTTAATTAATTAAAGTTTATTATTTAAAATATATATTACCTACTTCAGTACCTACTTATTCTTATCTGGTATAAAGTTATAAAAACAACAAAAATGCATCTATAAAGCATAAAAAACTGATAAAGAATAAATGGAATATTTATTATGATAACTGATTGTTTTCGCAGAATATATTAATGGTTGCAAAGTTACCCTTATGTGATGCGATTTCATGATCAAAAATAACTTGCAGTATGTATGTATGTATGTTTGTATGTATGTATGTATGTATGTATGTATATAGTTACTAAATGTAAAGTTAAAGACACTACCTACTACACCATGCTGCCTAATTAAATAAACTATTATTATTATTATTGCAGACCGTGTGAATGCAATAGAAGGAAAGGGGGAAGCCATAAAAATGCCCATAACACCAATTTCGTTCGGCGCCCGGTTCCGTTAAAACCTTATGTGAAGCATAAAATGTACGGTGGAGATTTCACATTTTTTTACTCTATAGGTTATCGCTTTTCGCTTATCTCGCTCGATCTTAAACGTCGATGTGGTCAAAGATGGCGAAAACGCTAAACGTATAGATTACGACTAGCTTTAACGCGTATACAGACTGGAGGGCAATCGCGTTACGCGTTAAAAATTATCAACCAAACCGCTACTAACCACGACCGCATCAGAGCTTTTTGACCGTTTCGTATCGCGCTAATAGTTTTACCAAAAGTTGAGACGTTTCTCGACAACAACTGACAATTAACGCTGTCAAATGAACGGCAATATCGAATTCCACACGCCTGAACCGAAACTAAACAACAGTGGGTATCAAACCACAATCTAACCATTACTGTACGCTGTCATTTCAAATTAGCGCGATCGGGCCCTGATTTTAAATTGATATGTTATCCCGAAATGAGGGCAATCTATTCCTGGGCCTCGATCGCGCTAATTTGAAATGACAGCGTACAGTTATAGTTTAGTTGTGGTTTGTATCCAACTGTAGTTTAGTTTCGGTTCAGGCGTTGTTGCCTCTTTCTAACTTTTTAACAGTCGTTCATTTGACAGCTTTAACTGTCAGTTGTTGTCGAGAAACATCTCAACTTTTGGTAAAACTATTAGCGCGATACGAAACGGTCAAAAAGCTGTGAGGCGATTGTGGTTTAGTAGCGGTTTGGTTGATAATTTTTAACGCGGTTGCCCTCCTGGAGGTCAAGAACATTTGTTTCACGACCCTTTGAAATTCGGAATTTTTCATTGAAGAAAATGGCATTTAAAATTTACGTCAGTATTCTACTACAGAACTTCCTAGACCAGCTAATTCATTTGAACTATTCAAAACGATCAAAGTGCAAATGCGATCGAGAAAAATGTCGATCGATAGTAAACACTAGCTCTCGATGGAAAGTACCTTCACGTTCCCACGAGCTGTATCTTATCAACTACAATGCAGATACGATCTGTTCACTCGACCGCGAGTCACAACATCCGCATTTTGCATGTGGACCACTCGTACAGAAATATTATCTTTTAAATTATCCGTACAGCCGTTTTCCACACGCCAGTGTCGTCTATTTTAATTTGCAATGAAAACATCTGTTATAGTTTTCTTTCCGTTAGACGATTGGAGAAACGAATCGACAGAGGAGCGCAGAATTTCCTCTGTCGATTCCCTCAGAAGAATAATTGTCTGGTGTTCTTATTTTCAATTATTCAAGTTTATTGAAGTAGGTAAAATGGTTTTGGAAGTTCGCCAAGTTTTGTTAGATGAACGTTATTGCTGTTTCTATATCGCCCATATATGTGTGTGTTTGTGGTTTACGAGATAACTGCTGCCCGCGGTTTTACCCGCGTTGAAACTCCTACAGCAACCGTGTATTTTTCCGGGATAAAAAGTATCCTAAGTTACTCTCCGTCTTTTGAACTATCTCTGTGCCGAAAATCACGTCTATCCGTTGCTCCATTCCTGCGTGAAAGAAGGACAAACCAAATAGCCACAAACCGAAAAACATACTTTGTTTTTTTAAGACCGTGCTGTTGGTCTCTCGACTTTTATAGCTTCACCGAACGGGATAAACACACTTCCAAATGTATAGTAGTAGATTTACGGATAATAGTACGAATGTCTATATTTGCGCTATAAAATAAAAAAAAAACTGATAAAGTCTGGAAACTAATCAATAGATACTAAACAATATCGACGTTCCGGCAGTAACAATTCATAACCAATCTTTAATTTTGAGCTCTCTTGCGCGTAACCAACCATTCGTTTGCTTTGGTAAAAAAACAAATGAATATTACAAAAGCCTGCAAATAAAAAATACAACACGCATCACATTGACAAAAGCCAATAGCCGCCGGTAATATAATAATAAAGCAGTAAACACAATCGCTTATCTTAAAAAGCCCGCCTATAAAATTAATTACCATTACATCCGGAAAAAAATCAAAAACCTCGGTATTTCTGAGATTTGGCTACGTCAGTCATTTAACAGTATATTGTCTGTTGTCATAACCTACACGACCTCTATGACTGGATTGGCTTGCGTGAATTCCCGCGCCCGGCTCGTTACTGCACTATGTATGTACTACTAGCCAAATAAACACTCAGTAACTATATTTAGCTCGAGAATAATGTAATGGCTCTTTTTAAATACTTGCTATTATAAAGTGAATTATTCAGCGTTAGTGCTTTTAATAGCAGAAGTATCTGAAAACAATTACGAGCAGTAGCTCGTAATTGTTTCTTCTAACTTTGGGTTTATGATTAATGTTTTTGATACCTGATTACCGATATTTGTTACCCTGTTAGTTAGTATTAATAATGAAATAAATGTATTGTACTTTTACCGACTTTTAAAAAAGGACGAGGTTCTCAATTCCTTTTGATTTCTCCGTCAATTCACGACGATCAATTTTTTTTCATGAGTAATGTATAAGAACTCAATGGTTGTCTTTTTGTAAATATTATGAAAGAATACCACCCCTAAGGGTGAAAAAATGAAGGATGAAATATTATATACCGCGTTATTTTTTTCGAAGTTGGTTCCTGCTATTTTAAAAGCAACTACATATTATGCTTTTTCTTTTTATATTATGTTTATAATATGTAGGTTACATATTCCTAGATTTAATTAAATCATAGGTAACAATTTACGCAAGTCTTTCATGTTTAAATTCTATGTATGCCTAACAAAGTTTCGCATTGAGTTAAGTTAAGGTAATCTGTAAATATTATTTCGTAAAACTAATATGTCAACTAAGTAGGTTATACTAAATGTGTAATTTATTGAATTCGTGCCTAAATCATTAAATCAATTTGCATTAAAGGTGAATCTTGAAATAAATCAAAAGCAGATTTGTTGCGGTGAAATATCGCGAGTGGAAATCCCAAAGTTAATGTATCTTTAGCTACAAAACAAACAAACATGATGAAATATTCTCAAGAACAAAATAAGATTCTTCCCGTATCTGCGGCGCAAGTACGGAAGTCGGTTCGATAAATTTGTCGAACCGAAAAACGCGATAAATTTATCGAATGTTGCGAGTACCGAAGTCTGATCGTAAAGTATTGTAGTAGTTTTCGATAACTTTTGTCGATCGTTTCGAGGCTCGATAAAACCCACTTTTTCGATTTGAACTGTCAATTTTAGCGAATATTATCGAATTTTATCGACCGAAAAGATCGGTACTTGCGCCGCTGATGCGACATATTATTATGCGGTGACAATGCAATCCAGATGGGATTATTACTTATACTAAACTAAAAATATACATCTTTAGACATTGCTATGGGAGTTTCGCAGTTATTATGTTATTATTAAGTTACTTTCTTTGATAAATTTCATTTTAATTGTGGAACATTGTAATCAGTCGGTTAACTCGATTATGGCTGTAAAGAATGGAGTTAGAATGGCCGTAAATGGTTAATTAAGAAGGTGTTATCAAACAATGGAATTGTTAATAAATAATTACTTACAATAGTAATAGAAGTGAAGCGAGTCTCATCGTAACAAAGCATGTATGCTTAAAAAGTCTAAGGACGTAATAATATTATGCAGGAATGTTTTTAATTCCTTGCAATATATATATCACGTGTATAGCTATAAAGTAATTGATGTAAGATACTGTTTGAAACGGTCCTTTCGACCGGAATAGTTCAGGGCCCCGATCGCGCTAATTTGAAATGACAGCGTACAGTTATGGTTTGGTTGTGGTTTGATACCAACTGTTGTTTAATTTCGGTTCAGGCGTGTGGAATTCGATATTGCCGTTCATTTGACAGCGTTAACTGTCAGTTGTTGTCGAGAAACGTCTCAACTTTTGGTAAAACTATTAGCGCGATACGAAACGGTCAAAAAGCTGTGATGCGGTCGTGGTTTAGTAGCCGTTTGGTTGATAATTTTTAACGCGATTGCCCTCCAGGCATCTAAATGATTCTAATATTTAAAAAAGCTGAAGACTGATTTCCAATGATTTTCTTTGGGTATTTTACAAATATTGATCGTTGCGGGAATAGAACCCTTACGAGTTACAGAAGTTAAGTCTAACTACACCACATATGTCTGTCTAAACAAATATAGTATTTAAAAGTTTATATAGGTACAACTAGATGCTCCCGCGGTTTCACACGCGCGGAGATATTGGAGTTTATGGTTTTTATTTTTTTGCGCGGAACCCTAATTCTTTTTCCAAAATAAAAGTAGCCTAAGTTACTCCTTATAACATCAGCTATCTGCCAGTGAAAGTCCTGTCAAAATCGATCCAGCCGTTTCGGAGATTACCCGGAACAAACAGAGAGACAGACAGACAGATAAAAATTTTAAAAAAATGTTGTTTTGTTGTAGGTACCTACCGTATAACCGTATATACTTTCGTATGCATTTGGTAAAAAGCTGTTATTTTGATATTACAAACAGACACTTCAATTTTATTTATATGTATAGATTCGTCCAAGTAAATGTTTTTAGAATTTACCGGTTCAACCAAATTCCTTGAGGTCAATATCAACTGCTTATTATGTCAAACGCAAAACAAGAATACAAATTACCTATTGCACTGTTGGAAAGCCACCAAAACATCCTGCCAACATTGCATTGCACCTACATACATAGATCCCTAGTGACGTTACATCACACCTAGGTAGAAACCTGAACCTTCCTAGTGACGAAACGATTATTGTGTTGATCGAACACTCTATCCGATTGATCGATCGTCTGGCATCGATTGTTTTGTTCGTAATATCATTGTGATTGTCCCAATATTCGTCAGTGGGAGGACTAACTCTTCTGCGAGTGTCCGGCTGGGTTGCTACCACCGCTTTGCTCGTGAAGTCTGCCGCCAAGCAGTAGTGAGCAAGCATTACTGTGTTCCGGTTTGATGAGCAGAGTATGCAGTGAAATTACTGGGCTTATGAGACTTAATACCTAATGTCTCAGGGTAACGAGCGCACTGCAGTGCCGCGCAGGCCTTTGTATTTCAAAGTTCTGGGTGGCATTGCAATTGTTATGGGCCGGCGTTATGCTTACCATCAGGCAAACGACCAGCTCGTCTCGTTACCAAATAACTTAAAAAAAAATAAGCTGCGGACAAGGAGAATGGTACCTACCCAGACGGGCACTCGCAGAAGAGTTAGTCCTACCACTAATTAAACTAATTATTTACTTCAGGAATCAACCTTTTGGTATAGTAACAAGTAAACCACACCGTGATTAATATGGATGTAAATTACTTCCATTTTTCAAAGAGGCCTCTTGATCACAATATTGTGGCAACTCCATAGAAATTATAATTCCGTACGTCATCCGCGCGTCCTTGGACAACGAAGGAGCATCGACTTGTTTTCTGCTAAATCCAAAATTAGTATCTTTACACAAGCAAGTAAGAAGTACCTATAGATAGGTGAACCGGTTTGGTGTGGGGTCTCTGATAACAGGTACTTTTATGATGTAAGCTTCGCCGTGTTTGATTGTAAAAGCATCGGATACATCTCTACTTAAAAAGTAAATTGGAATCGATTTTTCTTAAACGAAATCTTGCGAGTTGTTTAATCAAACGATAGATGTAGATCGTATTTACGTAGCGTCATTTCAATTTTAGATGTTGTACCTAACTGATTTGATAAGCCAGAATTTAATCAAAATTAATTTTGGGACAAACAGCCATTAAAATCGCTAAAAAATTCATTATTATTTACTCTTTTTTAAAACTTTACGAAATATATTCAGTTTCATTGACATTTTTCGCAACTGTATGAAACTAGTGGGAATACAAAATTGTGTGCCTTTCGTCATCCGTGGGATAATTATCCCACGGATGATGGAACTGATGGGGAAAAAGTTCTGTCACGGAACTTCGTTCGCGAAACTTTTGGGAACAAACAGTTTTTTTAATAGTTTTTTTTAAATGTTATTTGGTAACGAGACGAGCTGGTCGTTTGCCTGATGGTAAGCATAACGCCGACCCATAACATTTGCAGTGCCACCCAGAACTTTGAAACAAAAAGCCCTGCGCGGCACTGCAGTGCGTTCGTTACCCTGAGACATTAGGTATTAAGTCTCATAAGCCCAATAATTTCACTGGATACTCTGCTCATCAAACCGGAACACAGTAATGCTTGCACACTACTGCTTGGTGGCAGACTTCACGAGCAAAGCGGTGGTAACAACCCAGACAGACACTCGCAGAAGAGTTAGTCCTCCCACTAACAAATTAGTCCCAGTTAATTTTAGAAAAAAAAAAATGTTATGTAGTCTAAAATAAATCAATAATCTTCAAGTTGTAGAATCTGTCGCCAAGCATCATCGTTGTGTTCCGGCAGGTGCACCTATGAGTCAGTACTATTCTAGCTTTACGTTGTTTACCAACTTCGACCATATATTCACTTATAGTGGCCCGTACACGCATTGCGTGATGATGCGTATCCATCGTCTATTGCGTGTATGGGTCGCTTTTAAGTGTTTGACAAAAGTTTGAAAATTATTTTACTAACTTTGATATACTGCTTTATTCACATGGGCCCCAAGTGAGCACTCATAAAAGTTAAAATACATGACTCTGATTGCGCGTTCCTAATTAGTATAGGCCGATCAAGAAGAAGGGCAAGAAACTCCACGGCATTCTTCGACACCAACTCACACACACAGTCTCATAATCTTCACATTCTCACGATCTCTACCAATTTCACCCAATAAAATACAAATTTACCTTACTTCAGTTTGTTTTTGAAGTAAATATATCAAACAGTGAGCCGCGGTGAGCGTGCACTGCCGTGACTGAAATGGTAAATCAGCTCTCTTGTGAAAGCGAGGTTCTTTTTGGGCCACCGAATTTAACTTTTTACAGGTAATTTGTGCGGAACGTTCTTGCTTTATATTCACATAATATATGTATTAATTATTGTACAGAGGCGATATAATTCGTAAGTGTTTGTAAAAGTACAGCCATTACGACATTTTACTTAGTATAAGTATCTTTAGTATTAAGTTTTTAGCTCACGTAATATTAATAGGCAAAGAACGAGGATACGCTATATGTTACAAAAGTAGTCTGAACCAAAAGATAATAAACCTTATAGACAGTTCTACGACCCTGCATTCAATTAACAATTTGAGGTACCTACTAATGTAAAAAAAAGATTATAAAGAATGAAATCTGAGATCTACCTTTATGTCACCTTGTGCCTTTTCCCACCTAATTACTTTGTATTGCATAACTTTTGTATTTATAATTTAAAAAAATCTCCACAGATACGGTCCCGAGTACCCCTCATATGTACATGTTTGTCGTTCTTTTAGTATTTAGCTTATTTGACCCAATTAATTTATGTTTATGCAGTTGTAAGAGCAATCAAAACTTAAAATACATCGATTTGTACTTAACTCTTTCGAAATGCTGAATTCACTCATCTGATGATATTGCTAATGTTTGTCAATCAACTGGGTTATAACAACATGCCTTCATTAGCGAAATAAAATTGCTTACCATGTGAAATCTATATTTTCTTAGAATTTTATATTCAAAACAACAAATATCTTATCCGTACATATTATAAATGCGAAAGTGTGTTTGTAGCTTTGTTCTTCTTTCACGCAGCAACAGAGCATTGGTCTGACGTAATTTTTTGGCATAGAGATAGTTTATGGACCGGGGAGTAACATAGGCTACTTTTTATCTTGGAAAAACACACGTGGGAAGATCCACGCGGGTGAAAACACGGCAGCTCGAGGCTAGAAAAAAATTGACAAATAATATTTCATGAACCAAGTTAGTTTACGCGTGTCTTTCTGTTTCCTGTACATTGCCCTCATTGAAAAAGATTATTAAGATCTGTATTCTACTTTAATCTGCTGAAACGATGGGAGAAATTATGATTGAATTTAGCATTAGGTTTACGACCTCATTGTGGTCGTAAATTCTTTGACAGTTCATTTTATGTTCATCATTTTGTCAACAGTATATTTAAATTCACATTGACAAAATGTTAGAACAATTGAATAAAAGAGGGTTAGGCGACTAAAGTCTAAAATGATAATTGAGCACTAAACGAAAGAAAATACGTCTATGCGGAAATTGTATGGTATGCTGGGTAAACTACCACAGTATAAAAGTACATTTAAATAAAGCTTCATCCATTTACTGTAGTATACCATACGTGTGTATCATACCGTTTTGACACGCATTGACATAATAAAATTTTGTAACATTGTATGATAGTGACTTTTACAGCTGTTTATCTTTTTATAAAGTTTTTTCTTTCAATACTCATACTGCGCCCTCGTCTTCCTAGAGCAGAGTATTATTTACATCAGTCGGTTCCGTTCCCATTGCTGGCATTCAGACCCTTTCTCATAGAGACTTAGAGAGAGTAGGCCATCATCCACCTTGCCTGCAGGTTTGTAATTGTCACATGCCCGTGATTTTTGTGCTTCACATAATAATACCGCTTTCCTCATATTTTGCAGTTACAGTATTCCCTTGCCTATAAAAAGCGATTCAACCGAATGGAACGCCGGACTAGTCTTAAGTCTGACACTTTTACTTTTTTTAATCTATAGTGGCAATGGGGTTCGTAAAGGTAGGAATGCTGACAGGGTGGTGAGACCGGTGAAGTCCGAAGGCCGACGGGCGCGCACCTGCACTCGGTATCGTTGACGCAAACGGATCATTTTGAGATAAAATACGGGTTATTTTTGGCGAAACCTTACAATCGATTATGTACTTGAGCGGGTTAACTTACATGGCTCGAACTTCGAATGATAATACTGCTTTTAAGAATTTTAAGATGACGCGATTTATTGGTATGTTTTGTTTGTACGTAATAATACCGCGTTGATATGAGATTTATCAACACATCAACATGGATGTTGCACGAAATACAAAATACATAATTACTGTCTCAATACAGGTTTAAGAAAATCACATTAACACAATAAAAATGAAATTAACAAAAAATATATGATTTCCATAAACATAACGCATCTAAAAGTACATATTATAAGTATAATTACGAACATGAATATTATCAAGCAAACGCCGCGCACGCGTCGTTGTTCCATAGAAAAAGAAATAGTGAAGCGATTATCAAATCTTTCTTCTCTGTGACCTGTCATTCAAGAAAGATCTCCACTGAAGGCTGCCAACATCTAGACCAACGCGACGACACTGATTTGCGATTCAGCCTCCGTCACGCCATTCATAGATCATCGCCAGATGAAGCCGGGCGTGTGAAAGTGGAAAACCACCATTGTCCTTCACAATAGGTTTACCAACTAGATCGTGGTGAAAGTCGCTCGCAAAGGTCTCTCGACCGGTGTGTGATATCGTACACGTTTGATATTAGAAAAGGCCTCTAAATAGAGGCTGACTATTGCCATTCTGAGAAATACCTACTTAACATTTGAAGCAGTGTTGCGTAAAAATACTGCGAAGAACGAGGTATTGTAACAAGTTCACAGGTATCTGAGACTGGGTTTAGTCACAGAATAGACAATAGTAGCTGCAAGTTTGTTTGGTTTAGTGTTGAAACGTTGCACTTTTATAAACCAAACATAAACAAAAAAAATGTTTTTATTCGAATTCCGATGATAGAAAACGTTGAATTAAATAAATTACATGTAGGTATATTATACTAATATAATAAATCTGAAAGGAATGATTTTCTGCTTTCTTTTACTTATTCACAAACTATTGAACTTATTTAGTTTAAAATTGGCATAGATGTAGCCTTAGAGCCAATGGAAGAGCTGTTGTGTAGAAAGTCAGTTTTCATGAGGAATCAAATAATCGGAACAACGATTAAGATTACCTCTTTGCTAATTAGGTATTTCTTTCAAATCTTTTCAGGTAAATAGGTATTATTATTTATTTGTAACTAGTTATCACCCTATGCCCTTCTCTGCACTATAAGCTACATCTCTCCAAATATAAACTCAGTCAGGTAAGTACCAGACAGACTCGTTACTTTCTAGTACGGATTTAAGTCCCTTGTCCCAAGTACCGTGTAATTTAATGTTATCTAACTACTTTTATAACGTTTACGATAATATTCGTAGTATCTATGTAATTGTTAAATACTACGAATATTATCACCAGAAACGGGATATTTACGTCGCGTTGTATATGATTTAATTCGAGCTTCTGATATTTCGGCGCTGTTTCAAACATCATGATCACTCACGGAAATAAATCTTAAATTTGACTGAAGGGGGATGGGCAGTGGTGACTTTTTTTTTTGTTGTTAAATAAAGATAAAAGTTTTGAGAATGTTTTTAATTCGACCAAATAACAAACAATTAGGCTGCTATTAATGTCTTAGTTTGGCTTTGCAATTAATCCAAGTTTAAATATTGGTTTCCTAAAAGTAAAAATTATCAACATATATTTTAAATTATATAGATTTTTAATAAAATATAAAAGTAGCCAAATTGTATACCTATTATTTGCGCGTATTAAAAATCAAATAAGTATGTAACCCATTTTTAACTGGGTTAAAACATTAAAAAACTGCATAATCTTCAAACCCGCCCATCACTGCCCATCGTAACAAAAACATGATGTATCAACGATTGTTTTTTGTTTACAGGTAAGTACCTAATCGTGTCACAATAATGCAATGCACACGACGTCATCCGAAATCTGGGTAAGAATTCGCTTTACATTCTCGCGCTACTTTCGAAAACTATTCCGTCCGCCGAGTTTTGGCTTTATGAGTAAGCTTGCATTCTTGCATTCTTGGCGTAGCATTCTCTCAAGCTTTGTTTTGGTGGTAAAAATGTAAACGACACGACATTTATTCAGTAGTACAATCGCCTCTAGTTTTGTTTCTCAGGTAATCCTACTAATATTATAAATGCGAAAGTGTGTTTGTTGATTTGTTGGTTTGTCCTTCTTTCACGCAGTAACGGAGCAACGGATCACCGTGATTTTTGGCATAGATATATTTTATGGACCGGAGAGTAACATAGCCTACTTTTTATCCCGGAAAAATGCGCGGTTCCTGTGGGAACGCGGGTGAAAACCGCGGGCAGAAGCTAGTAGATTATAATTATCATATGTCCACTATCTCATCTCGTTAGTGAATGCGACATGTAAGAAAACACTAAACCTAAAATAGGACGGGCTGTACTTTGGTATAGGTACTAATCCCCTTATTACATAACCGGGATGTTGACTCAATTTTTTATGACCTCAATCAATTCGTTTTCTTTTCGTTTTCTAATTATGAGAATCAAATGACTGTATGGAATAAACTGGAAATCGAACGCTTGAAACGTCAAAAATGATAGTCGAAAGTCGAGCGTATCTACTGAGCGCTAAAACGCCCCATACAAATTGGACAGAACATCTGACGTCACTTGTTGAATGCGGGCCGTAAAGCTGTACTAAAAACTTGGATTTTGTTGGTTTGGTCGTGAAAAACTGCGTACATTGTTGGAATACATTCTTTTATTCATTGAAATGTAAAGAATCTGATGGTATTATTTAAATTACTAATGGATGATTAAGAAAATCGTTGAATTCGGGAAATTTTAGATTTTATTATTTATTTAAATTATATTTTTTTCTGTGAATTTCATTTTTATTGTGATGTTTTTAAACATGTATAACGACATTAATTTTGCATTTTCTTCTTTATGCAACATCCCAAGGGATATCTTGACAAAGAGATTATTTCCCCGATTTGGCAGTCTTTGTTGCTCCCCTAAATTAAACAAAATTTCTGATTCAGTCTTATCATAACTTAAATTTTATTTAAGAAACATTCTAATTAATTACTATATTCAAAATGCGATTTTTAATTATTTCTGTAGCATAACAGTTCCGCTACTTTGAATGTCAAATTGTCTTCTTTACCAAGCCCAATAACTAAGAGGAAGTCTCGAACAGCGACGAACATTATAATATCATCAAAATTAATATTCCAAGAACTTAAGGGCTATTGTATTGAAATTAGTTTGCGCTTCCTAAACAGTAGTGTTGACAGTCGGCGCTTGTTCGCAGTACCGTTACATATCGAATCGATTCGAATCGATAGTTTACTGTTATCGTTATCACGACTCGTTTTGTTGAATAGGGATGTGCCGTATTGCAACCCGTTTCGTGGTTTTCCTCATTATTGTTCAAGTAAAAGTAGCTCTAGAGGCTGTAATCGTGTAGATAACTTTCGTTTGATGCAAATGCAAACGCTTTCTCAAAGTCTACATGAACATTCACATTTTTGAGCGAAATGGTATTCAATCTTTGCCTTTCTTAGTTATTGACATTTGTTTTACATTTATTAACGACATACCGCAAAATAGAAACTAAATAACCCAAACTTTGTCAACAACACCCTTTTCATATACAGATACATGGAAGGTGGATGAATTTATGTTTCGTAATTCCGGTGATATCAATAGTACAAGGATCTAAACTTTATGATTACATGTAAGGTTTGAAGGGAAGCTTCAGAAGCGCAATTTGACCGATAAATCCTTATTTGAAAAATGAAGGCAAAGCAACCTTTTGCCCTTATTATTATTTGCCCTTCAATTATAACCCGAGTTGAATATAATCTTGGCTTATCCTCATGCAAGGCCTTATGGTCCTGTGTTAAAAAAAATTCATACCCTTTGCCTTCAACAAAGTAGTTAGTGAAATTGCTGGGCTTATGAGACTTAATACCTAATGTCTCAGGGTAACGAACGCGCTGCAGTGTCGCGCAGGCCTTTGTGTTTCAAAGTTCTGAATGAAAGTGCAATTGATACGGGCCGGCGTTATGCGTTATACCACTAATGCGGTCACAAATTGTAAACAAGATTTTTCATACATTTTGTATGGCATCGGCACAAACTGAGCGTTCGTGTGGCCGCGACCAAGCCACCACAAAGGCCGGTTTCTCCCCGCCCTCAAAAAAAAAGAGAGAGAACAGAAGGGGTGAATGGGTACGCAAGAACGCCGAACGGTCTAAACGTACGAGATCCCCTTCTGTTATTTTTATTTAGTGGCTACAAGTGGCTGCGACTGGAGGCTGCAACCAGCCAATGGTTAGCCATATTTAGTGGCCGCGTTCGATGGCCCAATTTACGGCCCAGTAGCACTTAAAAATATATCTTTCACTGGTCAATAGCCTTGACTTTTTGGATGCAGATAAGTTTTTCCTGCTTGTTTGGTTTTATGCCTGTTCTTGATGTATTTTATGTGATGTTGTATGTTTGTCACGAATAAACGTCTCTTTCTTTTAAACCTAGAAAACCAAGGCCTGCTAAAATTGCATGTATAAATCCAATATGCAGTGATCTCTTCGTTATTCGCAAAGCTCTCACGTAGATCACTAAGCTTTCAAGCCAAGACGTGTCCAGCCTTCGACAAAACAAACGGCCAGTCGCACTCGTATGTCCGTTACGTCTTGTCTGTTCGCCACAATGGTCACTTGATGATTGCGCACTACGTGACTTTTAGGCTAAGATTCAGACACGAGTATAAGCGTCTACTTTTGCTTCCATGTCAAATGTGTATAGAATTTTGACAGAATATGGAAGCATAAGTCCAAACTTAGATTAGTCTCTGAATTTTAGCCTAAGATTCAGAGTTTTTTGCTTTCATATGTCAAAACTGTTAGAAATATGACATATGGAAGCATAATTCAACACTTAGATTTGTCTGTGAATAGTATATATGTAGTTGTTATTATGTACCTGTGCTCTGAATCTTAGCCTTAATCTTGTTGCGTCGACTATTTCTATTTTCAAACGGTTTTGGGTTTGGTTATTCCCCCTAATTTAGACGGTTAAAAAAACTGCTTGGGTGGAATCAAAGGCTTCCTTGGCAAAAGCCACATGCTTCTTTTTCCGGTCACGCTAACGCCAAAGAGTAAAAAGCCAATTCGACCAATTACAATCCACAAATTTAAAAACAGTCACGTAGACTGTCAATGACTAGGGTCGACAATACAATAGACGTGACGTCTTCTGAAATCGTACACCTAATATCCGATAATGAGGTGTACAAACTTATTTCCTTAACCATTTTTGCAATGACGTCGTATATTTAGCTTAAAAGTAAATTGACCCACCACGTCACAACGTGACTCATCAAGCCCTTAAATAGAAAATCTACAAATAACTCTGTGGTCTTCCTATGGAAAGAAGGGCCTTGACAGTTCACGTGAACGGCATACAAGTGGCTGGCGACGATGACGAGACCTAATGCACTGGCACACTGACAACGTCCCGTTGGACACACATACCATGATAGAGTGAGATAGAATGTGGTGAAGCAACAAAGGTAGGGCCCCAAATGTACCGCTCAATTAATGGGCCCTTAAATGGCTACCCTTCGAATTCAGGGACCATAATTATTCTGAATCACTTTTTTCACCTTTTATCACGTTATTGTATGTTGATTGATTTTATGGTCCAACAAAAAATCTTGCAACGGAGTGAGACCTTCCAGCTAATTTATAGAATCAGTTATTTAGCCTGTCAGATTTTTATGTCTCAATAAGGTATTTTGTTAAATATTTATGTATTTTCTCGCTTGCCTTGCCTCGAGAGCCAACACTTTCAAGAATATAATGAGGTATTTTTGCAATCTTTAGCAATGCAACTGAGATCGATATTATTCACCTTATTTTTTATTCGAATAGCGTAAAAACCGTAGAACCAGTTATTATAAGCGAAATACTTAAAACAAAATCTTTAGAGATGAACCCGTTTGAGCGTGCCAGCCTGTTCTAAGTAGAAGCAGAACAAATTTGTTAACAAATATTTGAACATTACCTGCCCAAATAAAATTTTTGTGAGTTGTGTTCTGTTAACAAATCCTTCTAAAAACTATAAGAGCTTCTGGGAATAGCGCTCGATTTGGAAAGTGTCGTTTTACATTATGCAACGTTACGTGAGCTATTATTATTGTCGTAGGTGATCAAAATGCATGCCTAAGAATGTATACATACATACAAGTACAACAGACAATTCTAGATTCGCATAAATGATTTAACAAAAGCGGAAAGCCGCTTTTCAGAACTTGATATAAATAATATGGTCAAACCTAAAACCACAATGTCAGTAGATCATAGTAACACATGCGTTACCAAGCATACATCAAAAATCGTTTCAAATTGACGACGTCCTCATTTCAAGAAAATTATAAGTATGCTACAGTAAAGAAAATACTCACAAATTAGTTTAATCGCTCATTGCATAGTTAACGCTTTATTGGCTAATTTTTCTTTACTTGGAAGTTAATATGGGGACCTTTTTTATTCTAGACTAGCTGCTAGCAGCAGATTGATCCCCTTTCGGAATAACATACCAATTGAAATTCAGGTTGTATATACTAAAAAGATTTTGCCTGACGACCGCTAGAAAATAATCTTACCAACTTCTAAAACTAGCACTTAAATCCTTTGACAAGAAAAAAGCGAACTATATTTACAGCTGAACAGCAACAATATCCCGTATGCAAACAAGTTATTGTGCCTATCACTGTCCCCTCATTGTTCGTAATGAGCACCGATTAAAAACAACGCGATCGGAATAACAATCCAGCAGTTAACCAATCGTTGAACTCATTTCCACTTATTTCTCGAAACAGAATACTAAAACGATAAACAGAACAGAAATCTGTCTATAACTAAAACCTTAACTTTTATTCCAATATTTTTTCCAGGCAGTTTCCAGCTGAGCGATTTTACAATATTTTTTAAACTTTATTAATACCTACCTAGTAAAGTGATACGTTATGTGGACAAGTGCTTAAAATATTGTCTACTGCTTTGTTACTTCAGTACCATCTTCCGCAATTGCAATTTACGTATTTTGCTGATAAATAACCACTATTCAGCTGTATTAAGGACGGTATGAAGAAATCTACGTGTCAACCTATAGGTGTGGTATATATTTTATTACTTATAGTTAATTTTGTTATGCAGCCGATTCGTACAATATTGCATATTTGACATATTGGACATGATGGCATGCGTCTTTCTCACGGCCCCGGCACAGGGACCGTCACGTACTGACACGCCAATGGAATGAGTGTGGAATTATGCCAATAGCTGGACGCACACTCATCCGTAAACTAATGTGACTCTCAATCGATGCTTAACCACTTTCCAGTTTCCACCTTAACACTTGGTATTAAAGGTCGTTTCTTAAATTGTCGTTCTGAGTCATGAATGCCTATGCTACAATCGGATTAAACGCAGCCTTGGGTTTCATTAAAAAGTTACTTTTTGTGTAGCTTACCCGTTAGACGAGTGCCTAACTAATAACAGGCATTTTGACTTGTCGTTATACCGTTAGTTGAATGATCGATTCTGGTTGCTATTGAGTGGGTCATGCTTGGCAAAAAAATATTCATAATTACTATTAAGCATGTACCTACATGACATACATGTAGGCAAATAAATTGCGCTAGTAGTCTTGTTATATTTCGTATACAATTTTTTATTTTTATTTTATTTTGTAACGAGACGAGCTGGTCGTTTGCCTGATGGTAAGCATAACGCCGGCCCATAACAATTGCAGTGCCACCCAGAACTTTGAAACACAAAGGCCTGCGCGGCACTGCAATGCGCTCGTTACCCTGAGACATTAGGTATGAAGTCTCATAATCCTAGTAATTTCACTGGATACTCTGCTCATCAAACCGGAACACAGTAATGCTTGCACACTACTGCTTGGCGGCAGACTTCACGAGCAAAGCGGTGGTAACAACCCAGACGGACACTCGCAGAACAGTTAGTCCTCCCACTAACAAAACTATTATCGTGTATAATGAAATTTTCTTTTTTTACATCCTCTCACAGAATCTAGCGAACACGGGATCTCGATTTTATTGACATTTCAGAACACTTTCCTCGGCTCTTACAAAAATATGTTTGCATCGAATTTCAGACGCTTGTCAAATCTCAAATGACTTTCACGGCATTTCCAAACACGCGGTCTCACATGACGCGTCTCTATCACAATAGTAAACAGATATAGCTCCAACTGGCGCAATGTCAGACTGGTGTCAATCTGGGGCAGTGGGTGCAAGCGAACACGCGTCTATAAAGTCATATATCCACACCGCACTAGATACTACGTTGACACAACGGGGCCGACACACGATAATTGAGCAATTACATTCCTTGCAACATTTCCCTCCGTCTTATCTCTACAATACACACTTTATGACACACTATAAATTAATGAACAAACGTTTCCTGATTAGAATTCTAATCGACTGTCTTGTTTATTGCTCTAAGGTGGAGTCAATCAAATGTATTTGCATAAAGAGGTTTGGGTGACCGTAAAGCATTTTCGGATGTGACGCTGATACGCCTAGTCATAAATTGCAGCTGACAGCGAAAGCGGCTTGCAAGTTAGGTTTTCAACAAATTCAGTAACCAATTAGTAGTCAGACGACACATGAGGCGTAAAGTTTTAAACCGACATTCCTGTCAAACCGCCAGCTATATTCAAGAGGGATGCGTGCATAAGTTACGTGTGATTACGTGACCCGCGTCAAGAAATAATAAAAAGAAAAAAAGTACCATGTGTTAATTAAAATGCAAAAATGTGAAACGATGTGAATAGCTTCAAACTAGTTGCGTAAGGCATGCACCGTTATCATTGTCATGTACAGAAATGGAGGCGAATGACGTTTGCTATAAATCCCCGCTCTGGTTACCTGATAGTATTGCGAAAACATGATGTACATGTATAAGGATTAAATGGGAAATCGTGTTACCGATGTTTTAGTTGATGGAAAATTTTGAACTCGTTTTCAACGTGGGTGGGCCTTTATCTATTCTATACAAATAGATAACATTGAAGTGTCTGTTTGTAATATCAAAATAACTGCTTTTTACTAAATGCATATGAAAGTATATACGGTACCTACCACAAAACAACCATTTTTAAAAATTTTGTCTGTCTATTTGTTCCGGGTAATCTCCGAAACGGCTGGACCAATTTTCACGGGTCTATCACTGGCAGATAGCTGACGTTATAAGGAGTAACTTAGGCTGCTTTTATTTTAGAAAAAGAATTAGGGTGCCTCGCAAAAAATAAAAACCATGAAATGCAATATTTCCACGCGGGTGAAACCGCGGGCAGCAGCTAGTTTTTCATAAAGTTTTATTACTATGTCCCCGATAAATCTACGAGATTTTTTATAACATACAAATAATTCTAGTTAAATCATTAAATTAAAGCAAATAAGGGGCAAAATGACAATAATCGCCGATTTAACTCATTACTTTTCTTATCGGTCTTGATTTGGCTATCGTGTGATAATAGTGCGCGAAAATGGTTAAAATTACGTAACACTCATTAATTAAATCTTGTACAAATTCTTGGCTTAATTTAGCATTGTTATAAGTACCACCGAGATGAGTTTCCGTTGATAAGCCGGCTTCCTTCCTGCGCGACTCTTATCAAACGGAGGAGCTATCTTTGTTTTACATACAATAAAGTAATTATAAAAATTCTCTTGTTTGATGTAGATAGTCACCAACGAAAATACAAAAACTAGTTACCTAAGTATTACTAAAAATAGAAATAGAAGTTTTAGATCATGGCGGACTATTTTGATTGCATTTAAATCGTCTTTATAAAAATACGTTAGTGTTAGGAATCGTTTCAGGTATATTTTTAGCTATGGCTAAAACAACATTTTTCCTACAACTTTGAAGATATATAATAAACACAGCACATATTCAAGGAAATTAGTTCACGCGTCATATTTCACTTTAGGAAGGAAAAGAAAACAAAATATTCTTCACTTCTACTCCACAGTTCTTAATTATAACTCCTGAAAGTTTGAAAGGTATAATTTTAATAAATAAAAAGGGTAGGCGTTGAACCAGAACCTTCCCTGCTTACAATACTCTTTATTGAAAACCAAATAGTATATAGAAACAAGAATTTACATGATACAAATAAAATAAGATTGTACAACTGGCGGCCTTATTGTTATACGCAATATCTAACCACCAAACGTTTGAATGGATTTTGAATTTGAATGTAGGCGTTGCTACTATTACTATGTACGTATAAAAAACTACACGCCCTCCCTTTTATTTTATCGACATAGATTCTGTATTCTGTCATTTAAGTCACATACACACAGATAACAAAATGACAAAACCACACAAACAGCGTCCTCCAACTAACCTACCTATTTGCATGTCAAACATAAGTTTCAGACTCAGTGCAATCGTCCGTTACGTAACTGATAAATCTGGTAATGTCATTAGCTGTAGTTAATCTTGTTTGGCAGATAATTGGTTGGACGGAACAGTGCGTAACGTGATATGTAAAGCTTTTGTCATTTGTTTTGGTTAGTCAAATAAGTTAATTAGAATATTTTACATACGTTAATTTTATTTAAAGGGGAAGGAACAACCGCTTTTGAAATTATGGTTTAAATAAATAGAGAAAATGTTACTTTTGGATTTTTATAAGGTTTTATTTGATACCCTACATGATATCATACGAGAATATTTATGCTGTAATCCCTTTTAGTATGAACTAATGTGCAAATACTCTTTGCAAGAAATTAAATCTGTTCCTCAACAACCTATAGAAGTAAAAATAAGAATGAATCCTTAACGATATCTTCGATATAAATGTGCCATAAACAGTGTAAAATTGAATTACGCGCTACGCACGCGGCTTATCAGTGGGCGCAGGCGGTGTTGAAATGGCGCAATAGCGCAAAGGGTGGAATAGCGGAAAATTGAGAAAAATGGTGGTTTAATCCGCGTGGGAGCGGGTGGTGTGACGAAAAGACGCCTGGTGAGTTGGTGACGTCACGCGGCACGCCCCCGGCAGCCTGCTGCGTGGTACACTCGTGAACAACTGGCTTAGTACCTACCAATGGAGGTTGTAAAAGTTTCGCATCATAATATGGACCTCTATTTGAAGGTCCATTAGAGAATACATTTAAAAAATACATTTCATTAAATGATTTTTACTGTTACGCTAAAAATTAGAAGTAGCGTAGAAAAGTAAAGACAAAATGAAACTCGTGATTTATCGATGGAAAAAAATATATTTATTCATGTCAGAGCAGTTATTTACAATATAAAATTAACATTTTAGTAAAAAATAGTGGTGTTTGTGAAAATTGTTCTAAGAATTGGACACTAAATTTATTTTTCAATATATCTTGTATTAAAATGTTTATGGACGTTTTTTAATTGTAACCTTACTCTCAGATATTTTATTCTGTAGTTGTACATCTATAATATTAAATTAAGACGTAAATGTATAAATAATTATATAACAGTAAAAATAATAAGATCTACGTTAAACATAATCTTTCCCGATGACAAGTTTACTTTTCTTTTGTTCGAAACTCGAAAACTTTTTCTCGTGCCTGTACTAAAGTGACATTTAAAACTAATTTTACACGGTGGGACTTGTTACTGTCACTTTGCAGTATCTACAGTCACAACTGTAAATACATATATGCCTGATACTTGAAACCTTCCTATCCTATACTTATAATAGCTACTATAATAGTTTGGATGTTTATTAGTCAATACTCAAACGGATTTAGTGAAATTAGATAACCTTTGGATGTTTTGAACCATAGAGGCACGTGCCCCGGGTAAAACAAGGGTAGTCCTTTTATAGTTTTTGATAAAGAATACCTAAGGGTGGAAAATGGGGGGTATCGCGATATTTTTTGTAATCGGTTTCTGCTTTTATAAAAGCCGTTTCTTATTTTACGTTTTCACATTTTTATTAAAATTGTCCTTTTGTACTATTTGTTCCCTAAATGAAATTATACCTACATTGAATTAAGTGTACATATTATATTTATTTATTTATACCTTTAGGTACTTATCTAGTAGTTAATTATCCCTTAAAGCGTCTTTCCGAAAACCAGACGGAAAGGGCTGTATAATTGGTGAGGAACGGTAGTGTACCACAATACGAAACAATAAATAAATAACTACAAAAATACCGTAGCTCTAGTAATACACAGTATATAAATACTATCTAAATGCAAATCATGTTGCGTGGAGGGTCTATTGACATCAGCGGAACGTAAGCCACGTTGTTTTACTCCTGTTTAATGGGAAAAAGGAAAACATCTATTTACCATTAACGTTATGGGCACTCTATAATATCAACTTCTGAAATGATTAAAAGTCTCGAAAACAAAAGAAGCTTTATCTTTTTCTGGCATAGATACAGAGGATTTATCGAGTAAGGTAATTGGTTTTGTGGAAACTTCCGCAATTTTTGTAATAATGTTAGTAGTGACGTCATCCCGTTCATCTTGAGATCATCGATTCGAATTCTATTTTTTTTAATACTATTTGATAAAGAGAGGACCTCCTCTCTTTGATCACTTTGAAATTACCATCTGGTCATTTGTCTGATGGTAAGCATAACGCCGGCCCATAACAATTACAGTGCCACTCAGAACTTTGAAACACAAAGGCCTGTGCGGCACAGCGGCTGTGGTTTGCGCTCGTTACTCTGGTACATTTGGTATTAAGTCTCATAAGCCAAGAAATTTCACTGGCTACTTTGCTCGTCAAACCGTAACTCAGTAGGTAATGCTTGCACAGAATGGCGGCAGACTTCACGAGCAAAACGGCGGTACCAACCCAGACACTCGCAGATGAGTTAGTCCTACCACCTAGTCTATAATAAGCTTGATAAGTCAGTGATGGAAAATATCGTGCTGCGATATATCATATAAAAATTGTAATCTAATGTATTTCCTACTTACCAATGCCGCCCGCAATCCGCAGGCGCCTCGCAAAAGATCTTGACAGACTACAATTCCAGCTTACAAACGGTGTTAAATATTTACCAAATTTGAAATTCGTCAAACTGGTAATCGACAAATCCTCTTTTCGTCAAATCATGAGATTTGCCAAATACGCCATTAGTCAAGTCTATACTACAGTCGGTACAAAAACCCGCATTTTAAATTCAAGTAACTTCTTACTTGGTAAATTTACTGCTCGTATACTATCATGTTTCAGTCTGGTATTAGTCGCAGCCAAACTATATTTAACTTTACCAAATACCATAAAAAATACCGTTAATTATCGTTAATTCCAAAGTTTTACCATGCCTAACGTTAAAAATATTTAACGTTAATAAGTAACATAAGTAACAGTATTTAACGTTAAACAGCTCCATTCAGAAGTAACGGTAAAATTAACGTTAATTTGAAAGTATCGTTAAGATTGTTTACCGGTATGACGTGGCATAAGTAACGTTAAATGTACGTAACGATAATTTATATTTACCGGTATCGCGATCCAGTAGAGGTAACGATAGAAATGTTTTACCGGTATTTAAAGCCATGGTCCCAGCCGCAGCTTTCATAATATTTTGCATCAACACACGCTGTTGTTTGAAACAAACTGTTGCGTGTACACGTGTACTAAGACGTTATCTATGTATGGTTCAGCGGACTTATGTGTAGGTGGGTGGTGGCTTCTACCAGGAAGGTTATGTTCCAGGGTATTGAGGGCGGCAGCCGGAAAATTGGGCGGAGGCGGGGAGCGCACCCTTATCCTCAATGGAACGTGGTATTACGGGGAAAATTTTCGCAACCCAATTATTTGTTTGATTTATTTAACGTTAACTCCTAGCCCGTGGAGGAAAATGAGCGGAGATACAGTTACAGATTTATGAATTGAAAGTTATGTTGGTTGATATTGAACCTAACATTGGGTTTTCCTTACAAACGATCACACAATAGGTTTACAGCGTACTGAATTGTCAAACTCTAACCGTTTGAAGCAGGGATGGCTTATCAATTAGGAAGGTGCCCGCCGATTCTAAGATTCGAATACTATAAAGAGTTTTTAAGGCTCTCGGTGCAGCAAAATGTCTATACATGTTGGTAGTTATCATATTCCACTGATATTGGTGTCAATTCTATCATTTCATACCTAACCTAATTTTAGTTTCGCTCTCTGTTTCCAATGCATACCATGAGAAAAAGATGGAATATATTTTAGACCAGTCAAATTAATCCACTTGCTTGTGTCTAGTGTAAATTTAATGGCAATGAATTCAGTGTCATCTAATTTATCAAGATCGAAAGATATTTGACAGCTCTAAAACAAAATTTAGAACTGTCAGACATCTTCCGTCTCTTTCTCATGTTATGCATTGGAAAGAGAGAGAGAGCGAAACTAAAATCAGTTTAGGTATGTAATGATAGAATTGACACCATTATTGACAGCTCCCGTCGTGTAGTTATAGTGTAAGTTACCGGTTATATAAGTTATAGTGTTAGTTAGGTTTGTAACCCGCTGGAAGACAAATATTTATCCATTTAAAAAAAAACCGCAAGTATAAAGTTCGTGCCTGGGGACTGTGGTGTTCATTATAGTTCTGCTTTCTTCCGAGGGTCTAGTGCTCTTAGTATGTGATGATCGGGCGGTAAAAACAAATGATCTAACAAATAAACGTTGACAAAAACCGGCAAAAGTGAATAAACGCCTTATCTGGCAGCTATTGTCCGTTATCTAATTGATGAGGTACAAACTTACGAATAACATTTTCATTCATGAAATCCCACGCACCCACGGACGTCAGCTGGTGATAAGGTTAATCGCGCCTACTGTGGCCCGGCAGTGTTAGGTACAGGTTTACAGATTTCATGACGTCACACGCGTCTAGAGTCTAGACAATTTCGTGCCTTTCTGACGTCACCGCCCACACCATAGCGCCTGTATTATTTTATTCCATAGCCTAATAATTCAGGCGGAACCAAAGTGAAGCAGCCGTAGTAAGCTACCCCGCTTATGATCATAAACCTTATGAAAATGCTTGTGTTAAATGTACACTGACACTGTTTCCTAGGATTGATATCACAAGATAGTTTTTATTTATTATTAAATTAGCGATATTGAAGTTTGAAAGTAGATATTAAACGTAATAAGGCGTAGGATGACATTCGCAAACGAATATGCAGAGCATTGCCTACATTTGCCAATTCAAACAAAAGTTTGACGGGGTCAGATCGCAGTGAGCCTGTATACATTATACATCATAAATGGTATGTACTTTTGTCGGGTACGTAGCGAGGTTTGCGGTGATTACGATGTTAAAATACTGTTTGAATTATTACTAATTTATTGTTGTATAAAAATGTTCTTAATGTTTAAAATGTTAAGTGAAAATGTTAATGTTAGCTGAATGCACCCGGGTGACACGCTATCCAAATGTGCACTGAAGGCCTTTCCTTAGACCCGCCTTCACTAAGTAAACGCGTCACCCGAATACTGCCAACTAAAGTGTTCGGTAGCACTACACCGGACAACTTTATTGAATACAAGCTGGCTTGCTAGAATCGCTTAACAAGCGGTCCCAAGCGGCCCGTCCATATTGTTCTGTTAGTCTCAGCTTTATTCCATCAAATTAACACTTGTAACGTCCGCAAGCGTGGGTGCCACTGACATCCTATTTTCCTGTAGGAAGCACTTTCTATTTTCGAGAAGACTTATCTATATTCAAATATGTATCGATTTTATAGAGGGTTGTGATTTTGAACGATGTGGGTTGCCCTAAATCAGTATTTTAGGTTCAGATTATTCAAATCAAATTATTCTATAGGTAGAAGCGTTGATGATTCAGTGGTAGAGGTCGCCTGCTGATCTGTAGGTCAAGGGTTAGAGCTTGAGCTTTCTGTGAAGGATAACTTTGTGATGTGACCATAGAGAAATGGTAAGTTTTATGGCGCTCACTGGCTAGCTTCCTCTGAAGATCTGTCACTGTCATTTTATTCATGAGCTGTATAAACAAAATTCTCATAGCTAAGAGTTGTTATAATCTTGACGACGCGCTTGCTGTGATAATGACATATTTGTTATCAATTGATGTTGTATTATTGTATTTGTTTAAATTTTATTATAACTTATGCTAATTTTATTTGACGATGCTTTTGCAGGTACATGTTTCATTATTTCAATGATTTATGTACTTAATTTTGTTATTATTGTTTTTATTATATTTTATGAAATTATTGTTCAGACATTACAATTATGACTGATATTGAATTGTACGTAAATTAAAATATGAATTACTAACCTTGTTTGATTTGACCGGTCTAAGCACATAAAATATGTCGATAGATTTGATAAATAAATTAATCGATATCCTAATGATGATTCCAGCTACGTTCGTTTCCAATTCTGAATTCCCTAATTCGAAATTCTTCAGAATTTCCTTCCAGTTCTAGGTTAATCATGTTGGCCTCCTTCTTCCAAATCGCCATTTAAAATTAGGTGAGATAGAGGTCAAACCGAAAAGTCTAAGATATCGAAAAAAAAATGAGTCAAAACGACTCAATCTGGTTTCTCAACTTCTTCGCTTTTTATATGAGAAACCAGAAGCAAAAGAGTTAAAAAATAAGTGACTTATAAAGCTTCACTTTTTTATTTTGAGTCTTCCGGATTTTTTTTTGCGCTAATAAACTAATTTACAATATTGCTTAAAAATACGAAGCACTTTCTTCGAATACATACAATTACTGCGTGACACCGTTTCACTCCAAGGTCAAATTCATTATAGAAGCAATGTTTTCGTCGTTAATCGTTAGCAACATCGTAGGGGGTTAAATGACACAAAGGAATTATCCATAGCTAAAGTCCAGACTTTATAAGAATTTGAAGTTGTTGTTAGCTTTGGTTCTAGTTCTATTCGTTTTTATCATTATAAGAATTCGGAGTAAATATCGTAAAAGGTTTTTAAAATGTTTTAAAACACTTATTTATCTAGATACAGCTGTTTATCCTCCGTGGACCGTGACAAAACTGTTTGGCATCACTAGTAGTGCTGTAGATTTTTTCTCTCTCCCATGCTTCGAGGGAGCTCCCGTGAGACTAAAGCAAGTAGTGCCAGAGGAAACTTGATCTTCGGTAGCACTACCAGGGATCCAAAGATAATGATTTTCTCATATATTACCTAAGTGGGTAAGTAAATGGGTATTATAAACTCATTGAAGAAACAAATAAACGACGTACTCCTTACGTAGGAGTAAGTACTCCAATCCTTAGAAATAAAATATAACAAAACAATCGATGAAAGTTTTTCAAGATCAGACGTTTTCTATGGCCAAGATTTATTGTATAGAGTCACGCAGAGTGTGGACCGAAGTATGAATATGTAGGCATATAATTATAGGTATAGCAAATTTTTTTGGTTTTGAAAGAAATATAGGAGGAACTTCAAGCACACCCTTACAATGGCCATAATTATTGTTGCTACGTGTAGCTATTACTCGGCAATATCAAAGGTCTGAATACATAAAAGTAATTTCTTCTTTGATTCACGCTCAACGATAATTAAAGTGTATTATAATCAAACAAGACAATGACTGATTTGAAACTGCTCTGATCCTATTTTGCAGACTTACAATAGGCTTACTAGAAACTGGGTATTATTCTGTGGTTGTTGGTTTGTTAGTTTAGTAGTCTGTGGTTAGGCGTGTAGTTTTAGAGCGACCTATTTCAATTCACGTGACTCGAAGCTTTATCCATAACAGGGTTATAATAAAACGAGAGAGCGGTATTTGACGGGAACGCAACATGTTGTTTCTTCGTCTAGTTGTTTCGCGTGTCCTTCTGAGTGGTACCACTGCTTTGCTCGTATAGTCTACCGCCAAGCAGTAATGTGCAAGCCTTACTGTGAAATTACTGGGCTTATTGATGTCTCTGGGTAACGAGCGCACTGCAAAGCGGCGCAGGCCTCTGTGCAATTGTTACGGGCTCAAGTTATGCTTACAATCAGGCAACGAGACAAACAGGTTTACTTTGTAGTTTAAAAAAAGTTTACCTGCGAGTTTTAACATCGAATCGAACAGGATTTATCTTCAAGCCTCACGTACACGATCAAGCCTCTCATTACCTATACATTATCGTGTCTGCGAAGAACAAGTTATACCAGAGCAGTCCGAAATGTGCAATGCCGATCGAGATTACGCCGATATGAGATAGGGTTGTCGCACGTCTTTCTTCAGGACGCTAAAAATTGTTAATGATTATGGATTTGAGTTTAATTAATTACGTGCTTTGAAGTTAACTTCAAAGGAAACTGAAAGACTAGTCAGTCTGGTAAAATTGGGAATAGATAGCTTCGGTTCCAAATGTTTCGCTCGACAAACGACTTCAAAACAGTGATCGAAATGCGAATGGTATCTTTTGTATGATTCCCTAGTAATTAAACTGAAGGCTAATCGAAGTTTAAACATTTTTTTTATACTTTCACGAATTGAATAGGTCCACATTACTATTAATATATTAATTATAATTTATTTTAAATGTAAACAACCTATATTCTTATCCTTCTTTATATTATTCAAGTTCCGGACAAACGTTGAATGAAGTAGTATGAACTGCATTTAAAACTTAAATTATATCGTAAGTTATTAGGAAAAGCTTCTAATTATATTAGTCAATTCACAATTCAGTTTCGTTCCGTTATATTTCCATTAAATATTTGAAATAATTACAAGAATCAGCTTTGTGTCAGTACACATTACTGCTATATGGATTCAATTATTAAAAGATACCGGGTTTAGCTAATTCTGCACGCTCTTTCAGGCTTGAGACAACTTTAACCATATTGCCTATAATAATAACAAAGAAAATGTCATTGCATAAAAACAAAGATAGTTTTAATTCTCTAGTTTTATCTACACGATCGATCGTGCTTACCGCATCAATTAAGTTAAGATCAGTCCATTGGCAATCATTGCTATCATTAAAATAATTGTTCAAGATCACTGCCAGAGTTATTGCTGATTAGAAGCGATCACGTTCACCGCTGTTTGTGTCTATAACTTTTCGTCATACCATGTTCTCTAGAGAGTCTAGACAGATTTAAAAGATCGCAATGCTCAGCGTTTTAACATCTCAAGTGCTTCGCAAAACTTGCGATGGCAACCCTATATAAGAACGGAACGGTATCGCCGAACCGGATACAATTCCACTATCGGCCGGTGAAAGTAGATACAAAAAATGCTCCCATTCCTTCGCCGGTTGATATTTCATGACGTCCACTCGAATCCCGCTAAGGGAATTTTATAGTATACTAGAAGAGTGGATTTGAAAGTCACTGGCTAGTGTATCTAACCCAATGACTTTAAAGTCGACTTTTCGAAGATATTGCGTAACTAAATCTAAGCTTTCTCGTCTGAAAACTTGCTTATGCAAATAAATGTAATCGAGGTCTTCTTCAATGCATGACTAATAGTTTCAGCGAAGATTATTTCACAGTTAACTGAGTCGAATAGATGTCGTGTCCCGTTTACACTGGACAAACAATTTTACGAGCGATTACTTCACGCCCTGAATATAAAATAATGTTCATCCCATGAAACCGGATGCTGTACCTATTCGCGCAATGTAAACTGCGCCTAAAATACCAACTTGGGTACTGACAATTCGTAGAACCAAATCATTCTGGAAGTGCTAAATGAATCCAACTATTGAAAGGTAGTTTATTGGGTTTTCCCAAAACTGTGCAAACATTTCAATATGTCTGTAGAAAGGTGTAAACTGTAAAGAATCGACAACCTTGCATTCCTTTGAACAGCAAGCTTTTAAAGTACGTAACGGGATCTTAATGACTAGCTCATAGCAAGTTTGCAGTAACCTGGCGACCTTAAAACGTTTCCCTCTCACGTTAAAATGTTGCTATAATTAATTACCCCTACAGAATTTCAATAACCATAAAACGGTAGGAATTGTCGCCTCAAACAAAAAGAAAAAGCATGCTTAATTGCTACAACGAAGACGCAATGAAAGAAACACGTGGCTGGCTAATTGATTAATGTATTTAATTTGAAGTCATGCCGCGTGGTTATCACTGTCCTACCATAAATTTATAACTGTACAATTGTACAGGCGGAATGAGATTTCCCGCAGCCGCGGTGCTATGAACAAACTGTTTTCAAGCGCCGCGCGCCGCTCTCACGAACCTTAATATGAATGAGACGCTGATAAATTACTTTGATAAAGTTACGACTTGCGCTTCTTATAATAGAATAACAGAACTATTTTAGTCTTGGATCTAACAGTTGGTGAAGTTTGCTGCACCCAATTCGTTTGCAAGCGATTTGACTGCCACGCTACAATCTGGGTGTCTTCAAGAGACGAGTGAACAGGTATATTCCGGGCAAACGGCGAAAGTACAGAAGTCGGTTCGATAAATTTGTTGAACCGAAAAACTCGATAAATTTATCGAATGTTGCGAGTACCGAAGTCTGATCGTAAAGTATTGTAGTAGCTCTATATTCTATTTGGATTCGACCTAGCTTTTCGATAACTTTTGTCAATTGTTTCGAGGCTCGATAAAACCCACTTTATCGATTTGAACTGTCAATTTTATCGAATATTATCGACGGAAAAGATCCGTACTTGCGCCGCAGGTGAGATAGCCGACAAAGGAAAGTCTATTTTCTATTAAAAAACGCTACTCACGGTGAAATCTATTGACGACATTTTTACTTTTCCTAGTCTTAGACCTTAGCTCACGTAAACTCACGTTTATGTTTACGTAGTTCAGCGACTTTTTTTGCACAGCACGGCACGTGTTTTGCAACTATCTTATCTAAACGACGATGCGGTCGACGGTGAAGCACGCTAGCTTAGAAGATATCTATTCACTCGTGACTTGAAGAAACCCGTGTTGTGGTATCGGAAAATACAGGCTCATTCTCACACACTGTTTGAAGCAAAGTCACATTCGCTCAGATAGAAAAATAACATCTACCTTATCGGTTGATTGTTTGAAAATTGTTCAACTATGTAACACAATATTCTTAGCTAAAGCTGAGCAAATCTGAGTTATATTTAATATAGATCTCACATCTAGTTCTTACATTTTATAAATGACTAAGAAATTTCTGACTGTATTTTTTTAGTGTTGTTGGCGCCGAGACTAGCTGGTCGTTTGCCTGATGGTAAGCATAACGCCGGCCCATAACAATTGCAGTGCCACTCAAAACTTTGAAACTCAAAGGCCTGCGCGGTACTGCAGTGCGCTCGTTACCCTGAGACATTAGGTACCCATTGAGTCTCATAAGCCCAGTAATTTCACTGGCTACTTTGCTCATCAAACCGGAACACAGTAATGCTTGCACATTACTGCTTAGCGGCAGACTTCACGAGCATAGCAGTGGTACTAACCCAGACGGACACTAGCAGAAGAGTTAGTCCTCCCACTAACAAAAATTTAAATGATTAGTTTAAATGATTACCACTTAGTTTACAAATAAAGTAGAATACTTTCAATAACAACACGACACATGTAATTATTACTTTCATCGCGAATTATTGCGAATACGTTCACTTCGGATAACTTTTTCTTTCTCGCAGTTTGTTCCGCCAGTGCTACAAACTTGCATTGTGTGCGGTCAACGCTTTAATTAATGAAACAATGTGTATGTAACGCGTTCGCGGGGCACAAATCACGCAAATGTCGCGTGTGGGGCGAACGTCGCACCTCGCCAGGGTTGGCGAGCGTCATCTAGTTATCACTTCTCTGTTCGAATTGTTTAAGACTTCTAGAGGTAGGTCTAACTCTTCTGCGTTGGTCCGCTTTGCTCGTATAGGCGGCCGCAATAATGTGCGTGCTTTACTGCGTTCAGGTTTGATGGGCAAAATAATCAGTAAAATTACAACGGACACCTATGAGACTAAAATATATTATCTGATGTCTCAGGGACCTCACAGCAGCGAACTCAATGACTTAAGGTTTAGGTACCATTAGTCAGACAATGTATTCGTCTCGTTATAGTGTATGTTAAAAAATATTTCTTTTCAGATCTAGAATTAAATGATAAAGAATGCAATAGACAGTATGAGTGGTCAGCATCAGCGCCAGCGTGTCTTTGGTGATTCATCACTTTAATCTTCTTATCTCAAAATACACGCGTATTTATTTTAAAAATTGTAATAGAAAATGTCACTTTCAAAAGGCTTATCGTTTTTACTGAATCAAATTTGCTGATACTAAATTTTACAAATTCCAGAATTCGTATTGAAACTGATATAGTACTTTTGAAAAGGGTAAGGATACATTTTATCAATGAAGTTCAGTTTTGTTTCTTATTCTTATAAAAGATTCCTATTTTTTTTCCGACTTTTGCCGTGGATTTTCTAAAAATGTTCTTTCATACAAATATTGCCTTACAATTACGAACACAACAAAAATCAGTCGAACCAATCTCAAGTGATGCTCCAATACATACATTTGCCATTTGATTTTTATACATACTTATAGATTTAGTTCGTTGATAATAATTCTGATGATATATAACTATTTTATGTAAGAGACTTGTTTTTATAATTGTGTAGCTATTACAGTGGAAATAATGTTAGGTATTTATAGATTTATGTTCGCAGGTTAATAAATGATTAAGATTTAAAAAAAAAAAAAGACCTGCTTTTATTTTTTTTCAATACAGTTGTCAACCCTAATCACTATATTTAGTTATGCAACAATCGACTTTGAGAATCGGTTTCGGACCGGTTTAGTGGTCCAGTTGCATCACTCGCCAGTGTGAGGGTGTGCATCCGCATGCATGTCTTTGTACGTGTGTGTTTCTGTAATCGAACAAGCTGTCAATGTCCATGTCCGGCTCGCGCAATCCCTGTGCATTATTGTTTTCTTGCACGACTATTTATCACAGCTACATAGTGTACAACATTATTAAGTAATTAATAAGTATCTACGTAGATCTTATTATTGTTATATTTCTTCTATTGGGTAACGAGACGAGCTGGTCGCTTACCTCTTGGTAAGCATAACGCCAGCCCATAGGTTTAACCATAGTACCTATGTTCTTTTAAATAGTTCTGCATATTTATGTTCAAACAAAATAGCTGAACGCTGATTAAAATTATGTATTAAGTATTAATGTTTAACCTATATTACACACTCATTTGATTATTTCGAATATGCATAACTTTTATAGCCATTCCAGATAACATTCTAAATCACGATACCGTTAGTTATTTCGTATTTTACATATTTAATTTTTACATTTTATTCAAAACATCATGGTTATAGTAATATTGAAGATTTGTTGAAAACATTGTAAACCTCTTTGAAGTTGAACATGAATAAGTAAAAATACTAAACTAAAAGCTACAACAGTAAAACTGCAACATACTTGCATGCTTCAACCATTTAACCAACACATAGTTACGGGCGCTGGAAATACCTAATTACTTCGCAGGATATGTGTGAAACCTACTAATCTTATTGAGTAACGTCTAGGTAAACCTTTAAATGTCAAACTGTTTACCTGATACTATTTAAATATAGATTAGTTTCTAGAGCCGTTACATAAATCTTTAATTATAAAGTTGTTACCGAACCTGTTATCGCCGCCCCTAAGCTATATCTTACAAATCGATCGCTTCGATATAAAGTAAAACATTAAATGTACATTAATTTGATTGTTTTACTGGAATTGACGATAAATAAATATCAGCTGCATTATCTTTTAAAACAATACCCAAACAGAGTTTACCTTGAGGTGACGGAATATCAAAAAGATTCTGCGATTGTAATATCCCGTTTGTTATTATTATCGTATCGCACGTGACGCAACAATTAACATAATAAGATATTATTTGGTATATTTTAATAATCATAAGGTGTCAAGCTCTTGCCTGTCGGAGGAGTAACATCTTATACATTCTCACCAACGACTATTTCAATAATTATAATTGATTATACCGCATCCCTCAACATGGTAATAAAGTATAAGTATAGCGACCTCTCTCTCTTTCCTGCCTTGCTCCTATTTATACATAGGGTCGGCGCAGTACGTCTACATACATACTACTTTTAGGTTTTGGCAATTTTTTACAGCCGGCCGCCTACCTAACACCATCCCTCAGTGGCAATTCTGAGAGTTCTATAAGGCATAATCCACCACGCGGGCCATTGCAGATTAAGTATAGCATCTAATGGCTTAAAAATTTTCTTCCAAATTCCAATTTCCTTTCAAACCTAATTTACATTACGTCTCATGAAATTAATTTTACAACATTAATGTGATTTCACGTGTAATCTAGTGATTTCATGTTTCATGAAACTAAAATACGTTCGGATTATGCGCGACTTTTTGGTGAAATTAGTGACTAGTGTCACGCAACTAATTTCATTGCGTCAATGTGACGTAAAGGTTTCGCCAATACACAGAGTAAGTAATAGTACAAGTAAGAACAAAACATGTCTCTTAAATAAGAATTAAATTGTAAGTAAACTTTATCATTTACCAAACAGAAACTACTTATGAAGGCAAAGGATTATAACTAGTTATTACTAATAATAATTTATTACCTACTTACTTGTTTCTAGCAATACCTATACACATAGAAATAACGCAAAACGTGTAAGCATAAATAATATTTTATGAGAGTTTTAACCTTTTGAAAGTCGAATGCCAAATACAATACGAGTATACTTGAATGATGAAGCAAAATAGTGAAAGGTATAATATTCTGTGTGCGAAGTTCTTAATTTATTTTTTTTTTGTCATTTTTTTCTTACTTATAGCATAACTAGCCTCTGCCCGCGGTTTTCACCCGCGTTCCCACAGGAACCGTGCATTTTTCCGGGATAAAAAGTAGGCCTATGTTACTCTCCGGTCCATAAACTATATCTATGCGAAAAATCACGTCGATCCGTTGCTCCGTTACTGCGTGAAAGACGGACAAACCAATAAACACACTTTCACATTTATAATATTAGGTAGTAGGGATTATTTTTTCTTACAATATATTTTATAGCTAGCTAAAATTTTACATGTCGAGCGTCGGACGCGACCGGATTAAACATAAGTTTAATAATCTCGTATTGATCGGTTTTTCAATTAAATTCTTAAGGTTATATATGATTGATATTGATAGCTAAATAGGACCGAGGGTAAAGCAGATTTGTTAGTCACTGACCACTTTCTACTTTATTAGATTTTTGGCAAAACTGCATTTTGCATTGTGATCGCAGTGAAAGTTGTTTTCATAAATTGTGAAATCGGGTTTATTGAGTTGTTGATCGGAGACTATTGCATAAATACCGGCGTTACGTTAATTCCACGTTCTCATATAAATGTATTTTTTATGTTTTACTAGCTGCTGCCCCGCGGTTTCACCCGCGTGGAGATTTTGGATTACATGGTTTTTTGCGCGGAACCCTAATTATTTTACTAAAATTAAAGTAGCCTATGTTACTCCTTGTAATATCAGCTATCTGCCAGTGAAAGTCCCGTCAAAATCGGTCCAGCCGTTTCGGAGATTACCCGGAACAAACAGACAGACATATAGACAAAAATTTTAAAAATGGTTGTTTTGTTACAGGTAGGGTATATACTTTCATATGCATTTAGTAAAAAGCTGTTATTTTGATATTACAAACAGACACTTCAATTTTATTTATCTGTATGGATAGTCGCTTGATCACTATTTCATCTGCTGATAGGTGACGATGAAGGTGTACACTGAGCCAAGAAAGGGTATTCTCTATTCGCAAGCAGTTTATACCGAGTTTCTATTACTTTGTAAGCGCCGAACGTGGCCGACAAATCTGCTCCGATCAGCGTTGATAGGTCGCCGTTTGTTGCTTCATTTGCAAAGGAACAACGCGTATTTTCTTATCATAGTTCTGTACCGATAAGCGCTGGTAGATCAGCGCTGGTACCTGATTTCCACGTGAATACGCCCTTAGGGCGTGCCTCACCAGCGTGGTATCCAAACTATTCATATTGGAATGTATGGTCGCTAAGTTAGTTGGCGACGGTTTGGCTGCGACTCCAGTTTGGAATTTGAATACAAATTGTTTGCAACGTCGCCGTGGAGTCTGAGCCGTGTATCGGGTCCCCGTGTATGCAGCTGTCGGAAAACAGCTAAAGCTTGTAAAATCCAGTAAATTACAGTGCATTTTCTGTGTTCGCCTGGCTAGTTACCAGCCTCAAGTTTAAAATCTGACGCCAAGCACCTAGCGTAGACAGCAACTGCACTTGATAGCTGAACTAGGTCAATAGCGTCTATTCAAAAAAGTTATCGTAACATTTCTTCAAACACGCATTATTATGCATATTAGCTTCTTCTCGCGGTTTCGCTCGCGTGGCGTTTCCCGCAGGAATAGTGTATTTTCCCGGGATAGAAAGTACTACAGTAAAGTTACTCTCCGGTCCATAAACTGTACCTTTGCAAAACCGTGGATCCGCGTTGCGCCGCTGCTGCGTGAATGTGTACAAACACACTTTCGCATTTATTGTAGTAGTTGCCTTGAATGAAAAATGAAAATGAAAAAATGTTTATTTGGTAAAAGGCTTAAAGTAGTACAATTTAAGGGTAGAGGAGCATCTGGTTCCCACACTAGGCTCAAGACCCGTACTATGGAACCCAGGACTCTTTCGTCGTACTAGTACAGATGAATTGCCTTCTTGAGGTAGGTAAAAACCAATATCAAAATATAAATACTAAATTGTGAGTGAGAAGGAGTATTATGTGTGAGTATGTTTTGTATTATGTGTGTATGTATGTGATTGTGGGAATAGCTTTTAATGAGCCAGTCCTATCAATAGTTTTCATTAAATTTTTACTGACTTTCTTCGAATTTGCCGTTAAAGTGTAATCTCATGGTTCTAATAGTTCTCATAATTATATGTATAATATAGTACTATTTGTATGATTAAAAAATTGGTACCTTATCTTGTACACTGCTTTACACAGTCCTCAATTACTACCACTAGTTGCGACCTCGAATACATCAGGTGATCTTAGGTGACGAGGTTTTTATCTCAATCAGAGAAAGCCAGTCACTGTTTAGATCTACTTGCAAATATTTATGGTTCTCCTTGACTCTGCGTAATGTTAGTCTGTGAATGGAGATTTTTTGTGTAGATAAACACTACCAGTCTTACCACAAAAATATTAAACACACCCTAAACATGTGTTAAGCAGATGATATCTGCGTCTAACTCTTAAACATGCCTTAGTGGCGTATGCTATTGCGTCCTGCTAAATTATTCATTAACGCTTTAGAAAATCAAGATTTGAATTTAAATTCTCATCAGGCTCGTAACGATCACTCCATTCGGCAATTCCCAAACAAGCCAAGCCTATTTAATAAGTTCAATACCCTGCGCTACCACGCTTAGCATCGCAGATTCGATGCTATCGGCAGGAATTCCATACCAAAAAATTGCCAAATCGGAATGAGCAAGCCGACTGACTGCAATGAGAAATAGTTTTGGGATCTTTATGTAATGCAAATTAGATTGTGGTCATCGACCATGGCGTAGCTCGGAAGCTCATCAGCGAGTCGGAAGGCGTACCTCGGGGTCGGCGACCGAGTTCGGCTCCGCGATTCCGCGCATCACGGCCGTTCGTTCGCCTCACCACCACACTGTTTACTCATGGCCAAGGTGACGGCCTCCCGGCATCCAAGCTAGATGCGAGTACCTATATGCGAATTAACACAATGATAATGACCCCGTGGACGGCCTTACCATTGGCCCGAATACGCGGCGTCGAATGCATTCCGAGTTTTAGCCGCGTCTATTTGATTGAATACATTAGCGACGTAGTCATGCGCTCATTGAACTCGCTTTGAACTAAATCGATCTTAGAGAAAATCGTTCTAAACTATCAAATGCTTTTAAACTATCTTGAGATACTGACAGATTCGTGTTCAGCGTTGAACGTTAACAAGGACAAGCTACGGCATGGTGTCAGGTACTTAGCCTTCGTATTGCCATAGCGATCAGTAGAGTAGGTAACAACAATTTGCTACTCTGCGGGAAGCCTGTTAGGCGTCTGTCTGTCGATCCCGTTGATATGTGGCTGGAACATTACAACCTTGTAGGCTACTGGTCGATAATAATAGTCCCTTGAGTTCACTGAAACCAAAGAGTATATAAATTTCTGAAACGTTTCTATTGTAGATGTTTTCTATTTATGATAGCAGACAAGTTTATTGGCTCAAGTTGATTGAGACAAGGCTATTAAGGGCAAGTTGATTGAGTTTAAATTACAGTATTACGGATAAAATGATGAAAACGTATTGCTTCAGCAAATCTTTAAGCAGATAATTTTATCATAAGTTTTCCTGTATATAAATTTACAGTTAGGTTGAGCAAGCGTTGCAAATAATACATAACACATTTGGATTTAAATTCTATTGGTGTCACATGATGCCGTGGAAAATAGAAATGCAGGTGTCTGTACAAACCTAACTTTACCTAAAAGTGCATCACAACATGGGAACTTATACTTTGCACTTTTACTCCATAGTTTCTGTAAGAAACCGTGCTTGTATATTAACAAAAGCGTATATTCCATTCCAGGATATGCAGGAGGTTCTGGAATCCGACTCAGAGATGACGGACTGGCTGATCGAGCGCGACTCCAAGTCGGGTGTGGTGCTACACGACCGGCTTATGACAGATGCTGCCATCGGCGCTGCGCCCATCAAGACGGAGCACTCATACAGTCTGCACTCGGACGACTCCAACCCGCCCTCGCCACACACCAAAGTTGATGGTTCGTAAACTTTTACTGTAGGTACTCTTGATAGCTTCGACTTAGACCATGTCCAGCAGGGCTAACATGCGCGCCACGACATAATTTTGCCTACCGTGTTGTCTCGCTCTTTCTCCCGCAAGCATGAGACAAATGCACGACATAAGCTTCGACAAAATTTTGTCACGGTGCGCATCTTAGCCGTGCGTACAGCGGCGCGAGTACGGATCTTGTCGATAAATAAAATTCGATAGAATTGACAGTTAAAATCGATAAAACTCACTTTATCGATTTTAACTGTCAATTTTATCGAATAAAACCCACTTTATCGATTTTAACTGTCAATTTTGTCGGATAATATTTATCGAAAAGTTCCGTACTCGCGCCGCAGATGAGGTGTTTTACGCGCGAGTCGAATCGCGTGTTCGGATTTGTATTCGAATTTTGAGATTCATAACATGCTATTGCATGAGTACGGAATGTACGATATAAGGTTTTAGCAGACTACGTTTACGTACTAAAGAAAATTTACGTACGGAGGTATGAAGTACTCAATGGAACAAGACATCTATACAACGCCTTTGAGTATCTTGTTTCCACATTTCATAAATATATTTGCTCATAATTTTGCGTCTTTCTGGTTTCATTACTGGTAATAATTGTCGTATTGTAGGCATTTTCCAACTCAAAACAAACAAAATGTTCTGGTCATTCGTTTGCCGCGACAATGATTGTTTTCGGTAACTACAATAGCAATGATAATTTATTTCATTGCCATCTACCTCTACGCCCTTGAGAGTTATAGGTATCTACTAATGGCAGTTGTATATATTACGCCAACATATACTTACATAATTGTTATTATATGTTAGTGTACATTTATAGCGTGACTGATTGGATGTTTGTGTGAATAGTATATTGTATTTTTTTTAAAAAGGTGTATTTTCTGGTACGTCATGCGATTGAAATTGAGGCTAAGATTCAGAAACGAATCTATGCATAGATTTTTGCTTCTATATATCAAAACTGCCCGTGCCTGTATGCTCGTGAAGTCTGCCGCCAAGCAGTTATGTGCAAGCATTACTGTGTTCCGGTTTGATGAGCAAAGTAGCCAGTGAAATTACTGGGCTTATGAGACTTAATACCTCATGTCTCAGGGTAACGAGCGCACTGCAGTGCCGCGCAGGCCTTTTTATTTCAAAGTTCTGAGTGGCACTGCAATTGTTATGGGCCGGCGTTATGCTTACCATCAGGCAAACGACCAGCTCGTCTCTTAACCAATAACATAAAAAAACTGCAACTAACTTTAACATATAGAAGCAAACATTCACGCTAAGTCCCGTAACGTAATTACTTTTAGGCTCAATTAAAAAAACAGACAATCATAAATAGATGAACTAATTACCATTCACACCGCCGCAACAAAAGAATATATTATATCAGTTTTCAATAAACATCATCCATGAAAGCCTTAAGCCACTGCAGTTGTTTTATATCTTTCACGGCAAAACCCTCGAGATAGCAAAAAATAAGGAAAATGATGAAATCACGAGCCGCTCACCGCCGAAGAATGAAAACTAACAAATTACCTTTACATCAAACAAAACTCGCTGTCAGATTGGAAGTGAGTCACCACGGAAAAATGTCTGCCATTCACGTTACTACGATCAGTGTATTCGTTTTACTATCACGACAGTTAACATTGACTCTCAATGTTAGATCTGTTAAATACTTAGGCATTTATCGCGTAGTTAACTTGGACATCTGATGAATACCAATCGTTAAATTTTTTTATTCATTTTATATTATCGTGGTTCGAATGTTGCTTTGGATGGATGGGTGCTTCTGCGTTTTTGGAGACAAGGTCTTGAAGACAACAAATAGTTCAACTGGATGGTTTCAAGCATCCTTTAACAATGTTAGCATATACGAGTACTACGTGACGAAAAGAAGTATTGTTGTAAACTACTGATACCGATACTGGTGATGATATTCGAGAAAATTTGAGAAATTCACGTATTCTATTTGAAGTTTATATAGAATCTCATCCGCATAATGTATTTTGCTTATTATCACACTTTTACTATCTATTATTTGTAAGTGTAGATAACTATAATTAACGGAATTTTGGAAGTCAATTTTTCTCTACTTCGAAATCAATCTCTGTACGTGTGTATGTAGTTTGGATACAATAATTTGGTATCATTGAGCTGATGATGAAGGCAGGGGGTAGATAGTGGATCTCGTCAGCGGCTAGGAGTAAGCCCTTCTAGTTTTGGCTTGTATGATTCGTTTTGACGAGTACAATACAATACAAAAACTCTTTATTGCATACCAAATAAATCATAAAATGACAAACAGAAAAAAAGAACAAATTACGGTAAAACAAACGGCGGTCTTATCGCTATAAGCAATCTCTTACATACAACCTTAGGATGGATTGGATAATTTTAAAAATTTAGTAGACGGTGGTGTACAACAAATTATAAATAATGAAGGAAATTACTACACTATAACATACTATGCTAACATAAACCTACTTATAATACTTATATATTATAATACATAAACATACAAATTATATATTATATAATATTCAAAACATATACATAATTTATATATATATACACACATATATATCTCTATAACCAAGGTTTAGGAAAATAGCGTAGCAGTTCCATCAGACAGAGGACAAGTAATGTTCTTTGAGTACAATAGATTGCACTGGTTGTCGAGGTTCTGATGATGGAGCTAGAAGGTGGAAGTGTGTTTTATAGTTTCTCTAAACTACATTATTAATTCTGACATTAATGCTACGGCACAATTTAATACTAAATGAAAATATAACCCATTTTAATAATAAGGCCTACAAGCGAATAGTTTTCACAGCTGGCGCGTATTGTCCTATAGCAAACATGTCGTCATTTCCACTGCTAAACGTTTAGCTTGCATCATAACACCTAAAAGTGTCGCATGTTATTCAAATCGTATATAAAATGATTGTAAACGCGTGAAATTGTTTCCTTTGTATTTGGACAATGAAAAGAGGGAAAGTTGATTTATTACTCTTTAAATAGGCGAGCTAGCACGAAACTGTGGCCACTGTGGGAGACTCTGGTAGAATTAAGTAGGTGAAGTTTGTAACAATTTTCTGAGTAGGTATCATTATCATCACGCTGAGGAAATCAATCATTATGAAATGTTCGTTTGACAAGCGAAAAGTTTTCTCCTTCTATGTAACTTTTTTTGTACCTTACTATACATCCTGAGTTTGAATGGGTATGTTACCCGGAAAGGGGGTACCGTTGATCTACTCCTGGAAGGTAAGGAAATTTTTAAAGACGTATTTCCAAGGAAGTTTCTCTGAACTTATCTAACTTAACAGTGGTCCTGATCACCCCCTTCCGTAATAACAAACTCACCCTGTATATAGGGTGTCCAGTATTTCAACTGATCTGCTGACGATGTCGTCGAAAGTGATAAACACGCAAGATCTAGAATAGGGACGGGCTCTCAAGTGCTGTTTTTGATAAACCTCATTATATCATAGGGAACAATATCATAAAATGTATTAGAAAGTAAGTTGCTTATTCATATTTATATACATATAGTACATATACGTTTGTTGGGTTTTTCTTCTTCCACGTAACAACAGAGCATCAGATCGAAGTGATTTTTGGCATGGTCTATAGACCGGAGAATAATATCTAGGCTACTTTTTATGCCAGAAAAATTCACGGTTCCTGTGGGAACGCGGGTGAAAACCGCTGGCAGAAGATAGTTTATAATAAAAATGCGAAAGTGTGTGTACGTTTGTTGGTTTGTCCTTCTTTGACGTAACAATGTATCGAAGTGATTTTTGGCATATATATAGTTTATGGACCGGAGAATAACATAAGCTATACTTTTTACCCCGGAAAAAAGCACTGTGTGAAACCGCGAGCAGAAGCTAGTAATATTATAAACATAATCGTGAATTATTTTGTACAAGTTAGTATCTACTAATTAGTGGATGTCCCAATTGTGTACATTTACTTAGCTAGCTACGTTTTATCACAAAACTGCAATAGGTACTATCGAATATCGATAACCTCATGCAAAATTGTATGTTAAGACCCTACTAGGCGCCAATGGCCTTGCTCGAATGGGTGGAGTCAATCCCACTTCACCCGCGCGGTCCACACTTCGTCTTTCAAGAACATCGCAAAACCTAACGTCATAGAATACGCGGATGAACGAACGCGCGTGCGAGTAGCGCGCACGGCATCTTCTTTGCCTATAATTCTTTGAATTCATTTAGTGGAAAGTTCTTCATTGAAAGTGAAGTTTGATCATCATTATCCATACTATCCATACTTCCATACTAAATATATCCTATATCCTACTCTATTATAAATGCGAAAGTTTGTTTGTTGGTTTGTTAATTTGTTGGTTTGTCCTTCTTTCACGCAGTAACGGAGCGACGGATCGACGTGATTTTTGGCATAGTAATAGTTTATGGACCGGAGAGTAACATAGGGTTCTTTGTATCCGGAAAATGCATGTTTCCTGTGGGAACGCGGGTGAAAACCGCGGGCAGAAGCTAGTTATATTATTAATGCGAAAGTGTGTTTGTTGATTTGTTGGTTTGTCCTTCTTTCACGCAGTAACGAATCAACGGATCGACGTGGTTTTTGGCATAGATATAGTTTATGGACCGGAGAATAACATAAGCTACTTTTTGTCCCGGAACAATGCACGGTTCCTATGGGAACGTGGGTGAAAACCGCGGGCAGAAGCTAGTTCGTAAATAAACGGGACGGACGCACATGAGATCATACAACGTTGAGATTTATCTCAAAACATCGCTGTGGACTATAATAAAAGTACAGACAGCCAATTTGCTCCGTAACGTTGAAATTTGTTACACCTTTTGACCCAAAAACGAACGTGTACGTAAATAAATGATTTTCGGGTTATTTTTTATTTTTTACTTTTGTAGTCATGTTTTTTATATTGATGTCATTTACGAGGTATCGAGTCATCTGCGAGTGTCCGTCTGGGTTTCCGTTTTGTTCATGAAGTCTGCCGGCAAACAGTAATGTGCAATCATTATTGTGTTCCGGTTTGTTGAGCAAAGTAGCCAGCGAAATTACTAAGATATGAGACTTAGTTATGAGCACACTGCGGTGCCGCGCAGGCTTTTGTGTTTCAAAGTTCTGAATGGCACTGCAATTTTTATGGGCCGGCATTATGACTCCTATCAGGCAAACGTCCAGCTCGTCTCGTTAACCAATACAATAGAAAAAATAGACAAGTGTGGGTTGGACTCGCGCGCCGAGGATTCCGAAAAACTTGTAAGCATGTAAATAGTTCGTTCAAGACTGGAATCGTTAGGTCCTTTTACAGCTACATTCAACAAAATAATTAACCCTAAAAAATTGTACACAATACACTCATTGATAATGTGCGTGTGTGTGAGTGCGTGCGTGCGTGCATGCGTGCTTGCTTGCGTGCGTGCTTGCTTGTGTGCGTGCTTGCTTGTGTGCGTGCTTGCTTGTGTGCGTGCTTGCTTGCGTACGTGCGTGCGTGCGTGCTTGCTTGCGTACGTGCGTGCGTTTGCGCGTGTGCACGTGTGCGCGTGTGCGAGCGTGTGCGTGAGCATGTGTGTGCATGCGTGCGTGCGTGCGCTTGCGCGTGTGTGTGTTATACATAATTAGTTTTCGGATTTTTCGCTTTACTTGTGGTATAAGACAATACTTCTTGCCAAATTTAATGATTCTAGTCTCTTGGTCTATTGCTCTAGGTCTCCGTGAACCACCCTATAGGTCTTGAATGGATTTTAAATCGTTATCATTTTCGATATCAGCACCCCGAGAAACCTAGAAAATGGCACCCATATTATCGATTTCCTAAAAAAATTTCCGCCATCTTGGATTTAAAAATGGTTGTCATTTCCGTAATCAGCACCCCTAGAAATCTCGAAAATGACACCCATACCATTTAATTGAAAAAAAAAAACGTGTCCGCCATCTTGGATTTTAAAATCGTTGTCATTTTCATTATCAGTACCCTGAGAAACCTCGAAAAAGACACCCATATCCTTTTACTAAAAAAATTTGTCCGCCATCTTGGATTTTAAAATAGTAGTCATTTTCAAAATCAGCACCCTGAGAAACCTCCAACACGACACCCATATCATTTTACAAAAGAATTGTCCACCATCTTGGATTATAAAAGAATTTTTCATTTTTGTACACAGTACCCCGAGAAATCTCGAAACTTACACCCATAGCATTTTATTGAAAAAAAAAATATTGTCCGCTATGTAGGATTTTAAATCGTTGTCATTTTCGATATCAGCACCCCGAGAAACCTAGAAAATGGCACCCATATTATAGATTTCCTAAAAAAATGTCATCTTGGATTTAAAAATGGTTGTCATTTCTGTAATCAGCACCCCGAGAAATCTCGAAAATGATACCCATACCATTTTATTGAAAAAAAAATGTCCGATATCTTGGATTTTAAAATTGTTATCATTTTCGATATCATTTTTACTGTAGATGGCCCTGTTCGTTTGGTGGTTGTTTGCCTGATGATAAAGATAACGCCGGCCCATAACAATTGCAGTGCCAATAAATACTTTGAAACAAAAAGATGCAGTACCGCGTTGTGCTCGTTAACCTGAGTAATTTTACTTTTCAATTTGATTTCCAGTCTTTCTTAAACAATTCTAAACCTCCCGATATTCCAGTAGCTGCCGCTAATAATTTGTTTACCAATACATATATTTTCCACTCGTAAAAATGATGTAAGTACGTAAACAAGAAATTGTAATCAAAAATGTAACCCATTCAATATGTTTACGAGGAGCGTCCACGCGCAAATCACGGAATGAATCACATTTCACCGCTCTAGACGCTACTCTTTGAGCAAGCTTCAAACCCACACGAAAACAAATACTTGTATTGTATATCATTCACGCACACAAATATGTAACGTCGGCGGACAGCGTTTGCAGAGCAACGAGCGACACAACCTCCCCGTCTGAATGCCAGTGCATGACTGCCGCGCGCGCCCGCGCAGAGCACCTCTGAGACTTGTACATTTGGAATTCAGTTTTTTGATCATTTCTTTGCGAAATATTGCTCTATGCACAAATGAAACGGCCAGTTTATAGAAAATTTTCTTCCTTATTTTTTGGTGTAAAATTAATCCCAAACGTCTAAGTCATTTAGAAGTTTTAGGGAAAATAGTTTTAAAACAGCATGCTGTTAAATATTTTTTCAAGCCATAAGTAATGGTAACACAAAAAAATCAATCAGTGAAATTAATGCCCTTGAATTGATCATTCAGGTAGTATTTTTTTCAAGTCGTTAAACCAAGCCGTGTGGGAGTTTTAGGAGGAGAAAGTAGTCGTTTTGGCGATCCTAGCCCCTTAACTAGAGCCCTCAGAGTCGCACTGTGGCCTTGGAGATCTACCAAAGTTCTAATTTCGTTACTTTTGGTCTGATAACTTATAATGCTTTAATCCTCGACCAAAGACGGGTGTTTTATATATAAAGCCGTAGTAGTCTGTCTGTCTGACATTTTAGCTGCGGAGCGGATGAACCTATTTTAACGCATTGTATTTTAATATACATACATTTCATCAATTATAAAGAAAGCGCATGCGGAGTTCATCAACCATTTTTATCCAAACTTCATTTATATCATAATTATGAACTAGGTTTCACTCATGAATTGAGGTTTACTTCCATCTATATTATATTCACTTCGAATTATTGGAAAAAGTATTTTGACATCTGCTGTCAAAACTAGCTCCTGATTAACTGCCGATCACGTGAACATCGTTCATTTCACATTTGTCGGACTCCGACCTTGGCCTCTAAAATAACAGCCAATTTGCAATACTGCATTCTTAAATAAACCTCATTTGCAACTTTGCACTCAAAGCAAAATTAAAAAAAAATAAACCAGTCCAGCAATTTCTCATTATTGACGTGTTAGAAATTGCTGGCGTGCTATTTCGTAGCGTACCTAAAAGAGTGATTTTTTTTTAACATAACTAATCGATTTCTGACCAGTGGATCCAGTGGGAAGAAAATGTTATTACAGTAGGTAAACTTACTTAATTATTATGATAACTTTTGACTCCAATGCCGATCGGCGCATGCGGTGACTTACAAATATACGTTACAATGTCATTTTCATCAGTTGAGTATCACTAGGGCCAAATAAAGAGATGCTCTTGATAGCTGACATTCAAAGTTTAATACGTGAAAAACAGCTATTATTTATTAAGATTATTTTTGTCCACTATCTCGCGTGGACGAAGCTGGTATAAACACTAAACCTTTTTTTTTATGTAATTTCGTAACGAGACGAGCTGGTCATTTGCCTGATGGTAAGCATCACGCCGGCCCATAACAATTGCAGTGCCACCCGGAACTTTGAACACACAAGGCCTGCGCGGCACTGCAGTGCGCTCGTTACCCTGAGACATTAGGTATTAAGTCTCATAAGCCCAGTAATTTCATTGGATACCCTGCTCATCAAACCGGAACACAGTAATGCTTGCACATTACTGCTTGGCGGCAGACTTCACGAGCAAAGCGGTGGTAACAACCCAGACGGACACTCGCAGAAGAGTTAGTCCTCCCACTAACTCTAAACCTAAAATACGTTGCTAATTACGTACTTGGCACACACAGTACATATTATGTGTTATAACATTTGTTATGTATACAATTGAAGCAGATATTCACTATACGATGGTAACGGTTTGCTTTGTATATCTATCTCCTAGTGTACACGCCATTCTTTTCAGAGATCAACAATTTTATACCTAATCTGTGGTTCCCAACATTGTAAGCATACTTTCGTAGTATGATAGGTAAGTGTAAAAATTTAAGACACCTGCGCTCTATTAATTATCATGTTATTCGTTGACGCATAGTTGCAGTACCGGTTTTGAAAATTAGGTTAGATGTAGAGGTCCAATTTATCTATTTGGAACAGTTAGAGACTTGCTCGATATTAATACAACTGGATTTTGAGTGACCTTTTCTATTATGCGAGATTGTTTTGGCATTTATCGATAGCTTCTATGTAAGCGGGCGTGGCTAAACTGCGGCGCAAGTACGGAAGTCGGTTCGATAAATTTGTCGAACCGAAAAACTCGACAAATTTATCGAATGTTGCGAGTACCGAAGTCTGATCGTAAAGTATTGTAGTAGCTCTATATTCTCTTTGGATTCGACCTAGCTTTTCGATAAGTTTTGTCGATTGTTTCGAGGAACGATAAATGCCACCTAATCGATTTGAACTGTCAATTTTATCGAATATTATCGAATTTTATCGACCCGAATAGATCCGTACTTGCGCCGCTGATCGTAAAGTATTGTAGAAACTCTATATTCTCTTTGGATTCGACCTAGCTATTCGATAACTTCTGTCGATAGTTTCGAGGTTCGATAAATTATATAAAAAGTCTATAAAACCCACTTTATCGATTTGAACTGTCAATTTTGTCGAATTTTATCGATCAAAAAGATTCGTACTTGCGCCGCTGATCTACAACTCCGTTAAGGAATATGATGTTGTTTCCTTTGTGACAACAGTCAATGGGACCACGGTCTGTGATATCCTCATTGTATTATAAAAATTGTATTTATAGATCTTGAAGATTGTTGTTGTTGGTGTTGTTTATTTCATGGTTTTTTACCTATACATATGTAGTTGATAAGTTGATAAGGATCAAGGAAGGCATTCTGATAAAAAATAATTATAAAGATTCTGTTTGTTTATCAATAAAAATAATAATAACTAAACAAATTTAGTAGAAATCTAAAACGCTGATATAGCAATATTCGTATAGGTAAGTACCTATCAAAAGAAAGCCGAAATTATATTTTACAGCATAAACAGCAAAGCGAAAGATGCCGATCTAGATAAGGGCAATTCTTCAAATATAAACCTATGAAAAGTAAATGTAGCTGTTTTATCGATGAGGATTCTTATGATGATATCGGCACGTTCGTGAGAGAGATAACAGTGGTTCAGATATCAAATAAGCGCTCGTTCACTAGATAACGCTTATTGATTGAAATGTTCGTTTTTACACTGCATTTTACTATTTCTAGTAATAACGTTTATCTTTCGAATTGTCCGTTCCTGGTCTCAGCCAAAGAGATTTTTTATACTATTGAGTAACGAGAGGAGCAGGTCGATTGCCTGATGACAAGCATAACGCCAGGCCATAACAATTATACAGAACCACTCAGAACTTTGAAACATAAAGACCTGCATTGCGCTCGTTGCTCGACATTAGGAAAATTTCACTACTTTGCTCATCAAATTGGAACACAGTAATGTTCGCACATTACTGCTTGGTGGTCTGCCACTACACTACACGAGCAAAGCAGTGGTACCCAACTAGAGAACAGTCGCTGGCAGTAGATTTAGTCCAACCAATTTGGTTTTATGTCGATCACCGACTTCGTTACGAGAAAGAAAAAGGTCGTCAGAGAAAGGTTCCATTAAACTCTATATAATAACTCAACTAGACATACATGACCAAATTAATAAAATTAAACGATATTTTTGTCAAGATCCTTGCAGGCAGTTTGTATCTCAATTTCGAAAACATATCGTTACTTACAGCTTGTTCCTCCTCTGTTATCTTGTAGGAACTTTGGTTCCTGTTTTTAAACCACTACAAAAGCTATTTATATGGACATACCTACTCCAATTGAATGAAACCGTTTTTGTAATTGAACTTTTTGTTTCACTTAATGATTCTTTACTTAATCGATTGTCGGCAGGCCCGTTTCCAAAATAGGAAAACTATAATTGGCTGTCATAACAATTAGTTAATTTTACTTTCGATCCTCAACAATATATGTCAGTTTTAACCGTTACTTAAACCTCTCGTTAAATTTAATCACCGGCAGGGGAATCAAAATGTAACTCGTTTTGGCAAATGAACTTGGGTTAACGGACGATGATGGAGTTGCCATTATTTAAGAAATGTCAGCGAGAAGTCATGGCCGCAAACGAGTAGGGAAACAGTTAAATTATTGCTCGTATAGCTGTCTCAAGTTAAGAGCACTTGCAAGAATGAATTCCAGTAGATTTTGGCAAAGTTAAGGTTTAACATGTGATCTCAATAACCTTCTGTAAGTAGGCTGATCTTGACAATATATTGCACAAATTGTATGTGAAGAAGAATCTCCAGAGACGACCGATGGAATTTTGAATGTTTGACAGAAGGCCCGTTATGGTCCGTTAGATTTAATAGTCCCTATCAAAATAATATAGACAAACGAGATAGACGGCCACTTGATGATCTCTGCAGTCATAAAAACCAAATGATGTCACTCTGATGTGTGTCGAATGCATTTACAGGCAGACGCTCAATTGAATAAAGATGTTTTTAGTTTTATGTTAAAATATCTGTTTACGGTTTTATATATGGATTTTAGACCGTTGAAATAAAGTTTACGGTTATAAGATGAGTAAAAAGGTTAGTCAAAATCTAGAATAGATCTGGAAAACGTTGAAAAGGAAGGAAATGCGGAAGTTAGATAGGAAGATGGAGCTAAGGACCAAACAGATAGTTTTTTTTTCCTACACTCATACCCCCGCACTAGGATTCCCTGTGTCGCAGGTGGGATGGACACACACAGATACACATCACAAACATCCAAGACCCGAGAACAAACTTTATGTTTACACAAAATCTGCCCCGGCCGGGAATCGAACCCGGGACCCCTCGCTTTGCAGGCAGGGTACTACCAACTTAGCTACGGAGCCGTCGCCGTAATGCTCGTTCTTCTTTTGGTTGTGACAAAATATCACAACCAAAAGAAGAACGAGCATATTTGCCAATGTTTAGCATTGGACATCTTTCGGCTGATTATGACATTATATAGTTAAGTGGTTTATAGGCATATAAAATCCAAAGGAAAAATGCAGCGAAACTATTTTTGCATAAGGCACAGCTAATTTGGCCATCAATATATCACTGATTTGGCATGTGCTGAGATCGCAGCTTGATTTTGCGTTAATTACCACTAATACGGTTTAAGACATTTATTTCTCTAAAAGAATAAAATTCACTTGTAAGAGAAATACAAAAGAAACTTAAATTAACTTAAATAGTGAGTGCACGGTATGTGACGGTAGGCTTCTAAAAACATTGGCTTTACACAAAACACAAACAGATTCCATTACGTATCATGTTGCGATGGCAATTAAAATGCTATCAGAACTATCAACTCTAATAGCATTTGTTTCAATCAAAACTGCGTGAAGTCCGCTAAAATGTGGAGTTTCAACTTCTTTTTAAATATCAGGAACGATTTGGAACTTTTAATGCTGTTTGGTAATTTATTATATAGCTGCGCTCCTTCGTACATGACATTTTTCTTTCCGTAATTCGTTCGTGGGGTCAACAACTGTATATCATCACCTCGTCGCAGAGAACGTTTTTGCAGATGTGATTTTATTTTTAATTAAACACAAAACCAATAACTAATTAAACACATAACCAATAGATTGCGTTAACGAGCTACTACTTGCGCTCATTGTACTGTGCGGCGTTCTAGAAATCAACTGGAACAAGTTAATGAGTCAATCAGGCGTCCCTGATAAACATTCAGTGATGTAACCGTAAGGTTCGTTAAAACTCATGTTAAACGATCGGTAGTCGGCAAAGCCATATGAAGTTGTTAAACTTAGACTAAATAGAAGTCCCTAGACGTTGTCTAATTCTTTTGGCTTCATTATAAGCCCAAGAGTTTCCGCTGCTAAGTTAATCATCATTAAAAATTAGGCCGCGTTTTGCAAGAAACGAGCAATCTATATAAGCACTTCCACCTAATTAGTTACATGCTTAACAGGAATTCAATTATCAACGTGTCTGGCTGGTGTTATGTATATAGGTGTAAAAAATGAACAGAATAGATAGGTAGGCATCGTGTAACTTCCCTCTCAACCGTTCCAGTTGATAGCAGCGCACTCGATGCGTTCAGGTAGTGCAGTAGCCTAATTTCACCAAACATCAGCATAACTTATGAATAAGGTCAGGTATCTTCAGGCCGGTTTATTTATTAATAAAAAAATAATACTCTTTCACTTTCCAGATATGGAAGACGAGTGTTACCCCGCCATGCCGGCCAGCGCGTGGAGCAGTCGGCGGAGGTCCAGCGACTCGCCTCCGCGGGAGGTGAAGGCTGAGCCCAAGTCTGAGCCAGAGTCCCCCACCTCCTCATGCCCCCCCTCGCCGACACCTAGCACACCGCTCACACACCTCGACTATGTTATTGACCACACAGTAAGTGTCTCATCTATTAGTCAGCATCATCGAAAGCTATATCCATGAACACAAATACATCACTACCAGACAACCAGTATCATCAACAGCAAGGAAATCTGCTGCTAAATATTGGTATCCTATCTAAAACGCACAATAGACTATTTTAATTTTCATTCCAAACCTTCGTCAGGTAGTCGGTCAACCTTCAGACGACTTGTAATCCCTCTCTGCCACTTTCTGCGGTTACGTAAGTTGTAACAGTATCCCATCCCATCCCTTTATGATATGATACTGTTACAGTATCCCTATCTCGTCCCTACGAGGGTCGCTTTTTTTTTCTTACTCTTTTACTTGTTTGGGTTGCAGACATTTGTTTGTCTTATTTTACACGTCTAGGCACATTGCAAGGTGTAAAAATATTTACTCTCACGAATCTATCCCATTAATATATTTTAATCGAATCTCATAGAACAACTTTAGCTGCCTGGTGAACATTCGACACCATTCAATGACCTTAAACAAAAAATAGAATCCATCTCGAATACCAGAGGTCACTAGAGTTTAAGTGTTTCATGTATCTTACCCTGCAACTTTCACCTGCAGACCTCGCAGTGTTGCCAGTTTTTTCGTAGTTATTCGTGAGATCAACATAATTACCAAAATAATTACAGTAAGTAATCAGGCATGCTGGGTGATTTTCGAAGAAGTTTTGAAGGATACTGTCAAGGAATTCTTAACGATTGGTGTACTTTCGAACGCAGTTGTTTCGCCAGAATTTAAACCTTAATCGATAGTAATTTCTAATATTATTGTTATTATACTATAAAATAAACAACATTATACGAGAAACCACACAATCACATGAAACCAGGTTGTTAATAAACTAGGTGGTAGGACTAACTCTTCTGCGAGTCTCAGTCTGGGTGGGTACCATCGCTTTGCTCGTGAAGTCTGCCGCCAAGCGGTAGTGTGCAAGCATTACTGAGATCCGGTTTGATGAGCAGAGTAGCCAGTGAAATTACTGGGCTTATGAGACTTAATACCTAATGGCGCAGGGTAACGAGCGCACTGCAGTGCTGCGAAGGCCTTTGTGTTTCAAAGTTCTGAGTGGCACTGGAATTTGTTATGGGCCGGCGTTATGCTTACCATCAGGCAAACGACCAGCTCATCTCGTTACCAAATAATACAAAAAAAAAAGAAAACAGGGAAGAAGCATGGTGCTCTCAAGAACCAGGATCCTTCCAATAGGAAGCCAAGTTTCCAGCGTTTGAATTAATTATAATTCAAACGCTGGCAACTTTGTTGGCCGTTTGATCTGTGCCGACTAATTTAGCTGTGTGGACTGTGCCTAAATATTAAATAGCCGCCGGCACTCACGAGAGAAGCGTGCGAAAAGTTAACTATTATCTTAGCGGTCATAACAATTTATCAAGCGCCTTCAATCTCAACGTTGATTGTTAATAAAAATTAGGGGTCTAGAGAGCAATGGAATAAAAAATCTTGGCCTAAAATAATGCACTTGTGTAAATACTTATCCTTATAATGTATGCTAAAGTGTGTTTGTTGATTTGCTGTATTTTCCTGCAGCAATGGATTTTATTAGTAACTTCGACCTGAATTTTTACATAGAAGTAGTTTAAAACCTGGCGAGTAATATAGGATACTTTTTATCCTGAAAAATGCACTGCTCCAGGAATTTCCACGCGGGTGAAACCACGAGCAGCAGCTAGATACTGTATAAACTGCTAGTGTCTGCCCGTAGCTTCTCATGCGATAACATATCAATTCAAACTCATCCTGTATAATCATTGATAATATGATCTACGTCTCTTTCCAGACTGGAACCATTCACATGCCACAAGCACTGCTCCAGAAGGTGGGGGCGGCCGGCATGCCACAGCTGCTGCTGAGCGCGGCGCCGCGGCTCGCCACTACGCTCAACTCCAACAAACTGTCCATCAAAGTCACCTCCAGCTCAAGTGGCTCAGGTAAACAAAATTGACTTTGTCTAGGCCTCCTGGGCCCCAATCTTGGAATCCAGACGAAATGCAGACCGTATAGATGCTTATGCAAGTACTCGTTTTGCTGTCAAAACAACCATGTTTTTACATTAAGCGCGGATTACGAGATAATACACGCGCAAGCGCGGTTGGATGCAAAACCATCAAAAAACCACGAAATAGACAAGAACGCCAATACGGCCAGATAGTGCTGTCTCGAAGTCCTGCCTGGGCTCAAAGCGATGACTGCTGCGATACATACATCACTTGCGCACCGCACCGCTTATTTACCGCGGCGTCTGCACCGAGCACGCAGTGGTTGTGAAACAATTTTTTTAATAGAGGTCGTAGAAGCATAGAAGCGGGTGCCGTGCTCGGACTAGATTTCCATCACTCACAACCACAATCGTCAAGCGGGGATTTTCCACGGTTTTATCGTGGGCCGCGCTTGATGCTTATCCATCATGAATTAGGTTTGAGGGATAGCAGCTAACGCACAGGTCGTGTGTCGTTGCAGGGTTCTCCCTGCCGCCGACGCCGCCGTCGTCGCTGTCGTCGTCCGACAGCGAGGGCGCGCTGTCCCCCGCGCGCGAGGCGCCGCCGCCGCCCGCCGCGCCGCCGCGCCGCGCGCACCTCTACGTGTCGCACCACTCGCGGCAGCCCATCAACACGCCGCTCATCAGCACGCAGCCGGTAAGACACCGGGGCGGGCGCGAGAGGGATCATGGAGCAGATTTTTAGTAGATACCTGCAGTATATATGAGTCCCTTAGCACGTCAATGTGTAGCTCATCAGCACCCAGCCGCTGAGACACCGACACATAACTGGCATTAGAAGGATTATAGGCCAGATATTTTGTTCATCTCTGCAGGAGTCCGACACAGAACAACTTGACAACATGACTTTCTGCAATCGTTAACAATAACAGATAAGTTATAAATGTATGGATTGGCATAAAGGTTCGTTAAGTTCTAGAAGGTCATGTGTAGTCTGTAGGCATAAGACGCGGGATCATAAAGCAGATATTTCGTTCGTCTCGAGTATAGTAGGAATCTACCAGCCGACAGGCATTTAGATTTTGTCATCGACTGCTGATCCGCTGATATAGCTGCTGATAAGCCTCTATATAAAACAGCAGCTTAGTTTATACCGCACTCTAAAACGCAGTCGTAACTGTATATGTTATAATTGCAGAAAGGCTCGACGGGCACGCTCATGCTAACAGAGGAGGAGAAGCGCACGCTGCTCGCCGAGGGCTACCCCGTGCCCACGCGCCTGCCGCTCACCAAGGCAGAGGAGAAGTCTCTCAAGAAGATCAGGAGGAAAATCAAAAACAAGGTAACTTACAGCTTTCTCTATTAGCTAAGTAATAAAGATATTCTGCTTGTTCAAAAAATAACTTTAGTATCGTGTGCATCACAAATTTGAATAGGTAAGTCCTAATATATCTACGATTTAAGGCGCGATTCATTTAGAATAACGAATCTCTGAAGAGGCTCTTTCTCACGCTTTGGACGCACACCTGTATGATTTATGTAGCCGGTCTTAACTCGCACCTCTTTCCAGATATCAGCACAAGAGAGCCGACGTAAAAAGAAAGAGTACATGGACCAACTAGAAAGAAAAGTCGAGATCCTGATATCAGAGAACTCTGACTACAGAAAGAGGGTAGACACACTCGAACAGAAGAACGCCAACCTCGCCACGCAGGTGGCGTCACTGCAGGCCATCGTGGCGCGCGGCGGCCGCAAGTGACGCGGCGTCAGCGGCGGCCAGTGACGCGACGTCAGCGGCGGCCAGTGACGCGACGTCAGCGGCGGCCCGTGACGCGGCGTCAGCGCGACGTCAGTGGCGGCCAGTGACGTGACGTGAGTGCGACGTGAGTGGCGGCCAGTGACGCGACGTCAGTGGCGGCCAGTGTCGTGACGTCAGCGCGACGTCAGCGGCGGTCGTTACCAGGTACGGTGAGCAGCGGCGGAGCCTCGCTCGACGTCTAAATCACAACGCTGTCCCTTTTCGGAGTGCATATTTGGATGTATATTTTGGATGTATTTACATTTGTATCGCGTGCCGGACGCGGGAGGACTGTCAGCGTTCGAATGGTTGCTCACTATACTTATTCGTTAGTAAATAGGTATTCGTGTGGTGCTCGATCCGTTGCGGCTGCGGCGGCGTGTCAACTGTCAAGTGCCACAACTAGATATTTATTTAACACAGCTGGAGACGGTTCCGTCGTCGCGGTGAACACACGACAGGGAATAGTACTGGGCTCTATATAGTTAAGTATCGATAGATATATTTACGCGTGTTGTTTGAAATCTCGTAATATATTTTAATAGTGCTGTAAAAGCGGAATTATTATTAAGTTTTAATATATTATGCGTGTTTTATCGAAATGTGCAATTAGGTTAGGAATTTTAATTGTTACCCAAAGCATACGATATATATGATGTATGTCTGTGTCTAAGATAACGGACGCAACGCGCGACCAGCAGCGTCGACTGGTGGAGAAGTTCTAAGGCCTAAAGATCATCGACTTTACACGATTATAGGTTAGGAAATAGGCACGTGTGTACTACCCACAGCATTCAAGTTTTATCGGTTGAGAGTCCCATTCAACATTATATAAACCATCTGGAGTAAGCTTCGTGATCGTGCGGTGTTGTGTTATCGGAATCTTTGTAGCATAATAATGTAAGATGAATCGTATGGGTACGCATTATGTACGCGTCTTACCGGTTTTATATTGAATTCCATGAATTTGCATTTATAGCGAAATGTGTATCGTCCTAGAGATTTTACCTTGTTTAAGATATAGATTTATGGCTCTAAAGGACCCCTGGGCCGATTTGTATGACAAGTGTTTTCGGTTACGTCTAGTCTCGTAGAACTGATCGGGTCTCATTGAAGAGTCCCAGTAGAGAATGATTAGCTATTCAATCTCAGTTCGTGCGCTCTTTAGATCGACAAGTACAAAATGGCATGCCTTCAGCAACTATAAGTTTTATTACGACGTCAGAGAAATAAGCCTTAAACAAACAGTATTTTAATGTAACGCGGTTTATTTTAAAGCCACAGTTTCGTATATTCGGTAATTCTAGGAATCTCCTTTTTAATTTCTTTCTGGTCTTGCCAACTAATTGTTTCGCTCTTCGTAGTGTGCATGCATTACTGGTCCGGTTTGATGAGCAAAGTAGTAGTGAAATTACTGGGCATATGAGACTTAATATCTGGTGTAACGAGGCGACTGCAGTGCCGCGCAGACCTTTGTGTTTCAAAGTGTTAATAGTTCTTAGTGGCTCTTGACGAGTACGTAATTATTATGGGCAAGCATTTATCATACGGCTTGTTCGTCTCTTTGCGTAGTAGTTTCAAAAAACTTTAAGCTTCTTCTTCGTCTAAAACTAAACAATATATTTTTTTAAATGTAATTAACATTCTTTTTATTCACATGACATTCCATGTTTCCTTTTTAGAATATGAGTGACTTAAAGTGAGCTCGTGTACTTATTTAATTACTCTTTAATCGTAGAAATGTAATATCATCTTGTAACGACACTGTACAAATTATACTACCAGTTTTATATTTGTAGTTATTGTCTATAAAATTTTACTGTTGAATGTTTGTGAGCTGTTATTCTATAGCATAATTTATAAATTTAGCCAGGACGGGGTAGTAGCGAGTCTTGTGTATATTTTACTTACATAAGATTAAACTTAAATCAATACTTTATGTCTCGCGGCAATGTTATATCGGCATATTATTACGTAATAATTATTATATTTTAATGCGTGTGCAATTATTGTTCTTTACATATTTTAAAATGTTCTTCCTATTTAGAGATATAAGAAAGTGTTATATTTATATACCTTCAGAGTGCTGATTCAATTTACATAACGGAATATTATATAGTCCCGATTCTGGGGCTGGTTTTAATGAAATGAGATATATTTTAAGAGATTTTTTCTAAATGTTTTAGAAAACTTAAATATATAACACCGTTGTACGTGTCTTTATCGCCACAAGTTAGGTCTCTAGATGTATGGTAGCGTATATATCAGAATAAACATATGCGAGAGTTTGATGAGTGCCTGTCTCATAAGATACTGATTTTACCAATAACGAGTAAGTGTCCAAGATAGAATAGTTATATCGAAAATATCCTCTACTTTACGGAGTAATGTTTAATATTAAAAAGAGATATTCAATTCCTAATATGGCATTTACCGTCTACAAAAGAGTGATTTATTTTGAAAACGACTTATGTAATATTATATAAAAGTAGTTGATATATTTTAACTTATGTAACGAGTTGTGTGTCTGTCACAGGCGCACGATGTCTGCGACAGGGATCTTGTAAACGAAATGCCAAACAAACCTACTTACTGTTTATGTTTTAGTATGCATCGCACATTTTGGGTGACAATGTCGTAGGAGATTCGTTTGAGATGCTCTGAAACCGTCGGATGTATATCAGCTAAATTATTGACAACTTTAGTTAAAGCAGTCGTGGGACGGTTGTCTGACGAGGAATGGCCCTCGAACGAATCTTTACTGGGAGTAGAAGGCGCATTATATATCTATAAAACCAAATGCAACCAGATGAAGAAAAGCGTGAACAGATGAGGAAAAGCACGAGCAGAGAAAATGTATCCTCTGCTCACTGCTTTCATTAAGAAAACTCTGAAAATTTCCCCACTCACTGCTTTTATTAGGAAAAGTGAGGAAATTTTCACTGCAGAATATTCGTTGCTCACTGCTTTGATTCACTGGTACAGCGAGGTCCTTACGTCCGTAACATTATGTTTTAGTGTATTTTTTATTGATATAGTTTTATTGTTAAAACTATTCGCTGTTACCTTGAGTCATGATTTGTTGAATCGTTTGTTTTATTTTTAATTTCAATGACATTTCGGATTTTTCTGTCACCCTTGAGCTAAATAAAGCGTCAAATATTGTATATTGTTGGTTTTTATTCAATTATCCATACATAGCGTTACAAACAATATTCACTCTTACCTCGAAGCTTAATCTAAATTTACATGACACTGAGAAATACGAGTAGATAAAAAGTTAAAAGTATATGTTGGTACAAGCTTTATCAAAATCGGCAAAAACATGTTCTAAGACTCTAATTAGTAATCTCTAAAAATGTGTATTTGAGCACCTTATTTTTTATGAACGCTCAGTCTTATTACTTACGTCTATCTTATACAATAATTTTAAAATAAGGAAATCTCATACATTAGATTCAGTTACAAATTGGTCAAATAAATCTATATTGATATTATAAATCTAAGTAAAGGCTCAGATTCTTTTATTCTGTAGTTTTAATATCACTAGGTCTGTTTTCAATTCAAAGATTAGAAAATGAAACCTGTCTGTTATCTTCTATCCTTTTTCTCCAATTAGAAAAAGACGTCTCTAAATTCACCATCTACTTCTAGTTATATCGCTGCAAACTTTGCATTGATTTCAAGGAAATAGTTATAATTAACAGGTTTTAGACAATATTCAGTCCTTTTCTTTTCTTCTGAATTGGAAAGAGACAGGGTTTATGAGGACAATAGAATCGATTCCGTTGACAGAGTCAATTTTGAATTTGGCAGATGTAGTTTTTTAGTATATAACAACATACCAAACGGAGACTATCCTTCAAAGTTTGTGTAAAAAACAAAGTTATTGAGCCGACTCGAGTCACTGCTAACCTAGAACGCTTACCTAAATTTAAATTATTTACAACATTTATGAAGTTGCAACACTGCTCTGTTACAGCCTAATTGCGGAACAGTGACACAATTGTAGCTTTAATTCTGACGGTTATATAGGTAACAAACGACCTCATAATAGAAAATTTCGCTATTTTTTAAATCTTGATATATAGAGAAATAAAATAACGTTGTCATTGGTTGATTATGGAGAGAACACCAAAGAATAACCGACCAATGATACTGATTATCAGAATCTATTGTAAAGAGCGTCTGTGCTTACAGCAAATCTGTGGTAAAAAGCAAAAAATCGGAAGCGAAGACAACCTCAAGATTGTTCGAATTTCATTTAGACGGAAATCTATACAAATAAATAAAATTGAAGTGTCTGTTTGTAATATCAAAATAACAAGTTTTTCAGAACTTTTTGTTTGAAAGTATATATGATACCTTTAACAAAACAACAATTTTTAAAATTTTTGTCTGTCTGTTTGTTCCGGGTAATCTCCTAAACGGTTGGACCGATTTTGACGGGAGTTTCACTGGCAGATAGCTGATGTTACAAGGAATAACTTATGCTACGTGGGCGAAGCTGCGGGGCACAGCTAGTCAGATATAAAATAAGTCACGATTAACAGTTCTTCTTAAATTCCTTACAAACTAATAAAAACCTTCTTCTTTGCCATCACATGGGCAATAATTACCCACAAAGCAGTGCCCCAGACAGCTTCAATCAGACTCAACGTGTGGGTCCTCATGTGGGGCACCTTCCAGTGGAATGGAAAGAGATGGGCGCAAAGAGAGTGACCCACGTACAAAGCTATCGCGTTAAGTCCGGGGGCACGGAAAGGACCTCCGTTCCAAATACGCCAGGCGTCTGTGAGGGTGTAGCAGAAACTCAGCAGGACCAGGCAGCATGCCGACGTCACCAGGACGAATGACATTGACCTGGAACAAACGAAAAAATAGTGAAAATAAATATGACGTGTTGATTATATTTAAGTACTAGCTGCTGCCCGCGGTTTCACCTGCGCGCTGCGCGGAGATACTGGATTTTATGGTTTTTATTTTTTTGCGCGGAACCCTAATTCTTTATCTAAAATAAAAGTAGCCTAAGTTACTTCTTATAACATCAGCTATCTGCCAGTGAAAGTCCCGTCAAAAACGGTCCAGCCGTTTCGGAGATTACCCGGAACAGACAGAATGACAATAATTTTTAAAATTGTGTTTTTGTTATAGGTACTGTATATAATTTCAAATGCATTTAGTGAAAAGCTGTTATTTTGATATTACAAACAGACACGTCAATTTTATTTATTTGTATAGATTCAATACCACTCTTGTTCAATATAACAATTTTCTATTCTTCAATACTTTCTTTGTAAGTCATACAGTCGGCTGCAATAACATGTATACACTTTCAGATTTTCAAATGTGTGTAACTAAAAGATTTTGCAATAAGTGTACTGAGTTACGTACACAGAAGTGGTAATTAAGTACACTTATTTTAATACTGTTATTTTTGACTGTACTGCGTGTTTGTGTCAGATCAATCATTTTGATTTTAAATATGTTGGTGCAATTTCAACTCGACCCACAAGTCTCAGTTATTTCTCCCGAAGTGATAGCCCAGCTATCACTAGTATAACTCGAGACAGAGAGGGGTAGAGAGTTAGTAGTTCTAGTTTATGCCGAGTTCTTGCCCTTCTTCTTGCTCGGCCTATACCAATTTGGAACGGGCACGGTGGGTTTCTGGAAGGTTCGTTGACTTTGAGCACGGATCGGGTCTGTTGGTGTCTTTGTCATTTCTTATGTTCTGATAAAGACAGCATTAGTTTTAGTCTGTGATTCGGGTAGACGAATGTTGCAGAGGCCCGCTGTTAGAGTAATTTTAACTTTCATAAGTGTCCTTTGGGGCTATTTGAATAAAGCAATTTGAATTTGAGTCCCAACTGACCACAAGTTCTTGTTGATGGGCACGACGCCGTGCTCCCTTGAGAAGCCCGCCAGTAGGGCTCCGGCCAGTGCGAACACGAGCGCCCACGCCAGCCACCGCGAGATGCGAGACTTGTGCGACCGCTGCAGCAGCACTGTGGCGCCGGCCTGCACGCCCAGCAGAGCCTGTACCGCTGATGTAATGCAACCTGAAATTGATGCAATGAGTTTTATGAACTACTTGCTAAAAAGGTGAATTGAATAAAAACTCGCGTCGGTGTTAGAACATTTTGTGTTCGTTGAGCGTGAAAATGCTTAGGACCGGTCGTGTGAGCTCAAACACGATTGGGTCTACGATATGTAGCAGGTAATTATGGAGTACTATTGCCACTATGAGCTACTATCCATGCTTATCCTCAAACTAGTCACCACTTTTATTGGAAACTAGCTGCGCTCCCGTGTCTTCGCTCGCATTTAAATTGATGTGCGCACCTTGTTTAACCTGTTAGGGATTGACCTTCGAAAAAAGATAAGACTATGTATTATTCCAGAACCTAAACTATCTACATTCCAAATAATATATAATTACGTGGCAACTAACATTCACGGAATATCTCCACATGAAACGCTACAAAAATACCCGACAAAAGCGCGATGACCTGCTAGTTGGAGATGTATCATACAAAGGAGTTGAGAAGTTCAAATATTTAGGGTGCACTATAACGGATACGAACACGAGGCAGGAGGAAATTAATATCCGCATTCACAATGCCCTCCGTTGTAGTGCAGCCCTGCATAAGGTCTTGGTGTCCAGGTTACTGTGTAGGAAAACTAAGATCCAAATCTACAAAACGGTCATCAGACCAATATTACTGTATGGATGCGAAGCCTGGACACTAACACTAAAAGAAGAGAACCAACTCTTAGTAGCGGAGAGAAAAATTCTACGCAAAATTCTGGGGCCAGTAAAGAGAGAAGATGGCAGCTGGAGGTTGAGAAAAAACCTAGAAATAGAACAGCTAGTGGCCGAGCCTAACATCATTGGTGAAACTAAAGCGCAGAGACTTCGCTGGCTTGGACACCTGCAGAGGATGGGGGAGGACCGGAATGTCAAGAAAGCGTATCTTGGAGTCCCTAGTGGCCGCCGGCCAGTTGGTAGACCAAGGTACCGCTGGAATAACGTCGTGGAGGCGGACCTGCGCGAACTCCAAGCTGGTGATTGGCGAGAGTTGGCGCGGGATCGCAACCAGTGGCATTCTCTGGTGTCGGAGGCCAAGATCCTTTTTGGGTCGCAGCGCCACCGGAGTAAGTAAGTAAGTAACATTCACAGATTCACACAAACATACAAACTTTCGCGCTTATAATATTAGTAGGATGTAGATAAGTAGGATGCATAGGTATAATTAATCTGATAATAGCGAGAAGAAAAGCTTGACAATTTTTAAAACCCGAAATATCAGGATGAGCTACCTAAATTTGGATAAGTATTTAGAAATATTTACTTATTTCAAACTTCGAATATTGTGATATATTTATCACAAAATTCTAAAAATAAGTAAATATTAAAAATATACGGGTACGTAAATATACGGGTAATAAATGCGTGAATTACACTTTTTTTTATGTTATTTGGTAACGAGACGAGCTAGTCGTTTGCCTGATGGTAAGCATAACGCCGGCCCATAACATTTGCAGTGCCACCCCGAACTTTGAAACACTTCCCTAAACTAACTGTCGGCGGCGTTGGCAACTAAGTTTCGCGCCCGACTGTGACACGCAACAGTATATTTTTTTCTTTCTTGGCCACTAGTTGCGATTGAAGAATATCTAAGCTGTAAGTATCCAGTGATGTCCCGTTCTTACCCAACAACCCTTCGGGGTCAGTGGGCGGCCCCCCGTACACGCGGCGCGCGTCGCTGTGCTGGTACAGGTGCGCGCCGCCGAGCAGCAGGCGGTCGAGGTGCCCCGCCGCGCCGCCGCTGCACTCCGGCGCCACCCAGTCGTCGTGCTTACCCCCAGGGCCTAGATATCCACTGGAAAGTAAAAACTTACCGTCTTACCACAAAAACAACTTTTAGACCTAATTCACACATTGTAACGGGATAATTACCGTGATTATTATTGAGCGATGAGCACCCGATATTTCGACGCCGTTACAAGCATCATTCATTATCAGCCTCGTACGCTCCCACTGCTGGGATACCGGCCTTCTCTCAGAGAGAGAGAGGTATGGGCCATGCATAATCCACCACGCGGGCCCACTGCGGCTTGGTGGATGTCACATGTCCTCGAATTTTGTGGTTCTTGGACATGCCAGTTTCCTCACGATGTTTTCCTTCACCATTTTAGAGCGAATGTCAATAATCCGCACATAAATGCTATAAGTCATTGGTGCGGGCCGAGTCGAGATTCGAACTATGGTGCGTCGGATTGAAAGTCGCACAAGTTCCCGCTCGGCCACACTCGCTATTGCACTGTTGCAAGCATCATGTTCTTCGAAATATCGGGTGCTCATCGCTCAATAATAATCTCGGTAAATATCCCGTTAGAATGTATGAATTAGTAAATAACCGTGAAAGTTTAAAACAGTATAGACGCCTGTTTAGACATCTAAAATGATTATAGACATGACACAACAGATTGGAGTTAGACAATGGTTAGACACTATTTAAATCAAGATTTGTTGTTGTTCATATTTAAACATGCGACTAAGGCAAGGAGTTAAACGCTGTTTAACACAGGTTTTAGGATGTGTTTATTTTTTTGTGGTAAGATCGTTAGTGTCTTTTAGCCTTTTCTGCTACCTTTTTGAGGAGTGCATCATGCATGTTTTGTACCATAGCCTGACTGACATAGTTTAGGTAAAATACATTTCCGTAGATCAAGTCTGAATATATCAAATATGATAATATTGTTCAGCACAGAAGAGCTTCTTACCTTCACATATGATAAAACCAGTAGTGAGTTTAAGTGCTCGTTATAATATTTGTAAATAAACTGAAGTAAACACTTTAAACAACTAGGTACTCTGGTATCAAACAAAGGACATTAGTTGGTAAACACTTAATCAATTGAAGACCTTATACTATATTTAATAAGAAACACTAATAGAAACCAGTACCTACAATAATTATGCTCTCTAACTATAGAAATACTAGTAATAGTATCTACAAAAATACTATAAAATATATGAAACCACGATAACGGTAAGCATTGCGTCAGAATATGCCCTATTGTAGGTACCCCCTAGTTGCAGGCCACTTGCGCCAAAAGCAAGATCATTTTTTTTAAAAGGAACCTGGTTAAATCCCTTATGACGCATGGCAAAAAGGTAATTTATTCCCGCGTTAGCAACTAACTCGAGTTAAATAAGATAAGTCGGCGGGCCCTGTATATAATAGTACAAAAGGTGTGATGGTACAGTGCACTCACGGGGGGCAGTCCGGGTGGTGCAGCGTGAACGTGGCGGCGGTGTGCGCGGCCACGAGCGCGCCGCACAGCGCCCAGCACCACGCGCACGACACCACGTCCTTCAGCGCCTGGCCGCACGCTCCCTGGAAATACGTCAGGCAGCCCTCACACCTAATTCATGATTGATGGATAATCATCAAGCGCGGACCACGATAAAACCATGGAAAAACCACGATCCCCGCTTGACGCATATCGTATCGTCTATTGTAGTTTTGGTTGGGGCTTGTTGCAAATCTAGTCCGGGCACGGCACCCGCTTCTACGACCTCTATTCTATTATTTATATTATTGTTATTACTAAATAATTATTAATAATAATACGATTATTAAAAGGGAAAAATCCCAAAACTGTAAATAAGTAGCCAAATAAAAACATTAGTGAATGTAGCTGTACCTAACGATTCCCGTGATGGATGAACAATGAACATATCTATACAAGTTTGTACGGAACTCTCAGTGCGCGAGTCTGACTTGTACTTGGCCGGTTTTTCTATTTTAAAAACCACAAAAGCAATATAACACCGTCGATGTTCTCAGTTGTAGACTTGTAGACAACTCATCAGCTTCAGTGAACTCACCCGAGGTGGCGTGTAGTATTTCGGCGCAGTGAGAGCGTAGAAGCCAGCCGCTACCAGATAAGCAACGCCGAGCCTTTGCAAAACACCAAATATCCGTAGCTCGAACACCATGTTGGACCCGTAGATAGTGTTCAGAGACATTCCCAGGAGGAACATCATGCAGGACCGCTGAAAGTAAAGAACTTCTATGTAAATCTATATTAATAAGTGTCTGTAATATCAAAATAACAGTTTTTTACTAAAGCCATATGAAAATATATACGGTACTTAACAAACCAATGTTTTTTTTGTCTGTCTGTCCGTTTGTTCCGGCAAATCTCCGAAATGGCTGGACCGATTTTGACGCCACATTCATTGGCAGATACCTGGTGTAGAGTAACTTTTGGCTACTTTTATTACGTGGGTGAAGCCGCGGGGCACAGCTAGTATATGTATATGGATGATTGTGACACATACATTAGATTTACTCAAATGCTAGTGACAGCAGGTTATATTGTGCATCAACGTTAGGTGGTAGATACAATTAAAATTTTAGGTTCATTGGATAATTTTTCCGAAATCATATTTTTGCGTAGGATTTTTTCCATAACTAGCCGACAAAAATTGCTGACTCCTTTTTTCGGGTTTTTTTTTGGAATCAGAACCTACCTAATCTTACTAATCCTACATAATATTAATGCGAAAGTGTGTTTGTTGGTTTGTCCTTCTTTCACGCAGTAACGGAGCAACGAATCGACATGATTTTTGGTATAAATATATAGTTTATGGATCGGAGAGTAACATAGGCTACTTTTTATCCCGGAAAATGCATCGTTCCTGTTGGAACGCAGGTGAAAACCGTGGGCAGAAGCTAATAAGACATAATAGTAGGTGGTAAGTTATATGTGTATCTATACAACTTCTGCGAATGAATCAACTTTCCAAAACGACTGATACGAATAGCCGCTAATCACACCTATAACTGATGGGTAGAGATTATATCTCCTCGACAGCAACTTGCGACTTGACCATTGTCTTTAATGAATGGCTGCTACACCAGCCTCCTTTCTTGATATTTATCTAAACCGGGCCACGTCCGTTTCTAGGTCAGTATTTTAGTATAAATCGAGTATTCACCTAATGATGCCTGTAATAACTGCCATTCAAACATTAAATTAACGCCCTAATTGTCGTACATTGACGTAGTGACTCGGCTCGTTGTGCACACATGACAAGAAACTGAGGCATGGATGATGAATCAATAAAATTACTCGCCACGTACTAAGAGAGATCTCGACGCTAACACGCGAGAGAATTTCCAATGAAATATCTCGCAAAAAACAAAACATGTTTGTGTATTCAAGCCTGTAGCGGAGAATAGTCGATTCAAAATACGGAAGCTGATGTAATTTGAAAGTGAACGTGTCGCGTGCTGTGCATTAAAATTGACACAAGCACCTATTGATAATGATAAAATATGTAGTGATCTATCTGATAGCTCGGGAAAGTCGTGTGTGGGAAAGAATGGTAATTATTTTCTTATGATCGTAATACGACAACGTGCTGCGGTTACAAAAGAGGCGAATCAACTAGAAAATTGCTGGTTCTTCTACGAGTATATTCTCTAGGCATTGCTTACTGTTTTCGAACGCTGATGACCGGAGGCAATCCGGTTTCCGATTCTGTTTCCATACGCCCTTTTTCTATATGTATTATGTACCTAGTGGAGACTACGATACGCTTAAGAAAAAACGATATACTGTGGTAACTATCTACTTCCGACTCTTTTATAAGTCTTTTAAAAAGGATTAATCGTGCTTTGATGTACTATATAAGATTTGATGCACTATAAGCTTACGTTCTACCTTATTACTTAATTGTTCTTAGAGGAACAAGTAAGGTAAGGTGAGTGCCGGTACGCGGCTACGCGCCTGCAAGTTTTACATAATAATACTGGTTCCAAAGGTTACCCACCCGTTCAGGTATCTCTCTCTGAGATTCCTGAGACCTTACCACTGATATTTCTTACGTAATGGTGTACCAATACCATTTACGCTTAAGCGCAGTTACATTTATTTACCTACTAATGCTGCCCGCGGTTTCAGCCGCGCGGAGATTTTTTGGATTTCATGGTTTTTCTTTTTTGCGCGGAACCCTAATTCTATTTCTAAAATAAAAGTAGCCTAAGTTACTCCTTGTAACATCAGCTATCTGCCAGTGAAAGTACTGTCAAAATGGTTGTTATAGGTACCGTATATACTTTCATATGCATTTGGTAAAAAGCTGTTAATTTGATATTACAAACAGACACTTCAATTTTATTTATTTGTATAGATGGACTGCGTATATACTAAATGATAAAAGCTCATTGTATTATTTCCGTACCTACGCGGAATAAAAGATCGCATAAAAACGCAGGCCTCAAATTTTTTTTATTATTCTGCTAGGCTATTTATTTCAGGCATAGGTACATCTAGAAAAAAATTTAGGGCTAGTTAATTTTTTCTGGGAATAAACTACCAAGCTCCATACAAGTTTGGCATAAGTGCTTTATCTCAACATTTTGTGGACTTACCCGAAAAATGTGCATAACAATCTTCCATCTAGGGATGCCTTTTGCAAAGGCGCTTTTGATAGACAGCGGTATGCATACGCCCATGATCCAGAGGAAGGCGGGGAAAACCAGGTCCCCCGCCACCAGCCCGTTCCACGTGGCGTGCTCCAGCCACCAGTATCCACCAGCGCCGTCATTCACAAATATCATGAAGACGATCGCGATCCTAAAATGGGAAAGAGCTGTTGAACTACCAAAGCACAGGCATGATCGGGCTATTTTACAGGCATGACCGGAGGACACCAAAAGATTAAATGGCAATCATTTTAACAAAAAACTGTATAAGTGGCTATTACAAAACTGTTTCTATAGCTTAGCTGAATATTTAAACTTTAAGTGACATAACATTAATATGACTATTTTAATATTTGCGCGCCTGCTTGCAGGCTGAATACTGTGACTTTATTTTTGGAACATCTGAAATATGTAATATTATGTATTCTTGCAAATAAATGTTTGATTTGATTTGATTTTAAATATATGCCTTTTCAAGTAGTACCACTTAACCACATTATAAGTTGCCATTGTCAAAATTACTAGACAGAGTGATGTTTCGCCGGCTTTTGTTTTACAAAGGTGGCATTGCAAATTGCAAATGACTGAACTAATCGTCTCGTTTACTTGTAGTGTATTTTTATTAATTGCTCCATGCACTCTGCCTACCATAAATTAATTGTATAGTTAAATATCAGCTACATTACTATTCGCTGTAACTATAATTGACTAATCTAATTGAGGTGTATGAAATCTTGTGTGATTAAAATTTTATAAATGTTTTATTATTTTCTCTTTAGTAATTACATGTAAGTTAGTGTTGATGAAAAGAAGTGAATTGTGGCGTGCACCAGCAAATAAATAATTTTAAACTGCGTCGTTAAAGTCACATAAAGTGTAATCACAGTTATAACTTCAAGGGCTGGTAAGATTGCCTTCAACCACTTCAGGTTATTATCCCCAGACAAAAAGCAAAAAACGTTTTTTTATACTATTTGATAACGAGGCGAGCTGGTCGTTTGCCTGATGGTAAGCATAATGCCGGCCCAAAACAAATACATTGCCAAGCACTCAGAACTTGGAAACACAAAGGCCTGCGCGGCACTGCATCGGCTCTTTACTCTGAGACATCATCATCATTAATATTCATCATTATTAAGAGGTATTAATATTCTAGTAATTTTACTGACTAGTTATCTCATCAAACCAGAACAGTAATGCACGCACATTATTGCTTGGTGACAGACTTCATGAGCAAAGCGATGGTACCAACCCTGACTGATGGACACTCATAGAAGAGTTATAGTCCTACCACGCAGTAAAAGCTTATAGCATAGCCTTATTAAATGCTAGGGAAAATCTATACCTAGTTTAATCATTGAGTTAAAGTTTTTTTTATCGCATCGGGAACTACAAATAATTTACTTATGTATCTAGTCTTATACCTAAGGAACAAAATAACTTTTTTACTTTACTTCTTACCCTCTAAACGTATCGAGCGCTCGAAGTCTCTGTTGTATGGCGAGTTCCTTGTCTCCATATCTCAGTTTGCCGGTTTTTCTCACTCGGGACATGATCAACTTCACTATTCCATACAGCACCCATATTGACAACAGGAATCCTAGCATTAGCAGCAACGCTGGAAAGATTCTCAAAGTTAAAAAAGGTTCACGAACCTGTTTGTATATCCCATGCAGTGGGAGCGTAAGAGGTTGATAATGAGATAATTTAAATTAATTTCATGACGAAGAATCCCACTTTTCATATGAAACTATATAAGAATGTTTTGCCTACAATAAACGCCTGAAAGACCAGCAGTATGTTGATGGGACCCGTCTAAACCTTATATGACTGTGTCTAACTTCAGCGAATGAATATAAATGAGTCATCCAATAACTTACTGCCCGTCACTATTCTAATTGCCAATGCTTCTGCAATTTCAAGGTTAGCCTTTTCAAGAATCTGATCACGATTCTAGCATCCATTGCCAGAGAGGCCTGGAGTATATCAGATAACCTGGACTATGAAAGTTAGTATGAATATTTGTATTTCACCTCCCAAGCTCAGAAAGATTTTGTTTTGTTTGCTAGCGTGGAAAAAGCAGTTTTGCACACAGGTATACAATTACGACTATAATATAAAACATAGACTAGATAGTGGAAATGCTATTGAATCATCAACTGTAAAAAAATCTACCCTTTTGTTTTGGGTCTATATTTCTTCTAGTTTTTCAACTTATTAATATACGTAACGGCCCGAAACTCCAAGCTCGCTTATGTCATGGCCACCGCTGGGCAAATGTCATTGTTTTCGCACTCAGGCATTGAAATCATATTACGATTGCATAAGAACAATACCTTTTAAAGGCATTCGTTAAGGCTATCCGGTTAATAAAAATTACAAAGATTCTTCGCGGTTTTGTGTAGGTGAGATTATTTAGTTGTGCACTCCATGGACCATATCATCATCTGAATGGCATTCGAGATGCACTTATCTCTAGTTACGTACATACTTCAGATAAATTCTCCAAATCTATCCACTGGAAACGTCTAGATAAACAACTTATATATCAGGTGTTGATAGAGAAGCTGCTTACATTACCGTTTTTGGAGTGTATTGTATAGCAACTGATTCAACAAAATGAAAGGGACGATAATCTGTGTGTTGATGTCAGCTGTGTGTGTGCTTGGTGCCCAAGTGAGAGTGGATCCTCTGGTGCTCATCAGCGGTCAAGGATTAGTGAGGGGTCAGAGAGTGGATAATGGTGCTTATTCGACTTTTCTGGGGATACCGTACGCGCAAGTTGATTTAGATAACCCGTTTGGGGTAAGTGACATATTGATGAGAAAAACATATTGTTTTATAGTTTGACCTGGAGATAATAGTAGAAGGTTATCGATGCCCTCATTATAAGTTATAACGGTATTGCTTTTTATTAAAAAAAAAATTAGACATATTTAATAAATTACAAATTTGAATAAAACCGTTATATAATTCCATTTTTTTTCCTAATTAGTTCCAAAGAATGGTTTTTACCGTAAGATTGTACATTTCTGTATCACTAAACCAGAATTTCTCGTTATTACAGACTGCACATGAGCCACAACCTTTTGAGGATGTAATATTTAATGCTAACGATGGCTCAGTGAAATGCCCACAACTATCATCAGACGGCACTACGTCCGCTGACTGTCTCAAGTTAAACATTTTTGTACCAAGTTCAGCGAGCTCTAGCAACCCCTTGCCTGTGCTTTTCTGGATCCACGGAGGAGACTTCAATAGCGGCAGCGGCGGTCAATACAGTGGAGTAAGCAATATAGTCAGGCATGGAGTCGTAGTTGTCACATTTAATTACCGTTTGGGACCATATGGATTCTTTTGCCTCGACCTCCCTTCAATCCCTGGCAACCAAGGCCTCAAAGACCAGTACCAAGCGTTGCAATGGGTGAGGCAGAATATTGCTTCTTTTGGCGGAAATCCCTACAATGTGACTATTGCCGGACAAGATGCTGGGGCTACATCTGCTCTGCTACATCTGTACTCAAATAGAGATAAGCTTTTCCACAAGGCCATTGTAGAGAGTGGAACGCCACAAAGTGGTGGTATGTTCGTAAATGCCGACTTCGATGCTCCTATAAAATTAGCTGAACGTTTGGGTTTCAACACAACTAGCACCGAAGACGCATTGGAGTATTTAGTAAATACTGAGTACGATTTAGTCGCAGTAGCGGCTTTAGATTTAAATTTGAATCTGAAACCATGCAGAGAAAGATCTTTTAGTGGCATCGATAACTTTGTTGATAATGATCCTTACGGATTAACCAATGAAAGAAAAGTCCGCAACACTCCAATATTGATCGGGTATACGAACAGAGAACGTTATTTCCTTACTGACGATTATTACAATAGTGATCCGTTCTATGAAAAAATTAAGAATAACTTTAATTTAGACGACGAAATTGCGGTGGCTGCTGCCAAGACTGTAAAGCATTTTTATATCGGCGATGAGTCTGTATCTGAAAAGGTCGGGTATGGTCTTCAGAATTTTGAGTCAGACTTTGATTTTAACCACCCCACTCAAAGAACCATCGTTCAGTTGCTTAATGAGAATGCTGGTTCAGTTTATGAATATATGTTTAGTTACATTGGAAACTCAGGGGCTGAAGGCGCGGGACATTCAGCAGAGTTGAATTACTTGTTCGAGCTTTCAAACGAAGAGAGATCTAATGAAGATCAACTAATAGTAGACCGCATTACTTACTTATGGGCTAACTTCATCAAGTTTGGGTAAGATTGCACTGCAAATTAATATTATATTATATTATTGCTAACTTATATAATGGTAGCTATTCATGTCGTCTTTAGTATCATAATGGTGTGTATTGTTTCAGAAACCCATCGCCTGAAGAGTCAGAATTGATACCATTAGTGTGGCCGCCAGTAACGGAAAGCACCAGACCTACCTTGGTGATCGATACGGACATTTATGTGGAAGGCAGGGTGGAGCATCAAAGAATGGCCTTCTGGGACTTGTTCTACTCTATCTATGGGAGATACGACAAGATTGCTAGAGAGTGCTTACATATGAAATATTAAGAGGATGATAAAAATTATAGTCAGTTTAAAGTACCTAAATCCTTTATTTGTTGAAATAAAGTTGTGCATAAAAATAGTTATAACTAGTTCTTCCTTTAAATTCCATAATTATGATGACTTCTTTTAAAATAATAAAGCGTTCGTGCCTTAACACTTAGATATCTTACTTGAAGCTTTTTGTGTAACTGTTTCAAAAGTTTTAAACAGAAAATGTCCAAATCTCTTTATCGCGAATACAATTAGTAGGGCAAACCCGTTTAAATTTAAATCACAATTTTAATATGCAAGTGGTCTTTGGTAGAGGTCCTTGCTTTCTGGGTCATCGCCACGAGCGGATGATGCCCATCAAGACGAATTGAATGGAACCGAACAAAGGATTCAGGCCAACAACCAACGCCCACAGGCCTGCCCACATGCCTACATCGTGATCGGCCACATAAGGTTCATGACACTTTTCTATAGTTGATAAGATAACATTGTCAACTGATAAATTTCTCCTATCTGAAGATTAGGTCTAAGTTCAGTTACGTAATACGACCTTAGCATGTCTTATGCTTTCCTCTGGCTAGCTGACATTCGGTATCGGAAAGATAAGCGATGACGTAGCAAGAGACTGCTGTTAGTGGTAGGACTAATTCTTCTGCGAGTGACCGTCTTGGTTGTTACCACCGCTTTGCTCGTGAAGTCTGCCGCCAACCAGTAATATGCAAGTGTTCCGGTTTGATGAGCAGAGTAACCAGTGAAATTACTGGGCTTATAGACTTAATACTTCATGTCCCAGGATAACGAGCGCACTGCAGTGCCGCGCAAGCCTTTGTGTTTCAAAGTTCTGGGTGGCACTGCAATTGTTATGGGCCGACGTTATGCTTACCATCAGTTATTATCAAGTTATTACGATCATGAATATACAAAAGTTCTTAAATCCCAACTGCGTTAGTGTGTTTGTGGGTTTTTCCTTCTTTCACGCAGCAACGGAGCGACGTATACGTATCAACTATCAACATGATGTCTTACATATTCTATATTAAGCTACTTTTTGTCCCGAAAAAATGCAAGGTTCCTGTGGGAATTATTATACAGGTGAAACTGCGGGCAGGAGCGAGTCTATAATTCTATACTGTAATATTATAAAAAGGTAAAGTTTGTTCTTTATGACTGTTAATCTCTGGGCCTATTAGTCTGATCCTAAAAATTCCTTCACTAATATTTTTTACAGATTCCACGCGTGTTAAGCCGTCAGAAGCTATAGTAGGTAGATTAGTAGAAGCTATTATCTTTAGAAATGGTTTTCTGATGTAAATAATTTACATAAACAAATCTAACGACAGATCCGAAAAGAGAGTTCCTACTCCACTGTAACCGATGTCATTACGTATATTAGAAGGAAAATTGCTTCGAGTACGTGACGACTTTCATCCTCAGGCTTACTGCAAATAAAGTAATCAAACATTATGACATTGGCACTTAGAAATATGACTTTCGCTGGGCCCATCGCCGCCGACCAGTATTAGTTACGCCAGATTTTCACAATTTCCTCGGCCTTTTGGTGCGTGACTGCTTTGATCTATCATCTATCTTATCAATTTATTGCCTTACAAATCGGAATGCTGGAACGTCCTAGTAAATAATTTCATTAGGTGCACGATGAATGAATTTCGAGTGTTCAATGCGTGTAAATTATATTGTAGAAAAGTGGCAAAGTTACTAACATGAATGCTAATGGTACAGCATGGTATCTACCCATTCATGCAAGGACATGATTGTGTGTATTGTCACATACATGGGTTTCCCTTCTCGTAATGGCCATATTATGTTAGAGACGACTTTATAAGTTTCATATAAATACAACATATTTTGGAAAATTATTTTTCATTGAAGCTAATCTTACAAATATTTACAAGTCATTATAACAAAAATTAATTAAGAAAAACAAGACTGCCCTAGCCAGCGTCACTCAGGATGAAGTAAGGATTCTAACGATAAATGGTGGACTAAAGAAACTCATTTACATCCATACATACTTGGATCCTAAACACATATACACTCCTTTTTTGTGCAGTCATGTAAAAATTACAAGTGGGGTAGCCTGCGGAAAATAATTTCTGATGGAAAATAATTTATACATCTCTATTATTTAATAATGTGGTGCCGATAGTCACATTCCGTTAAATCTACTATTATTTCTCCTTAGGATTATAATGCTAATTTGAAGGTGATACTTCAATACCACTTTGTTCATGCCGCTTTAAAACTATGTATTACAGGTACAATGGTTAGTAAATTCAATGCCACTAAAAACCACGCGTGTCTTTTCTCCTCTTCGTCGACTTTCTTATTCGTTAATCGTGGTTTTCACCATTTTGTTGCAGTTGACGATGAAACTTTTTAGAATTTATTTATCTTATTTAGTTTTTCATTAGCTTCTATAGTTTAAGGCGTGTCTCATCTTTAACAAAATGCCATTTTATAACGGCATTGCGCGAAGATAAATATGGTATCGATCGAATTTCAAGATAAACAAGTGATATTGATAAACAAGGATAAGTTTGAGATTGTGTGTTTGTATGTCAAGGGTCCCTACTTCCGATGCAGTATTAATATTCAAATTGATAGCGACACGCACGCATAGCTGTTCAATGTAAAACACTAAATCTGATTTATGTACTGGAAATGGTATCATGATGTGACCAATGTCGGAATATTAATTAAGAACCAAAACTGTTCAAGTGGCCGGTAGATAAATGTTTTTATGACATCAAAGAAATATTTGCACAAAAATAAAAATTAAATCATATTCTGTCTAGCCTTTTATTAATTTTGTTATTGCATTCAATTACAATTATAATATTATTATTTTTATATCCATTTTTATAAGCTGTAACACAAGCTGCTTAGTTGTACGTCCGTTTTTGTCAAACTGTGATGAACAAATTTTGATTTATGAATAAGATCTTTTTTTATGTACACGGTTTTAACAACAAAAAACATTTCATTTCATTTCATCTATTAATATTATCGTCTCTTGTGAATCTGAATCACGGGACGATTACAACACATCCGTTCAATCCAAAGTTTGTGTTAAAAGGTTTGAGGATTCGAAAAATATTTTTATCCTACTTCCTACTACACTTATAAATGCGCAAGTGTGATTCTCTGTTTGTTGGTTTCTTGGTTAGTCCATCTCTCACGCAGCAACGGCGCAACGGATCGACGTGATTTTTGGCATAGTTATAGTTTATGGACCGGACAGGAACATAGGCATACTTTTTATCCCCAAAAATGCACGGTTCCTGTGGGAACGCGGGTGAAAACCGTGAGCAGAACCTAGTATAATATATTTTTGAAGATAAATCGGAACAAAAAAACTTTGTCTTTTTCAGTAAATCATAGACTGATCTGTGTTAATTGTGAAGAGCGCTATCATGGCGCTCTTTTGACATAACATATGTATGGCAAAATATACTAAACGATAAAACTTACGTTTATAAATATCCACTGGTTCCTTAGAAGTAGTGATTTCACAGCCTTCTCCCGAAACGTTTAGTCTGTACACTCCGAACTGGCCCAGGTCTGGTCTCATTTGACACAGCAGGCCTCTGCGAAAGATAAACTAAAGGTAAGTTAAGTACAACTTTTTAAATGGCGCCAAAATGTAAAAAGACAATTGACAGTTGTGAAACAAATTGTATTCTACAGCCAATGAGTTCCATTTTCAAATGTAACTGTTACTTTATAATATTGTTTATGTAAGTGGCCAGTTCCGGATACATAAATCGCAACCCTCGTATTTCGTTAGCAAAATGTACAAGTCAACATTCAGAAGCGAGTCTAAGCATGGATATTTGCTTCCATATTTCAAAACTGTATAGAATTTTGACATGTGGAAGCATGAGTCCATATTGAATTCGTCTCAGAGTTTCTTTGTCATACTTTAAGTACCCATTACGTGTGCCTACATGGATAAGAAATAAATCCCGTCTTGCGGTGTGTCTAAACTTGTAAAGGCTGTTTCAAAGAGGATGTAGATAGAAACACTTCAGCAATTGCCGGAGATTAATAGGCGTTACCATGACATTACCTATACAGAACAGTGCAGTATGGCATGTAAAATAGAGGCCTTCATATCCAGAGCACCAGCGGGATAACTCTCCTCTCTCTATCTCTATCTCTGTTGTTCTACAAGTATTTAATCTGTCAGCGTAATCTTCGAAGTGCTAGTTCTAGTCAGCATTGGAATAATTGAGTCGATTACTGGTGATAAATTAAGACCATTTTTACCGCCAATGTATTGATCTTACACCGCTGATTCTGATGTGTTTTATACTATTTGACAACGAGACGAGACGAACTACAAGAGTAGCATAACGACAGCGCATAAGAATTACAGCGCCACTCAGAACTTTGAAACACAAAGGCCAGTGTGGCAGTCTCGTGCGCTCGTTACCCTGAGACGTCTCATAAGCAGAATTTGTCTGACTATTTTGCTCATCACACCTGAAAGCAGTAATGCTTGCACATTACTGCTTGATGGCAGATTACACGAGCAAAGCAGTGGTACCTACCGAGACGGATACTCGCCCCGAGTTAGTCCCACCACCTGGTAAACAACAAATATAATAATAACGTCAGTAGCCGTGCAGGACTCTTTATAGTTCTGCGTTACTATTGCAGATGTTAGTAACACCCTAGCTACTAAGTATATGTAAATCCATCAATTACCAACTATTTAAAGACAATATTATAACTTACGAAGTGTTGCCAGCAGTAACGTACTGCTCCGAGTAGTCGGAGTACACCCGCCAGGTGGAACGGCGGACGGTGCTTGTCACCCACCATTCCTCTGACCCAGCTGCTATGGCCTTCTGCAGTTCGAATGGACACTAAGAGGATAAAACAAACATATTATGTAGAAACTGTTGCAAATTAAGAAGAAGAAAGAAGCTGCATAATAATAAAATTATAATCATAAATTGATTGTGAAGCCTTATATTGTGAGTGCACACCGACTACCCTATACCAGTAGTTTTCAATTATTATTTATTATTCTGAAGTACTTTTTGTACTTGTTAAAGGTACTTATTATTGTTCCTGTACCAATGTGAGCCAAATTTCTACCGTAAGCATCAGCGTAATTTAGTACTAGAAGGCAACCCTACTCCTGCAAAATCATTTTAAAGACAATCCGAGATATAATATAGATGTAGGCACACTTCGTTTGTAAAAGGTATACTTACTTAGTAAGTATACTTAGTTCAGATTTTTTCATTTTTATGGTTCTTGTTTACGTCTTTTCGAGTTAATGCTAAATTTTGACCAAATAAGAAAGGGGTTGTTTATGTATTACGAGAGAATATGGAACTGTAATCTTTACAATCTTTGTCGTAAATGCTCGTAATTGGGTAAAAAAAACATTTTAATGACGCTCAGACGAGGCGAAAATGGTGAAATTGGCTGCAAATATTAATTTAAAAAAAGTTTAATCCGATGAAGTAAAACCAATATAAAGTAAAGATAACGGCCACATCATAAATTGTATCGATCAGTAATCGTTTCTTATTTTTTGAAAATCGAAAGTTTCAAAAGCCAATTCAATATTGTTTGTTGGCGTGCAGGTAAAAAGCTTTGCACACACTCGCGTGCTTTTCCAATGAGATCATGCCTCGTAAATCAGGTTCGCTCCACGTTTTGGCAAGATGTATTGTATCAATTTGTATATAGATACAGGTAGGACACATTTTGGTTTATTAAAATACTTTTAAAAATAGGTAGGTACTTTTAATTTGGGCGCTTTCTACCAAGATCATAAACAATATCAAATAAATTAATTATACTTACATAAAAGGCATTTTTCATATACTTTATGTACCTATGCCTATATGTTTACGTATTCTCCGTTTATATAATAGACTAGCTACTGCCCGCGGTTTCGCCCGCACGGAGATATTGGATTTCATGGGTTTTATTTTTCTGCGTGGAACCCTAATTCTTTTTCTAAAATAAAAATAGCCTGAGTTACTCCTTATAACATCAGCTATCTGCCAGTGAAAGTCCCGTCAAAATCGCTCCAGCCGTTTCGGAGATTACCCGGAACAAACAGACAGACAAAAAATTTAATTTAAAAATGATTGTTTTGTTATGGGTACCGTATATACTTTCATATGCATTTGGTAAAAAGTTGTTGTTTTGACATTACAAACAGACACTTCATTTTTATTTATTTGTATATGTATATAGATTTATAAGTGAAAAGATCATGTCAATGTAAGGGTAAAAATATGATGATCACGTATTGATCACTATAAGTAGGTAGTAATACCTTATGGCTTATAGTATACCTACTTCCTATTTCATGCGGATCATGATTATACCATCTACGTACGCAAAGGTGGCTGTTTGAAAACCAACTATTATTTCCCAATTGCATAAGTACCTACGTGCTGTAAAGTTTGCCTGCACCATTACTTTATCTTGTATCGCCGTATCCAAGATCGGCGGTTTGAAGCCAGGCCGGTAATTTCTCTGTTGCATAGCCCACTGCACGCACAACATACTTGACACACATCTCCTGTATATTTGCACGACACAACGACAATTTACATAGCTAAGAACGCGTGACGGTGTATATTATTTAAGTGAAATATCCGGTTTACTAAAATAAACTCTTTATATAATGGTAATTTACTCTTACTTGGAATATCAAGCTAAAATTTCTATAGAAAAGCTAGCTAGGAATTTTTATTACGTAAAGTAATTAATGACATTTTTCTACGAAAAAATTCGTGGGTTATAAAGAAAATTTAGGAAAGTTAATAACATACAATTTTGATATGTAAGTAGATAGAAATAAGACAAAAATTTGAACCTGTACTTTCAACATTATTGGGACGGAAAAAGAAATCGCTGTTTTTTTAAAACTTTAACTAGACAATTTTATCACCAAATTTTAATGAAACGGAACGTATATATGTTAATCCACAAATCAGTGTCTATTGATGTATTATTCCTAAATATTCTCTGAAATAAATAAGTAACATTTACAAAACCACCCGTTTAACAGTAACTTGTCCTTTAGGGAGCGTTTTAGTTCTAGTAATTACACGTATTTCCCAGGAAAATTCCTTGTCATGACAAATCAGTCGATAGGTCACCGACCCCCAACTCAAAGGACCAAAGAGAATATGACGCAAAGGACTACGATATTAAACCTAAAGATGGATACGTTGTATAACCATCTTAATAAATGTTTCTCTTAATAAATCTTAATAAGAAATTTTGGTATTTATGAAGGTATGTATAATATAATGGTAATGACTTGCTGACACATAGCGGGAAAACAAGCAGACATAAAACGGTTTCTTAACACGGAAAAAATATGAGTCCAGTATCAAACATTTCCAGTTACCAAAAGAAAACAAACAAAACTGTAAAAAGTGTTATAAGAAAGTCACATGTGTTTGCAATACGGACATTGTATTGTCGATATTGATAGCAGCTTACGTCGTAATTTTATTTGTTTTGAATTACCGGCGTCAAACTGAGGACAAGTCGATCCACATCCGTAAATGGATATTTGATTGTAATCGCAACATATTGGTACCTAACAATTAACAGCGAGGGTATAGGAGTTGGTAGTGTATATAACCTTTACCAACTCGTTAGCAAATGCATAAAATTCGGCTCTTCAAAAATGAAAAGACTGTGATAAATATAAGATACAAGATGAGATGGGATGTGTAAGCACATCTGACTCAATAAATCAGCATTGCAATTCAACGAAGCAATGCCGCAAGCAAACTACCCATCTTGCTTGAGGCATTGCGCTGCCAATTAGTAGTAGGCTACAACTTGGACATTTGAATTGTTTATAAGCCACAACGATAATTATTGTTGATTTTCATATTGTTTTTGTAGATACGTTACATGTAATCATCGGTACTACTGTGTTACCACAAAAACACTTTTAGACGTCTGTTTAGTTAGACAGCGTCATGAAATTAAATTAAATTAGCGGACTAGCTCCCGAGATATAGCGGTAACAAAGAAACATATAAATTGAAATTAATTAAACAAACAGTGACTATGAACAATGAAAAACGTTCGACATATACGATATAATAAAAACAAGTACGACCACAGTAATTTCCAAACGACGACGGTCTGTATTTTTTTGTAATACTCTTGAGAATAATCCAATCAATGACGAAATACGGCTTAAATAGCGAAATAAACGCATTTATTATTCGATCCTCGTATCGAAAGAAAGGTGTTAAGCGGCCTTCGGTATGTAAGTAAATACCTGCATGTTTGGTCGCCACGAACACTTTTGTAAGATACCTTGACATAGTAAGATACATTAGAGATAGCTCCTAGTCTATACATCTATACAAATAAATAAAATTGAAATGTCTGTTTGTAATATCAAAATAACAGCTTTTTACTAAATGCATATGAAAGTATATACGGTACCTATAACAAAACAACCATTTTTAAATTGTTGTCTGTCTGTCCGTTTGTTCCTGGTAATCTCCGAAATGGCTAGGCCGATTTTGACGGGACTTTCACTGGCAGAGATAGCTGATGTTACAAGGAGTAACATAGGCTACGCAAAAATTAAAAACCATGTAATCCAAAATCTCCACGCGCGTGAAACCGCGGGGCAGCAGCTAGTCTTATATATGTTTATAAAGTTATATTAATATCGAAGCATGATTCATAGATAAATTGAAAAATGAGACTATCAGTTGCATCCCGTCGAAAAGTCGTCATTGCAAAAGTGTGGTTGCAATAATGAAAGATGAACGTATACCTAATAATTAGACAAACCACATTCAATGCAATGCAATTAATGTAAAACGAGCCGTTTTTCTAACGAAACGTGTAATCGGTATGAAAATTGGATTGCGGAATGCAGAATATGTTATGTATGATTTTTTAGTAAGTTTTCATCCTGCAGCGCTATTCAAAATAGTACCAATACCTTGAATAGTACCTATGAGTAGACTATTTTCAAACCTATTGCGTTACCTACTTTCAGGAATTGGGTTTAAAGTTATTGCTAAAATTATTTCTATAAATAACAGTTTATTATTGTGGCGGTTTGGATTGATCATCGAGACTGTTTTTTATCACAGTAAGTATATATGTACTTACAACAATTTAAAACTTATAAAAAGGATAAAAAAAAAAATTAAAGTAAAAATAAAACAACACTCACTCGAAAGCAATCATCGGAGACGCTGTACACTCCCACATCCTTATCAGAGGCACCTATCATGTACGCCTGGTCCATCTTCAGCGCCGTCATGTTGAGACTCTCGTGCTCCTCCACTCCAGGGTCTTCCAGCCATGATCGCATCGCTTGCTTGTACCATAGCCAAGTGTCATTCGTAGCCGAATCATTCATATTTCACTATTATCGTTTTCAACTTCTTCCGATGCGAAGTAGTCAAAACTTTAAAGCTTTACGCGGGGAAATTAGTCACTGTTTCAAGAGTAGTAAGAGCGACGGTCATTGTAGTTTAGTTTTATTTTTGTTTGTAAAGTCCGAGAGCGATGTGTTCGTGCGTGTTAGCGGGCGTCGGCGCGGGGAGGCACTGACGCCTCCGGTAAAACCGGTGTGGTGGCCGTCTCCGCACTACAAATGCAAGGGGATAATTGCCTTTCTGCAAGTAGATCTCGGAAAAAATCTTTGAACAATCGCATGAAAGCGCATTACCCTCGTGGTTCGCGTAGCAATCAATGAGCCGTCAGGTTCCCAGGGTAATTATTAGGCGCTAACTGCCGAAATTGATTATTATGGTGCTGAGATTAGTGTGCAACAGCACAGGCATATGATATAAGTGATGAAATCACAGAGACATGGAACATCGGACGAACAACCTCGAACAGGTTCCACAAACATTAATTGCAATGCTGCCCAGAAATTTTGAATGTCAGTTCTTCGGCGCTCGTCACCTTGAAGCGTAATACCCGGTCAGCTCTCTTGTCCCATAGAAAAACGAAAAGAAAACGAAACCTGATTTGTGTTATTTCTAAAGACTCAAATTGAAATATTTGTAATAACTATGACATGTTATAGGAAAATGAAAATGCGGCCTTACGAAGGCCGTATATCTTTGTGACGTGACATGGTGGTAGATTAGTAAGATGTAACAAGCAGTAGTATTTATGGAGTAGGTCAATAAAGGCATTCAGAAGTAGACAGGTTCACAAGTACTCTGACTAATGAGACACCTAATTGGATACCAATTCAATAAAACAGTTTCAAAGTCAAGTACTTACCTACAAATCTTTTATTTTTAAGCGTCCTTCGTCACGCAATCATTAAATCCAACGATGCTCGTGACTGCTCTATGCTCACGTTTTGAGGATATTGGATCATATTGCAGCTTAAAATGATAATAATAATCATCAAAACAATTAGTTCTTGAAATCCTCTTTAGATTTAATTAACTTACCTAGTAGAAATAATAAAAAGTCAGTGGTGTAGACTTGGAAAACCCATGTAGGCAGGGGCGTATTTACCCTAGGGCCAAAAGGGCCATGGCCCGGAGCGGCACGCTGCTAGGGGCAGTGCAAGCAGAAGAAATTTAAAAAAGATTACCTAACTAAGGCTCTTATTAATGAACAGTGTTTTGTTGAACAGTTAAACTGTGTTTTGTCTCTTTCGATTTAGTTGAAAATTGTCAAAAAAAGGGCGGCGGGGCCTGCAGGCCCAGGGCGCTGAATCCTAAAATACGCCACTGCATGTATGTCACTAAAATAAATTTACGACCTGTAAATTGCATCGATTTTAGTTATTTATCTAAATGAGTACTAGCTACAACTGATTAACTGTCTGCAGTTTCGCCCACGTGGAGATTTCTACAGGAACTTTGCATTTATGAAACATGAAACCAGTTTCTTATAGATTTTTTTTTTGTTTTGTTATTTGTACTGTAATCTCGTGGCCGCCTTCTGGCTCCATTATCAGGTCCCTGGACATCATCTCTAGGATCATAGTACTTGTAAAGGCGAATCAAACGAGCCCAAACTTGATGTGGTTATGTCGTTTCGTTACAGAGTTCCTATGGTCACCTTCCGGCCCCATCATCAGACCAGCTGCCTTATCAGCTAACAATCTCGTGTTCGTTTTCAATAACAGACTGATTAAAACCAGCGGTCACTTCTAGTCTTCGTGTGGAAGGAATATTCTAGAATTTTCGCTGGTTATTAAAGAAATAAGCTCTTACAAAAAGAAAAGAAGCGAAAACTATTGACAACTCCTTCCACACGAAGACTAGTGACCGCTGGTTTTAATCGGCCTGGTATTGAAAACGAACACGAGATTGTTAGCTGATAAGGCAGCAGCTCGGTGACATTATAATATTGCATTGTCATTTACATATGTATGTAAAATTTCGGATCAATCGAACACCGAGAATTTAGTCAAATTTAGCTTGCAAGATTTGACCTAAACAAACAAACTTACATACATGAAAACATTGCAAGTTAAATAAAAGCTTGTATAACTTAATAAAAATTAAAGTAGCCTACCTATAGTCCTATATGTTATATGACTTTCTGGCCAATAAACTGTTTCTATGCACAAGAAAACACGTTGATCCGTAGCTCCGTTGCTGTGTGAAAGAAGGACAAACCAACAAACTCGACGACTCCGTGGCTATGTTGGTAATAGTCCGGCCTGCAAAGCTATAGAAGCCCTGTGTTTGTTCCCGGGGTTCCGGGCCAGACTTTGTGGTGGTGAGCAGAAGCTTTATTCTGGGATCTTGGTTGTTTGTATGATGTACTTCCTTGGGATCTAAGACTAATATTTGGAGGCGAGCCTACGCTTGTGTTGATGCTTTCATGCAAAATTATTAAATTATTGTTAGATATATCTTTGACATATGAACGCATCAGTCCATGATTAAACTAAGTTAGACTTATCAGTTCAGTGGCTTGGCTGTGAAGAAGTAACAGACAGATATCGCTACTTTCAGATAAACATTAGTAATGGTTAATACATAGGTAGGTATATATACAAAACAGGAATTTCACATAATTCAAGGGCCTAGTGGACATTCACCAAAAATGCTACTGCAAATTGCAGCATAGTCGATGATGGCCTCTCTTTGCTGGTGACAGAAGCCATTCCCGGTCTTTGTTAATGTGAATGGTAAGAAAAAGTTGGCTTTGGTTCAGCTGTAGCGTTTCAGTGCGATACGAAACGGCTGCACATAATACCTGTAGGTACATTGGCACGCATTAATGCAAACCCAATGGATGTCAAGTAAGCTTAGTCTGGTTATTGCGAAAATGATTTCCTCGACTGTAGCTTATGGCCCGTAACCAGAACTAATACAGTAAAATTATTGAACCTTTTTTTGTACTGTTGAATAACGAGTCGAGCACCCGCTCGACTCGTTTGCTCAGAACTTTGAAACACAAAGGCCTGCGCGGCACTGCATTGCGCTCGTTACCCTGAGACATTCGGTGTTAAGTTTCATAAGTCCAGTAATTTCACTGACTATATACTTTGCTCATCAAACCCGAACATAGTTATAGTTATGCTTGCACATTACTGTTTGGCGGCAGATAACACGAGCAAAGCGGTAGGTAGTACCCGCCCAGACGCACACTTGCAGACGAGTCCTACCACCTGGTAAAATGCAGAGCATTGGCTGTAGTAATGAAGCATTAACAAGTTACAGATTATTTGGCACCAAATGTTTCTGATTTTTTTTTTTCAAGATGGTTAACACACCTTTGACTGTTTACTTCTTTACCCGACTAATAATCATCTAATCGTCTTTCTTGTAATTTGAATGGACTGAAAAGACAACCAAGAACTAAGAAATTATCACTATCTTAACTACATAAAAAAATGCATTTTTAAAATTATCCAATTCATCCTAAGGTTGTCTGTAGGAGATTGTTTATAGCGATAAGACCGCCGTTTGTTTTACCGTAATTTGTTCTTTTTTTCTGTTTGTCATTTTATGCTTTATTTGGTATGCAATAAAGAGTTTTTGTTTTGTATTGTATTGTACATAATTAAATTATTACAGACCGACGCTGCACTACAACGTCTCAACCTTACGTAGTTCACGGCTTAAATAACTCTTACGTATTCAACGCACGACCTCCGTAGACCGTAGAGGAACCTCAGAACCTCAATACATTATCATTCAAGTTAGTTTCGAGATCACCAGCCGCTCGGACACTCGTACATTGTATATTTACTGATTATGTTTGTTGTGTATGGTTTTGAGGCATGATGAGGGGTATTTTGTTGTTGTTATGTGGATTTACAGTGGGTGCGCAGGATACGGGCAGCCCGGCGGGGCTGATGGCCGATTGTGAGTTTTGATTAATTCGTTTTTAATGAATTCCAAATAGGAATTTGTCCGTTATTTAAAATGATGTTTTTAAACTAAAAATGTGTTCTAAAATGTTGTTTCTCTAAGAATTTGGTTTTGCTTGTTTTTTTTTCAAGATGGTTAACACACCTTTGACAGTTTACTTCTTTACCTGAATAATAATGATCTAATTCTAGCTACCCTTGCCTGTTTCTAGGCCCTATGCAACATTTATGCAAATTTTGATTCCAATCGGTTTAATAGGTAGTAACTTAGCCGTTAAAAGATTAGAGACAGACAGAGGAAACTATTATTGAACTATTTTTTATTAGTATGGATACCTACTAATAAAAAATCGGAAACATGGTTCATCTTTACTTTGTTAGTTGGAGGACTAACTCTTCTGCGAGTGTCCGTCTGGGTTGTTACAACCGCTTTGTGAGTGAAGTCTGCCGCCAAGCAGCAGTGTGCAAGCATTACTGTGTTCCGGTTTGATGAGCAGAGTATCCAGTGAAATTACTGGGCTTATGAGACTTAATACCTAATGTCTCAGGGTAACGAACGCACTGCAGTGCCGCGCAGGCCTTTGTGTTTCAAAGTTCTGGGTGGCACTGCAATTGTTATGGGCCGGCGTTATGCTTAGCACCAGGCAAACGACCAGCTCGTCTCGTTATCAAATAGCATAAAAAAAAATGTCTATAATATCTAATAAATAAACGCTGTTCGTTGGTAAGCTTAAGCTACATTAGCATTAGAATTGGGTTTTTGATAACGCCTTGACGAATAGGTATTTTTTTTTTAAATATTTGTTATATAGCGATAAGACCGCCGATTGTAACACTTATTGTTAAATTGTTTTAATTATTTTTTTTAAGTTATCTCTAATGTGGTGTTTCAATAAAGAGTTAATCTATCTATCTATATTCCAAATAAGGTTTTTAGGCATCGAGATTGCTAATGCTAATCAATTTTTTTTAGAAAAGTAGGAAAAATTGCGCTGAAGATGGAAAAATTCTGAAAAAACTATTTAATCGTGCTTTTTCTATTTATTTTTCTTTTTTCTATATGTTTTTGTATGAACGCAAGATAGAAATAAGGGCAGGACACTGTTTGTAGAGTCAGTTAGTTTCCATTCCAACAAATGACGCATCTTGATATTTCGCACACGTTTCAAGACCAGATGACCATACCATAATTTGACGACCGTGACCTGACGCTGCAGGGTAATAATCAGCTCGTAATGAACCTCCTCGACGGCTTACAAGTAGTTATGTGTGTTTTGGCTCGTTATTGTGAGAGCCTACAAAATCACAGTCATTATGCCCATGAAACTTTTGCTGCAGCTGGGCCCTTAAATTATTTTAAAATATTTTAACCTACTTCCAAAAGAGGAGTTTCTCAATTCGGGTGTATTTTTGTTATATGTGCTATCTAAGAGCTCCGTCATTTATAAACCAATTTGGAAAAATCTTTATTTGAAAGGATATATACCTATACGTTCGCGTTGGTTCCATAGAAATTTCATCAACATCGTTTTTTTTTTATTTTTCCACTTTTTAGGTAATATTTTTAGGGTTCATATACATATATGTATGTAAGTACGTGAGTTTCTTTATTCCAGCATAACTTTTAGAAGCCTGAACAGATTCGGATGTAGGCATGGGTTATCGTTAGAATCATCATCCCGAGTTGGTTCTTATCTATGTAACTTTTGTTACATCGACTTCTTTTAATAATTTCGCAAGCAGCCCTTGGATTGGCTAGGTAGCAAGTACGTAGTTAATTTTTTAGCGTTCGTTGTAAGATTTCTTTAACGGGTTAAACGCTTTTATCAACTAGCTCTACCTACATGCTAACAAACTACTGCTAACTAAGTACATAAACTTTCGACAATTATACTACTAATGGCTAATGGCTTATATAGATAATCCAAAAGTTCTAGTCACTTGACAACGTAGGAACCCAAAACACATTTATAAAATGTGCAGGGATTCGGATCCACATCCTCCTAGGCGACTTACTATGCTACACCTACAACACTGCTATAATGTCAGCGGTCATTTGGACGGAGATTGTCCAACACGCGAAGGTTCAACGCATTAGAAACGGTAACGACATTTCAAACCCTAACGCCTTTTTTAAGTGATTCGCGCACGAGAGCGACATGTCATTTATTTACGTCATATATCGCCATCGATACATGATGGATATTCCACCTTTACGCATGTAGAGTTTTGCTTCATCATTTATTATGCGTACCGCTAAGGAGTGGAACTCTCTGCCAGAGTCTGTGTTTCCCGATAACTATAACTTGGGCTGCTTCAAGGCGCGAGTGGATAGGTATTTTCTAGGCAAGCGTGCTTCATCGTCGACCGCATCGTCACTTACCAGCAGGTGCGATAGTGCTCAAACGTAAACACAGAATAAAAAAAAACGTAAGTTCACGTCGCGTCGTAAGTTGATACGTAAGTATCTATTAGTAGTCCGTGGTATCTGGCCGCGCCGTGAGATTATAGATGAGATTATAGACTCCTGCGCAAAAGCTAATTTATTGGTCCAGCATGGCTGAGATGTTTTTTATTACTGACTGAAGCAGCGTTTGACCATTATCTCACCAGATGGAAAGTGACGATGTGGACGAAGGTGTAGCACGCTTGTTCAGCACCCAGGTTGTATTTAGCCGAAACCATATAAAAGGGTAGTGAACCGCCGAACGTCTAGTATAATGGTGGTAGAAAGGTTCTTGAAAGATTGGCACAAGTAACACATCACTTTTTATTACAAATCAAATGAGGGTGTACGCCAAGGTTTTTGTCGATAGTAATGTAGATATATCTATTTATCCATTGAAAAAAACATGGGAGTGGTGACTGAGCGAGCGACGTAGGTACCTATACCGTGTGTGGCGCGCATAAAAATCTATTTTGTCATTTTTTACCTTGAAGTAAAACAAAATAACATTTTAGATTCATTTTGTGAAACCTTAGCCATATCATGTTTTACAACTTCCTTGCCTTGACTCATGTTGAACATTAGAAAAAAATATTCAATGTTAATTACCTCAAAATTTTATTAAATATTCTGATTTTTCTCGTTAATATTCAAGTAGGTATAGCGGAGGGATGTCCGGTGTCCGACTGGAAACGGGTTTGATTTCCGAAACATGACAAATAAGCTTTTTTTAACTTAAGCTTTATTAAGTCAGTAAATGAACCATCTTTGAAGCGATGATGGCTCAGTGGTGGAGAGGTCGGCTGCCGATCTATAGGTCGATGATTTTGAATCCTACAATCAGCACGAGTCTTCGTTGAAGGAAAACGTGACGCAACATTGTGGTATGAAAATATGTAGGCCTCGTCTCGCTAGTTATATACCATCCTCAAGTCAAAAAGAAAGAAAGAAAGAAGAAAGAAAGCTCTGCAGATGCCGAAACGAAGCGTATTTCATCATCGACCACATGGTCGCTTAAGATCAGGTCCACGAGATAAGTAGTCAAAATTAGCTTTTGCCGAACCGAAAACTCGAACCACTGCCTTTCTTGTTGATCAGCCTACCTATGGAATGGGCACTATAGGTCATTTATTTCAACTTTATATAATGAGAACTCTCTTGGGGCCCATGTGAATAAAGAATTTTGAGTTTGAATTTGACCTTAGATATTAGTATTTATGTTTGTGTAATCATTTTAATTATTAGTATGGCAGTATTGTTAGTACACTCCTCGTCGTCTTCGATTTTAACTAATCCTTTCCATCCAAAGGTTGCCTGGAAGAGATCGCTTTTAGCGATAAAACCGCCCGTTGTAGCAGTTAGTGTTTATGTTAGTTCTTTATTTTTCTTTGGTGTGTACAATAAAGCGTTTATCTATCGAAATATCAACCGGCGTTACTATAGAGCCACGATTGCTATTTTATCACAGTCGATACGATTATTTTAAAGTAAGCTCAACTGCTCTATTTTCTCCAGGCCCAGGAATGAACAGAAGCACCGTGATCTCCGAGAAAACCATACGCTCTCTGTACGTAGTCGTCATGGACCCTACAGGCGGTATGTTTGGACATAGCGAGAAGAGATGCAAGCTGAGTACGCGAGGAGCTCAATGCGCTGCCAAGTTTTTGGACCTGAGGAAAAGAAAAACGCAGGTGGGTACTTTATCGTACGTCTATAGTTTTCAATAGACGGCTCCGTAGCTAAGTTGGTAGTAATCCTGCCTGCAAAGCGAGGGGTCCCGGGTTCGATTCCCGGCCGGGGCAGATTTTGTGTAAGCATATAAAGTTTGTTCTCGGGTCTTGGATGTTTGTGATGTGTATCTGTATGTGTCCATGCCACCTGCGACACAGGGAATCCTAGTGCGGGGGTATGAGTGTGTAAAAAAAATATGGTTTCCTAGTACGTGATAGGTCTCGTATGTCATTGTTCATAATTCGATATAAATACGTAGTACGTAGTAATAATAGTAATGTACGTTAGTAGGTACCTACTTTATGTAGCATACTGATTACGGGTTTTTTTTTAGTTTTGACGAACTCATTTTGATACATCCCTAATATAGTTTAACACATAGACCTGCAGTTAGCGAGTAAGCTGGGCTGTCTTAGGTAGGTGGTAGGACTAAGGGTGAGGCCACAATGCGACGACGTAACGTAAAAATCTACGACGAAGCACAATGCAACCGTGGTTGGAAATTTCCGATGCGGTGCCGCACCGAATGGTCAGTTTCGCCGTATGCGATAAAAAATTTGCGTTGCGTCAACGCATCGCAATGAAGCAGCGTCATATTTTTAATGCGTCGTCAAACTGCAGTGCATGTTGTGGCGTCGCCGTTATTCTTCTGCGAGTCGGGTACCACTGCTTTACTCGTGATGAGAGCAAAGAAATCATTGTAATTACTAGGCATATGACTTATGAAAATTTTATATAGGCATATCTAATTTCTCAGGGTAATGCGCACTGCAGTGCCGCGCAGGCCTTTGGTTTTCAAAGTTCCGACTGGCTCTGCAAATGTTATGGGCCAGAGTGACTTATGCTTAGGTACCATCAAGCAAAGGACCTCCTCGTCTCGTTATCCAAAAGTAAAAAAAAAAACTATTAGGGGATAGGACCTACATTTTTAATTTTCTACATTACATTTTTCAGGTGCTGATAAGCGGTTACATGGACGCCTCATTCTCTCCACTGGTGCGGTCCATGTCCGCCCAATATCTCGCCCAAAAACGTAATGTCATCTTGCTGGAGATTTTCCCCATATTGGTCCGCACTTATCCACTGTAAGTAACAGTAAATTTCGTTATACCTATATATATTGCACGATGGTTCAACAAAGCCTATAAAAATGAATCATACTGAGCACTGAGAAGTCGTGTTGTAGTGGTAGTGACCTGCCAATGCAAACGCAATAGCAATTATATAAAACGAATTGATCTCGTTTTTATAATGGAACCCAATTCCATGTAAATACGAGCTTATTACCCGTTTAATTACCTACAGCCTTGACGGTTATATATACCTACATCGGATTCTTTATTAGGTGCAGTAGCGTTATTGTCCTGTCGGTATAGTCTATTTTGCATCCGAAACGGTTGTTGTGAATATAGGCAAAAAATCAGTACCTAGTCTAGATATTTTTTCCAAATATCCAAAGCAAAAGCTGTGAGGGGCGGATGACCACGCCCTTTTTATACCTACGTGTTACGCGCACAAACAATGTAAGACTTACCGTACCTACGTACCTACACATGTTACATTTGGAGAAACACTTTTCATGTCTAACTTGAAGACTCCAATATTGTTAACAAAGACGCAAGACGTGTGATTTAGCTAGGATATTAGATACGAATAGGTTGTTTAACCTATAGGCGTTAATAAGCGTTTAACCTATAGGTTAAAAGCTTGATTTGACAAGGGCATGCATTAACATAAACAGCTAGCATAAAATATGTTTGTTTCAGTAACCATGCACATAAAACTAATTTATGCGTTATAATGCGACTGTAGGTACCTACTCACAGGGCAGTGTGCTGCTCGCGAACGCGTATTTCGCTTGCATAGCGAATGAGTGGTTCGCCAACCACATAATTATTTATATCGCGCAGTGTGACGCGATGACGATGACGCTGCTGCGAACGTTTTGCTCGCGAACCAAACTTCGCATTGCGAATGCGCGCGGCCAGCACCTACCGGCCTTTAAAATGCATGCCTAGTAGTATGTAAAATACGAAGCTACAAATTTAGGTCTCATCTAAATGCGATGACTGCAAAACGTTAACACAAGGGCATTCGTAATTTAGTAATCAATGTGCAATTATTAACACGTAGATCATTACCTACATTGTTTTTTATAAATTTTTAGTAAGCCACTATTTTGGTGGATCACGGGGTAGATACCTATATTAGGCTACAGCCACCATACGCTGAGTGACTGAACTTCAGATTGCTTTCAAAAACAGCTGTATTAAATTGGTCAAGCGGTACCTAGGTAGTAGGACTAACTGTTCTGAGAGGGTCCTTCTGGATGGTGTCTCGTGTAGTCTGCCGCCAAGCAGTAATGTTCAAGCCTTACAGTGTTCCGGCTCGATAAGAAATATTAATAAGTATAGTAAGCGAAATTACTTATGAGCAGTGGCGTATTTTAGGATTCAGCGCCCTGGACCTGCAGGCCCCGGCGCCCTTTTTTTTTGACAATTTTAAACTGAATCGAAAGAGACAAAACACAGTTTAACACTGTTCATTAATAAGAGCCCTATAAGTAGTCTTTTTTAAATTTCGTCTGCTTGTATCGCCCCTAGCAGGCAGCCGCCCCGGGCCATGGCCCTTTTGGCCATAGGGTAAATACGCCCCTGCTTATGAGACTTTAATACCTAAATGTCTCAGGGTAACGAGCGCGAATGCCAGTGCTGTTTCTATTTCAAAGTTCTGAGTGGCTTATTATGGCACTGCAATTGTTGCGCTTACACTGGCGTTATGCTTACAATCAGGCAAACGACCTATTGATCTCGTTACCCAATAGTAGGTATAAAAAAAGAAAAATGATATTTTGATTAGACATTGTTACACTTCGATAGCAGCGTTCTTTCTGCACGTATAGATAATGTAGTCCAACGCTTGTGTAATCCGAGAAAAATATCTATAGTAAGTACCTACTTATTACAAGTTTTGAACCATCTTCTCATCTAATACCATTTTAGGTAAAATATGAATATACTATAGACTCTTTTTTCCAGATCTTATTTAAGTATTGACTACGCTTTCACGTTTTTACGTAATCTTTTGTTTCAGCGCAGCCAGAGTGTCGAAGCCATTGGGGCATCTCTTGGGAGAGTTCCTGGCAACACTCACTGAGAACGGCCTTTCTCCAAGCCACCTGGAGTTATCGGGTGGGAGCCTTGGAGCTCATATAGCTTCTTTTGCCTCGGAAAAGTATCATAATCTTTTAGGCAAAAAACCGTACAGACTAACAGGTAAGTAATCGTACAAAATAGTCAGTACAATGCAATGCAAGTTCCCCATTCCAACGATTGCTATCCAAGGATTCTAACTACGTACTTTTGTCGTTGTAGGTCGTACAGGTACGTAGGCTACGTGATCCATACTTACATAGATAATTAATGCGTGTTTGTACATTACTTGGTTTGTCCTTCTTTCACGCACCAAAGGAGCAACGGGTAGTCGTGATTTTTGACATAGATATAGTTTATGGACCGGAGAGTAACATAGGCTACTTTTTATCCCGGAAAATGCACGGTTCCTGTGGGAACGCGGGTGAAACCGCAGGCAGAAACTAGTTGTACGTTATAACTTATTATGTATAACGTAGCGTTTTGAACTTATTATCTATTCTGTGGTATAGGTAGGTATATTTGCTCTTATTTCTTGCGTTCTTTGGGTGATTGGCGAAAGATTTTCAACCAGTGGTACCTAGGTAGTTTATTTCAACTAGAGGTCGCTACCTTTAGAGGTAGATAGCTTATACCTATGATTGTATCGCGATGTTTGCCTTTAGGTAGAATTCGACCTATACGGCCGACGACCTTGGACCACCAAGAGAACATAGCTTCAAACCTATATTTCTAACTTTATTCCTTAGCCTTAGACCCAGCTGGTCCGTGTTTCCGCAACGTGCCTCCAAGCGAGCGGCTGAACCCTAGCGCTGCGCACAAAGTGGACGTGCTCCACACCAACATCGACGGCTTTGGCATCGCCGAACCTCTGGGACATGTCGACTTCTATGCTAACGGAGGTAACTATACAGTAGATTAATGATTCAGGACTGAATTGTTAATGAATCGGCTATTGTGGCCAAAAGCTTAAGTATAAGTTGAATGTATGTGTGCAATAAAATATAATAAATAAATAAATAAACTTATACGGTCATTCATAATGCAAATTTTATAAATCTCGTCGTGAGCCTTTTTGCATTAGAATTAGGTAAATTAAGTGGTACCTACTTAGGTGTTATAATCTTTAGTGTAGTTGAACTACGGGGAAGAACTACCCGTGGACCCAAGCGGTGGGTCCACTGGTAATATACCTCTTATTAATAAGACGTTATAATTTGAGGCATCCTAAATTCCTCTTGTCTATTGTCTCAACTTCGGGGGTAGTAGGAGTTTTTACTTTTAAGCTCCCTATGTAAATTAAACATAAAAGCTTATAGTCCTACACTAGGATTCCATGTCCCATGTCTAGGTGGTATGGACACATACCACAACATTCAAGACCCAAAAACAAACTTTATCCTACTCACCACACAATATATGCCCCGGCCTCGAATCAACCCAGAGCCCCCTCTCTTTATGCAGACAAGGAGAGGATTACTACCAAGTTAGCTGCAAAGCCAAATTATCTTTGAATTTTTTAGACAGTTCTTGTATTTGAAATTTCTACTTGTGCCACTCTGTAAACAGATTCTTAGCAATTAGTCACAATTTACAGAGTTGCTTAGATTTGTTTTTATTACAACCAAAGCGATTGTTTTTCACAGGTGAATACCAGCCGTCAATGATTGGTAACTTCATCCTCCCATGTTTCCTGTTCTGCAGCCACGTTCGAGCATCATTCTACTGGGTTCTATCACTACAAAACCCTGATAAGTTCGTCGCAGTCAGATGCGATTCCGTCGCCAAAGCGAGGCACGGAGACTGCTACAACGGCACTGTTACCACGAACCTTCTCGGCTCAAACACAGACTTCAACAAACCAGGCGTGTACTATCTGCCTACAAGCGAAAAATTACCTTACTACATCGGTGAACGCGGCCTTAGGAAAAGAAAATACGACGTTAATGAGTATCTACAGAAGCCAGCGCCGGACGAAGATATAGTTCTCTGACACGAAATAAAACACATTAAAGATATGAGAGCAGTATAATTGATTTCATTATAGTATATTGACAATACTAGTTTATTATGTTTCCGTTAGGTCGTAGCTAAATGTATTATGTATTGTATAAAAACTTAGCATTATAAATTATATACAACTTAAGATTGATAATTTATTATTACAATCAGTTTAATAGTTTTGCTCAGTTTGAGCCAACTTTGGAAGCATTTAACTGTAATTTATGATCAGTATTAGAATTAAATGATATAATTTGATTCCAATATTATACGCCCAAGCATCACATACAACCCTGACCTTAGGATTCCATGTATGGAATAAGGAACTACAAGGACTATACTCCCACAACATCTACACGAAATAATACACATTTTTATGTGCACAAATATTTACTCATGACGGGAGTGGAACCCGCAACCCATACGTGCTACAGAAGTTAAGTCCACCGAGCTATCAACTACACCAAATTGACAACATAACATTTGAGAATCAAACCACGGCCGATATAAAAATCTTTACACTAAGGCGTAACTATACAAATTAATATCAATGAATAGTTACACTAAAATGTATATCAATCCATTCACTTGCAATAAATAGTGTAAATCTAATAATACAATATTTCGATTTATTCAATATATTGTAAAACACAAAAAAAAAGAATTGATTTAATACATTGAAACGCGAGTAAATAATAACAATCAATTCAGATCTCTAAACGCATTATAATCGTAATATTAGCAGAACGTGTATCGCTACTCGTTCCTAATTTATAAAATAAAAGCAAAAATTCACGCCAAAAAATTCTACAAAGCTCGTAAATTAATATAAAAATAGTACATTTATTTTGGAATGTGACTAACGTACAGGCCAATAACGATATGACTTACAAATGATTGTAGAAAGGAATAGAAGGGCACATATCCATTCTAATCAAAATTAAAGAAATTACAAAGAAAATTCATTTTGTAAGCGGCAAGGACGCTATTACATTTTCATTGACTGATTCGTTTTGAACACCTAAAAAAGGTTATTCAATATTCATTCAAATTGTCAAAATTTCAAGTCATACGCCTCTAACCAGTCAACGGTTGCATGGCAGAGAGCGCTGCTTAGTAATAAGACCACCGATTACTAGTACATTGCACTATTTTGTACAACATTTGTAATTTTCTTTATCTCCGAAACGGCTGGACCGATTTTGACGGGACTTTCACTGGCAGATAGCTAATGTTATAAGGAGTAACTTAGGCTAATTTTAGTTTAGAAAAAGAATTAGGGTTCTGCGCAATAAAATTAAAACCTGAAATCCAACATCTCCGCGCGGTTAAAACCGCGGGCAGCAGCTAGTCGTGAAATAAAGTGTTAGCTCTCGAATATACATGTAAAAATGATGTGTATAAAGATTTAAAATTGATAGCACAAACGATAAAAAAAAGTAAAATAAAAATGGATGTGTGCCCTTCTGTTCCGTACCATACTCCCCATTTGTGTCTAACGCCCTCTAGCGAAGAGCGCAAACATTAATAATTTATACAATGTTATTACGAGAGATTATATTGTACAGGTAATAAAATTCAAAACACGATAAATATAGCTAAAATTATTAAGTCGAAATTCATTGATATGTCACATTTTAAATACGTGTAGGACGTAGGTACTTTTGACATGATTACGAGCGCCATGAGACCTACTACAATAATTATGCAAAGCATTTGGCACTTGATTTAGTCAGGAATTAACTGAGACTTAACGAGAAGCTTTGCAAGAGTTGTTTGGTTGGAATCTAACCACGTTAATGTTTTTACAAGCTTTTATCTAACTTACAATGCTTCTATGCTTTGCTTTGCTTTAGAAAATGCTCCACCGCCATGCAGAGTTGTTGATCGAAGAATAATGAATGGATAACCCCCAAGAGAGCGCTCGTTAAGGTTAAATGGTTCTAGCTACCCATTCCACTTATACAATAACATAACAACAATAACGACGTGGCTACATTCTAACCAAACATTTCGGCCAATAAATCAATTTTACAATAGCAATCCAGTAGGAACGGTCACTTTCCGGCGCGCAAAGAAACACTGGTGTCAGTTCTATCATTTCATACCTAAACTAATTTTATTTTCGCTCTCTCTCTTTCCAAAGCATAACATGAGAAAGAGATGGAATATATTTTAAACCTGTTAAATTAATCCACTTGCTTGTGTCTAGTGTAAATTTAATGGCAATGAATTCAGTGGCATCTAATTTATCAAGATCGAAAGATATTTGACAGCTCTAAAACAAAATTTAGATCTGTCAGACATCTTCCGTCTCTTTCTCATGTGATGCATAGGAAAGAGAGAGAGCGAAACTAAAATTAGTTCAGGTATGTAATGATAGAATTGACACCAATATCTCACTTTCGGCGCTTGCGCAGCGACGTTTTAAGTATATAATTTTAATTAGATTTTTGCTATATATTTTATGTTAATCTAGGCTCAGAGCAAAAGCATTCCTAAATTAACGCGCAGTTCATCAATTCGATTATGAGAATTAGTTAATAGTCAGCTACCTTCTTTGTCGTCTTTTTATTCTAAACAATATACTAATATTCACTATACAAAATACATATAAAAAGTACACAGATATACCTTGCGACATACGACGGGGCACTCAGTACCGAACACATGGTCCAATTGACATACAATAACAGGTATATCGGGCAGCAATACAATTACAATATATATCACATAGAATTATTCAGCTGAAGACAATAGAGCTGTGAAGTGCGGCTACTCGAAACTTGGTTTTATCGCTTAAAGTTGATATATAACGGTCCATGAATGGTGTTAAGATCTGTCGAATCGTTGGATAACTAAGCCGATCGATAAAGTGGGTTTTATCGCTTTTAACTGTCAATTTTATCGAATTTTTCGATAAAAATGACAGTTAAAATCGATTAAGTGGGTTTTATCGATTTTAACTGTAAATTTTATCGAATTTTTGTATCGAAAAGATCCGTACTTGCGCCGCTGTTCATCTTTTTAGCACGCGCGATCCCTGTGTGGACTACACAGGGTTGGTTAGTCCAATTATCTTTTATTACATACTTGGCAAACTTTTACCAATATTATTTTTTAATAGTGACCGACCGAAAGTTTGGTTTCCGTTCCAGTCAGTTTCGGCCAAGATATCTAGTTTCGGCCTTAGTTGGCCTTAGTTAGTTTCGGGTTCGGCCAAAAATGGCCGAAACATTTTAATACTCTCGATGGGTTAGTTTTTCACCACTACCTATCTCACTCGATCTTATCAACTCTCTCAACTCTCGACAACGTGATCGAAGGTGGCACTAGAAAATGCTCTACTACCAAACATCATGAGGTTTTCTTTCACCGAAACACATTTCACATGTTTCGGCGTAGGAAAACGTTGTACATATGTTCGGAATCAAAAAAAATCCTGAGATTTCGCCCAAGTCGAGAAAGTCGCACTCCACAGAACTCGATTATCTTCGCTAGTAAATTGATCTAAAAATGTGAGTCAGTCCATAGCTACCGCGGTATATACTCGAGGGGGTACCAGGCGACGGTCTCCTGTCTCAAAGGCAAGGAACTGAGGGGGATGACCACCCCTCCGAGAAATTGATTCTCCTGCAGTGAGTCGTAGTTCCATACCGTTGCTTGTAAGCTCCGCGTTTCCACTACTTCGATGGGGAGGCGGTATTCAAGCATCTCCATGAATGAAGGATGTGAGTTCCTTTTTAAAACGCGCGTTTTCCGCTTCGTTTCTTTTGTCGGGTCCGGTATTAGGTACGCCTGAAAATGAAAGAAACTAAGTAAATTATTCAATTTTAAACATACATTAGCAATCGATGTGGCAGTAAAAAACAAAAACATTGTTGACTCATAAGATGTGACATCAGCTATCTTTGATGTACCTATTTTTTTTTTACATGTTTCTTTTTTAAATTTATAATCTGTGACTTTTTATTTTAATTATCATAGTGCACCTTATTTTGTTTTTATTAATACTGATATGGTGTTTTTGTGTAATTATGCTTTTTCAAACACAATGTAGCTATTGTTTATTGAATAAATTGAATTGAGTTGTAGAGTTAGTCCTACCAGCGGCGCGAGTACGGATCTTTTCGATAAATATAATTCGATAAAATTGACAGTTAAAATCGATAAAGTGGGTTTTATTCGATAAAATTGACATTTAAAATCGATAAAGTGGGTTATATCGATTTTATGTCAATTTTATCGAATTTTATGTATCGAAAAGAACCGTACTCGCGCCGTAGGGCGCAAGTACGGAAGTCGGATCGATAAATTTGTCGAATCGATAAACACTGATAAATTTATCGAATTTTGCGAGTACCGAAGTCTGATCGTAAAGTATTGTAGTAGCTCTATATTCTCGTTTGATTCGACCTAGCTCTATTCGATAACTTTTGTCAATTGTATCAAGGTTCGATAAGTTATATAACACATCGATAAAACCCAATTTATCGATTAGAAATGGCAATTTTATCGATCGGTACGGATCGAGTACGGATCGCAGATCGATTACCGAATCGCAACATTCGATAAATTTATCAGTTTTTTTGTTTCGACAAATTTATAGTTTGGACTTCCGTACTGGCACCGTAGTGCCTTTAAAGTTACCTTGACGTAAGGGTTGGGCGGCAGGCCTTGCGGCGTCAGCGCCAGTGACTGCGCGTGCAGTATCAGTACGGACAGCACTCCGCTCGCGTACTGGACCGACATCTTCAGCGAACCAGACCCGCTGCTCTCAGGTTCTGCCGATTCACCTGAAAGAAATACAAGTAAATACTGTAGTTTTACAAATGACGTGACGCTTCAAATTTAAAAATCTATATCTATACAAATAAAGCGTTAGTGATAGGACAAACTCTTCTGCGAGTGTCCGTCTGGGTTGTTACCACCGCTTAGCGCGTGAAGTCTGCCGCCAAGCAGTAATGTGCGAGCATTACTGTGCTCCGGTTTGATTAGCAGAGTAGCCAGTGAAATTACTGGGCTTATGAGACTGCGAGGCACTGCATTGCCGAGCAGACCTGTGCTTCAAAGTTCTGAGTAGCACTGCAATTGTTATGGGCCGGCGTTATGCTTACCATCAGACAAACGACCAGCTAGTCTCGTTACCAAATAGCATAAAAAAAGTATACTGACCTCCTTTCGTCCTTTGCGGCTCAACATCCTGCTGGTCTCGCAGTAGCGGATGGAAGAATGTGTACACAAGGTCTGAGTGAGCGATTTCATCCGCCAGACTGAATAACGAAGTGAGGAACGCCTGCACGTGACCGAAGCGTTGATCGGCCACTTGTCGGATGTTCGACCGACCCACGTGGAGGCCTGAAGGCAGGCTGGAAGAGATGACTCATGTCAATGGGGAGCCACAGGCAAAGTTGACCTCAGATGGCGCCACCATCGCTGGTGCTTGTCATTGACGTTTACTTTGAGGGTCAATGAATTAAACTATAACGAGTGAAGATGCCCGCGCCTTCAAACCCATTACATTTGAAGTGGTCACTACATAACCTAGAAGAATAATTGGTTTCCAATCATTTTTGATGAGCAATGTTTTGATTCACAGTTTCACTTTTTTCTCGTCAGAAATACCTTTAACTTTACACTGAATTGCACTTTACAGAGGCATATTTTATTGCAAAGACAATTTTTTACTTACTAAAATTTTATAATTAAGTTTCATACTGAAACAACACCAGCCTTTACTAAACTATTATATATAATTATATGCTATATTTAGTTACATATAGAGAACGCCATATATTTTGTCTCGGAAGTGGTCCGGAAGAAGACAACACTAGTCCTACCAACACGCAGAACTGTGTGATGATGATTTCGAGCCAAAGGAGAATCATGTATATGTAAATGAATCATGTAAATGAACTAATTAGTGAACTTGACAATATTTCGATATTCGTTGGTCGTTTATAACAATTTTAGTAAATGATAAGATTAGTCATTATTGGAAGCATGTCGGAGCAGCGCTCCCCGTATCTTATCTGTTAACATACGAGTATCGATTCAACAGTAATGGACGAACCGTTATTGTTATTGCTAATATCAATATTTGCATTTCAATTGTGATTTTTTTATTCCTGTATTTTCATGAGAAACGTGAGTACTTAATTTTATTTCGCTTTCACCTTTGCCCAGAAAAATTCCACGAGTTTTAACGTATTCTTCAGTGACCCCAATTTTATTATGTGACTAAATTTACATCGACGAATTTTCTTTCAAACATTTTGCTTCACTTTGCTTACAGGCATCAAAGGAGCCAAACTTATCTCGTCTGGTAGTCCTGTACTAAATTGTTACGCTAAAATGTTTGGGGGATTCAGGGCGTCGTTGAACCTTTTCGGCGGAAAAAGGAACAAAAGTTTGCATTCTGAGTTGACACCGGACATGAGTGTGAATGGCGCATACAGAACCAGTAGAGATGACTCCTTCGGTAAGCATGATTTCACTGTTTCAATGCAGTTTGCAATAAAGAGTGAAAAGACTTCATGACACGTTATATATCACGAGTACTCTTACATTTTCAGCATACCGCAGATCATTCGATCAATCGAAAAAAACGACTGCATCAGAACAAGTTTCACAGCAAATACGACCAACAAAAAGCGTTAATGACTTGTCGAAAGCCAAAAATGTGACACCGAACGTGCGACACAGCACCGGTGACGTATCCAGGGACCCACGCGGCGCGGAGCAACTCGATCCACGAACCAGAGCGCAAAATCTAAAAGCAGCTAAATTACAAGAAAAGGAACAGAAAAAATTAGAGAAACAACGCTTGGCTGAACATAAAGCGAGAGAAAAGCAAGCCGCCCAGGAATATGCAAAGCAAGAGAAGTTGCGAAAGGAAAGAGAAAAGAGAGAGGCGCAACAGGCGAAGGCGAAGAGAGAGAGAAAGCCCGCCAAGAAACCGGCACCGCAACCTCAAGCTGTAACCCCGGCAGCACAAACATCCGCTCAATACCCAACAAATACTCTGGACAGTTCGATAAGTCGATCAAGCGGACCTCCACCATACTCGAATACTCCAACACCGGGACCAGGACAAAGTACGAACGTTCAAAGCAAAGCCGACGGGACTGGCAACGTTATATTTACCAAACCAGTAGACACGGGCAGCTGGGATATGATCTCGCAGCATCGAGAACAAACCATCAGACCCACCGCTAAGATTGGAGGCGGTGGGAAACCAGCAAACAAGCAGATAGTAATGGATTTGAACTACAACGTTGGAGCGACAAGTATGGCCAAAGACAATAGCGATGCTTGATAAGTGCAGCATAGATCAGTACCCGATAAATCTGAACGGAACGTCGAACAACGACAAGTACTAGTGAAAGTTGAAGATAAAGAAATTGACACACTCAATGCGATCTGGAGACGTCATCTTTAAAGATTAAATTAGGTATCCAAGTTAGCATTCATACAAAGAATAGCATAGCATATGTAACCAATACAGCACCCGTAAAGAATCAAGTTCAACCAGAAATTAGCGATCAGCAACAGATATATAAAAAAAAATTTTAGAAATATCTTAATCATTGATCAGCATTGGCGTTTGTTTTTATTTTCTCTTTCCAACGGTCAGAAAATCTGAGGCATTGTCGGCCTAGATCCGTTGCGTGTTCAATTCGTGCCTTTAATGGCACGCTGGTTAGTAGTCAGTGACCATAAATTGCATGGTATTCTGCAAATTAATAGTGTGCATTTTGGATAGATGATGCTGACTGATGCTGTCATCTTTGGATAGCTAGCTTGGATGGATAGACAACTTTGATCGGTTGCAGATGGAGACTAACAAAACCTCCCACAACGTTGCTACATTCGCAAACCATCCAAATGTATATCGAGATACCGATTATTAGGTGGTTTATATTAGCTAACTTTCAACATTTTGACAAGGATTTCAGCTTTACCAAAGTACACTTTTGAGTCATTTTCTTTTCATTTTACCGACCATTTTATCTTGGACATACATTCTTACGTTTAGACGTTATGTTGCGGGTCTCATATAAGACAATAATTCTATGAAGTTATATAATTTAGTTGATAAGATTGTACAAACCCTGATTAAGATAGCTAATAATGACTGAATGGTATGCCAAAAGAATTTCTGTGTATTATTCGTGTGGATTAGACAGTTTTTGTAAGTTTTCTTTTATAATTTTCTACGAATAAATTAATTATAAGGATAAGGACTGTATTCAGTATTTTTGTTTATCTATCTTACCTATTCGGTTTTTTTATCAAACATTGATACTACAAATTGTCATAAAAACACATTCATTATAATAAAATAGATAAGGTTAACATTTAGATAATTTGTTCTATTTTTATTTATGTTATTCTTGGGGCGGAATTTCAATTATATTTTTTTGCACGACTTTTCAATTTTGATACACTTGACGAAAAATTATTTCAAACGGTATTTATCTCGTGAATTTTACTATATTTTAATTCCTGACGTTTCTCGAACCTTTATGTTTGCAGTGGACATGTCACCATGAACACTTTGTAGGCTGTATCATAAAACATTTGTTGATTAACGATATAGCGCTAGACTCTATCGCACTAAAGTGCTCGTGAAGTCTGCCGCCAAGCAGTAGTGTGCAAGCATTACTGTGTTCCGGTTTGATGAGTAGAGTATCCAGTGAAATTACTGGGCTTATGAGACTTAATACCTAATGTCTCAGGGTAACGAGCGCACTGCAGTGCCGCGCAGGCCTTTGTGTTTCAAAGTTCTGGGTGGCACTGCAATTGTTATGGGTCGGCGTTATGCTTACCATCAGGCAAACGACGAGCTCGTCTCGTTGCCAAATAACAAAAAAAAAAAAGTACGACCAAAGTTTGACAAGAAAAACACTTGTCGTAGGAACATTTCTTCATGTTTATCAATGTCGTATCCAGTGAGTAGTGATGTCTTGTGGTCATCGAGACGATTATATCGATATTGGGAGTAGATCTGCTCCTAGAAACTTTAGGTACGGCTAAATTAATTGATGAACAGCAAGTAGGACTCTTATTTACACAAAAAAGCTTGAGCAATCAATATATTTAATTGTTTATATATATTTTGGTTTAAATATTTATATCTTTTTTAATTAGTTATGATTAACGTAATAACGCACCAGCTGGAAGGATTAAAGTCCGATAAATTCTTCTGTTATCGATGATTTAGGAATGTAATCATTTATAATACTTATTACAGAAAACGATATTTAATACGTGGAGCGCCAGCCATACATAAACATAAACATAAACGCTTACACACTCATACCCCCGCACTAGGATTCCCTGTGTCGCAGGTGGCATGGACATACACAGATACACATCACAAACATCCAAGACCCGAGAACAAACTTTATGTTTACACAAAATCTGCCCCGGCCGGGAATCGAACCCGGGACCCCTCGCCTTGCAGGCAGGGTTACTACCAACTTAGCTACGGAGCCGTCATACATCATCCATATTTTCATTTTTATAGGTCACGAGGGCCGATGGAGTCCGAGCGACATTTTTTTTGCTTACGGGTACACATGCGTCCTGCCAACTAGCCGGGGGTTAAAACCATATATTAAAAAAATATTAAATACTAATACATGTTCCAGGCAGGTAACATTTCCAAACTGCTAGCAAGCAATGCCTGCCATTGTGGTCACACATCGCAGAAACCGTCGGATAAAATTGATAACTTACGTTGTTCTAATTACGCGAAAACACGCGAATTACAATACTTGCATATGATTTCATATTCAGACGCCTATCATTTGTTTCTCTTTATATCAGACAGTAATGGAACAGTGGGAAATCTTAAAGAATTGGAACGCTGATACACCAGATTCTTATCGGATTTTATGAGTGTTATCAGAAAGATTGTTTAAGTTTCGTAATTTGTTCTAAAAACATGTAAGACGGTAGAATTTCTACGGTACCTACTCTGTTAATAACAACGACGATATTAAAAGGCAAGCGCAGTTACAAATAGGGTATTTGACTCAATTTTTTTTTATATGATGTCAATCAATTCGTTTTCTCATGAGAATCAAATGTCTATGTCGAAAAAACTGAAAATGGAACGTTAGAAACGTCAAAAATAGGAGACAAAGTCGGGTGTATCTACTGAGCGCTAAACGCTGGGCCACCGCAGTAGATTGGCCCTGTTAAGATCCTCAGAATGCAGTGATTGAGGCACAATGTATAAGCAAAATATAAAAAATATTAAGCTTAGAGTGTATATATATTAAAAACTAACCTGTGTACTTTCGCCAAGGGGAAGTGTAGACAAATTTTCTGGTATAGCTCCGTAAAGTGTTTGTAAGAGCGGTACAACACGAAAGGAGTAGTCTGTCCTTGTCGGTAAATTCGTAGCGCGTAGACGTAGTGCTTTTCCGGGTCGTAGCGTTTCTCGTAGCCGAGACACTCTACGCTGACTAGACGGCCTTCTTGAGCCATTCTGTGGAACAAGATAAGTTAATTAATAAAATTTTAGCGCGCAACTATTGAATATACAGACTGGCCGATGCGCAGGCCTTTGTGTTTAAAAGTTCTGAGTGGCTCTGCAAATGTTATGGGCCGGCGTTATGGTTACCATCAGGCAAAAGACCAGCTCGGCTCGCACCAATGACTTATATTAAGTTATGTGCGGATTATTCACACTCGCTTTAAAACGGTGAAGGAAAACATCGTGAGGAAGCCAGCATGTTTAAGAACCACAAAATTCGAGGACAGGTGACATCCACCAAGCCGCACTGGGCCCGCGTGGTGGATTATGGCCCATACCTCTCTCTCTCTCTGAAAGAAGGCCGGTATCCCAGCAGTGGGAGCGTAAGAGGCTGATAATGTAAACGACCAGATCGTCTCGTTATCAATTAGAATAAAAAATAAAAAAAATATATATATAAAACATTGGGTTTAGGTTTGTGACGCCAGAATCGACACCATGTCGTACTTACGTGTAAGTCCGTGGTATGAAAGACAGTAGGTCGGTACTGTTACTGCTCTGGTCGCCGCTCGCCCGCAGTTGCGCCAGATTGTGCAGGAAGAAGTTGATGGGCGTGAACCTGTGACAAATCGAAACTCAGTCAACTTGTATTGTTTTTTTTTTAATTTAACTTTATTTTGTAATAAAATAATTAAATACAAGTTATAAACTTGTATTTGTAACTAGTTTCCTATTTAGATCTACAAGAGATGGTTAAAATAGCGTTAGATTGGATACATAGCAAGAATAACTCCTTTTTAACCCAAACACCTATATAACACTAATATTAAAAAACAGTAAACTTTGTTCGTTTTTTGTTTGTTTGTTTCTGCTAATATCTGAAACCGTTGGTTCGGTTCCAAAAAGTATTTCACTAATAGGAAACTACACTATCCCTGAGTTCTATAAGGCTTACTTATTTATTTATTTAATACTTTATTGCACAAAATAAATGTACAAAAGGAGGAATTAATACTATTAGTACATTCTACCAGTCATCCACACAAAGTAGAAGAAAAGAAGGATGTGGGCGTGCATCTAAACAATGAGAGATACTTATTATATTAAAACTAAATAGAACAAAACAGATAAAATACATAGAGGTCCTCAAAATACAGGTTAATCTAGTTTGTGGACCAATAATGTCACATTTTGATAACTGTTTTTATACCAATAAACTTTATTATTATTATTATTTACGATAAACAAATGCACTCATGGAATCAGCGGACACAGTGAGCGTCCGCAAATATTTGAGTGGTGAGTACTGACTTGCTCTTTAGCGAGGAGTGTATAAGCCGCGCGAAGGCCGCGGCGGCCTCCGCGCTGGTGGCGTGCGGCAGCAGCGCCGCGCGCACGTAGTTGACGGCCGTGCTCGTCACGCCGGGCACGCCGGACATGGCCATCTGAAATCAGAGTACAATCGCACAATAGAGCATTTTTTTTTTTAATGTTATTTGGTAACGAGACGAGCTGGTCGTTTGCCTGATGGTAAGCATAACGCCGGCCCAAAACAATTGCAGTGCCACCCAGAACTTTGAAACACAAAGGCCTGCGCGGCACTGCAGAGCGCTCGTTACCCTGAGACATTAGGTATTAAGTCTCATAAGCCCAGTAATTTCACTGGATACTCTGCTCATCAAACCGGAACACAGTAATGCTTGCACACTACTGCTTGGCGGCAGACTTCACGAGCAAAGCGGTGGTAACAACCCAGACGGACACTCGCAGAAGAGTTAGTGCTCCCACTAACAAAAAAAGAAAAAAGTAGATGTCGTTTGGTCGTTTCCTGAATAAATTGTAATAGTGAAAAATAATGGTGTGCAAAAGTGGTGACGTAGTGGGTCGATAATGGTTGAAGAATAAGAAAAATAAAAATACCATGCCAATTCAAAAAAATATTGCTTAGAAAACATTTTCTCAATTGAAATAAAATATTTATCTTGATTTAAAATAATAGGATAGACATTTTTTGAGCTCTTTTGAGCAAACCTATAGTGCAATTGGATCAAAACTTATGACTACACAAGTTCGAAACGCACGTAGTAGTGAAAGCGATGTATAAAATGCTCGCTATCAATGATAATTGCATCATAGCAAGTTACTTGTTTACGACTTTAAATAAGTCAAGTGTGTTTTTTTATAGTACTAGGTAACGAGACGAGCAGATAGTTTGCCTAATGGTAAGGATAGCGACTTTAAAACTCAAACAGTATATTGATCTTACCAGTTCGAAAAGACATGTGTATTGACCTTACCAGTGTCAAAAGGTCCAGTATATGACCTTACCAGTGCAAACAAGTATTCAAGTAAAATGTACATGTATTCTAGCTGTGTAATCCTTTCTTGGCCTTATTGTTGTCTATGTTGTTAAAATGTACATGTATTCTAGCTGTGTAATCCTTTCTTGGCCTTATTGTTGTCTATGTTGTTAAAATATAAATAAATTGTAATTAACGCTGTTGGATTATCGAAATAAATAAAATAAAAAAGGTCCAACATACGATCTTACCAGTGCAAACAAGTCCAATATATGGTCGTGGTGCGCCCTGACGATATTGAAGGCCATACAACACAGCTCCACGAAGTGCTGGAACCGCTGCGTGGGCCGGTCCCCGCCGTTTATTACATACACCATGTCGTGGGTCAAGACGAATGGTGCGCGATCTCTGTCACACAAATAAAACTTTTGTTATGAATATAGGTTTTTAAACTGTCACGGTCATCAAAACTTTGAAAATTATCACTAGAAACGGGATATTTACCATGTATATTGATTTGAGTTTCCGATATTTCGGCGCTGTTGCAAACGACATGATCACGGGAGAACTGAAGTACTGTGGGTAGGTGGGGTTTATGGGCAGACGTGATCATGGCGTTTGCAACAGCGCCGAAATATCGGAAACTAATAAAATAAATAATATACACTGTAAATATCCCGTTTCTAGTGATCATTTTCAAAGAGGTTTTATGTTGATGTAAACTAAACATTGGTCCAAAGGTGTATGCTAATTTAACCTTAATTAACACTGCAATAAATAATAGTATTCTATACAGTATAGTCTGCTGTTTGCCGTAAGATCAGAAGGTACTAAGTGTCGTTACGTGATAAAGGAAATGATTTGGATACTGACGAAGGTATTCTTGCCGTGACTGTACTGAGGATAACAAAATTCGTTGCACTAATCTTAGGCGATTCCTAAATATATGACACCGATTTTGCAAGTCCTAACACTAAGCCGGCGCTTAATTAGTAAGAGAGAATGAGTGCGAGTGGCGAGAAACCGACAGGGTTGAATAACCGTTACAGTACAAAAGATAAATAAGTATCAAAGTAATTCACCAACATCCGATGGATTACATTTTGCAAGATTTAACTGTCATCACGCCAAGTCCCATTTGGGATAGGCCTTGGCCACTTCACTCATCCTAAATTCTTTCGCTTCATGAACATTCATATATTTATTTTAAAAGTCCACTAACCTTTTGAAATTGCCAAACATCTGCGCGTCACCCAGAAACTTGCCGAAGTCAATGTGGAAGAGGTGACCCGAAGTCTTCAGCATTATGTTGTCGTTGTGTCGGTCACAGATGCCGAGGAGATAAGTCGCCACGCTGTAACCGGCGCATGACGCTGGAAAATATTATAAGTTCTAATAACTTAACTTATGGGTCTGTAACTTTATTCAAATTATCTTGGTAATTCCATAATAAGTCATATTTTATTTTGCATAAATGTACAGCAATATGGACAAAACGGACAGACAAAATAGTGTATATAGTGCATACGTACATATAGTAAAAAGTTCGGGTGTCGCAAGTCAGGTACACTATCCTAAATATAATTAATATTTTAATTTTAAAAAAACCTCAATTTCTAATTGTTGTTTATTTGAATTTGAATCCTATTCCGAAAATGTCTTTCAAACCGTAATGAGACATCATAAACAGATTAGAATTCGTTAAAAATACACAAATTCTGTTGCTATACAGTTTTAAGAAGATCAAATTAACATAAAAAAATGAAATTCACCAAAAACATATAATTCCCACAAAGATCATCATCAGCCGGAAGACGTCCACTGCTGAACATAAGCCTCCCTTCCCTCATCCCTCAAGATACTGCATCTAAAAGTTTCCCAAATTCAACAATTTTTTTTGTCATTCATTAGTAATTTTAATGATACCATCAGATTCTTTACATTTTAATGAATAAAAAATGTATGACGGCCAAATCAACAAAATGCATGTTTTAGTACAGCTTTGCGGCCCGCGTAGAACAAATGACGTCAGATGTTCTGTCCAATTTGTATGGGGCGTTTAAGCTCTCAATAAAGACGCCCGACTTTGACTCTCATTTTTCACGTTTCTAGCGTTCGATTTCTAGTTTTTTTCGATATATACATTTGATTCTCATGATAAAGCGAATTGATTGACACCATAAAAAATTGGTGTCAACATCCCTATTGCAGCCCCCTGTACCTTAATATAGGGCTCACCCGTGAAGTTGTCCCGGGCACGCTGGTACTCCAACTCCGAGGGGTTGTGTTTGGCGAGCCACTCCGCGATCGGTTTGTCCTTGAATGAGCCCGTGAGCCCCCACTCCGTTTGAATGGCACGCAGCGTCTCCGCTTCACTCACTATTTCGATCATTCCTGCAAGCGAGTAGCATAGATAGTACAAGCAAAGTAAGGGCTACGGTCGGTTTACACGAGCAATTAACTCAGGAGCACATTTCTTTATCATCATCATCATCAGAACCATCAACATCAATCATATCACTGGGGCATCTTTGCTGGCGACCCAAGGCCATCCTCAGTTACATAAAGGAGCTGGGTTGGCTTAGGTACACGCAGGCAGGGGGAAATGCACAATACACCGCAAGCGGGACGTCAGTGCAGGCCTAACGCCCCCATTATGAATAAGAATCAGCGGATTGTAATTTTTGTATGAGTATTTTTTGCTCTGACCACTATCGGACTTGAATTTAAGTGACAATGCGGTCCAAGGTGGTAAATTAACTAAGATAAATCTAGGATAGAAACTGGCTTTCAAAAGCGGCTGCCGGAACAAACCGACAATCATAATCCTTGATAAGTGCTTGGAGACCGATTTTAATTTTGAGGGCACTAGAAAACGCTCGACTACTATGGTGTCTGTCAGATTACAGATTATAAATATATAAAGTATAGTAATTTACCTCGCTGGCTGCTGGTTGGCAACGCTTGGAACGTAACCATCCGCAAGTCCAGCCCTGCTTTCAGCCACAGACTGTCCATCACTTTGATCACTTGCAACACTAACGAGTCCTGGCGCAAATCGTCACCGACCTGCAAAAAGGTGACCAGACATCTATGGTATGAAGTAAAGTTCAATGTTTATTTATAGGCGGAAGCTCTGCTATTGATTCGATTCTGAACATACTATATATGTAGGGTGATTTTAATTCAATCGGAATGATATCCGTGTCGGAAGTGAATTTCTTAATCTTTTATTACTAACTTCATTACATTACATTATCAGCCTCTTACGCTCCCACTGCTGGGATACCGCAGCCTTCTCTCAGAGAGAGAGAGAGGTATGGGCCACGATCCATCACGCGGGCCCAGTGCGGCTTGGTGGATGTCACAAATTTTGTGGTTCTTGAACAGGTGGGTTTCCTCACGATGTTTTCCTTCACCGTTTTAGAGCGAGTGTGAATAATCCGCACATAACTTCCAGAAAACTACATTAAACAGTCCAGATTGTTGTTGTTGTTACTTGTAGTAGTTTGTTTGTACCTTGAACATAGCAGGTACAACAGCATTGTCGACTCCGATGAAGTTGATCTTAAGAGGAAGGGTATTCGAATTGAAGTAGGAGCATGATCTGAAAAATTAAATCAAAACCTTTTGATGATAATTTAGCAGTAGATGTTTAATAAAATTATAATCTGCCCCATGCAGGACTAGTAACTACGCTAAAGTACTAGTACTAGGAACTACGATTTATTATTTATTTATTATTTATTTATTTTATTATTTTATTATTATTATTTATTTATTATTTTATTCCCATGGGGGAATACATATTACATCGTAGTTCCTATCGAAAGTTTTTTGTCCATGACAACAAACAAGAGAATGTATGCAAGTTCAGCATTTGCGGAAGTAAATCTTCTGATTTCACCTTAAGAACCTTATCAAATAAAAAACAAAGTAAGAGTTAGGTTAGGTTTTTTAGCTTTATTTTAGTCACCTGGTAAGAACCAGCAGGGCTAACATGCGCGCCACGACAAAATGTTGTCTACTGTTTTGTCTCGCTCTTTCTCTTGCGAACATGAGACAAATGCACGACATAAGCATCGACAAAATTTTGTCACGGTGCGCATGTTAGCCCTACAGGTGAGTTTATGCGTTTCGCGCGTAATGTCCCACGTGGCGGCATTGCCCGGCGACTTACTTGATATCAACGTCGTGCACGTATTTGTGCAGTGCAAGCGGCAGCGCGGCTGGCTCGTGCCTCAATGCAGTCGCCAGCTTCTCTCCGCCCGTGGTTAGAGCTCGCTGCCTGTTCGCGTCTTTAGCGCTCTTTACACCGAGCGCCACTTCTGATAATGTCTGTCAAGTGTAATCACAATTATTTTTAACAATCCAACAAGGACGTTGAATGTGGATTATAGCTATAACCAAACTTTTGGTCTCATGCGATTGAGGTCCAGCGGGGGTGTGCAAGAGTGAGATGGGCGTGCCATATTTATCCAGGATAAAAAGCAGTCTGTGTTACTCTCCGAGTAGGTAGAAAGTAGGGGGCTGAAGATTAGGAACAGCTACAAACACGAGTAGATTATAAAGTAAAGAAGAGAAAAGGAAAGCAGTGTACCTGCTTCTATTATTTATTAATTTTTTTCTATCGTATTCTATTAACCTTGACTAGCAGTTGCTGCCTGACTAGCGCGTGGTGCAGACTGGCGCCGCAAGTAGCCAGCAGTGCTCGTAGCACAAGGCGGTACCTCCACGCGGCCGCCGCGCCCGCAGACTGCTCCGCACTCTCTGTCGCACTCTCCTCGAGAGATATACCCAGGAACTCTTGTTGGGGAGTCTGGAATTTCCGAATAAAATAAAATAAAAATAAATAAAGTACTGTACACCATAATTATATCATATTTTACTGTGAACTAACTAACCTGTGGCACATTAGGCAGTGAATGAACTAGCAGCCAGAACAAGCGGTGCGCAACGGACGGAGAGGCCAGCGAACGGGACAGCAACAATCCTGTAACAGAAAAATTATTGCATTATTTTTTTCGTCCGTATGGCAAGTTTCAGGCAAACACGTTCAGCAGTTTCAGTTAAGTCAAAGAATAAATAAACTAAAATAAATCTTAACTTTTATATTTACAATATTAGTGACACTTTGACAGAATTGTTACAGTAAAGAATAAACGATGAAGTATATATAAACACTTTAGAAATATACTGTAAAAAAAAAAACAATAAACACATTTATTCCCCAGTATTTAGTGGCAAAGATTCCGGATGATGATGAAAAACCATCATTTACTATGTATAGCATCACTAAAAGACCTAAATAAATGAAAAATGGCGGGCATCGCGATAATAATTATGTATGTACTAACGTACGTACGTACTAGAGGAGCTATGTGAAACGAAAGTCTTGTTCCATTTTTATGTTTAAGCAAAACTCCGCTGCAGCGCTAATACCGTAATTATATCGTCTAACCAAACAAATAAAACATGTAGCGCTCGATTGTGTCTAAGGTGTAGTTTTCTCGCGATCAAAAGGTCGTAAGCGCCAGTAATTTCTTGGCGCTTACGCGTTTTGTTCAAAGACTGGGATAGTTGCGATGGACCGCAGTGTGGCGTAAAATGTGCATTTGACGTGTCGACTTTATTATCTGTGGTTGCGGGTACCTGCGAGCGGGCTGGGCTCGTAAGTTTCGTGCCGCAGCGCCTGCGTTAGTTGCGGCAACACTCGGCACAAGTCGTCGTCTGACAGTTCGTCCAGCAGTCGCGTCGCTGTCTCGCGCACCATCGCGTCTGGGAAGCTATTAAAACGGGATGAATTGGTATTAGTGGTGTCGTTTTGTCGTTTCACACCTAAACCTAATTTTAGTTTCATTCTCTCTCTTTCCAATACATAACATGAGATAGAGATGGAAGACATTTAACAGATCTAAATTTAGTTTTAGAGCTAGTGTCAAATATCTTCCCAAGTGTAATAAGTTACGTTTTCGTATTACGGAACACGTTATTAATTAATTGTGAAACATAACTACTGCAAGGATACCGGCTTTCTCTCAAATAGAGAGTATGGACCAGTGCACTTATTTTTTGCAGATTGTCTACTAGATTATTTTGTATTTTTACAAAATCTTCGCATACCTAACCAAATTTTAGCTTCAATCTCTATTTCTAGATGAGGACATGAGAAAGAGATGGAATATATTTAAGACCTGCCAAATTAATCCACTTGCTTTTGTCTAGTGTACATTTAACGCCAATGAATTTAGTAGCGTCTAATTTAGCAAGGATAGAAAATATTTGACAGCTCTAAATTTAGATCTATCAAACATCTTCCATCTTTTTCTCATGATATGTATTGGAAAGAGAGGGATCGAAACTAAAATTATTTATTTATTTTATTTTTGTCTTTTCAGGCAATCCAACAGCGTATTACAATAAAAATAATAAACACAAATAGTCTTAAAACGTGGTCAAAACAGGATTACACAAGTAGGGAGGTAATTAAATAGTGTGTTTAACAGGCTTATTAGATAGATAGATAGATAACACTTTATTGCACGATAAGGAAAAAAAATTACAAAAAATTACAAATTAGTACAATCGGCGGCCTTATCACTAAGCAACGATTTCTTCCAGGCAACCGTAGGATGTTTAGAGACGTGTGATTTTAAAAATTTAGACTTATTAGTCAGTTTTAGAAATTAAAATTAACAATGTCTATTGTCAATGTCTATATCAATCAATGTATTTTGTGATGTGTGTGTAGGGGGGGAGGGGGGAGGGGTCTGTGGGGGAGAGAGAGAAAATGTTATGTTTAAGGAAGAAACGACATCATTGTAAACATATCATTGCGGCTGACTGTACTCTGTACAGCTACTTACCATGGCAGAAGAAGATGCATGGCGTTCAAAGGCGAAGGCTTCTCCCAAAGCCGCAGCAGTGACAGCAGCTGCTCCCGGTGCTCCCCGAACCAGTTGGTGGCAGCAAGCAGCACGAGGGGCAAAGCGCCCGGGAGCTGTACTAGGTACGCACGTTTCTCCCACATTACCTATAACAATCGAAGATATTCTTAATTCTATTTTTTTACTAGCTTCTGCCCGCGGCGTCACCTATATGGACGTGGTATATCCTACTAATATTATAAATGCGAAAGTGTGTTTGTCTGTTTGTTGGTTTCTTGATGGTTCGTCCTTCTTTCACGCAGTAACGCAGCAACGGATCGACGTGATTTTTGGCATAGTTACAATTTATGGACCGGAGTGTAACATAGGCTACTTTTTATCCCGGATAAATGCACGGTTCCTGAGAGAACGCGGGTGAAAACCGCGGGCAGAAGCTAGTAAATTAATAAAGTAATTGAGTTGTTACCTCTCTGCAGTCGGTGGGCATCCTCTGGTAGGCGCCCTGTTCTATGAGATGCAGAAGCTGCGACTGCGTGTGTCCGTCGAGGCTGTCGAAGGCGGGCAGCTGCGAGCGAGAGATGGCCGCGTGTTGGCTGCCGTCGTCGGACCACTTCACACCCGTGTGAGTGTACAAAGGGATCTCTACAGACAAATTAGAGGTAAAAAAAAATTACATGTAGCAATCTTTTTTTTATTTGCTGGACGTTTGCAGGTGGTAAGCATAACGCCGGCCCATAACAATTGCAGTGCCACTCAAAACTATGCATCAAAAATAATTGTGCGCGGCACTGCGGGGCGTCAGCTACCCTAGGTATTAAGTCTCATAAGCCCAGTAATTACACTGGCTACTCTGCTCATCTAACCGGAACACAGTAATGCTCGCACATTACTGCTTGGCGGGTAAGTTCCCAAGAAAAGCGGTGGTACCAACCTAGATGGACACTCGCAAAAGAGCATAATTCTGGGCACAGCTACGTGGATTTTCCGCTCACACTCAACACTCAAGCGTCTTTTGAACATTTTTCTAAGTACGACTTTCCTTTCTATATTATTGGTTGGTAATCTGCTGACTTTGTTTACATTATGGTACAAAAATAAAAACATAGACCTAAGGGTGGTATTCCACTCATCAAATATCTTTGTCTAAATTTTATGACCAATATTTTTCTTTGACAGCTGCCTATTCCGCTCGTCCAATATCTTTGTGCAAGATTTCTTAGTATATTTTGCACAGTATTTTGCGAAAATAGGGGAAATTCGACTTTATGTTCTACTATTATCATTGTCATAATCTTTGATCAGCTAACGGTGCTGCTAGGTGATTTTATGAAGTTATCGAATTTCTTTGATCAAATATATTGTAAGAATAAAGGTAGATCATGGTGTGGTGCTGGGTGCTACGCTATGACGTCAGCAGCTACACCGTGTAGTCAGTGCTACGCCGTAGTCGTGCCAGCGCTACGCAAGGGGAAGACGCGGGGAAGGACACCAGTCCTCATTGAACTACGAGTGAAAATCCACGTGTGTCGATTATTCAAACCGAGTTGTCTCATTTCTGGACCTAACAGTATATTGGACAAAGATATTTGATGAGTGGACTGCCACCCCTAGTTATATAGTACACACCGATGTTGACGACGGGGTAGGGTGCGGGCGGGGAGTGCATGGCGTGCGGGGCGGGGGGGATGCGCCGGTCACACGCACTGCTCCATAGAGGCAGCACGTAGTTGCCTGACGCGAGCATGCTGGCAACAAACAACAACTAAAATATTAACAACTCTTCGTAAGTTCTCTTCTCTTTAGAGTGATATCGCATGAAACACAATATACATAATTACTCTCGTTATACTGGTTTAAGAACATCACATTAACACAATTAAATTTACATAAAATATGTAATTTCCACAAAGACCGAATTCAACGAATTTATCACTGTGCGTTCAGCACCTCTTTTGTACTGTTTGTTTTGAAATAGTTTTTATAGATATAGTATTTCATTTGTTTTTTTGCTTAATGTCAATTTTCAATTTATTAGAGACCTACCACCAGAACACCAGCGAATTTTATTACTAAAAGCTAAAAATATAGCTTCAGTTCTCAACAATCACATCCAACAATAGTAATTTAACGATAACTATCAGATTCATTACATTTCAATCAATGAAGTATGATAACTATGTACTTAAGCGCAGGTTTAAAGTGTGTTTAATTTTTTTGTGGTAAGACCGATACTGTATATATATGAAACAACAGACTCACCCATCATAATCAAACAGCTGCATAGCAGCCCATCCCAGCTCAACCTGTTCGAACAACACGTCGTTGTTCTCTTCGTTCTCGTCTCCGTTCTCTTTGTTCTCGTTGTTGTTCTGGTGTTGGTTGTCGTCCGTCCGTTGTGTGCGCCCGTACAGAGTGAGTACTAGCCGGGATTCCCGCGGGAGAGTGTTGATAGGAAGGTCTTCGAGGTTTAACCTGGGGAAATGAACAGCATATGTATCAGCATGATTTTTGTGTTATACAATACAACATAAATCTTTATTGTATACTAAAAACATGAAATTTCAAACAATGAACACGGTTATTAACAAATTACGGTAAAATAATCGATTTCATGGTACTTGCATTAGCGTCAGAATATCGGGTGCTCATCGCTTATACGCCGTCCAAACATTTAATTTACTTTTAACATTAGCACGCCTATAAAGTGCCTTAATAATGATAGGCAACCATAGACAAAAATGCAATGCTCTATGGATGCTGTTTTTTAGGGAAGCGACGCGCTCTTTTGCTATGATTTGTCGATATCGATAGTTATTGAGTCCACAGATTATAAATTGAAAGTATTCGAATTGATTTTTCCATGAAACTTTTTTATAAGCCTTTGACGTTTTTGAATTCTGTCAAACTATTGAAGAGGGGTGTATATAATTTTATCAATAAGATAGAGAATTAAGGCTAAAATACATCATTATTATTTTATTATAATGTACTTGTTGGATTCTTGTGTGATTTTAAATTGATAAAAACTTCATCATAAAATTATAGTCGATTGTTATAAGAAATCGAATCGGTAACGAATTAGGACATCACAAACTCGAGCTGTCAAAAATAAATTAAATGTTTGGACAGAGTATAATAACAACCACGGGGAACATCCCGTTACAATATCAATCAGTATACTTATTTTCGCAAAATCATTTAGTTACATACATTTGAAAATTTGAAAGTGTGTACTGTATTGCAGCTGACTATACTCACCAGGTGTCAAAGATGATTCTTGGATAAAATCCGGCGCACTCAATCTTGGATGAGTGAGTGAGTCGAGGCGCCTTTAAAGGCCGCGTGCCGTGGAATAGTTGCGCCTGGAAGAGATATTCGTCATGCGCCCAGCACAAAGGCAGACAGTGCACCGCCTCCACACAGAATAACGTTGCTTCAGAAACCGTTTGCGCTGGCACCGCTTCTGAAATACGCACATAAACGCTACTTAGGCTAAGATTCAGGGGCCTGTTTCATAAAAAATATTAGTCTAATATTCTTATTAGTCTTTTTCTTTTGTTTTTCATACATAATATGAGATAAATACTCATAATATTAGACTAATATTTTTTATGAAACAGGTCCCAGGCCAATATTCAGAGACAAATTGAACGAATCGGAACGAACTATGGTGATAGTTCTAATCTCGACTCGGCCCGCACCAATGACTTATATCAAGTTATGTGCGGATTATACACACTCGCTCTAAAACGGCGAACAAAAACACCGTGAGGAAACCGGCATGTTCAAGAACCACAAAATTCAAGGACATGTGACATCCACCAAGCCGCACTGGGCCCGCGTGGTGGATTATGATTTATGGCCCATACCTCTCTCTGAGAGAAAGCCGGTATCCCAGCAGTGAGAGCGTAAGAGGCTGATAATGCTTGCTGCTATTGCACCACGCTTTCTAGTAACCTAAGGAAGTACTAAAAAGTGACTTACTGGCTGGCGAATTAGACGACAAATACTGGTTATCCGTAATCTTGAAGTCCAGCAGTCTAGTCCTCGTATATAGCGCGATGAGAGCCCGGACGGCGTCTCTGACACGAGAGCACTGCAGAGCGACTGTCTCACGGCGCGTGGCCGAGCGCAAAGAAACTGCGCAGTACGGACCGTTGTCCGATTGGATTTCTGGTGTTACTGCGTTGTTGTTGCCCTGCGAAAAGTATTTATTATTTACGAGGTAAAGGGAGAAACAACGCGCAACTTCGTCCTTTTTGAAAATATTTTTATATAATTGTCATCATTCATTTATTTAAATTTATTCATTTACTTGTTTTTGCAGCTACTCGAAGCAAAATGGGCCACAGCTGAAAACCAGCGCGATACTTCGGTGGCGCTTTTATGCTGAGCTGTGTCCATTTCGTAGTCAACTGCCCAATTTTTTCATATCCTAATTTTAGCTTTAAAATATATGTACCTACCTATATTTTGGGCAATGGCTACAAATAAATGTATTTTCTTTCTTTCTTTCTAATTGAAAAACGAGGCGAGCAGCTCTTTTGCCTGATGGTAAGCATAACGCTAGCCCATATCAATTGCCATCGAGAACTTTGAAACACAAAGGCCCGCGTGGCACTATAATGCACTCGCTACCCCTCATAAGCCCAGTAATTTCAGTGACTACATTGCTAATCAAATCGGAACACAACAATGCTTGCACACTACTGCTTGGCGGCTGAATACACGAGCTAAGCGGTGGTAGCCACCCAGAAATTCGCAGAAAACATTGTCCTACAACAAGTAAACCAGCTTTCATTCCAAAATGTTCAGGCTATTTAGAACGCCGAATTGCTAGAACTTTACAAAAAGGATTTTATGTTTAAACTTTGCTGATTTGTCGCTATCTGATTGGTACTGAAATTATCAAACAATGTAGCCAGTCGCTGCAAAGCGATGTCTACTAGATGCCACGTTTTAAAGCCAAATGGAATTCATCATCTCAAGAATTTCGGGGCTAACATCGATCGCTCCCACAGCTTAGATGGTTAAAAGCGTCTGGTCTAGATAACCAGAAAGATATGGGTTTGAATCCCGTTGGCAGTTGGAATTTTTGAAATGTATATATATTTTTACACTTGTATACATTTATATACATTTGTATACATTTTTATACTTGTAAAAAAAAAAGTTCAATCATTAATTTAATTAAAAAGAATGTTTTTTTTATTATTGTATTTGAAATTATTGAAGTTTGTTTCAATTATATATAGAATATGTAACTTAAAAATGACAGTCCACCTCTCAATCTGTACGCCTACATATGAGGCGAAACATGATGAACCTGTAATGACTATAACATCGATGTATCTACTTATATAATTTAAAGTTGGTATAATACTCATGTTTTATACAAATAAAATTTATCTTATCTTATTTACATGCAAGGTGTTTTTTGTCTCACCTGCGCCGTGCACGCTTGTGCGAATGCATTCAGTGTGTGCGTTACGTGTAAAGTCTCCACGCCGCCGGCTAAAGCACAAATCGCTTTCACAGCTTGGAATACAGCCTTCGGGGAGCAACTACCCTCACCGCCCGTCACTCCCACGGCTCGGGATAGCTCGCCTTCTAATGTTTCTGTGGATATACGTATTACGATTATTTTTTATGCTATTTGGTAACTGGAGCTGGTCGTTTGCCCGGTGGTAAGCATAACGCCAGCCTATAACAATTGCAGCGCCACTCAGAACTTTGAAACACAAAGACCTGCGCGGCACTGGAGTGCGTTCTACGCTGAGACATTAGGTATTAAGTCTCATAAGCCCAGTAATTTCACTGGCTGCTCTGTTCATCAAACCAGAACACAGTAACGCTTGCGCACTACTGCTTGGCGGCAGATTTCACGAGAAAAGCAGTGGTAACAACCCGGACGGACACTCGCAGAAGAGTTAGTCCTAACACTAACTAAAAACATCGAATTTACTTACCAAGTAGAATGGACAAGTTATCAAAAGACAGCATGGGCGTTGCCCCCTGCGTCGGTAGCAGATCGTCTAAAGTCAGATGCGAGTCTCTCGCGTCATCTCGCTCTGTTCTCGCGAGACTGTTCTCTCTTCCCTCGTGTAATGAAAGCGTCACATCCTTTTCGAGGCGGACGCATTCGCGTATGTAGTCGTATTCGCTGAGCGAACTGCCTGGTGTTAGATATTCTTTAGCTCCCCATACCTAAAACCATAGATAATGTCTTTTTTTTTTATTAGGTAACGAGACCAGCTGGTCGTTTGCCTGATGGTAAGCATAACGTCGGCCCATAACGATTACAGTGCCACCCAGAACTTTGAAACACAAAGGCCTGCGCGGCACTGCAGTGCGCTCGTTACCCTGAGACATTAGATATTAAGTCTCATAAGTCCAGTAATTTCACTGGAAACTCTGCTCATCAAACCGGAACACAGTAATGCTTGCACACTACTGCTTGGCGGCACACTTCACGAGCAAAGCGGTGGTAACAACCCAGACGGACACTCGCAGAAGAGTTAGTCTATGTAGTCAGGCTCATTTTGTACAATGATACCCAATTTATATGGCACTAATGACAACATTGAATCTCATTACAATGGCAACTTTAATCATTTTGTCTGAAACCAAAAACATTGCATTTATCTCACGATTCTCATGAATAAATAAGAGAGATGAGTTAGTTAAGATAGAAATGTACGAAGAGACAGATTCGGCCCTGCAAACCTATTTAAATCCCGCTTTACTACCGTATTTTTCCGTTCAAAAAAATGTAATCTAGATTCTCGCCTAGCGCTAGCTCATTTTGAACAAAAATAAGTGACTTACTCGTAACATGTACCCCGACATGTCGTCTCTAATATCTTCATCAAGTGAACAGACTACTGTTAATATCACATGGTCCACCTTCGATTCAACTGAAATGACAAAAACATAATATTATACATAATGATATTAGCCAGTCGGACCATGCTTTTTGTATTGACATATGAAAAGTTGATTGGAAAAAAGCAGTAATTCTAACATAATAATTGCTTTACTCGGCCCACACCAATGACTTGTATCAATTTGTGTGCGAATTATTGACACTCGCTCTAAAACGGTGAAGGAAAACATCGTGAGGAAACCCGCATGTTCAAGAACCACAATATTCGAGGACAGGTGACATCCACCACGCCGCACTGGGCCCGCGTGGTGGATTATGGCCCATACCTCTCTCCGAGAGAAGGCCGGTATCCCAGCTGCGGGAGCGTAAGAGGCTGATAATGTATGCTTTACTATCAGGCTGACGACGGGTCCAATTAAGAACTCTTCCGAAAAACAGTTATAAACAACAAGATAGCCAAAATTTATGGTAGGGCAGTAATCAGCCTGAATGTAAATTGATACTCGTATGTTATGCTGAAAGGGGGTACAATCTACTCCTGGGAGTCAAGAATATTTGTTTTACGAATATTTGACATTCAGAATTTATCATTGAAAATTTGTGGTTGCTCATATTTAAACGCGCGACTAAGGCTAGCTTAGGCGTTAAACAGTGATTAACACAGGTTTAACGTGTTTAATTAAAAAAGAAAAAAGACTCAACTCACCGTCGGATGTGAAAGTGATAGGTTCGTCGGAGTGTGCGTGGTGGACCAGTATCTTGATGCTAGTGTTCGGCGGGTACCGGCCGCCGGACCTGGCCGCGACCACGTGACCCGGGTTCGTTTGCACATCCGAATGACTAAACTTTTCTGAAAACAAAACGTAAACAATTCGTGTCTGATTACATTGGATGTAGATTTCTTTGATTATTAAAAATCTGACTCCTGTTGCTCAACCCGGTGAAAGAGCAGTTCCAGAACATTTTGCAATTCAGGAAAAAATATATCATTTCTCGCTCTCAGGCAGAAAAATACTACTACTTTGAGAAAATCATTAAATGCCCGCTTTACACTATGCAATCCTCATATTGGGTTCATATCCAAATCCAGCCATAAAACGTTCCAGTGAAAGCATCCATTTCTTCAATGGGTATGAACAAAACATTTGTTCCACAAATACAATAATTGTTACATTGAGGCACGCAATACTAAAGAAATGAGGGTACCATGCTTTATAATATAAACAGTGACAGCGGATGCAATAGCTACGAGCAACGACGTATGTGTCATGTGACATAGATTTTTATGGAAATATATTTTTTTTTTAATTTGAGTACGTATATGAATGCGAAACAAATGACAAATAAGTATACATCTTTGACGTTAAGTTTTCCAGTAGCAAAGTTCTTTTTTTTGCCAGTCCAACATGTATTGACTACAACAAATATACTCACTTCTAACATCTAAAACCATTTGTAAAAACGCTTTGTGTTCACTATCGTAATTTCTCGTTCTTGTTTTCACTATGCAGTCGTAAAGTTTATTCTGTAACAAAACAAGTATATATACTATTACAATCTGAAAAATGTTTCTTGTTTTATCTCTCTATTCATTTCTATTCCCCCGCCCCCTTCTGTCTCTCCCGCTATTTATCTCTAAGGCTGCTAACTTAACAATCGCTCCTTCCTTCACTCCAAATATTTTAAATAAAGGCAAGATAAACTCTCTACGTCGCTTTAACTCTCTCGTCCTTTTCCTTATTTTACTATAACAAATCTTTACTGTGTCGGTCAAGTGTCGACTTCTTTCACTACAAATCATACTAATAATATTATAAATGCGAGTGTCCGAGTGTGTTTGTTGATTTGTTGGTTTATCCTTCTTTGACGCAATAAATAACGGGGCAACAGATCGACGTCAGTTTTGGCATTTTATTTATTTATTTATTTATTATAATAAGAACGGTTGAAATACCAATTACACTTATTATTAAAGATATAATAACAGAATTATTATTATATAACTAAAATCAAGAAAAAAGTAAATGTCAAGCGAAAACTAAAATTATAAGTCAAATAACAGATAGAGTAAATAAGTCAACAAATCATAAATTTTCACAGAATGTCATTAATAATCTTATAATACGTATCCATTTCTCACAAAATAAGTCACATTCAGGGTTGGCAGCCAGGAATTCATTGAGCTTGCGCTGGGTACGGCATAACGGGGTTTCCGCTCGAGCCACAGTGTGGCACGTCGGGACAGCGAAGAGCTTGGCATAGATATTCTTTATGAACCGGAGAGTAACATAGGCTACTTGTTATCCGGTTCCTGTGGGAACGCGGGTGAAAACCAGCGGCGCAAGTACGGATCTTTTCGATAAATAAAATTCGATAAAATTGACAGTTAAAATCGATAAAGTGGGTTTTATTCGATAGAATTGACAGTTAAACTCGATAAAGTTGGTTTTATCGATTTTTAACTGTCAATTTTATCGAATTTTGTTTATCGTAAAGATCCGCACTTGCACCGCAGAGGTAGAAAAATTTATAAAAGGCAAGATACACTCACAGTAGTCGATCGTATAGCTACGGCTGGCACGGCAGGTATGGATTTGGGTGGCGGAGACGGCATCATAGTGCTTTCTCGCTTGCTGATGGTGGCGTACACGGGCGTGTCACGCAGCACAGTCTCGCCATAGAGGAAGTCCAACGGATCGTATTCTTCATACACGCTATTGCCGGAACATTCGCTCGCCGCTACATATTCTGCTAAAATTATTATTGTGATTAATGTTCCATAACCTTATATAGCGTTTTACTATTAAAAATTTCGAATCAAATCAAATCAAATCTTTTTTTTTATTTTTTTTTTATTTGGTAACGAGACGAGCTGGTCGTTTGCCTGATGGTAAGCATAACGCCAGCCAGTTGCCAATTGCAGTGCCACTCAGAACTTTGAAACACAAAGGCCTGCGCGGCACTGCAGTGCGCTCGTTACCCTGAGACATTAGGTATTAAGTCTCATAAGCCCAGTAATTTCACTGTATAGCTAGGAAGCTAGTAATTTCAATCGTATTTTTAATCGTATTTTCAAACAATATTTTTGATCAATGTATTCAACCTGCAGGTAGATGTGCAAATATTGTTATACATTTTAATTCCAGTGCATGTCATAATCAGCTATTAAAATTAAGTTATTAATTGGCTATTAAAATAAAATTATTGTCAAACATTATTTAAAGTTAAGGTATTCCTTCACACTATAAAAACAATTTTGCATTAACCACTTATGTAGGTGTAACTTAAATTTATTACCCTGCAACAATTTAATATATTCTGGTAAATTATTATAAATAATTATACACATATTATTATATTCGTGAGTATCACACATTATAAATTGTTAAAAACCAGCTATAACTCTAGTCATTTGTCGATATTGTCGACCTAGGTTTCGAGCGTGTCCGACGCTCTTCCTCAGGTGGTCGTTGCGATCTCGCCGCGTGCACTCCCTTAGAAAAAACCTAGGTCGACAATATCGAGAAATGACGTGAGTTATAGCCGGTTTTTAACAATTTATGTAGCGTTGTTTCACTATGAAACTTTATTATAAAATTTTAGTAGGCAACACCTATCATAGAAAAATGTTTACTGATTATAAAGTTACACACGCTTTTAACAACAACAACGTATTAAAAACCATTTCCGATTCAAAAGCACAAAGTAGCACAGACCACTCACCCGGATTATTTTGTTCGGTTAGTAGTGGATCAAACGCCTCCAGAACACTGACTCTCACGCTACCTGGGCCCGCGGTGTTTCTACCGCCGAAGTCTATCAGATTCATAGATATCGGCAGGCTTCCCAATGTGTCAGACGATTCGTTAGACTGGAAATAGAAATATACAGCAACTAAGAAAAACCTTAGTTTGTTAGTGGGAGGACTAACTCTTCTGCGAGTGTCCGTCTGGGTTGTTACCACCGCTTTGTGAGTGAAGTCTGCCGCCAAGCAGTAGTGTGCAAGCATTACTGTGTTCCGGTTTGATGAGCAGAGTATCCAGGGAAATTACTGGGCTTATGAGACTTAATACCTAATGTCTCAGGGTAACGAGCGCACTGCAGTGCCGCGCAGGCCTTTGTGTTTCAAAGTTCTGGGTGGCACTGCAATTGTTATGGGCCGGCGTTATGCTTACCATCAGGCAAACGACCAGCTCGTGTCGTTACCACATAACATAAAAAAAACCTCGTAGAAAACAAGGAAGCTTGTAAAAAGAACAAAACACAACGGAGCGTTAAATAAAACAGTATTACTTTGTGTGCTCGAATGAATAAGACCGTGTGAAAACACGTTTGTCGTTTACTCATCATTGAAGAGCGTAAGCCTCGCGGCTCCCCCAATTGGGATGTTCCATGAAACACAAAATACCTACATAATTTCTGTCGTTGACTAAATCAACAAAATATATATTTTTAGTACAGCTTTACGGCCCACGTAGAACAGGTGACGTCAGATGTTCTGTCCAATTTGTATGGGGCTTTTTAGCACTCAGTAGATACACCCGATTTTGACTCTCATTTTTGACGTTCGATTTACAGTTTTTTCGATTTAGACAATTGATTCTCATGAGAAAACGAATTGATTGATATCATAAAAAGAATGGACTCAACATCCCTATTCCCACGCTCGATAATTTGAGCGGGAATACAATATGTACTATAACTTAATAGAATAACGTATTATGAGAAATACATCCCATGCCGAGCGACGCAGGGCAGTGCTATTAAACTTGCGGCTACATGCCTGTCTGTACATCGTTGTCGTAAAAGACTGTACAACGCATTGTGGACAAAAATTGTACTGAGGTTATGTTATAAGTACTCACCGCAATACTAACTTCTGAAGACTTCCTTGAGCTAATCCTCTCATTGCTTTCCCGCGGCGGCTCCGGCCTCACAACCGTCTGCGGCACTATGACCGTGTTATTAGGCACATTGACCGTGTTATTAGGCACATTGGCCGTGTTATTAGACACATTGGCCATGTTATTAGGCACGTTGTTGTCCTGCACATTCGCCGGCATCGCCGGGTACGTATGCCCTTGATTCAGTTGCGGGTACAAACTTGCAGGCCTCGGAGTCCGAGCTATCATATTTGTGGTGCTATAGTTGAAGGCGGGTGTTCCTATCTGTTGCGGGGGCGGATAGCCGACGTAAGGCGACGGTGATGCCATGCGAGTCTGGTTGTAAGGTATCGGTTGACCATACAATGGAGGTGCCATGTATGGCGAAGGCGGTTCCAGCTGCGGCTGGCTCCAGTAGGCGTAGTTGGGAATTGGTGTCGGTATCGTGCCGGGTATGACACCCGGCATCGTGCCGGGTATCAGGCCAGGCATCGGGCCGGGTACAGCGCCCGGCAGCGGCGCCGGCATGCCATAAGGCGTAGTCGGCGGGTACGGCGGCACGTGCCCGTACCCGTGCTGCGTCGGCTGCCCGTATCCGTACCCGTATGCAGGCGCATACGGCGGCCCATACGGAGGCCGGTTATAATTATTCATATTGGCAGTCTGTTCGGACGGGTTTAGCGCGGGCTCTTCGGTCTGTCCCAATCTGAAATCCGGTAATACACTGAACTAGTTGTTTATTATGATATTGATATGTTTATCTAAAGCTCCATATCGGTGTTTTATCAAACGTTATCTGTGCGATAGGAGAAACAGGCATAGAATTTCAAATGAAATTTCATAAAAACTTTGGTAATGCAATGTATTAGTGATGGAACGGGAACATACTTATTAATTTGTTCAATGTATTCCTTCAATGATGCATGAGGATCTTTTGGCGCGTTCTTGGATGTGGGGCTCGCGAACGAGATTAGGTCGCTGCTCTCGTCCCGCGAAGGACTCGTCCCGGGAGACCTAAGGAATGCCATACTACGGTAACGTACAATGATCTTATGAGTTAAGTTATCACAGGTGCGAAAGTTTGTTAGACCAAAATGCTGGAAAACTAAAGTTAGAGTATTAATCGATCGGGAAACAATCAGATTTTAAGTACTAGCATATAAACCAAAACATAAGTGAGCAGAATAGATCCAATTTGAAACAAAATAATCGTTATTCAGTGACAGAGAGAATGTAATGAAAGAACATTTCCGGTTACAGTTAGATACCAATAAGGTACAATCATGCCTTTCCGATTTATACAAAACCACAAATTTCACCAAAACCAATTCAATCACAAGTGATTAGTCATCAATATTATTAATTAATCTAACGCATTGCAAGCAAACTTGTTCCCTTAGACCACGGAATAAGTAGGTAATTGATGATTTTTGCGTGTTGTCATTTTCACCTGTTTTCTGTTGTGTTGGCGCGGCCTCGTGGGGGCTTGCGGGGCGGCGGCGGCAGCGCAGGCGGCGGTCCGTCGCTCTCGTCCCGTCTCCGACCACTGACGCTCGCCACTTCGCGGACATTATCTGAAGATAACCAATAGACGATCATTGGCTATCGGCGAATGTTTATACTGATATGTGAAATCGAGTTTGTATACAACTTTGACAGTCATCAAAATAAATCATCAAAATTAAAGTTGGAACCCTGCCTGCACCGCGCGAAGCCCCGGTTTCGATTCCCGGTCGGGCTAAACTTTGTGTGGTGAACATAAAGTTTGGTATCATGTCTTGGACGTTCGTAGTGTCCATGCCACCTGCGGCACAGGGAATCCTAGTGCAGGGGTATGAGTGCGTAAGAGTTAATAAATGCTAAAATGATGAGCAAAGAATTAATGGAACAAACATTTAAAACTACTTATTTAAGAAAGTAAACAAGCGCTCTATTTGTATGCTGGACTGATTAGATAAAAACAGCATGGATTGTTTTTGAGACATTAACAATCTCAACAATTCTTTATTAGCATTAAGCACCAATCCAAATGCTAACATTTTTATCGTTAAATGAAGACTCCAATCTAATTTGATTCAGTGTACTCGAGTTTATGGGTTTTGTTTTGTTTAATTTTTTTGTGGAACAAGACACACAAAGTTTCAATTCGATATGACAATTAGATATAGGTTAAAATTGACTTGTAAGGTTTTATTACAATGTTTATTAGTTACAAGTGAAACTAACAAAAGTGTGTTGATAAAAAACAAATTAAACATACAAACATGAATCATATTTCCCACGCATCTGCATTCGAATCACAAACATGCACACTGAACGTAAATCACAAATGATTATAGCATCTGACAACCGTGAGTGTTGAAGTCCGACACAAATTTGAGCAAACACAATTTACAAGTTATCATGATTACATTTCAATCATGTTTCATTCGAACCGGTTGTTGACCCTTTCTTCCTCCTGATTGGTACAGTCGGTTGAGTACTGACTGTGTTTTGGCAAAGTTCAATTGTTACTAAATGAATTGTCCTCGATGTATCAATAAAAATATAATGACTCATGAAAATTTTAGATTGATACATTGTTTTGTGTGGGATGGCAGGAAGTTTATTGCTGAAATGAGATAATGATGGGACTAAATCCCATCATATTCTCTTCGTACATCATACATCTTTCATATCATGTAGTTAAATTAGAGATGAGCTAGGTACTGTCATCTTGACTGTTCTATATGTAATATATTGTGATCAGTCAAGACCAAAAGGTCATCATAGCCATTTGTTATGGGCTGGCATTATAATTAACATCAGGCAGGCTCCCTCATCTCATTAATCATTAGCCAAAAGTATAAAAAAATTACCTACAATTTTTTTATTTGTGTATGTATCTCCCAAGGATTTTTACACTATATGTTTTTTTTATGCTATTTGATGTTTTAGTGGAAAATATTTATTATATTAGATATAATCTTTGCTTGACTATATTTCATTTGCCAAATATGAGAATGTTTTTTTTTATAATCGGGACAATGCAGTCGTTTCTAAAAAGTAATTTAAGTTGCTCTCTCTCTCTCTTTCGAAAAAATAACATAAGAGGTGGAATTTGTTAAACCCAAGAAAATTGGTAGGGGGCTGCCAATACCATCTGTATTCCCAATTTCAGGTAAAATTAAGCAGTACAGAAAAGATTTACAGTACAGTAGGTACTTATACTGTACTTTATATAGTAGGTAAGTATTATACTAAATGAAAATTAACTAGAACTAATATACATTGCTTATGTAGAGCTATGCAGAAATACTTCTATATGTTGGCATTTCCAAAAAACCCTTATAAATTACTTAATGTGTATCTTCTAGTGTTGTGCTACACATGTGGGATTGAAGTAAAACCCAAGCAAACATATGAAATATAAGGATGCTATGGCGAGCAAGCCATACTGCCTTCACTTCTGCAACACAATAGCCCATCTTGATTAAAACTGTCCACCATATAACACATGTACATCAGTGGGAATTTAATTCATTTTAAACCCAAATTCTAAAAGTGTACTATTAAGCACATATGAATATACTCAGAAAACAACACAAATTTAAGTTTACAATTATTGATATTGGCTATTATTCACCAAATTTATTTTAAGTTCATAAAATGGAATTTATACAATGAAGATAATTTATTTTATAGTAAGAGATGAGATAAACTGTATGATGTCTTCATAGTAAATGTTACTGCATTGAAAAAGATGCCATTCAGATCCTAATTCGGTTAGAACATAGAGTAAAACATACAGCATGCTCATGGATCTACATGGACTACTTTGTTAAATAAAATCATGGACCTAATCATTTTACAAGACTACTAAAACTGCTGTAATAGCTTTGTAGAAAATTAAGAATGCCCCCAAGACCTACATTTACATGGTGTAAACAATGTTACGTCAGTTACCTGTGTTAGATATACGCCTTTGCCTCCGGAACTGATCTAGAGCCAGACTTTCCAAACTGAGAGCCTGGGCCTTCTCCAAGTCCGCTTCGAACTGCAGGTCGTACTCAGACATCGCCGTTTCCTCAACTACTATCTACAACATTTATGAAACGTCAAACGAGCGTGGGAATTAAAACTAATCGGACTCCTACGACGACCACGATACAAAAACTTCACACCAAAACAACACATTTCTGATGCGACAGGAACAGCTTACCACAGTCAAATCTCCAATAGCACTTTATTTGTTTAATTTTCCCGACATGTTTAATGTTTTACACGAATCTTCGCCTAATTTTATTTTATTTACTGGGTCATCTCAAATAATCTCAATCTAAACATAATTCATTGTAGTTCAGTGTTCAACAGATCAGCAGAAAAATAAATCAGCAAATAAAGAAGTTCTCTTTATCTTTGTTTGACAAATGATGAGCGAAATAAACAATACATATATGTTTAAAATAGACAGAGACATAAGATAAAATGCCATAATGTCTAAACTAACTTAACTCGGTCGTATTGTAATGGTGACATCCATGGACTTCATTGGATGGCTATCTAATCGATTATTGTAAGACTCGATTTCCAGTTCGAAGTTCTAATAACTTTAAACGAGCAAAGCAATATCGATTTCAAGAAAAAAAGAAGTGATTATACTATACGTATGTACTGCACATGGCGATGATATTTAATTTTGATCACCAAGACCATTTGAGATAACACAAGGGTCACTATCACAAGGGACTGTTATGAGAGAAGGCGTCGTTTAGAATTATTTTTATGGGAAAAGGAAAGATAATGTAATATGAGGGATTAGCTGTTATGCTCACTCTGCTGTATATTAATTACAAACATTTTATAAATTACTTCCATGGTGTATTACTAAGAGATTTCTTGAATAAAAACTTCGTATTTTGGATAATCCTTATAACTTACTACCTAATAACATCACAGCCAGTTACAGGTTTTGTTAGTGGTACATTTTAAACAAAAAATAGCAAAAACTTCTCCAATTTAACCACTAAAACAAAATCAGTAAAGCTACTAACTGATAAAAAGTTACCAGGCCTTCCATCGATCGATATCGATATTCGATCGATATTTTCTTCAATTGGTTCAGCACATCACTAGGTATTTTTTGTTAATGTTGGCCTAATTGGAATTGATGATTGTTTCACCCACAGAGTACTTTTATATATTCACCTGTATGTTGGCAACGATTAGAGAACCCCTTTTTGACATTTCCCTGTTTCATTTTTCTCAATGGAAGTCTCGACTTCGACTGCCCAAGATAGCACACACACAAACTACTAAGGGATACTACGTAGCACACACACCTACATAATTCGTGATTGATGGATAAGCATCATTCGTGGACCACGAGAAAACAATGGAAAAACCACGATCCCCGCTTGACGCATATCGTATCGTATATTGTGGTTGTGGTTGGGGCTTGATGGAAATCTAGTCCGAGCACGGCACCTGCTTCCAGATAAAACGCTTCTACGACCTCTGTTCAAAAAAATTGTTTCACAACCACTGCGTGCTCAGTGCAGACGCCGCGGTAAATAAGCGGTGGTGCGCAAGTGATGTATGTAGCGTATTGCGAAGTAGTCCTCGCTACGAGCCCAGGCAGGGCTTCGAGACAGCACTATCTGGCCGTATTGCCGTTCTTGTCTATTTGCTGGTTTCTTGATGGTTTTGCATCATGCCACACTTGCGAAGTGATTTTCGTGTAAAAATCGTGGCGAACGACGATAAAACCATTTAAGTATAACATTTATGTTAAAATAGTCTATCGTTCCATAAACCAGTTTTCGAATTGTGAGATGCGAATATTCACTTCCTTGAAGAAAGCAGCTGCCTTATCAGCTAACAATCTCGTGTTCGTTTTCAATACCAGACCGATTAAAACAAGCGGTCACTGTCTAGTCTTCGTGTGGAAGGAGTTGTCAATAGTTTTCGCTTCTTTTCGTTTTGTAAGAGCTTATTTCTTTAATAACCAGCGAAAATTCTAGACTATTCCTTCCACACGAAGACTAGTGACCGCTGGTTTTAATCGGTCTGGTTTTGAAAACGAATTCGGCTTCGTTTCGCTTTTCGATAAAATCAAGAACTACCTATCTCTAATTTAAATTTTTATCGAATCGAACTGTCAATTTTATTTATCGAAAAGTTCCGTACCTACTTGCGCCCCTGACGTCACATGTTCTACGCTTATGTTCTTCCTATGTTAAAGCTGTACTTAAAACATGCATTTTGTTGATTTGGTAATGAACAACTGCGTTGTCTTAGCCGGTCGGGCAATCGTCGCAAAGCTCGGCTGTACCTACCACGTAATATACATATATAAATATAGTTGCCTTAGTTGTCTTGAAATGTAAAGAATCTGATGGTGTCATTTAAATTACTACTACATCTTCTGCCCGCGGTTTTCACCCGCGTTTCCACAGGAACCGTGCATTTTCCGGGATAAAACGCCTATGTAATATGCCTAAACTCTCCGGTCCATAAACTATACCTATCTATGCTAAAAATCACGTCGAGGATCGATTGGCATCAAAAAAAGGTTTCATGTAAACTGCCTATATTTTCTTGATGTCAGTAGGTACGTAGGTATAGATTTTTTCCAAAATCTGTCAATGCAGTATGCAGTACCTATCTGATATCAAATTTTCTAAGAGTTGTTATAACGTTTTCGTGTAGGTAGCTTCAACGGTCAGGGCACCTATATACCCTTATTGACTCATCCAAAAAATACGTACCCTGTGTACCTAATTAATTGAGATTTGAAAATGCGAGACTTCATCCACCGATAAAGATAATCCGTACATAATTAATATATGGCAATTTATTAGAAGAATAATTTAATAAAAGCTTGTAACTAAAGGCCTTTTATTTCTCTTAATTATAGAATGATGGTTTATCCTTTTTTTAGGTATATAGTACCTACAAAGTACAACTGATCGTTATTTTGCGAGTTTTAAAAGTATTTTATTTGCACCAAGTACCTACGACCGTACTGTATACAAAACTTTTTGGTATTCAGCTCTTATCTTATAAACCTGAAATTTTCAATTTTTTCGAAACATTCGTGATATGTTTATCTGAAGAATTGTAGCTTAACTATCGGATTCAGACGCATCTAGTATACCTGCCAGTAGGGTATTAGAATTCGACAGTTTATCCGATTTGGTGCGTCTCTTTTTGACAACTTTGGGACGGGTTGTAGACGCGTTACTGCCCTTGTGATTTCCCAGCGAAGAGCTCCATGCAGCAACTATTTTCTTCGAACCAGTCTTAGAATGTAAGGCCTTCGATATGAAGTTTTTATTAACAAGAGTGGTCTTTTCGATTTGGATAGGTCGGGGTCTTGGTGTTTTCGTGCTTGAAATTTTCTTGAGCTCATCCTTTCGTTCAGAAACAGTTTTCTTCGTGTCTGGCAGACCGTTGATGGGAGCGTACATGCTTTTTGCCTTCTTCACCTTTTTCTTTATTCTGTGTTTTTTAGTTTTCTTCGGTAATTCCATTGTTAGTATGGTTTGGCCCGTTTCCTGAACTCCAGCTGCCACCTGGGGATAAAAATGGTAAAAAATGTATTCTTGCTGATATATCCTACATTCTGTATTTCTATATTGCAGACTTTTAACTAAGTGGGTACGTAGGTACCTATTGATAGGTATCTAGAATTTAAAATTCAACCAAAGATAAATGATGCTGGGATTCGGTGGAAGCCCTTCGTTGGAAGCCCCAGATTAGTTGCATTTAGCATCTCGAATAGTCTGTCCTTGCATGCCGAGTGTGGTGCAGGTTGCAGCCAAAAGTGCAGGTTGCGTGACGAAAGTGTAGCTTGCTGTCTGGCGCGAGCACCAATCAACATGCCTATGAATCGGACATGCATGGTCAATTATTATGATCATTTAAAATTTTCATCCAAACTTCGAACATATAGGTACCTACATCTTTTGACGGCTCCTTGGCTATGTTGGTATTAACCCTGCCTACAAAGCAAGAGGCCCGGGTTCGATTCCCGGTCGGGACAGATTTCGTTTGGTGAACATAAAGTTTTTGGTCTTGGATGTTTGTGTTATATGATTGTATCTATAATAATATAATATGTTTATGCCACCTGCGTCACAGGGAATCTTAGTGCAGAGGTGTATGCGTTTATGCAGGTCTTGCTAATTAAAATTATTTTAACTTAGTTGCGTACTCATTTAATATAAAAAATACAAACTTACCTGTTCATAAAACACATCATCGGCGTCTTGTCTGTCACAAAAGTCCAATATCTTTTTGCATACATGTCTCAAGTTTTTGATCCGTTGCTTCTTTGATTTTCCTATTACAAATTTATCCACTTCGTCCAAATGCAAGGTTCTGAAAGGTTCCATTTAGTTATTATAATATTGTAACCAACCAATGAAATTTTAATTTATCATTCAACATTTCTCTACTACCTATTCATAGGTAACTAGTAGGTAATCATAAAATGGATGATGATTTTGTCTTTTAAGTTTAGTTCAAAATTATGAAAGAGACGAATAGAAGCCGCTTCTACGATCTCTACTCAAAAAAATAGTTTTACAACCACTGCGTGTTCAGTACAGGAGCCGTGGTAAATACGCGGTGGTGCGCAAGTGATGTATGTAGCGTAGAGCGGAGCAGTACTCACATTATATAAATGCAAGAAGCTATCTGGGGACCGATTTTTGAATGTCACGAATGATTTCGAAATCACCGATGACAAGATTCTCAGCGATGACTTTGAAATCACTAATTTGCAAAAGTCGTATTTTCGAAAGTCATACCCTGTATACCTATCATGCAAGTATTTCTCAGCTTTGATCACAGATAAACTTATGATTGTGTTCTATTTATTTATTTTAATTTTTTAAGTTGGAAATTGTGTTCGAGTCAAAATTGGCACTAAATACTCGTATCTATGATATCGTTTACGAGTGGGGGTACCCATTCGTAAACGATATCATAGGTATGAGAAGTTTAGTCACCCGCTGAGATTCAAAAATACGACTTTTTGTAAATCGGTGACTATCGGTCACATTCAAAAATTGCACCCCTGGTCTTTAGTTATTTATTAAACCTCCGAACTATGTACTTCAAATAAAATTACCTTACTTATTATACCTTGCCAGATGGTAGGGCTAACTATTCTATGAACCTCCGTCTAGGTGGGTACCACCGCTTTGCTCGTGAAGTCTGCGGCAAAGCAGTAATGTGCAAGCATTACTGTGTATAAAAAACGCAATGTGGCAGTTAAACAAGTTTTTAACTTACTTGATAACTCTAGGCTTGTTCATAATGTCATCTTTTTCTTCGAATTTCATAGCGGTTTCCCAAATAGTTTTAAAAAGCTGTCTACGTTCAGCATAACTGTCTTCATTTGTCATAATGTCAATTTTCGGATCAGTCTGCATTTTTAGTTGGGTATTGGAATTAATAAACGTAAATTAGAATAATAGAAGGTCAGTACACGGATTACTATTTATGAAATAGATGTGTTTCGGGGCGATGGGTCTGCGCAGTTAGGGTTTAGGACATTTTTCTGTTTTGATTTACATAATTATTGTTTAATTTCTTTATATGTTTATCATTTTGATCTAGTGGAATAAGTACTTGTCAAAATGATTGTCACAACACTATTTGTCAAAGTGGCATTATTCTTTTTTTTGGTCTGCCATGGAGGATTTATTTTGACCAATATTACCCTAGATTATAGGGCTCCGTATAGGTAGTAGGTAGTTGTTTTTTCACATTTCACCTTTCTCTTTATGTTATGTTTTTTGGTTTTCTTTGGTAATTCCCTTGTTAGTAGGGTTTGACCATTTTCCTGAACTCCAGCATGTTCCAGCTGCTATGGGGATAAAAATGATGACAAAATGTATTAGTTGCTGCTCCATCACTTTACCAATATGAGCTATCGACGTGTTAGGTAGATACTCAACGTAACATCGCGTTATAGTCCTACTTCCGCTAGCTTTAAAGAGTTCCAAAATGTTAATGTACCTACCTACAGCAAACCTTGCGAAAAATCGAAATAATAATGCAGGTACAGACTACACAGTCAACGTAAAGTACATACTACAAAGAAATGAGTTGATAAATATCAAACGTCAATATGTCCTTGATAAGTGAAAAGAAGATAGACCAATATAATTGTTTGCGGATGCAAACGACATTGTTTCGGCGATTTTAACGTTTAATTTAGCTTATTTTGACAATGTTTATCCCCAAATACGTAGAAATATAACGAATTACGTTCAAACATCCTCAAAATCCTTAAAACTGTTTGGACATATTGGATTTTGAACTAAATCAATGGACATATTTGTTTTTGAAAAAAAGTCATGACCGGACATAACAGAATTTGATTAAAAACACTGTGACGAAATAATGGCGCCACGGCTAAGGGTTGCCACCGAAGACATACTGGGGATTTGAACTACTACAGTTAGGTATTAAATAATAAAATAAAAACTATTTTGTCATAAGTTTAATTATTTAAATGGCTAAAATCTCAAAGATAAATTGAAATTCAAAATGCTTTATTATAAAAGCCCCAAGAGAGCACTTATGAAGGTTCAAATAAATTACTCTAACAGCGGGCCTCTGTAACGCTCGTCTACCAGACAAGCTTTTATACAATATTTAATGGTACTGTAATCTTGTGGCCAACTTCCGGCTCCAATATCAGGACCCTGGATATCATCTAGGATCAGAGTCTTGTAAAGACAAATCAAACAAGCCCAAACTCGATGGGGTATGTCTGTTTCATTACATAGTTCCTATGACTGCCTTCCGGCTCTATCATCAAACCAGCTCTCTGCCGTCATTATATTGCATTGTTATCCGATTCACAAATATATGTAAAATTTCAGCTCAATCAAACACCGAGAAGTGGGTCAAATTTAGCTTACAAGATTTGTCCTAAACAAACAAAAAAATGTTTACATACATACGTATGTAACATACAAATTAAATCAAAGCTTGTAAATAATACGATAAAGATAGTTATGTATTCAAAATTTATAGTAGTTTACTTAGTGAGGATATCAAAATGCCATTGTGGTGGGCTGGTGGCAGCCCTGCGACTAGTTTAACTTTAGCTAAAGTAATAACAATTTGACTTATAATTTTCGCTTTTCCTCTGCTTTCTTTTGCTGCGTCTTTATATTACTTCTTTTCCTGGCTTTATCAGGGTCAACACTTTTAACATTTGAGTCCATTTTCACTAATATAAACTAATTAAAATTAATTTAAATCACAGAGCTACGCCGAGTTAGCCATTAATGCAAACACTAATTCCCGCCATCATAGCCAAACGGATTGATTTGATTGGACGGTTGGGACATATTGGTTTCTGTTACGAATGCCTTTATGGACTTAATGTATTTTGAAACAAACCGAGGTTTTCACTCGCGGTTTTCACAGCAAATAAGTGGACATATGTGTAATTTTAAAATTCCAGAATGATTAGTTTTTATTTTACTATATGTTAGTATAAAAAAACAGTTTTTTGTCCATAGTGGACATATTGACGTTTGATATTTATCAACTCAAATAAGAGGAAGGGAAGCTGCCGTTCCTGCACTAATTCCATTTAGTTAACTTTCTAATTATGGTCATACACGACAGGTACTGCAGAATATGTTCAAATATTAACTCTCTGAAATGACAGACCACCAGCCATAGATCTCTTCCACCAGCAGTAGCAACCTATCTATTAGATAATAGCTACTTTATTGAACACTCAAGAAATACAGTACGGGAAGCACTGAACGGGCGTTCCTACCGCAATTGAATGCTATTCGAGCGCTTTTTCATGAAAGCTGGAAGAGCAACAGGTAAGTTAAAATTGGCGGTTTCATAGTGCTTCGCTAACTTCAGTAAGCGGTCGGCTCTCAGCGAAATAGCTTTTGCCGGAACAACCCCACGCGATATTTATAAAAATAAAGTTTTAAGTTAACGTTGTCAGCAAAATATGTTAAGTTAAAGCAATAAGCAAATATATATTTGAAATGTGTGGAGGATGCCTGCAAAATATGACCCCAGTGCGTTATGGGTGGCTCTCAGCGAACAGAGTGATGTGGATCTGTTCAGCGTTTATCCCAAGCTGCTGGCAGACCTTCTACTCCAAGAGGAGGCGGCGAGACAAGATGGAGACACCAGCGAAGCGGAGAAACTGGTGCTGCCCAGCGATAAGGAATATAGAATCAAGCAGTATTTTTACTTGGTTTCCATGCAGAAAGTTATAGAGCAAGTATTCTTCTATATAATTATTAACGTTCTACTTGTACGAGTAGGTTTCATTCAGGTTCAGTAGTCATCTGTTTTTTAGTTTGTACTTCGGCCTTATTAGCCGGTGAATAATATAACCACCAAGCTGGCTGCTGCCCCAGCGGGTGGTATCCACAGAATAGGAATAGAATCAAGACGTTAATAAAAAGATATTATTTTTGAAAAACCCCCGTTTAAAACAGCCGATTATCTTCAAATGAGTGAACAGATTTTTTTAATCGTATATAGGTAGATACCTACCTATACGAAGACTCAATCAAATCACTGTTAAAAAAAACCTGAAACAAAATCGGCCCATCCATTTAGGAGCTACGACGCTACAGACAGACACACAGACACACAAGTTAATTAAACTTATAACACCCCTCCTATTCTGCCGGGGTATTTCAGGGGTTAATAAAATAAGGATTGCCAAATTCTCAACCAAGCCAACATTGCTTCGATATAATAAATAATATGTACGTACTGGTTGCGAATTCTTGTTTTCGCAGTGGTCTGTAATCTAACAGTGACCTAAACGCTCGAAAGCTGTTCGCAAAGGAAGATAAACATTGCTGATGGCATTGTCTGACACACTGATTGTATGAGAGACGGCCGTGACCCGCCGTCGGTACCTACTGTAGAAGGGAAGTAGGGTGGAACCATGGTGGAATTAGCTTTTCTCATTAAAACTTGTAGATTGGATAGGTATATATGGGTACGCATTATTTCAATTGTTTTTTAAGAGCTAAGATTGTTGTTGTGAAGCAAAGTAATGACTTATATGACTATATACCACGCTCTTTGTTGTTTAGGGACCTACCTGCTTTTTATTCTTAGTTATACTTACCTTTTTCAGACTATAAGTAGGTAGGTATATAAGGTGACAACGTTTTTTTCCGAATTCGTTTTTTCCATATTCTTATTACCTATTGTAATTTTAATGTTTAATGAATTAATCAAGATTGTGATAATACCTATGTATTGATCTAAAACATCTTTTGTTGTAACCTTCAATATATTTTAGGGGGTTTCTCTCAAAGGACTTGTCCCGGAAAACGAAACCCTTGTAGGTAGGTAGAGGTCTTAGAGGAAAAGTTCTACATTTATCCTCTAAGGTAGAGGTTGATATGTTTTTCGTCTGTCCGTCAAGATCTTTATCTCAATGATGGCTTAAAGTTTAATCTCAATGATGGCTTAAAGTTTAATCTCAATGATGGCTTAAAGACTACCAGGTTGAAATTATTATAATTAATTTACTTATTTCGGTAAAAACTGAACTGAAAGAAATTTATTACTCATTTACTTATAAATAAGTTTTTTATTATTATTCTATTGGTAATGAGACGAGCCAGTCATTTGTCTGATGGTAAGCATAACGCCGGCCCTTAACAATTACAGAGCCACTCAGAATTTTGAAACACAAAAGCCTGCGCGGCACTGCAGGCGCTCGTTACCCTGAGACATTAGTAATACTTAGTAATTTCACTGGGCTAATGAGACAATTTTATACTTTTTGTTATGTAATAAGTAGGTATTATATTAACTACCTAGGTACAATGCCTACGGTAATATAATGAAAATCTGTCGCCTACCGTTTTTTAAACAAACCGATGGCATATCTACATGACAAGAAATCTAATTTGATACTTATCAAAAGCACCTTGCTAAACATGCATACTTACGTTGTCACTTTGCATGTAAAACCTTAATAAAAAGGCACGTATTTTAAGCAGTACGTTCCAAAACTTGCATTTCTAGACTTCTATTTCGTCGATAACCACACGTCGTTAACCTAGGTGACCTTGACTAGGGAAACCAGTCCGAAGAAATACGAGTTTGTACCGCAGCTCTGTTAAACATATAGGACATAGGTATACATATAGAGCCCACCTACACAAGCACTCCAATCCACAACATTCCAATCCAACGTTCCAAAAACCGCCCGTGTGCGGGGAATCCCAGATTACGTGGAGTGATAGAAATATTAGAAATCCAAACGTTCCTAATCCAACTTTCCAACTCATCGCTAGTAGCCGATAAGACGAACATTTCACGCTCAGTTGGTAGTACTCGAGACTCGGTATGACCGAAAAATGGAATGGAATGGTGGGCCCGGAATGGAGTGCCCGTCTGTGGGCTCGAAATTGGATCATCGTTCCACTCAATCCACGACGCGTGAAGCGATAGATTTGGAACGCTCGTTTATGATGGTGAACATTAGTTTTACCATTTAGCTTGAATCATCATTGGTAGATAGTGGTAGAAGGCTAATAATTACCATCTCTGAAGTCTGACCACCTTATCGAACCAATAGTAAATTCAAGATCCTACTAATATTATAAATGCGAAAATATGTTTATTGGTTTGTCCTTCTTTCACGCAGTAACGGAGCAACGGTTAGAAATAGAATGGGCCAAACTCGACTCCGACATTTATCGTTAATAACGATTGAAAACAAAACCGCATCGAGCCTGGATTTAACCGAAATCATTGATACTTTTGCGAAAATTAAAGCCAGGAAATGATTGTAAATAATTATAATTGTTATTTAGTCAGTTGGTAGGTCCCGACCTTCATATAATAAACCATTTAATCTTTTCTATTTCGTCTCATTGCCCAATACCTACACCAAGTGTTAATTTGTTAATTGTAATTTATGTTGTTACTGTTTAATATTTTTATTACCTGCCCTGCAGTGCACGAAAAAGAGCTGATGATAAAGCTTAACATTTTTAAAGTATTTGTATATTTAATATTTTTACTTGATAAAACCTAACCAGTTTAGATAGTAGTGGGGCCCCATTTTTTGATTTTCCCCAGGGCCCTTGGTTACCTAGCTATGCCACTGATGACTAGTCTTATAACTGGTCGAAAACTTTTTTAGAAATTTCGAAAAACCTACATACTCTTTCTGGGTCTATGTATTCTTCAACAATTTTGACAGAAAACAGTAGCCAAAGAGAATACAAATACTACGACAGTTGCTTTAGGTACGTCAATTTCACAAAAGTTTAAAAAAAAAGGTTTAAAGTATTTTGTAAATTATTTAGCGTTTTATGTATTTTCACAAACCCACAGAAAAATAAAACTGTATCATAATCCTAGATGAGAAGTGAACATAAGTACTGAATATCTATTATGGAAACATATTTTCTAGTTTCATGAATAGTGTGCTCGTGTATACGTTCCAAATGGGTTTTATATGAATTGTATCGAAAGAAATGGAGTCAGTCATTATCGAAGAGCATAATCCTCCTTTGTGAGTCAGCATTGCTTTTTCTGAAGGGTGCAGAGCAATATCAGCCCTGCAGTTTAATAAACTATATATCACCTACGATAAGTATTCAATGCGTATACCCACCAATATTAACCCACTCACCCTCAGAAACTGCACGTTTGCGACATACCCAATCGGATTTTTCTGCTATGATTTTATTGACCAATGTATGAAATACTCGATGACTAACACTTGTTGATGACTCTTAAATTATTTGTATGCTGTTACTTACGTCTTACCTTTGTTCAAAGAAAAGTATAAAGGTACATATACTTTTGTTGAGAAACAATTTAATATTTACGGAAATACGTGGTAACAAACATTCACACAAGCATTAATTATAATATTAAGTAGGATTTATTTCTTTTTTTCATTCGTATTTAGAACGAACTTTTCCTATATAGAGACGAAGATGGTGCCATGCCAAACGTCAAACCTGCTGAAGCCCCACCTGAGGAGTGGGCACCATGGGCTCTGGTGGTTCCTACTAAGAATCCTCACGCACCGCCACCGGTCGCGGTTAAAACTGCCCCTGGACCCATTTGGGACATAGGACAGGTAAGTTTCTTATACAGACCTATTATAGCTTATAAGTTATAATAACTTATCATATTCAAAGGTAGGCACATTGTGTTACATATATATTATCTAGAATCTAGTCAAAAAGCTTACAGCATCGACTCGCGATCTCAATGTCCCCACAAGACTAAATTGTTATGAAAATATTTAGAGCTAACGTCTTACGTCCCACATTTTTCAGCACACTTGGCAGTAAGCTGAAATCTCCCTAAGTATTAACGATTTTTCGAAACATGCAGATAGCTTTATGGGGTTAACAATCATGTCTTCACAACTGCTGTAAAACAGGTCGTGAAAGCAGCGCGACTGCTCTGCAAGCCACCGAGAGACGTCACCTTTACGGACGAACAGGATATGAGATGTGTCTACTCCATAATTTACGACGTGTTTCGCTGTAAGTGACTGAAATCCACAGATACGGTATTCCACCTACATAAATGTCCTAAAAAAACTCAGGAAACGAAAAGCGCTACACAATTTTCCGAACATCCCCAATGTGGTTTCAGACTAGTTTCAAATGTCATTAAAACTCCCAACTAGCGTCTGAAAAGTCGTAAAATATTAATATATCTGTGAAGGGGGTGTCTCTACAAAAGCGACAGTCGTTTACTCGTGAAATTATTGTCACGAACTTGGGGAATTTGGAAGCATAGCTGTAGATTACCTCACGCCACTCCGACGCTGGTTTACGGCTGTGCCAGGCTATTTAACTTTATCACACAATACCGATTGTGTCGCGATAAATACTCGCGTGCTCGCTCTGAAACAAGTTCTACGCTACGTAATAGCTTTTATATCTAGTTTTATTGTCTATTGTTATCAGGTATGGCTAATAATTTAGTTTCTTCAAGAATGTTGAACCTAATTTATCAACGTTATTTGGTATTCCATATGGTAATGGTTAGTTTTAACTTTTAATCAATTTTGTATTCCTGATAGTCATTCGTTTTACCTGAAACCCTAAAAAGACCTTTAATATTTATTCCACGAAAGCGATTGCAGATAAGTAAACAACAATAGAATGTCAATACAAATTCCACGCTATTCGCATGATTTTTGCCTTTTTATTATTCAGCACTTGTGAATCTATTCACATTGAACTTCTTTTGTCACGCAACATATTGATTTTGCAATTTTATTGGCCCTTCGCATGTGTGAAAGGATTGAAACCTACATGCAGATGTTTGTTTGCAGATAAAACCATTTTGGATCAAGCTATTGAAGACGTCGAGTTCTTCACAGATTTTCCAGAGGTATGAGATTGATCCGAGCTTCCTTGAAAAACCTACAGAAAGTCAGAAACGAACATAGAGCTATAGAAAAATTCACGGATTCTGAACCGAAGCATAAATTAAACAAACCGAGTAATTTGATTAGAACGTCGATTTGCATGTCTGGTTTACATTTGGTTGTAATTTTCGTTAAACTAAAACTAGGAGAATGCATCTAAGAAAGAAAAGGATCCTTCTAAAATGGTCACGCCAGGCTTGAGTCCATTTTCTGCAAAAACAGACCAGCTAATAGATTTTAATTTATGCAGCGGCTCAATTTCTTACAACTATTACCGTTTTCGTGGCCTGTTAGTTAGATCAACTTTTGTTCCTATTGAAAAATGTAAAATAAATATATATGTTTTTGCAATTCCCCAAAGGTTTAATCCTATAGCATGCCTAAGTGTTCAAGAGTCCCAAAGCATTTTTACGTTTTTATGATTTACTCCGTTCTTGAACTTTGTCGAAGGTTAACAAAAGCATTACCTGATAAAAATCAAGGTCGAATATTTTAGGGCCATTATTGAATCGTAATAACTCCCTTTGGGGTAGGTTTGACAAGATGTTGCAATAAAAAGTATGTTACCATCCAAATAGCATTACGTGGTTATCGTGACCAAAACTATTTACTTTTCAAATGTAGGAGACGCTCACGAAAATGAGCTCTATATTTATGGGAAGTTATTTGTGTTAGCGAAAAATGCGAAAGAATCGGCATTGGTAGAGCGGGGGGGCTGATAAAACTAAGTTCTAAAGACACGAAATGTCTCGTGCTGAAATATTTAGGCTAGGCGTCTAGCGTGAAGGGCGTTAATGGCTCCATTCGTAAGCACGATAAAATGACAGAGAGACTCGTGTTAAGAGCCCATTTCAATGAGCAGTTTGTACTTCAGAATTGCTTCGTAAAAAAATTTCCTTCACTAATTTCCTTTGGAAGCAACAATTTTAGTTTTAGGAAGCTATGCACTCCGGTAAATGATTAAAGCCACTGTTTTCCCAGTATGCGGATCACCATCACACAGCGTGGCTCTTTCTCATGGAGCTGGCGAGACGGCGATGGGGCGCCAGGCCGAGAGCAGAAATGTATCGCGCCGCGAAACTTTTAGAAGAAGCTGGATGGCCCTTTAAGAATATTGAGAACGAAATGTGGCAGCAAAGAGTGCACTTCGCTGCAGCTATCGCCAGGATTCGTATCAAGAATAAGGCATTCTCGTAAATAATATTTTATGTGGCATAATTATTTTTTTTATGCTTTTTGGTAACGGGATGAGCTGTTCGTTTGCCTGATGGTAACAATAACGCCGGCCCATAACAATTGCAGTGCCACTCAGAACTTTGAAACACAGGCCTGCGCGGCACTGCAGTGTGCTCGTTACCCTGAGACATTAGGTATTAAGTCTCATAAACCCAGTAATTTCACTGGCTACTCTGCTTGTCGAACCGGAACACAGTAATGCTTGCACATTACTGCTTGGCGGCAGACTTCACGAGCAAAGCGGTGGTACCAACCCAGACGGACACTCGCAGAAGAGTTAGTCCTCCCACTAACAAAATTCAATATCTATATCAAAAAAAAATCTTGAACTACTTTTTTAAAACAATTGTCGTGTGTACAGTATTCGTTTTATTTTAATTTCAGTCTGGCAGACTTATTGCCAGCCCATTTGCGAGAAGAACGGATATCGGCGTGCGTTAACAAAGAGACTGTGACTGGTTGGGTCAATACTTTCAAAGCCAAGCAAGTGTTATTTCTAATCTTATGTTACAAGATTTTGTTGAATATGTCGTTGACTATGGTAATCTTTCTTGCAGGAAAGTGGCATTGCTGGTGAAACATTTGCACGAATTAGGATATACATATAGCAGTTCTCGGCAACTTTGCGCAGGAGAATACAGATTTGATAGAGTCTGTCCAAGGTAGCCAACTAGTTTCTATGTTATTTGTGGCCTGTGGTGGAAGAGTAATCAAAGAGTTTGTATTTTACCAGATTTATAACACTGAGACCACCGGAAAACGTAGGCATTGGTCAATTGGATCTGGTGAGAGATGGCGTCATAGTACTACAGGTGAGCTAAAGTTGTACTAACATGGAAATTACACCTTTACAGCTTCATCAATGGGGATGTTGACTCCATTTTTTTTATGACGTCAATCAATTCGTTTTCTCATGAGAATCAAAGGTCTATCTTCAAAAAACTGGAAGTCGAACGTTAGAAACGTCAAAAATGAGTGTCAGAGTCGTGCGTAAGTATTTACTGAGCGCTAAAGCGCCCCATACAAATTTGACAACATCTGACGTCACTTGTTCAACGTGAGCCGTAAAACTGTACTAAATACATGGATTTTGTTGATTTTGGCCGTGAAAAACTGCGTTTAGTACATAGTTGTCTTACATTTTTTTATTCATTAAAATGTTAAAAATCTGATGGTATCATTTAAAACAAAAATGGGTGATAAAAAAATTTGTTGAATTTGGAAAACTTTTTGATGCAGTATCTTTGTGGAAATGATATTTTTTTTTATTTCATTTATATTGTGTTAATGTGATCTTTTTAAAACTGTATAACGACAGAAATTATGTATTTTGTGTTACATGCAACATCCCAATTACATCAGCATGAGCATTTGCTCTCTTTCTTTAGGAACGAGAGTTCTGTGAAGGAGCTTCTACATTATGTAGAGCGCTCCGAGCCCAAGCATTGCGAGGTGTAGTGGCGCAAACGCACGCGTCGTCACCGCGTTGTTCCGCGTACCTTGCCGCTCAACTAAAAGAACTGGCTGCAGTGCTGAAAGCAAAAGCGCCTGCTGCACCTGCCACTCCTGAGCTTGGAAGGCTAGTCGTTTTTGGGGCTGGAGACAAGTAAGACAGTGTTTACATAATCCATCTGTAAAGTACATCACGCCTTTGCTTTCCAGATTTTGAGACAGTTTCATATTATGTTTTCTCAGTCTAACCATTAGGACTAAACAACTTTATTTTCAGAGTAGCAAGCTACGTATTAGCTCTACGAGAATTAGGCATTGAAGCATCAGAAACGCCGTCTAATGCCCCAGTGTGCGTGATAAGCGATCAAGTGTACTGCGATACTCCAGCGGTCATCAACGCCTTGGACGGGGTAGTGGCTGCATTAGCGACTCCACCAAATTCATATTCTGCTGTAACGGACCCGATCGACTTAGTTTGTGGCCGTGGCGGAGATCTGGCAATGCTGGAGGTACCATAGACTTTGCTTATTACCTTCTTTTAAAAACCTAATAGGTTATCCTTTTACTGTAATGATAACTAATCTTATATACTGCTACCTGCCAGCCAGTGACAGTCTTGTTTTATTAAAACAATACTATGCTTAAACTTTCGTAAGGATTCGTATCACAAAGCTATTTATTGGTAGTTTGCCTCTTAAGTAGTACCTAAAGCTTCGTTCCTAATTTTTACAGGTTCTGACGGAATCAGAAATAGACTCGCAAGGGAGAGCTAGAGTTCAATCAATATTAGAGGAACAGAAGAAAACATTACGGACTCTCATGTCTAAGCCTCAGGTGAGCTTGAAAATTTCAAGTTGAATAAATAAATAAATAAATAAACGCTTACACTCATACCCCCGCACTAGGATTCCCTGTGTCGCAGGTGGCATGGACACACACAGATACACATCACAAACATCCAAGACCCGAGAACAAACTTTATGTTTACACAAAATCTGCCCCGGCCGGGAATCGAACCCGGGACCCCTCGCTTTGCAGGCAGGGTTACTACCAACTTAGCTACGGTGCCGTCGAATACAGAATTTGAATTGTTTTGTGTTGTCATTTATGATAGGTAAAAAGATACAATATGTACAACACACTTACAATATGGGTCCTAAAATACCAAAGCTATTCTTGATAGCGCTCTGTCTGGGTTTATGGCTGTTCGGGAAATTACCTATGAAGACACAAGTGCTGCTCACTTTTCTTGTACAGTTGTACGTTATGGGTGTAAGGACATGATGTTGATATGCCGATCGTAATATACACAGTTACAGTTTGTTGATTAACCGACAAAATTGAATACACTGCAAAAAGCTTCGTTGTTGCATTTCTAACGAACAATTCTTACGTAGCTATTACATGTTTAACATTAACTTCTCAAAATTATCATTTTAAAGTCCACGTTATCGGACTGGACCTCATTGTGTAGTGTGGAAATCGATATAGTTCAAAGTCAAGTAAGTAGTAAGCAAACGTACGTTTGCTTGAGCGGCTAGGCTGCCCCTAAAAACGAAATCAAATTCTCGTGTCAGCACAACGAGCAAAACTCGGTTTTTTCATTTCAAAGTTTATTAAAAAATAAAATCATTTTTAAGTCAGTTATTTACGCACTATCCTCTCTAGTGTAGACTATCTCTGAAATTTTCGTTCATCGTTCTTTAGGCGTTCTTTAGCGATGTTATTTATTTTCAGATTCAGATGATTTTGTACGAAACACATTCAGCATTGGAGGCGGAAAATCAGGCTCAGGTTACGCGAGCGGTTGCGGAATCAAATAGATTAGCGAGAGAAAGGCATGCTCTACTGAAGCGAAAGCATCGTCAGCATGTTAGTCGACATATTATTTCATTAGCATTTACAAAATATTTTTTATCTATTTAGCCGAGGATTAATTTAAAATATTTTTGCAAGTATATCCCTATTGTTTGAAATTACGCTTCGATATAACAAGTTTAGCTTACCTACTTCTTTATATTATAAGCTTGAGGTATTTATCCCCAGAGTCCACAAAAGCAAGCGGTAGACCCAACAGCCACAGATTCAGGAACAACTTTGGAGACCAATACATCAAACGAAGACTTGGAAAAGGATGAGCAAACAGAAGACTCGGATCTTTCACCAGCGCGACGACCCTCAGGCTCTCCACAGAGTAGAAGTAGACCTCAAAGCGAGGATATAACGTTGAAAAAGCGAGCGGAAAGTCTCGACGTCAGTTCTCGGCCGGGAACAAATAAAGCAAGACCTATCCCGGGATTACTTCAACCGGACGTAGACGCCATGCCTAGAGACCCTGATCAAGACAACCCAAATATAAAAGTAGGTTAAAAATATTTAACTAAGTCAAGAAGACTATAATTCAGGTGTGGCTAGGTAGTTGTGGGAGATATGATGCCGTATGTATAATCTTTATTGTTTCAGGTCCCGAATTGCGATCTGTTTGAAATAGGGTCTCTACCAAATCTGGGAAATGGTTTAGACATAAATTACATTTTAGATAGAGACGGTTGTTACCTTGGCCTTATTCAGCGGAAGGTAAGTGCGCGAAATTGTATTCTTGAAGACTACAAAAGAAATACTGTTTCAAACTTTCACGGTTATTTACTAATTCATACATTGTAACGGGATATTTACCGTGATTATTATTGAGCAATGAGCTCCCTATATTTCCGGAATACTCTTGTATATTTCGACGCTGTTGCAAGCGTCATGTTCACGGGAATACTCCCGTATACTTCGACGCTGTTGCAAGCATCATGTTCACGGGAATACTCCCGTATACTTCGACGCTGTTGCAAGCGTCATGTTCACGGGAATACTCCCGTATACTTCGACGCTGTTGCAAGCATCATGTTCACGGGAATACTCCCGTATACTTCGACGCTGTTGTAAGCGTCATGTTCACGGGAATACTCCCGTATACTTCGACGCTGTTGCAAGCATCATGTTCACGGGAATACTCCCGTGAACGGGACAGCGTCATAATATACGGGAGTATTCCCGTGAACATGATGCTTGCAACAGCGTCGAAGTATACGGAAGTATTCACGTGAACATAATGCTTGCAACAGTGTCGAAGTATACGGGAGTATTCTCGTCAACATGATGCTTGCAACAGCTTCGAAATATCGGGTGCTCATGGCTCCATATATAATAATCACGGTAAATATCCCGTTACAATGTGTGAATTACAAAAGAAATGCTTGATGGTTCGCAAAAAAGTCACTTAACTTCCGGCTGCCTGCAGGAGATCACCCGTCTAGATGCCAAGTATATGATCCGCGTGGCCGAGGAGCGCGGGCTGTTCGGTGCCGGCGGGCCCGCGCAGCCGCCGCCGCGGCGCAAGCGGCCCGAGCACGCGCCCAGCGAGACTCGGCGCCGGAAACGCAAAAACAGCGGGTTCGAGGTGACCACAATCTTTAAGAAACATGAATTTTGGTTTGTCGGCTTGTAGCCTTTACAGATTAAGTTTTGACCGTCATCTCTTCTGATGATGTGGTGGTGGAGGTATAGTCGTACATCGACAACCCCTAAAACAGGATTTCACTTTTAGGTACAAGTTCAATTTAATGGTCTCTTTTTATTACGGCCTAAAACCTAGCCTGTAACCTATTATCATCTATTCTGTGGCAGTAGTAGTTTTACCATGGTCTCACCTGATAGGAAGAGACAATGCGGTCGAACGTGTTGCACGCTTGCTCAGCGGCGTAGATACCAATTCACTCTTGCCTTGAACACGCCAAGGTTGTATTTTCTTTAATTTTTGGCTTACGTTTCACCACTATCTTACCTGGTGGTAAGCGATGATGCGGTCTACGATGAAATGCGCTTGCCTCGAAGATACCTATACACTCGCGCTTTGATAAAGCCCAGGTTATAGCGAACGGGGAACACAGACTCGGCTAAGGAGTTCCACTCCTTAGCGGTACCTACCTACGCATAATAAATGCAGAAGCGACACTCTTCGTGCTTAAGGGTGAAATATCCTCCCAGTAACGACGGCACTTCGTCGTAAGCTGAGCCATCCCAGAGATGAGAACAATGCTTCACTCATGAACGAATATTTTATTTATTTCCATAATCCAATAGTAAGAACATAAAACTTATGTGGTACCTACGTAAAATAATCTTATAACATGGCCAAAACAGGATTACAATAATAATGGTTACATAATTATAGATAAAGTGAAAGCTGTGTTCCAAACATTAGAAAAATGTGTGTACGTGGTAGATATGTACATTATTTATTTATTATCTATCTACTATTGTTATTGTGTTCAGACAAGATTTATACAATTTTAATTTAATATTTAATAAGTAAAATCTAATAGGATCGATGCAATTTTTTATTTCATTTTAGGACATTTTTGGATACTTACATGAAATAAATCTAAACCAGAGTAGTAATGCTTTTTGTATGTTCGGGTAACACGACACAAGACGGAGTTTTGCGCATAATTCGTATTAGCGCGAGGGACGTGGGATAGAGGTGTGTGGCGTGTTCGATAAGACGGTACACGAAATTGTATATTTCTAAAAGCCTATTACTATCAATTTTCCCAGTTAAAATATCTTGTAGTAATACTACGTCATACTGCCTACGCCTTAGTTCAAGTGAGTCAATTCGAAAGTATTTGCAGGCTTCAGGATTGTAGAGGTGTTGCCTATTCTGCCGTTAGGTGGAGCGCGTGTCAGCGCCAACGTACGCGTCGTTGTCACGCTCGTCTCGACGCAACTCCGAGTCAGCGGGTGCGGTCCCGCACAGTGCGTGCTGCGAGCGACACGCGCGCCGCCACGCGGCCGCCGCGGCCTTCACTGTCGCCGCTTGCACTTGCGACGCTAAGCACAGGTACCGAATTTTAGGTGAAGGCTTACGTTTGATTCTTATATCCGTCATGCAGTGCAAGTTCCGATCTTTTCGATAAATAAAATTGTCAGTTCGAGTTCGATTAAAAATTTAAATTAGAGATAGGGAGTTCTTGATTTTTTGGAAAACGAAACGAAGCCGAATCTACTTTCTTCAATATGAAGTGAATATTCGCATCTGACAACTGGAAGACTGGTTTATGGAACGAAGACATTTTAACGTAAATGTGTAAATGGTTTTATCGTCGTTCGTCACGGTTTTCACACGAAAATCACTTCGCGAAATTAGTTATTCTGTCAATGCAACGACAATTGAACGTCATTGTGTAGGAAATGCAATCGATAACAGATTACAAGTAAAACTTGTCGCCGTCGCAAAACTAGTTTCGAATAATACTTTTCGTTCTCTGGAAAAAGATTGTTTCGTTTTCGACAAAAATCAAGAACTACCTACCTATCTCTAATTTAAATTTTTATTGATTCGAACTGTCAATTTTATTTATCGAAAAGTTCCGTACTTGCGCCAATGGTAGAAGTATTCAGTCACGCATACTCTATATTATTATTTTTTCTCTATGGCATACTGACATAAGTGTATTCTCCTAGAAATCAGTACCGTCGTGCATCGGCCGAAGCCGCGATGTCCCCGGCGCAACTCCCCGCCCCGCCCTGCCGCCGCCCCTTCCCTGTCGTCGTGCACGAGTTGCGCCTCAAGTCTGTGCTATCACAACAGAGTTCCTTCGCTTTGACATCTACTTAGGTATATCTTAGGTAAAACATGCAAAACCAAATTTCCCTGAAAGGCTAAATAGGAAAAAAAATGATTTTCTAGTAACGCCCAGAAATAAACAAAATATTGCAAAATATTCTAAAATAAAAGAGCCGCTGAAAGACCATTCTGTCGACACGCGTTATATACGAGCGGCGCGAGTACGGATCTTTTCGATAAATAAAATTCGATAAAATTGACAGTTAAAATCGATAAAGAGGGTTTTATCGATTTTAACTGTCAATTTTATCGAATTTTATTTATTGAAAAGATCCGTACTCGCGACGCTGATTCGGTTAAGCAATAGGCACGAATCGAATGCGACGTTATCGTTGTAACATTGTATTACAATAGTATTGCTTTAAAGTTTTTTGACTAAGCTAAACCTCAAAGCATTCTTCGATAAACTAGACTAGATAGGTAGTGGTGAACAGTTCCTAATATTTTTGTGTTTTTACATTTGTAGCCATATTCGTAGTTTATAATAATTTTTAACCATTAATAAAATATCTTACCCTACCGCAGCGTTTTATTGAAACTCCGTTCTATATAAATAAACAAACTTTATTTAAACGATACAAATACACCATCATGGATCATACAACAATACTCTTTATGTCATTTGTTCATGTCGGTTAGAAGCGGTCGCGGTCGTCGCGAAGCGCGTTAAAGCATTCCGAAGCCTTTCGAATAGCTGATCGCTTTCATCAGTCTGTCTTGTAGTTTCTCTTTGCTCTCGTATTCAGGCAGGAGAAGCACATTGAAGCAAGTGTGGGCAGTGGGCAGGCGGTCGCAGTCCGGTCCGTTCCTTGCGATAACAAGCTTCAGGTGGGCGAGTCCACCCACCGGCACGCGGTCGGAGCCAGTGGTAAACTGAAGCAGCTTCCTTTTGTCGTCTAAGGCCAGACTATGGACAATGCTCCAGAAGTCTTTTATCGTTTGCGAATCAAGCGTGTACCCGCCGTCGTACTCTGTAGACTTTTCTAGCTCGTTGAAATCGAAGTTCTGAAAGAGTAAGGATTTTCATTGTTTTTAGATGCATTTGGGGGCTATGCTGTAGAACAATTTTTTTTACAATCTATGGGAATGACATTGTAGTGTGAGATGTCACGTGACTATTTTTAATTTGGTCTAAGCTCTAAGCTAATTGGTCATATTGGCTTTTTACTCTATGGTATTAGCGTTAGAGTGAGCGGAATACCATAGCATCGAGTGTTTTTGGGCACTCGACTCATGTGCTGAGATAAATCCTTTTTGGCGCCGCCACCGTACAAATTTTTTTTAACGGGCTATATGCCTTTTTAACTAGCTAATACATAAATAAACACTACATCTAACCTAGTTAGCTACAAAAACAGTTGCATAATCTGCAAGCCCTAGTAGGCCTCTATAGATAATCCAAATGTTCTAGCCCACTACCGGTTGGAAGCATACCCAGCATACCGGCGGCATTGCTTTGTTGAACCGCAATGAATGTTTTGTTCCAATATGACTTTAATCTTTGCGCGTCAAATAAATGATTTTTCTTTCTTTCTTATTATCTCTATGGGTATACCTTACTGCCGCAGACCAGCATTTCAACCTCCTCCGGTCGGAACAGCGCGGCCAGCGGGCTCTCGTCCGTGACCATGAGGAAGCCGCGGCGGAAGGCACGGAACTGTGTCTCCACCGACTGGTTCAGGAGGAAGTCCGCATACAGCTCGATAAACTCCTGGAACAATCCGTATGGTCCGTTGAGTGTATACCCTGTTCCATAATCTTAGATATTTTTTGTAAACAAAGAACTGTCGCGAAAAGTTACAGTCAAAGTGACACGCCAGTTGCCCAAAACATTTTTCACTTGTGCAAAATAATTTTGTTTCTATTTCCCCCGGCTTTGCTCTCGCGCGGTACAATGGGGAGGCACAGGCAAAGCTAATCTCAGATGGCGCCACCTCCGCTGGTGCTTGTCATTGATGGTTACTTTGAGGGTTATTGAATTAAACTATAACTAGTAAACATGCTCGCGTCTTAGAAATCATTAGATTTGAAATGGTCACTACATACCCTAGAAGAATAATTGGTTTCCCGAATAGATCCGTACTTGCGCCGCAGATCTAATATATGGGGCTACGGCTGCTTAGCAAAAAAAGTATTATTTTTATACTAATAGATAACGAGACGAGCTGGTCGTTTGCCTGATGGTAAGCATAACACCGGCCCATAACAATTGCAGTGCCACCTAGAACTTTGAAACACAAAGGCCTGCGCGGCACTGCAGTGCGCTCGTTACCCTGAGACATTAGGTATTAAGTCTCATAAGCCCAGTAATTTCACTGGCTACTCTGCTCATCAAACCGGAAATCAGTAATGCTTGCACATTACTGCTTGGCGGCAGACTTCACGAGCAAAGCGGTGGTAACAACCCAGACGGACACTTGCAGAAGAGTTAGTCCTACCACTATGTTAAAAACATACATATCATCAGACAAAAAAAACATACAAATAAAAATGATTAAAAAAGTTGCTAGTAATAAATAACAAAAGTACCTATATTATGTAAGCTACAAAAAACATACTTACAGGATTCCAGTCTGCCAAGTCTTCAAAAGAGCCCTTCTTGCCCATTAACTTCCTATACACAACCATGGGGAAATTGACCGCGAGTATAATATTATTGTATATTGCTAGGCCCAGCACTATTCCGATCAGCGTGAACTGAGCTTCAGTCTCAAATGACGTGGGGTTGAACCTGGAAGTTAGATAAATAGACATCATATTACAGTCATGTTGGGTATCTTTGAATTTCCTTGTAACTTTGAATACCACGAGTTGGAAGATTCTTTATTTATTTTTTCTCAAAATACTTTTCATCAAAAACATTGATTGATAATTGCGTGAAACGGAAAGACCAAATATTCTGAGTGTTAAATGTGTCATAAAATTGACAGCTGTCAATGAAGTTTTGTAATGTTGACAAGTTGATTTAATTTGGCAGAAGCAGTAGTATGCAAGCATTACTGTTTTCCGGTTTAATAAGCAGAGTATACAATGAAATTACTGGGCTTATGAGACTCAATACCTAATGTCTCAGGGTAACGAGCGCAATGCGGTGCCGCGCAGGCCTTTGTGTTTCAAAGTTCTGAGTGGGAGTGATGAGGCAAATGACCCACTCGTCTCGTCATGGATTAGTATAAAAAAACCTGTATTCAGAGACGATTCTTAGCTCGGATTCACGCTTCCATTTCTCAAAATTGTATAGAAATTTGACACATGGAAGCAAGAGTCCGTGCTTAGACTCGTCTCTGAATCTTAGGCTAACACTGCCTCGACTGCATCTGCTAGGTTTGTGCTCCTCAGTCAACACCATAATCTAATCCAATCATCAAGACGCTTGCTAAACCTGGTGTATTACGGCAAAATCCTCTCTCCTTAGGGCAGGCTAATTTACAGCAGTGGGCCTTTGACTCACCAGACAGTGTGCGAGTCCGGCTGCTGCGTGAACATCCCGTAGTCAGGGTTGAAGATCTCCTCGACAATAAGTTGGAAGAACTCCTTGCTGACGCCGCCCTCGTCCACCCCCTGCTCCCCTTCAAACTCCACCACCAGCTGCTTCTTCAGATCCAGCGCGCGCTCCATGGCTACCATTTCTAGCTGAAGAGGGTAGTGGAAACTTGATTATTTGGAGCCATCTGTATGATCTGGTGGATGCACCATTTAGCAGTAAGCGTTAGGTTATCAATAACAAGGCGTTAAGGGATGCGGAGACGAGATTAAGTTAAAAAAACTATTAGCACACCAAAACTGCAAGATTTTTGACTAATACACTACAGCACAAATGTCAACTGTGTATGTGTGTCAATGTCAGCTTACAGTACAAATATCCGGATCAAATGCTATCTATTCAAGTGCAAGTGAAATGCGAAGTGACGTCACGCGCCTTGATTGGCGTTTGTCGACACGTAATGTTGGCATTTAAAAGGTATATTCTAAAAATTAAAAATAAAATTCAATCCTTTTTAGTTTTTGCTTATTTCTTATTTTAGTCCCAACTCCCACAAACTATGTTGAAACAAAAATCAAGTTATAGTGTTACTGTGGTCCGACACCCTACTGATCCTGTATCTTACAAAAATCAAAACATTTTACCGGATCAACTGAGATTCACATCGGACACTACTTACAAGGTGGTAGGACTAACTCTTCTGCGAGTGTCCGACTGGGTTGGTACCACCACTTTGCTCGTGTAGTCTGACGCCAAACAGTAATGTGCAAGCGTTAATGTGTTCCGGTTTGATGAGTAGAGTAGCCAGTGAAATTACTGGGCTTGAGACTTAATATTTAATGTCTCAGGGCAACGAGCGCACTGCAGTGCCGCGCAGGCCTTTGTATCAAAGTTCTGAGTGGCACTGAAATTGTTATGGGCCGGCGTCATGCTTACCATTACGCGAACGACCAGCTCGTACCCTTACCAAATAGTTAAGATAGATAGATAGAAAATTCTTTATTGCACAATCATAGTTGAAGGTACATAGGCGAACTTAATGCTATAAAGCATTATCTTCTAGTTAACCTCGGTGTAATGTGGTGATTTTACAAGGTAGTACAGATCATAGTTATTGGATAAGTAAATTTGTATGGAGAAATAAAATATGTGTACATACAAAAATACAAATATAAGAAAACACGAACCAATCTAATAGCATAAATACATATTATATATATCGGAGCAACGACGTCACAGGCGAGCTTCATGGACGGTGTAAAATGACAACAATCAAAACATGTTAACTTTGGTTTACTAATTAACGTTTAGAACCATAAATTACTCATTGGATTGTTAATAATTTCACTTAAACTTTGATTAACTAATTAATGTTTGTGAACCATTAATTACTCATTGAATTGTTAAAACTAGACAAATGATTGTAAAACTGAACAAATTCACTGTAAACACAATTTTTTAAAAGATTGCCGACAAGTTTCTTGCCCATTCTTCTTGTACGGCCTATTACTTGGAATGGGCGCCTAGAGTCATTTATTTTAACTATCATGAGTGCTCTCCTGGGCCCCATGTTAATAAAAAGTAATGAATTTCAATTGAAGATTAAAATCTAAAGTAGAATGACAAGATCTAACAAGTTTTATAAAGATTCTTTGTCACAATCTGTTTTGCTATAAATACGAGCGACCGACTGTTGGAAAAAGCAGTATTGCGCCTACCGTCGGACCGTTCAGATCTCCCATATAACTTTGCCGCAATAAATGGTTGAGATAAATGGAGCTACTTCGTGTTTTCTTTCTACGAGGGGTGAGCGGTCACCATGATGCTGAAGATGTTGACGTCACCGGTGGTGACGTCACCGTTTTTTAAAAAGACCCCTGGACTCGCCGCCCCGTCATCAGAAGTGGGATTGGAACGGAACAACCTAGCTTTCCAATCCTAGCCTTCTCACCCGCTTGTCACCTGAAGTACCAGCAAAGATGAAGTGGGATTGGAACGGAACAACCTAGCTTTCCAATCCTAGCCTTCTCACCCGCTTGTCACCTGAAGGACCAGCACAAATGGGCAATGCAGCCGAGCCCAGTCGCAGCAGAGGTCCCCACATCGGACACCAGCTCCTGAAGATTATGCTGACACACCACCGTATTGGCGAGAGATGACCCATCACTACCAGCTCCTGAAGATTATGCTGACACACCACCGTATTGGCGACAGATGACCCATCACTACCAGCTCCTGAAGATTATGCTGACACACCAGCCACGTCCGTGGTATCAACACGAACGGGCCAACACGTGCAACCAAACCAAGAAAAAAAACGATGGAGACATGACATCAGAATACAGGTGAATCGTAACTTTTTCTACCATATTTTAACTTTAGACTTGCATGCGCATAAACGCAACTTACAACTTACAAATAATCCAAGAGATTACTTCTAATTTCACGAGATTTCTTAGTTTCTTGAGTTTTATTTTTAAAAGTTTTTCACGAGATACCCACAAATACCAAAAATCTACGAGTTATCCGTGTGCTGTCCGCGAGTTATCCCGAGGTATCCGCGAGTTATCCCGGGCAATCCACGAGTGATCCGTGAGTCAATCCAAGTGATAGCCGTGAGTTAATCCAAGAGGTAGCCGTGAGTTAATCCAAAGAGGTGGCCGCGAGTTAGTCCAAGAGATGGCCGCGAGTGATCCGTGAGATGTCCGACGAGATATCCGACGAGATATCCGGAGATATCCGATGAGATTGTCACGCGATTTCCACGAGATATCTACGAAAATCCATACCTAGTAATTCTAACCCAACTTAATAAAAAGGCCTCCAAATCTTTTCAAGTATGGCAGTGTCTTTAATCGACATCACAATTCTTAATTATTATTATCGCTGATTATTTGTCTTTGAGGTATTTTTGTGAATCTTGTGCAATTTATTCAAGGCGAAGTGCCTGTTTGTATGCTAGTTTGAAAACTTAGTGGCACTGGCGTTCATTAAGTTCTTTCTATTCCGGTACGCGTAAATACGCGATGTGGTAGTTATCAAAATTCATTGACGATACTGAGCTTTCATTGAACTAGATTCGCAGCGTTAGCAACAGCGCGGGGACTGTTACGGATAAGTGATATTCGGTTAACAATTCGGGATCCGAATTATAAAACGTAATAGTTTTGAATCGTCTGTAACACTGTACAAATTATTTCATTCCTTGTGTACCCTCTATATTCGTCATTTTAAATTATTTTATTCCTTGTGTACCCTCCATTCCCGTCATTTTCAGAGCCTCTGCGGACCACGGTCATAACAATAAGGCCCAGACCGCAGCATCGACCTGTATCCCATTTCCTTTAGAGCCTCTGTGGACCACGGCGTACAAGACCGCCCAGACCACAGCAACATCCCTGTCTCCCAGTCTCCATGTCTACGAGAATTTAAAAATCATGCAATGATGCGTGGAGCATTTGCATTGAACCTATAATAAATCTATTCATGCAATGATGCGTGGAGCATTTGCATTGAACCTATAATAAATCTATTCATGCCATGATGCGTGGAGCATTGGCAAAAACAAATACACACTCTGCTCACATTCCCTTGAGCATCAAATTTATTTACGTTTAACTACGAATGTTTTGCATGTGAACTGTTATGTTTACAGAATATTATTAAGAAGGTACTAAAAGTTGGCTGATAATTTTGTTACATGAATATGGTTTCACTCTAACATAAAGTTAAATCTTGACAATATGGAAATTAAGCAATGTAGCTTAATTTATGCAGTGATGAGAAACAAAGTTAACAGCTAGTGTACCGGTGTACGGATACCTACCTCAAAACCAAATTTCTAGTTTTCAGAAACACCGTGCCTGGTGCAGAGCGCGCACCACCTGTCAGAATGGCCGAGTCGGCGCGAAGCGGGCTACGTCTACAGTGTTGAGCAGGGCAATAGGAAACATAACATGTTTACCTACTTTGATTAACTAAATGTTTACCTACTTTGGTTAGCTAAATAGTTTGCTCATTAGATTGTCGAAACTAGATAACTTCACTGTAAAGATAATTGATCAAAGAAAAGAAAGCAAAAAGAAAGAGAAAAGGAAAAGAAAAGACAAAGAAAAAAAAAAAATTTTCGTTTCTCTTTAAAATGCAAACTATTACTCTTGCAAACTTAACTGCAAGCAACGGTGGTTGCTTACAGATACCAAACTCAGAAGGAAACGTCTCATTGTTTCAGAACATAACTGGACTGGTGCAGAGCACGCACCATCTATCAGAATGGCCGTATCGGAGCAACGACGTCACAGGCGAGCTTCATGGACGGTGTAAAATGACAACAATCAAAACATGTTAACTTTGGTTTACTAATTAACGTTTAGAACCATAAATTACTCATTGGATTGTTAATAATTTCACTTAAACTTTGATTAACTAATTAATGTTTGTGAACCATTAATTACTCATTGAATTGTTAAAACTAGACAAATGATTGTAAAACTGAACAAATTCACTGTAAACACAATTTTTTAAAAGATTGCCGACAAGTTTCTTGCCCATTCTTCTTGTACGGCCTATTACTTGGAATGGGCGCCTAGAGTCATTTATTTTAACTATCATGAGTGCTCTTCTGGGCCCCATGTTAATAAAAAGTAATGAATTTCAATTGAAGATTAAAATCTAAAGTAGAATGACAAGATCTAACAAGTTTTATAAAGATTCTTTGTCACAATCTGTTTTGCTATAAATACGAGCGACCGACTGTTGGAAAAAGCAGTATTGCGCCTACCGTCGCACAGTGGTTCCATATTGAAAAAAGGTGGACTTAGGAACGAAAGTCGGAATTTCGATATGATTTTTTTTTGTAGGACAGATCTTAACTATCTAAACAACATTTCTTCTATTAAAAAGTTCCGTAAGATGCATACTTTTCGAGAAAAAAAATAATCATTTTTTTTTTGTATGGAGAAAAACACTCTTTATTTTTTTTCTCAAGTTGAGTCAAATAGTGACGGCTTTAACTGATATTTTATGAAAGCCCTATTCGTATTGTACCCAAAAAAAATTAAAACTATTGCGGTCACTTGCGGCCACGCGAGAAAAGTGATGTCAAAAATTACATATATTTTTCGCCATTTTCGAGAAGAGTTCTTATTTTAGGTGAACTATTTATGTATTTTCGGCTACTTCCTTATTTTTAGAACCGAAATATTATAAAAATTTTCAAAAAATTAACAATTAAAAAAAAATAATGAATTTTTTTTTGAAAAAAAAAAATGTCGTTTTTGCTCCCGTAGATACTTACATAGCTGATTTTAAATGCAAATCAAACTTTACTGTAACAAAATATACAAAATAACTCATTAATAACGGTTAGGTACCTAAAAAGTAAAGTTTTTTTTTGCTGACTTCATGTTACCGATCATATTGTGTCACTGACATTACTTGGCTACCATTGGCGGGCATTATTTGTATAAACAAATGAGTCACTTCTGATACTAAGGCTAAAATTCAGAGACGATTCTAAGCGTAGACTATGGCTTCCATATGTCAAAACTGTATAGAATTTTGACGTATGGAAGCGTGAGTCCCCGCTTAGATTCGTCTCTGAATCTCAGCCTAACTGTGATTGGTCGCTAGCGCGCTAACATGGTCGCGTTGTTCCTGGGGCTTTACTCCGAAAACCGCATGTCAAAGCTTTGGCTGAGGGATCGCAGTGTTCCTACCCTGAAAGTGTTTGGGATCCAACGTTGGATTCAATGTTCGTAACTTGCCTTTTTGTCTTTCATGGTAGGAAAATTGTAATCTGTCTGCCGAAGCTTCAAGCAATGTATCTAAACTGTATGAACGTCTTTAAATTGTTCTGTATGAATATGTTCAATTCTTAAAACATATCATTCTGCTTCTAGCAATTCCCCGACTATTTATTACTAGTTATTACACGTTGTTCGGTTCCTAATGGCGTACATTATCTACGCAAACAAATGGTTTGATAGTCGGCTGTGGTTGTTTGTTAATTGTTGCGTTACTCGTCAATATAGTGTCTAAAAGCCTACCTGTTCCGCACTTAAAATACAAAGCAATGTTCATTTAATTTCATTCGGTACTAACGAATAACTGTGAAAGGACGTTAACTGTGAAAGAATTCATTATTACCATTTTGAATCTACAACCGGTTTAGGCACACATCTCGATAATGTTCTTGATTCTAAAGGATAGTGGAGATATTAAGGATTACATATAATGATATGTGTGAAGTTTACAAAATACAATGTGAAATAGAATATCAGAAGCTGACCATAAATCAAGGAGTTTTTTCAGGCTACAATATCAATTTTGTAACTAAGACGTGGTTACGTGTGCCTAAGCAGAAAGTTGAAGCCATTTATGAATCGAGAAAACAATCGCAAATGATTAGGAACTAATATTAGTTGGCCTATTTGCGATACTGTTGACCTTGCGAGTGTAACAGGAATTCCGAAGGACTTAGTTGAACAGCCGGAATTGTTGCCTAGTCGACTCGATATGCCATCTTTCTGCACTGCGGAATAGTACGGAAGCCAGTACCTCTACTGAAAAGTAAGGGTAGCCTTTCTTAGGTTATTCTTTGCTGATTTGGGCAACAAACAGAACAAAAGACGTTCTAGTTCCTTTGTAAATGATAATTCTGAAGAACTACAGTTTTGTGTCGGTTGACACTATACAATATATTTCATAAAGTTTAAATAATGCCATTTGATCGGTACTGTAACGTATCACAATCACAATGGAGTAGGCAATCGCTATTAATAGCTAGGACAAGATAGTTCCACTGCCCTTCCGAACTATCAGAAGCTTCTTGATGGATCAGAAACTCGTAAGAAAGTCTTAGAAAACATAAAAGAGGACAACACGACTGAAGAAATGAAAGATCCAAACTAATGAGGACATTCGATCTCCATTGGCTTTTAATAAGGTAGACCCTTACATGTCCCGGATTAGGTCAAAGTTTTCAAAGCTATTTCATACATGAGTTGCTTTCTGAAGCAGTTCAATTGCTCAAAGCAGAGATGGAGAATACTGACGAGAAAGAAGAGCTTATGTCTTTGGAAAATGAAAATATACCAGATCAGCAATACTTTTATAACTGCCCTTCAAAGGACTTCACATAAAACAGTCCTTTTTTGGCTATACAATATACATATTATATTATATCTTTTGTTTCTGGAAGAAAATAATATGTACACAAGAACTATATAAGGTTAAAAAACCTGAACAAATAGCATCAGCTATATTACTCAGCTTTATTTGGAGGCAGTTACCTGATTGAATAAGTGAGTTATCCTGTTGTCAGGAACAACGCGACCATGTTAGCGCGCTAGCGACCAATTACAGTTAGTATCAGAAGTGACTCATTTGTTTATACAAATAATGCCCGCCAATGGTAGCCAAGTAATGTCAGTGACACAATATGATCGGTAACATGAAGTCAGCAAAAAAAAATTTACTTTTTAGGTACCTAACCGTTATTAATGAGTTATTTTGTATATTTTGTTACAGTAAAGTTTGATTTGCATTTAAAATCACCTATGTAAGTATCTACGGGAGCAAAAACGTCATTTTTTTTTTTCAAAAAAAATTCATTATTTTTTTTAAATTGTTAATTTTTTGAAAATTTTTATAATATTTCGCTTCTAAAAATAAGGAAGTAGCCGAAAATATATAAATAGTTCACCTAAAATAAGAACTCTTCTCGAAAATGGCGAAAAATATATGTAATTATTGACATCACTTTTCTCGCGTGGCCGCAAGTGACCGCAATAGTTTTAATTTTTTTTGGGTACAATACGACTAGGGCTTTCATAAAATATCAGTTAAAGCCGTCACTATTTGACTCAACTTGAGAAAAAAAATAAAGAGTGTTTTCCTCCATACAAAAAAAAATTGATTATTTTTTTTCTCGAAAAGTATGCATCTTACGGAACTTTTTAATAGAAGAAATGTTGTTTAGATAATTAAGATCTGTCCTACAAAAAAAAAATCATATCGAAATTCCGACTTTCGTTCCTAAGTCCACCTTTTTTCAATATGGAACCACTGTGCGTCGGACCGTTCAGATCTCCCATATAACTTTGCCGCAATAAATGGTTGAGATAAATGGAGCTACTTCGTGTTTTCTTTCTACGAGGGGTGAGCGGTCACCATGATGCTGAAGATGTTGACGTCACCGGTGGTGACGTCACCGTTTTTAAAAAGACCCCTGGACTCGCCGCCCCGTCATATACATACATAATCAAATAAAATATAGGTACCCTAGGTAAAGTAATCTAGTGATTTGCGATCTTGTGATTTTGATAGTTCATATTATTATTATTCTTTTAACCGACTTCCAAAAAAGGAGGAGGTTATCAATTCGGCGAGTATTTTTTTTTTTATATTTGTTACCTCACATCTCGGTCATTTATAAACCGATTTGGAAAATTCTTTTTTTATTTGAATGGGTATACTTTCAGATCGGTCCCATAGAAATTTCATCAAAATCGGTTCAGTAGTTTGTCACTGAAGTCGGTTCGTCGCTTTTTTAAAGCAATTTTTCTTTATTTAAATGCGACTCACCTCAACGAGCGCGTCGTCTATGATATGCGTGCGTCGAACCTTGAGCCTCAAGAAGGGCATCGGCGGCGTGGCGCCCACCACCGCGTGCAGCAGCGACACGCGCCGCTCCGAGTACATCCGGATCCGGTTCTCGTAGTACAGCCCCAGCGACTTGGTCGCCGGCGTCAGGATGAACGGGTATTTTAGGAACGCAAACTTTTTACCTGCGAAAGGAGATTTACACTTACATTTAAACGTTCTGGACTAAATCAATATGTACAGTCATGTTGGGTATCTCTGAATTTCCTTGTAACTTTGAATAAAACGGGTTTGAAGACTCTTTATTATGTTTTGAAGCAGTTTAAAAAAGCGTTACTTAACTAATACCGTATTTCTGAATTCTTATATTTCTTAAACATTGCGTTATCACAAATAGGCAGCAAACAAAAATAAAGTTAAAAAAAAATGGCTCACCTCTACTTATCTCTGTCTTATAATTACCAAAGTCTATATCCATTTCAATAGTATCACTAAGAGGTTCGTTGTAGAATTCCTCAAATGGCAGGTATGGTTTCCTAGCATCTAGGACATGTATATCTAATTCAATAGCTGAAACAAAATAAAAATAAAACATTTAGTTTTCACAATGTACACATGTGCACATTTACAATGTATATAATCTGGAAATCGAACGCTATAAACGTCAGAAATGTTAGTCAAAGTCGGGAATCTACTGAGCGCTAAAACACTCCAAATAAATAATGTTTACGCCGCGACCACACGCACAATTCATACGCCGGGACCACAAACACAATTCATACGTCGAAACCACACGCACAATTCATACGCCGGAACTACACGCACAATTCATACGCCGCGACCACACGCACAATTCATACGCCGGGACCACAAACACAATTCATACGTCGGAACCACACGCACAATTCATACGCCGGGACCATACGCACAATTCATACGCCGGGACCACAAACACAATTCATACGTCGGAACCACACGCACAATTCATACGCCGGGACCATACGCACAATTCATACGCCGGGACCACAAACACAATTCATACGTCAAAACCACACGCACAATTCATACGTCAAAACCACACGCACAATTCATACGCCGGAACTACACGCACAATTCATACGCCGCGACCACACGCACAATTCATACGCCGGGACCACAAACACAATTCATACGTCAAAACCACACGCACAATTCATACGCCGGAACTACACGCACAATTCATACGCCGGGACCACAAACACAATTCATACGGCGGAACCACACGCACAATTCATACGCCGGGACCACAAACACAATTCATACGCCGGGACCATACGCACAATTCATACGCCGGGACCACAAACACAATTCATGCGCCGGCACCACAAACACAATTCATACGCCGGAACCACACACACTATTCATACACGCACAATTAATACGCCGGTACGGTACGGCACAATGCATCAAGTACGGCAGCACACATATTATAACGTGTGTTTTCTATTTTAAAATTTTTGTAAGTATGACTCATAATTATGTATCATTGACAGGATTCAGTTACGTAGTACAGCCGAGCTTCGCGACGATTGCGCGACCGGTTTCGAGGTATTTGGTAGGTACCAACTGGGCTTGAGACTTAATATTTAATGTCTCAGGGCAACGAGCGCACTGCAGTGCCGCGCAGGCCTTCGTATCAAAGTTCTGAGTGGCACTGAAATTGTTATGGGCCGGCGTCATGCTTACCATCACGCGAACGACCAGCTCGTACCCTTACCAAATAGAAGCTCCATTGATGAAGAGGTCTTCATCAATGGAGCAGCTGCGGGTAGCTCACTAATTAACGTTTGTTAGTGGTAGGACTAACTCTACTGCGAGTGTCCGTCTGGGTTGTTACCATCGCTTTGCGCGTGAAGTCAGCCGCCAAGCAGTAATGTGCAAGCATTACTGTGTTCCGGTTTGATGAGCAGAGTATCCAGTGAAATTACTGGGCTTATGAGACGTAATACCAAAGCAAATTTAAACAACTACTTAAAGACCACATTCTAAGTGACCTTTCATTACTTCTGTAAACTTCATACTCTTTGACTAATTTGTGCGTAACATATTTTTTACCTACCTACATACTTCTTTTTTATTTGTGATAAAATTCTCATATGAGAGAACATGCTCAAAGGCAAACATTCATCTTAGTTAATAAGTTAATTTTCTTATAAGTGAACTATGTATGTTCTTTAGAGAAATAAAGAATCATAAACCAGAATACCTAATGTCTCAGGGTAACGAGCGCACTGCAGTGCCGCGCAGGCCTTTGTGTTAAGTTCTGAGTGGCACTGCAATTGTTATGGGCCGGCGTTACGCTTACCATCAGGCAAAGGACCAGCTCGTGTCGTTACCAAATAATAATAATAATATTTATTTATTCAGACAACATAGTTGGTCCATGTGTTAGTAACAAAAACAAAACTTAAAAACTATGTTAGTTAGCAGCACAGGTGGTAACATTTACATTTATAATACAAAGTGAAAGTTATTTATTTTTGTTTGGCAGTATGTGAACCATGCAACACTGATTCAGATACTGACAGTGACAGACAAATGAAAAAAAATTAGGTGAATCCGCTCAATGCTACATAATTGGGATGTTGACTGATTTTGGGAAAGTGTTTAAAACGATGCGTATGGGCCTAATATAACCCAAAATATTTAAATTTACTTTTTAAAACAAGTAATATTTTAATTATCATGTATTTTAAATGCCGTTTTAAATTTTTCTCCAAAACGGCAGTGCCGTCACGTGTTCAATTACCACAGAGTAATTTTCTATAACACTGTAAAGTGACAAGCAAAGAGAATATAACCACTAATACCTAGTCTGTGCTACGTTTAGTGACAAGTTTAGTGAATTCACAGCACAGATAAATAATCACAGAAATCACTCTAAAATACTAAGCGCAACGAGCTATATACTCATTGGAGTTTTGGCGGGAATGCGAAAATGTGCTGTTGTTGATTTTGTGTTATTTACTAAAACCTTTGTTTTATAGAGTGTTAATGTGTAATAATAGTGGATTATTAACCATTAAGTGTTCGTAAACTTGCATGAATGAAAGGCAAATAGTACAAAGACGAAAAACGTGTATTTTCGTATTGTATCCAAAACTCCATAGAAGCTTCAGTAAACTATCCACCAATTTACTGAAGCGTCACTTCGACTCGACCGCGCCTAGACTAAACTTTAACGTGACTTTGACGACTTTCATGCACCAAAACTAGAGATTTATTTATATTATTATTTATAGAACTTGACACTAGTTAAATGCGCAAATCACGTGGAGCCAAAAACAAAACAAAAAAAATATATATACTCATTCCGATTGAAACCGTGACGTCACGGGCGTTTTAGGTCACGTGACTTCGGATTGATGTGATTACATTTTGATTATTTAATTTAAATTAAATTCCTTAAAAATAAACAAAAATATTGTGTTTAATAGGATTTCTGTCACAAAAACTACCGTTTCGCGGCAAAATTATATTTTTATTTGAATACAGTCAACAACCCAATTATGAGGTGGTTACCTAACGGGTCGTCCGGCTGCGCGTCCCGGGCGCCCTTCACGGAGGTGGGCGGGTACAGGTGCCCGAGCACGTCGTCCAGCGGGTCCTGCTGGCTCGGCAGCACGATGGCCTCCTCGCGGAGCCGGTTGGACTCCATCACCCCCGCTAGCAAGTTCGCGTAGTACACGATCTGGAACAATGTGGAGATTACGCGTGAACCGGTTAAAACAAGCTAATACACAACCAGACCGTTAAAATACGGTCTGCGTAATAAAAACTGGAACAAAAAAATTATACCCTATGTCACTCCCATAATGGGGAGGCGCAGGCAAAGTTATTCTCAGATGGCGCCACCATCGCTAATGTTTTTTTCACTGATGTTTACTTTGAGGTTCATGAATTATTAAACTAACTAAATATAATTAAAAAATAATAATAATTAATTAAAAATAATTTCAATAATGTAATAATTATAGTATGTAGGTTTATAGTAGCTTTCTATTTAATGTACCTAATGTAATTTTTGCGGTGCACTACCTTCTTTCAATATTCATTCTATCCTTTCTCCATCTGGTTGTCTGGAAGAAATCGCATTAAGCTATAAGACCGCCCTTTTTACTACTAGACAGTTAAAATATGTTTCATTTTATGTATTTTTTTATTTTTCATTCTAGTGTGCAAATAAATAGTTTATCTATCTGTCTATCGATCCATCAGCAAACTTGCTCGCAAAATCAAAATCGACATTGAATTGGACAATCACATAATCTAGAAGAATTTGGTTTCGAAAAATCTTTGATGCACTTTGCTTTGATCCATACCATCCCCTTTTTTCTCGTCAGAAGGGAAACGTCCGCCACCAAATTGCCAAATTTGTCTAGACTGGCAACGAGAACGAAAGCAAAACTAATCCATACAGATAAATAAAATTGAAGTGTCTGTTTGTAATATCAAAATAACAGCTTTATACTAAAGGCAAATGAAAGTATATACGGTAACTATAACAAAACAACCATTTTTAAAATTTTTGTCTGTCTGTCTGTTTGTTCCGGGTAATCTCCGAAACGGCTGGTTCGATTTTGACGGGACTTTCACTGGCAGATAGCTGATGTTACAAGGAGTAACATAGGCTACTCTAATTTTAGAAAAATAGGGTTCCGCGCAAAAAAATAAAAACCATGTAATCCAAAATCTCCACGCGGGTGAAACCGCGGGGCAGCAGCTAGTAATATAATAAAATAGTAACATAATATAGACCTTACTTTCATCAGCTTAGTAGCTGTGGTGACGTTCTCGTCATCTTGCAGCTGGAACTGCCGGGTGTAGTTGGTGGAGATAACCCTCAGTGTGATGAGCTGTTGTAACGTTTCCAATATGTGACGCAGGCTCTCTTTGCAGTGCTGCGCCCAGACTCTCGCTAATTTCGCTTGAGCTGAAAATTGTTTACTTGTATAAAATATATTTCTTTTTCTTTTTTTTATGCTATTTGGTTACGGGACGAGCTGGTCGTTTGCCTGATGGTAAGCATAACGCCGGCCCATAACAATTGCAGTGCCACTCAGAACTTTGAAACATCAAGGCCTGCGCGGCACTGCAGTGCGCTCACACACATTAGGTATTAAGTCACAAAAGCCCAGTAATTTCACTGGCTACTCTGCCCATCAAACCGGAACACAGTAATGCTTGCACATTACTGCTTGGCGGCAGACTTCACGAGCAAAGCGGTGGTAACATCCTAGACGGACACTCGCAGAAGAGTTAGTCCTACCACTAACAAATATATTATATAGGTTACAAATTAGTTTTAATTTAATGTCCAATAATTGTTACATTGCTAGTGTCTGATCGCCAACTAATGACATAAACAGTGATCTGATCGCCATTGCATGGTAGCATTTTAAATGGGTCAAGTAGAGCTCATTCATATAAAATACTCTCGCACAAACTTAAGTCAACACGGCAATGTGACAGAAAACTTCATCATTTATGTAAGAATAAAGTAAGAACAATCATGGTGTGGCGCTGTGGTGCTACGCTATGACGTCAGCAGCTACACCGTGTAGTCAGTGCTACGCCGTAGTCGTCTCAGCGCTACGCAAGGGGACGACGCGGGGAAGGACGGCAGTCCTCATTGAACTACGAGTGAAAATACGCGTGTGTCGATTCAAACAGAGTTGTCTCATTTCTGGACCTAACAATACCTTTTAATGGCAAGTGTTCAGCGGCATGACACAAGGCAGGCAAAGCTATCTCCAAGTAATCACTGCAGCCCAAGTCCGGAACTTCGAATGCGATAACGAAGCAATTGACAATTTCCTCAACGCTCATCTTTTTCGTTATCCGAAGGTCTATCACCATCGTGTCGGCTAAGGTTTTCAGGGACGAAACTAACGCTGGACTGTAGTATTCTGCCGGCATCTGGAAATGTGATTTACCTATTATACTATTTCATAACGAGAAGAACTGCTGCCTTATCAGCTAACAATCTCGTGTTCGTTTTCAATACCAGACCGATTAAAACCAGCGGTCACTAGTCTTCGTGTGGAACGAGTTGTCAATAGTTTTCGCTTCTTTTCGTTTTGTAAGAGCTTATTTCTTCAATAACCAGCGAAAATTCTAGACTATTCCTTCCACACGAAGACTAGTGACCGCTGGTGTTAATCGGTCTGGTATTGAAAACGAACACGAGATTGTTAGCTGATAAGGCAGCTGGCCGTTTGCCTGATGGTAAGCATAACTCTGGCCCATTGCAGTGCCACTCAGACCTTTGAAACACAAAGGCCAGCGCGGCACTGCTGTGCGCTCGTAACCATGAGACATTGGATAATAAGTCTCGTAGCCCAGTAATTTCATTGACTACTTTGCTCATCAAACCGGAACACAGTAACGCTTGCGCACGACTGCTTGGCGACGAGCAAAAAAGCGTCGAGTTTACGATTGATTGCATCTCGCCGGATGCTCGGGACAGAGAACAAGGCCGGAGCGTTTAAGCCTGAAACTAAAGCGGTTTGAACTGGCCTCATCGCAATCCCAACGTGATTATCTAGTTGGAAATAATTGCCGCATCACCAGAAATTATATACATTTCAAATACTACGAAATATCAATTCGCATTTCAAGTACAACTCACCTTAGACAGGTACTTAAATGCTCTCTTACAGGAGGCAACATCGAGCCCGGGACCTGTTACACTGTCAACATCTTTGTCGGGATCACTTGATGTGCTCATTTCTTTTGATTCCTTATCTAGAAGAAAAATGTTCTTAGGTTTTCGCGATGATTGTACATTTAATTACATAACATTATTAATTTTATATGATAGCGAGACGAGCTGGTCTATTGCCTGATGGTAAGCATAACGCCGGCCCATAACAATTGCAGTGCCACTCAGAACTTTGAAACACAAAGTCCTGCGCAGAATTGCAGCGCGCCCGCTACCCTGAGACGTTAGGTATTCAGTCTCATGAGCGCAGTAATTTCAATGGCTACTCTGCTCATCAAACCGAAACACAGTAGTGCTCGCACATTACTGCTTGGCGGCTGACTTCACGAGCAAAGCGATGGCACCAACCCAGACGAACACTCGCAGAATAGTTAGTCCTACCACTAAATCCAGCAAACATCAAAACTTTCGCATTAGTAACATTTAGCGACTGCAGTTTAAGACTTACCAATACTTTTTCTTGCGTTATCTACGTCATTACTACACTCTTCGGCTACTTTCCTCGCGAAGCACCTGGCCAGTATAGAGGGCTGTGTGAATGCCTCTCCAAGAGCTCTGATCAGCGGCCTCCTCAGCTGGGATTCAAGGCACTCGTCACAAAGCTGGCTGATACGTTCCTCTGTCAACGGGTCACCATCTAGCAACGATATCAGTAAATCATCAAGTTTTTTTAGCAAACGATTGAATTTTTCTTTTGTATCCATATCCGTAGGATTAAGATTACGATCTAACTTGTACAGAGATTTCAATAAACGATTGACCCTTTGTCTTGTATTCATGTCGAAACATAGACTGTTTAAAATGTATATTATCAATATAGTTAGCACCTAGTGATGAGGTGCTTAGTTTAGTTTGTAAATGAGGATCATTATAATTATATAATGATTCCAACATTTTTTTTAAATAGTATTAAGTAATGAAGCATAGCTTCTTCTAAGAATATTTAATACAATAACATACTGATATTGTAATGGACTCAAATTAAACTGGTAAATGTTACAACAGAATTGAGTTAGACAACGGTTAGACAACGACCAGCTCGTCTCGTTACCAAATAGAACAAAACAAAAGCTGTGATCCATGTGCTCCATGCAATAGAACCAGCAGCGATAAACTATTTCATTTGTGATCATTTTCAATACCATTAAAATGACGAGAGATGTACCACTATTTGCTTCTAACTGTATATTTTTAGGATTAACAAAAAGAAGGTCTGGATTGCTAGAAGACGCGGGTTCAAATCCTGCTGGCAGCGTAATAAAACACTGTTTTCAACTATCAGGGTAATTCCCAACTTTATACATTATAATAATGGGATATGTATCATGGTTATTATTAAGTGATGACTTCTATGATATTTCGACACTTGTTCACGGGAATATGTATTATGCAATAGTAGATCCACGATTCCGAGTGGATTCACGGACACCAACCGAGGTAAATATAGTTCTTATAATGAATAAATTAAAGATGCAGCGAAATTTTGGAGTTGTTTATATATACACAACTATATAATTTAGTAGCTGTGCCCCACGGCTTCGCCCACATAGCCTATGTTACTCCTTATAACATCAGCTATCTGCCAGTGAAAGTCCCGTCAAAATCGGTCCAGCCGTTTAAGATGTTAGCCTGAACAAACAGTCAAATTTTAATAAACAACCAAAAATTTTTTAATTTGTTTACGTCATAGCTACCTATATGGATTTAGTAAAAAGCTGTTATTTTGACATTACAAACAGACACCTCAATTTTATTTACTTGTATAATATAGGGTGTGGCTTAAAGAGTGGATAATCCTAAACCAGCGGGTGGGGGACATCATGACCGCCAAGAAAATTAAAAATTTTGTTTAGTAAAAGTCGAATGGTTTTAAAGTTTTTGGACAATTTGTAAATTTTAAAAAATCGAGCCCTTATCTCTCTGTTTTTGATCGCAAATTGAGGATTTTTTCAGTCTGCTTTGTCAATTGTATTGTTGGATAAACATCCTAGCAAATGTTAGCATGAAAACCATGCGACTTTTACTAAACATATTTTTTAATTTTCTGGGCAGTCATGATGTCTCCCACCTGCTGGCTTATCGTGGCTTATCCACTCTTTACGCCACACCCTGTATGTATAGGTAACTCACTGCTATGACTATGAGTTTTGGACTCCTCCTTTCGAGATACATTATGACTAGCTTCAGATTGGTCTTTCGATGTGCTTTCCTTGACTGCATTACTGCATTCCGGTGACTCTTCATTCTTTGTAGTGTTTTCTGGGTTGTCTTTTGCTTTTGATGTTGTACATGTTGTGCTACCCAAAAATATAAGTAATATTATGTAATTTGTCATTTTTGTATCTAACTTATGACACTAGGTGATGGGACTAACTCTTCTGCGAGTGTTCGTCTGGGTTGGTACCACCGCTTTGCTTGTGAAGTCTGCCGCTAAGCAGTAATGTGCAAGCATTACTGTGTTCCGGTTTGATTAGCAAAGTAGCTCAGGCTTATTAGACTTAATATCTAATGTCTAAGAGTAACGAGCGCACTGCAGTGCCACGCAGGCTTTGTGTTTCAAAGTTCTGAGTGGCAATGCAATTGTGCTTGGCGTTGTGCTTGGCGTTGTGCTTACCATCAGGCAAAAGACAGGCTCGTTTCGTTATCAAAAAGTAATAAAAAAAATGTTTTGGTCAAGAACCAATTATTCAGTAGCTATAATCTAATTGAATATCCATGCTAAATTTCAGCAGACAGGCTATTACAATTCCATTCTTAGTAAATAATAATTATCCTATCTCTCACACTCGTCACTAGCAGTTTTATACTTTCGCGAATTTAATTATTCATAGTATTAAGACAAAAACGGGTCTATCGTGTGTTGTTACGGGATCATTGCAATATTTTACAAGATCATATGCGAGAAGTAATTATACCTTCTCAAATGGTTGTATAATTGAAATAGGGCACCTAAAGTCTTTTAACTTACATGAACTCTTCCATGAACCCAACTAAATAAAAAAAATTGAATATGACTATGTTAAAAAATAATGATTTTAATTATTACTTATTATATATCTTTTCAATTCAAAAAAATTAATGACAATTCTTGGATATCTAACTTACATGAACTCTTCCATGAACCCAACTAATTAAAAAAAATTGAATATGACTATGTTAAAAAATAATGATTTTAATTATTACTTATTATATATCTTTTCAATTAAAAAAAATTAATGACAATTCTTGGATATCTTACTTCGAGTAAATTAATGTAAGTACCAAGTTATATTATGTCAGATAGCAACAAAGTATTTAAGTAAGATCTGCTCTTCCATATCAATTGCTCCTTACCTGGCACTAGAATCACATGAGCTTGCTTCAGTTCTGGGAACTTTATTAGGCAGAGTTTCACATAGGCGGGCCTCTTTAGCAAACAGTATTATGGCTTCAGCTGCTGCTTCATTTGGTGATAAATTTCTCGCCTAAAAATTACGAATGCTTAAAAATTTACTTGACAAAAACTAAAATAAGTCTTCTGTGGACAAACAAATTATTATGCAGCTGTTGGTATTGATAGATAGAATATACATAATATAATAATATAATGTCAATATAAAGGGTGTGATGAATGTAGAGATTTATAAAGTTGATTGGGCCCAGGTTTTACCAGGTGGAGGGTCTAACTCTTCTGCTAGCATCTGTTTGGGTGGGTACCACCTCTTTGCTTGTGCCTAGTATGGTATGGTTTGATGCGCAAAGTAATCAGTGAAATTACTGGGCATATGAGACTTAATACCTAATGTTGCAGTGTAACAAGTACTACATAGTGCCGAGAGGGCCTTTATGTTTCAAAGTTTGAGTGGAACTGCAATTGTTATGGGCTAGTGTTATGCTTACCATCAGGCAAAAGACTTGCTCGTCTTGTTATCCATTTAGTATAAAAAAGACCACTAACATAATATTTGTAAACCACATAAGTCATTACTATAAGTGCTATAATTTTTCAGTTTGTTTAATATAGGAATTACCTCATCATCGAGGGTCACAATCAAACTCAATCATTACAAATAAATCTCAAGTACTTCACAAAAAACTGCATTCACTTTCTCCACTCCGTGTGGAAAAATTATACTATAACGAGCTAAAAATGTTTATTAGAAAGTGAGTTAACACCATTACACCTATTTAAGAACCATCAGTGATTAATCACACTATAAAGAAAACCATATCTATTTTGGTCATACTGGTTTAGAGATAAAAAGGAACATTTGTGCACAACAATACCCAACAATAAATCAACCTGTCACCCTAAACTCATATATACCTTCTCTGCTCCGTTGTAGATAATAATATGTAGCGAATAATAACCGAAATACAGATAACTGACACACAACTGGTACTTTTCACTTGTATAGTAGCATAATATTCCTGTACTAAACAAAAAACATAAACTTTAAATAACAACTTCTGAGTTGCAGAGTTATTATAGTCAATACTGTGATAACTTATCAATAACAACGCTGGGCATTCTTATAAAAGCAACATAAATTACCTCGCCACTTGAGGCACAATACTGATTATCACAGTTTGGCTTTCCACAACCATCCACAAGTTGGTAAAAATATCTTTCTAATAACTGTTTCGCTGCAGCTCGTTTCATTGTATCTTCAGTACGGATAGACACCGCTGCAGGGCATAAATTTGTTGTAGGGTCCTCTTCAGGATTACTAGGGGTTATGTTTTTAGACGATGTCGCTTCGCTCCCCCTGTAAACAAAAGCGACAGGTAACTTCAAAGCTCACTACGTATTCAATCGGGGACAAAAACAAAGAACAAAAATAGCAAGTAATGCATAACCTTACTTTTGTTTTGATACTTTTCTTCTTTGCGTATATATATATGCACAGTTAAATTTACACTACATTTCCTAACTGTAGTAATTTTTTCTCTGGAGTTAAAGGAAAAGCTCGTATAGATTAAATAAGACGTAAAATAAAATTACCTTGAAGCTTCGTCCGAATCGCTTTTTGAGTTCATAGAAATTGCTATCCAATCCTAAGCTATTTTCTAATGTAGAGTCACATAAATGCTATGGAATAAATGTACACATTTGTTAGTTTTGTTTTGTATTGCTAAAAGTTATAACTAAGCTATAAGCACTATTTCACTGAAAACTGAAATCATGAATTGTATAAAAATACCACAAACTATATAGAGAATAGAGATATACCATCAATAATTTTATTGTTCTTTTGAAGACTGTCAGTGTCAACTGTCAAGATTACGTTAAGTCCAAGGAATTTTTATACTACGTAACTGAAAGGATCACTGAAACCAAAAACGCGGCCCGAAAGAGACTAACTATTAAGGTATGTCTCTTTTTAAAAGGGCGACCTTACTTTAATGCGAACTAAACGGGACAGATTTTAGACGATTTTTTGTAGTAAAAATGGTTCTATTTCATTTAAATTATTTAGTTACAGTCAGCAATATACTTAAAGGCGATACCTACCGAGAAAAATAACCACTGTTCGAAAGAAACAGTAATACCAGTGAATTAGAGATAATATTGCTATCTTGTTGATCAGAAAGAACTTTCTCTTGGTTGCTTCTTTAGGTCGCATGTATAAGTGTACACATTTTTTATCATAAGCAGTTTTAAAAAAAAAATTACGTAAGTTTCTTAAAATGTCTCAATCAATCACATCACATTTATTCTATCCTGTCCTACTAATATTATATACGCAAAAGTTTGTGAAGATGGATGGATATTAATTGTTACTCATTCATTTAAAAATTTCTGAAATGAATTTTAATTAAAATTTACAGAAAAAGATCTTATATCCAAATAAAATATAGACTACAATTTATACAGGTATATACAACGCGGCCGAAGCTGCGAGCGGAAACTAGTATTATAAATACGAAAGTTAGTCGGTGTGTGTTTGTTACTCCTTCACACTCAAATGGCTGAACGTGTCGTGACGTCTCACGAGGATGGTATCATTAGCAACACTACATTATCTATGGTAAACTTATAAGACTATTTGACATATGGCAACACACTGTATCTTATTCCGTTTCCTTTTAGTGAAAGTTTATGACTATTCTAAGTTTGCTGTGCTTGAGAAATGGCGGGGACGCTTAGGAGAAGTTCATCAATTATGAAAGCTAAGTAGCTAGCTAATACGGTAACTAGTAATAACATACTCACCAATTGTTTGTGTCATTAATAATGTGTATAATTCTATAGCAGACTAGGAAATAGGTCTGAGCTGTGTTTAGTGATCTGGCGCCGCCTTGGTGTAATGGCGGCAATGCTATGATATTTGAGGATGGTAAATACCTCTGGATTTCGGTGAGTACATGAAGGTAATTGCTTGTGCTTGGAATATGGATACTGATTGAATGGCGGCGTCGTAAGAGCCGGTCCAGTTCAGACTGATGCTTCCACGCTGTTGGAATATGGATATTGGTTGAATGGCGGCGTCGTAAGAGCCGGCCAGTTCAGACTGAAGCTTACATGTTGTTGGGACTGACGCGAATCATAACATTTCTCATAACTCGTTGGGCTTATGCACTGTCTAGTTGACCACTCAATGCTGACGATGATTCGCACTATTTCTGTTTGTGCATGGGATTGACTAGACTAAACTAAACTAAACTAAACTAAACTGAATGCCTCGGCGGTTGCACGCGCCACAGACCCAGTTTTTTCTGAGCACACACAGGCGTGGGCCAGGGGCGCTCGCACTGGTCCAGCCTAGTCCCGAGGCCTTGGGCATAGATGCTGCTGTTGCGGCCCAGATGAGAGTCTCAGCTGGGGTCTGGTGGTTGAGGATTCAGTAATTTGTGAAGTGATGATTCACACTATTTATGATTGTACATGGGATTGGCATAGTTAAAATCAGTCGTACTTAACTGCTGACACAATTATGGGTTGTGTATGGTGTCAGCAGCTGAATGCCTCGGCGACTAGTTCGCGCCACAGAACCAGGTTATAATTCAGGTTATTTCTGAGCACTAAGAGAGGTGTGGGCCAGGGGCGCGTGCACTGGTCCAACCTATAGTCCCGAGGCCTCGGGCATTAGCTGCTGCGGCAGCCCAGAGTCTCAGCTGGTGTCTGGTGGTTGAGGATTCAGTAATTTGTGATGTGAAGTAACAAGAGCTATTACTCACTATGTGTGTTGAATTATTTACTGTTGTAACCGAAGTTGATCAGTCAGTCCGCATCAGTCTAATTACATGGATGAAGGTTGTTTGTCAGCACATCAGATGAATCTAATTACATTATATGTTGAATTGTTTCAGTATAGCTGAAGGTTGATCTGCCAGTCCCGCATAATATATACTCAGAGTGCCTATACATAATAACATAGTGTGGTGAACTATGTACTGATGTGTTCTAAGACCTATCCATAATAACTTAATGTGTTGAACTATATACTGATGTATTCTAAGACCTATATATAATAATGTAGGGTGTTGAACTATGTGCTATGTGTTATAAGAAGAGTGAAGTTTATGTGGGGTCATCTTATTATATTAATAGGTAGGAACCTTTATTATTAGGTATGAGTAGGAAATGGGGTCTGACCCATATATTAGTAGCAGATAGGATAGGTAGGGTCCTGGCAGTTGATTAGTCCGGTGAACACCGGCTAAACCATGGTTCCACATTACATGTGGAATCATGGTGCCAAACTATAATTACAGGTGGTGGCAATTTGAAGTGAGACGCAGACGTGTCAACTAAAGCGAAGCAGATGGAAATAGAGGTATACAAGGAAGGTACTTAAACAAGGAGTCCTTGAAGAACTCAGGTATGAAAGTCATACTTAATTATGATTTATCATTATCGTTGCGCCACGTTAAGATTTGTTTTTTGCCACTACCATTCTCATATACATGATTATCAACCCTATCAGGGCGTTAACGTGGGCGCGGCGAGATGGTGGAGATGCTGGGATTCCGAATATCTATTCGGAATTATGAACATTCAGCAGAGAAAAGGATTATTACTAGAAACATTTTAATTAAGAATTGGTGCCTGGTAGCGGCATCTGTTGTGGAGTAGCGATACCAACGCGAAATCTTCGATCTTTGAAGTCAATGCATTATCATGTTTGATTAAACATTTTGTGCATGAATATCGATAAAACGTACTTAATTAAATTTTAAAATGTTGATGTATTTATGAATGTGTTGAAAAACATTCATTTTTGAGTTTTGTGACCAATATTTGAAAACCTGACTTAAAAGTGGCGCCACTATACTTGACTGTTGACTTCGACCTCAAATGACTTGTATTTCAAACAAAAGAAAATCTTTTAAATTGTATTTGTTTACAATTGTGGTTACAACAACTATTTGTAGCTAAAATTTTATTTACGAATTTTTATTTGAGCAATGTTATAATATACTGAAGTTAAACAGAGTCAGAAGAAGAGAAGTTACGATTTTACTTCGGGAACGAAAGTAAACAAACAATGATACGTTTTATCTATGTGGTTCTAAATATTTTTTCTTATATTGTATTTGTCGTATTTAATTACGTCTTTATTTTACGAATTACAATATATTGGAAAGTTTACAATAAGATTCAATTAGCGACTACGAGGTATTGGTGACATTTAAAATAGGCAGCCATATTTGTTGTTTTGGAAATTATGCTGTACAATAACAAACAAAGAAATAATTAAAAGGAGATTTAATAACAGTATGTTTCTCCGCTTTCTCATAAAAATGTACGTTATGCAAAAGGTAAAGTTATATTTATAGAAACAAAATGATCATGCCAACCAATTTTTCGAGCGGGCACCGGCTACACTGGGCACAGGTTATAGTGAAATGAAAATATGAGAGAAGTAAGAAACAGGTTGGGAACATGGTGTTACGCCAGCTTGGTGTTTTCCTAAATGGTGCATGCCTGCATGGGCTATATTTATTGGCTTAAGCTGCGTGATTTGCCACCTTTGGCTAGAGATTGTAGGTTGCCACTAGCAGTGCTGGTTAGCTGGATGCTTCCAGTTATATTTTCAATTACTAACTTTGTTCAGTGTGTGCTAATTAACCTTATTGCATATTGCATTGACACAACAAACTCTATGAAGATAGTTTTACAGGCAATTTTCCTTGAAGCTTAGCTTACCTGACTGCAGCTTCTCATGCGTGGAGTCAGGAAAGAAGTGGCTCATAGCACACAGGTATAATGTTGCTTCCCATTGGTGAAATAATTGTTACTGAGATTAGCGGTGACAAACAAAGAAACATGGTTATATAGATAATTCAAGATTATTTAGTCATGTGGGTCCTGGGTAAGCGCTCATGACAGCTAAGATAAATAAATGGTACCATTTCAGGTAGAAATGGGCAGACGGAGTGTAGGAGTTCTTTTCATGGGGGTTTTTTGTAATGTTTTAATGCTGGTACTGTTATTAGTACTTTATTACTAGTACTTTATTTACTGCTAATAATGTCCTGGGCTGTTTGCCTCTATGCATCTTTGTCATTTACATAATCCTTCATTTTTTAATAAAACTAGCTTTGGCCTGGGGTTACACTTGTGTGGAGTTTCCCACAGGAGCCGTGCAATTTCCCAGAATGAAGGATAGCCTATGTTACTCTCCGGTCCTACTAAATAAAATCTATGAAAAAACAAAAGGGGGGAGTATCACATCAGTTCATTGAGACAATACTGCAAGAAAGAAGGACAAACCTACAAACACACTTTATTATAGTACTGGTTAAATCAAATAAGCCAGTATATTGCTGTTCTTACATTATATAACATTATAGCAATTAAAGTTATGCTAATCTTAAATGAAGGCATTATATAACAATTTTACTATACACTCATTTTAACCGACTTGAATAAAGAAGGGGGTTCTCAATGAATGTACTTCTAGGTGTTTAAACTTGTGATAACTATCTCAGTTATTCTTTTGAGAATTTTACTATAGATTCTAACACTGTCAGCCCACAAACTATTTATTAGTTTTACATAATCTAAACCTGGGTACTACAAATTTGAATTTATTTCTCTTATGTCTAGTATAGGTACCTACTTATACTTAATAATGAGACAATGAGTCTACATCTTTCTATAATATCTCAATTGTATCTACTTCAGGCTCAAAGCTGACGGGGGCTGGACACTGTTGTATGGAATGTATCAACAACAACTTTATCTGGCATAAGGAGTCTATGATGCAAAGGACAATCTAACTTGATAATGGATTTCCAAGAATGACAACTCAACATGGATATGATTTACACAACTGTCTGTTTTCTGAACAAATAACACAAACAGAAAAGGCTCTCACTTTCTGTAAAATGCGAGAGAACTACAATTAAAAGGAGAGGAAAACTGTACCAACTGTAACAATCACAAGCGATAACAATAATTCTACTCAATTACCTTCCCGGCTCTTTAAATTAGACTTACTACTTACCGGTGGCTTACTGGTGTTATACTTGAATGGTATTAAATATTGGATCAAATCAACTTGAATATACATCAACGGAACCTACATGATGTTAATAAATTATTGTATTTGAAGGCATCTTTAAAAGGACAAGCTAATACAGTAGTGATAAATGGATTATAGAGATCACCAATAAAAATCATCAAATTGCTATTTCAATACTAAAGGATGGATATATAAGAGAATGGCAGATAATTAATGCTCATTATATGACTTAAGCTCTCTAGAAGACACAAATATGAAGTTTCCAGAAGGATTAAATTGTAATGTTGGAGTGTGCGGTGAAGAATGGAAAGACAACCTTCTTGTATGAAGTCAGTTTAATCTCTATTTAAACATAACACATTCAAAACAGAAGTAAACTAAAACTACAAGTTAGCACTTTATGTAAGGGAGTGTACCTACTTAATAATATAAAGATGCTTACATACTATGTAGGCACACTACAAAATAAATAAAATTAAAATGACCTCTGAATGGTTAGTAATGGTACCACTATGAGAAAACAACTGGGAATTATAATATCTGCAAGAGAAGAGGTGAATTTACAACACATAAAATAATTTATTGTGATAAAACAGCAATCTTTACTATATGAATTTTACATATCATTGATGAACAAACATAAAGGCAAGGACATAATTTCTTAGCTTGATGGTTAACAATAATGAGATAATTACTCAGAAATCCAAGACAAATTATACAACATTTAAAAGGGGATGGCCAACCTTTTAGGAGGAGTTATGAAACTCATTGAGATACATTTATTTTCAGTTATTGAGATATGTATAGTCAGAAATGTTCAAAGAGAAAATTAAAGTTAAAGGATTGATGTTACAATGGTTACGGAAATGTTCATTTAACCATTATTGGATACAAGAGAAAGGCGACTAACTTCTATACATTACACAAAAAAAGATCTATGTTCAAAATGATTGGTCATGAAAATAATACACATTCATTATGTGTAAAAGGAAAATCATCAATTGTTTCACAACGGCCATAATTGAAATTAAAGAATTAAATGTAGATTGCATTAAATGCAGAGTTTATTAAATTTGGAATTTAAAGAAGTTACGTCACAGAGAAGATTGCTGAAGACTGCAGTTTACTAACTGAGGAGGAAACTTATCTAACTATATTTACATTTGGATCTAAGATATGGAACTGGAACAGGATAGCCAACTAGTTAAATTGATAATGAGAACTCATAATAACTAATGTAAGGTACTATTTGCTTATGTTTAACTAATAGTGTTCCATATTCGGAATGAATACTGAACGTTTGGAACAAATGCGACAATTTTGTTGAGGACAGCTCACACTATCAGACTGTGTAAATATATGGATTGAAAATGGCTACAACCATTCACTTTATTGATGGGAAGGATACAAATTGGAGAGAACTGGATTTTAGTATAGTCTGTCTGTTGAGACAATCAATCATTGTGTGCGACCAAGTTGAATGAACCTGATACACCCTTGCACAAAGGGACCTGCAGATTTATGAGACTTACATTACAAATTCTCTAGTAGAGATGGAGGTAGTTAAATGATTCAATGAAAATATAGATAACAGATATTGTACAATCTACATGTATATAAGTACATTGTACTTACAAGCTTTGGTTTGAATACTTTTAAATTATATTAGGATTAGCCTATGAACATTCAGTTCTTTACTTAAATGGATGGATTCCAAGACTTTATTTCGTACGATGACAAGTTAAAGGAACACCTATGAACGGGTATTATAGAGACGATTAGAAAGAATGGTAAATTACCTTGTCCATTACATATTTTCATCAAGGAGTCATAATATGTGGATAGCCTATTTATACTGTTTATGATGTCTCAGTGAAGACAAAGGGTAATAAAATCCTGGATCAATTTCTTTAAAGTGGATCAATGATGTTGGAAGATTTAATATAATTACTCATTAACTTAAGATGTCAAGTAATTGGTATACTTATCAGCTAATGTAGAGAAAGCAATTAGTACTGCAAGAATAAAACTAAGATGTAACTATATTTGTATGACTCCAGGATACTACAAAGGCAATCATTTAACATCATCTATTTCATTCAAAGGGGACAAGCGTTGGAAACCTATTTCATGACATATTATATGAATACATATTATGTAGACTGAGTTAAACTCAAAAGGCAATGTCTGTGTATGAAAATTCAAAGGAGGCCTTTCAAGAGAGAATAGTCTTCAAATGACATGTGCCAAATACATGTGTGGATAAAATAGTGAAAATATTAGGACATAATGGACATTTGGAAGAAGATACACTTCATTTAAGAATACAAGATTCAAATAATGCAAACACTAAACTTTACTCTTCATAATGAAAACAGTTTCCATTTATGATCTATGCAGGGTTGCAGTGCACAAACTGGTACCTGCTAAGATGTTACTACAAGCTTATGGAAGATAAAATCATGTTAACAAAATGCGATGCACCCTTTGACGGCTTCGTAGCTAAGTTGGTAGTAACCCTGCCTGCAAAGCGAGGGGTCCCGGGTTCGATTCCCGGCCGTGGCAGATTTTGTGTAAGCATAAAGTTTGTTCTCGGGTCTTGGATGTTTGTGATATGTATGTAGGTGTGTCCATGCCACCTGCAACACAGGGAATCCTAGTGCGGGGGGCATGAGTGTAAGAGTTTATTTATTATTTATTTATTGTCCAAGGAGGAGACTGAGAAATGGAAAACAATTAATTTTACCAAATAACTTAGAAGAAATCAAAGGAATAACTTGCCAGTTTAGTTGTAAAAGTAAAACAGTAGAAGGGATGTCAAGTTCATTATTTTTCCAATTCGTTAAACTTAAATGATGTAGCTGTTGTCTAGACACAGTTGTAGAGAATAACTAGCGTTTGCAATTGTAAAACCATGCCTGGTATGTAGAGTTCCTATGACGTATCCATCTACTTATAAGCTAAAAGGCTCTAATATAAATTAAAATACATACAATATGTATATTCATGTAATAATTTAATACGACTTATTAAATTCAGTAGACATTCGTTAGATTGTTATTGAGTGTTACAATTCCAATAAATTACTTAACCTGTTTGTATCAGGAGGAATTGGAGAGATAAAAACTTGACTGTACATTATGTTCCATCAGAACTGAAATAAGCAACCAAATCTATCTTTGCCAAAGAACTAGAAAAGTGGTTCATCTGATCCGACTTCATATTGAAATAACTAGCGAATGTTGGCTACTAGTATATCGAGTGTCATTTTTTCTTTCGGTTGGCGAAGGTCTCTCGAATATAGTAAGTAACAAGAACAAGAGATATCAGACATGGAGCTTTATCAGCCTACTAATAGTTGAGAACTGAAAAGAGAAGAAATCTAGGATTATTCAAGAATTATTGATGGCATACTGAGAGGTGTAAGGATTGTTAATTTACTAGAAAATTATTACAGATATACATGGAAGAAATTATTACATGGGAGTCAATCAAACAGAATAATTTGTCCATCATACTGGATACCACAAGGTGTGGAATACTCCATACCTGTCTGGTCAGGACTGAAAATGAAACAAGAAAGAGAAGGATTTGTCTTTTCACAGGTACAGATGTCAGACCAATTTACATTTGGAAATGGTTTAAGATTTAACAGCTGAAGAAGCTGTACTGGCTCTAAAAGGAGTGATAGCAACCAGAGAAACACCAGTTCTTATCTTATCAAGCAATGCATAAACTTCAAACTTAGTAGAAGTCTTATCAAAACCATACTGTGTGGAAACTAACATTCAAAGTAAAATGATACCAGAGCTATGGTAAAATATTGCACGGATTCACCGATAAGTATTTATCATAGAAAATACAATAGATTGGAAGCAAGAAATAAGGTGATAATTATTAGGTCATTGGAAGGAAATCGAAAAGCAAATGACAATGGAGTAGGGAGTACAGTTTTGAAAAATGAAAACAAAGAAAATGAGAGCTAAACAGAGTTGACAGAAGAACAGTTGAACAAGATAAACAAAGCTGATAAAAGCGTTATAGCATAGATTAGTCTGAGCCCTAGATGTGAACACTTCGATAAGTTATTACCTACTAATATTAACATGCTTTAATTTTCCTTGTCGGGTGTGTCGTGACGTCTCACGAAGACGGGCCCTATTTGGAAATGGATACCTAATAACTTACTAACATGTTTTAATTTTCCTTGTCGGGTGTGTCGTGACGTCTCACGAGGATGGTATCATTAGCAACACTACATTATCTATGGTAAACTTATAAGACTATTTGACATATGGCAACACACTGTATCTTATTCCGTTTCCTTTTAGTGAAAGTTTATGACTATTCTAAGTTTGCTGTGCTTGAGAAATGGCGGGGACGCTTAGGAGAAGTTCATCAATTATGAAAGCTAAGTAGCTAGCTAATACGGTAACTAGTAATAACATACTCACCAATTGTTTGTGTCATTAATAATGTGTATAATTCTATAGCAGACTAGGAAATAGGTCTGAGCTGTGTTTAGTGATCTGGCGCCGCCTTGGTGTAATGGCGGCAATGCTATGATATTTGAGGATGGTAAATACCTCTGGATTTCGGTGAGTACATGAAGGTAATTGCTTGTGCTTGGAATATGGATACTGATTGAATGGCGGCGTCGTAAGAGCCGGTCCAGTTCAGACTGATGCTTCCACGCTGTTGGAATATGGATATTGGTTGAATGGCGGCGTCGTAAGAGCCGGCCAGTTCAGACTGAAGCTTACATGTTGTTGGGACTGACGCGAATCATAACATTTCTCATAACTCGTTGGGCTTATGCACTGTCTAGTTGACCACTCAATGCTGACGATGATTCGCACTATTTCTGTTTGTGCATGGGATTGACTAGACTAAACTAAACTAAACTAAACTAAACTGAATGCCTCGGCGGTTGCACGCGCCACAGACCCAGTTTTTTCTGAGCACACACAGGCGTGGGCCAGGGGCGCTCGCACTGGTCCAGCCTAGTCCCGAGGCCTTGGGCATAGATGCTGCTGTTGCGGCCCAGATGAGAGTCTCAGCTGGGGTCTGGTGGTTGAGGATTCAGTAATTTGTGAAGTGATGATTCACACTATTTATGATTGTACATGGGATTGGCATAGTTAAAATCAGTCGTACTTAACTGCTGACACAATTATGGGTTGTGTATGGTGTCAGCAGCTGAATGCCTCGGCGACTAGTTCGCGCCACAGAACCAGGTTATAATTCAGGTTATTTCTGAGCACTAAGAGAGGTGTGGGCCAGGGGCGCGTGCACTGGTCCAACCTATAGTCCCGAGGCCTCGGGCATTAGCTGCTGCGGCAGCCCAGAGTCTCAGCTGGTGTCTGGTGGTTGAGGATTCAGTAATTTGTGATGTGAAGTAACAAGAGCTATTACTCACTATGTGTGTTGAATTATTTACTGTTGTAACCGAAGTTGATCAGTCAGTCCGCATCAGTCTAATTACATGGATGAAGGTTGTTTGTCAGCACATCAGATGAATCTAATTACATTATATGTTGAATTGTTTCAGTATAGCTGAAGGTTGATCTGCCAGTCCCGCATAATATATACTCAGAGTGCCTATACATAATAACATAGTGTGGTGAACTATGTACTGATGTGTTCTAAGACCTATCCATAATAACTTAATGTGTTGAACTATATACTGATGTATTCTAAGACCTATATATAATAATGTAGGGTGTTGAACTATGTGCTATGTGTTATAAGAAGAGTGAAGTTTATGTGGGGTCATCTTATTATATTAATAGGTAGGAACCTTTATTATTAGGTATGAGTAGGAAATGGGGTCTGACCCATATATTAGTAGCAGATAGGATAGGTAGGGTCCTGGCAGTTGATTAGTCCGGTGAACACCGGCTAAACCATGGTTCCACATTACATGTGGAATCATGGTGCCAAACTATAATTACAGGTGGTGGCAATTTGAAGTGAGACGCAGACGTGTCAACTAAAGCGAAGCAGATGGAAATAGAGGTATACAAGGAAGGTACTTAAACAAGGAGTCCTTGAAGAACTCAGGTATGAAAGTCATACTTAATTATGATTTATCATTATCGTTGCGCCACGTTAAGATTTGTTTTTTGCCACTACCATTCTCATATACATGATTATCAACCCTATCAGGGCGTTAACGTGGGCGCGGCGACATGGTGACTCACCGAAATCCAGAGGTATTTACCATCCTCAAATATCATAGCATTGCCGCCATTACACCAAGGCGGCGCCAGATCACTAAACACAGCTCAGACCTATTTCCTAGTCTGCTATAGAATTATACACATTATTAATGACACAAACAATTGGTGAGTATGTTATTACTAGTTACCGTATTAGCTAGCTACTTAGCTTTCATAATTGATGAACTTCTCCTAAGCGTCCCCGCCATTTCTCAAGCACAGCAAACTTAGAATAGTCATAAACTTTCACTAAAAGGAAACGGAATAAGATACAGTGTGTTGCCATATGTCAAATAGTCTTATAAGTTTACCATAGATAATGTAGTGTTGCTAATGATACCATCCTCGTGAGACGTCACGACACACCCGACAAGGAAAATTAAAACATGTTAGTAAGTTATTAGGTATCCATTTCCAAATAGGGCCCGTCTTCGTGAGACGTCACGACAGAACGGATTTGGAAGGCATGAAGAGAGATCGTACCCTGGGTTAACACATTCTTATACATTTTACTTTTTTTCACCATCAACACTACTCACCAGTCTTCGTCTTTGAAATGTACAGTAAAAGCTCTTTATTCGCGGGGTATACGTTCCATAAATGTGCCGCGAATACAGAAACCATGAAAACAGAATGGTAATTTGTATGGGATTATAGAGGATACGTTCCTAGGTGACAAAATAAAAAACACAAATATAAAAAAAAACAATTTAATTGAAGTTTTTGAACATTTTGATTAATTATCTTAAGGCTTAGGCAATGTTTTGTAGAATTTTGTAATTTTCTCTTGCTTGGCAGTTTTTTTTCGTGTCGAAACTCGTTTCTCATTTTTTTTAGTTTACATTATAAATTAGAAAAAGAGCGGTAGAGACCTGTTACTCGATCACAATTTTGTAACGGATGTGAAAGACGAAACAATAAAACACGCAAAGCGGCTTTTACCATAGAATGGAACAGCAACATTTAAAAATATACTTTATTCATTGAGTAATAAAGGTGGCTTTCATTCTGTTTGTTTTCATTCTCAAAAACACCGATCGCGGCGAAGGCGGCTTATGACAGTCCTCGGCGATATCATTTAACAAAAATACTTAGGCAAAATTGTAATAAGATCTATTTTACTTTTTTTAATAGTCAATTTGACTGCATTTACAAAGGATATTGGGTTGGATACCTATTGGAATCCTTTTATTATTATGTATGTACTTATTAGATCCGCGAATAAAGACATTTTTAGCCGCGAATATAGGAATTGGGTCGCAATTTTATAATCCGCGAATAGTGAAAACGCGAATGAAGGAAGCGCGAATAAGGAGCTTTTACTGTATACTACATACCATAGAATACTTAGACAAGTTTCCAGAATTTTGCAATGTCCTGTTAACAGGCAGTCATTGGCAGTATACCTAGCTCATGAAATAAATAAAAAAAAAAGTCATTGATAGTCTTTGTCTTTGTCAATGTTGACTGGTCTATGGAGGAGCGAGTGTTGTAAAAATATCGATATTGATATAGATAACTTTTTTTTTTTTTTTTTTAATTGGCTAAATGCCTTTAACTTAATATCGATATATTATCTAACTCAAAATATCGATATTTTACTCATATTAACAGTTTTTAACACTTTAATTAATTGCAAAATATGACACGATATAAGGCAATCCCACTAATCAGTGAAATGCTATTCTTTTCTCATTTTTACAAACAAACACGCGTGATAATGGAATTAGAAAACTGTCTGCGGTGTTTTATAGTTTTGTTTATTACTATGTTTTTTATTAAATTAATCTCAGTACTATACATATAATTATAAATATGATTTAGCTAGATTTTTTATACTATTGGACAACGAAAGGAACTGGCCGTTTGCCTGATGATAAGCATAACAATTGCAGACATAGTAACATTAACACATAGCACTGTTATCGTGTACATCGTACCAATGGCTAAAGTATTGCCTATGATTATGTATCGCCCGTACGGGTTGGCAATAGCAGCACTGGAATTTCTTTCAATAAGAAGACATAGGCAGAGCCACTTATTCCATACACCCTATATATTCGTAACGTACTTTAGCGTAAATAATGTTATTATTCTAAGATTATATTATGATTATGAAATATTTTGTTACCAAACTCCGTCAACCATAAAATACATTGTAGATAAAATGATTTCAATTTACAAAATTTTGTTCAAAACGTCGATATAGTGTTATCTTCTCGAAATATCGATACTTATAAGTTGTCATTTTCAATATTAAAATTTCGATATTTTGGCCATGAATTTCGATAGTTCACAAATATACGGCCGTCCCTAGACTTTTCCCTTCTGACTTCATTGTTGTGGTTTTAGATTTTGTAGATTTTGTCAAGATTTTGTTACGTTTTGCCATATTTCTTTTATTTTTTCCTTTTAAACGAAACCAAGTGTAAATTAAAAATTACTAAACAGCACGTAAGATTCCACAAAAATGACGGAGGTACTGCCAGCAGAAGAAGCGAAACAGGATCGAGTGGAAACAATTTTAAATGGTTTTCAAGTGTATCCTTTTCAAGCACAAATTATTGTTAATATTTACTAAAGGCTTGCTCTAAGACTATTATTAATTAGTTTTGCAATTAGACATAAGTACTATACATGAAATGCGTTATACATATACTATAGGTACATCAAATCACAAATGTACATGAAATGCTTGGGAACCTACATCAAAAAAAAAGTTTGTCGTACCATCTATGGCAGGTTTATATTCAACTGAGAGTACCTAATATCCTTGACTAGCATTTTCACAGAAATTGGATGAACCTGCGAGATGCAGACTCAGGTAATTTTTTTAATGTACCAGCATTTTTCTCCTTGCTATTTAATTTTTGACTTCATTCAATTACATCCTGTTTGACACGCATATTGACCTATAGGTGCCCAATATTATGCAATAAAATTAATTACACCTATTTTGATATCATTTTTATAGATTCATAATAAAAATATCTGGGCTTTCAAGGTAAGCTTGATCTTTTGTCAACTGTATCATCATTTAAAATTAAAAAAATACAAGTCATTTATTTAGACAAAAGTTATAAACATAGTTATGTTGATATGTTGTCATCAATAGCCTCCCAAACTAGTATACACTGTGTTTCAGGAGTGGCTTCTCTTATTATTCAGGTCATATATTCGCAAATACCGGCAAAGACCGGGATCAAGCCCTGGACCCCTCGCTTTGCTGGCAGGGTTACTACAACTTAGCTACAGGGCCACCAAGAAAATAATAAAAAACTTAATTGACAGGCAAAATCCTTTGGCAGCACAATGAAGATCTTTCTAGTCCTGAAGTGGAGCATGAAGCCCGGGTGCCTAAGCGCATTCTCAAGTGCCGTGTGGTGTCACGAGAAATGAACTTTAGCTCTATAGAGTCTATGGAGAGATTCAGATTGGAACAGGTGAACGCGAGATTAGAGTTCATTAGAGTAAATTTTTAGAGATAGAGATTAGAGTAAATTTTAAGAACTGGCTGAGTTTTATCTGGTTTAATGTAATTGTTTAACTGCAGTGCATTGGGAACACTAAACAACTTTATTTTTTGACAATACACCATCTAATGCTTAGAAAATAAGTTCCATGACTGGAGTCATATGGATATCATAAGAAAATATATTATATTATATTATATTGTTGTATATTTTCTGCAGCGGTAGCTCTGGTTCTTGCAAACCATGTTAAAATATATATGTATATATGTTTGCCACAATACTGTCATTCCTGCTCTCTAACTGCATACATTACAGGCAAAGACAAAGTTTGAACTTGACACTTATGCAACTTTTGTTGCTTTGGTTCTGAAATTAATTACACACTCATCCTAGTAGAGAATCCCAGTGCAAGGGCCACTAAGATTCTCTGTAGTGCAGATGGTATGGATACACACAGATACACAGTACAAAAAGCCAAGACCTGAGAACGAACTATCCTCACCACAATTAATTAATTCATTACAAATTAATTATTATTGATGGCTTCATGTCTGAGTTAGTAGTAACCTTGTCTGCAAAGCGAGGGGCCCCAGGTTTGATTCCCATTTGGGGCAGATTTTGTGTGGTGAACATAAAAATTGTTCTTGGCTCTTGGATGTTTGTGTTGTGTATGTGTGTGTGTCCATCCCAGTCAAAAGGGTGCCAGGAGTATGAGTGTGTATTTGTTTTAGGTTTTGAATTCATACTATGAATATTTATAAGAAAATATAGTATAATTTTTATTCCAGAAAGTGCTTTTCAAAGGTCGTTGCCTGGAGGAGTGGTTCTTTGAATTTGGCTATGTGATCTCCAACTCCACCAACACTTGGCAGTCTGTTATTGAATCCGCACCTGAATCTCAAATGATGCCTGCTAATGTTCTGAAGTGAGTGTTTACAACTTTTTTGGAATTTTATGATTACATACATAATACACTGTTAACAAAATGAAAAAAAAATTAAGTTTGTTTCTAACAGCTGAGATGCGGTAAGGTCCTAGAGATCACTTTTATGATTTTACTGGCTTACTTTCACGGCTCCGCCCGCGTGGTATATATCTTTATAAATTGTAGTCTTATGTGTAATTTTGATGTATAAGTTATATTTCTGTAAAATTTCGTTAAAATCCGTCAGCAGTTTTTGCGTGAAAGAGTAAGCAACATTCATCCATCTTCACAATCTTTCATGTTTATATTATTCATTTGCAATATGAAAAAAATCTGTGAGCATGGCAAAAATTATGACTATTTATTATCTTTGATGCTAAGTAACAAGGTCAAGAGTGGTAACTTGGTTAGCTTATCATGGAACTAATTCTCAATCTACATTCTCTTTTTTCCAGTGGCAATGTTGTCATTGAAACAAAATTCTTCGATGGAGATCTTCTCATCACAACATCCCGAGTAAGACTGTTCTACATTTGATCTACTTGCCCCAATTAATTAAGCATTTAAGATGGAGTCTTGTAATTGCAACTAAAAGTATTGAAGACCTTTCTTTATCTCTTGATAATTCTATATTTATAAGCACAATGTATTTTTTCGACGATTCATTAATTAGTAAAATTAATGTAGATTTATATGACCGACATAAATAAAGGAAAGCTATAAAGAATAAAAAACCGATTTCATTATTCATAAAATTCTGACACAGGCAGCAATAGTTGCAAATACCTGGCCCGTTTACTTTCTTTGGGTGATATGGCTTGTAATGGTGCTGTGATACTGACATGACAGGTGACAGATATAAATCGCCTGGTTATCATGAGCCCAGAGTACCATATTAATTGCATGGGCATTACCTTTTTTCTCAATGGGTTGGATTATATTTCTCACATGTTTCATACAATCTTACAATTTCTTAGGAAGTTTCGCCAGAGCAGGACCTTTCAGCGCCATCTATATTTTTTATTGAGACTTAGAACAATATCACACCTGTCGTAGTTCAAAACGGTGATCCTAGAGGGAGTTATTGTTAGTTGTAATTACAAGACTCCACCTTACTAGTCAGCAAAGTGTGTGTGCATTTTATATTATTCCAGTACTATAGTGAAATTCTTAATATTTATTACTTGACACAAGTAAAATTTAGATATCTACCTGTTTTCAACCTTGAACTCTAATAGTAAATATTTAATTATCGTAAATTACTTAATATACGAATAATTGCGGTCCATCCATTAGGCTTAATTTTTTATTTTGACTTTTTTATTACGTAGGTATCCTAAATTGTGGTAATATAATCACATTTTAGATAAAAGGTTGTATAATTTATATATGAAACTAAATTTGATGTTTAACTACAAATTATTGTTGCTAAATAAAGTTTCCCACAATAGCACTGTAGTAAATTTTGATGTACCCTATTCCACCTGATATATTCACCTTTTGAAGAATAATAATATGTAATGATGAAAAATTAGCTTTCGTTTGTAATAAGTATAGGCATGCTTAGATTGTGGTGCTTTTGCATAACTACTATGTTTGACATAAACAAAAAGTAAAATATAATATATGGCCACTAATGGTCTAGCTCTAGGCATAAAATTAAATATAGCAGTTTGATATAACGAACGGACTTAGGGAGTTTACATGTGGTATCTGTGGATCAATTTAAATATGGATTGAACTTTCAAAATAGAAAATTGTTTTATATGATATTAGGTAGTAACAATTGCTTTTTTTATAACTCTGCTTGTGCTGTGGGTGGTTTTAAACAAAGGCAATTACTACTTATATCATCAATAAAATCCTGGCCATGTTAATTTAGTAAATTTTTGATGTGAAAGTTTGCTTTGATTCAGAAAATATAGTACCTATTTAAGGTCAGAGTTCACCAGCCATTTTGAAGTGAAGTTAAGAAATAAGTTAACTCATGAACTGTGGTTTATAAATATTACAGCTTCATCTTCAGGTTATTTGAAATCTGAGCATTTTGACATCTGCTGTCAGAATTAGGAATTGAACTGACAATCACGTGAAAGTTCGCTAATTTCAAATTTGGGGAAATCCAACCACAGTGTTTTCTCACTTATTTGCACTATTTTGTAATGTAGATGATTTTGTTAATTTATAAAATTTACCAGAGCATTGTTCCGCACAAATTGTTATAAGTTATATATAATATGTTATAAGTAGATCAGTTTCCAAGCTATGTAATTAATTATTATTTAATGCCTTTTATCAAATAATGTAAGTGATGATTATGTTACAGTATTATGCTAAAATGTTTTAATCAGAAAAACCAAAAATAAAACACTTTTATAATTCAAATACAATTTTATTTACTTCTCTCAGAAGTCGGTAGTTCGCTTGATAACCAACAGATGGCGCTGATAGTTCCAAATAACACGTGTTTGAATGCAAAGAGAAAGACTAGGTATTTGAATGCACCATTTTCACACGACTGCCCCAAAAAGGAGTGTAACGTTTTCGGGGATCATGCATGTGTGTGAGTTTCTTTATTTCACCATATTTTTTTAATACCTGAACAGAATTGGATGTTTGGGGACTGGGGTATTGTTAGAATCCTTACATCATCCCAAGTACCATGCACTGGCTAGGCATCGCGGCAGTCATGTTTTTTAACTATAAGTATTTGTTTTCAAACTGTAATCAACGTAAACATTTTTTAGTACGAAGCTCTCATAAAAATGATTGTTTTTTAATTATATTTTGGCACAACTTGGTAAAAAAACATACCTAACTAAATTACGTATGAGCTGTTTAGTAACACGGAAAATTTGATGCACGGTGGTAGAGTGGTAGGACATTTACTAGTGATCGTCTGGTTAGTTATCAGCTTCAAAATGAATATCTATAGGTGTGTGCCTGGAGAGTAAGTTTAGTAAGATACTAGGCAAACGGTAACCAACAGTAATAAAAAATATTATATAGTTTCATATATTATAATAGTACGAGATACGCTGCAGGTTTTCTTCACGGCTGTGTGTATCGGATAAGATGCAGTGCAAATCGAAACACGCAGTATGGCTTGCACATACCTGCCTGGCGGCAGACTTCACTAACAAAATGGTGGTACCCAGTACCCACCCACACGGAACCTCGCAGATGAGTTAGTCCTACCATTGGTAAATTATGTTGTTAAGTATTTATATTGCGAATATAAGTAGTTTTTTAACGGGCTAACTGCCTTTATTAACTAGCTAATACATAAATAAACACTACATCTAACCTAGCTAGCTACAAAAACAGTTGAATAATCTACAAGGCCTATATAGTAGGCCTATAGATAATCCAAATGTTCTAGCCCACTACCAGTTGGAAGCGTACCCAGCACGCTGGCGGCATTAGTATATAAGTAGTTTTTTGACTTGATAACATGTTACCTAGATATAGATATTAGTCTATTCTGCACTCTATTTAACGAGACCTAAGACATACGATCGTGATGTAATCCTCCCGTGGGATCTCGTACTATAAGGATCCAACATTAAATCGTCACCAATAGGTCATATTATAATTAATGACTAATTTGTGTACTCAATGAACATTATTGGAATACGTAAAAATATTTACATAGCCTGTTTATCTACCAGTCTCGGTGATTAATGAATGAATGGCTGGGTAAATACTTGCATCCTCTAATAAAATAATTAATATTCCGTGCCGTACTTATGTACGTATATCGTAAGTAAATAGGTATCATTGTGTTCTGTCGATAAATCGTGACTCGGTCCCGTATCTCATTAGTACGCTGACACGTTTAATGATAGAGGAAATGAAGAGCGGATTACGCGGCGCGAAGGAAAGCTCGGTCACGACACAGGAACTTTTTGAATTAAATGGTGGTGGGCATGGGTACATCCTTTTTAGCCAGAACACCCGCATCCGTGCGCGGTTCGTCGTAACGCGCCGACTGCGAAGGATGCGCGTCGTTTCCAATGCCGCTCACACGCACCACTCCGCATATAAATAATAGAAATTGTCTAATTATGTGCCGGCGAGTACTAGAAGCGCACTTGTCGGGAATCGTAATATCGACGGACAATAAATAATTATTATGATGACGTTTCGATAAATATTGAACGCTTTTTTCGATAGGAAGGTCGATGTTATCGGTTACATTGTAATGACACGATAAGTTACCTAAGTATGTACACATTTGATTTAGGTTTGTTTAGTGCACAAGCCGTGTTTGCTCAAGAGGCCGTGGTGGTCGTAATACCGACGTTTTAATATGGGTAGCGTTTAGTATTTAAAGTTTTATCTGTAATCTGTTAGTAGGTAACTCGATGGTGCTGAATGATATCTTGGTAGGTACCTAAGTGAGGTAGATGAATTATTGTTTCCGTCGCTGTTGATTTCTACATAAAGAACTTAGTTCTCTTTTTTTGTTTGAGCGAGTTTTAAGAACCTATCTAGGGTACAACCAATTATATTGACAGAAACGACTTAATTAATGAAATTCTTATTTTACCTAAATGTTATTGCAGAACTTAGCGTTTAAATTATTGAAATCGTTGTGCGAAATTTTTACGAATTTAGGTTTTAGTGCCTAGCAAGCAGCAGTTTTGTGATAAACGTAAAAGAACTAAGCTGTCTTTATAAATATGATAGCAGTTCATCATAGACGCAGTAGCTACAGCGCGCGGCGGCGCGGCGGAGGAGCGGCGCGGGCGCACGGCGCGCGGCACTCGCCGGATGAACACCAAATGTGTGATATTTTTAGGAATGTTGATTGCCGTCTTCCTGTTTCCGGCATGGCCTCTACGCTTGATCTGCCGCTCGCTTCAGTACCCACCAAACTGCTAATTAGTGATGAGCAATTAATAGCTCACTTGTTGACACGCAGATCGCTCGATACGATTTGATTTTAGTTTTCGACTTTATTTAGTGCTTGCTTAGAATAAAATAAATACAATTTATGTATGTACTATGTAGGTAGTAGTAGGTAGGTATGTAGGTCTAAGTACATATTATATGTCAAAATATTTGAATAAATGAATATGAATATAGGTAGGTAAAGCGAGTATAGTCAAGGAATAACTATTATAATAGTTTGATTGTTATTCTGTAAGGCAGCCCGTACACCTAAGCATGATTGATGGATAAGCATTGTCAAATGGAGAAGCAAGAAGCTTTTCAACCCTTATAAAAATCAACACGACATCAAAACGAAAAGCACGATTGCAAGACGACATCAAGTTCACGGCCATAGTTCAGAAAACTTCAGCACCATTCAAACTTCCTAATACCTTGCTACATGTCTTTGAAATGGACAATGGCTCTTATTGTTTCACTACACATGTGCAGAAAATCCTGTCTCAATAACGAAAAGCTATCAATCACATTTTTTATACTGTTGGATAACGAGACCAGCTGGTCGTTTGCCTGATGGTATGAGTAAGCATAACGCCAGCCCATAACAATTTCAGTGCCAGAACTTTGAAATACAAAGGGCTGTAAAACTGCATTGAGCTTGTTACCCTGAATCGTCTCATAAGCCCAATTCCACTGACTACATTGTCCATACATGCCTTTGTATGTGTGAGAAGTCTGTTAAAGATTAGTCGTTAGTGGGAGGACTAACTCTTCTGCGAGTGTCCGTCTGGGTTGTTACCACCGCTTTGCTCGTGAAGTCTGCCGCCAAGCTGTAGTGTGCAAACATTACTGTGTTCCGGTTTGATGAGCAGAGTATCCAGTGAAATTACTGGGCTTATGAGACTTTTTATTTAGACGGGCTAAATGCCTTTATTAACTAGCTAATACATAAATAAACACTACATCTAACCTAGCTAGCTACAAAAACAGTTGGATAATCTACAAGCCCTAGTAGGCCTATAGATAATCCAAATGTTCTAGCCCACTACCAGTAGGAAGCATACCCAGCATGCTGGCGGCATTGCCTCGTTGAACCGCAATGCTGATCCGTTGAGCCAAATAGGGTAAAAGCCGGATAGTTGCCGCACATTTCAAAAAGGCTATATTATTCAAAAATTAGTACTTACTGCGATTAATACAACATGTATGTCAAAACATAGGTCTTTGATCTTTTAAAGGATCCTATTTTTGTAAACATAATTAATATGGTTTTCGAGTAAATTCTGTTTTATTAGACCTCTCAAAAAAGGGATAGTTGCCTACCGTGGCGGATAGTAGCCTAACGGAAAAAATGCTTCCGGGGATACTTGCCTCGTGCAGGGCTATAGACGCCACACTATGATTTTATTAGATAGAAAAAAATTTAATATCAATTGAAGTAATCCGTCTTTATTGTTTATCGATCCTTTATTAAGTATCTACTAATAAAATATTAATTAAAATTATTAAATAGTAAGTATTTCAGTTTTAATGGTTTAAACTTTAAAATAATAAAAATACAATAAAAAGAACCTCCAAATGCTGGCCTGTACTTAGGTCAAAGATAAAGCATTGCCATTCAACGTGGCAATGCTGCCAGTATTTTGGGAACGTCGCCTACTGAATTTCACCTAAAGCAAAAGTCTTTGCTTTATTAAAGAATTTGTAATTGCGGATAGTTGCCACAAGGGCGACTATCCGCAAAGGTAAATAGGGCAACTATCCTTTTTGATACGGATACTTGCCCTTTTTATTTACGAAATAAATAAAAACTATAAAACAATAAAACGTAATAAACAGTGTAATTTAAACTGTAGTGCATGCAAATAAACAAAATCTTGACTGAAACCACAGTCAGTTAAAAAAATATTCAATGAAAATTACTGACCAATATAATTTTGACGCCCGTCAAAGTTTCGGCGCGGAAGTTTTTTGCTCACACGGACAAGACGCGTACGTCTATTCAGACGATTTACATGGCACCGAGGCCTGTGGTAGAAGGGCTTCTAATTATAGTAAAGTACTAACACCCCCAACATCCCTAACATAGTGTATTAGACACTGCGGCAAGTATCCCACTGAGGCAACTATCCGGGTTTTACCCTAGTTACCAGCATTTTGGTTACGCGTCGCATCAATCAAACGCTCTGACAAAATTTTGAAAATATTATGAGCTCCCGGCCCCCACGGACCCAATGTTTATGAGACTGAATACCTAATGTCTCAGGGTAACGAGCGCACTGCAGTGCCGGGCAGGCCTTTGTGTTTCAAACTTCTGGGTGGCACTGCAATTGTTATGGGCCGGCGTTATCCTTACCATCAGGCAAACGACCAGCTCGTGTCGTTACCAAATAACATAAAAAAATTACTTTGATTCCTAGCTTTTCACAGCCCTATAGTTACAGGATGTCGGCGTAGACCGCCTCGTTTGACTCCATGCCGCGCGGAGTGCCGACGGGGTGACATCACCTGCCGACGAGGAAATCGTACGACTTCCCACTGACACTATTCCTGTTTAGCCGGCACTCCGCACCAAGATGTTTGGGTCATTTTAGTTTGGTATTCAACTTCGCCTTTGTGAGATATCGTGTCCGGCTCGTGGATCTGATTTATTATCACGTATTTTCACATCCACTTCTAAAAATGTTCTCTTTGGAATTGAGTTGGGTGTGTTTGACTATAAAGAGTTAAAGACTAACTATTCTTTCTTCACAAAGAAGACGGAAGTCGTTTTTTTTACGTTATTTGGTATCGAGACGAGCTGGTCGTTTGCCTGATGGGAAGCTGCCACTGGCCCATAACAATTGCAGTGCCACTCAGAACATTGAATCACAAAGGCCTGCGCCCCACTGCAGTGCGTTCGTTACCCTGGGACATTAGGTATTAGTCTCATAATCCCAGTAATTTCACTGGCTACTCTGCTCATGAAACCGGAAGACAGTATAATGCTTGCACATTACTGCTTGGCGGAAGACTTCACGAGCAAAGCGGTGGTAACAATCCAGACGGACACTCGCAGAAGAGTTAGTCCTACCACTAACAAAATTGATTGTCTGATGTTATGACTAGTGTGGACTAATGAAATTAAGTGCCAAAAAGCCTCCGAATAAATGTAATTTACAAAATACACATCTTTGTAAATTACATTTATTAGATTTGTATTTGCATAGTAGGTACCTATGACTTCAATTTCCATAAGAGAGCAAGGTGACGCACATTTTTGCTGCGTGTGATGGAAACAATGATAATGAATCGTATCTTTATATTTTAGTATTAGTATTAGTTTTAGTCTGTGATTCGGGTAGATGAATGTTGCAGAGGCCCGCTGTTAGAGTCATTTTAACTTGCATAAGTGCTCCTTTGGGGCCTATTTGAATAAAGACTTTTGAATTTGAATTTGAATTTAGTACTATGGTAGGGCATTATATCAGTGGCGTATTTTAGGATTCAGCGCCCTGGGCCTGCAGGCCCCGCCGCCCTTTATTTGACTATTTTAAACTGAATCGAAAGAGACAAGACACAGTTTAACACTGTTAATTAATAAGAGCCTTAGTTAGGTAGTCTTTTTTAAATTTCTTCTGCTTGCACCGCCCTTAGCAGCCTGCCGCCCCGGGCCATGGCCCTTTTGGCCCTGGGGTAAATACGCCCCTGCATTATATCTAGTGCTCGCTCGACCGGCTAGCTACCGCCGTCAAGTTGAAAATCTGTCGCCAAGCACTGCAATGTGTTCCGGCAGCTGCACTTAGAGCCAGACCTAATTTAGGTTTCGAATATCCGCCATCTTTGGCCACGATAAAAAAATGTTAGCCAAATGCGATAATTCCTTTGCATTAGGTCTCGTCTATAAACATAAGTACTTGATTTATATCTGTCTCGTGGCTCGAATGGGGACGGAAGGGCATGAAAGTTAGTGCCTACAAATATGCTCGATTTTGTTTCATCGCACGTGTTGATTGAACCGACAATCGACACACAAATTTTTGTCGATCAACAGTTAAATAACGGAGACTGAATCTTGAACATTTTTTAGCCATCTAAAGCCTCGGCAATAGGCGCTAAATGCATCAGAATTATCTGTCACCGATGGCAGATTAAATACCGCCTTGGCCAGGACACGGCGCACGGTTGCGGGTGCGGCGGCTGCGGCGGAAGCGCGCTGCCCCGGTCACCGCCCGCGCCCCCCGCCCCCCCCCCCCCCCCCGCACCAGCTACGTCACGCGGAGACGTCATTTATCGAAGGTTTATCCGATTGCAGGAGACAATCGAGAGGTGTGTGAACGCATTGGGTCACTTTTACCACAGAATAACTTGTACTAACAATTAATGCCAAGACGGTCCCTACCTACATAAATGATTTGTATGTGTACTACCTAATGCTAATGGCTACGTCATGATATTGAAGGTTCATTTGTTTGCAGGAGATCATGATACTCGCTCTTTGCAGCGGGTACGTCTGCTATTTTAGTCCCGAGTCACAGCCTATGTTGAAGTATCATTATGCCTGAGAATATAGACACACCTAACTACTTACCTACTTTTTAACTGACTTCAAGCTCAACCACATATCGTCAAGGTTTTTAAATCCACTACAGTAATGCGGTCTTCTGTAAGTAGTTGTCTTGGAAAAAATGGAATGAGCTTCTATTAGTGGTTCTCGGAGCGCTAGGTACAGTATGGAGTGAGTATTGGTAAAGCAGGTAGGTACCTAAAGTAAGCATCAGTGATACCCCGGTGCTATAGATGTTCAGAGACACAACACATCAGTACACTAGTAAATCACAATGGTCAAAATAGTAATGGTTTGCGATCATTGTGACGACAAATGACACTTTATGGTAACGCACTATGCCCAATGTTGTCCGACCATCACCATTACACTAATCTGACAGTGATATCAACTTCCCTCCGGCAATAAAACAACATGACATTACCGGCATTTGGCACAATTACAGTTGTGTTAAAATGTGAAAATCTAAATATCCCAGTTTATTGGTGGATTGTTGGTAGGTACATCCTTACCTAAACCTATTTTTCAGGGTGTTTAGTGCCTCTAGTTTTTTGTGATACGATGTAAAACCATTTTATTTTTGGAAGCTTCAACCGTTCAAGTTCTTGTAGTAAAAACCATCCGAGTAGTTTTTAGATCGCAGCCTGCCGTAGCATCTTGCTGTTGTCGTGACATCTCCGTGAGCGTGGCTCACTCAACCGTTTCCGAGGGTATATGAAAAAATGTTGTGCGCTCGGCTATGACTGCTAACCGGGGAAAGAAAGATTTCCGAAGCATCAGTAACTTTCTGTTTACTCAAAGTTTTGACTAGATCAGTTGTAATTGCATAATACGTACGTATATCATGCGCATTTATTTTCCACCTATACACTCATTAAACTCTTGCCGTAATTTTATGGACCATTTCATCACAATATTTAAAACGGACGAGTATTCATTGCAAGAAGTAAGACAATCAAGCAATAAAAATGTACACTTTGTACTTCAAACAACCTGCCACTGCCATAATCATAAAACAAGACGTAACTATTCAACGGATCAATTTCGTAAGATCGATTTGATCCGCTCAAGGATCTGGTGCGCTATGCATTCTGATGGAGCAGTCTTCCTGCTATGGTCCAGGTTACATCACATCTTGGTTAAATAAGGAGCGATGGATTTGAAATATGAAATCGGTTATCGACGTTAATTATCGATTCATCGTAAGTACGCCGCCATCTTGGATGTGAGTGGCCATGTTCCCGCGCGCGGCTTCCGGCGCGCGCGTGCCGCAGCATATCTAATGTTCGCGCATGCGCACCGCGCCATGTCCTGTTCAACGCATGTGCGTTCCACTTTGTAGCTGCCATTTATACTCTTGCAACCATCTCGTATGTTCACTGTCTCGCATACTTGCCTAATATCCATAAATCCATTCTCTTTCATAAACCGCTAGGTACATTCAAAAGCTGGGCATATTTGCGAAGGTAAGGGACTTCACACCTGGACAACTTCTCTATTTGTATCAAACCCAAGTATCTTATATCTTGTTATATCTTGTATGGAGTACTGTTCTCATCTGTGGGATGGCTCTACCAACTATCAATTCTGCTGGATAGGTAACAACAGTGCAAAATCACCACTTCCAATCATAGGCATGATCGTGGTCAAGCATTACTACAGCTATAACGTAGTATTTGTATTCTCTTGGGCTACAGTTTGAAGTAAAGAAAAAAAAACAGCCCCAGAAGTTTCTACATATTTTTTATACGTGGCCAGCTGGCCAGTGTGCTTAGTATTTGGCTTACCCAGCATAATATCCATTCGCAAGTTAGGTAAGTATCAATGGCTTAGAGAAAAAATACTAATCAATGGGTAAATAAAGACTTTTTACCACATCGTCATTTACCTATTTTTAAAAACCGAACAGTCGCGGCAGTCCCCACACTACAAAATCTATTTTTTGTACGTCTCGTGGCCAGTGAGCTTAGTGTTTAGCTAATAGGTATTCCTGTGATGTAGTGGTCCGGTGTAGTGAGACAGCTCGGCAGCGCGGGCGCACAACCTCATAACTCACTTCAGATAATACCTCTCATTCAGTGCCAACGGCATCACTTTCACAACATAAACACAAACGTAATATTTGATCGATTCAATTGTCCGTATCTTGTTTACATTGGCGATGCGATTGATGCTTGTAGGTACTTCTTTTGTTTGTAGGTACCTACTGTTTTATGTTATTGAAGTCTATGTAAAAATTAATATATTTTTTATCAATAAGCTATGTCCTTGTATAATTAAAAGAAAATTGTTATTTTAAATGCGAGCCTAAACTTCCACTTTTGTTTTTATTATATTAACCTATTGATATATATAATTAGCTGCTTCCCGCGGTTTCACCCGCGCGGAGATATTGGATTTAATGGTTTTATTTTTTTACGCGGAACCCTAATTCTTTTTCTAAGATAAAAGAAGCCTAAGTTAATCCTTATAACATCAGCTATCTGCCAGTGAAAGTCCCGTCAAAATCGGCCCAGCCGTTTCGGAGATTACCCGGAATAAACAGACAGACAGACAAAAATTTTAAAAATGGTTGTTTTGTTATGGGTACCGTTTATACTTTCATATGCATTTGGAAAAAAGCTGTTATTTTAATATTATAAACAGACCCTTCAATTTTATTTGTTTCTATAGATACAAGGCCGCAAAGAAAGCGGGTCGGTTATGGCAAATGCGATAACTTTTAAAATATTAGAGCAAAAGCTTCATGTTGATCTTTCCTACTATAAAAGTCGACAATGCACTGTAATAATTAATTCAAATTTGACTATGAATCTTGTTTGTTTCACATAGGTTCTCAAAGGAACTCTTTTCCTAAGGGATTTGCAAGATAACCCTTTTTTCGGTCCATTGTGCTTACACAAATGCTTTGTTTAGTCGTTTGTCTCAACTCTCATCCCGCATGGGGCCGTAAAGGAAATGACATGTGGTTCCCGAAATCTGCTCACGAAAGATTTGTGGGGATATGATTTCCATTCAAGTTTCCATAGTTTTGAATAAATACATAGCTTCGAATAAGGATGTACATACGTACAATGTATGTACAAGGTAGGCAATTGAGAGATTAAAGACATAAAATTGAGTGGGTAGACGCATACCTACCTACAGTACCTACCAATCTAAGTTATAGTCATAGCTTTGATACAAGAGTTAGAATCTAATCTGGCTACAGAGTATAAGCTTCCTTCCTCTGCTCAAGTTAAATTCCTTGCAGATTTTCCCCAATATCATCTCTCTGTGCAGGAGTACCTACCCTGTTACGCCTAAGACCCAGACGTTACGAGACGATCTCCTTCATTTAGTCGACCCAGAATTCTTTATTTTAATCTTAGCAATGATATTTTATCAAGCGGCCAGTTTTTGTCATGTTTCGCTCCTAATTTTCTAGGTTCATTATTTCTAACTAATCGCTAAAACGTACCTACACCCTTCATTTGTTACAATAAGATTCGCTTCTTACTCCGGAGTTCTTAACTCATAGAAACATTGGTTGAACAGCATTTAATGTACAAAGATGTATTTTGGCATTTCTGCAAGAAGCCTCCTTAGGTAAGGCACTACAAGTGTTTTGGGTTCGGATAGGTCTTCTTGATTGGTTCTAGTTCTATCCCCAAAATTATAACCTGGGCAGGTGAGTACTGAACTCACCCACGCCTTTACAAACCATATACCTACCTAATACCTTGCCAATAACTTTGAAACAAAGTGAAATCTTAACTTGAAATTGTGTGATTGCTGAAATGATACTTATGTACGTTTCTATTACAAACTAGCTTCTGCCTGCGGTTTCGCCTGCATGGTATATCTTTATAGCCTATGTATTATTGCAGAACGTAAAACTATCTACATTCCAAATTTCATCAGAATCGGTAAATGTACAGAATTGGACCTGTTACAGTTTTATTGTAAGTAAATTTATAGATTTTCATTATTACACAATAGTTTTACTTAACAACTACCTACCTATATATTATCGCAACTAATTTGATGATGGTCAGCACGCAAAATCTATGCAAGTAAGTACCTATAGGTATGCGAACTGTATTGTAAAAAGAAAACAAGCAATTTCAAATAAGAAAACATTAAAAAACAACACTGGTCTTCTCAAAAAGATCCAAATCCACAGACCCTTTTCTCAATGAAGACGGGGCAATTTTAATTCAATAAATAATACCAATTCAAAAAGTCTTTTACTTTAGCAGACAACGAAAAACTTGATTGATCGGTCGAAGATTATCCACAGCGCAGCCCCTAGACTGCTCGGGCACACCTGCCGACGCATTCCGACCTCGGCAGGGCTTCGGTCCCCGCCACAGCTTACCCACCAGTTACTGCACCATACCAAATTTAGTAGCCTCCCGCCGCAGAATAGCCGGATGTTACTACCCGTCTGACCTGACCACACATTGCCTTATACAACCGATTTAATTCATCAAGTTCTGCTGAATATGCGCTGCAGTCCACCTGAGAACTGGTTTGTTTGCCCATAGTAATGGTAATAGAAATTGTTCTACCTCCTATAATATTTATTTTAGTAAAATTCACAATAACTTTCCTGATCCACCAAACTATATATGTAGGTATATTTAATAATGTACTGTAATATAAAAATATCAATACTATGTACGTATACGTACCTGCGGCGCGAGTACGGAAGTCGGTTCGATAAATTTGTCGAACCGAAAAACTCGACAAATTTATCGAATTTTGCGAGTACCGAAGTCTGATCGTAAAGTATTGTAGTAGCTCTATATTCTCTTTGGATTCGACCTAGCGTTTCGATAACTTTTGTCGATTGTTTCGAGGCTCGATAAATCCCACGTTATCGATTTGAACTGTCATTTTTGTCGAATATTATCTACCCGAATAGATCCGTACTTGCGCCGCTGGTCCTATGCTTGCAATATTTGCATTGATGGAAAATGTTATCTTATAGAATAATCTGATTTTCAAGAGCTACATGTAGGTACTTACCTATAGTTCGTAATAATGCATAGCTGATAATTATTTGTTATGAAACAAATTGTATTGCACTAATGTAAAAAAATATTTGAAGTTATTATCCCATAACTGTAACATAATATTATTATTATATGTACTTGGATATCTACTTAATTTTACCTATAAATAAGATGATTTTCTATAATCCACTGAGTCAGGAAAACTTAACTTTAGCTCATTCATATATACTTAGTTGAGAAACATTTCAAACTTCGCAACTTTACTTAAACTGTTCAAAATCATTGAATAATAAAATAATCAAAGGAAATCGTAACGGTGACTAAAAAAATTTCAGTCAAGACTTCAGGTTTCACCCGTAGAAACCGTTTGTGACAATTATATATTAATCCTTGCTATCAAGCAGTACCTACACTTTATAAATATTTGGGTCATATAAAACCATTGATTTGGAAAAGAGTCTCTTCTCAATGTATAAAACGTCAGCTACGTTAAAAAAATTCAAGAGGTTTCAGATTTATGTCACTCCTGCACCGCCGTGTTGGTCGTCGAGAGGGAACAAAGTGTGTTTGCTTATTTATTTGTATGTAGGGATGCGCCATCGTTCGATATTTAGTTTATCGATTAATAAAACACTGAAGTTATCATTAACTGTTCTTCGACTGAAATTAGTTATACCTACTAGGTAGGCACTGATGAAAAATCAGCGAAATGTGCGTGCTCTGGGGCTAGGAAACTAGTAAAAAGTAAGAATATGGGTTTTCCACAAAAAAATTAAACACACCCTAAACATGTGCTAAACAGATGAAATCCGTGTCTAACTTTTAAACATGCCTTAGTCGCGTATTTAAATTAAGATGGTAAGACCGTATATAATATGTTTTATTCCGAAAAACACAAATCAATGTTGTTTTGTCCCCCTCACCTTGAAAAACTTACTCCTGCATTTCCGTACAAAACAGTTTACTGTAGCTTCAAACATGAACCAAGAGACATTATTTTTGCCACTTAGCTTAATAGCTTTGATGCTTTAGACATTACAAAATATCATCCTATCGATTCAAATTCTTTCAAACAAGCCGAGGAGAACCGCGCATCCCTATTAAATGTGGAGGTGCAAGCGGGAAGGTGAGGCTAGCGGGGCGCGGGGAGCAAGAGGCTTTGTTTGCGGGCACGCGCGCTGCCTCCAAGGTGATCCGAGACCATAAAGCTGAGTAGACTCCTGCGCAACTGGCCGTCAATCTTTGTCAAATGTTCGAAAAATGAGATACTTGTTAAATGAAATTGTTTTTACGGTTGATATAAGGTACGTATCGTTTGACCACACCTCAATGATGTGTCAAGTCTGCTAAAAGCCTAGCCGTGCCACTTACTTTGCTATACAGGCGATCACTCCGTGAAGGACCAGTATTGCTTCCTTAGCGGCAGATCAATCTCCTAATATGCACTGAATACTTAACTAAATACATGTCGGACCCAGCTCAAGTAGATATTATTTATACCGATTACAGTAAAGCTTTCGACAGGATTGATCATATTATTATCCTTAAAAAAACTTGAACGGATTGGCATTCGAGGGAATCTGTCTAGATCGTTCTCATCATATGTTCATAACCGTTATCAAACTGTAGTTAGTGCTCAATGGCTTTACTTCTGCAACAATGTGTTTCCCCTCAGTGGTTCCTAAAGGGTCGTCGCTTGGGCCTCTCCTCTTTATTATTTTTGTGTCTGATATTGACATGAATACTTACGCCTCTAAAATCTATCTGCTGTACTTTTGTTATTAACTCGTGTCTAATTTACTCTCTATAATATCTGTGAAAACTTTTAAATAGCCATCCGCATGTGTAAAATAATTTCTATGTGTTAACCTAGCTTTAAGTTTTCCTCAATAAATAAATTAAATTAAATTGTTTCGTCGTACGAAGTACCTTTCTAGTTTTAAACCCGTAACCTAAGCACGGTGTTTTTAGAACAGTTAATTTATTCGTAAAGGTAAATAGCCTCACCTAACATTATTTAATGTTAGGTGAGTCTTTCTTCTCTTAGCAGCTTTTCAATTGGTAAGTTACTTTGAATAAAGAAAAACCAGTCTAAGTAAAAGTTTCAGCATCGCAGCCAGCGGCCGAGCGCAGGCTCGACAGAACGCATAAGTTTGCGTTTCATGTTATATAACAAGGGGTTCGACGGCCTATGCAACCTTTAAGGTCGACCCAGCGGCCTCAGCCTGCATTTACACACAGCCTTGCTGTTCCGATCCTTGGAACGCGAGAGAAATGTTTTGAATAGCTTGCAGCTCACTTATTGTTTATCATCACGGTTTGTTGTATCTTGACAAAATGTGTTGTGAGCAAGATGGTTTTATTTGGTTTCTCGACTGTATTTTCCGTGTAGAGTTTATGTACGAAAATGCTTGGAAACTCGGCTTACTTCAACAGTCGACTTTAGTTTTCTGACGATAGTTGAAGTTTACATAGCAGTATATTCTTCCGTTCTTCGTCTTTGAACTACTAGAAACGTTTTACCACTATCTCACCTGATCAAGTGACGATGTGGCAGAAGACGGTGAGCAAGCTGAACCAAGAATGGAACGGGTTTACTTGACTAGAACGGTATAATAATTATAACGCCTATTGCTGTTTCAATCATGCACAATAAGCTTTAGGTAGCAGGATTAACTTTTTGTGGAAACTAACCACAACATATTTTAAACTATTTGATAACGAGACGAGCTGGTCGTTTGCCTGATGGTAAGCATAACATCGGCCCCCAACAATTGCAGTGCCACTCAGAACTTATAGAAACAGGTGGCACTGCAGTGCGCTAATTAATTTCACTGACTACTTTGCTCGTCAAACCGGAAAACGGTAATGCATGCACGAGCAAAGCGGTGGTACCAACCCAGACAGACATTCGCAGAGAGTCATAGTCATACCACCTAGTAAAAATAATGAAAAAAAGCTTCATAATTTAAGTGCTTATCGGATAGATCGCTGACGAAAAGATAATAATCGGCCTTGTGAACATCCATTTCCACCTATTGTTGACCAAACTAAGAACAAGCACTTTTTGCTGTGTAAATTACAATTGTATTCCATTGGGTAAAGTTCTAAGCATACCGACATGATGAGACAATGAAGCCATGTAGTAGCAAAGGCCGGAAGTTCTTTTAGCTAGCCCCATCACGGACAACTTCTTACAAAAACATTTAATAGCTTTCGACACCGCTACCTACACACTTCCTTCCGGTCTCTTGCCAAAAAAAAAGCGTTGTATAAAAAAATAAAAGTATCTAAGAACGTGACTCCAAAATAAGACCCACATTAAAGGAACGACCGGCACATGATACACCACTATGAGCACGCCGTTATATGCTGTGTTGCTAACTCATAAACGTGATAATAGCATGTGCTATTTTAAAATCGGCCGTAACTGGCTGAATAGTAGTGTCTCGGCGACACACAAAAACGGAAGGAAGCGCATTTGAGCTGTAAAAGGGACCGGGCGTTCTATGAATAGACGTTTCGCTATGCGTGTCTTCAGCGTGGTTTCGCAGCTGAGCGAGTGGTTCTGGCAGTTTTTAGGCTCGAAGGGAGCCGAATGCGTGAGCCATGGATCGATTCGGGGCTTACATCGTTGCGCGGGCGTCGGAGGAGGCTGGGTCGTGCGGGGCGGGGGACGGACGGTTTCCGGCGGCGCAGCGTGGGAACGAGCGCACCCACCTACGAGAGCTCCTCAGATTAAATGACGGGCACTAATTAATTTAAGTTCGCGGCGTGTAAAAATAGAGATTCGTGCTCGTAGGGAGAGGTACGCCTGTAATTATGATTACATGGTTTACGTTATGCCAGCTAAATCCATGTTTAATTTCTCGTCCAAAGTCTGGACGGATGATTTGTAGAATCGATTAATTATAAATTATTTTTGTATACAACTGAGTTGAATTTTTTTTAATGTTTTTTTCTAGGGACGGATCAAACCCATTAGAGTTCATAGTCATAGTCACAGTCAGTAAAATAATTATACAATTTACCTGATATAAGTAGACTGTTCAGTAAGTAGGTACTTATATTTGTATTTACCTAAATCATAGAGGTATAACCTAAATACATTTATAGGTATGTTGATCTTAGATTAAATAAATAATTGCGTTAACTATAATCAAAATTAAGTTAATTGAAGTCATACATAATCTTGGAATATGTGTAGATAAATTGCATGATAAATTATATATACTTACCTACTATTATAAATTTCCATTTGTGGTACCTATGCAGGTTATAAAAACGGTAAATCGGAAAAAATGACGATTCTAATGCCGTTCCTCATTCGTAATTCTCCCTGCGCTGTGCGCCACCGCCTCACGAACTAATAGCCCGATTTGACCAACAAATCCTCTATAATAACTACAAACTATAAAAACCTTTCCACCAACTTCACATGAAACGGTCATGTGAAACCTTCATTTACACCAGCAGCATCGACCAATCTACCTGCAATGGACCCTCAAGTCTGAAAGTAAGAGTGCCTACCTACCTACCCGTTTTTTTATTCGCAGAAGTGGCTTACCCTTTGTCCGGGCTCCGAGGGGCAGGGCAGCACACCTGGCGCGCCAGATGGCTTCATTCAGGCACTCAGGCTAAATTTTATCAATCGCGGACACTCCACTCTAGACCCATTCACGACCCTTTTTTGTTTCGGGCAACATGTGCAAAGGAGGTTAGTTTATTAATAATGGAGGATTTTATGGACAAATAAAGGCATTTATAATCATTTTTAGATGGTGTCATCAAGGTAGTTTTCTACTAGGAATAACAAAATTCATTGTAGAGAGCCTTGGAAGTCTCGGGGCACGGTCCCGCCCAATCCGCAGGATATGTTCTGAGCCGCAGGTTTAGCCGCGAGACCGGGAACTGTTTTTTCACGAATAAACAGGGCCGTCTGCTTGTTTGCCACATAAGGCATAAAATAAAAAAAATATGATGTCCCAGAGCTGGTCTGTTGATGGAGCCGGAAGGCGGCCATACGAACTTTGTGACGAAACAATGTAACTTCATTCAGTTGGGGCTCGTTTGATTTGTCTTCACAAGTATTTAGATCCTAGATGATGTCCCTAGGGTTCTGATGATGCAGCCGGAAGTTAGGCAAAAAGCTTGTCTGGAAAAATATGTTGTTCCACAAAAACATATAATTTCAATGATCCAAAGTACTTACCTATCTGTCGGAATTTTGCCAGTTCAAATCCGTTCTTCAGCAGTTTCGGTAAGATTGACTAAGAAACATCCAAACTTAGCATTGGTAATAATATTAGTAAGATAGAACAACGCCAGAAGTTTCTTTTAAATTATCAAAGTCTGGCTCAACGGTGGAACCAACTAAAACCTTTGAACATTCGAAAATAACACGTAGCTCCGGACCCTAAAACCTTTGAACGTTCGAAACGAACATCGTAGCTCCGCTCTTCAATTGACACTATGGCTGTAGAAGCTCTCAACGAGGAAGAAAATTAAGTTGGATAGAACAGAGTCCTTGTTAACTTGTTCCTTCTTTGAGAGTAATAGTATGGCATCTTGCTTTCACAAGTAACACACATGGCCTAGCTTACTGCCGTAACATAGTTTATATTTAACTCTGACCTCTTAAAACCAATTTAGCCTTCAATGTTATCATCAAATTCTATTCAAAACTACCATTCATAACTTATCTACATATCAGCAATGAGTGGCCGGAGCGGTTCATTCATTATTTTTTAATATTGATAGTAGGTAATGCGTCGGTAAATGACTCCATTCTATACAGTCCTATCTCGATCTTGACTAATCGAAATCGAGAATTGCCATTTGCCTGTTTCTTAGCTGGCTCCCACGGTACCTTATGTTCTTTTCATAGGGAAAAAGCAAAGACTATAAATCCAAATAATCTATGGGAAAAAGCGACTTCGAAATGAGTGTGGCTAGAACGAAGATTTGCAAGCCCTTCTTCTAAAAATGATGACTCAGCTTTCGGGTGAATAGCATTCATATTTTTATAGAGAAGTGATTCCGTGAATCTGCGTTTTTATTTCCTCAAAGTTGTTTTTTAAGAAATTTATGATGTTATTTCAGATGTTATACCTGAGATGACTACTTTCGCTCTCTCTTTGTGAGAAGGTTGACAGTAGGAGCAGTGGGAGAGTATAATAGGTTTCGTATTTGTGTCAAAGCTACTTTTATAGAATAATAGAACAATAAAACCATGCTGTAGGTAGTTGCTTTATTAATGAAAATGGCTTCAAGGTGGGAGCCCGAAGCCTTTAACGGAACTTACATAATTATTGACCAACCATACCGACTAGTGATTTGTTATAGTTTGATGTTAAGCAAAATTCAATTTTCCTACTCGGCAGTAAAGTTCAAAGTTCAAAAGATGTTTTAGGACTTGAGATGTTATTAGTAGAGTTCAATATGGAACTGAATGAAGCAGCTGCTACTTCAAGTCTGCCTACACTTATTCACTTTTAAAGACATTGAATTTCGCAAATGGCTCCTCACCCAGTTTTTCGAAGAATCAGTACATATCAATTCTTAATTATTTACCTTGACTCCTCGGTATTATATACCTAAGCGTTTGACCACCTGATCTTTTAATACATATCAGCAATTTAAGAAGTCAGCCATCTATCATTATAATGTGTTTTTATATGACGAAACAGGGTTTTGACAGTGAGTACGCTATGCAGTTAATCCATATCCATACTAATATTTCCATACTTTTTCCATACTAATATTACTTATAAATGCGAAAGTGTGTTTGTTGGTTTGTCCTTCTTTCACGCAGTAACGAAGATTTTTGGCATAGATATAGTTTATGGACCGGAGAGTAATATAGGCTACTGTTTATCCTGGAAAAATGCACGGTTCCTGTGGGAACGCAGGTGAAAACAGCGTGCAGAAGTTAGTGTGACATAAAATTGACATTGACAGCTGTCAATAAAGTTTTATAATGTTGACAAGTTGATTTAATTTGAGAGATCGGTTTGACGGTTCCTGTAGGAACGCGGGTGAAAACCGCGGGCAGAAGCTAGTCTCTAATATGTTACATTACAATTTGTTTAAAAAAAGTATAATGATTTGGAAACAGAAATTTTGGCAATGCAACCACTCCCAATTTACCTGGATATACCTATGTATAGAAAGTAATGAATATTTATTTATTTATTTATATAATATGTGAGGTTCCATGACCAGGTATCTTATCAGGGTGACGATCAGTGTGGTGTAACCAGGCTTTGGTTATTCTTATATTTTAATTAGGGTGCCATTGCTATTTTGTTGTGGATATCATATAATAGGTAGGTATACTTTTTTTTAAATTCTTTATTAAAGAGCTTAATCACAATGCGATTATGTCGCTCTGATAAATAAACAAAAGACATCATTTACTACTAACTATTACCATTAAACAAAATTAACTTAATTAGGTTGACTGATCTGAGGAGAAACATATATCATATAATTTAATTAACAATTTAATTTCGTCTGACTGTGGGTCTGCCAAAATAATATTACAATCAGCGATTTTTCTTAAAATATATTTACACTTAGCAGTGCGGAAGGTGGCGTTCCGGGCACACTCCATACCTACGCGCTTGAAGACCCACCACCGACCCAAGGCGGGGGGCCCACGACCAACCAAACACGCCGAGTATGAGGAGACGCTGAACCGCATGTACCGGTGGCTTGGCAAAGGCCTCTCCAAGTTCTTCCAAACTTCCCTATATCTTGCGAAACCTCAAATAGTAACAATATAAAATAACAGCGTCTAACTCCTAAACATGCCTTAGTCGTGTGTTTAAATATCAACAACCACAAATCTTGATTTAAGTAGTGTCTAACCGTTGTTTAACTCCATTCTGTTGGTTTAACATTTCTAATCATTTAGGTGTTTGTCTCTAGCTAAATAGGTCTCTAAAAGTTGCCCAACCTAAATTCAATCCAAAATGTTACATGTAAATGCTATAATACTATCCGTTATCGTCAGTTCAGTCAGTATGCATTGTTATTCGCTCTAATAGGTACCTAGGATCTCGATCAATGTGTAGGTAGGTATATATAATTATACAAAAATGTACCTTACCACTTTGCGTTAGGAGTTAAAGCTGTAGTTACAACCTCTATGCCATTATTAATGCCAGGCGTGCCAACTGCCAGCAGCTGTCGTAGATTACCAAATTCAAGAAAACACTCCCCACTGATACACTAACCAAAATAAATCCACGAAAGTCCCCAACCGTCACGTAAAAATAACTCCAATTTCATTCACATCCTTGGCTCATTCATTGGAATTACCCGACTAAATGCAATGTCATCTAACGCGTTGTTATTTCATTAAAATGCAACCGCCTGCCAATTCGTTAGCTTTAAAATAGGCAGCGTTTATTCAGAAAGCCCATACGACTTGTCTGTGAAAATATATTTAAAATCAGAACTGTAGTTCCAGATATATCACTCAACAAACTCGTGAGTTTTATGTACCTCTTTATTATTGTTTAAAATGTACGTCGTATACGTCGTAAGTAGATGGTTTATCTTCATTCACTAGAACGTCACGGTTAGTTCCGTCCTGATTCTCCCACGGTCGCTCAATGAGCGCAAGCGCATGCATTGAAGGAGGGAAAAGAAAGAAAGGGGCGCGTCACTTCCGGTGCAGGCGAGTGCAGCGCGAGGCGTATGGCATCACTTCCGGCCGTGCGCTGTCACCGGATACGTATGTTCCCTGTTTGAATCAATTATTATTTCCTTCTTAGTGTTTCCTTTACAAAAAATACCAGTTATTTATTAATTTTGTAGCTGCTGGCATTAGGTATGTCATAAAATGTTTTTTGTAGTAAAAAGTAACAAGACGATACGTCGCGTCCTTATCCTGATGGTATTAACGCCTGCTCTATAACTACATATAAAATTTATTTGGAGGGCCGAGTATCGCTCCATGTAAACATACATAAACAAATTTGCAATAAAAAAAAACTAACAAGCGAAAAAACTTTATTTCTTAGTATAAAATAACACGAAATATAAGGTAAACTTAAAAAGCAAAACCTATCTAAATACAAAATTTCATCCAAATCGTTAGAGCAGTTATCGAGATAGCCAAAACAAAATTTATACATTTATGTACCAGACCTCGGAACACAAATGCATGCGCGGCACCGGACTGCGGTTTTTACCCTGAGGTGTCAGTTTTTACGTCACCTATTGCAGGTACTGCAGCAGCAGACTACACTGTCTACAAGTGCAAAGCAGTATATTATAAAACTAATATGTATGTATGTATGAACGACACTTTAGTTAGGTCTTCGGAGTAAGGATAGGTACTTTTGTTAAATGATGATATGTTAAGTAAGGAATTGTTATGTATAAAATAATTTAATTAACAAACAAAGGGTGCGAGCCCTGGAGCTTGCAGAGTATAATAGAAATTAAAAAAAATGCAAAGCAGTGGCAGTTGGTACGTCGTATACACCCAAACGGAACTAATTTAACCAAGCGTGAAGCGAGCACTACAAAATGCCTTACCACCAAGCAAACATAAGTAAAATCAATGTTGGTATCTTGAGTAAAACCACAGAATATTTAATAGTACAGTGTAAAACTGTACCGTAGCACTTCATTCATACTTTTCCCCCACATAAACACTGATAAAATATTTTTGTTGCAACTCGGTGCGTAACAAATTGCTTCTCTCTCATTCTACTCGAATAAAGTTATTTATGCCAGACAAGGACGGAGAGCGGAAGTAATGTAGGAATGAACGTGGCAGTCATTCATTCTGTTTCCGCAGACATCAATGAAATAAAGAACAGCAGAGAATTGAATGTGGTGAAAATACAAATTACAAATGATGACGTAAATCTGGTTTTAGGTACTTACTATTTATTTTTATACGTGTTATTCTAAAATTAAATCTTGCCTTGGTTTTGAGATTCTAATATAATATTATTACTAAGAGCCTGGAGCCGGTACTCTCCTAGGTCTAGCATATTCCTTTATTTTCGATAACGACTTACCTACACTACACCATCGCTAAGATCATAATAATATTATATAGATATATATATGATAGAGTCTCGCTTGTGCAAGCGCGGCTTGATGTAAAACCATCAAAAATCCACGAAATAGACAGCCAGCGGTGATCGTGGTTTTTCCATGGTTTTCGCGTGGTCCTTGATCGATACTTGTCCATCAATCGTGCCTTACAAAATGGATGATAAATCTTGTCCGCAGTTTGTGGTTGCGTTAGTGGCCGCTAGGCGCTAGCTAAATTTACGTACATTTCTATCGTTACGCCTAAAATACTCGACTGATTTTTATTAATTACGATTTTATTATTTATCGATTCGTTTCGTTTCGTCTGGGTCACACAGATGACGTTTTATACAAACAAAACCAACTAACAATCAAGAAAGAGGAGATTATTTTTTTGGAGATTATTTTTAGATCCTTTGATTATTTTTTTTCGTTACGGGTTTTCGGGCTCATGTTATTAAATTTTTCTTGCCTGTCGCAGCCACAAGCTGCTCTTTGCAACATCGCATGTGATTCATCATATAAAAGTGAACTATATCATATAGATATTTATAGAGTGCGATTTACTAAAACTAAAGATAGGTATTTGCGATGACACATCAAACACCGAATCTATTTTAGGTTTAGAGCAGTGCCACTCGGCCCACGTAAAATAAGTAGGTATACGTACTCATTTTATGACGTTGACGTTCATTGAGGCGTGAATTGCTCAATCCCACAGCTAACCTCCCCTATCGGGTTAATTACTTCTCACCCCCCTGCACCCTCGCCCGCCACCCCCGCTGGTGACGTCAAGGGCAATTTGTCACACCAAATAAAATTTTACTCTAGACTCGGTTAATGGATTGTTGACGACAAACACGCTAATGATTGGATAACTCCCTGCCCAATTAAATTAATGAATGAACACGTGTAATGTACAAACCACGTACAAACAAAACGTGCCGTTTTATTTACATATTTCATTTCCGCTTGATTATTATTGATTAGGACATTCGCAGTGAATATTTACTACACTTTCAACTGATAAATTTAGTTTGAGCAGGCGCTAAGTAAAGCGACAGCGTTTCGTAAACAAGTCTCGTGTTACGCTTACGTTTCCTGGCAAGTACCTACGCGGTGTGTAATTTAAAGCTCACTAAGACATTTACTCCGACTAGATAATATTACTTGAACGGCACAAAATACAAGAGTTGTGAATGAAACAGTGCGCGTCCGGCAGCTAGCGAGCGGCTCGAATGGGAGCGGAAGCCCGCGGTTAGTCCACTTCCTGTTTCCTGCAGGGCCGAGTGCGTCGCACGCGCAGCCGAGCGCGCCCGACCGTGGACGAGCGCGCCCGAGAGCCACCGAAGCGCTCCGATCGATCTCGACTAAACTCAGCATTTTTTAACCACCTGACGGGGGACGGGCTGACGTGCAACGAAAAATAGGAAAGCCATTGCCGTAGGACATTGCTTGAGCCCGTGTCGTCGTAATCGTAAACCAACGTCATCGCGCTCACTGTTTTTCATTTTTTTACTTAAATCATTTACGGTCAGTTTCAATAACCTACTACAGTCCTACAGTCCATCGTTTCGTTTAGTCTAACTATCCGAGATAATTCTGTCACTTATAGTAAATAATCGTTTCAATAATCAATTAATTATGTCCTGAACCCCCCCCCCCCCCTTACCTAAGATAGATTCGAGATTGGGTTCGTTTAGAAACTCCAAGATGGTATTGCATCAAATATCAGCCTCTTACGCTCCCGCTGCTGGGATACCGGTTTTCTCTCAGAGACACAGGTAATGGGCCATAATCAACCACGCGGGCCCAGTGCGGCTTGTCCTCGAATTTTGTGGTTCTTGAACATGCGGATTTCCTCACGATGTTTTTTTCAAGTCCAACTCAATTGTCATCGAACTTACACTGGCTCAGGACATGCGCTAGGTGACGGATTTGACCCCATCCCGAACTGACAAAGTTGACTGAACAGTTGGTGAAGTTCTGCTAATTACATAAACAATTGTAATAATAATGTTCTTCAATTTCAGATGCTAATTACGTCTTCAGACCAGTTCCATAAATAGGGTGGTGCCAGCGGTGCCCAGGCACAGGGCGCAGGCCCTGGAGGGACGCAGAAATTACCAAACTCGGATTAGATTAGAACATTAGGGCGCAGTTGTAGAAGCTGGCACCGGGGCACAAAAAGCCATTTATAGGGCGCAGTTACAGAAGCTCGCACCGGGCGCACAAAATGCTAGTTACGGCTTTGGTTCAGACGATGGAAAGGGTTCGTTAGCCGTAACGCGTCGTTTCGAAAATATGCTGACGTCACGGCCGTGCTGTGCTGTCACTGCTGACTCTGTGACACGCACAAATTGGGCGAATGGAAGCGGCACAGTAAAACTGACGTTACGGCTCACGTAGTGCGTATAGTGAGGAGCGGCAGCGGGCGCGGGCGTCGATGTCACCCACACGCCCTCGCCCACGCGTCGCCCACTCCGGCCCGCGCCGCCTCATCCTCCGGCGGACGTAGTAGCGTAGGCTCACGACGCTGTCAGAGATTAGGTGATGCAGATCTGACACTCCGTTCTTTTAGACACTATACAACCAATGTCAATGTAGGTATCACGGCTTTATCTGGCCCGGTAGCAGAAAGTGGAACCAAGTGCGCTTTTTTTCGACCAAAACGGCACTGTTAACGGATCAGCGGCGCGAGTACGGAAGTCGGTTCGATAATAAAATTCGATAAAATTGACAGTTCAAATCGATGAAGTGGATTTTATCGAGCCGTCACGTGGGTGTGAAACAATCGACAAAAGTTACCGAAAGGAGCGAAATATGACGGTTTTTCTCGATAAATTATCTATGATCGAGTCCGAACCGAAAACTTATGAAAACTATATAAGTCGATGCGGACGAATAACGCCATTTATAAGTGCAAAAATGGACGTCGGTTTAATTTTGTTACTGGCAGAAGAGCGGAGACCCAATAGAGATAGAGATTCGCTGATGATGCACAGGCGCGGCTTACGGGATGCAAATAATCCCTTGGAACTCTCTGAAGAGCGTTTTGTAACTCTCTTCCGAATTTCGAAGGAAATTGCTTTGGTACTTATTCAAGGTGTCGAGGATAACATAAGAAGAACCCGATCTCACGGACTTCGAGACGATCAAACAAAACTAACGAGACGAAGAATGGATGGAGTATGGATAAAATAATGTAGTATCCCTTAGTAGTTTGTGAAAATAATAATTATTAAAGTCTGACAGTATGAAGTAGTATGAACTATGATTATATTCTCTTTGGTAGTATGAACAAAATGAACAAAGAGAATAATAAAATAATATGACTATGGTCGAAAACCTTTTTTGTTATTTATTTTTTACCAGTATACAGAGTCACAATGTTAGAATAATATTAAAGCAATTCATTTTAAAAATAAAATATGGTGATTGAAGTAAAATATCATAAAACATTATTTTTATACACTATCCCACTAAACTTAAAAATAGATTTAAAAAAAGTTAGGTCGAATATACTGATCTGTGGGTCGAATCCAAAGAGAATTTTCGACAAAAGCTTACGACGACTTCGGTACTCGCAACTTTCGATAAAATTATCGAGTTTTTCGGTTCGACAATTTTATCGAACCGAGTTCCGTACTCGCGCCGCAGATAAGTTTATAGCTCTGCACCTAGCTGTAGTACCCTGGTGGATATAAATTTTGCCTATGTCAGTTTATTTATAGCTGTACACCTAATTTTCTATACTTGTCCAATAATGTAAACAGACTCGGGGGATGCCAACCAATTACAGCAATAGTGATCCGATTACTTACCAATGACATGATTCGAATTTGAATTTATCTATTTCATTGGTTGGTGTGCTGTCAAGTTTGATAAGTATAGAAAATGGTCGTTTACGTTTATCGCGGTGCAGGAGAGCACTTTGCACGGGATTTCGGGATGGATTTTTGTTAGTGGGAGGACTAACTCTTCTGCGAGTGTCCGTCTGGGTTGTTACCACCGCTATGCTCGTGAAGTCTGCCGCCAAGTAGTTGTGTGCAAGCATTACTGTGTTCCGGTTTGATGAGCAGAGTATCCAGTGAAATTACTGGGCTTATTAGTGTCTCAGGGTAACGAGCGCACTGCAGTGCCGCGCAGGCCTTTGTGTTTCAAAGTTCTGGGTGGCACTGCAATTGTTATGGGCCGGCGTTATGCTTACCATCAGGCAAACGACGAGCTCGTCTCGTTACCAAATAAAATAAAAAATAAAAAATGCAGATGGGTATAGGTGTCATTTTTCCTGGTTTCCCCAGTTCTCATCGTTGCTTGTACGTTACGTACCTAGCCGTAAGCGTTTTGTGAAGGAAATTTATGATAGCTTTTATTAAAATTATTACAGCATAGTTATAACGTTTCAAAACATGCACTTGATTCCAAATTATTACTAGTATGTGCTTTCTAGTAAGACGTTACAGTTTGCCTGTGCTTATGTAGCAAGTGGTTTTTTTTTAAAGACCATACTTAGTGCCAAAAATAAAGTACAAATGGTAGACAAGGTTATGGCAGAAAAACATGCAGGTATTGGCTATTTAACTATTTTAATTGGCTGAAAACTTACCTAAACTGAAAATTACGTATTTACATAATCAAAAATGAAACCTCTACGCCACCTCTACTCCAATTTAATACTCTTTGCCAAGATCCTGGTGTTTGTGCGAGGGGCGACCGTCAGAGTAGATTCAATTGCGGCAACACTTGTTCTAGACCGGGCACTGCGTACATTACGCAGAACAGAATTAATCTGATTGTAGACAACTCGCACTGTGCCTACAGCTGTCCTATTTGTAATTACACAATATCATTACCTACTCTACTTATAGTATGTCTAAAATATTTCTTGATAGTTTGTGCGTTAATGCTCGTGAATGAGCAGAATAAAATTGCAATTCAAATTCAAATTCAAATTCAAAAATTTTATTTCAGATACCATAGATCCATAGTGTTAGTAAAATGAAAATTACATTAATTTAATTGTTAGTAAATTACATTTAGAACGACTCAACTTAAAGAAAAACATTAAATTAACTAGGAAGAAAACACTGCGCAAAGATACGACCAAATGAGAGGACATACCTCTCACTTGATCACCACCTCCACCCAGTGCTTCCACAAAGGAGAAGTCAGCCTCTCCGTCACTGTGTTCAGAATGGTGTTATGACTATCTCGAACTCTTCTCATCAGAGATGCCGTTTTTTTGCGAATGATGGCATGAAAGCCATCAGTCTGCGTCTGCACAAACATCTCTGAAGCACTACAGAAGCGAGGTAGCCCCAACAACATTCTGAAAACATTGTTATATTGGACACGTAGAGCATCCAGCGATTTCTTGGTGAAGTCCACCCATAGACCACCCGTATACATGTTCTGGCAGTAAGCTTTAAAAAGCGTGATTTTTACTTGCTCTGTACAACGGGCGAATCTACGGGCCAACATATTACCTCGAATAGCAAGCGCCCTACGTTCCCTGTCAATGTCTACATTATCCCTAAGGTCGTCGGTCAGAAAATGGCCTAAGTATTTAAACTTGTTTACTCTTATTAGAGTTCTCCCAGCAAGTGTAATTGGAGGTGCATTCTCAAGACACTTACCGGCGGCCCTAAAAACCATGTATACACTTTTCTTAACATTGTATGCCAGACCATGTGAGGTTGCATATGATTCACAAAACCTCAACATCGCTCCGATGGCACTCATAGTCGGGCCCAGAAGCACCATGTCGTCTGCATAGCTGATGTTGTTAACAGTAACACCACCAACCCTGCATCCGACACGCATGCTACAAAGCCCAACAATGAGATCGTTTACATACAGGTTGAAGAGCTTGGGAGACGTTAGCCCCCCTTGCCTCACCCCACACTCCAACCTATACGATTCCGAGAGCGTGTTAGACCATCTCACGTAGTTGGTTTGGTTAGCATACCAGTATTTAAAAATATTTATGACTTCCGCCGGCGTGCCCCTATCCTCCAACTTTCTCCAGAGCACATCATATGACACAAGGTCAAAAGCTTTGGAGAGGTCCAGAAAACATGCGCACACCGGCGTTTTCCGACTAGTGTAATATTGGACGGTATGCTTTAGACATAAAATAGCACTCTCTGTTGATAGCCCAGGCCTAAACCCGAACTGAGCATCATGCAGATTTAAATGTTCTTGCAAACATGAGTCTAGCATACTATCCAATATTTTGGCCGTCGTTGTCGCAAGGGAAATTGGACGGTAGTTCCCCTTGTCCGAAATGTCGCCAGTCCTGTTCTTCACGATAGGCACCACCAATGTTTTCATTAATTCGTTTGGCAAATATGCGTGACTAATGCATAGCGTGAACAACATGGACAAGACTATCGGTAGGTGAACCCCCGCATATTTAAAATGCTCTATGCTGAGCCCGTCATGCCCCGGAGATTTGCCTCTGCTCATTTTACTAATCACACTGGCAACTTGCTTTGCCGAAAAGTGCAATAACGGCTCATCTCCGCGACAAAACGGCCCCGCACCATCAAATGCAGCAGAAGGACCCAGAGGAGACTGCACTTTAAAATACGTTGTTGTAGGTATAACTATTCAATTTCTAAAGGTTTTACCTAGATAGTTAGCTTATCCGTGTTACCACAAAAAATAACTTTTAGACGCCTGTTTAGACAGTATCTAAAAGAAATGTCACAGCAGAATTGGTATCAAGTTTTGTGGTGGTTGATATTTAAATACGCGAATAAACGCCTAAAATGATTAGAAATGTAACAACAGAATTGACGTAGACAACGGTTAGACACTTCTTAAATCAAGTTTTGTGGTTGTTAATATATAAACGTATTTTTCCATTTATGGACGCAGGGAGTAAAGTTTTACACTGAAATAATTGTTTTTGGCTTTTATCTTTGTCTTTATTTGCGGCAAATCATATTTAGTTGACGAAAACAGTGGTTTAGTAGTGAAAATAACATTATTTATTTTAGTATGGACTAAAATTACAATAAGTATCACATTTATAAACACATAGGTAACTGCTATATTCGCTTTTCACCAATATCACCAGTGTGTATCACCACTATCAACATCACATAACATGAGTATGACCCACATCCTATCCCTTTCCAAATATTCTTAACTAATACCCTTCTAAGTATAGTGATAAAGTTTTGCCAATTTTTCTTAGAAAATGTCAGATAACCAAGTAGACACGACACCAACGTTCACAGATCCCTTCCACAACAGAAAACATGAATGTGGCGAACCCGTGGAATTGCAATTCTATCCATTGAAAAGTAACGATCGAGTGGGGGTGGGTGTCCCTCAAGGGTGGGGTGCGTGCGTAGGCCGCCCCAACCATGAATGGAGCTCAGTCTACTTCAGTGGGGTGATATTAAACACGCTACTAACTTTATGACTGCGATTAGATATTACTAATAAAAGTAAGGAAGTATTGAAGCTATTTTTAGTGATAGCGTCGATGGGACGGAAATCGTAAAGTAGAATTAATAGAGCCGGATTTTATAAATTAGTCGTCTGGCTAGAAAATAACGTTTACGAAGACGATTTACTTTCTTTTTATATAATTTTTAAACTGTAAAAGATCAATAAGAAGTAGGTTTATAATTATCTATATTTAGAAATAACTCCTACGTTATGTTGCCTAAATACAATATTAAAACTAACTAATAAAACCAGGGTGTTGTGGCAAGACGACGTCCAATGAATCGGGACTCCGGTTGCATGGGGTAAATGAGACCTTTGACCTGTCTGTCTTCTTTAACTGGCTGAGGGTGGAGACCGACAAGCTTAGACCCTAAGCTCCTGGGGTGGAAGTATTCATAAATTAAACGGATTGTCTGGAAAATATATATTCCAACTTTATAAATATTTTTTTCCATTTTATATAGAATGGAAGAAGGAATAGGTAAGTAACTCAAACTCAACTTATAAGAATGCTCCTTTTATGTTGAGTTGTATTAACCTACCAAACCTATCAAAAATATGCTTAAAATTAAAGCTAGAACTTGGTCTAGCTAATTAATAAAATTAATTGATTTATTAAGGTCCATTAAAAATAGATTACATCTGTCTTCTTTCTTGCGATATGAAGTATTACAATTTACCCTGACCCGATCTCAATATAAACATCCCCAAGAACAACAAAGCGAACAGACAGGATATTTGACGTCTAAGAATAATCCCAATAAATCTGTATCTCGATCAAGGCACGTGGTTCTTGTTTGTTATCACGGCCTCATTACACTGCCGGACTAATTGCGTCCAGCATAGAGTTCTCATTGTTGCGAGTCTAGGGTTGTCGTAACTCTACAACAAGTCTGTCTGACGGCCGCTGTATAGCTGTCATTACACGGTAATGCATGATTGGTGGATATATGCATCAATCTCAGAGCACGCACTAACCATGGAAAAACCACGATCACCGCTTGATTCATATTAGGTATACCGTCTATAATGTGGTGCTTGGTGGAAAAAGAATCCGAGGGGTAACCGTGGTATTCGAGGAAGTGAAAGAGACGCAAGGCAGCAGAATTCAACACCTCCACTAAAAAAATAGCTTCACAACCATGAAACCATGATGATGAAATGCGGTGGTGCGCAAGTGATGTACGTAGCGTAAAGCGGAGCAGTCAGTCGTCGCTTTGAGGCCAGGCAGGGCTTGGAGGGAGTGAAAGAGATACCTCTATTTCTGTACTTATAAATTTCATGGATTTTTGATGGATTTACTTCAAGCCGCGCTTGAGCGTGTAATCCGCGCTTGTTGCAAAACCATGGTTATTTTGGCAGCAAAACTCAAACATGCGTGAGTATATGTAATGGGCGCTTTTGGCACGACATAAAATAACGTCCCAGCGTGTAGCGTGTTATTGCTCAATAGGATTTTTCAAATACGCTTAAATGTTGATTTAAAATCGATTTAAGATCTTAAAATCAGAAACGCAATTTGATTTGCAAATCATAATGATATAATATATACTGTACGTCCAGAACTTAGTCTTGGGTATTGATTGTAGATCAAACTGAACTCCCTCTTAAAGGACTGGTTAAAAGATGGAACCCTTTCAGTGTTCATATATATATGATTAAGATTCGTGGTCCATGTTACCTCACCGCAACGTCCGGGTTTTTTTATCAATATCCAGTGGATGATGCCCCTACGCATGCCGGATGCGGGCGGTATCTGCGTCCGCCATGTCGGACGCCGCTGCGTGGTGGCGTTGGGCCGGTGTCCGGCGGACGGATGCGCGTCCTCTCGCCACATCCGACTACAATGGAATTTACACTTGTGTCGTGATGTGCTCCTTTTCGCATTTGATTGGGCAATTGGCAAGGTCATTAGGTCAGTCATTGGAGTACTTACGTGTTGACCAGGCTTCAATGAAAAGGTGTAAGGTTTGAAACAACTAATCCTGTTTGCTTTCTCAGTGCAGTGCCATCCACAGGAATCTTATCCAGATCCAGAACAAGCATGACTGCCTATATTGTAAAATAATTAGCTACCAACGTAATTAGCGCCACTAGCTAATAATTTAGAGTAAGCTTGATAGCTTACTATATCTACTATAGCTCTGATGAGAATGATTGATCTATACAGTTAGGTTGTAATTTAGGTTCAGCTGTTACCATATTCAATTATATTCACCACGAAATATCTACTCTGTCCGTGATATAACAATATTCGACATACACAGGCGAGATATCTAGTGGTCAAATCTAAGCTATCGAGTAGGTTAGATAGTATAAATATAATAAAATTAAAAATGGTAGGTACCTTTAGGCACAACACAGAGAATAAGTAACTCTATTTTGTGCCTTGATGGCAAACAAAGAGTAACTCTGTTTTGTGGCCTAGGTACAGTGGCGTATTTTAGGATTCAGTGCCCCGGGCCTGTAGGCCCCGCCGCCCTGCCGGTCAGTATATTACGAAAGCCCCACGTCTTGATGTGTATCAAACATACACCCGAGAGTACCTTACGAGATTTAGGCTGTTATCAATTAACAGTGTTAAACGGTGGTTTAGTTAAACTATGTTTTGTCTTTGTTGTTGTTTGACAGTTTTAAACTGACTACTGACTAAGTACTGACTGACTAAGTAACTGACTATTCAACCGTTTACTACTGTTTATTAATAAGAGCCTTAGTTAGGTAGGCTTTTTTAAATTTCTTCTGCTTGTGCCGCCCCTAGTAGCCTGCCGCCCCGGGCCATGGCCCTTTTGGCCCTAGGGTAAATACGCCCCTGCCTAGGTATATACGCATGTAACAGAAAACAGTGTACGGGAAACATTCCCTAAAATAAAGAGGATAAACATTTACATATTCCGAATACAATAACAGCATGCCAACTTTCGTAAGTCTGCAGCCTCCGCCCTCCGCGCTTTCCAGGCCGTTGCGTAGGTGTTAGTTGCAACATAATGGCGAGGCCCGGCCGGAAGGTTGGCGAAACGAAACCTACTCATGAAATCAATAACAGTCACCATAAATCCGTAAATCGATTCCGAAGTATTTATTCATGCCTTCGGAGTACAACTCAACTTCTGTACGGCGGCGTAAAGTGTAGCGGGCGGAAAAAACATGCTCACAAAAAGCAGCAAGTATTAATTGTTCCGTGAATGGCTGTTATCCTTGCCATTTAACTCCCCTGATTCAAGGAATCCTAAGACTCAGAGCATATACAATATACATGTGAACGTAGATCGGTAACGGCTGGGGCTGGTCGATCATTGTTGATAGCTGAGTGGCTAAGTTGGTAGCAACCCTGCCTGCAAACCAAGGTGGGGCCGCCGGCCGCTGCCGGAGCAAAGTTTGGTCTCGCGTCTTGGGTGTTTGTATTGAGTTTCTGTGTATGTCCACGCCAATTGCGACACAGGGAATCCTAGGGATATGAGTGTGTGAACACTGAAAACGTTTGTTTGTTTGTTTGTTATTTATTTATTTATTTTGTGAACTGTAACCTAGAAAAGATGAGTAGGTACGCGTTTTTTGATTATTTCTTCAAGTAAACTGATGAACCATAATTAGTGAAGTTTTAAATCTGACCTATAGTACTTTTACTATTATCTATTCTGTGTTTATAGTTACTATAATCTACTTTAGACGATGAACACTAAACAGTCTCACTACTTTCGAGCGCATGAGGATCAGATGAGAATTGAGATAATTATTTGGAAGGATTATTTATTGGCTCTTTTGTTTCATCGTTTCAATATAAATCGACTGTAAGCCGTTTTAGATATGTTCTGTCGTCGAAATACGCGAGGCGAAGTCGCGGGCAAGTAAGAGCTATGCGTAGTAATTATTTTTAATAAGTCTGCACGGATCTCAACCAGTCAGTAATTATCTCCGAGTGATATTAAACGCGATAGAATGCAGTCCAGAAGCAAATTAATGCATTGCATCGCCTGGAAAGCAAACCTGTCCCCTCGATACTGATGATACTGATCATACTGGCGACCACTACTTAGACTTACATTTTAAACATGATTGTTAGCATTAGAATCAGGTAAAGTAAAAAATTAGACAGGTAAAGTAAAAACCAATAGCCTAAAAGTCTGCTCTCACGTCTGGACTTCACAAAAACTGGATATCGCCAACTTGCTTCCACAGAACTGCGCCAGCCGTCGTGTTTCCATCAGAGACGACTGTAAATTACTTTTTAAAAAAGAAATAAATTTCAAACATCAAAATAAGGATTGTTCAGTTTGATGATGTTTAATAAAACTTTAAATTGTACATATTGCGGTAGACGTAAGTATGTGAATTAAATTAAACATTTTATCGCAAAAGCAAAATGCACTTGTACTTATTATCAATTCTGTGCTACCTGTAAAGTAAAAATGAACATTGGTATAACGTCTAGAGTTGTTACGTTTGAGTCAGCTAGCTACTTTTGTCGCTAACTATTATATACTCATATGTAGATATACCTACTACAAACTAAACCTATACCTAGTGATGTACTTACGTAAAGTCAGGTTTGCAGGACAGGCATGAAAACAACTTTTTTTTTTAAATAACGCTACTCGATTTCATCTCTATGGTCTATGCTATATACAAATGGCGAAGACAAGATCGTCAGCAAACCGGTGCCATTATTAACTGCATCATCCAGATCCACAAGGAGTAGGTAAGTAAGCGGGAGTGGGAGTGGGTACGGATGCGGGCGCAGGCACGTAGGTCGTCTCGACATCGAGGGCGCTTTTTTATCTGGCGGGGCTGCGACGCATGACCCGCTGACCGCAGTTTGCAACGTCGCCAATTTGTACGATATCAACCCGAAGCGAGATAAACTCGCCGCTGTGTTGCCACGATGAGTTGCCCACGACCGCTTATTATTATGCTGATGGGATCTGCTCCTTTGTCAGAGTTGGTCTTTAATAAATGGGTACCAGTTCTACCGCCTATATACGACTGTGCAAGAATTACTGTGTTCCGGTTTGAACGGCAAAGTATAATGAAGACAGACTCAAAGTAGGTACCTATAGCTAATGGACGCATGAGACATGACTCGTGACAATTTCTCAGAGTGACAAGTGCTGTGCAGTGCAGAACCTGCATGCAGCACTAGGTCAGTTAAACCTTACTTTGGGTTGTAGATGGCAGTTACTGCCTATACTGCGCGCTCGATATCAGGTGAACGACCTGCTCTCCTCCTCACCTGTGTGCATAAAGACATTACTTAGGTTGGTAAATAGTTCCAAAAAAATCTCGTCCTCATGAAAAAGACGAGAAGTTGACGTTACCTGACGCTATGTGAAGATGCGTTTGATTAAAGGATGCTAACCTGGAATGACTCTCCAGTGTGCAGCCAAACCACAGTGCTAGGCAATAGATTTTCAACTTCCGATAGCATCACACAGTTTTCCGAAAGTTCAACACTAAATCAAAATCAAAGCTAAAATAATCTCCACTGCACCACCAGTTTTGTAGGAATAGGAATAGTCCCAGGTACTGGCAACTCTACGCCATACTGGACCATTTGCCAGATTCGACGCGAAAAAATGAACATAACCACTTATCTCTCGGAAACTTGCGGCAACGCGTGGACCAATAAAACAAGATGATGTCATAACTTGTTTTTCAGTGTTTTCTGAATAACTAGATACGGTTGAATGTCTCGTGTGTAATCTGTTCATTGACAGATTATTATGATTAGGCCATTGACGCAACATGGCATCGAAAGTCAAGGTGATGCCACGTGCTCCAAAAGAGACGCTACCTGACTTTATGGAGTTATCGATAAAAATTACATACCCAGCATTTTAAATGTTGAATTTTATTTTGAAAGGTCAATAGCTTTGAATGATAGTAGATGTGTTCTCAATAATATATTATGTGGTAGGTAGAGCCGATAAATGAATGAGCGTTGAACTGCTCAGTCCAGTCATGTTTATCAGAGTTCGAGCTGATTGGTTTGTTAGTCGGTATTCAAACATTATAGAAAACCGAGCTTTTTGAAACCTCTAACCTATTGTATGATGTGAGGTGTCTATTTTTTATGCTATTTGGTAACGAGACGAGCTGGTCGTTTGCCTCATGCTAAGCATAACGCCGGCCCATAGCAATTGCAGTGCCACTCAGAACTATGAAACACAAAGGCCTGCGCGGCACTGCAGTGCGCTCGTCGTAGGGATCAATCTGAAAATATCCTTTCAAATAAAAAAGAATTTTCCAAATCGGTTTATAAATGACAGAGATATGAGGTAACAAACATTTAAAAAAACCCCACCGAATTGATAACCTTCTCCTTTTTTGGAAGTCGGTCAAAGAATGAGTCATTTTAATAGCTGACGGACGGAAAGACTAGTGATACCTACCAATCGCACATTTCAAACATTTTCACTCTCAAAATCTTTAGGCCAATATCTAAGCGAAATAACATTTCAATTCCCAACTCCATGCTATGTGATATACCTACCATAGATGATATACCTATTCTAAGCAAGCTTCAGAATTTGGTATACCTAAACGCCACGTCAAAACGAAACGAATAAAAATTACTCAACCTTTGTTATCTGACGTCAGAGCGCTAGCAGAAGTCGTTTCCTTGACTGATTTCCATCTTTTGATGGATGGAGTGAAACATCGCATGAATGAATCGATTTATGATGTTCGACGGACACTGTATTTGTGTCTGTTTGACGTCAGGAATCCAAATGAGAAAAGAATAAAGTCGCTTGAATAGGTAAATCTGAATCCACTGAGGAGCGACGGTGTCTCTTGGACATGATTGTTTCGTATTCAACTTGTGGTGTGTTTGGATACCTTGGTGGTACCAAGGTGGGAATAGATAACCATTAGGTAAATAAGTGGTAGGACTAAATCTTCTTCTGTCTGTTTGGGTGGGTAACGCCGCTTTGCAAGTGTATTCTGCCGCCAATCAGTAAGGTTTGATGAGCAAAATAGGTATAGTCAGTGAAATTACTGGGCCAATGAGACTTAATACCTACTGTAGTCATGTACATTCAGTCTCAGCGTAACGAGCGCAAAATGCAGTGTCACGTAGGCCTTTGAGTTTCAAAATTCTGAGTGACACTGCAATTGCTTTGGGCCGGCGTTGTGCTTAACATCAGGCAAACAACCAGCTCGTCTTGTTATCCGAAAAAAAAAACAACACCAAATGAGTTCCTGGCTTCATAAAATTAGGTTTTTAAGCTAGGTAGGCAGGTGTTCCTCGGCAACAAATAACTTCATCATAGCTTCTTGAGCTTCGCGTTAGGTCCCTATTTTATTAATAAATTATTATGATATAGGAACAATCGCGCTGCTCGAGCCAGTTTTTTTAGCTGAAATAAAAATACATTCGAGATAGAGCAATCCGAGGGCTTCGATTACCCAATGCTGTTATCTGTAGCAGTGGTCCGTTTGAATGACTTTGAAGCGCCGCACTTCCTGCGCGATGACCCTCTAAGTTATCGGCTAGAGTTGCAGGGATGCGCGCGAACTCGCTTGGAAGCACTGCTCGCCGTCATCACTAGCAGTTTAGGTAGCTAGTCACTAGTGGCGGAACGGACCTACGACCAGCAGGGTGATTTTAATTCACTCGGAATGGTATCCGTCTCGAAAGCGACTGTCTTGATCGTTTATATTTCGGCAACGCATCCCGACAGAGAAATATTGTCGGGCTTATATCCTTGTTTATGCAGGTGAGTTGTCGAATCTAATTTCTCTGACGGGATGCAATTCCGAAATATAAACGATCAAGACAATCGTTTCCGAGACGGATATCATTCCGAGTGAACTAAAATTACCCTGCAGCGGGTATAGTGTATACGCGAAATCCAGCCATACGTATTTTGGTACGGGATCAGCAGCGACATGACCATCTCAGACTCAAGAGTATAAGACCGCGGCCATACACGCTTATGCATTATTTAATATATTTTAAAGTGTTTATCGACCCTAGGGAAGTTCACGTAACATATACATCCCAAAAATTTCGCTTCCAACATGATACGAACCTGCGTCTTCTGACGAGGCTATGGGAGCTTTCGATGTTGCTACCACCATCTGGGACCTGCGGGGCGAGTACGGATCTTTTCGATAAATAAAATTCGATAAAATTGACAGTTAAAATCGATAAAGTGGGTTTTATCGATTTTAACTGTCAATTTTATCGATTAAAACCCACTTTATCGATTTTAACTGTCAATTTTATCGAGTTTTTTTTTATCGAACAGATCCGTACTCGCGCCGCTGTTTCGCAAGATGTCCGTTAGCAGTGCATGAGCCGTAGTGACGTAGCTTGGAACGTAGGACACAGTGGTCCGCGACGTTGAAAGCTTTCGACAAGTAGCAGTACAGGACGACGATTTATTCCCCTTTATGTATCTAATATTATACCTAAATATTAATATATGGCAGAACTTTTAACATTTCTAATAATATTTTTAACTCCACTAGCCATGTGTTCAAAAATAATTAAAGTAGTCCCTAATTGTTATTTTATAAAGCGGATATCTGACGTCCATCGCTTTACCGTCGTATTTCTAGGTGGGCGTTACCTAAAAACTACTGGGACTACTTATATTACACGGTACTTACACCAATTCTACATTTTCTACTGAAAATTAAAATTTCCATCTGAAAATCAAAACCAGGCATATATTTTACGACATGCATTTTTTTACTTGACTTATTGACTTGAGAACTTTGAAATCGATAAATCGACTTTAAAAAAGCTTTACGAGGGCTAATGGATTGGTTACACGGTCATTTTCCCTCTTGTCAATTTGTGCTTAACCACAGAACATATAACAATAGGTACTACGTAAACTACGAACATAAAAGTGAATGAAAGTGACCGTATAGTTTTAGGTTTAAAGTTTTACGCGACACCACAAAATCCCAAATTGATATATCTGGAATCTGGAGTAATTTTATTGGTGGCGACCACAGGTAGCGACCTATCTGATGAGCTAATAAAAGATCGTATATTATATGTCCACAAAATACATTCAAAGTAAGCCAGTGAATAGTATTATGTATAGTATACGCAAGATTGTTAGGAAGCCTAAAATATAGCTGCGGTTCATCCAGTTAGTATTTATGGCATGTCCGATACGAATAATGGCGTAAATGCTTATCTTTCTGCTATAACTATTCTTCATTGTTTGATAATCATACAATTGGTCATCAGGCATTTCAATTGTTAATTTCTAAACCTGTCTTTTATATGGAATATTTTATCGTTAGAAATACAATGGCATGTGTCACTGGATCGGAATGTGCTACCACTCATCGAATACTGTCAAGTTCAAACAATGAAGCCAAGCATTACCTGCTGCGCTGCGTCTTGCGTGGTATTATGCGGAGCGTTCTTTTGCAGATTTATTAATTACCAGCAAAAAATACATTACGTGCTTTTAATTCTAAAATAAAAACATATGGGGGATAATAACAAAACTAGATCGATTATTACAGACATATATATACATACTTAACTTCAGTTCAGTTTCACCAAATATGTACCTAATATCTAGAAAATTATAGATACATACGTTAATATTTAAATCTAAATATTAACATTTATAATTAATACTTAAATGCACCTTTTTATAGGCTCAAGAATATACGAGTATTACGTAGGTATACGAGTAGTTTAGCTTGCACAATAGAGAAACATTATTCAACGCACCAACAGCAAAGAGTATCTATCAAGCTACCACTTCATGATGCATCTAAGGGCACAGGTCAAGGAATGTGAACGATAACTGGCCAGATTTGACAGTGAAATAGCTCAAGCTCGTTTATATACTGGAGAGCGCAAATGGAAGCAATGGTCACAAATCAACCTGACAATGCATCAAGTGATCCATCTTTTTGGTAGCATAGGTCACAGTGAACCCTTTTTTAAACAACACTTATTGGTTGTATTTCACAGTGAAGGCTTAAATTTTATTGAAGCGTGGCGTGACTGAGTTGTATAATTTTTTGTTTATTTGGATACACTTAAAACATTAGTAATAGGTACCTACCGAAGATACGGCGTGCGTCGCGAAATACCGGCGTGGTCTAGGTTCATACTAAGGCATATACTCTAATGCCTAACTTTATAATCTTGGTTATATTATTTATAGCTATGGCTCCTGTTTTTGGATTTTAAAATATGATAACTATGGATGGTTAAGCAGGTTCTACCTATGTATGTTCTTGAAAAACATACTATGCAGAACAATAAATAAAGAAAGTAGGTAACTAAACAGCACACGCCATCAATTGATATAAAATTCCTAAAAACAGTTCAACATTTGTTTATTGAATAATAAGTTCATCATATTATATTTACAAGTACAGTACCTAGCGATTCCATTTTAATTGCATTGCTAAGCGTCTTCCGCTGATCAAACAATGCCGCGAGCATCGCGGCAGCCTGTCACCATATGTTGTCCCAAATTACAACGATCTAGTAGAGTGACTAGTGCGTGACGGTTTGCTCTGAGTTAAGGGTTAAGTGATTTTTTGTCGAAACTTCCTTTTTCAAACCGTTACATAACTTTAACGACAAGATTAAATTGGATCATATTGCAGAAATAGACTTATATTGATCAAACAAACGACTATAGAAAGAAATGCAGCTTACAAGTACAATACTTAATTGTACCTAAGGCATTTTATATAGTATTGCCCACGATGAATAATAATTTAGTTTTATCTGTCTACCTTCTTCTTAGTAAGCTTTACCGTCACGTCTCGGTCCCATAACTAGACACTTAAAGGAAGGAGGAAGACGAACATCAAGAGCCGTGCACCGTGCATCCCGGATGGTGACTGACGACAAAAGGAAACCAGTGAGTTGAGTGCATCGCTGTTGTCGCATTTCTAACCATTTCCTACCACTGCTTGTGTAATTAATCTTCTTTGTGCATTGTAATGTAAGGCATGATTTATTTAGTTACGTACCTACGTAGGTATATGTTTTTATTTTTTCAAGTAGGCTTATTGCATGAAATAAGATTTTAATTACCTTCTATCAAGACTTTTTATTAGAACAATAGTAATTATTGTAATAAAGTAATAATATACCTATTGGTAGAATTACATTACAAAAAGGCGATTATTTGTCCATCTTATTCACAGCTCACATGATTTAAGAAACATTTTTTTTGTACAAGGATGTCAAGGATGTAAAAAAAACAATGAAAAATAGTTTGAACGTGTGTCGATAACCAATCATGTATTTCTAATGACAGTGACAGTGATTAATGTGACTTTTCGAGATTTCAATTTAGGTTTTATTATTAAAAAAAATTGTACTATTATTTATTCTGTTTTTTGGTTGGCATATTTCCGTCCATATGACAGCTAAAGAAAATTTAATTTAAAAAAGAAACACATTACATACATTGAATATAAATTACTTATACACATTCAATCCGGGTGATGTACCTTTTAAGTTTTAACACAATAGTGAAAGGTCCTAATAAAAAAAAACAAGAAATATGTGTGTTCATTCGTTATTTTTTCTCATTTGTTTTTGTGCGGTTTGGATTTGTTAATAGGTACCTAGTTACCTAGAGTATTTAGAAGCTAATGTTTTGTGCACGCTAATAAGAAAACATACTTCCCAGGCTTCCGAACTGGATTAGATCCCTTGCCGGTCCTTGAGATTTGATTGGAAGTGGGTAAGTGAACAATACGATTTTAATTACAGTTGATTATCGATTTACTTCAAACTTTTAATTTTATGATTGTTGGTGTAGTACCTACCTATTTTATCTAACAATGGGTTGCAGTTTCGGTTCGGACCAAAGGGTCACACCTACTTTCTTTCTTAAAAATGCCATAATAGCAGTAACATAATTTAATAGGTAGGTAAGTGAAAAACAAATGAATATGATGAAATTATTTTTGATATTAAAGCCAAAACGACCAACACAACCCCATAATTGTTAATGTTAGGGTAGGTTGTAATTTAGATTAGTGAAAAATAAAGTGCTGCATAGTTTTTCAAAATATCAAATATTTTTTAAAGTACCTAGCCATTGCATCTAGACAAAGTGTTGGTGCTTGCTCACTTACTTACCTCTGTGTGTAATGTAGCTGATCGTTTCCTTCGAGGTTTGTATACTTACCCATTTCATTGTAAGTCTCAGTACTAATACTATTGATAGTTTTATATACTTAGTAGCTACCTGTAAGAATGTAAATCAGCGCTGGCCGCTGAATGTCTGGCATATTGTTTTTCAGCATCACTTTCAACATTTTAAAATTAAACTTTCTTCTACAAAAACTGTTAAATAGTCTCTTAGTTTATAATGAAGCTTTAATTTTTGTTACCTGTTAAGGATCTTACATTGTTTTAGTGCTGAATGTTTTCTAATTCTAAACATGTTCTTCCCATAGATGCGAAAAAGCAAAATAGGTAGTATATGCATGATTATTTTTTTAAAGTTGTGTTCCTAAAGAAGTATGTAAGGATAAATGCCTTTGCCTCTTCTCTGCCTTCCCCAAAAAAGACTTGGTTTAGTAATGTAAATGTATTATAATGAATGAGGTATTTTATATGCCAACTGTACTTAAAAATATATATAGGTAATGCTTTATGCTATATAATAATCTATTGTAATTGTAATACAAGATTATCTTATCATATTGCTTTATGACCATGTAGCCAATGTACTATTTAGATACATATAGATATAATGTTAGGTATGTAACTCGGTAATCTGTTTTCCCTATGGTTTTTGTAATGAAAACATTTGTGATTATTGTAGATCTCTGTACATCTTGTATATATGATTAATTGATTATATATATCAGTGTTTTCAGAACCTGTTAGACTATTTTCAACTACTTAATTGCTTTTTGATAAAATAATAATTGTGATTCATTGGTTAATGGTTACATATTTTATTAATTTTTCATGCTTTGCATTGCTTTAAATATTTTGTCTATACATTGTTGCTGGAAGTGACACTTGACCCACTTTATCTGAAGTTACAGCGCCTTCAATGGAGATACAGATGATACTTCAAACTTATGCAACGCAAGGAGGAATCAGAAAAACAGCATAATGTAGTAAACATTCGTATTTATAATATAATGTCGTCGTTTTATTTACAAATAAATACAAATTCAGTTAATAAATAAATGGTAAATTATCTACATCTTAATAAGTATGTTTTATATCTCATTTCTTAATCTTCTCTGGATTTTTGCGCAATCCAAAATACTAACGTTAACGTTTCTTTATGACACGTTATGGTCTCAAGAAAATTTGAGACTTTCGACGTTCGGGCGACACGTTCACGTACATTCACACTATACAACTATATTTACAAGGTACTCGTAGACGTTCACTCAGCGCGCGGGGCGCTCGTCCGACGCCGGCCCCGCGCGCACACCGGACCAGGCACTGCGATCACTGTCCACCCCCGCGCGGTCCGAAGCTCTCCGCTCGCCAATAAATATTTGTACAACGCGGTCGCGCCGCTCGGTCGGCGCTTCGGAGGCGCGGGCGGCGCGCGGCGGGACTAGATAATACTGGAGAGCTGGGGAGGGTCGGGGCAGCGGCAGCCGGAGCGGCGGCAGCGCGCGTACAGCGCCGCGCCCGCCGCCGCGCACGCGCGCAGCGGCCAGTACAGCCACAGGCACGGCAGCGGCACCGCCAGCGCCGCCACGCACGCCAGCCGCGGCGCGCAAGCGCACGGCTCGCCCGCCTCCTCCTCGCCGCTCCCGCAGTGGTAGAACAGCGCCTTCACGCAGCACATGCACGACGCGTAGTCGACGCACGCCTCGGCGCTGCACAGGCACGAGCCGCACAGCCAGCGCGACGGCAGCGGCCGCGGCCGCGCGCACTGTTCGCAGCGGCACCGGCCGCACGCCTCGCACACTATCGAGTCGGCCGCGAGGGCGCCGGCGCGCCGCTTGTCGGCCGCGGCGGCCGGCTGCGTCGTCACCGGCTTGAGCGGCTGATGCGCGCCCGAGTGTGCGGGCGCGGCCGCGGCGTGCGCCCGTCGCGGAGCCTCCACGTAGGCGTTGCGCTCGCGCTCGGCCTCGGGCCGTGGCCGCAGCAACGACACTGTAGGCTGGCGCGCGCCCGTCGGCCTGTGGACGCGCGCCGCCGGCTTGGGCGGCCGGGGCGGCGCCGCCGGGCCGCCATACTCATCCATCGAGTCCGGCTAACGGCTCTCCGGGCCGTCGCCTTCCTGTTCCCTCATCGTCCCCACCTGTCGATAAAACATATAACCTCGTTAGTACGATGGTCGGTCATTTAATACAAAGATAATTACAAGTCTTATTTTAGTTAATCAAATTATTCAAACTGGCAGCATTCACTTCATAACCGTACGTTCTAAAATACAATATCCTGTAAACTAATCCTAATGAAATCTAGACGACTTGGTAATTTTCAAGTAAGAGTTACAAAAACAATATAATATACAACTAATAGTGAACATTCCTCTCACACTTTTTGACTACAGGGGAATCAAAAACATAATATTTACAAGAACAAACTAAATTATATAACGAAAAAAGTATACAACGTAACACCCCTTATGTTATGCTATCGCTCTTACTGGTCAGGTTAAGGGTCTGTAATAAGCCATCTTTAGGTATAATCCTTTTGTAAAGAAATAATTTTGAAAATGGCGATGCATTTGGTTTTAGTATAGCATTATTACATAGTTATTATTTAATTAAGTAAAAAAGACGCCTCAAAGTTTAAATATTTTTACATGTATTTCTTGATGTTTAATTTTCTTTCGTTTGGTTAGACAAAATATGATATCGCTCAAAATATTGAGCACTTCGAGACAAACGAAATTTTTCGGTCTTTTTTGCAATTTTTTTACAAGATTCTGGGCCATTTCTTTAACATATTTTATAGATATGTCTTTTCTATAAAAACTTGGCTACTGTATTTTTTTTTGCTGGTAATATGTACGGAAACGGACATTTGTGCGACGAAAAACTGGACGTTTTGCTTCAGAGAGCGCCTTAACCACGGGCAACCACGGCCACCTTTATTATCTACTCATTCATTCCTAGCTAATAACGTTATTTGTGGTTCACAGGACCCAAATCCAGTCTACACTCACATGTAGATAAATAATTTTCAATAAATTTAACCAACTTTCAACACAGAAGAATAGACGTATTTTGATTTGTCTATATATTCTCATGAATTCCTAAGGAATGTTTTGATATATATTAGAAAACCGTGCAGTTTTATTTTGCCCGCAAGCCTCAAGATTAGCTTAGTGGTAATTGCGTAGTGTGCTCAAATACGTCTTTAAATTTCAATATTCACGTGTATACACACTATGACTTGAGCTTTGTCCTCAAGGAACGCCTTTTATGGCTAAGATGAATAATTATCATCTCTTTGAAGTGGCTCTCCAGATAAGTGGCTATTGCTGGTATACCTCCATGGGAATCCTGCAAGCCTCTGTTTAAAGAGTATCGGATATTAACCTTGGCCTGTATGTACATTCTGGAATCAGCAAAAATTGTAAAGTCGAGTCCTCACATATTTGAAACTGCAAGTGATATGTTTCCTAGAAACACACGGGATCCAGGTAGGATTGTTTTGCCAAAAGCACCAAAAACAGCCTTGTATAAAAAAAATTGTTACGCTATGTGTGTACGTATATATAACGCTATTCCGAAGGACATCCAAGAGTTGCCCTATAGTAGATTTGCACGAAAACTTAAATTGTGGTTGTTAGATAAAACTTTTTATTCAGTCTCGGAATTAGCAAAATAATGTTATAAGTAATTGCTTATTAAATGTTCATTTTGACATAATTAATAATTTGACACTTTAATGATTGTAATTATTGACTAATTTATAATTTCCTATTATTAACTTCAATTGCATGCCCATTGCGGAAGGATATTTTTATGTCCAAAATTTTGCATGTCGCATTGCGACAAAATGTTTTTGGCTCTTTGTATCACACTTTTCCATCTTCATTATAACCAACATTTTACGCAAATAAAGATATTCTATTCTATTCTATTCTAAGTACTTGTACCCGCGGACTGACGGACAGGTGTACGATACGCTTTCTCTTTGTGGTACATTTCATAAGGCATCCATGGCTACACCACACAAACTTTGGCGTCAATGTTCTTTTTTATAAGCGGTCTCAATTTGGCTAGTTTCATCACCAGTGTCAATTACGAGAATAAGTGAATAATTCTTCTGATATCGCATACAGATTTTTGATAACAAAAACGTAAACATACCTTCTTGAACCACTTGCAGAAATTGAACCGAGGCTACCTGTAATCTATAGATTTGAATGGATTGTTTCATTTATGATATATCATCACGGAAGACCCACGGGGAGAAGTGAGAAGTCCACCTTCTAGTGAGAAGTCCACTGCTGAACGGCCTATGCTCAGTAAGTGGGTCCCCATATAAAATATGATGTGTTTATTACAACGTTTGATAAATATGTGTTCCATTCCAAGAGCGATAAAAATATCAAATACAAAAAGACTCGCTAAGAACTTATTTATTATCATATTTTGCTTATTTCAGTTGTGTTTGTAATAAAAGTTGCTGAACTCATAAAGCTACATTATTAACCTATATTGAAAACTAGCTTCAAATCAAATAAATCAAATCAAATCATGTATTGCTCCTTACAATATTCTTTACAATTTACATAAAAATATATATACATATATGTATGTGTAGGGCAATGGGAGTAGATTCAGCGTGTGCTGCATACACATTTTCATGTGTATGTGCTTCGCCCGCGTGGTATATATATCTTTATAGCCCCTACGTTATACGACGATGATGTTATGTTATGCGGGAAACTAAACTATCTACATTCCAAATTTCATCAAAATCGGTTTAGTTGTTATGTTAGGTAACAAACTTATCACGTTACACTCAACTCACACGCAACTTACGCACTTTTTTTTTTTAAATCTTACTGTCCTAATAATTTAATATTAGTAGGATAATAGGAAGTAGGATAGATCCGTTAACTCTATTTCGATTTTGTCATTATAGAGCATGAAGTCGAATTATATTATAACCAATTCTGGTATATTATGTACTAGCGACCCGCCCCGGCTTCGCACGGGTAATAGTTTTTAAGGCTTTCATATAAAATTACAATAGCCCTTAGACCCCCTTAATTCGTCCCTGTCGCAAATTGTTAGCTGACGTCTCCTACCTATAACCTACTTATACCTACCTGCCAAATTTCAGTTTCATAGGTCAAGGAGTTTTCAGGATTTCGTGATTTTTACATAACTACTAGCCCATGGCTTCACCCGACTAGTATATTTCTTTATAAATATTCTGTTGTATAATCAATATTACTGTAAAGTTTCATCGAAATCCATTAATTAGTTTTTGCGTAAAAGAGTAACAAACATCCATCCTCAAAAACTTGTCTCTGAATTATTATTAATCTGTCTTGTCAAAGCTTCTTGAAAAACTTGGGAAAAGAGCGAAGCCGATCCTATACTATAATTTGTAATTGTTTCGTCAAATGGTCGTGGACTGTGTTACTTCTTATCTAACTAGTCTGTAAATAAAACTTCACGTAGTACGTGCATGCTAGGTGTTAAAATAACAATAGTTTTAGACATGGAAATATGCTGTATCTGGACCCCCTACAAAGAATTCTAACTTCGGGTGATAACAGATTCTATTTCGAGTCAAAGCTAGCATTATTATTTAAAAATAATTAATTATTCCGGTTTATCACGTCGTCAACCGTTTACATATTTAAATAAGTATTGCACCTCAATCTCTAAATATTTTTATCAAAATGTAAACTATTTTACGTAGATGTAGAATTAATTCTTTCAATGCTGAAATAGTGTAACTCTAATTTGATTATCATTTAAATTAAAGACACTGGCAAAAAACAATTTTAGACGCCTGTTTAGCTAGACAGTGTCTAAAATTAAAATTCTAAAATGATTAGAAATTTCACAACAGAATTGAGTTAAACAACTGTTAGATCAGGATTTATGGTTGCTCAAATGCTCATATTTGAACACGTGACTAAGGACTGTTTAGAGGTTAGGCACTGTTTAATACAGGTTTATAGTGTGTTTAATTTTTTTGTGATAAATCCGAGACTCCGCTTAGCTGGACACCCCTGCTCGTCAAGCTTAAGCATTGCTTAACGCCGCCCAGCCGAGCCAATCACAAAACACACCGTCTTCACTCATCTGATGTATGGGGAAACTTAGACGCTCAAGCAAACGTAAGTTTGCTTGAGCGTCTAGGGTGCCCCTATGAGTTTTAGACTGACCAATTACAACACGCAGTCTTCCCTCGTCCCCCACCAATATTTGGCGATTGTGTTCTCAAGCAAACTTGGATTAAGCGGCGTCTAGGTTTACTGGTCTGTGCTCGGAATAAATAGCGTAAATTGCTAAAATTGTAGGTTATTTATATAAACGTGCAATTTCTTGTTACATAAAATGTACGTTATATATATATATATATATACGAAAATCTTGATAAACAACGTATTTTACCAGCTCACCGCTGAAATATTTTTGCTGTATAGTGCTACCTACAGTAAGAGTTTACCTATAGAATTTTTGCATTAACAAAAAATACATCCGGAAGGAACTAATTAGTGTTACGTATGTTGGAAAAGTTACGTAGGTAGATCCTTAGAATCAGGTGAAGATTTTTTTAAATCAATGTTTATAACATTCTTGTGGTTCAATAAAAACATGAAAAGATTTTAAGAGATCTTTCTAAACTTCAATTCATCCCGCTTATAATTTTCTAACTACCTACATTGAAATGAAAAGTCTGAACACGTGAATGGTATAGCCAGTTTTGGTGTCGGCGAAGCTTATCGTATTCTTGTTAATATTATAGATACTATTTATCATTAAGTGACGAATCATGAATAATATGACAACAAAAAGCTCATACATCTCATTATATTTTCACATTTTGAAGGCACTCATATTTTATGCGATGTTTTATCTCACCTCTATCAATTTCAGTCATAGGTCAATAGTCATTACGAGTTTAAATATATTTTATCTCTTATTTAAGAAAGCACTACTGGTTTAACCTGCTTCATTTTTTAATATATTCAAAATGATACCATTAAGCTAATTATGTTTTTCTTTCTGTCCCAGACGAAGTTAGGGTGCTGTTATTTTTAATCAGTGATTGTGCCTGAACGCAACGATTTGATGACTTCCTCTCAGACTTTTTATTTATAAGATAGTTTGAAAGATTTGTTTATGTATTTTTGAAAATTTCGACAATCTTTTAATCTGGAATGGGTTTATTTCCTTGATCACTATAATATACACACTTGTCGTATTATTAAGCAACCCTTTTAAAGGGTTTAATAATGATATCTTCATTTTGTCATTTTTCTTCAAATGGTCCTCGTTTGAGAAGTTCTATTTATCAAATGGAACTGATTAGTGTCTACGTAAATAAATGTCATAGTAAAGATTCGAGTGATTTTATAAATCATAATAATGCTTTTGTTGACTTGAACACGGGCGTTTCAAATGCTCTTTGAAGATTGATTCGTATACCTAGTTGTTTGTTTGTAGTTTGAACTGATCAGTTGCATTAAAAGATGTACCTATCGTTGCATAACTGGAGCAGCTTCAACGTTACTCAAGGGATGCACGTTCCTACATTAATTTTGTTTAACTCATCAGCCACTCAAAAAAGCTACACCATGTCGCTAAAGAAAATTAATCGATGTTTGCTTGTTGAAGTGGCTAGACAAACTGGGTAATGTTGGGTGGTATGAGCAAAATTTTTACGTCACATTTTATGGTGCAAGTTCCAAAACAATATAATACATTGCTTAGATTCCTATCCGGCAATAACTTAAACGGGATTTTTAATTCATAGAATTTCTATAGGTGTTAGATTTTAAAACTTATTACATGTTGTGGAATTCATGCTCAAATGTTTGGCTGTGTTCAAAATTCTTAGATAATATTTTATTTTGCACGTTTTCTTTATCGTGCGTATCTTTGGTTTAGTTTCAGTCACTCTGAAGCCAAGCGTAACGAATTTATAGTGGCTGTTTAAAACATATTTTGTAGTTTAGGAGTCCTGACATAACTACGCTACTGTTTATCAGTTTTGTTATCAATGGGCACTTAATTATTTCACATTTAACTGTACATTTATGTGTTATCATGTACTTCACTTATGATGGACCAACTCCTCGTTAATTAATAATAGTGTTATACAATAGCTATGTAACTTTTTCGCATAAATAGTTTAATATTTGGTTACGAGTTACGACATTCCCATTAAATTCTCGTGGCATCCTAAGACGTCGCTGGTAATGATTTTGGTGTCGTTTTAAAAACCTGATTTGATATAAATTCTTCTGCTAGTTCAAAGTATGTTTTCTTTATTTTTATCAGTTTATAAACTTACCTACTTTAAGATGAAAATTTAGTAAAACTTTGCCAGATTCGAGGCAATTATGCCGTTATTACAAATACGTTATTATTATTTTGTTTTGTCTAAATAGCTTCTTATCTGCAGAGTTCGTTACAAGACATAAAAAGTTTAAGCTGCTATTGTTTATAGTTTATTTTTTATCATCGTTCTCAGTTATCAAGTTATGTCAAAATTCGTTTTCTGTTGCTATATAAAAATCTTCTTGTTCAATATGCTACTTTCTTTAACCGTAAATAAAATTATCTTGCCTGGACATATAAATTTGGTAATTGACATGGATAGGTCAATGAACAATTAGAATTAATGTTATTTCATGATACTCATTCACAAGTTGAATCTAATAGTATGGTTGTACTATAAATAAGATCGTCAGTGTAGTCGACGTCAACAAACCATGCATAAATAGATTAAATCCAAATAGGAATAAATGAAAGCATTATTTAAGTAGTTGAGAACGTTCTGTGTCGCTTGGTCGCGTTCGCGCGCTGGTCGCGCTGCACGTGTGCGCTGCCGGTCGTGGCCGGCCAGCGAAGCGAGAGGCAAAGCGTCACTTCTCGTCATTCACGTTAGTTCGATTTCTTCGCGGTCCATGTAATTACTACCTACGCCTGATTACATGATCTGCATGTACAAACCGGCCAGCTTTATCCGCTTCTATTTCTACGATAACAGATGGATAAGTTTGACCGGTGGGCGACATATCCCACGCCAGGATGCCATATGTTGGTACTTACAAAACAGACGTTCCACGGTCACACGTCTCCTACACACATCCCAACACAAGGGCACTCGGGCCGAAAGGCCCCACACACAACACTATATTCCGGTCGCTTTGCGATCGGCCGGCCGATCATACCGCACCGATACCGCGCCGGAAGAATCACTGACACACAAAATTAAGGCAGAACCACCAAATTTTGATCGCGCAAATCCACGGGAAGGTTCACGAGACCGGCGCGGTCCGGAGCGGCACCTGGCGCGGGCGGGGGGCGGCCCACGCACCGGCCTCGATTCTCGTCCGCCCGCCGCGCGGTTATCACTGCAATATGGCCGCTACTCACTTCCTCGCTGAAGTTCTTCGTTGATTTCTACTCCTGATCTCGACGACGGCGATTTTCTTTACCGTTCCGAACTCGTGCGAATTCACTGCACTTATTCTTATACACATTTTAATGGAAAACTGGGAGCGCTAGCGCTACGCTCCGACGAAACGACCGTTCCGTTCGCAAGCACATTCCGCACTGGCGTCGGCCGCGGGTGCGGGTCGGCGGGAGAGCCGCGCTCCCTCCGCCGCGCACCATACCACCCGCGCCTCGCCTTTTTATGAATGGAAGGCGGCCATACTGAATGAACTGCGTACACTGAGCGGTTGGCCGCTATTTTCGCGGGCGAGAGCGGCGTTAGGGGTCCGGGGGGCGGAGGCCGGAAGCGGGCTGCGAGCGCTCGCGGTGCCAAATTTTGCGGCGCGGGCGGCGGCAGCGGATGTGCTCGTTTACCAAGCTTCCGGCGAGATCCCCCCGCACAGCCGCATCCGGGAATTGGGTTTCCGGTCGGCGAGAGTCGCATCACCAGGATACCACCCACTTTCGTCCCGTAAGGGCCACGACCAAATCCCGTTCTATCGAATTTTGAGCGAATAAAAAATTGCGTCCTTCATTGTGTACCCTTATAAAAGTTTAGTTAATTACCTCTGTGGTACTACTCTCTTTATAATTTATAGCTGCAATCGTTTCTAGATGGTCTTCTTTCGATGATCTAAGTTTCATAGACAACGTGTCCATTCACTGGTGTAGGCGCGCACTATATTGGCCGAAGTGCAGAGGCGCGGCACCGACGACGTCGACGGCGCGGCGTCTGTTATCGCGAACGTTAATTTTCGCAAGGTTGCAGCGACAATAAGCGCGTTGTGCACGCGGCGTCTCTGTGTCAAGGACGAGTGATAACGTAACGCTACACGTCGACGGATGTCACAGCCGCACTGCAACACCCCGTAGGTGCTCCAGACATCCAGTTTAAACATAAACTAATAGATCTAACTTTAATTTTGCAGTTACGTCTGCTTATATCACATATATCGTCATATATGTAGAAATGTGATCAATCTAGACTCATAAATATTAATGTGCCGAGAACTTTAGAATTCTGTAAGATATAAGACACGTGGAAAATAAGGGGGCAGCCTTACAAAAAAAAAATTGTCCTATGGATGACTATTAATTAAATTCATATGAGAACTTCGGAATTAAACTAAGTACTCGTAAGTACATACATAATGGATTACTAATGAATGGAAACAGAAGTTTACCCAGCTATGAGTAAATATGAACTTCCGCTGAAGATAACATTCTGGCATGATTTACATTAGGTAAGCTTAGTCAGTGAATGACTATTCATAGTTATCTGTCATTGATACCAGTTATAAAACAATAACTAACCCAATTTAGAAGCATGGAACAGAATAATGGATTTATATGAAAAAATCGTCTACCTGTGTTTGCATTTTCGCTCGTAGGTAACAATGAAGGTACTTTAGAGTCGTTTTCGATTTGGTCAACGATTTTTAGACAGATGTCATTGATACCAGTTATAAAACAATAACTAACCCAATTTAGAAGCATGGAACAGAATAATGGATTTATATGAAAAAATCGTCTACCTGTGTTTGCATTTTCGCTCGTAGGTAACAATGAAGGTACTTTAGAGTCGTTTTCGATTTGGTCAACGATTTTTAGTCAAAAGTTGGCATGACTTACAATTCGCAAAATTTGTTTTAAAAGTAACAACTTGAGGATCTGAGCTCAAGTTCAGAGAAACTTGAGAGTATTCTTACTCAAGCTCCGCTTCAGATAATCAATGCCCATTCAAAATGTAAATATTGCTTATTGGTTTGAGATTTCCAGTTTTCCACTTAGTGAAAAGTAACAAGCGATTCAATGGTTACGAAATGTGATGCCCATCATGGTGAAACAATGGAAGTGACAATGGGTGGCCTAAATAGGCATCGGCAGTGTAAACAACGCCACTGCCTTCTCGGCAACAATTGCATGTTCTCGATTCACGGAACATTGCATTGCAAGCGCCTTCCATTTTGAAACCAGGTTATATTATTGTAAGGTTCTTTTTGAATTTTCAGTAACATCACAACAGATTTCTCATTGTCGTTTTAATTCAGATCGGCTCCATGTTGAAAAATGTCTGATCGAATTGCGTAATGCGTGGTTGCTGGATATTTTCATAGAGACTCATGACATATCATTGATTGTATTCTTTGTCTGACCTTTTACATATTTAACTACTATTTTTACTTTTGATATTAAGTAGTAGGTATGACCACTATTTCACTTGATCGTGAATGGTGATTGTAGAAGAAGGTAGGTATGCTAAACTTGGAATGGGAACTAGTAACTCTCAAGAAAGGCTGCTGGAACACACCAACGGATTTTCAATCTAAGAGATTATTACTAACATTGTTAGTTTGCATTTTTAATTAATTGACAAAGCTGATAAGTAAAGTTACCAAATTTGTATCGCGTCCTAAGTTTTATACTGAATTACAGACGAAACCGTTCTTACGTCGAAGTAGGCGTTTATAATCGCTGGCCCACTCGATAGAAATCAGGTTTCGTTTGTTATTCTGGAGGCGGCACGCTGCGTTTCGAACCGGAAGCCGCCTTCGCCTCCGCCCGCACTTTCCATCCGCCGCTGCTTGCATCTATGCAGTTAAATTGCTCCCATCTGTTTTATTACTTATAACATTCATAATTTACTCTAGAATTATGTACCAGCAATCGATATAGTCTCTCTTCCTTTGTAGAACTGCTTAACTATTAGTCACACATTTTCTTGTGATTATTTTATTTTTGTATCCGATAACGGAAGTTGTGAAACGTCTTTGTCTATTGTTTTGATTTAATATATTATTAGAGTCATCTAAACTTCCGGCGGTAGTCAATCGTATTTTTTTAACCAACCTTTTTTTAATGTATAGTATAGAATATATATATATATAAAATTAATACTAACTACAATATTTAATTCAGATACCTAAGTGCTTATCTAGCCAACAAGAACAAGTGCGAATCTAGCCTCGCGATTCAGGGTTCCTTGATCTGTAAATTAAAACGCATCTTTTAACATAGGGACTTACGTACTTACTTAAATCTTAACTGCTTGTTAAGTTTGTTGTTATTAAAACATATAGATAGTACAATCGCTTATAATTACAATTTGTTTTTTTATTTGTTATTTTAGTGCTACATTTAGTTATGAAGTTTGAATTACTAAGTCAAACGTTTCTGTGACGGGGCACAGAATATATAAGCCAGGGTGACAAAATTACCAGAAATAGGGTTCCACCAAAGAATTAGAGGAGAATTTCCATCAAAGGGTTCCGGTTAAAAGTTTCTTGTTGTTTGTCGCGTTTGGTTACGGAACCCTGGAAAGTGTTTAATAATAGGTAGGTACCTACATTTTAAACATGCACACGTTTCTGATTCTTTAGGCATTACGAAATAACTACACTCATTACTTATACACGATAAATAGTATTGTTTATAACATTAACATTATCTTTTGCGGGTTTAAACTGATAAACTGTTCATTTATGAGCGTTGTTTGTCTAAAATACACTATCGTATTGTGAGCTCGAATCGTTTGATAATACTGGAGTAGTAACGATGCGGACTCGAAAAATAATACCGGATGTTTGCCACAGATAAAAGAAACGTGAATGAGAACATTACGTCTGTTCGCTATACTATGTATGATCCGCGCATGTATTTACATCCGCCAAGTTCGTAGTGTACTAAGTGTCTACTACTTACTAACGTAAGACTTCTCTGGTTTTATTATAAGGTTATTTTATATTTTATTTGCTTTATAATAATTTATAATATATCGCCTCATAAAAACATGACTTAACTTTATTCGATACATTTGGCTAGATTATTTAACTTATAAGCCAATTGTTTATAGTCTGTCTCTTATAGAGTATTAAGTATAAATTAAAAATCTTCTGTTAAAAGTAGTGTTTTTTAAGTACCTATTGGATAAAGCTTTTTTATACGAGCTTTTTTATATTATTTGTTAACAATAATAATAATATAAAGGGGCGGTTTTGGGGCGACCCGTCGGAGAGTAGCGACACCGTGTACCCCGACTCCCTGGGGCTAAATGAGACTCCTGACTCCCAGCTTGCATTAACTGGCTGCAGGGGGTGAAGACCACAAGAGCTAAGACCCTAAGGTCCAGGGTGGAAGTGATATATCACTTTATATATATATAAAGCCTAATGCACGGGAGTAGCGCCTCAGTGAAACTGCAGCACACCTCCCAACACCCTTTAGCCATCCACGCTAACATTGCCTCTTACATACGTCGCAAATTAGGTATACTGGCGGCCCCGTTTAGTGGGTGGCGAGACAACACCTGCGGCCTGCCTACATATTTTTACATGGTGGAATTGGCAGGTGTCGGATTCTCATTTCATAGACCGGTTTCATCAAACACTCATAATATTCCAGGCTTTTTACTCACAATCTATCTCATCACAAACCTTCCTCCCACTCATAGTTTCTACTTTTATTAAAAAGCTCCTTTTAATGTTGGCTACGGCTCCATTAACGCCTATCCAAGGTCCGGGCAAAGACCCACGAAGATGAGAATGTGCCGGCATCAAAGACCCATAAAACAAATTATACCTTATAGACTAACATACCTACCTACATAGAAATAACGTCACGTTGTCGTAATAAGTCACGTTGATAACGAGACGAGCTAGTCGTTTGCCTGATGGTAAGCATTAGTCCGGCTTCTAAGGGATTTTCTCAGGTTGGATATAAACTCTACAACACTACTTAACAATAAGCGTGTAGGACTAGGTATTAGAAGTACGATAATTGTAAGGATGAACGGACAATGTGCCGTTCATCCTTATAATCATCGTAACAATTGAAACTCTTTTGAACATGTACCTATTAGGCTACCTACCCGATTATCCAGTGCTCGCTTGTACTAAATACACGTTGTATATATTACGTAATAACAATGCTAGAATAAAGGACGTCTCTGAATGGGCGAACTGTCCATTCATGGCACACACTCCGGTGACCTTAACCATAGGTACCAGTGCCACGCCATCGCAATGCCCTGTCATGCATGTGCCATGTGGTTATTCAGCATAACACTGACCGGATGTGCGTACTGGTGAATATTTTGTCAACAGCTATGCCCTGACTAAAGAGCGTGGGCTTAAAATAAGGCTTTTATTTCTATAGAATGAGCAGATGGTCGATCGAATCACGAATGTAGAGACTTTCGTAGTCGTGTTGTTGTTTCGCACCTATTCTGAAATCTCATTTCGTAAACTTCTAAACTGAATGTCCACTTTAGAACCGCGTTGATATTTAAAGTTCTCAGACGTTTTGTCACCTTAAATTTTTATAGTGATCTTAAATGTTTATGTTTCCTTTTATCATGTATGCGCCGAGTTGCTGGTAAGGCTTTATTTATTCTTTATTCAGCAACAAACTTCTCAATTTGATTAAAATGTTTTATGGGTATATTATCTATACATTTTTTTTAATATTATAAAAGTGAAAGATTACTGACTAAACACTCGAAATCAAGAAAACTACTTGACCTTTCAAACCGTTTGGCAGGTAGGTAGTTTATAGGTGGGAGACGTCACCCAAGGCGATTTTTGCAACAGGTCCGAAATTAGGGGGTCTAAGGGCTATCGTAAGTTAATATTATGTAAGTCTATAAATATCACTCAATATAAAGTCAACTCAATGTAGTTTTAAACTATCAGCCCTCTTGCAAAGCCGGTGCGGGTTGCTAGGGCTCAAACCGACGACTGCTCCGCTTTATACTTCATACATCTCTTGCGCACCACCGCGTATTTACCGCGGCTTCTGTACTGAACTCGCAGTGGTTGTGAAACTATTTTTTTTGAGTAGAGATCGTAGAAGTGGCTTCGGTGTGTCTTTTTCACTACCTCTAACTGGGGTAGGGTTAGAGCTCGGACTGGATTTCTACCAAATTATACAGACGGTAGGTACGATATGCGTCAAGCTGTGAATGTGGTTTTTCCATGGTTTTCACCATCGATCATGCATTAGGTGTACGGGCTGCCTTACAGTTATAAGAACTCGCGTTATTTTTCGCTACACACATATATTATCAAAGAGAATATAACACTACGCTAGACCATAAGACGTGATGATACCGCGGATATTAAAACGAAATAAAACTCGTTCAAGAAATTGCATTGAATTAGACAAAATATATATTTTTTTGTTTCTAGACATAATTAAAAAAAACCAGCCGGAGTTGATTTGTTTATCGTGGAGATTGAATATTCAAAGAACGTTTGATATGGCATGAAAGTTTATAATTATAATAAACAACATAAAATGTATTCAAACAAAGTTATGTGTTGCTTAGACTTGATGATGTGAGTACTAGTTAAAAGCGAGGACGTTCCATAATGCTAAGGCAAACAGTGCTATCAAAGATGGAATTCTTGTTTTAATTGTGTTCAATTAAATAAATTCCACGTAGCGGTGCGTGGCCGCGGTGGCGGGCGGAGTGGCGCGGGGCGGTCGACCTTCCGTGAGGCCGTACGCGTCCGATAGTCGACCCACCCCGCTGCCCGCGCCCGTGTCGTGCTCGCCACCATGCACCGGTATCGTTGCTCCCACTGGATACAGGGCCAGCTTTAAATGTCAATAGATCTATCCTCTATTACCATCAGCCCTCAACTCTAGTCGAACCTAATTACGTTCAAGTTCCATACTGCGAATATGCGCGTTTCGTTTTTGAAGAAATGCTTTATTCGTCACTGGTTGTTGTATCTAACAATGCCTATAATTATATCGGTATTTGTTTCTGTTTTTAGTGGCTAAAACGATGATCTTTAATATTTTTAAGGTGTGTATTTGAAACCTACTATCGCACGATCTCACAAGTAGATAGCAGATTGATCTTAATTATTTTCAAGTAGGCACATCTCTGCTATCTATTGATAGAGCCTTGTACCTATTCCTGGAATTATTACCTACTACATTTGTAAAGGTCCGTTCTGTTAGTCGAAAGACAACGTCACCGAATGATATTTACCTACTACAATTAATATTTTGTCTAAAAACTACAGTCATAATTTATTGCACTTATTGTTTTTCTACAATAGCCTAGCATAAATCTTGTAACTTCAAAAAAGGCTTGTAAGTCTCCATTTTGCCGTCACATTTCTAAATTCCATTACCTACAGTTGGTCGTGATTAGAAAATACCAAACTAATGACGTGCCCGTCCAGGATGTACAATGTTCGCTCGAAAAGCAAAAGTAGCTGTGACAGAGAGCGAGTGGAGCGTCCACAGCCGCAGCCGGGCCAATGACATCACCCCCCACCTCCAATACGGCGCAACTATCTACCCACCGGCGTTGAAACCTCCACTTTATATCCCACCACCATAAACTACAAATTCGACATGACACGCCACCATTTGCACCATTGCTGTGCGACTGCCTGCACCATTATTTCTATAGTCCTATTATGTACTAGCTAAAAAAATTTAAATAGTCATTACTACTGTATTTATTGAATGGTTCATTACAAGAATTCTCCAAAGTAAATGAATGATTATACCTACTAATGGTGTGTATTCAATGAAATTTACTGTAGGTATGTCACCAATACCAGTCTCTACACTCGGCATTCATTTATGTTTTCTTCTTGTTTTCCTACTACATAAATATGAGATTCTAATAATTTTCAGCAAAGTTCCATACTTCCATTCTTATAAAAGAGTAGTTCCATTCGCATTAAATAAGCTAGATTTGTTTTAGCCTACTAGTTCGAGATTGTTAGGTAACCAGTTAGAGCTTGTCAGATCCGCTTCTTACTTCGAAGTAACTTCTAATTACAAGCGGTGCTTTATATAAGAGAATCGATGTTGTCCTTTGTAGTTTGAAGTACTGATAATCAAAAAAAGATTAAAAAAAACATATTTTTATCAAGTAGGGGCAGTGGAGTTTAAAAAAGGATTGTGTTGTGATTTGTGGTGTATCAATAAAAAAATACTTATCTATCCATCTACCTACTCAATTACGACAAGAAATAAGAAGACGAGAAAACGACGAAAGTTTTTCTTTTCTTTGACGAAAATGACGCCTTTCCCAAGTGACGTCACAATTGGGACTTAGATCGATAAAGAAGTAGGTATTAAGTATTTATCTTTCACGAAAACTCCTTGAAAACGTACTTGATGACGTAGATCTTCTCGAGTATTGTTGCATTTCATAATGCTACAGACACAAGTCAAAATAGCAGGCTAAATAATCTGTGCAAAATAGTATGTAACGCTCGACTCGAGCTGCGACTAAAAGAGGTTACTAAAATTATCGTGTTACTCAAGAAACGGTAACTACTGCCTACTGGCATCGTTTGGTTGTGTCATTTGGAAAATATATAGCCCTTTGGCACAACTGGTAGTGCTACGGGAATCGAAGTTCCCCGAGGCACTACTGGTAGTGTCACGCAGTTATGCCACGGGAAAGTTACGAACTTGAACTACAGCCAAGTTAAAATTTGGCTCAGTCCCCAAAGGAAACCTGCGGCGCGGCGCGCGGTGGCGGTTCGAGATCCTAGTTAGCAGACCTTTACGCCTTCGGCGGCGTTGCAGCTAGGTGCGGTGCCGTGGGCGAACGGGCCAGCCGCGGCCCACGCGACGCCCGATCGTCGGAGCCAACCGTCGCAGTTGGCGAATTCCGAACAACACTATATCAATGGTAGGGCTGTCCACATTCCACACGCCTTAAATTGCTAAACAACGATACTTTGTCGCGTGTAATTTTGAATGAAAACATTGAATTAGGAACCTATATATGCGATGAATCGATGATTGATTAAAGTTACCCTGTACATGTAGGTAGAGGTTATCTCGAGGAATCTCTCAATAGAATTAATCGATTACCTACTTAATACCTGCGTTCGCTTTATATTTGGTTTCCGTAAGTACGATCGTTTAAAACGTAAACGGCTTCCAATACGCGATAGAAGAAACGCTAGAAATTCTTGGCTTACCTATTATATGACCCGATAGGTACTGATAATCTCAATCTGAGGTCCACTAATTCCCTACAGCTTTTACCCCTAAACACACTACTTCTTTTCTACACAATTCTTTTGGAGTTGAGACAATGCAGGTATGGCATCAGCTACCGGCCAAAATACAAACCGCGCCCACTAAAGACATTTTTAAAGGCTAATTCGAGAGCGCTACTTTTTCAAGTCTCTTTGCCGTCATAACTTCTTTTCATTCATTTATTTATACAGGGTGAGATTGAACTGGTATGTTATCCCGAAAGGGGGTCAATGTACTCCTGGAGGTCAACAGCATTTGTTTTACGAGTTTTTAAATTCGGATTCTGTTATTGCAGCCCTTTTTTTTTTTTAATCGTGAGGGGAATGCATTTACGCACACCCCCGCCTGAGGTGCAATGACGGGGGTAGTGTGGGACTCGATCCGGCTTCCGCCACCGGCAATACCCACTAAACCTAACTCACGGATTTTAACGTCTCGCCGCTTTGTCAGCAAAATCACGGGGACGTAACACTTCCGCAATTTTGCTAGTTCCTTGCAGCCCTAGATCAACTGATTCACTAGAAAAATTCAGATTAAAAAAATCCAGATATTGCCGCGTAGGTACTTCCCGTTTGAAGTTCTTTTCTATATTTTTTGGAAATTCTGAACGACTTTTTTCCAAGGGAGGTTCTCACAACTTGTTGACAACCATGATGCTAATCACCCCGGGCTTCCAGGATAACATACCAATAAGGTATTTGACTTCATTTTTTTTATCATGTCTATATCGAAAAAACTGAAAATCTAACGTTAGAAACGTCAAAAATGAGAGTCAAAGTCGAGCGTATCTACTGAGCGCTAAAACGCTCCGCACAAAATGCTCATCATAAGTGACGTCACATGCCATGCATGGGCCGTAAAGCTGTAATAAAAACATGCATGTTGTTGATTTTGGTCGTGAAAAACTGCGTTTAAGTACATAATTATTGTACAATTCTTTAATCATTGAAATGTAAATAATCTCATAGTATCGTTTAAATTCCTATTGGATGATAAAAAAAGTTGAATAAGAACTAGTCAAAGTCTTTGCACAGTAAAGCTGTTATATCAGTCCGACTACAGAACCAAAGCACGAAACAAATCTCGTTGCAGAGAGGCGTAAGACAGGGAGACATTATTTCTCTGAAACTGTTCACGTACGCCATTGCATTCGTGAACATGGATGTTTTTATGCTCTTGGACTGGAAAGGATCTGGCATCAACATAAATGGCGAGTATATCACTAACCTTCGTTTTGCCGATGATAATCATATCATGTATGATATGATAATATAGTCATAATAGCGGAGTCGTTTGAGGACATCGGTAGTCTGTAAACTTTACTGAGGTCATTGAGCATGCTCATGTCACACACCGTCGCGCTCCGGGAGAGGGGGAGGGGCACGGTAGTGTGGGACTACTTACGCCATACAGACTACCCACTAAAACTCCCCGCCATATGGCCTAGCCACAGCTGGTGATTGGGGCGCGGACCCGCTTACGCATTATGGAGAGGGCTATGCTCGGGGTTCCCCTGCGTGTTAAAATCCGAAATGAAGAGATCCACAGGAGAACTAAAGTCACCAACATAGCTCTCAAGTTAGGAAGTTGAAATGGCAACGGGTAGTCTGCATCGCTCGCAAAACCGATAACCGATGGGGAAAAAAGGTTTCGAGTGGCGACCACAAACAGATAGACATGTAGTGTCAGTGTAGGCCCGGTAAACCGCGGGAAACCGTTGCATGCAAGAGGCGAGTAGCTGATCCAGTGGCGTTCTATGGAGAAAGCCTATGTTCAGCAGTGGATATCTTCCAGCTGATGATGACGGTGACGAATGTTAACCTAAGTAACATTATGGCATCGTTTTAAGTTGTTTAGATTTTAATTCCACAAAATTCACTGGGCAAACATTCCAAAACATTTGTCAAATGTCTTTGGCATTATAATTTATCGCAAACCAAATAGTCAACCCTATCTACATCCCACACCTGCGCTCTCTACCACTCATTCACCAGCACTACGCAGTACGCACACAGCACATGTCAAAATTCTGGTTGCCACTCGATTTTATATTGTTATAAATATAAATAGTTAATTCAATGACTATGACGTTTTCCTGTGCCACGCATTGACAGGTGGCGCCGCCTGGTGGATATTGAGCTGAACAAATGTCGCTGGGAGCCAATGAGAGAAAAGGATGTGGCCGCCACTGAAGTGGCGTCATCGTGAACATAATTTGATGCCTTGCGAGTCGCCATTTTAGGCTCAGGGAGTTCTTCTTTGAATTTAGAGTAAGCCAGATCGGCAAAGAAGTCTGTATGGTTTTTGGATTATATAAAGCTAAGTATTCTTCTAGTTAGGTAAAATTAATGTGCTAAATATCAAAAGTGTACCTATGTAATTATAATGTGTTATCGTGTATTGAATATAAATTAGAAAACAGTTCCGATGAGTTTCTTGCCCGTTCTTCTCAACCGGACTAAATCTTTGGAACGGGCACTTAGAATCAATTGCCTAATCAATTTTAAGTGAATTATTGGAAATACAACAATATTATGTGATTCAAGCTGTTTTATTTATTCTTGTAAGTAATGGTTGTAACAATTTTCAGAAGTGGGATGAGCTCATCCATTTCTGCCCGCACATGCAGCCCCATAATGTGAGAGCTGCCTGGGAGTTTTAACACATCTTGCTGTACTTCGAGCAAGTACGCACCGTGGCATCCGCTGGAATCTGCGCTTCGGGATACCTGCCTGCATAGAGAAGCTGGAATAATCTGGTAGGATCTATTCATGTTATATCAAGTAATGGGTAAAGATGATTTTAAGTATATCTATGGTCACATTAGACTGAGTTTAATCCGGCAAATATAATTGGATGTGATACATGGTTGGAAAACTTTGAATAATAGTGTGAAAAGTAACGTATACAGGCAAGGTTGTTTAGGTTACAAATAGGCACAATACTTTACATGGCTATGAATTCACGTGGTTTAAATGGAAGCAGAAAATTTAAGGTTATTTTGGTACATGTTTGTCATGTTTGGTACATGCAAAGAATGTTTCTTTTTTTCTTTCTTTGCTGAGTTTTCTAAGTGTTGGCTCGTACTTAATGTTAATAAGTCGATGTAACAATAATGTAAGGATTCTGACGATACACCGTGCATCGATATTTGTTCCGGTAATTAAGTTCTGGTGTAATAAAGAAACGTGCATACAGACATTCATATATACACTAATTTTTATTTTGAGCAGTTGTGTAAAAAAATAATTGAATAACTTTTCCGTGATTTACATTGATTTGACTTTATTGTAAATGGATTGAAATGAAATTAAAATGTTTTACTACAAAATTGTATTTTACCACATCAGGCTCATTTTATACTTAAAGAAAACTTATGTAGATGTATCATTATGAGCTGCAGTATAGGTAATTACCTATTAAGCAAAAACTCTGTTGCAACCTACCCACTTCAATTATACAATTAAAATATAACAACTTTTCAGTACCTAGTTTACAATTCTTCGAATTGAGTTTAAAACAAAAAGAAAAGAAGACCAAAGTTAGTCATACTGGCCAAATAAATTTACAATTACCTTCCAAAGTAGTGATAACTATGAAAAGTACTCTGTGGTGATAACTGTATGACGGCAGGGCGTCTCGCTGTACTTACGTACAGAGCTTGTTATTTTCTGTTAACAAATTTGTTAATAATTAAGTATTTTTAGTACTTGTTTCATTATTATTAGATTAGTTTTAAAAGAGATGTAGGGTAGGAAAAAGGCGTCCTATTCCTTCCTTTTCGTCAAGACGAGAAAGCACATAGCTAACCCTGGTGTCAGAATTTTAAATCATCCCAGGGCTTTCTAATTTCTAGCTCTCCATTATAACAACAACTACGGGAAAGCCAATAACAAAACGAAGTATTAGTAGAATGAAGTATTGTTGTTATTGCGTATATATTAAAGTTCATGTGAACCCTTTGACTTAGGACTGTGGTTGACTAAGTTTGGGTTGGTGTGTATTTTGTTTTCTATTTATGGGTTTCAACAGTACTCCCAATAAAGACTTAGACAAAGGTCAGTGTCAGTTGTCTCGTTAAGTTCAAAATAGTTACATATGCAGTTATTAATACACTGTAACATTGAACTAGTCTCAACACCAATTTCTCGAGCTTCACGAGTAGGATGAGAATTTTATTTAAACATTTAAAAACAAACGAAAGTAGAACTTGACACGGAAATCGTGGTGATGAGGACCGCCTGAGGGGCGATGGAGCAAATAAAGAGTCACCACGGAAATCGTGCCGATGAGGGCCGCCTGATGGGCGATGAAATAAACAAGGGCCACCATGGAAAACGTGGTGATGTGGGCCGCCTGATGGGCGATGAAATAAACAAGGGCCACCACGGAAATCGTGGTGATGTGGGCCGCCTGATGGGCGATGAAATAAACAAGGGCCATCACGGAAATCGTGGTGATGAATCAGGGCCGCCTGAGGGGCGATGAAATAAACAAAGAGTCATCACGGGAATCGTGGTGATGGAGGCCGCCTAATGGGCGATGAATAAACAAAGGTCACTACTGAAATTGTGGTAATGATGAATATGATATAGGAAATGAAATAAACTTAGGTCATTATGGAAATGACCGGATGTACATTTTGTTAATAAAAATCTTTTTAATTATGGTAACAGACCGTCTTACTGGACGATGAAATAAACAGCTTACATAATGTAACAATTTAGCTGTCTTACTGGACGATGAAATAAACAGCTTACATAATGCAACAATTTAGCCGTCTTACTGGACGATAAAATAAACAGCTTACATAATGCAACAATTTAGCCGTCTTACTGGACGATGAAATAAACAGCTTACATAATGCAACAATTTAGCCGTATTACTGGACGATGAAATAAACAGCTTACATAATGCAACAATTTAGCCGTCTTACTGGACGATAAAATAAACAGCTTACATAATGCAACAATTTAGCCGTCTTACTGGACGATGGAATAAACAGCTGACATAATGCAACAATTTATTTTAATTCATGATTAATATGAAAAAAACAACAGAAGATAAGTTACTAATGATTCTGTTTAAACAAACGCAGTATTAAATTTTTCATTAAAAGTTAGCAAGAAGGAAGCTGTACATAGCTTTAGCATAGCGAGTCTCGAACAAGCTAAATAAGTGAGGTTGAATTGATACAGTTTGGCAATCATTTTAAAGCTGTTGCAGATTGTGTCAATTTTTATCAAAAGGATACATGAAATTTATAGTTGGGGTGTTCATGTTAGTGACACAAGAGTAAGACATGAAAGTTGAACATAGTCTGCGCCAGTGTTCCTTTAAGTAAATGTCGCTATACCGTTATTTATTTCAGTTGGGTGGTATGGTATGACCTTAAAATCAATGAGACTTTTTATATTAAATTAAGTTGGATATGGGTAGCGAAATATTGGATAGTAAAACGGAAAAACGGATATTGGATAATGGTTTACATAATAATAGACTAAATTGTAAACAATAGCGAACAATAATAGTACTTAGTGGCTCTTTTCAATAGCTATACAAATAAATAAAATTGAAGTGTCTGTTTGTATCAAAATAACAGCTTTTTACTGAATTCATATGAAATTATATATGGTACCTATAACGAAACAACCATTATTTTAAAGTTTTGTCAGTCGTGTCTGGTCTGTCTGTTGTTCCGGGTAATCTCCGAAACATCTGGACCGGTTTTGGCGGGACTTTCCTAGGCAGATAGCTGATGTTACAAGGAGTAACTTAGGCTACGTGGGCAAAGCCGCGGCACAGCTAGTAGTATATAATATAATGTTTTGAGAAAGTATTTATATTAACCTTGATATTAAATTCTGGGTTCGAGCAAATAAATAAGAATAGCTTTCGGTTTGTTGGGATGACTAAGTTTGCCCTTAAACTTGTTTCTAAGTGCTTGTTTAGATTTCCTTTATGAAAATAGGGTAGACCTAAAAGGAACGATAACTTGAAGGGAAATGCTAAAGAGTGTTGAGGAAATAATAATTGGAAAAATAAAGTAAAGTAGTTAGACAGTCAGTATTCAAATTTTTGTGTTCAAATATCAGATTCTATTAATCTTGGTATACCACCTAATAATGATTAAAATATATGGAATTTTATTTAATGGAATTACATATAAAGTAAACTTAATGAAAAAACAAACAGTTGTTAATTGATAAATATGGAGAAGTCCTAAGAGGAAAATTAAAGATAAGATAGATACATTTTAATTGTTTAAAACATGAGTATTATGCCAACTTAAAATTATGTACGTAGGTACATTGATGTTATAGTCATTAGAGGATCATCATATTATGCCTAATATGTAGGCGTACAAATTGATAGGTGGAGCTACTTATCTGTTGTTATTAATTTACAAAATCTGTATTAAAATTCAAACTAACAGATAATTTCAAATTAAATATAGAAAATGAAAATCAGTTCAATAATAAAAATAAACTTGCCATTTAAATTAGTTATTTGACATCTTTATTACAAAAATAAAAATGTCAAAACAAAAGGAAAATTATAATGTCCAAAACAAAGACTTCCAATTAAAAAGTTAAAACAAAATGTCAGTGTTATGTGATAAAAAGACTGCATATCAACTTTAATCGTTGCTGCATACAATAATAACTAAAGTCATTGTTAAAATGTACCCTTGAGAAAATCTTTTTATAAGTTGGTACCTGAATCTGTAGCTATAAGGAATTTAATTAAATATAATGGGTTCTACTATATTACGAATAAGTGCAGTCAAATTTATTTATTATTAGCATTATGTTCTGATAAAGACAGCATTAGTTTTAGTCTGTGATTCGGGTAGTCGAATGTTGAAGAGGCCCGCTTTTAGTCATTTATTTTAACTTTCATAAGTGCTCCTTTGGGGCCTATTTGAATAAAGCATTTTGAATTTGAATTACATTTAAATAAATGTAACCTGGTCATTCTTAAAATTATTTATGAAATGAAAGACAAACATTAGGTAAACTAAATAGGTTTCATTAAACATTATTAACAAGTTAACAATTACAAAGGGACGCAATTTTGGAGAATACATAATTAATATTGTTAGTTTAGTCCGTACCCAATAAATATTGGTTAATATTACTTTGAAGGAAATTTAATTTTGCTTACACTATTGGTTGCACTGTGGTTGCACTATTGGTTGCACTATTGTTGCACTACTGTTGCACTATGGTTGCACTTATTGGTTGTTTGCGTATTATGTGCTTATAATACTAATTATGTTTGATAAAAGGAGTGACTAGATGTCACATTGGATATTAAATGGTTGACAAAATGGAACATAAGTAATGAATGGGTGACATGTTACATTGATAATAAATGGGTGACTAGATGTCATAATGGGTATTAAATGGGTTACAAAAGGTCACAAATGAGTAAAAGTAACTTTGGATTAATTAGTTGATCAAGTAATATTTTTTTCAATTGCATTTCACAGATGTTGACATTTTAAAATCTTGGGCAAAACATTTTTAAATTGTGATGAACATTTTATTGAATTTAATATTTTAATAGTTGTATAAAATGATGTAGTTTATGGATTTTGCTTTTTGATGAAGAAGTTAATAATTGGAATATGATTTAAGGTTATTAAATTATAGTTAGATAGCGTTATGGAACCTGTGATGCGCAGCAAACCGAGTCTAATAGAAAGAAATGCCATCATTTAGGTCTTGTGAAATATGTATTTCATGTGTCAAAGAATATAATACGTATTGCTATAGTAGGCAGATATTTATACGAAATAAAAGTAATAAAATATATTGTACTAATTTTTAAATATTTACTAACAATATAGTAATTTTATTGATGAGGATTTCAATTACATGTTTTCTTGAAAAAGGTTAAATATTCTTATGTACATATGGGGACTAGTTGAGTGTACTTTCAAGAGTTCGGTATTATTAACCGGTTCTGATGCCACACATACTTGTCACATTGGCTTGTAATTAAATAACAAGGTGTCACATTGGGTGACCGGTCATAATCTTGGCCTGTCATATTTTTGGTACATACATTTCTTTTAGGAGATGTTGATAATTAAAATGTACTGACATATCTGTTGCTGTTGACTAAGTAAAATGTTGCCTTAACTATATATAATGAATATATATATATATACACAACTTTATCCTTTGCAGGGACGCAAAGCTTGTCAGGATGGACGAACTGTTATAAATATAAATAGTTAATTCAATGACTATGACGTTTTCCTGTGCCACGCATTGACAGGTGGCGCCGCCTGGTGGATATTGAGCTGAACAAATGTCGCTGGGAGCCAATGAGAGAAAAGGATGTGGCCGCCACTGAAGTGGCGTCATCGTGAACATAATTTGATGCCTTGCGAGTCGCCATTTTAGGCTCAGGGAGTTCTTCTTTGAATTTAGAGTAAGCCAGATCGGCAAAGAAGTCTGTATGGTTTTTGGATTATATAAAGCTAAGTATTCTTCTAGTTAGGTAAAATTAATGTGCTAAATATCAAAAGTGTACCTATGTAATTATAATGTGTTATCGTGTATTGAATATAAATTAGAAAACAGTTCCGATGAGTTTCTTGCCCGTTCTTCTCAACCGGACTAAATCTTTGGAACGGGCACTTAGAATCAATTGCCTAATCAATTTTAAGTGAATTATTGGAAATACAACAATATTATGTGATTCAAGCTGTTTTATTTATTCTTGTAAGTAATGGTTGTAACAATATACCATCTGTTTCCGCAATACCGACACTAGCCGTCGTTCGGCGGTTTAGGTCGACGCGTCCGCCTAAACCGGTACAACTGCGGATAGCAATCGTGAATTTTATCAAATTTCACCAAATCGATCGTTCTCTTCTACCTTTTTTATTCTCATTGCGACTTTAACAAATAATGCTTTCCACCCCGCACTCTTATCACAATGTTAGGTTAGTACGAAGTGAAAAGTGGGTTCCGATTTGCATGCATATTTTAGCTGTTTGAGATGAATTGAGCTTGAATATAAGGACAAAAACCCAAGAAGTGAGATAACAAAGGTGAATTTGCGTATCTGAGTGAATATATTAACTTGGTCATTGTTATCGAATCGTAGGTTTTTACTTGGTCGCAAAAGGTAGCTCGTTTTTTTTGAGCTATCTTGATAAATTTAATGACGCAGATAAATATGCTGCATTTGTAGCAAGAGTATCATTAAAATCACCGTAAGAGTTGGTTTTTTTTGTGACCTGAATAAGTTACTTGATCCTGCCCGAATCCACAATCACATTGTTTATTAGAGCCGTTTTGCATTGTAGATACAGTGTTGCAAATACACTTAATTTAAAAAATCTTAATGAGTCAGAAATTTTAATAGGTATTTGTAAAGTGGTTTCATTTGATGTATTTTGCTCACCTACATTTTATGTGTTCCTTTGCAAAAATCTGCACCTGTAAACAAATAATCGTTTATCAATTATGACATATTATATGCACATAAGTTGGTATCACAGTAATAATTTATAGTAGCCAGGTAGGTACCTACACATCCTAAGTAGGTAGGTATCTATTAAAATACCTATAGATATAAAATTAGTTGAATGTTGACTGGTGTGTTCCACTCATAAAATGTATGTCAGGTTTACTATAATTGTACCGAATTCGTTTATGCTCAATAAATGTTTAATACGTTTTACAACTAGGTCTTTTACTCAATATTAAGTTCAGATTTCAAATCATTCATGTCTGTTATTTTTTATTTCAGCTTAGGGAATGAAAATTATAAACGGATACGTTCATGGCTTATGTCAGCCCAGTCAGAATAGACTCGCATTGTACCGTAGACTGAGAATCAAAGAAAATTTGCAATATTTTTTTACTTGTTGCAACAGAATAGATGACAAAGGTGTGTGTTTTAAATAAAAATATTCATCATGAATGAATAAACAATTCCACGTTCATAGCGTTAATCAATGAGTCGCATGCAGGCAAGAGTCCGACTCGATGTCGAGCTCATTGATCGATCGGCTCGATAGACACCAGCACAAGCGCGCGATGTCTCTACGCAACGCTCACATACAAGAAAAACCGGATGGCGCACACTCGGGAAGATGCCGGTGTGTGCGTTTGTACGCAAAGGATTTCCTACCGCCCCGCACCTAAGCCCGCGCCCCGCCGCAGACCTGTTGCGCCGCTACCGGAGTTACGCCGCATAGTTACCAGACTTGATATGCCTGCTCCGGCGCGTTGGCCCACGCACACCACAGCATCGGCACCGCGTTCGAACACTTAATTATCAAGGTACAGCACTCAAGAAATTGCTTTGCATCTCGTCTGGTCTCATCGACATCTTTTATTAATCTGATATCTTCTATTACCGGTTGCAATGAAGTAAAACATCTAACCCGTTCGATTTATAGCCCCTCTTACAGATGCAGCCGGATACATGACATCATGAGATGCTAATATACTCGGCGGCGGAATCGTTAGCATTATAAATCTACTGTGGAGTCGATCATTACGATCATGGTTTTATTAGATTTTAAAAACATAGCTATGACCGTTATTAATTTAAACTACGTAGTTAATAGCTGGGTTTGGATGATTTAAGGTTCAACTGGGAAGTGCAAGAATGTTGACTACTTTACTAAGACCGAGTGCAAAAATTCAAAAGCGAGTTCCGGATGGATTAATACATTATTTATATATGTAATATAATATTTGACATGTTTTTCCGAACAATACAAACATCCATACAGATAAAGAAAATTGAAGTGTCTGTTTGTAATATCAAAATAACAGCTTTTTACTAAATGCATATAAAAGTATATACGGAACCTATGATAATAGGTCGGGGAAAAAGTTCCTTCGCATTTTTTAAGAAAATTCAAAACATTTTTTTTTATAGTTTATTTACATTTAACTAAAGTATGTAGGTACCATTTTGTTCGATAACTTTTTGCCATCTTGTAGGTAGGGACATGATCCCATTGCTATATAAATTTTGGGACTTCTGATCAAAATACCGCGACAAGTGGTTTTGGCAGTCCTCTCGTGATGTTAACCTGACACTGCCTAAAGAATTCTGAAGAGACCGAAACAGGTGGAAATCTGAAGGTGCAAGGTCAGGACTATACGGCGGATGCATTAACACCTCCCAGCCAAACTCTCTTAATTTTTTCTGAGTGGCTAAAGATGTGTGAGGTCTAGCGGTATCATGAAAAACCATGAAATGAAAACCACACCCCTTCTGTTGATTAATTCCGGCCGCTTTCTCTCAACTTCTTGCTTTAATCTCATCAGTTGTTCGCAGTAGAGTTCAGAATCGATGGTCCTGCCTGGTGGTAACAGCTCATAATGAATAATGCCCTTCCAATCCCACCACACACACAGCATCACCTTGTTGCGAGTTAACCCGGGTTTCGCCACAGTCTGTGAAGCCTGACCGGTCTTTGACCACGACCTTTTTCGCACGTTCTTGTCGTACGTGATTCACTTTTCATCACCAGTTATCTGCTTCTTCAAAAATGGTTCGGTTTCATTATGTCGTAGTAAAGAATCACAAATGAGTACACGGTTCAATAGCAATTCATTAGGTTTCTTTCAGTGAGCTCGTGAGGTACCCAAATATCGAGCTTTTTTGTGTACCCAGTTTTTTTCAAATGCGCCAAAACTGTTTTGTGGTCAATTCCCAGTTCTTCAGCTACGTCGTAACTACTGATATGCCGATCTTGTTCCACTTTTTCAAAAATGGCATTCATTTTATCCGTAATAGGGCGACCAGAGCGACGTGCATCTTTGAAATCAAAATTTCCGGATTGAAAACGCTTAAACCAAATTTGTGCTACTCTCAGAGACACTGCACTAGGTCCATAAACATCGCAAATTTTTTTCGCGGCTTGCGTTGCATTTTTACCTTTTTTGTAGTAAAATTTTAAAATGTATCGAATTTCTTCATTAGATTCACTCATTTTGACAGTACGAAAAACAAATGAAAATCACACATTTTCCTAATTTGAATTTGGAATTATGTTCTTTAAAATTTAAACTTTCATATGATACCAAAACCAGCCATATACAAATACTATAGCCAAAGAGATTTTATTACAAGTTCATACATACTATAATGCGAAAAGACTTTTTCCCCAACCTAATAAAACAACCATTTTTAAAATGTTTGTCTGTCTGTCTGTTTGTTCCGGGTAATCTCCGAAACGGCTGGGCCGATTTTGACGGGACTTTCACTGGCAGATAGCTGATGTTACAAGGAGTAACATAGGCTACTTTTATTTTAGAAAAAGAATTAGGGTTCCGCGCAAAAAAATAAAAACCATGAAATCCAATACCTCCGCGCGGGTGAAACCGCGGGGCAGCAGCTAGTTTAAAATATAATCAAACTATAGATAATAAATAATAAGAAATGGTATCGTGAATGTGAAGATAAGGTTAGACAACGTTGCAAAACTTTAACAAACGACATGGCGTAAACGGGAATAAAATTATACCTGTAGGTAAGTACCTAAGTCCTGTCTTCTAAACCATTTGACTAAGTTTCATATAGGCAGAGCAATTTTGATATCGTTGATCTTATTACAGATCAGCCTGCTATCAAGTAACTACGAGTTATAAAGGTAGAGCTAGAGCAAGACATTCAAGTTGGCCGCGAGCTAAGCACGGTGAAAAAACAGGTAGCGCCGTTCCACCGTATCGATCTTTATGTTATTTTTCTTATTTATCTTTTTTATCTGGGCCTTCGCTCCGAGACTCGGACCCGAACGGAAGTTGTAACGATTTTTAATCGTACCAAGTATCTCGGCAGGCCGGTTCGTACCTTCGTATAGCCGCTATGGACGAGTTTATACTATATTTTTTGTAAACAACCACCGGAAACGGGCGAGAGAACATACTGCTCTGGAACACATATCTTCCATTACGTCTGTCTCTTGGTTCTCAGTAATAACGATAAGGGATACAGATAACGCCCAATATAAAAGGAGATCTACAAGACGTTTTCGAATCATTTAAGAATAAAAGGGAAAATGTTAAAATGCTTTACGTGTCCGTTAAAACACAACAGGTTTAAAAATCTTAACATCTGATGTCCAAATGCGAGCAGTGGTGGTGCGGTTGTGCGTGGCGGCTTTCACGCCGATGGAAACATTTAACAATCGAAGCTGGTATCAATGTCAGTGGCTGACCCCGTATAAAAGACAGACTGTGAATTGCGACGATGTATTTTTGTAACATTTTTCTGCCAATAGCGCGGCGTGGGTGCGTGATAATGGCTCGAAATATCCACGATCTCAACGCCCACCCGGACGATCGAGAATATTACTCCACAGAGAAATAATTCTTATCCGAGCCTACAAAGCATACAATACCTACAGACGGACCAATAATCACCAAGAACTGTAAGGAATAATCCGGTGATCTGAAATAATTCCAAGAAATGTCCCTGTAGTTTACATATCTTTGATAATTTTCCTTTAATTTTTATAAAAGACTAGCTGCTGCCCGCGTTTTCACCCGTGCAGTGCAGAGATGTTGGATTTCATGGTTTTTATTTTTTTGAGCGGAACTCTATTTCTTTTTCTAAAATTAAAGTAGCCTAAGTTACTCCTTATAGCATCAGCTATCTGCCAGTGAAAGTTCAGTCAAAATCGGTCCAGCCGTTTCGCAGATTACCCGGAACAAACAGACAGACAGACACAAAATTTTAAAAATGGTTTTTTTATATGTACCGTAGGGTAGATGGCCCGGTTTTGGCCACTGTCCCGGTTTTGGCCACTTGGATATTCAAAGGCGTAGGGTAAAACCGGGATAGATGCCGCAGTGGGATAGACGCCTCGTGTTCAAAAAACCTAATTTCCCAAACTCGCAACTAAGAATTAATAATTTAAATAAGAAGCGCAGGCGTCCCACACATTTGTCCCCGCAGGTTGTCTTGCGGAGCGAAAGTGTGTAGCTTGTGCGTGTGATTATCTCCGCAGCAAACGCCGCGTAAGCTTAAAATTTTCAAAAGTAAGTATTTGCCGTGATATAACTTTATAAGTAGCAATAAATTCTGTTATATTTTTTATTATTTCAATACACTGGTTCACTAAGTGTACACCTAGGTGTAAATAATAGCTCTTTTGTTTTTAGTTTATTTAAGAAATAAAAGGGCAACTATCCCTTTCAAAAAGGATAGTTGCCCTGATTTTTTGAGGTATAGGTGCCCTTAGAGGCATCTATCCCCTCATACACATATACACATGACATTCTTAATGTTTTTTTATGTTGTGTCCGGTGACACAACATAAATCTTTAGGAAAATATATGAAAGAAAAGAAGATTTCTGAAAGGATGATAAAACAAATAAAAACTAAGTTAGACAAGAGAAACAAGACTCAAACTACCAAACAAAAAGGAGAACTTAAAAAAACAAATAAAGGAATCAAAGACAATAATGATCAAAATATGAAATTAAAAATATATTATTTTAGTGAAGAAGACGATAATGAATGGACTGATCTTTATGATAAAGAAAATGATAATTATTTAAAAGTAAATAAGGGTCGAATCTCACGAAAAAGACAAATTATGTACAGTTCAAACAGCGAAGATGACGAAAATCCATCTAAAAACGACTATAAAAGTAAAGGAAAGACAACTAAAGATTTAACTGTAAAGCAAACTAAAAGAGATGAACGAGAAGACGCTTTGGAAACTATAAAAATCAAAATCCATTGAACATTTTAAAATTTAATATTTTTGTTAGACATATTCTTAAGTTTATTATGGTTATGCGTGTCATAATAGAATTATCTTTTAAAGATATCTATCAAAATTTTTTTAAAATAATGGGTTTTTCTTATTTTATTCGATTAGGCATCTATCCTATAATACAGGCATCTATCCTTCTTGGCATTTTCATGGTGGGGCATCTATCCTCAAAAATAGGCATCTATCCTCAAGAGACATGGTCTGCAATAAGTTAATTTCTAAAAAATCTGTAATTGTTAGGTCAACAAAAACAAGTGATAAAGTAATATAAAAGATTAAACTAGCTATATTCATAGAGATTATTCATGATCAATTAATATTTTTGAAATTAGGAGCGTATTTCAAAAAGTGCGGCATCTATCCCGGTTTTACCCTATATATAAGGCAAAGAAAACAGTTTAGTTATTTTATCTATGCCAGAAAAATCTTCGGTTTGTGGTTTATTTTGACAAGTTACAGCTGTACCACCATTTACTTTCTTTAAGTATCGGTTGAAGTTCTTGGTGACATTCGCGAAAATTAGTTATTGTGTTAGCAAAAATAACAAGGACACGGGGTGAGTAATACGAAAATAACTTTAGAATCCCTTATGTTAGAGTTCGTAAAACTTTTAAGCCTGTTGTATGAAAGCCGTATGAACACAATTTAAAGGTTATTTCCTATCCCAGTTTATTTCTTTGTGGATAAATGCCCCATGGCCACAACTGCCACAGCAACCTTACTTTTTTGTAGTTCTGGCCATGGCCATGGCCACAACTGACACACGTAGTGTAGTAGTTTTGGCCACCTTTTTCGAAAGTGAATAATTAGGTATTTCTTATGGCTTTCAGATTAAAAACACCATGGCACCAACAAAAAAATAGACTGAGGCAATGGGCCGAGCTAAAAGAAAACCTTTTGTTTACTCGCCATCAAAAGTAGCTAGAGCCCTGGATGCCATACGTGGACGCATGAAAGTAGCTACAGCCAGTCGAAATTGCCAATGATCAAGGTCTACTCATAAAATACTAGGACGAGCGCCAGAAACAAGAGGTCATGTTGGACCACAATCTGTTGTTGGTAAAGGATTTGAAACTACACAGAAGGTGTGGAATGTTCTCGGGCCGGATTTCCTATAAAAAAAGAAGATTTACTCTCTGTTAAAACATTTTAGAAAAGGGGATCTTACAAACTCAAGTTGTAATTAATACAATACATATTTTAAGTTTTGCGAAGACCCTTTTTTGTTTTATTTTTATTTAAAATAAATAAATCTAAAACTAACCATGGTGGCCAGAACCGGTACAATATGTATGGCCAAAACTGGGTGAAATGTGGCCAAAACTGGCAATTTGAGCATATTTCAAGTTTTTTTATTTTTATTTATAATTATATTTGGTTTCATGTACTTCTTCTCTACATTTCCAATAAAGTATGAAATGTTCTATAATGGGGAATCTGTAAAAAAATGTTTCTGACTATATATGAGTTCGTAGGGATTTATTAGTGGAAAAAATATCTAAAAGTGGCCAAAACCGGGGCGTCTACCCTATATACTTTCATATGCATTTAGTAAAAAGCTGTTATTTTGATATTGCAAACAGACACTTCAAGTATATTTATTTGTATAGATATACGAAAAACCCAGCAAATTTAAAATAGATATTAAAGCATTTCAAAAAGCAATTCAAAAAGCCTAATTACCTACTTGCAGCTGATTATAAAGCAATCCTACTTCCTGCTGTATTATTTTAGTAATTCTATTATACCTATTATATATACCTACATCCTGATTTTCCTAATAATATTATAAATGCGAAAGTGTGTTTGTTGGTTTGCCCTTCTTTCACGCAGCAACGGATCGACGTAATTTTTTGCATATAGTTTATGGACCGAAGAGTAACATAGGCTACTTTTTATACCGGAAAAATGCACGGTTCCTGTAGGAACGCGGGTGAAACTGCGGGCAGAAGCTAGTAGATGATACACCTACCTACAGTAAAAAAATAACTGTTACTTTTTTTATATGATTTTATATAATTCAAAAAGCCTTCAAAGACATACGTTTGATGCACGATTTGCTGGCAAATATACCAAATCAAAGCGACGATTTTGTTGTAGATTACAATATGGGCATTATTCGCCGTTTCGCCGTTACCTTGACGAATAAATGATAAAAACACGGGTATCTCTTCATTCTTAAAATCTGGCCTAGCTCATAAATAGTTGTTTACGTTCGCTTGACGTAGGAAGCACTTTTTGCTTTTCCCGTATCAAAGAAGCTACGTCAAACACCCTCAAAACACTGGAAACGAAATGGAAACAAACATCAGACGGATCATGTGTACTTGCAATTATTCTACATCTGTTTTGTTTTTAACTACATAGTAGGTACAACTACATACACACTATATTCTTATTTGCAAATTCAGATACCTACATAATAATGCCAGTACATATCGAGAGGTTACCTTTTTTGATCCTTATAAAAGCATAACTTTTCTATCGATTAAAGGTTCATAAGCCATTCAATAGATGAATAAATAGATCTGATCAATTAATTGCCTAAGGCTCTAAGCCGTCATCAAAAGAATTACTGTTTGACTTCCGTAGCAGCGTTCTCACTTTGTCTTTATGTTGAAGTTAAGATTGGCTATCCAGACGAAGAGTATCTTTTGTTGTCGTGGGGATGGACCACTATTTATATCCCTTTGAAAAAGGCCGCGTCTTTGTTGTATACTAAGTTACTGTTTAATCTATCCTGTTCTACTCAAAAAACTTAAAATAAACAAACAACTGAGTCATAGAACTGATGGGGTGTTCGTTGCTTTTTTATACATATCCTCTGATGGAAAGCGATCACCGTAGTGTAGCCTATGATCCTATGAACTATAACACCGGAGATGTCACTAATCGAATAATTTATTTGATAAACTATTTCTTCCATCAAAGGACCTCAGTTCCTTACAATTAGCTGAACTTTTTGTAATGCAATTGACAATAAATTTTACTATACAATCTAAACTTAATAGAGAATTCGTCATTAACAGTCATTATAAATATCTCATCTAAACAGTTGACTACACAAATCCATCTGGGGTCCATTTGCAGTCCACATCGTTCCATCTGATTCTATTACCGTGTAGATTACTTCAAATATTATTAGGAAGCTAATTTCGGCCGTATATTTATATATATAGTGTTATGATTGATCTAATTATGGTTTTCCCTTGTCGGTTAGCGTAGAATATGTTCTCGACATCCCGGCAGTAAAGATCGACTGAAAACCAGTTTCATTTAATCATCATAATTGCGTCCTCCGTTAAGCCTATCCCCGCATGCGAGTGTGGTAAAGCAAATGTGTGTCCAAATTAACCATAGAATTTTATTATCAAGCACGGCAGTTTTGTTTTCCTCTTTTGTGGGTCCTCATCATGTTTTTTACCAACATTTTGGTGTTTTTTCAATCATATCGTTTCTCTACTCAGTCTTCAAACTAATACTATATACTTGCAGGACCATGAACAAGCAAGTCAATGTAACAAAATATACATAAAAAAACACGACTGCCCTAGCCAGTGTCACTCGAGATGATGTAATAAGGATTCTAATTAGGCATACATCCAAATATTCCAAATATGTTCAGGCATTTAAAATTATGGTTGAATAAAGAAGCTCACAAACATTACACTCCTTTTTTATGAAGTCGTTTAAATAGATATTAGATACTACCAATCTGTAAATCGTTGAATTATTGAGCGTTTAAAATATACGAGTTATGCAAAACCCATAGCAACTCGTCTTTGGTCGATTTGATAAGGTGACACAATATGTTATCTGTCTACGCTACACATCCAGAAAAAATATTTGACTAAAGCTACCAAGGCCAATACTTACGCGGAACTCTCGATTCAACAATAACGTTTGTACCTATTTCGTTTTAAAACTTACCTGTAGAGCATGGCAATGTCAAATAAGTTACGTAGGGCGTTTAGAGGATTTTTAAATTTATGATGTTTGACTAGCTTAGTCAATGTGTACCTAGCAGATAGTGGTTACGTACCTAAACTAATAAAACTGAGCCAATCACGAACATGGTTTTCGTTACAAAAGGACAACTTTGCGAGTTGCAATGTCTGAAAATACAGTGATAGGTACTTAGGTACCTATAACTGCCTACGCCAGTTTTGAGTATGTAAACTATGTATATTAGAATGTGATCATCATCTGCGGTTATTCCTTTATCCCCTGCTATCCTCTCTTGGCTGTTGCATTGCGATTTCAACGTTTTTCAATCCTCATCCGTTTTTCCTACCCGTGTCATTACCGGACGCCCAAAGTTCCTCTAGCTAGTTCTTGTTAGCCACGACTATAAAATAATTAAGATAATACTTTCAGTCTTGCCCTACCACTACCTCGCATAACTTATCATCACGGTAATCATATTTGCTATCTTAATTACAAGACTGTTATTTTATGTAAAACTTCTTCTAAATGGGCATAACTAAATATTTTGCAAACAAATAACACTACTTACTATTTATTAAGAACATAAGCAGCAATCACACAAAAAGTTTAATAAAAAGCAATACAATTTACTAACATATTAATATTTTTGAATTCAGTATTGTTTTTTTTTATAAGGACCGTGCTGTTGGTCTAAGGATCTATATAGCATCACCGAACGTATTGTTGTTTAGAAGAGTTATATTTGCATACGATAGTACCCCTGGGTGACCTTTGTTTGAGAGATTTCCCTTGATGATGAGACACCATTTAGACAGATAAAACAAATTCCGTAATTACGATCATCAAATCGTTGACCTCTGGCTGTTTATTTATTTAATAGTTTATTGCACTGAGAAAAATACAAAAGCGGGACTTATTGCTAAAGCATTTTCTTCCAGTCATCCGCGTGTTCAAGAGAGACGGAAGAAAAAGTGCATAAATCAAAAGGAACTTTACTTTAACTATACTGTTTCATCTCAGTGCTACCCACTAGGTACTACCTATAAAAGGAAAAAAGAGGTTTCAAATTGAATTGCGTTGCATCCCAAACCCAGTCACTAGTCACGACTCACGACACAAATACGGTTCGTGTTGGTACCCGCTGCGCTAAGTGTCTCCAGGCAATTTCCTTTTTACCTAAAAAAATATGTAAAGCGGAGCTGTTGAACGTTTATGGCTCGATTCATTTACCATTTTCGAAGATAACGTCCCGCGAAGCAGTTCCTCGGAATTACCTACTCTGTTGCTTCTCGGAGACGTAAAATAGCTTTTGGTAACTCCGCTAGCCTTCGCAGCGAGTGTCCGACAGGCGGAGTAAACAGGAAGCGGTGTCGGGTGGAGTCGGGAGCCGTTGGCAACTCTTCAACTGTCGGTATGTACCACGTGCTCGAGCGCAGGCGAGCCAATGATTCCTCTGATTAACACTAGTGTTTATCAACATTTTTATTAAAAGCTTAATTTTAATTAATGTTTGTGGTAAACGCAGTGAGAAACAAGGTTAGTTAATAGTTAGTGAATAGACACTAAATAAAAACTCTTTTTTAAACTGTGGAATGCTTCCTTTTGTAATTTTTCCTTCGAAGTGCGTAATCTGATCTTAAAATTTATGTGAATAGTTCTAACAACCAATTGGGTACCTACCTACTAAAAAAATCCAAAGAAATTATTCTAAACGTACCTAATCAATAATTATTTACCAAATATCTGGTAGGTATGTATCTACCTACGTTATCTAGAATGCATGGGAACTGACTCTCATGTGGTGCTGCCGGAGCCCGGAACACGCCACTTTTGTACTTGACAGATTTTCATTTTATAGCTGATAGCGTACGTATCGAGAGCCAAGCGATTACTAATAAATGCCCTAACACCAAGCATAATAATAATTTATATAATTACAATCAAATATCCCAACCAGACAGAATCAGCTCCTTGTTGTAAGTTGGTTAAAAAACGCACGTCTAAATTCCTAACAAAAAAGTCTTTGTTTTCCTGCTAGTTCCGCCGCCCTGAATGGGACAGTCGTACCTACCACATCTATATTCTCGTTATGAACTTTTTCGTACCATGAAAAAGTTGTACAAAAACTAGCGCGTTCCGTTCTGTCCGCGAGCCACATGGTCAGGGCTGAACAAAAGGCACAACTGAATATGCGCTACAGATGTGCTGCGCGCTCCATATGTCTGAGACAATGCGCGCCTTCTTCGCTCGCAACTTTACTCGCTTGTGTGATAATTACTTTTTATAACGCTAATTGTATTGGCTCCACGTGGTTAAATACGCTTCGATTAAATTAATTAATTAGCCATTAAAAACTTCTAATCGCTATTATAAACGCTCATTGTTTTAAGGTTTACGTATGCAAGGTTATTTTTTTAAATGACGGGAGGAAACCTTTATTCATTCACTTACCTATTCTAATTTTTAACATTAACTTTAATTTTAAATCAATTAATAAAAAATATTTGTTCTTTTTTATGTTAATTTATTTATATACTTAATGAATAATGTCAGTGCGTTACCATTTGACGGAACATACCACAAAACTAACGGTAGGTAGGTAGGTACTTCGAACACTAACTTTTCGTTTTTAATAAAGTAGACGAAGTACATTTATCATTCCTTTAGCGACTGTATCTGAAGTTGAAGAAAGCAATAGACGCTTCTTACGGTGCATCAGACGCGTTCGAGACGACACGTCGCTTCTTTCTAGATTCGAGTATTTAAAAATAGCTACCTACAGGCGCAACATACTTAGTTACATTATATATCGAGACTGAGATAATAAATTCGATCCAGTTGGTCAAATGCAATATTCATTTATGAATGAGTTAATGAATGACAGTTCGCCCATATTGTTTGTTTACGCGTGCGCGGCACCTCGCGCGATCGGCCCGAGTCGGCCGCGCTCGCCAGCGCTCGCCGCCTCGAAATAGCACGGCACCAACATCGAAGAGTGCGGTCGACGACCCTGCGCCCCTGCCGAAACGAAATATTGGAACTCCTCTACTCAAACTTGCTCAATCCTCTCTCTCTCTGGTTATGATACAGGTCACTATTGCTTCCTCACTTCCCTTTCATATAACATTTACTCATAACAATCGCTCTTTAATAGTCCAGTATCTCTCGGAACATATAATATATTACTTTTATAAACCTAAGAATAGAATTCTGTGTACAAACTATCAGTATAACGTAATGTTAAAATGACACAAACTGTCCCATTTTGGAACTACAGAAGGTTTTGATAAAAATTATCTAGTGGTGCCATCTGTGCGTGTAACTCTATTGAAACTGATACTACACCCTCGTTCTTTCTGTGCATTTAATATTCACAGTACTACTACTGTATGTCGTTACTCGTGAGTGTACACCACAGTATAAGGTAGGTATATCAAAATATGTTTTTGGAACTTTATGAGACGACTGAGTTTCAGGTTTCAAAAATATGTGGACTCAATAAATATCGATTTCGACAAATATCGGAGCCCTAGATAAGTAGCTAAAGATTCTCTAAAAAATGGAGTCGTCAATGGAGTATTGCATTTTTGTCTATGGTTGTTATGTGCGGCTTATTTTTGAAATTGTTCACCCGCAACATAAAAATAAGTGGAACATTAGCTGTAGATATTCAAGGATCATATGTCCTAGCAAATTTGCTTGGACCTAACCCACGCGAGTACTTAATTCATCAAAAATCCCGAATCCTGAAACCTGACAAATCCTGATGACCATCTATTAGGTAACGCTGCCGACGAGGCACTCTCCGACGCACCGGTCACCGCTGATATTCCCGCGTCAACGATCGTCCGTAGACTGAATCTAATCGCAAAATAGACGTGTTCTAATCGTCTCGCGTCCGTCTATACGCCCGGAGTCCGGACAATTACCTAAAGGTATTTGTCGGATTACATAAACACCCAAGGTACGCGGTAACGTATTTGTTGATTTTTTAAGGTACCACTGAAAATTGTTTGTTATACAGCTTTGTTGAATACCTATAAGTCGATTCTGAACTCGAAGACAATGTATAGAGATCCCTACGTTTACATTTGTGAATAAGAAAATCTTCTCTAGTTGCTACGAGCTATGTTCAAATCAGTAGGTATAGAAGCAGGTACCACAATTCGTTATTATAATATTAGGTACCTATGCTAGGTATCCTATAGAGGCAGCTTAGACGCTCAAGCAAACGTACGTTTGCTTGTCAGAATAGCAACGCTTTTGCGTCAAGTGTGGATTTCGTGATACTCGAAATGCGCGCTTGACGTCATCGTCTTTTTAACGGTTGGTAGCCAGGTACCGTGATGACTGATACGATGTAATTCAAAAATAGGTAACAAATTGGTTTCATAATCCTTTACGTTACATAGTGTGTATCATACTACCTATCCCCACAGAATAAGTAATAGTAGGTACCTTACGTATCACAATAAATTATGCAAATGGTGGGTAATGGGTATGTTGTGTTTCATATTCAAATGAAGTTATCCTAATTAGATAAACTTTGCATCAAAATGTATTCGTAGCCATCGTAAAAGTCGATTCGCCAATTAATGTCTGTAATTTGACAATATTTTATTGTTACCTTTAGACCTAACGCAATATGTCATAAAAGCAACATAGCGGTTGTAAATGTATACTAAATATGTGTATAATAATAAATGGATAAATGGAATTTTATTCGTGAAGTGTGGGGGCGCACCCACACCTATGTGCAGCGTGCCACCCACACATACACAACGTACTGGTAACAGCCAGTGTATCCCCTATTCAGAGAATGTGACTCCACCTACTGCCAAGTTGCAACATTGATATTCAATTCACAGGTAAATCGTTATGACAACCGTCGCCTATAAATAACAGGACAGTTTTGTGTTTCACTATAAGATGTTCACGTTTACTTGTACCTACCTACAATGTGAAATAAAAGAACTAAAGGATTCCTATCTGAAGATTTGATATTTGCACTCCTGATACAAAGATACAATGTATTCGTCTCGGTTAGAGAAAATTTACTGATAAGGTGATATCATATTGTACGCCTATTTTTTGTGTTAATTAAATACTTGCACGTTTAAATGTGAACCGAAGTATGGTTCTCATGACGATGAAATTCACTGATTACGATTTTTACAAGTATTTAAATTGATCGTTCAAGTATTATTTTCGGGTAAACAAGTGAAACTACCCGACGTGTATTAAATTTTAACAGTGTGTTCAGAATGAATAACTGAATTATTGTCTTTTTTCCAGATTTGTAATGTAAAGGCACAAACACTGATAAAAGTAACTAGGCGAAATTTATTTTTACTATTTCAAAAATAAATCAAATTTGGTTGAAAGCAGCAAAATATTGGTAAAATGTACAAAACTAGATATTTGCCTGAACAAAACCAGTTAAGTTAATATACGTTTACAGGTGGCAAAGGTGCAGAAAATTGCAGAAGAAATTGTCTCACCAAAATACACTTTCAACGTAGGTACAAGAGAGCCGTGCATTAACATTTTCAACACGTTGCCCAACTAATACGACAATAATATTATGGAGGCTTGATTATTATTAAAGGCAACCGTGGGCCGCTCTATTCGGTGCGCCTACGTACTTCTGCCTCCAATTTCGTCGAATCATTTCGCAATGGAAACCAAGCTCCGAGCCGGCTGGCTCTCCAACACCAAATACTTAGCCCACAGTTGCCGTGGGCAGGTGAAAAGCGGACCAATACCTATGTAGTTATGCAACCTGTTAATATGGCATGCACCTTATTCGATAGGAAAGTTGATAATTCGTCCTTCAGCGACTGCAATGAGCGTTGTGCAAAGATTTAGTAGTACTGCTACTAAATCTTTGCACAACTCTGCTTTCGATAATGCTGTAGGACTAATATCAAATAAGTTTTGTTAGTGGGAGGACTAACTCTTCTGCGAGTGTCCGTCTGGGTTGTTACCACCGCTTTGCTCGTGAAGTCTGCCGCCAAGCAGTAGTGTGCAAGCATTACTGTGTTCCGGTTTGATGAGCAGAGTATCCAGTGAAATTACTGGGCTTATGAGACTTAATACCTAATGTCTCAGGGTAACGAGCGCATTGCAGTGCCGCGCAGGCCTTTGTGTATCAAAGTTCTGGGTGGCACTGCAATTGTTATGGGCCGGCGTTATGCTTACCATCAGGCAAACGACCAGCTCGTCTCGTTACCAAATAACATAAAAAAAAAAGTATCAGTTGATGAAAAAGAGTGACCATTCACAGTTAGTACAGCTGTAAAGCATAGTTATGTGGGTAGGTAACGTAGGTAAAAAACTACTTTGAACAAAACCTACAAATAAACTATACTACTTAGACGAGTTTGTGTGTTTTAAAAACAAAAGTGCATATAAATATAATATTTATTAAGAGTTTTAACTAGTTTTATTAGAATCATAATTGGGTTGAGCGTGGTATGACGTATCAGATTACCAGATTACACACGCCTACTGGAACAATTAGCAGAGTAGGTTATGTAGTACCTACATAATTATAACAACTCGGTTGGTACTTAACTTAGGTACCTAATACATATATGTATGATACGTAGCTAGTAGTTACCTACATGATTTATTCACAAATCGAGTTGAATGATTGAGTAGCTACCAAGAATTATTATACCTACGTATACAACTTAGATAAGTAGGTGGATACTACGACCGATTGTAAAACATACGGAATTTTCCGGTATAAATTAAATAAATAGGATTTATCACGCTTATCTAATATTAAACTCAGTTACCTCTAAAATATGTTTGAAATGAATGATCTCTGTTATTGCAAGACTTACGTATTATACAATAATTTATAAAAAACTTGGTGGTGGTACATTTTCGATTAGGCATCTAATTTTGAAGTAATTATGCTTTTTTGGATTTTTACCGTCTGTGATTTTAGTGGCCCGCGCGGTCTTCCTTCTCTTTTATGCCAACGCAAACCGACAGTTTGTGTAAAGAGGACATAATGATGAATGTCATTGACAGGGATACCGCCTTAAATAATTCTCTTTTTAATGAGTAGGGTATATATCTCTCTTTTATAATTTTTATTAAAGAATAAGGGTGTAAAAATGGGGATAGTAAAAATAGCGATGTTTTCGTCGAAGTCGGTATTTTATTTATTTTATTTTATTTTATTCGGAAAACATACAGTGAAATAAAGCTTAATGAATAAATATACTTAAATCTATACACCATTTACAACGTTTTCGCATATTGCATCTAAACTAAATACTTGCTTGCCTACCGCTATCCATACAGTACTCATTGTTTATTTACTTAATTATTAATTATTAATACCAATACTATTAGTATACCAAGCAAAACAGTCTATGGAGTCACGCCAAACCAGTTCCTTGCAATAGTAGCCTTTAATGTTCTTGACGATGTGTTAAAAATGTCTAATTCAGGAAAGCCATCCAATTTGTTTACGCTGCTGGCTGTTCTTATAAAAAAGGAGTTTTGTCTGTAATTTGTAGAACTGTGTGGTACCTGTAGATGAACAGCTTGCCTCACAGATCTTGTTGGGACCTTAAGGCCTATATTAGAAAGCAGATGTGGAGAATCAACTTCACTCTGTGCTATTTTAAGAAACAAGGATATATCAGCTATTTTACGTCTTTCTTCAAGAGGCAAAATGTGGTGCCTTCTGCATCTAGATTCGTAATCAGAATCGTACCTTCCACACTTATATTGTAAGTGTTTCATAAATCTACGCTGTATAGATTCCAGCCTTTTAATGTAAACATTATACTGTGGGTTCCAGATTTGTGAACTATATTCCAGGATACTACGCACGTATCCGCTTTTTAAAACACATTTGTTCTAAATATTAGTGACGTGAAATGTCACATCACTAATATTCGTTTGTTACCGAAGTCCTATTATTTAGGAGGCAGTGTAGTTAGGCAAATAGGCACATCGTGATTCGTGACACACATTTCCCCCGGATTGCGGAGTAGGCAGGCTCGGCAGCGATACGGTGCGTTTCGGTTCAGAGTGCACGGCGAGGGCATTTCCTGCGTTAGTGACACGCGCTCCCCTTATCGCCTTCATTGATAGATTTATCTGGACGAGGTCACACTGTCCGCCCGCTGAGTGCCGCCGAGCTGCGCCGGTCACGCGCGCACTGCAACGGTGTGATTATAGGTATATTATATTATGCCATTTTTTACACTGCTCGGTGCGACTGACGGTCTTTAGCTAAGTATCTGCATATAAATTTTAGTGTATAATGCTTTTCCACGTTTTCATAAACTTAAAAGACATTCGTTAGGCGCTTCACATACGATAATGACTTGTCGTATGCCACGATGACTTCAGCTACTGTTTACTATTAGTAGTTATGTTATTTTTATCTTCGATATATCTGCCGTAATTGTAGATACCATAAAACAGATTGATAACCTTATTGAAAAAAAATGAGTACCTACCTATTGATTTACGATTTTTATTGAGTGGGGACTGGGGAGGCCGTCAACATCACACGACAAAAGGCACAAACGTTCCAAACGTATTTTTTTTTGTAAAAAATATGTCCAGTTGGGTTTGCAAAAAGTACGTGAATTCTGCATATAAATGAAAGAATGAGTTATCTAATCAAGATAGGGCGTAGTGGAGTGAAAATATGAGGAAAGCTGACCTTACTAACATGTGGGATAGCCAGGCCCTCTAGACAAAATCCACAAGCTTTTTCCCCTCACGCTAACGCCAACACCATGGGGCATGGAGTAAATAACCAATAAAACCGAGGATTTTCCAGGAATAAAAAGTACCTACCTATCCTATGTTTATCTCCGGCTTTTAAACTATATCTATGCAAAAATCACGTCGATCGGTAGCTCCGTTGCTGCGTGAAAGAGACAATCCAACAAACACGCTTTCGCATTTATAATACCGACTGTCAACCTGTGAAATATAATCAAATGAGATATCAGTTCAGTAGTCTGCTTTCAAGTGTTACAAACATTTGAATGGTGCATGTCATGGTTGCAAGAATTCCTTATATAGAAGGTTAGTTTCAGACACAAACGGATCATTGTTGGCTTTCCACGAATTCGATTTCCGCGAATATCAGCGCTGCATTTGGTCAGCAGACGTCGGAGACTAATGTGAAATGTCACATCCAAGCGGGCAAACATTCAACTAGTTTTTATTGTACGAAACAAACCCACTTTGAATAGTTTCCTTGTTAATCTGGTTACTTTAACTTACAATCAAAAGTCTGTCTAGCCTGTTTTACAAGCTAACCTTAAATTTATCTCCGCAAAAAACAACGTTGGCGCCACGTCGATAACCGCCTCAAAGTTTTTTTAAAAGCCCGCCTTATTGACTCTTAAAAAGATAACGGGCTTAATTCTTTTAACTGCGCCACGGTATCTCTGTGGAAGCCCTTAAAGTGATTCTTATCTCTAAGGGTATCCGGATGGCTGATTTTTTGTTGAGCTCGTTTGGCACGCGTTTTGTTTTATTTTTCTGAATGTTTACGGGTGACGTGTTGAATGACTATCGTGATAAAGGCTGTAAGAAGAGAAGGGCTTCCTGTCTCGAGTGGTGGGTGTTATGTGTCGGCCGCGTCGGCACTATGCCGGTGCGCCCATGTCGGTGTGCGGATACATAACTGCCTACTTGCAACGGGACACCGCTATTGCTAGCCGCATTGCTGCCGACTCGTAATTTCCTGTGGATGTGTTCTTTCCTACTTATCGGCCTGATTAAAAATCGTTGTTTTATTTGAAGAGGAACGAACTATTGGTCGATTAGTCAGTGATATTATTGAGACGAACAAATCAAATTAATTATAAGACTTCAAAATGCTACACCACTACTTAAATTTATCGATTCGAATATCTAGATCGTTTTCAACGACTTTTGATCCCGTTAGTGCATGTAAACATGGCAAGAGGTCTCCATGTTTGTGTTCTTCATATAAAAGCTACATTATTAGCTACTTACCTATTCAAGTAAAGTTTGACAATTAGGGTAGGTTCACACCAAGAAATAACTCACACTCACAACACCAAGAGCTGTGGATCTTACGATGTCCTAGTTCTTAAAAACACTAGAATTCTCCTAAAGAAGTATGACAGCTGTAAGTTTTATCTCCGGAACTCCTATTACTTAACTTTTGATTGACCTTTGTTTTTGCTGTGAAACTGAAACTCATACAACGTGACTCCAACAATTATGCTCCCGAACCGGGCGCTAGTCATCTAATTAATATCATCTTAACGACGGTATAGATCTGATAAATTACATCCAATAAGCGAAACGTTATCGTATGCTAACCGAGAGCGATGTGCGTTTGAGATCAGTTCGGTAATACAATGAATGAATGAAGCCGAAGTACATATAACATTCAAGGTCAACGTTCAGGTGATCGTGTGTTTTAAAGAGTGGTATAAATAGATGACGCACCGATAGCATCTGGTGCGTTGCGCTGGTGGAGCGTGGTGCCTCTAGCCGCGTTGTTCTGGGGGGCAGTACCACGCAGTACACAGTAATGTCACTTCACTTGCGTGCGCGCAGATCGCCAGCGCTGCGCGAACGCGCAGGCGAGCGGCGGCCGACTGTTTCAGCGGCGGCGCCGCTCCCCATTCATTCGTACGCATGAATGAACGAATAGCACGTGGCCGAAAATTACTGAAACTCACGTCTAGGATAGGCATAACGGCATGATTATTATGAATGACTGTTACGTGCCCGCGTAATTTTCGCATTTGTTATCAAGAATGGTAAAATAAATGAGGAAAACGGGTTTCTCTTTGATTTTAATAGATAGTATATAGTATATAGTAATAGGTAGGTATATAATATAAAGTCCATGTTACGGGAGTTATTAATATAAACTAGTTATCAAGGTACCTTATCTAGATATGTGTGCTGTTGAACTGTACCTGTCTAGGAAATGTGCCACATCCTATCCTACTTAGTACATACTAATCTTATAAATTCTCAGTCTCCCAAATTATTTTTTTGTTAATATATGCTATGTACAGACGCGTGAAATTTACATTATTATTATATGTATAGATGCGAATTTTTGTGTGTGTGTGTGTGTATTTTACCACTTATCTTAGATATAATAGAATGTAGATAGTTTAGGTTCTGGAACAACACATAGGCACATAGGCTAATCAACGAAAATCAACCTCTAACGAGGTCAAACAGGGTTCGACACATCAACTTCCACACAGGCGCCGTGGGGCGCAGATAGTGCATGATAATTCGCGTGACTTGGTACCTAGTTTGCATCATGTAATGAGGGACGAAAAATAAAACCTACCTAGGCACCAGGTATGTAGTTCAAGGAAGAACTTATTTGTGGATGTTCTCTATTAATTGTGAATTACTCTACAATATTATTGGAGTGGGTAGATACGCTTCTCTGTAATAGTTACCTATATATACTACCAAAGTTTAATTCTTCCTCGTCAAGTCGTCACTCTGTTTTACACGTCAGTTGTATGGTACACTTACCAGCCACCTACAATGGGGAGACACACTGCTTATTTATCCCGCTAGGTGGCACTTTATCGCTGGTGTTGTTTCACCGTCAAATATAATTCTAGAATTTTAGTAAGTAAACAAAAAAATCGTCTCTGCAATAAAGTATCCCTCTGTATAGTGCATTTCAGTGTAGAAATAAAGGCACACTCGTTATCTCTTGACGAGAAAAAACGGAAAGGTGTGTCCACACCTTTTCGTTTTCAAAGCAAAAGTTTCCAAAGCATTGCGAATCAATAATTAATGGAACCAATTTATTTTTCTAGGTTATGTGGTGACCATTTTAAATCCAATTGTTTTTTCGACCAGCGATGGTGGTGGCGCCTTTTGTGAAAAGCTTTGTCTGCGCCTACGCATTGTAATTAATAAAAGTAATCATTGTTTTGAAAAGAGAATTTTATATTTTGATTCATACATTATTTACCTATTGATTCTGGCACAAAACAAAACATAGCGCCTGATAGAGAAAAGAGCAGGGAACTCTGGTCATTGATTGATTCTCAAGTGCATCTGCCAGAATACCGATTAGGTGCTTGGTGACACATTTTTAACTTTAAGGCGGTAGCTAGCCAGACCATAATATTATTACTAATAAATACACTATTATCCACCAAGCAAGCTGCACTGGGCTTGCGTGGTGGATTATGGTCCATACCTCTCTCTGAGAGAAGGCCGGTATCCCAGCAGAGGGGGCGTAAGATGCTGATAATATAAACTATATACCTGAGACTAATTATTACTGGTAAATACACAAAATAAGTTTCTGAAGCGAAGATATGGCGTAGGTATACCTTACGTCCTAGTGAAACTGCCGCAACACGCCCATATGTGCTTTGCGACAGATTTTCGACTTGAATGTTTGATGAGCAATAGTAGTCAGTGAAAAGACTGTCACTTATCTAATTACGTTATGCTTGTCGTGGTTTAGTGTCCTTGGGCCCCTGGTCGCCTCGTTATCCAATAGAATAAGAAAATTAAGGCGATCACACCGTAGTCCTACATCTTTACCATGATGTAGGACTTTCTTCTTCCCCCGTTCTTCGTTCTTTCTCCTTCTTCGTCATCATTTCACCTCCATTCTCATTAATTAGACTGTCCATTCACGCCAGCATATTCTAAATTCAAATTTTACGGCAGACTTCTTTCGGGTTCCATTAGCTAGCTAGGTACCTACTTGTCACTTGTCCGTTGTCCGAAAGTCTGGAATATTCTCTGCAGGGTAAGAATATCGAATGGATGAGGGTTATACAATTTTAACTTAAGATTGTGAGTGGACAGTGTAGGTACCTAAATGACAAAAAAGAAGGTGAAAGTATGACATCGTTCCAAATTCGAACCATCGAGATTAGCAGCCGGACATCAGTACTCTCTCGAACGATTACAATACCTACATACCTACCCAAGTAGGTACCCAGTGGTAGAGGTGTTAAGCGCCGAGGAGCGATGATGATGACTCAGTAGCCATTATCAAAGTATATTCAAACGATGTCCCATCTCCCTGATTAGCTAAGTACCTACCTTACGTTGCATCGTGGTGTAGTTAAGTAGATACCTACCTAAATTAAATATGTTCTGTTATCATATACATATACTGAGAAATTACCAATATTATACATACCTATGTAATGATTGCAATGGTTTTCTACTTTCGAAACAAAATTGGTGCAACCGAAATTTTATCAAAACAGCGACGGCTTTCACTTTTAGAAGATGTTTAGGCCTAAATAAGGAAACCGTCGCCAACAAGCTCGCCCACCTAAAAGTACATTGAAAATCCACAAAATAAACTAACATAAAACATAGGTACTTACATATAAAATTTGCAGAAAAAAATCACTCGGTAAATAATGCACTTAACCACTTTTTAACAAGCACTCAAGTACTTATTTAAACACTTCCGTTCCACTTGCATTTCTCTGATTATCAACTCAGTGACATAAGTATCATAACAGCTGTTTAAAGCTGATTGATTAATGACTTGGAAACTCTCAGGTAATATTTAGATGACCAGCGGGAGCTTCCGAGATCGCATTGACGAGGAAGTGCTCGACTGTCCCGAGCGGCGGTTCTTGAACGGGAGCCAGGCTCGCGCATGCGCACTCCGTGCCCGGGGCGTGACCTAGACCCTGAAAATACCACCTCCTCGCCCACGCATACAGAGTTACCATGGTAACCTACTTAAACTGCACTCGATAAGCAACGAAAATTACAAAAGAACACCGGAAATTGCATATCCTGGGACATTCTTAAATCAAATCCGGCACATTCTTGGAAGGATTGATTTTGCTTTAGGAAGTTCAATCCGGAAGAACCGATGGCTGCATGATCTACGACACAATTAAGGAAGCGCAGCAAAGTGGTCCTGTAGGTACTTATAAGTCGTTGGCTCCACCCAATAAGTGGTTCAGACGCCTCGGCATTGGTGTATCAAGAATGGAATGAGAAATGATGTTATTTTGGACGAACCTTTATTGACGACAAACAAGACTTACCCTGCATTGGTGCCTATAAATTTATCATAGCTTACCTTTGAGGGTAGGTACCTATCTGTGTGGGTACCAAAAGCTATTAAATGTACGGACCAATTACCCATAATTGGACAACGTTAATTTGGGACATTATAGATATCAAGTAGGTATTAGAGTTTTAATAATGATTTTATGGTAGTTTTTTTTGTTCCCTATAAAAATAAGCGTATTTGATCACTATTTTTAATCTTACCAGAAAGTAGGTATCTCAGCTATTGTTGTTTGAAATATTTTGTCGTAAGTATGTACCTACATCATTGACGACAATATTTGTCTACAGTTCCTGTCCTCCGAATGTTGTCTGTTTACTTATAACGATAAGGCTTATAATTCTACTTACAAGTTACAACCTAATATTTTTTGTTTGATGTAAATTCGTCTCTGTTGGTTGTATAGGTAGGTAATCTAGGCTAGCTATAAAGGAGACTAGCTCAAAGCGAATCTGTCAGAATCAAAACTCTCTTGTAGGTCACTCACGTACTTGAACCTCCTTGGTGATTGATCAACTTAAGGGTGGCACTAAGGCTTAGGCTGAGATTCAGAGACGAATCTAAGCGTGGACTCACGCTTCCATACGTCAAAATTCTATACAGTTTTGGCATATGAAAGCCAAAGTCTACGCTTAGAATCGTCTCTGAATCTTAGGCTAAGATTCAGAGACGATTCTAAGCGTAGACTTTGGCTTCCATATGTCAAAACTGTATAGAATTTTGACGTATGGAAGCGTGAGTCCACGCTTAGATTCGTCTCTGAATCTCAGCCTAAGACTATAATAGAGTTGTAGGTATCTATATTGAATTTTTATATTGCCTTCACCAGAAGCATAATTAAAGTAAGATTCGAGTCGTACTTAAGTAGGTACCTATAACTTTTTAATTCCTGATAGATAAGAGTTTGTAATCACTAGCTCACCTGAATTTATGGAATTGGCTATATTATCAGGATGTGGTCAAACCTGGTGAACACACCAAATGCAAACCTAGACGAGGACATGACGGGGATAACAGGAACACACCGACACGCCGGATGACTTCTAGCCGTTGCTGTTTGCTATGCTATCATTGCTTCATTTGAATATTGCACGTACCGCTTTTCTGCGGGCTCCAGATTTTAATTCACTCGGAATGATATCAGTCTCAGATGCGACTGTCTTGGTCGTTTATTTGTTTTTATATTGTTTAGTTTCGACAACTCAGCTGCGTAAACACAGATATAATCGTTTTGTTTCATCTTTTATAATACGCACTGCTAAGGAGTGGAATTCGTTGCCAGCGTCTTTGTTTCCCGACAAATATAATCTGGGAGTATTTACAACGAGAGTGAACAGGTACCTTCTAGGCAAGCGTGATACACCTTCGACCGTATCATCGCTTACCATCAGGCGAGATTGTGGTCAAACGTGAGCATATCGAATATAAAAAAAACCCGTCAATATTTCTTTGTCGGGATGCGATTTCGAGATATAAACGATCAGAAATAACCACTTCCTGCACGGAATCATTCCGAGTGAATTAAAATCACCCTGCAGCTTCGTAAGGCAGCCCGTACCTACTACACCTAATACATGATTGATGGATAAGCATCAATCATGGGCCACGCGAAAACCATGGAAAAACTAAGATCACTGCTTCCCTTTGAAAATTATCACTAGAAACGGGATATTTACCATGTATATTATTTGATTTGAGTTTCCTATATTTCGGCGCTTGCAAACGCCATGATCACTGCTTCCCGCTTATCGTATTGTCTATGGAACTTAGTAGAAACCACAGAGTACTTTTCTATACATATACAAAAATCTAGTCCAAGCGCTAACCATACCACGCAATTAGAGCACAAAATACCGAGAAGGGACGGTGTTTTGTGTTGACGAATATTTTGTCGGGGGCGGGGTTGTTCATGGAGTATTTTATACTTACATTCGTCGGTATCCCGTCAATACCTATAGCTACGAAAGCGTTAAACCGTCGCGACAAACAAATGGTAAGAATCTAGGTATCTGCCCCACCAGTGGGACAGCTTGGCCCACCAAGCGGAATTACCTAAAACATATTACATTTTGCCAGCCCACTGTCCTACCAGTGGGACAACTTAGGGCAAAGTGGAATCACTCTACTGCGTGTCCTTCCTATTTTTAGTCCATGTTATATTTGACAAGCTTCTGTCAGCGGTTTCATCCACGTGGAGGTCCCTCAGGAAACGTGCATTCTTCCGGGATAAAAAGAAACTCGTTACTCTCGGGTCTATAAAAAATAACGTAGGTAGGTCCGTTGCTTCGTTAAAGATTGGCAAACCAACACACTTTCGCATTTACAATGAGTAGTACCTATATTGATTTTGATTGAGGGTTTTCTTATAAAAAACGAGTTACAAAAACAATATTGGGTATCCGAGCTTCCCTGATACACTAGGTACATGATATTCAGTCTTACTAAGCTTGTGTAGTCATAGAATACGTAATAGTTAGTATAGTGTAGAGTTATTCGGTCTTAGTAAAAAAAAGTACATTGTACTTGCACCACCTACTACTATATTATTTTGGTAGGTACTTTTGGAACTTAGCAAGATACAAAATCTTTGTGTACCTAACTATTTTTATGAACTGTTGATTTAGAAATTACTTTAGATAATAAACCAATTTAGCTATACCCTGAAAAATTGACAGTCTTTAAATCTGCAGATTAGAAATGTACATACAATCATACATACTAGTTAGGTACTTATAAGAATCAGTGACTCAGCGCCATAAAATCATACTCCTACTTCGAAAAATATCTTCTCTGATCTGTCCTTTATTATTTGATAATAGTATAAGTAGTTATTTGAGTATAGTAGTATGAAAAAATAAGGCTGAATAAAACAACAAATATTACATTTATAATTTAATAAAACTTCTCCAATATAAGAATATGTCCGATTCCATCTATATAATACAAATCATTTCAAAAAGGGAAAATACCTACATATAAAATACAACCTCCTTTGCTTTCACTTGTTGCGCTGCAAGCTCGCTTTCCACGCAATATGTCCGTTCGTAACACGAGGGAAAAGTTACCTACTGCATTCACTTCTGAATGAAAATACACGAAACTCGTAGTTTACAATAACATACGACCTCTTAGCTACAAAGTGCTTCGGTATCTAAAGATGTTAAAACTTCCTTTTGTTTGCGAAATTCATACACGAAGCACGCGACTCGTCAATGAATTCAGCGAGAAAAGGAGTCCGTGCAGCGGCGCAAGTACGGAAGTCGCTTCGATAAATTTGTCGAATCGAAAAACCTGATAAATTTATCGAATGTCGCGAGTACCGAAGTCTGAGCGTAAAGTATTGTAGTAGCTCTATATTCTCTTTGGAATCGACTTAGCTATTCGATCACTTTTGTCGATTGTATTGAGGTTCGATAAATTATATAAAAAGTCGATAAAACCCACTTTATCGATTTGAACTGTCAATTTTATCGATCAAAATGAACAGTACTTGCGCCGCATATTCGTTAAAAAATCGAGATCGTTTATTCAACCCGACACAAAACATAAAATCATATTTACAAAATTCTATTGTAAATAAACTCATGGATATATATTTACAATGGAACATGCGATATCAAACATCTTTACAAATTAACATAACGCCTTCGCGGTGACCTTCCATTCGATTGACAAATAAAAATATCCGAACGCAAACGCTAAAAGTTACACGAAACGAATGTCATAATAAATAATTGTAAAATGTAATATTTACAAATGCTTTTCCGATAATCGATATAAATTAGTAATTTCGGTTTTAAAAGTTAATACAACAACGATGGCAGTACATTACGACGAATCTATATCGACGCTAATATTGGCATTTTCCCACCAACAGCTAAAACTAACGGCTAAAGTTTACTGTTAAAATACTACAGGGTGGCTACAAAACTGTTATCATGAGATTCTATGATACAATGGGGCTACGGTTAGATGGAACAGACGCTGCTACGGACGATAGTGCTCCGTTATTGTTCAAGAACATGATTAGAGTATGTTTGAAGGTGGGTTTACAGGATGGCGAACATTTTCTTCAGTTCTACCATTAGCTGCCAGTCCGTCTTGATGAGGTCGTCGCGGAAATAGTCCTTGCACGCGTCGATACTCGCGCGCGATATCTGAAACAATATATAACATTTAGTTCTACATGTCTAAAGGAATATTACTGTCGATCGAGTGAAGAACGAGTTTGGCCGAGAGGGAACTTGTGCGACTTTTAATCCGATGCACTATATTCGAATCTGGACTCGGCCCGCACCAACGACTTATATCAAGTTATGTGCGGATTATTTAAACTCGCTCTAATACGGTGAAGGAAAACATCGGTAGGAAACCCGCCTGTTCAAGAACCACAAAATTCGGGGATATGTGACATCCACCAAGCCGCACTGGGCCCGCGTTGTGGATTATGGCCTATATGAGAGCAGGCTGGTATCCCAGCAGTGGGAGCGTATAGGAGGCTGATAATAATAATAATTACTATCGATCAAAGGGGTTTTATTTGTACAATCGTGTGCGTTTAGCGCATCCTCATACCCTACATACGTATATCGAAGAATAGAATCGATTGTACTAAATGATGTATGACATAAAACTTTAGTATCTAGCTATTAAATAGAAGAAGCCACTGAATCCTGAACCACAGTGTCTACTAGTTCGGGAGGCTATGGATTCAGCATAACTATGTAAATACTTTTATTTCAAAATAAATTATTTGTATTTGTAATCAGTTGTTAGCGATTCTACCACATTCAGTCTTTCAATAAGTGTAAAATCGGAAATAATTTTTTTCAGGTATCCTGTGATGAGAATATCAAGTTGTCTACGATAAACAGAATCATACACCCGGCCCGCACTTGGCCTGTTTTATAGTAAGTATATCAGTAAAACCTTGCGAGGGTTTTTTTACGACTCGATAGCGACGTATTTGGATGGCGGAGCCCGCATGACGCAGCCATTAGTCGTTCATTATACTCTGAATCATAGTGACTGACGCACAACGGATTTTTAGATAGTATGAATCTACTTAGTTTTAATATATTTTAAGACATTGTCGCTCTTAGACGCGTGTTCACACGAGGCCCAAAATATATATCATAATCAGCCTATATCAGTCCATTGCCGGATATCACTACCCAAAGCGCGCCACTTAGATATATACTCGGCACTCCTTTTCAAGTCACCTTCAGCAACGGCAGCAGCCCTGGCGCTCACTACCAGTCGTCGATTACATGTTTAGACAAGTAATTGCTTTATTCAACAATCAGGCAAACGAAAGCCGACCTGCTGCCTTATCAGCTAACAATCTCGTGTTCGTTTTCAATACCAGACCGATTAAAACCAGCGGTCACTAGTCTTCGTGTGGAAGGAATAGAATTTTACCGCTGGTTATTAAAGAAATAAGCTCTTACAAAACGAAAAGAAGCGAAAACTATTGACAACTCCTTCCACACGAAGACTAGTGACCGCTGGTTTTAATCGGTCTGGTATTGAAAACGAACACGAGATTGTTAGCTGATAAGGCAGCAGGCAGACCAAATTTTAAATCCACCTTTACCAGCTTACCACCTATATTGATACCTACCTATTAGGTAATGTCACCCTAAAGATGAAAAACCGGTGTTCCGGCATCCGTAACTCAGAGCCACTCCCAAGTCCTAAGCTTAGCTTATCGTCACTTAAGACCAGGTCATAGAGTGGCCCAATGGACAACTCTAACCTGTCTAGGTGTCTAGAATAAACCTATGAAGAATAAAAAAGAAAAAGTCAGTAATTTTGGGCGAGGTAGGTAAGTACACAATAATTTAATAGGACTTTTCATTTCCAACTCAACCAAATCAAAAACCCATACAGATATTACTTATTTCGGTGTTACTTTTTTTGTGAATGAGGTCCGGTTTATGCTATAAGCTTTCATAAAATTGCATGAACCAAACTGTTTAAAGGCCCGTACGCCATAACATGTCCCGATTACGCCAAAAATAACCCATTCAAAACCTCCGAAGAAAAAGTTAATTCGAAAACAAATTACATATATGCATCGAATCGTCATAATTAATACAATAATCATCTGAACTTAATTGCGACCTACCGAGCAAAAAACACGCGGAAACTGGTCCCAAAGCCAGAGAACGGATCGGAGACCCGAGCGACACCTCCGTGGCTAAATATAGAATATCTCGTTCACGTACAAGTGGTTCATTCAGTTCGACCTAGTTTTGGGCGCATCGATTCAGCATCACGGGGTGAATGGATTGACGTCATAGGGCAAATGTAGAGCACGGTGTGCATGCAAGGAATTGGGTCATCCCTTCACCCCCGCACCCCTGGAGGCTCCTGGTGACCTCGGTGCAGCCCCGAGCGCCAGGCCCGGTCGCCGCCGCCGCCAGGCTCGGAAATCAACTTATTCCAATGGGAAAGCACCGGAAATTGGGTCGAGTATTTTTAGAACGAAGGCAAACCGACATCCGAGAGATAGAATTTTTTTTAAGGCAACGCTATTAAAAATATACTTAATACTACAAATTGTTTTTATGAATGCTTCATTAACTGATAGATGAATGAAAGCACTAAAGGAAAACCTCAATTGTTTTGCCATTTCAATTATTATTGTTCTTATGATAAGTATCATATTGTTTTGGTAGGTATAAGTAGATACCTAGATTCATAAAAAACGTTAATCAGCAATCTATGAGCATGCAACCTTCCTAGCTGACACGCTACTTCGATTCCGCATCACGTAGCATATATGCGCACAAGTTTTTAAATACACCAACTATAGGTATAGCGTGACTTCATACATGAGCTCAGTAGCTTCCATCAATGAATCCGCACTGCGAAATATCAATGGAGATTCTAGAATGGGGGTTTGACCCGGTCAATGTGCATGTGTGAGTACAGTTGCCATGATTCGCGCGTGTGTGCGTACCTCGAGTGCCTCACATAAACAGTAGAAATGTAGCCTCTAAATCCATCATAGTAAGTGCTGAGCGGAGATGGCCTAAAAGCTGTTATGAGGAAGGACGTTGAACATGACATAGTATATTAGCCGATTTATCAATCGAACGACCGTCAGAGATTAAGAGCGAGCTTTTATGTTTGTAGAAAACTTTAATAGATGTATCTTCAGTGGTCCGTGTTGCAATTTATACTCTCGTCTATGATAGAATCGATAGATAGACGGTCTTATATCTATCGAATCAAATCGAATTCATGTGAAAGTGCTAAAGTAGATTCATCCCTATACTTAGTTAAGGATGTTACCTTCGACCACGTCGTAAAGTTTTTTACTATTAGATAACGAGGTAGGAGCAGGTCACTTGCGTGATAGTAAACACAACTCCTGCCCATAACCACCAGTTCATATGCTACTTGCCCTTAAACCATTTCACCTAGAAGTTAGAAACATAAAAGCCAGCGTAGCACTGCGTGCGCTCGACAAATCAAGTTATACTCAGTAATTCGACAAAGTATTATATCATTTAAGCTCAAGTGAGATAGTTTTCAAACGCTAAAATATCTAGAGATGTACCTTGAAAATGGTCATGGTTGTAATGACAAAGGGGTTGTACTTGAAACTAATATATCTTGACACCTATCAACACATTACAGTTTTCAAACTAAACGAGGTCATATTGGCCATATTGCTAGAACGACCCACTTTGCTCTAATGTTATTTTCTCGTCTTCTTCTATAAATTCAATTCATCAGTGTCTGCAAAATAGCAGGTTCTTCAAACTAGTGCTATGAATACTAGACCGTGGATTATTCACACGACCACTTGAGAGTTCTCAGCCACATGACCGCATATAGTCAGGATATGACAAAGTGAAAGGAAGTCTACGAAGAATTAAAATAAAAAGTCTAAGTTAGTGGTGTAGCATTATATGAGATCCTTAGCCAGGAAGTCAGATAAGCAAAGTGGCATCAAAGAATACATACATGCGTGTGGTTTTACGGTTTTAAAACTATTTAGTTCTGTACATAAATAGATGAATTAGATATTTTTTTATTAACCAGCGGCGCAAGTACGGAAGTTGGTTCGATAAATTTGTCGAACCGAAAAACTCGATAAATTTATCGAATGTTGCGGGTACCGAAGTCTGATCGTAAAGTATTGTAGTACCTCTATATCCTCTTTGGATTCGACCTAGCTTTTCGATAACTTTTGTCGATTGTTTCGAGGCTCGATAAAACCCACTTCATCGATTTGAACTGTCAATTTTATCGAATATTATCGACCGAAAAGATCCGTACTTGCGCCGGTGATTCGCTTCATCAGTTTATTAATTAACTAGATATTAATTTGTTCGATTTATTCTAAACACCAACAGCCAAGTATTTCGCAATAAATAGTCGAAATTCTCTATTTCCAAGATTGAATATAAGTTTAAGAATAGTGCCAAGTGCCAACTGCCCAAGGACAAGAAGCTTGCCAGAATCGATGCTCGACGAGGCCTATTCCTTATAGGACTCAGTTCCACCGCGAAGTTACGGCTGAAAAGTAATGAACCGACCACGCATTATTCCTCTAATAACTATAATTAACTCTCGTCTAATTCAGTCATGACATTTTAGGGCTGAGCGCATTTCTGCGCTCTCTCACCATTCGGGAAGATTTGAAGGTCGCTAGACTGACATCACGTACTTTAAAGAAAACCCGTCACGGCATGCAAAGTTAAGCCTAATAGCAAGCTTCGATATAAAAGACAAACAATAAAATCAATACCTAGATTATTTAGAAAGCAATACGAACTAGGATATTATTTGAATTTCTCTTCAGCTTTAAGAAAAGCTGTATAGTATTCGAGCTGCCAGAAATAGATCGACCTTCGCTCGGGTGACGGAAACCTAGATCGATGCTTTTCCACTGCGAAAAAGAAAGATTAATGTTATGTATTATTATTGGAGAGGAATACACATACCAGATGGCATAGGACTCGTTTGCTCGCGCAGTATACCAAGCAATAGTGTGCATATATTACGGTATGACTAGCAAAGTATTATAGTCAATCACCGGGCATATGAGACCTGCATGTAGGCATATGAGACCTGTGTGCGCATATGAGACCTAAGTGTGGGCATATGATACCTGTGTGTGGGCATATGAGACCTGTGTGTGGGCATATGAGACCTGTGTGTAGGCATATGAGACCTGTGTGTGGGAATATGAGACCTGTGTGCGAATATGAGACCTGTGTGTGGGCATATGAGACCTACGTGTGGGCATATGAGACCTGTGTGTAGGCATATGAGACCTGTGTGTGGGAATATGAGACCTGTGTGCGAATATGAGACCTGTGTGTGGGCATATGAGACCTACGTGTGGGCATATGAGACCTGCGTGTGGGCATATGAAGTGTGTGCAATGCCGCACAGGTTTTTGCAATTCAAAGTTCTGAATGGACACTGCTATTGTTATGGGTAAGCGTTATGCTTACTATCAAGCAAACGACCAGCTCGGTTACCAACTAGGTAACGAGACGTGGAAGAAAAATCTTCTATAAAAAAAAGAAAGATTAATCTCATTTATCAAGAGGAATAAAAGACGAGTTTCTGTACAAATCTTAATGTCATACATATTCATGATTCCTTTGCGCGGATCTACTCAAGAATGGAGATTCTATCGACTAGATATTTTTAAATGATTAATGAATGAATTATCGTCGTTAATACATTCATCTGCCTTCGTTAAAGAAACTTCGATACTACAACGACCCCGGCGTCAGACATCATGCAATGAAGATACAGTTTACATTTATTTAGATAGGTATATATGTAGGTATGAATGAGGAAATACCTCATTCAAGAAACTTGTACATTCTGAAAACGTTCTACAACTTTGGACATGCGCCAGAATATTTATGTTTTCTCACAAACGCGATAGTTTAATAGACAGATTAATAGAGGCTTCTTTACAGACAAGACATTCCATTTATATTGGCCTAGGTGGAGGCTTACATAACTGATGCGTCCTAGTAAATTCTCAGAATACATCCTGAAGGAAATTTTGGAAGCAAAAACCATTTTTGCTGTTATTTTTGTTGTTTGATTAGCCATGTGTTTTCACTATGAGATTATTGAAACGGTGTTTCTTAAAACAATGCAATCGCTCGCTTATTTTTTGGGGTTTTGTAGAAAAACACGACATCTCGTATTTGCGTGTTATTTTACTCGAAACGACTTGTAGGATCCGTAGCCCTAACTTTTTGGTATTCATATTTGGCTGAAAAAACAACTACAACGAAGTGGTCAAAATAAAATAAATAAAAAAACTCCCTGCTACTTTTGTTGTCTATGCTTAACAAGCCAAATATTGACAAACATAACCATCAAAGTAAATTAAAAAAAGGCAACATCATATTCATACTTTCAGATACAAACATTTTTTTTTATGTTATTTGGTAACTAGACGAGCTGGTCGTTTGCCTGATGGTAAGCATAACGCCGGCCCATAACAATTGCAGTGCCACCCAGAACTTTGAAACACAAAGGCCTGCGCGGCACTGCAATGCGCTCGTTACCCTGAGACGTTAGGTATTAAGTCTCACAAGCCCAGTAATTTCACATTTATACAAAGTTCAAAGTATGTTTTACAGTTGTTATAGAGGTCGTTGCGATCTCGCCGCGTGCACTCACTGATGTAGAGCGTCGGAAACGCTCGAAACCTAGTTCGAAAATATCGACAAATGACGTGAGTTATAGCCGGTATTTTTTAACAATTTATAATGTGTGATACTCACGAACATTTTAATAGTAAACTATTTTAAAGTGTTTACTAGCTAGCGGATGTTCACTAAAAATATATACATCTGAATAATTTCGCTGCCAACAGTTTTCGAAACTGCGCCTTCCGGTTATCTAGACCAGACGCCTTAACCAACTAGGCTATTGGAACGATCGATGTTGACTCCGAAACTCTGATGATGACTTCTTTCGGCTTACAACATAATATAATAACATTATGGTGAAAACAGCTTATCCAACTGTAGATACTATCTCAGGCTACCCATCACGGGCGTATACGTAAAACTCCAGATTTATCCTATATAGAAAATGTATAGAAAAAATGCGGTCGAAATCGCTGACGTCAGAGATCGCCTAGCAACAACGGTTAAACATAGCTGCATCTACGCTGAAAGTCCCCTTCCCTCCAACGACCCAGTGACCTACCACCTCCCTTCACCCCGCCGCACACCCCTCTGCAAGCGATCAATGAATTCGCAGAAGGGGGAGCCTTGAGACCATTGAAGCGCACACCACCCCGCTTGCATTGATACTTCTATCCGCCGCCCATGAATGGAGACCCTTAAGTGAATCATATTAGGCTTTTTTTAATACACAATTCATCGGAGACGAATTCTGATAGGGCTTCATTATGACCATCCGTGTTGCTTGGTATTTTCATTCATGACAATAATACATAATATCACACCGGTTTAGAAAGGTCGCCGCGATAAACTTACGTACCTACTTACATTGTTATTTCGCGGTGTGAAAAGAGCAAACTGAGCAATAGTTCTACTTCTCTCTAATGATAGTAAACAGAAACAGCGATAGTGGAATACATATTAAGTACTGTAATTAACATTTGCAATTATTGATAAACCGTTTCTAACTAATTCTGATTGTGTAGGCTATATTTCGACGAGACAAGCGCCATAAGTACAGAGTAATTATGTATTATTCAAAAGATTCACTTAGACTTATACGCGTTTAGAATTAAGTCCTTAGTACTTCACGGAAGTGTAAATAATGATAATAGCGTTGAACATGTAGGCATCTCCTAGGCAAGCGTGCTTTAGCGTCGACTGCTTCATCACTTAACATCAGATGAGTTAGTTATCAAACGTAAGCAGCAACGGAAATACAAAACAGGTACAAAAAAAAGTTTACCAACATCTAACTATACCTAGATAAAATAATGCACTATAATATGAAGCTTGAATCATGGTCGAGTCAAATGAAGGAAAATGCTACAAAAACCATTGTGACGACCACTGCCACTTTTTGGTAACGTACTACTAGCCACAATGGTGTCCGGCCATCACCATTACGCTAATTTGGCAGTTTTTTTTTATGTTATTTGGTAACGAGACGAGCTGGTCGTTTGCCTGATGGTAAGCTTAACGCCGGCCCATAACAATTTCAGTGCCACCCAGAACTTTGAAACACAAAGGCCTGCGCGGCACTGCAGATCGCTCGTTACCCTGAGACATTAGGTATTAAGTCTCATAAGCCCAGTAATTTCACTGGATACTCTGCTCATCAAACCGGAACACAGTAATGCTTGCACACTACTGCTTGGCGGCAGACTTCACGAGCAAAGCGGTGGTAACAACCCAGACGGACACTCGCAGAAGAGTTAGTCCTCCCACTAACAAAAAGTTTGGTAAATCATTATGATATCAATTTCCCTTCGGCAATAACAACATAGTTGACAGATATGACATTAACGACTAGGCACAAATTGCAGTTGTGATGGATAATGACACGCACCATCGCAATTTAATTTGTTAACCGATTGTAATCAAATTTGCACACCTTGTGCAGTTTGATCTAACTTAAAAGATAGGATAGCTTACATCTCAATTTATAGCCGCAACAGCAACGCGTAGCCGTCTGCTAGTAAAATATATATTCTGGTTTTTATGATTCTTAACAAATGATCAAAACTCTTAAACTATACTTATATAATATTACCCATATCTTACTAAAGAGAGAGGGCCAAACAGTTTATTTTACGGACATCACGAAGGACCATTTCTTGATCGCTACTTTAAAAGAGATATAATATTTGATATTTGTTTATTTTATTTTAAATCTAGATTGAATACCTGAACCTACAAAATGAGACACATCGCATTAGTAACATTGAACGTTTACTAACATTGGCTGCGTAAGACGCAAACATCAACAAGCGAGCGACGCGCGGCATCCGTTCTATTCTCGTGTGCTAACTTTAGCGCTATACACGGATCCACGCAAGATCGAAACCTGCGTGATAAGGGGGCGTCCAATTACGTGAGGTGATTTTGGCAATTTTTGGACCCCCGCTCCCCTCTTGGTGAGAGTTCGTGAGATTTGCTCTCCTCCCCTGATCTCATGTGAGATTTCTCAAAATACGTGTTTTAGTGGAAATACGTTAATCTGCGCGCAGCGTTCGCAAGTATTTTAGTGGAGAAAAATATTTTACTTAATTTAACACACTATACTTGCAGTTTTAAACTGAAAAAAAAATTACGTGATATTTACTGAGATACGTGAGATTTGGTGAGAATCGGCTTGACCCCTCGCCCCCTAAACACCTCACGTAATTAACCTCACTAAGGAAGCGTGAGCTTTAGGCATCGAGATATCTCGATGGCTTCTAGCAACTTTACGACCAACATACGTACATAATTTACTGTATTTTTCTATAGCCTTTGCACGCGGCTTCGTAAGCGTTCAGAACAAGATGCAGCGGGTAGCTTATTAGCACTCAGGGATAACGTAGATTCCTGGTAGTTGTTAGTGGGAGGACTAACTCTTCTGCGAGTGTCCGTCTGGATTGTTACCACCGCTTTGCTCGTGAAGTCTGCCGCCAAGCAGTAGTGTGCAAGCATTACTGTGTTCCGGTTTGATGAGCAGAGTATCCAGTGAAATTACTGGGCTTATGAGACTTAATACCCTAATGTCTCAGGGTAACGAGCGCACTGCAGTGCCGCGCAGGCCTTTGTGTTTCAAAGTTCTGGGTGGCACTGCAATTGTTATGGGCCGGCGTTATGCTTACCATCAGGCAAACGACCAGCTCGTCTCGTTACCAAATACCATAAAAAAAAAGTGAAAAATTTCAAATCGTACATGTGGTTGCAGGATAGCGGTAACAGACAAACTTTACCTCTTTATACAGGGTGGGTATGAATTGGTATGTTATCCCGCAAGGGGGTGATTAGGACCATGGTGTGCACAAGTTGTGGAAATCTTCCTTGGAAATACGTCATTCCACATTTTCATACAAAAAAATAAATTCAAACGTGAAGCGTGCGGCATTTTCTGTTTTTTTTATGTGTCTTCTATTCTACGTCATCATTTAACAAAGTTCAACAGAGTTCAAGTGAATCAGCTGATCTAGGGCTGCCCGGAAATTCAATAATTAATAATTTATTAAAATTTAATCATTTAAATGAAAACCATCGCAACACAACTTTTACAAGTAAAATGGTTAGAAACGTCTCAAAAGAAGTGAGTTAGACAACGTTTAGACTTCTTAAATGTAGGTCTAGTCAGTGTCTAAAAGACAAACTTCTAAAATGATTATCTAATAATTTAAGACGACATTTGTGACATAACCATGTCACAACAGAATTGAGTTAAACGCGGATTTTATCGGTTTAACACACGTTCAGGGTGTGTTTAAATTTATTGTGGTAAGACCGGGTCTGTTTGTTTTCGATTTCAGCCAATGAAGAGCTCAATCGTCCTATAGACAGTCCCATATGTTTGCATATGTCAGTTAGTTCTATAAATAGCGTGTGTCAATCGATGCCATTTGTCTGGCGAGTTAAAATGGTACCGATATCTTGTGCAATGCGCAGCCCATTCATTAAAACGACACGTGCGCCATACGCGGGCTTGCAGACGAGCGTTTACAGTTACATTCAATATATATAACGCAGTGAATAAGCGCCGGGCATTTGAGCCTTGAACAGGCGCACTCTGGCGGCCGTAACTATGTTGGTTTAGCGCAAAATTATAAAACGAACGAAAAAAATCTTATGGAAAAGTTGACTAAATTATTTTGAAAATAACACTATTCGTGGACCTAAACTAAAATACCAACAGGGAACTAGTACAAGTAGATTTTAAAAAATCCACGTTTTTGTAGTTCTTCAAAATATGATATGATTATTCAGAATTGGTGTCAAAAAGATGTCACGTAACTCACACATGACATCACAGGTTAGATGACATTGACAATAACAAAACAAGTTTTTGTTTAAAATATATTTTTCCAGACAAGCTTTTTTTTTTCTTCTTTCGTGGCGAGACACGGTTTGTGTATTTTGCCAATTTCAAGTTTAAAGACAAGCTTTTATAAAATACGTAATTGGTACTGTAATCTCATGGCCACCTTTCGGCTCCATCGTCAGGATTCTGGACATTATCTAGGATCAGAGTACTTGTAAAGACGAATCAAACGGACGCAAACTCAATGGAGGTAATTCGTTTCGTTACAGAATTCCTATGGCCACCTTCCTTAGTCGTTAATAAACTAGTGAGTTTAGGTACCGTCTAGAATGCTAGATAAACGTACTGTGTCAACACTGATATCCTCAGCTTATCTTGAGTGTAGCGTTTATATCGAAGGTCACATTATATAGCTTATAATATATCTCTTCAGTTCCTGTGTAAACAACATTTTTATAATGTACTTTTTTGTAACCCTTATATTTTTTAACTAAAATAAATATAGGAAGCCTAAAGAAATGCAAGTGATATCTACGATTACTATTCCGGGTGCCAAAACAATTTTAGGTTTTTACTCAAGAGAGTGTTATGATTTAAAAACTAGTAGTGACTATCACCTACAGCTTTATATTTAGTGTTTACTACATAACCCTTTTAACTTTAAAGTAAGGGTTACGTAACAACACAAAAAATCCTTTTAATAATTACCCAATCCGTTCGTCTGCGTCAGTCTGTCACACAGTCATAATTTCTACATATTTTAGGAAACAACATGTTTAAAATTTGACATCAAGTTAAACACCAAATCCTTTTTTCGTTCGATAGATTTTCTAAAATGTACAAAGTACTTGGGCAGTATCTTAAGTGAGAGAAACCGGAAATAGAATTTTTTTTAACGTCTACTAACAATGCAGTTGCTACGTTTTTTAGACGCCCGTGTGCACAGTTAAATGGGTGACTATACGAACGTTCTAACAAAGGATTTATCGTTCGTCGACACCAATCTGTAATTCTAATAGGATGACATTTCTTTCGTAAAGCCTGTCTAGCTATGAACAATTGCTTAATGTCTTTCAGAATAAAGTTAAAGTACAAAACCTACCTTTTAAAATACAAAAGTGACCTAATTCTTTCTAGTAGCGGCTGTCTCTCTATACACGCCTGGTTTTATCTTTAAAAATGAATTAACAGTCCAAGATGGGGTTTTCCGTAGGGCATGATAAAAAAGCGACGTAAAGCCAATCTAATGTAAAACGAAATAAGTTTGTATTCTAAACTGCGTCTATTATTTGAACCATGTTTGGCATTTTTGAATTATTAGTAACTAGCTGTGTCCCGCGGCTTCGCCCACGTAGCCTAAATTACTCCTTGTAACATCACCTATCTGCCAATGAAAGTCCCGTAAAATTGATCCAGCCGTTTCGGAGATTACCCCTAACAAACAGACAGACAGACAGAGAGATAGACAAAACTTTTAAAAATGATTGATTTGTTGTAGGTACCGTATATACTTTCATTTCATATATGCATTTAGTAAAAAGCTATTATTTTGATATTACAAACAGACACTTCGATTTGATTTATTTGTATAGATTTTAGCAGGATATCGTAAGTAGGTCGTGAAGTCTGCAGCCAAGAAGTAATGTGCAAGCATTACTGTGTTCCGGTTTGATGCGCAGAGTAGCCAGTGAAATTACTGGGCTTATGAGACTCAATACCTAATGTCTCAGGGTAACGAGCGCACTGCAGTGCCGCGCAGGCTTTTGTGTTTCAAAGTTCTGAGTGGCACTGCTATTGTTATGGGCCGGCGTTATGCTTGCCATCAGGCAAACGACCAGCTCGTCTCGTTAACAAATAGCATAAAAAAAAGAAAAGGGTACTAACCTTGCTCACGAGGAAGTCAGTCTCGTCAAAGTGCCGGCCGAACATTTTGGGCGACTCGCCGGGAATCGGCTCGATCTTGATACACACCTCCTGGCCTTTACGAGCCGTCTCAACTTGTTTGTGGTTCACTTCTATTGACGTCACGATGCCGAGCTCCACGAACTGCGGGGAGATAATTATATACTTGTGTTAACACAACGGTGACAATCTAATATTGCCACCTGACAGGAATCGTAATGTCAGAATGACACTGACACTTTATACAGCAGACGTCAAATATGACACTATGCGCTTCCCGCACCGGCCCCCGCGGTGACCATACCCCTTTTCACTTTCATTTTAATCTCTTTTAAAGCATTTTATTATATTATTCATTTATTCTCAAGAATAAACGTATCTATTACGTAACCGGTCGTTTTCATGTGCAAGAGAAGACGAAAAGCATTACAACTTGTACAAACAAGCGAGAGAAAAGCAAAAAAATAATATAGACCGGTTACTTAACTAATACTTTTATTTTTATTTTAACGTCTCTGATAAATATAATACAAAACTCAGTCGTATTCCCTATTTAGTTGGACACTATCTTCTGTCCGCGGTTTACCCGCGTTACGAGAGGAACTATGCATTTTTCCGGGATAAAAAGTAGCCTATGTTACTCTCCGGTCAACAAACACACTTTGGAATTTATAATATTAGTAGGATGTAATTAAATTGTAAATTCCAAGTAATCGCGCTCACTTGCACGGCCGCTCTGATCAGCAGGGCCATCAAAGTACAGAAAAAAAAAATTACTTCATAATTACAAAATCCCGGGATTTCTTATGGGTTATCCATACTAATGATATTGTTTGAGGTTGTTGGCCTTAAATCGAACGCCAAAATCCGATAGAACATAATATATTACTATGTGTGGAGATTATACGAAACTCACCTCTTTACTAGGCACGCAAATAGGGGTGCCCTCCTTGACAATGCCGGATTCAATCATCACTCCGGCGACGATGGGGTCACGGGAGTTGAACACGAACTGAGGTAGGATCTGTTCGGAAATATCAATCGTATTAGAATTGAATATTTTTTTTAATTAATCAAAACATATTTAGGCTTATTAGCTGTGACGATGTTTCACACCTAATTGTATTGAGAAGCCATCTCTATTTATTATTGTTAGAATAGGGATGTTAACTCCAGTTTTTTATGTGAATCTATAAATTCGTTTTCTCATGAGAATCAAATGTCTATATAAAGAAAAACTGGAAATCGAACGCTAGAAACGTCAAAAATGACATTCAAAGTACATACAGCGTATATACTGAGCGCTAAAATGTCGCATATAAATTGGACAGAACATCTAGCGTCACTTATTAGTCACCGTCAGTTAGTGTAGGATTTGTTATGTATTAGAGATTAAGTATATATATATTAAAAAAAAAATAAAAAAAACAATCAATAAAAAAAAGGGAAAAAGAAAAAAAAAGGGTTTAATCGAAATACTAAAGAAAGATGTCGCAAAATAAATAGCGACAGTGAAAACAAGAAACAATATTGAAAAAAAAAAGAAAAAAAAAGTCACTTATTCTACGCGGGCCGTAACTCTGTACTAATAACATGCAACGTCAGCGTTTCATGAAGTGCATGAAACGCTGACGGGGAGAGAGTAGAAAAGACTTACTGCGCCGACCCCAGATGAAATGGGAGAAGGGCAACGAGATAATGATGGTGTGTATGTTAATTTTATTTAATGTCCAGCTGTTTGTCAAAGCTACACACTTTTGGAAATTAACAAATTATTTAAACATTTACCAGCCACTTTATATATGTATAGAAGAGTACGATGGAAATAAAGAACTTGATTTATTTTTCAAGCAATTTATCGATCATAGACAAAATATATTGTACATTACAAACGCTTACCTTCATTTTGCAAGGGAAGACGGCGATGTGTTTGAATTCCTCGCGTTTCTTCTGCTTCAGCTCGTCACGGTACGCAATGAAGGAGTCGAAGAGATGGTAGATGATATCTGCCGCGAATATCTTCACACCAAGCGAATCCGCCATCTCTTGAGCGTCGCGTTCAATCTATACATAACACATAAGCTATTAAGAATAATCATACAAAGTTTAGGAGGTTACTACTGCTTGGAGCTAGAATTATTCGCGAGTCAAGCGGCCCCCCACCAGTAATTTAAATTATCACGATAACAAAATACATTGAAGTTTCCATACCTTGACGTCAAAAGCCAAAATGGTGGCCCATTGAGAATCGTGCTCCAACATAGCGGATGCCTTCATGACGTCACGCTTCACCACGGGGCCTATTCTGATGGCGGAGTACTGGGAAGAGATAACAAAGAACGTATTAGTTTATGGGCTGCTAAGTCACTAAGGTTAAATAATTGCCTAATTTGGGACACATCATTTGTCAGTCAGGTACTACTACTGACTCAATGGTGTGGCTTGATAAGTAGTATAATATAATATTAGTTAATCAACGATGTATGTCTGCGATAATGATTCAATGGAATGGGGGGAATTCTCGCCGTTTAATCCACTTGATGGCGCTGTTGTACACGGAGAAATGTCGTCGTGACGATTTCTAGAACTACTGAAATGCTTATTTATCCCGCTAGGTGGCGTATTATCGCTGGTGTTGTTTCACTGCCAAACTTTTTATTACTTATAGACTTTTAGTGAGTAAACAAAAAATCGTCTCTGCAATAAAGTATGCCTCTGTGTAGTGCATTTCAGTGTAAAAATAAAGGTACACAGGTTTACATTCTGGCGAGAAAAAACGGAATCTGTGAATCAAAGTATTGCGCATCGAAAATTATTGGAAACCAAATTCATCTATATATGGTTAAGTAGTGACCATTTCAAAACTAACGATTTTTATGAGGCGAGCAAGTTTTCTGGTTAGTTTAATTCCATCACTCCCAAAGTAAAAATCAAACAAGCACCAGTGATGGTGGCGCCATCTGAGATTAGTTTTGGCTGTGCCTCCTTACTGGAGTGGATATGTTTGGGTTAGGCGACTAAAGTCTAAAATGATAATTGACAAGGTATAATTATGTCCATTATTAAATAAATGTCATAATGGTCAAAACCAAGGTATTAATCTGTGATTTCATTACAGTATCCCCTCGCGTGCAGGGAGGGACTCACCGGTATTTTGCTGGTCCTAAGGAACTCCAGTAGGGCTTCGAGCGAGCCCAGCGTGGAGGCCTGCACGTACACGCCGCGCTCAGACAGCTTTATAGATGAGAGGGCGCTCTTGAGCTCGCGGGCTACTTCCTCTCTGGAATAAATATGCCAATGTTACAAAATATATATGAAATGCAGTACAAAAAATGTTAGAAACCAAAAAAATATACATATAAAACAAAACATTGATTGACGATTGTACAATTATCCCACATGAACTCAATAATCAATCATTTATTGCATCATATGAACATTACATGGAGGTCTTAGATTCATCCATGTAATGTACATAAATTCATCCATGTAATATACATATGATGCAATAAATGATTAACTAGTTTTAAATTAATTATTTTGCTGAATGTAGCTGGTACCTAATGACAGACGAACTATTTACATACCTACATATTCGTACCGAGGGTTCCGTGCGCGAGTCCGACTCGCACATAGCCGATTTTTTTTTAACTTACTTCAAAACGTCAACTTCGTCAGGTTTCTGAGCCACAAGCATGTTGAGGCCAGCGATGGCTTTCTCAAGCTCTTTGGCAGCAATCTTCACTCCTTGCGCGCCCACCACTTCCTTGTACTCGATGTATGCGTTCTAGAATAATAAAATTGAAAATAAAAATATGAAAAACTTTTATTACAACAAAAATTAGTGACCGACCGAAAGTTCGGTTTTGGTTTCGGCCAAAAAATGCCCGAAACTTTATTTATTGGAAAACCGCGGGCAGAATCTAGTCGGTTTATAAATGAAGATAGTAAAAAAATAAAAAACATAATAAAAAAATACCTACCGAATTGAGAACCTTCTCCTTTTTTGGAAGTCGGTTAAATAATTCACTCGTTCAACATACCTTAACACGAAGTTCCTTCATAGGCTGCGGCATCAGCAGTGAACGTATCTGTGTGACGATTGGACCGTCTGTGCCGGCGAGCACCATAGTGTCTCCCTCATGGAGCGTGCCGTTTATGAGGATAGTGTCTATGGTAGTTCCCAGGCCGGGGATGGCTTTCACCTGAATATTAAAAAAAAATTATCAACACAAGTGACTTTTAAAAAGTAATTATGATATTAGAAATTTCATCTCCCATCTTTCCACCCTTAGGAGTGGTATTCTTTAATCCTACCAATATTATAAATGCGAAAGTGTGTTTGTTGGTTTGTCCTTCTTTCACGCAGTAACGGAGCAACGGATCGACGTGATTTTTTGCATGGATATAGTTTTTCTTGTTAGTGGTAGGACTCTTCTGCGAGTGTCCGTCTGGGTTGTTACCACCGCTTTGCTCGTGAAGTCTGCCGCCAAGCAGTAATGTGCAAGCATTACTGTGTTCCGGTTTGATGAGCAGAGTAGCTAGTGAAATTACAGGGCTTATGAGACTTAATACCTAATGTCTTACGGTAACGAACGCACTGCAGTGCCGCGCAGGCCTTTGTGTTTCAAAGTTCTGAGTGGCACTGCAATTGTTATGGGCCGGCGTTATGCTTACCACCAGGTAAACGACCAGCTCGTCTCGTTACCAAATAGCATAAAAAAACTATGTATGTTCTTTAGAGAAATAATAAATCTTAAACCAGAAGAAATATTATGTAAAGTATCCCTCACCTCGAGGACGGTAGCGAGCAACTGTTCGGAGAAAACAAGGCGCTTGTGTAGCGGGCCCTCACACGCCTGGACAATCATAGCGAGCAGGTTGCCCATACCCTCGCCTGTTACCGCACTCGTGGGCACCAGAGATACATAAGTGCGGGGGTCCGGGTTCTCGTAGAACAGAGCTGCGTTGAGACCCTGAAAAAGACATTTTTTACAAAATTAAAACCGACTTCGGAAAATAACATAATACCAAATAACATAAAAAAAAAAATCAGCTATGAAAAAATGCACTAAAAAGAAAAAGCAATTTTTTTTATGTGGATGACATAATTTATTTCAGTTATTATGATTTAAAAATCAAGTACTGAACCGGTTTTGATAAAATTTCTATGGGACCAATCGGAATATCCTTTCCAATAGAGAATTTTCAAAATCGGTTTATAAGTGACGGAGTAATGAGGTAACAAACAAAAAAATACCAGCCGAATTGAGAACGTCCTGTGTTAAACATTGTTTAACTTCTAAAAATGCCCTAGTTGCGTGTTTAATATGAACCACAAATCCTGGTTTAAGTAGTGTCTAAGCCTTGTCTAACACAGATCTGTTGAGACATATCTAATCACTTTTGACGTCTATCTTTAGATAGTCTAGCTAAACAGGCGTCTAGACGTGTTTTTTGTGGTAACACGGCTAGTCTTTAAGAAAGTGTGTTTGTAGGCTTGTCGATTTTTCATGCAGTAACGGAGCAACGGATTGATGTCATTTTTTTGCTTAGATATAGCCGTAGGGTAACACAGGACATGCTACTTTTTATCCCGGAAAATGCACGGTTTCTGTAGCAATCTTCACGCGGTAGAAACCCCGGGCAGAAGCCAGTAAGTATAACATAAGTCCGGGTATGTAATCAGAAAAAAATATACTAAACTAAAACATAGACATTAACACAACTAATATTATCTATCAAACTTTTTGTGGCACAAATCTCACCTGCTCCGAAAACTGAACAATAACATCCTTGCTCCTCTTATCAAACTCCATCTGAGTGTTATGCTGCTGCAGCTTCAAGATGTCTCTGACATCCTTGCGTTGGGAGCTCTGCCAGTCGTAGAGACGGTCAATCTTATTCAGAGCTACAATGAACGGAGTCCGCTTCTGTTTGAGCATGTTTATGGACTCGATGGTCTGGGGCTCCAGACCGTGCATTATGTCTACCACCTGGAAGCGATTTGTTTAGTTTTATCTATATGTATACAAACTGGAAATAGAAGGCTAGAAACGTTAAAAATAAGATTCAAGTCGGGCGTATCTAATGAGCTCTAAAACACCCCATACAAATTGGACAGAATATCTGACGTCATTTGTTCAACGCGGACCGTAAACCTGTACTAAAAACATGTATTTTGTTGATTTGGATGTAAAACACTGCGTTTAAGTACAGTTCCCATACATTTTTTATTCATATAAATGTAAAGAATCTGATGGCATCATTTAAATTACTATTGGATGATAAAAAAAATCGTTGAATCCGGGAAATTATATATTTTTTGTGAATTTAATTTTTATTGCATTAATGTGATGTTCTCGTGAACCCTGTATAAAAACACCATTATGTATTTTGTATTTCATGCAACATCCCAATTCCTTCCAGCCGAAGAGTAGCAACCCCTGGGTTTAATCGTGTTGGGAGTAGAAATCTAAGACGAGTTTATTAGCCCGTAAAGTAGTCAGTCAGATAAAAAACGCCAATCTAAACGCGAATTAAAAACTTACCAGGATAGCAATGTCGCAAAGAGAAGAACCCCTGTTCCTCAGATTACTGAAAGACTCGTGGCCAGGAGTGTCAATGATCAGCAAACCGGGCAACTTGAATGCTATTTCGTTCACCTGAAAATGTATAAATATATTGATGTACATTTCTGTACAAGGTAATTGGTATTGATTGTGATATGTGTCTAACCATTGTCTAACACAATTCTGTTGTGACATTTCTAATCATTATTGACGTTTATCTTTAGACACAGTCTAGCTAAATACGGCGTCTGAAAATGTATTTTTGTGGTGGCGCTAAATAGTTGGCAAATCAGGGGTTCAATACACAGGAGTTGAATCATATAGAACCTACCTTCTAAATAGGTAGTGGGAGGACTAACTCTTCTGCGAGTGTCCGTCTGGGTTGTTACCGCCGTTTTGCTCGTGAAGTTGCCGCCAAGCAGTAGTGTGCAAGCATTACTGTGCGCCGGTTTGATGAGCAGAGTACCCAGTGAAATTACTGGGCTTATGAGACTTAATACCTAATGTCTCAGGGTAGCGGGCGCACTGCAGTGCCGCGCAGGCCTTTGCGTTTCGAAGTTCTGGGTGGCACTGCAATTGTTATGGGCGGGCGTTATGCTTACCATCAGGCAAACGACCAGCTCGTCTCGTTACCAAATAACATTAAAAAAAATGTACTTGGCACTAGTTAGTACCTAGCTATGAAAACACTTACCGCTTTGACATGTCTAGTCTGCTCCTTTATGTTCTCGATGGGAACATTTGTGGCGCCGATTTGTTGCGTAATGCCGCCCGCTTCGCCATCCTGCACATTGGTCCGACGCAACTTGTCAAGGATCTTAGTCTTGCCGGTGTCGACGTGGCCGAGCACACAGACCACGGCAGCGCGGAGCGGATTATCTGTCTTGTTTGCCTCGTTGTCTATACGACGTTTCTGTAATAATGTTTATTTATAAGAGAATTTTTTTTAGCATACTTTAAATTAATTTTTAAATTGACTTTCACTAATTTATTGTTATTATTTAAATCTTTAATTTGATTTTGATTGATTAATATTACTATGAAATTAAATGAATTATTGTATTGATGATGTACTTTTATAATACTAACATAATTATATAAACTTATTTTTTACTAACAAAATTTGGATTGTATTTTATCTGATATTAAATGATTATTATTATTATATTATTTACTTCAACCTTCATCATAAGGACGGCTAAGGTGTGGAATTCTTTGCCGGCCTCTGTGTTTCCCAATAGCTATAATTTGGGAGTTTTCAAGACGAGAGTGATTAGGTCTCTTCTAGGCAAGCGTGCTACGTCGTCGACCGCATCGTCGCTTAACATCAGGTGAATTCGCGTATTGACCACGGTAAGCCGATTTCAGAGAGAAAAAATATATTTTGAAAACACTCTATTGCGACACATTTCTTTGCATATGAAAGTTCTGGGTAGCATTGCAATTGTTACGAGTAGGCGTTATGCTGCAAACAACCTGCTTGTATCATTATGTCCCTCTAAAGTTTAATATACATATAAGGATCTCACCTCTAATCTCTTAAGTACAGCCTCCCTCTTCTTCTGGGCATCAGTCATCTGGTCATCTTCAGAGTCTTCTTCTGAGCTGGTCTCTTCTTCCGAGCTGTCATCTTCTTCATCTGAACTCTCTTCTTCATCATCCTTTAAAAGATCGTTAATTTTAAATTAAACCATTGTTTACGTAGAACAATCAAAAATAGGATATGTGTATTGTTTGGAGTTTAACTTGACTGAAATTGTACAATACTCGTCAAAATAATTTTTAGTTTTACTAGAGCAAGTTTGCTGGTACAAAATTTCGAAAAATTAAATTTACTTATTTATTTATTTATTTATTTATTTATTTATTCAATTGACCACACTATAACATAGTACGTTATATTAGGCATGTCATAATACATTATACATTGTCAGCAATTAATTTTCATCGTTCTAAATTATTACATTTACATTATTCAAATTCTTGTTAGTCTCTTATAGCAGATTAGAAATTGAACATTTCTACAGTCCAGCATTTCGTCATAAATTCATTTAATGAATAAAATGGATGTGTTTTGAAAAAAGCCTTAATTTTGGTTTTAAATTCTAGGATAGTTAATTTAGTTAAATCAAGAGGCAATTTATTATACATGTCAATTTTCAGACTTCGTCCTTGCTTATATGTTTTGTTTAGCCTAGTCATTGGTACCTGTAGCTTTTCTTTATTTCTCGTATTGTATTTATGTCCATCCATTCTCATAGTCAACTGATCTTTTTGAGAATGTATTTCCAAGAGAGACGTGTAAATAAATAGAGAAATAACTGTCATGATCTTATTTGATTTAAAAGAGTCCCTAGCTGATTGTCGCACATATAAACCGTTAATAATTCTAATTGACCTCTTTTGGCAGATCAGCACTCGTTCTATTTCAGATGCATTTCCCCATACCGTAATGGCGTAGCTTATGATCGAATGACAGTAAGCGTAATATACAGATATCAAAGTGTTTTTGTCAACAACTGGTTTGAGTTTAAACAATGCATAGTTGGCACTAGATAATTTTTTGCATACCCTATTTATATGATTTTCATGAGTTATTGTGTAGTCCAAATCATAACCTAAAAATGTTGTTTCTTTCACACTTAATAGATTTTTATCTTTTCTGACTTTATATTTAATAATTACATTTTTATCAGCGTTCAATATGATACCGTTACCTTCAAACCAAAGTTTTAGCTTTTCTATGATCTCTATTTCTTTATCTTTTACAAGTGCATCATTTCTATCTGTAATCCCTACATGAGTGTCATCGGCGAAAAGAGTAATAAGAGCCCAATCTGGCAAGCACTCCGCGAGATCATTTATATAAATTAAAAACAACAAGGGACCCAATATGGATCCCTGCGGAACTCCTATCGCACTGGTTTCTTTATTGGAGTATATGTTATTGACTTTTACAACCTGATCTCTGTCATTAAGATAAGACTTCAACATGTTGTGCTCTCCATCCTTAAACCCGTAGTAAGATAGTTTAAGGAGTAAGACATCATGGCGGAGACAATCAAAAGCTTTGGATAAATCACAAAATATACTACAGCATTTCTGTGATTTATCCATAGAATCCAAAACGAAATCTATTACTTTGCGAATAGCCATTACAGTGGATTTTCCTTTTCGAAAGCCAAATTGAGCTTCGGTGAACAGTTGATTAGACTCAAAAAAATGAACAATTCTATTTTTAAGAGAAGTTTCCAAAACTTTTGATAAAATGGGCAATATGCACACTGGCCTGTAATTACCTACCTCTGCCAAGTCACCCTTTTTATGCAGCGGTACTATTTTCCCTATCTTTAACACTTTTGGGAAAATTCCTTGACTCAAGCATTCATTAAAGACACTTAGAATCATGTTAAATAAATCTTTATTGGTTAATATTAGTTCCTTTATTGTTACACTATCCATGTCATTTATATCTCTAGATGTCTTATTTTTTAGTTTTTTAATAATACTTCTTAATTCTGTACACGTTATTTGTTCAAAATGTATGTTGTCAGTTGGTTGTTTTGATTTTACTAGATAAGCTTTACACTTTTCTGTACAAATGTCGATTTTTCTAGTTAATTTTTCTGCTATTGTTCTAAAAAATGTATTAAATATGTTGGCTATTTCTTTTACATTTGTCACTACTACGCCATTATCTGTTTTTATCCTATTTAATTTTGCTTGTGATGTATTTTTGTTATTTGTATGCTCTTTTATTATTTTCCATGATTCTTTTATTTTATTTTTAGATTTTCTTATCCTCAATGCATATTTAAGTTTTTTTGCCGTTGCTAGGACTCTTCTAAAATATTTTTTGTAAATTTTTATTTTAGTTTTTCTTAAGTTGCATGGTTGTATTTGTTGTAACATTTGGAGTTTTTCTAGGTTGCTTTTTGAAACTAATATACCTTTTGTAACTATACCATGTTGTGCATTTTGCAAATAAAATTGTTTTACTGGAAAAGCAGTATCAAAGCAAAACTGAATGTGGTCCATTAGAATGTTCATTTTCTCATCAGCACTCTCAGCACTACATAAAGATTGATTAACGACATGAGCATCTTTAGTAAATAGATAATGAAAATATTCTTTATTACAATTTGACATTGTTCTACCTAATCTACGACAATTTACGCCTTTAGTATTAGTAACTCTAGATGAAGTATTCTCAATATGATAATGTAGAAAAATTGCATTATGGTCTGACAATTTATCATCTAATACCACAGCATTGTGATTCACAGAATTTGTGTCATAATTTATAATAAAATTATCTATACAAGTTGCACTTTTTCCCTTTATTCTTGTTGGTTCATTTAGCATTACCATACATTTAAAGTTCTCTACTATGTTCAAAAATTGTTTGACTTTTCTATCTGGTTTCATTACATTTAAATTAAAATCTCCTGCTATTATTATTCTTTTACCTTCTCTGCATACTTTATGAAATATTTTGGTTAATACATCTTCAAATATTTTAAAATCATAATCCGGTCGGTATACACAAACTATTACTATCTTAAGTTTTTTCAATTCTATACAGGCTACTTCGCAATTCATTTCAAAACTAGTCCTATTTATATCCTGTCTAATTTTATAGTCCATATGATTTTTAACAAAAATGGCCGTACCACCGTGTTCAAAAAGACTTCTTATATAATAAGTCGCAAGTGAATAGTTAGTGATAGCCATAGTAGATAATTTTTGCTCGTTGGCCCATGTCTCAGTCAAACATAGGATGTCGCAGTTTGTAGTTTGTGTCAACAGTTCCAATTCAAGATACTTATTATTAATACTCTGAATGTTGGCATGAACTATATTCAACCCTTTGCTGCTGTATTTGGCGTCACCTGAAAATTTGGGACTTGGGCTTCCTGGTTGTCTTTTACAAAGTTGCAGTTAATAAACCGAAGTGATGATGTTCCTTTGAAACAATGACAAGATCTTGATATTTCCTCTCTTAAAAAAAATCTGGTGCTCCTTCTGTTTACTGAATTTAGGTCAAGATATTTGACATTTTCGGTAAAATTTGCTAGACGTGATAGCTCTCTATTTAATCTATAGATATGTTGATTGACGATCCAATTTCTATTGTATAACACACTTCCAATTATCACATTAAATTTCCTGCCTTTCTCATTAATAATATCGTATATGGCTTTAGTGTATCCTATTGCATCTTTGTTGTCATTTAGTTCGCTTATTAAAATAACTGCTAAGTCGCCATCTTGTAATGATGTTGTCTGCTTTTTAAAATTATTCAGTATTTGGCTGTAGCTTGCTCCTGGCTTGCAGTAGTTCAATACGTCTTCTTTGTCTAAGTTATTTGATATTATTTGGGCCAATCCGCTTCCAATATTGTCTGAGAATATTAATGTTCTTTTCCTTTTCATACTTTCGCTTTTTTTCTTATGCATAATATCTTTCCGTATATTTTTAATGTCAACCATTGTAGGAATTATCTTAGTTTCTGTATGTTGCTCTATTGTTTTGTTTTGGTCTAAGGTTATGTTATTCAGAAGCTCAATTCTTTTCTCTAGAAGCTCGTTTTCTTTTCTTAGTTTCTCACAACTTTTGATTAGTTTATTTACTCTTTTATTTTGTTTGCTTATTTTTTTTAGTAATTTTATATTTTTATTCTTTACTATACATTTCATTACTCTTTTAGTTTTTGGTTTTTTAGTCGACATATTACATTTGGAACCCATATTTTGCTGTATAGTCTGCTGTTTACAGATGTTGACGCAACGACCTGTTTGAGTTGTAGCATCGGCTGATAATACATCATTATAGTTAAGTGTTCTGGCCGCTGCAATTGTCATCTGACGCTTTTTTGTGCTTAGTGTGATTCTTGGTGAACATAAAATTTTTTGTCTGTCTGATATGGGAGAATTTATATTTTTAAGCGTTTTAATTAGCAATTTACATGATTCATTTTCGGTTTTTAAGTTGCTATTTTCCAGTATTAAATTATCCACTTCATCGTTTGCTGTTTTTAGAGATTGGCTCAGAAGCTCAATTTGCATCTCTAATTCGATGACTCGTGAGTTATTACATATTGACATGTCTGGTAGGCTTCGAATTGACTCATATTGTGTTATTGAGGTGCTTTGAAAGCTATGTTGGTGAATGTGTGAAGAATTAAATTCATACCTTTCCAATTCGGACATTGATCGACGTCGTTTGCGTCTTACAGTAATGTTATTATGTTCGGAATCCATTATAAGATAATTTGAAAAAAGATTGAAAAAAAAAAAAATTTCTGTGCAAAAAGTCAACTCTCAATTGGGCGCGATACCGGTTCTGTCGCTACGCAATCCGTATGCACAACCGCTAGGCCAAACGTTCTCAAGACGGCCCGGCGAAATAGTGATACAGTTATCTTTCTTTAAAAATAATTCTTTCAATTTATTGAAGGTAGTTTATGGTGATTAGATCATGACATAAAATCTGCATTTTCAATTAATTACTGTATTGTTTACTTACAATAACATATTTATACAGTTTCTTACTCACGGTTTTCAATGCTAGTCATTATTTAGTGTGTTTCAAAACTTAGTAATGACCACTTAACCTCAGTTCATACTTGTGCACTTTTCGTAATTATTCCAGTTTGAGTAAGATTTATGAGTTCAGTCCAGGCAAATAAGCCATATCCATGTATTTAATAACTGTATCTGACATCAGTTAGTAATTTTACTTATTTACTGCTTTGTTTATCACTTTTAAAATCATTACTCAGTTTGCCAAAATTCACTCACTTTTACTTGTTCATATTATCACTGTTCCTGGACGGATTTTGACCAAATATTTTGCAGTGCACGTGTCTTTTTGTAGACTACAAAAATATTGAACTTCCACTAATCCAAAATCTCTTTATACAACTTTTTCACTAAAATGTTTGCGGAGCAAAACAAATACTGTGTTACCGCTACGAGCACAGACTAAAAAAAAAAAAAAAAAAAAAAAAAAAACCACAAACCTTTACCTCTTTATTTTTCTTCTCTTGTTCAGAAGATTGCCGCTTGTTTTCTTTGATCGGAGTCACCGGCTCAGGCGCTGGTTTAACAGGTTCTTCTTCCTCCTCGGATGATTCAGCATCCCAAGCATCTTTGACAGCTTCACTTTCTGCTTCCTTCTTTTCTACTGCTTTGGGTTGCTCCTCCTAATAAAATGGTCATTAGGAGATTTAATAATCTATTTTACATTTTTCAAATATGTAAGGAATACAGCAACATACATTCTGTACCCTCATACTTACAGTTTTATTTGCCTAATAAATGTAATTGGCCAGAATCCCGAAATTACAAATATGTTAACTTGGCAAGTTTACCTAACTTGATTATTATTTCTACTCATTTCATAGACCAGTTCTGACTAGTCTGGCTAACGAGTTGTAAAGTTCCGTAGAGTGTTTAACAATTATAGGGCTCTGAAAACTGGGCTAGCAAATTGGAAAAAATACGAAAAAATAGCAATAAGCCAATCCCAATTTACAATAGTTGAATTATCATTTATCACCAGAATTTCTTGAGAGGTGACCACTTGTAAAAGTTTAATATTTTTCGTAAATAGTACATCTATAGCAGGACAGTAATACCAGTATTTATGGGTATCATGCATTCTACAATGGCTTTCAGAAGAATGATGGATATTTTGAGATAAATTGATAGTGTATGTCTGACACAATTAATTTAATTGTGGAACATTTCAAATTGTATGGTAAGTTGCAAAACAATTAAACAAAGGTTTGATTGAAGTTCAACATCATTGCATCATATTTTGCCACTGTATACCTAAATATATTCAAAATTGTTTATTCCCATGGGCCCGAATGGAGCACTCATGGATCATAATTATATTACTACTCTTCAGGCAATCTCATAGTCTTCTATGAGATTGGGCTCTTGCCCATACAGAAATGAACAATACAAAAGTAATGATATATAAAGAATGTGGCCTTGTCAGAGTATATCCACCGTGAGTTATGTGCTGCCAGACCTAATCATGAATATGACACCGGTTGCTCCTATGACCAGAACAACAAATTTTGTTGAGAATTATTTAAGTGACTCAATATAATTTGCCAACATGTATGCATAAAGTGTTTTAATGAGATTGTGGGCTTTGGAAATGGAATAACTACTATATACTAATAACAATATTTTATGGTAGTCCACTTACTTTCTTTTCCACACTTTCGAGTTCTATCTTCTTTTCTTCAGATGGAGTTGGAGGAGCATCTTGAGATATTTGGGACTTCAACCTACCAGGTTTTACCCTTGTGCCAGACCTGGGTGGTTTCTTCTCTGCAGACCCAATCTCCACACCTTGTGCTTTCAATGATTCCAGTAAAGCTTGAGCTCTAGCTTTCTCAGCCTTCTGCTTTGGAGTTAGCAGCTTACCTTCTGCTTTCAATCTTTCTTTCCTTTCCTTCTCTTTTTGTTTCTTACGTTCTTTCTTCTCCTTTTCCAGTCTTATAGCCTCTAATCTCTGCTCTTCACGCTCGTCTTCTTGTCTTATTCGTTCTTCTTCCTCTCGTTGAAGTCTCTCTTCTTCTTCTTTCATCTTTTTCAAGGCTTCTTGCATAGCTGCAACAGCCTTCTTTGCAGGGCCTTTCTTTCCCTTAGCATCATCCTCCTTTTCTTTCTTATCTTTGGCACCTTTCTTCTTTTTCTTACCATCTTTTTCAGTTGTATCTCCTTTATCTTCTAAAGCCTCCTTTTCCTCGGATGGTGCTTTAGCATCATCAGTCTCTTTTTCAGGTTTGGTAACTGTTTCAACTTCTTCAGGAGCTTTGTTTTCTGGTTCTTTCTTGAATTCTTGATCTTTTTCTTTTTTCTTAGCTTCTTGTTTCTTTAACTTCTCTCGTTCTTTCTTTTCTTTTTTCTTCTGAGCTGCCGTTTTTATAGTTACATCATTTTCATGGACACTATCATCATTGTCTTCAGCTTCATTATCCGAGTCTGGCTTTGATAATTCTTGTTTGCCTTTTTTTTTAGATTTGGGGTTTTCATCTTTCTGTGTTTTTTCAACTTCTGGGACAGGTGTCTCATCCGGTTTAATGCCTGCATATTCCATTTGTAACTCAGCTAATACTCTATCGAGATCATCATCACTGTCATCCTTCCTTTTTGATTTTTTACTCTTTTTACCTGCAGGTTCTTTTTTCTCTAAATTTGGTTTTTTCTGTTGCTTTTGGACAGGTTTCTCATCTTCATCAGATGAAGGAGGAGCTTCGGGAGCAGAGTCTCCAGAATCCTCTATTTCTAAAAGAGAAAAAGCACTCTTTTCCTCTTTTTTTTTGCTCACCCTTTTCTTGGGTTTTTCCTCTGGTTCACTATTTGATTCATCTGTAAATAAATGTTGAATAAAGGTGTTGTACTTATTTAGCTAATATTATCTTATGCTTAGAACTATTATAGTACATAGTATAATATATTATAATTCATAGGAATACATTGTAGTTATGGTACAAACAAACAAATTACTAAACTTTCACACTTGTATTTAGCCCCTATGGAAGAAATTTTTTATTTTATTGATTGATCCTAAAACATTGTTGAAACGAGTGTTTGAAACTCAGAATTGGTAATAAATAATCAATGTCTTTATAAAATCAAAGTAAGTGCAAAACATTAATACACCCTAAACCCTAACTCTGAAACATTATTTAGTCACATGTTCAAATATAAACAACCTGTTGTGACATTTTTAACCATTTTAGACATGTATCTTTAGACACTGCCTAGCTAAACAGGCATCTAAAAGTTGTTTTTATATCTTAACATGGCAATCTTTAAGAATATTGTGATTTTAACTTTGTAAGCTAACATTAGAGATAATATTTTAGTAATTCTAAATAACCTGCACTTTGGTTTCAAATTTAAAGAAAGAGAGAAAGATGGAAACTGGCTACTCTGCTCATCAAACCGGAACACAGTAATGCTTGCACATTACTGCTTGGCGGCAGACTTCACGAGCAAAGCGGTGGTACTAACCCAGAGGGACACTCACAGAAGAGTTAGTCCTCCCACTAATGAAATACCTTAAATGTTTATAGAAATATATTGTTCCCGGTTTTTACAATTAAGTTCTTAAATTTTAAACCAACTCAAATACACCCTGGTTATAGCGACTTATGAAAAACGCATTGTACTATAACAATAAAATACAAGACACAAATAAAAATTACTTACCATCACTTTCCACTTTCTTTTTTTGAGACTTATTTGAAATGGATACATTTTTTATATTTTTTGTGACTTCTTTGACATCTTCGTCAACAGACTTTTTGTGTTTAGCCTTTGATTTTGGTTTTTCATCTTCACTCTCATCAGAGCCTACTATCATCCTGCAAATTAGACAGAATACTTTTGTTTTGAAACACAAATAGAAGGCAAAATAGACGTTCAATCAATTTTGGGTTTACATTTGTTTTTAACACTTCAAATAAGCAGCTCTAAGTCCCTTAGACTTGAATTCTTTCTAGTTCTGATAAAATACTGTAAGGACAAGATAACCTATATGGGCTACTTACTTCTTCACTTTCTGCGCCGGTTTAACATTGTCGATGTTAGTGGTGTCTACGTCACTATCGCTGCAAAGGCATGGCAAAAAGAAACATTAGATTAGTACGAGCTGTTCTTGAAAGAAACAGTATAAATACAGAAACATATGCGAAACTCACCCATCTTCCGCAGTCGGATTCTTCTTCCCTTTTTTAACCTTCCCCATTTTATTAATAAGCTGTTAAATGTCACAATACCACTAGTACAATATTCTCCCTTGGTGTATTTTGTGAATTCTATCATGTGAAACGAAATTATCGCACAGGAATTAGATTGCAGCCAAATTATTGGAGAACAATCAAGCAAGTCGTCGTCGTGTCTTCTTGCTTGAAATCCACTGCTGTTAGAGTCCCTATAAAATTCACTGTTATTCGTCTCTATGGTTTTGTCGATGGTTCAAGTTTAAAATCTGACATTTACTTCCCCTCTTCACCCCCTCCTTTTCCCCCGCCAAGGCGGCCATGTTGTTTTTGACACTGACGATGACAATCAAATCTGTCATGTCAAAATGAGTCATAGTTTTGTTCAAAGAGAATATAATCCCGTTATTGTTTTGTTTTGATTATATTTAATTTATTACTGTTTTAACGTTGATCGAGTGAAGTTACGTTGATTTCTATCCGTGCTTATCCTCTCCGCTAAAACAGTAATATTACGTGGTCCCTTGTGGTAACCATTTCTCACGATGTTCAACAAGTGCTGTGTTGAAAATTGTGCAAGTAAACGACAGGACGTTAAAATGCATCAGTTTCCCACTTGTGAGATAGGACTCCAAAAGTGGTTAAAGTGTATTGGAAGTGTTTACCTTTGTAGCCTTAATGTGACTGAACTTCGCAAGATGTTTGTGTGTCATAAACATTTTGAAACGAGGTTCATCACAAGCACATCTCGTTTGCGTCTGGATTCATATCCGACGTTATTTACGGAAAATGAGATTGCTACTGGCCTGCCAGCATTTACTTCCGAGAATAAGGGTAAGTTAACATAGCAAACTGGCCAACTCAACTCTTATGTATTTGCAATGACAAGTTCTAGTTTATTGTTTTTATCTACACATAATATTTTTAGGTAAGGATAATGTAGCATTATACATAATATTTACATGTAATTTACACTTGCAGTGAACACACAGTTGGATCATTCCTATTCTAGAAAGAGGCAACATGAAGATCATACATATTCAAAACAAGCAAGTAAGTTTAGTATAGCTATTTGTGATTTACTTTTTTTGGTGTGGTTTATAAATAAAATCTGTTACATGTGTGCTAATGTTAAACAAAACTATATAATTTTTTTAACGGGCTTAATGCCTTTATTTACTAGCTAACACACAAATAAACACTACATCTAACCTAGCTCGCTACAAAAACAGTTGGATAATCTACAAGCCCAAGTAGGCCTATAGATAATCCAAATGTTATAGCCCACTACCGGTTGGAATTGTACCAATGTACATACTTTATAATTATATTTATAAGTATTTATTATGAAATGCATTATAAGATATTATTATATATTTGAATCTCTGTTTCAAATGTGATATCGTTGATTTCAGATATGACACCTCTTAGAGCAACTTCTACCTGTGCTCTTACTGCAATAGAAAATCTTCCGCAGATGACCACAGGTAACTACTTAAGCGTTTTTTAATATTTAATAAATTCAGTCTTTATTCCATATTGTGAAAATTTTATTTGTAAAATTTAAATATCTTGGTACCCTCTTGGCAACAAGCTTTAATGACAAATACAACATAAGCTAAATTTTTACTTGTTCCTTTTCATTACAGATTCAGCAAATATTAAGCCAACTTCGTTATCACAATTAGATCAATTGCCACTGGAGCCAACTACAGGTAAATAAAAAAGTATTTTTATCTCAACCTCATATTAGCTTAATGCTGTCGATCTAACATTCACATCCTAAGATAGTTTCCACCAACTACATTGTCCTTATCCAATAAACTTGAAAGTTGGATATAGGTCTTTTCTGCCTTCCATGAAATACTAAAAACAGTCAATAATAAACGCATTACCCTCCTCACTCAGTCGGGTAAAAAAGGCACTAATTTAATATTTTGTTTTAGAATCTCAAAGCTCAAAAACCGCTGTTGTGGGTCCTTCAACTCCAAAACGGGTAAAACAGGGTCGAAGATGTCTAGTTTACAGAGTGAAAAGCCTGTCACCAAAGTGTAAACAGATTTATCAGGAGTATTTGCGATCCAAAAGGCAATTAAATTTCAAAAAAAGAGCTAACAGAGCATCAAAGTTTGCCAAAACTGATTATTTTGAAAAAATGACATTGAAAATGAATCCACTAGCAAAGAAATTGTTTTGGATGCAAATAAAACAATGCACCAAAAAGCTCAGAGGCAGAAGATATACAATGGAGGAGAAGATGATTGCTTTGTCTATAATGAAGCAGAGCCCAAAATGTTACCGATTTCTCCAAAGGATCTTTATATTGCCATCAAGGAATACACTAAACAAAATGATCTCCGGCCTGAAGGTTTTACCTGGTATTAATAAGCAAATATTTGATACCATGAAACATGAGGTAAGAAACCTTTTGTAATTATTCAGTTACTCAATATAAATGCCAATTAACAATGACATGGTTAATTAATATTTGTTTTATTAAATTTCAGGTGACCACATGGAACGAGAACAAAAAATATTGCTCGATAATATTTGACGAAGTCTCTCTTCAGCCAGGTCTAAATTACGACAAGTCAAGGGATGCAATTAACGGATTTGTGGAACAAAAAGTAAAATCCAACGACTTAGCTGACCATGCCTTAGCCTTTATGGTCAGAGGAGCAGTCCATAAATGGCAACAGCCTATTGCTTTTTATTTTTGCGAAGGTGCTACAAATAAAGATCAGCTAAAGGTCATTATAAAAGAGATAGTTGCAGCAGTTGTGGAGACTGGGCTGTTACCTTTAGCATTAATTTCTGATCAAGGATCAAATTTTCAATCAACTTTAAGAAGTTTGCTTGAAGATACAAGATGTGATCAACTCAAAGCAGGAATACCTACTGGTAAGTTGACAGATAACATAGAATTAACTTTTACTTATTTATTTATTCATAACAACCATAGCTCTTAAAATAATCTTAATATTACTTATATTAGTACCTACAGCCAATAATGGTTTTACATTTTTCAAAGACACCTCATTACAACTTTATGTAGATGTTGGTCTATTATTGCTAAGTGATTTTTAACTATAATTTATTTTTTCAGATGAGGTTATATCACTCAGCGGCCACAATCTTGTTGTCATATATGATTCACCTCACTTGTTGAAAGGAATACGAAATAATTTCCTTACAAAAAATATTGTTCATATGGGGAAAACATCTAAATGGAGTGACATAGTGGATGTGTACAAAACTGACTGCAGCCATGCTCAAGCACGCCTCCTGTACAAGCTCAGTGATAAGCATGTGCTTCCTAGCAATAGGGATAAAATGAAGGTAATAATTACTAACTATTGTTTGAGATTTGAGACGGCTAATATTATAATACCATTATATTCTATATTTACCAATTGTATGCTGTTAAATCCGTACTATAATGAATGCAAAAGTGTGTTTGTAGGTCAGTTGGCTTGCCATTATTTCACTGAGCAACATCAATGTGATTTTTGGCATAGGTATAGTTTATGAACCTGATAGTAATATAGGCTACTTTTATCACGGAAAATGTATGGTTCTGTAGAAATGTGCTAGTGTTTTATATAATATTTTTTCAATTCAATTCAATTCATTTATTTCAATCTTTTGACAAATATTATGTGCTTAGAGCGGTCATATTTTACATCATAATTATTCATATTCTTAAATTACAATTACATAACAGTTTTAATTGCAATGTTTAAACAATAATAATTTAATAAATTAAATAAAATATTTAGGAAACATTAAATACATCTGCAATAGAATTATTATTAAATTAGAATATCCGATAGTAATAATTGTATATTAAAAACAGTATTAAAAATATTAAATAAATCATTCAAAATTAATATATTTATCAGCAAAAGCATTGTCAAAACAAAATAAAAAAATGTATATCAGTTGATAACAAATATGTCATAATCAGCAAGCGCTTCGTCAAGATTATAATAACTTTTAGCTAGTAGAACTTTCTTTATATGTTTCATGAATTCAAGGTTATTCTTATTTTTAATGTCTAAGGGAATCTTATTATATAATTTAATTGAGATGAATAAGTAGCTTTTTGTAATTTTTGCTAGTCTTGTTTTTGGGATGTCATCTACATTTTCTCTCACATATAACATATTTTGATTGATAAATTCACATATCATGGTCATTATATTAAGCTCCTTGAACCTGTCCCTGCAAGAATTCCTATATCTTAAACCGAGTATGTATCTCTCCGCACGTTTTTGGAGTATGAAGACCTAATAACCCTACATATTAGGAGCTTGTTGCCGAAAATTTAAGAATACTATTTACTGGTTTTAGGTGCAGAACTGTACGCGAGTACTGAGCAAGACTGTGGCAGCTGCTCTTAGTTACACTTCACAATTTTGTAAGTACTTGTCATGCCAATCAACGTCAAAATTTTCTCTTTCCTTTTTAATGTAGTGATTATGTGATATTTGTGCTACGCTAGATTCTACTACAATCAATGTTATTCAATGACAGACCTTGAGAAAAAGAATCTTTGCAAATGATTTCAAGAACATTCATTCATAGGCAAAACGGCGATTGGTAGAGCTGTCAAAAAATAGCAGCATAGCTTCTTGGCCCGTCGTCGCTAGAAGATTGTTAAGCCATTGATTAACAGCATACTGAAATTAGCAATGATTAATTGATGATCGCGATTGTCATAGCAATGGCGACCACAGAAAAACAATCGTGTTAGCAGAATACCGAAAGTGTCAAAAATGACCATTTTGCAACCATTGTCATATTTAAATAATTTGTTATTGTATTAAGACAAAAACGGGTCTCTTCGCGCACAAATAAAATCAAAATATAATTTTGACTAACCTCGATATATATATACTGCAGATTTTACCTATATTCATAATGGATTAACTACAGAATACACAGTCTATATGTGATATTGATCGTTTATAATTTATATCAAAACATTTTGTTTCAGCTCATTATTCAGATGGACGTCCAGTGAGTTCAACATTGGCTAACACTGCAGAAACAGTCTCATTTTTCGACGATTTGTTCGATTCCAGCAACGGGGCAGCCCTCAACAGCAAAAAGACAAAAGGGAAGAATTTAAGAAAAGCAGTTACCAGCAACTCTGATCATCACACTTTCTGGCAGGATGCTATTAAAAAATTAAAAGATATAAAATTTGTTGATCAAGAAAGTGGAGAAGCCACACGTCACTCTGTGCACTCTCTAAAAAATTGGGTTGTAACGCTGAAAGGTTTTCAAAAGTTATGGCAATTCTTTCAGTCAAAGAATATTAAAATAATGCGCACAAGATATTTTAATTCCGACCCAATTGAAAACTTTTTTGGGCAAGTGCGCGCCTACAACTTTAGGAACAATGATCCGGATTGCCACACCTTTACAAGCACATTTAGATCCTTGCTCATCACAAGGTTTATAAAATTTCATTCAGAAACATATAATTGCGAGAATGATTCGGAAACACAAATATTAAATATGAAGGATCTATTTGTGCAGATGGAAAACAAAGAAAGCGAGGTTTCAACCGTTAATGCACCAACAGTTATTGATGTTGAACAGGAAAATATTCAATCACAAGCACGCCGGGAACGACTTCATGTACACTCACGTGCATACACCACGGGCTGGTTAGTAAAGAAAATCCTTGGAAAGGTTCAATGTGACAAATGTCAAAAAGAGCTCACAACACAAAAAAGCTCTTTACACAGTTGGATTAATCATCGGGAATATAACACTGCCAAACAAAATAAATTAACCTACCCGTCGGAGTATGCAGTGAGGTATTTTGGTACAATTGTAAAGGAGTCAAACGAATACTTAGAAAGAGAGCCTCATGTTAATAATATCAGCAACGCAATAAAACAACACATTTTAACTAAGTATTCGTTTGATTTCCTAACTTGTATTAAGCACAACACGCTTGTGATCGATTGTTTTTTAACAGTAACGATAAGATTCACAATCTTTAATTGGTGTAATATAATAAACCGAATTTTAAGAGGCGTAGACATTCTTAGAATAAGGAGGACGAATTTGCCACTAATGCAGCAAAAAGCTCTAAATAAGCATTTAAAAAAACTAAAAAATAAAAACAAGTAAATAATATTTGTTTTTTATTTATTTATCCTTTCATTTCCTATAAATGTAATATTATATCATATGGGTAGCACCCTAAACTAAGCGCCTGTAAACTTTACGGCCTTTGCCTAGAAGTTACATCCAAAATTAAAAAAAAAAAATAACTGTCATCTTCTAAACTCGAACCTTACTCATTGGCTAATTACTTCATAGAGAAGTGGTTCGTCTGTCCCCTATATAGTTTGTGTTGAAATCGAACGAATCCAAAGAGCATGTACCTATCGAATCGAGTAAAATGACATAAAATGGTTTTTTTTTTTTACATAAAATGAGTTGACTTTTAAATAAATCTGACAGCAAGATTAAATGAAGTCGCTGTCGGACAGAAGATCTCTTTGGAATTTGGATAGAAGTCGGTCGCGTCGGTGGACGGTGTCAGCCAATGATAAAAGAATAGGTACAGGTATAGCTCTTTGGTGTCAGCGTTTTTTTTCCGGTTTCGTATTTTTCCGTATTCGTTTTTATCCACATTCTTAATTTTAGGAATTCCTAATTTTCTGAGTTATATTATTGTACCAATGATTAAATAAAGGTAGAGGATATGAACAAAAGGTACGTTTTGCGCGCCGAAACAGAAACAAAAATGGCGTCAAATGTCAAGCCACAGCTCTTCACACAGCACTTTGGCATGGTAGCCGGTATCACATGCAACTTCTCACTTACATTAATAGTTCTATAGAACTATTTTTGATATAATAACACGTTAATTTAGTCGCACTATATAATTCAATAACACTTCAAATACATACTCGCTCTGGACTAGAAAACAAAATGTCACCCTTGAAAAATCTGCCGATGGGTGGGACATATGTGACGTCATTAAATGGGGAGGCACAGGCAAAGCTAATCTCAGATGGCGCCACCTCCGCTGGTGCTTGTCATTGATGGTTATTTTGAGGGATAATGAATTAAACTATAACCAGTAAACATGCTCACGTCTTAGAAATCATTAGATTTGAAATGGTCACTACATAACCGAGACGAATAATTGGTTTCTAATATTTTTTGATGAGCAATGCTTCGATCCACAATTTACGTTTTTCTCGTTAGAAGAGAAACGTGTGTACCTTAAGTTTACATTGAATTGCACTTTACAGAGGCATACTTTGTTGAAAAGACGATTTTTTGTTCCACTAAAATTTTATAATGAAGTTTCATAGTGAAACAGCACCACCAGTCGAATCTCTTTGATTGAGCGGCATTTGAATAAGATGTAACTTGAAATTGGCAAAATACACAAACCGTGTCTGGCCACGAAAGAATAAAAAAAAAATGTAACCATCAAGTAGTCAATGGTTGGACCATCAACGTCAAATCAAAAGACAAAATGTAATAGGGATGTTAGTACTGACATTAAAAATCGATATTTACAGAATCTATGTATTAACCATAATTTATGATATCCGAAGAACAGACAATCGATTTTTAAGCGAAAAATAATCGATCATTTCATTGTACTCTAATTTTTCAATAAATTCAGAAGAAAAAGAGCTTAAGCATTATAAACTTTCTAACCTTATAATCAAGTAAACAAATACATAATCATCTTTGCAACAAAGTATGCTTCCGTAAAGTGCAATTCAGTGTAAAATAAAGGTACATACGTTTCCCTTCTGAAGAGAATAAACAGAAATTATGAATCAAAGCAATGCTCATCAAAAATTATTGGAAACCAATTATTCTTCTAGCTTATGTAGTCACCATTTCAAATCTAATGATAGTCGTGACTAGTTTTAGTTTAATTCATTAGCCCTCAAAGTAAACATCAGTGTCAAGCACCAGCGATGATGGCACCATCTGAGATTAGCTTTGCCTGTATTAATGTCATCCTCGTTCAAAAATATCATTGACTTGACTTCTTGGTTTATGGACTCTGTGATTATTTATCACAATTCTGCTAGTGTCCGTTTGTGCTAGATTCACAAACCATATAGAGATTGCGTGTGTATAAAATAATATGATCGGTATTTCTCTGGGAGAATCGATCAGACATTTGAAGACCACGATGATTTATCTAAAACAAAGAAAACAACACAACTAAGACAAACACAATGTTATTAAGTATATACGTAAATTAAATAGAGTTAACTGATATAAAGTGTCAAAGACGACTCGACGAGTGTTGCCATATTAATTAAAAAATATACTACCAATTTATTTAGTCAAAAGAAATCAACAAAATTTAAAATAATAAAAAATATATTTAAATAAAACTATAACATAATCGATTTAGAAAATAATAATAATAGGCCACGTCTTATTATTAATATTTTTCTTAAAATAATCGATTATAATAATAAGCGATTATTTTCTCTCGTTCGCAGCCCTACAACGATCCTCGGTTTATGTGTTCTGTGGAATGTGGTAAGAAAATGAGAAATGTCAAATGTGACAGTTGGTGGTTTGGTGGTGGGAAATTTTTAGTGAAATTTATTTTTATTTAGTTATAAAAATGTATAAAGGATTCACAAGAATATTGGCCTTGTACTACACCGATAAACTACAACCATCGATATATCCATTCCTTCGAAGCAGTGTTCTGTGTAATCGTAAAGCCAAACCCGGAAATATAGGTTATATTTTTCTAAGGACCAAGAAACATGACCGTGGTAATCCTTCGGCGCTTTTCGTTCCTGTACCTGTGAAACCGAATCCTGATGACATAAACATTGGAGAAGAGTTCACTGGTCGCCTAAAAAAACAAGATTTACTCAAGATTCTTAACAAATTTTATCAGAAAGCGGAAGTGCGACTTTTGGCTTCAGAGAATGGCTTGGACGACCAGCTATTGCATCAGGCATTCTTATCGTTTCGAAGACATTGTTTGGAACATGATTTGCCGCCAGATTTACACATCACAATAAGTGATATTTTGCAAGGTTGATATACTGCCAAGATTTTCTATTTATGTTGTTGTTTTGTCAGATGTATAATTAAATTGTATACATTGTTCTAGGTGCTGGACATGTAGATGATTTGTTCCCTTATTTCTTGAGACATGCAAGACTGGCATTCCCTCATTTAGATTGTTTGGATGATTTGAAAAAGATTTCAGATTTGAGAACTCCTGCAAATTGGTTTGTACTAACTATATTGTTTATTAGCTTTAAATTAAAATATTTTCTCTAGAATAGTAGTCAGATAAATAATGGAAATTGCTTAGAAAAGACTCATTCGTGTTCATGCTGAATATGGTTGTCTTTTCTAATTGGAATAGGCACATAAAGTCATTTAAATTCATGAGCTTCATACCCTAGAGCCCATGTGAAATAAGTATTTTGAATGCAATAAAGACTAATTAACTCAAATTAATTATATGCAAGAGTAAAACAAACTAGGGAATTTGGTATATATGTTTCAGCTACTTGATTTCTAGGATTTTTTAAAGAGAGATCATATAAATTGAGCAGTGCAGTGATGCTTGTGAAATTTAACTTAATAATAATAATACAATATTCTTTCAGGTACCCAGAAGCTCGTACTAAGCTTAGAAAAATAGTGTTCCATGCGGGCCCAACCAATTCAGGAAAAACTTATCATGCCATGGAGAGGTTCCTACAAGCAAAGTCTGGTGTCTACTGTGGACCATTAAAACTGCTGGCTACTGAAATTTACCATAAATCTAATAAACGTGTTAGTAAAAAGTATTCTAATATTTAAAACGAAAGACAACACCGGATAACTCTTAACATTCCATAAAACTTGTAGCTGTTTTATAAACTTGCTGTAATATTTTATGGTATATTATCAATTACTTATTCATCATTATTTTTTGTGTATCAGACTAAATAATGAAATCTGTGCGACAACTATATTATAGTTTTAACGCCGGCCCATAACAATTGCAGTGGCATTCAACTAATTCTTAATTCCACCATAACTCATAATTGCCTGAACAGATTCGGATGAATGGAATATCGTTAGAATTCTTACATCATCCCGAGCGACACTGGCTAGGGCAGCCATGTTTTTTAATTTTCTTAATTAATTTATACTTGTTTTAATACTGGATTAAATAACCTAGTTTCTCAACTTGCGGTAGCCTTTTTCTTGAAACAGGCCAGTGATTGACAAGATAAGAAAATTGTTTGCCTCATAACAAGTAAAATGCAGATCCGTATTGTAGCATGATTTCAAAATGTATATAATTTGACTATCAAAATTTGACAAAACAGTTAAGATTCACATTCAAAAAATGCAACTTCGCACAAAAATAGAGATAGAATAGATTAAATTACAAAATACAACTTGAGTCCATAGTTTTTCGTCTAAAAAAATGGTTAAGATAATAGTAAAATCACTTGAAACTAGTGCAATTAAATTAATTTTGTAAATTCAATTTTATTCCAGGGCACTCCATGTGATTTATTAACTGGTGAAGAAAGACGGCATGCATCTTTATATGCAACAATTACAAACCCTGAAGAATCTGACTCGGAAACAGAAACAGCAGACAATGACGAGTCAGAACTTAATCCATCTAATCATGTTGCTTGCACTGTTGAGATGACATCTCTAAACCATTATTGTAAGTTATTAGTTTAAAACCATGGCTTTGATTATGGAGGCTACAAGCATGTGGTCTAGATAACTGTGATCATGTGCTTGTTAGAACTGATTGCAGGCTCGCCGAATGATGCCCACTGACAATCACAATTCATAAGTGTACGTATTTGTTCCAATTTGAAATAAATATATGAATACTGAATACTGTAGAACCTAGGCATCCCCCATCAGTTGATTTGACCGAGATTGATATTAACAGAGGAGAACGATGCTACCTATTTCCTTGATATTTCCTTAGCTGGCTCTTATGGCATGAGAATTAGGGTCCTATTTGTATGCCAGATCAAACGGCTTCAGCTCAGGCAAATTTAATTAAACTTTAACTTCTTTGAATGGCTTCTGCAGGGTTGCCGCAATTTCGCCAATGTCGCGTGGACAGATCGGGAAATAAACAAAGGAGGTTGATAGGTGGAAGGGACAAATTAAATTCAAAAGGGCAGAAACTACTTATTTTTGTACTATTTGATAATGATATGTTGGCCTGATGGTTACCGGCCCATAACAATTGCAGTGCCACTCAGACCTTTGAAACACAAAGTCCAGCGCGGCACTGCAGTGCGCCCGCTACCCTGAGACATTAAGTCTCATAAGCCCAGTAATTTCACTGGGTAATCTGCTCATCAACCCGGAACATATGAGATAGTGGTCAAATGCAAGCCTATTAATATATAAAAAAAAAACATAGTAATAAAATAAATAAAATACATTTAATTCAGGCAAAACCCATATACACAGACACAAATACAGACATAATATGACAAATGGACACAAAACAACAACAGACAAGATACAAACAAGACAAGACAGTAAAACTAAATCTAACCAACAGTGTAAGCGACATGTCTGTCGCTACAATGCTCGCACATTACTGCCTGGCGGCAGACTTCACGAGCAAAGCGGTGGTACCAACCCAGACGGTCTCTCGCAGACGAGTTAGTCCTACCACCTCCATTTGTTCTGCTACATTACACATTCAATTTGGTTGCAGATGAAGTAGCAATCATCGATGAAATACAAATGATTGGTGATAGAAGCCGAGGATGGGCGTGGACTAGGGCAATTCTAGGTATTCAGGCTGATGAAATACATTTATGTGGGGAGGCTGGTGCTATCAACCTCATAGAGGAAATATGCAATACTACAGGGGAGGAAATGGAGGTAACTATTGTGAGAATGACTGCTCCTTTACTACACTTCAAAACCTAGCATGCGGTAATACCCTAATTCACATTTAAAACAAAATAATTTATTTTCTTTATGGTCTACATTTTATAATCATTATAATATAAAATATCCTAGTCATAACATACGAGTGGTGTCGCCACAGACAGCGTTCAGGAGCCAACCTTTCGTTAGAGTTGCATTATAAGGAACCTCCTGACAGTATGTTCTGTGTCAAACAGCCTGATCCCTGATTTGATTCTAGTTAGAGCTAGCGTAACTCCAGACTTCTTGCTAAGGGCCATCTGCCAAAACAACTGTCAAGTTGTTTAGATCTTGAGCCAAGTTGTGAAGCTTAGCTATAGAATGTGATTCTCATAATAATACATTAGGTATCACATAGGCACAAATCGATCTGTACTATAAATCAGACAATAATAATTCACAGCTAAAGTACAGAATTGATTGAGATTAACTTTGACATATTATGTAGCAAATACTTTCTACGGCTATTTTCTGCACAAAATCTTTAGTCTACAATGCATAGACAATCTTTACTATTTCATGAATTGATCACTTCGTTGGTAGGCTCATATAATTTGCGGGTAGGCTTTTTACTGCAACTAGACGGTTAATCAGTCATTTAAGATTTAGCGCACATATTTCATATTTTGTTTATTTAAATTTCACGTTGACGTGTATTCTTTTTCAGGTCAGATCATACAAAAGGCTTACCGAGTTAAAAGTTGAAGACAGCGCATTAGGTGGCCTAGATCACGTGAAGCCAGGAGACTGTATAGTCTGTTTCAATAAGAACGACATTTACAGTGTAAGTCGTGCGATAGAACAGAGGTCAGTCCCTTGAGGCAGGTATCCAATCATTGTGCATATGTTTCTTTAGTTATAGGTATAGTTATAGTTTAAACCAAACTATTCATCTGTTAATATTGGTGCATAGCTCTAAGGAATTTGTATTAAAAAAATATACATAATTACTGTGGTTAAGGCTAGGATATTCCGCGCCGCTTTCTCGCTGGCGCATCTCAACATTTCAACAATCGCTTAATATAAGTATGAAAAAACGCATTCGGTGAATTTGCTGACAATAACATTATAAAAATTTCATTTGATCCACTTAAAACCTAAAAATGGGATTTTAAGTTTTGCCCATTTTCATGTATGAAAACCTGATCGGATCAAAATGATACTTTTGCCGTACCTATGTAATGTTATTGTCAGCAACTTCACCGAATGCGATTTTTCATAATCATAGTAAAATATTGATTATCTTCAAAAATGTAGAGATGCGCGAGCGAGAAAGCGGCGCGGAGTATCCTGCCCTTAAACAGGTTTAAGAATATCACATTAACACAATAAAAATTAAAATTACATAAAAAACCATATAATTTCCACAAAGCTATTGCATCTAAAAGTCTATTCAACGTTTTTTTTTAATCATCTGTTAGTAACTTCAATGATACATTACATTTCAAAGAATAAAAAAAATCTATGACACAATCGACAAAATGCACGTCTTTTGTAGTACAGGTTTACATGTACATTTTGCCTCATTGTTTTATTTTTGTAGAGGTCATGAAGTCGCCGTGATATACGGAAGTTTACCGCCCGGAACTAAATTAGCGCAAGCAAATAAATTCAATGACCCTGAAAGTTCATGTAAAGTTATGGTCGCCACGGATGCTATAGGACTCGGCATCAATTTGTAAGTATATCATGCCTCTTATTAACAGGTAAGATATTGACCAAAAGCTATCATAAAGGGAGGTCTAACTCTTCTGCGAGTGTCCGTCTGGGTTGTTACCACCGCTTTGCTCGTGAAGTCTGCCGCCAAGCAGTAGTGTGCAAGCATTACAGTGTTCCGGTTTGATGAGCAGAGTATCCAGTGAAATTACTGGGCTTATGAGACTTAATACCTAATGTCTCAGGGTAACGAGCGCATTGCAGTGCCGCGCAGGCCTTTGTGTTTCAAAGTTCTGGGTGGCACTGCAATTGTTATGGGCCGGCGTTATGCTTACCATCAGGCAAACGACCAGCTCGTCTCGTTACCAAATAACATTAAAAAAAAAAGAATAAAAATTATTTAGGTACCTACCTCATTTTGATTATACCGGTATTTGAGTTTGAAGTAATGTTGTAAGGCAATTTTTTTTATGTTTTTTGGTATCATATATGCGAAAGGTATTTTCTAAATTTACTAAACACGTTTTCCAAAGGGCTTACCTATTGCTTTTATTAACTAACTAATACATACATAAACATTACATCTAACCTAGCTACCAAAAGAGTTGGATAATCTACAAGCTATATTAAGTAGGCCTATAGATAATCCAAATACATAATAATACAGGTACTAATTGAGGTCATTCAGCAATGCATTTTGATCAATATTTGACTACAGAACTTTTTATGATTGAATAACATATTATCTGAACTGACCACCAATAATGCCACCATCTACTTACCTTGAAATTGATTGATGGTATATTTTCATCAATAACAATGCCTCCTTCATTATTTATAATTTGTCGTACACTATTTGTACATTTATCCAATCCAACCTAAGGTTGTCTGTAAGAGATTACTTATAGCGATAAGACCGCGGTTTGTTTTACCGTATTTTTTTTTCATTGTGTGGTGTTTCAAAGAGTTTTGTAATTTTATATTTGTCCGGCTGGTACCTTTTCAAAGCTTAACTACTGAAGTTAGTAGTTAGTACCAGTTATTCATATAGTAATGAGCTACTCAGATAATATGCAAGCATCATAACACAAAACTAATAAAGAAATATACTTAACTTTGTCAACAGAGTAATTAATTAACTTTAAAAAAACGCTTGCTCTCAGCTCTCTTGAAGTCTATTTTAAATTGGTACTAAATTAATTTATTCAATTTTTTTAGGAGTATACGAAGGATAATATTCTACTCACTAATCAAACCAATCATAAATGAAGACGGTGATAAAGAAATGGACGTTATCAGTATATCACAAGCTCTACAGATCGCTGGTGAGTTGCCTTCAGTGTTTATGTTTCGTAGCATCATATTATGTACATAACATTTCAGAAAATGTCGATATATTTCATTGTTCCCTGCCAAAGTTCACAGAAGTGGCTCAAAATATATAGAACTTGATTAGTGGTTCTGTAGTAATTTATATATTTGCTTATAACATCGTATTGGTTATGTTTTTACTGTAATGGTGTTATAATTGTGTCCTTATAAATAAATAAATAATAAATGTACGCCAACATTTTGGTCGGTGCGAATATTGATGCGAGTCACTCGATATGTGTTTGGCGATAGATTTTTCATCTTCAGAGCGGTATGTACTAGCTAGCCAGACCAGGCCAGGCGAGGACTACAAAATGCCGTACTAAAGTACTATGATTTTATCATGATGTTTTCCATCACAGAAAACGCATTGTAGTCTTCGAACCATTGACAGCAGCTAAATAGCTTCACTTGAAAGTTTTTTTTGGCAAAATCAGATGAGCTTCTGGCACTGGGAAAAAATATGTCAACCATACTCCATACAGATAAATAAAATTGAAGTGTCTGTTTGTAATATCAAAATAACAGCTTTTTACTAAATGCATATGAAAGTATATACGGTACCTATAACAAAACAACCATTTTTAAAATTTTTGTCTGTCTGTCTGTTTGTTCCGGGTAATCTCCGAAACGGCTGAACCGATTTTGACGGGAGTTTCACTGGCAGATAGCTGATGTTACAAGGAGTAACATAGGCTACTAAAATTTTAGAAAAATAATTAGGGTTCCGCGCAAAAAAATAAAAACCATGTTATCCAAAATCTCCACGCGGGTGCAACCGCGGGGCAAGCAGCTAGTTAACCATAATATTACTAATAATCTTGTTGTGATCAAAACAAGTTTTTACAAAAAGGCAAAAATAATTCTGTCAATCAATTATAATAAAGAAAAATTACAATTAATTATAAATTGAATTATAGATGTCAATTACTCAAAATACATAATGATATATAGAATGGTGGCTGACGGTTGACGGGTTATTCGTTTTCCAGGTCGCGCAGGTAGGTACGGAAGCGCGTGGGAAACCGGTCACGTCACTACTTTCAAGCCTGAAGACCTGGCGACGCTTAAGACACTGCTGTCGAACCCGCCTGACCCAGTGACGCAGGCGGGCCTGCACCCGACGGCGGAACAGATGGAGCTGTACGCTTACCATCTGCCGCATGCGAGTCTCAGTAGTCTAATGGTAAGTAGACAGACCTATATCGACGCAAAAAAAATTATTTGCTGTTAGTGGGAGGACTAACTCTTCTGCGAGTGTCCGTCTGGGTTGTTACCACCGCTTTGTGAGTGAAGTCTGCCGCCAAGCAGTAGTGTGCAAGCATTACTGTGTTCCGGTTTGATGAGCAGAGTATCCAGTGAAATTACTGGGCTTATGAGATTTAATACCTAATGTCTCAGGGTAACGAGCGCACTGCAGCGCCGCGCAGGCCTTTGTGTTTCACAGTTCTGGGTGGCACTGTAATTGTTATGGGCCGGCGTTATGCTTACCATCAGGCAAACGACCAGCTCGCCTCGTTACCAAAAAAAAATGTATCTGTAAGTAGTGATAGGTCCAGAAATGAGACAATTCGGTTTGAATAATCGACACACGTGTATTTTCACTCGTGGTTCAATGAGAACTGCGGCGCAAGTACGGATCTATTCGGGTCGATAAAATTCGATAATATTCGATAAAATTGACAGTTCAAATTGATAAGGTGGGATTTATCGAGCATCGAAACAATCGACAAAAGTTATTGAAAAGCTAGGTCGAATCCAAAGAGAATATAGAGCTACTACAATACTTTACGATCAGACTTCGGTACTCGCAACATTCGATAAATTTATCGAGTTTTTCGGTTCGACAAATTTATCGAACCGACTTCCTTACTCGCGCCGCTGGTGTCCTTCCCCGCGTCGTCCCCTTGCGTAGCGCTGGGACGACTACGGCGTAGCACTGACTACACGGTGTAGCTGCTGACGTCATAGCGTAGCACCCAGCACCACACCGTGATCTACCTTTATTCTTACAGTAGCTAAAACCCAACTTTTCAGGAGCCAAAAAACTGTCTATTTTTAATCGACTTAAAAAAGGCTTCTGCTTTTGATTTTGAAATTTAAAATTACGTCTTCTTTTACCCGACTATGGGAAAATACTATTCACTAAACAATTAAATGTGGTATCTGTTCGAATCTTACAATAACGTTGAGCTGCCAGTGAAATATTTATTTATTTATTTATTTTATTGCACACATACATTCAACTTATAGGTACTAAGCGTAAACATATGCACCCTGTTAGGAGGGCGTTGCAAACTTAAATTAGGTACTTACTTAACAATACAAAATAAGAACTAAAAACTAATAGAGGCTTAGCAAGTAGGTAATATACCAAAAAGGCGGCAGTCATAAAGACACTTTTTAACCGACTTCCAAAAAAGTAGGAGGAGTTCAATTCGGTGTGTATTTTCTTTATGTTTGTTACTTCATATCTCCGTCATTTATAAACCGAATTGGAAAATTCTATTTTTATTTGAAAGGACATGCTTTCATGCAAAAAATATAATTTCCACAAAGACACTGCATCTAAAAGTTTCCCAAATTCAACAATTTTTTTTATCTTCCATTAGTAATTTAAATGATACCATCAGATTCTTTACATTTAAATGAATAAAAAAAATTATGACAACCATGTACCTAAACGCAATTTGTCACGGCCAAATCAGCAAAATGCATAGTTTTAGTACAGCTTTACCCGCGCAGAACAAGCGACGTCAGATGTTCTGTCCAATTTGTACGAGGTGTTTTAGCGCTCAGTAGATATGCCCGACTTTGTCTCTCATTTTTGACGTTTCTAGCGTTCTATTTCCAGTTTTTTCGATTTAGTATAGACATTTGATTCTCATGAAAAAACGAATTGATTGACATCATAATTTTTATCATATCATATCATAATCATTTGTTAGTGGGAGGACTAACTCTTCTGCGAGTGTCCGTCTGGGTTACCACAGCTTTGCTCGTGAAGTATGCCGCCAAGCAGTAGTGTGTAAGCATTACTGTGTTCCGGTTTGATGAGCAGAGTATCCAGTGAAATTACTGGGCTTATGAGAATTAATACCTAATGTCTCAGGGTAACGAGCGCACTGCAGTGCCGCGCAGGCCTTTGTGTTTCAAAGTTCTGGGTGGCACTGCAATTGTTATGGGCCGGTGTTATGCTTACCATCAGGCAAACGACCAGCTCATCTCGTTACCAAATAACATAAAAAAAAAATGGAGTCAACATCCCTATTGGATCACCCTTTAATTTGTAATTCTTTAGGATATATTCGTCCACCTGTGCACCGTGGACGATTCCCTGTACTTTATGTGCAACACGGAAGGGTTCAAGTTCCTGGCGGAAATGATCCAGCACGTGCCTCTGCCGCTGCGTGCCCGCTACGTGTTCTGTTGTGCACCCATTAACAATAAACTGCCGTTTGTCTGCGCTACATTCCTCAAGGTAATGTATTACCTATTTTACATAATATTATTATTATTTTCAGCCCCTTAAGCTCCCACTGCTGGGATACCGGCCTTATCTCGGAGAGAGTTATGGGCCATCCACTAGGCAGGCCCAGTGTGGCATGGCGGATGTCACATGTCCTCGAATTTTGTGGTTCTTGAACATGCGGGTTGCGATGTTTTCCTTCACCGTTTTAGAGCTAGTGTCAATATTCCGCACATAACTTGCTATAAGTCATTGGTGCGGTTCGAGTCGAGATTCGAACTACGGTGCGTCGGATTGAAAGTCGCTCAAGTTCCCGCTCGGCCACACTCGCTCTTAGGCTAAGATTCAGAAACGAATCTAAGCGTGCTTCCATATGTCAAAATTCTATACAGTTTTGACATATGGAAGCAAAAGTTCACGCTTAGATTTGTCTCTGAATCTTAGCCTTAGTTCCCGCTCGGCCATAGTTGAACTTAGAACATAAAACTTAGTCCATAGTTGAACTTTTGAACTGTCCATAGTTGAACGGTTCAAAACGGTTGATGAGCTCCGATGTAGACACCCTATATTAATATTATTATGATATCCACAGATGGTCCGCCAATACAGTCGCAACGAGCCAGTAACAAAGAACTGGTTGTGCAACGCAGTAGATTGGCCGATGCCCATGCCAAAGACTATAATGGACCTAGTGCACCTGGAATCAGTATTTGATATATTGGAGCTTTATTTATGGTTGAGGTGAGTTAACTTTCTTCATTTTACTGTTGTACTAGCTGTGCCCCGCGGCTTCGTCCACGTTGCTTAAGTTACTCCTTGTACCATCAGCTATATGCTAGTGAAAGTCTCGTCAAAATCGGTCCAGCCGTTTCGGAGATTACCCGGAACAGAGACACAAAATTTGTTAGTGGGAGGACTAACTCTTCTGCGAGTGTCCGTCTGGGTTGTTACCACCGCTTTGCTCGTGAAGTCTGCCGCCAAGCAGTAGTGTGCAAGCATTACTGTGTTCCGGTTTGATGAGCAGAGTATCCAGTGAAATTACTGGGCTTATGAGACTAATTAATACCTAATGTCTCAGGGTAACGAGCGCACTGCAGTGCCGCGCAGGTCTTTGTGTTTCAAAGTTCTGGGTGGCACTGCAATCGTTATGGGCCGGCGTTATGCTTACGATCAGGCAAACGACCAGCTCGTCTCGTTACCTAATAACATAAAAAAAAAAAAAAATTAAAAACTGTTTTGTTATAATAGGTGCCTTATATATTTTCATATTGTATTTATTAAAAAGCTGTACATTTTTTATACTATTTGACAACAAGACGAGCTGATCGTTTGCCTGATGGTAAGCATAACGCCGGCCCATAACAATTGCAGTGCCACCCAGAACTGTGAAACACAAAGGCCTGCGCGGCACGCTGCAGAGTGTTCTCGTTACCCTGACACATTAGGTATTTAGTCTAATAAGCCCAGTAATTTTTCCCTGACAAGTAGGAAAAAGAATAAATCAAAAAGGTACAGCATAATATAGTTATTATTCGTCTTTATGACTTGTAAGTACGTACTGCATTTTCTGTAGTTAAACAAGGTGGTTTGCTTTCAGTTACCGGTTCTCAGACATGTTCCCTGATGTCAAACTGGTGCGCGAGATGGAATCAGAATTAGATGCTATCATACAGCAAGGAATATTCCAAATAACGAGGTAAGTTTATCTTCTTGGATTTTGTATGTGGCAACTTTCTATTACGTCACTTCCTTTCCACCACCGCGCGGACGGTGGCCCCGCCCATTTGCGTTAGCGCCGGTATTTTTAACAAACCGGTATTATTAATAATGTATGTTTTTAGCGATAAAATTCAATAACTGAGTGTATAGATTACTCGTTACGAGTCCAAGTGATCTAACATTTGAGTCTCCTGTATTTCTCTCCTGCTCTTGTCCTATTTCACATGGGGTCTGCGCAATTAGTCTACAAATATATAAACTGCTTTTAGGTTTTGGCAATTTGTACATCCGGCCACCTGCTTGACAACAACTATTCTTGGGAATTCTGAGAACCACGCGGGACCAGTGCGGCTTGGTGGATGTCACATGTCCTCGAATTTTGTGATTGTTGACAATGCGGGTTTCTTCACGATGTTTTAGAGCGAGTGTCGTAAATTCGCACATAACTTATTTTAAGGAATAACAATCATATTCTAAATCGAAACATCAAATGTTCCTTACTTTCATTCTATTCTTAAGGACGTCGGTAGTTTTAGTCGTAAAAAATCCTTCTACTTGATGGCTTACCTACTTTCTTTCCTACTAAAGGACGTCATTCCTCAGCCGCATCCTGAGTCGAGACGTGTCGAAATAGCGACTAAAAATATCGACTGTGAGAATGTTTGGAGAACGTCCTTAAGGAACGTTTGAGTTAGGTACACTTAAGGAACGTTATGTTGTATTACGATTAAGAATATGAGTGTTAGTGTGGGCTGAGTCGGGATTTGAATTGGTGCCTCAGATTGAAAGTCGTGCAAGTTTCCGCTCGGCCACACTCGGTCTCCGTATCCGAGTCACCTATACCCGATTAAAAAAATCCTTACAGCTCTTTTCGCAGATCTGGAAACAAATCCAAGCTTCGCCAAACGGATGAAATTGGGACGCGCTTATTCCCAACCAGGCGCCAGTTAGTTGTGCTTTTTGTCTTAGGCCGAGATAAATAAACGTTTTTAGTCAAAAACATTTCTAACATCATTTTCCGACATAAAAATCTTTATTTTTAAATATAGTAAAAATAACACACTTACACACACACAGGGTACGCACAGGGTGTGGACCCTGGAGGGGCGCAGAAATTACCAGACCCGGGTTAGATTAGAACATTAGGGGGAGCAGTTATAGAAGCTTGCACCGAACGCACAAAAGGCCGGCACTGCTACACATGTATTTTTTATACTGTTTGATAAGGAGATGAGCCGGTCGTTAGCCTGATGGTAAGCATAACGCAGGCCCATAATAATTGCAATGCCACTCAGAACTTTGAAACACAAAGGCCTGCGCGGCACTTCAATGCGCTCGTTACCCTGAGACATTAGGTATTAAGTCTCATAAGCCCAGTAATTTCACTGGCTACTCTGCTCATCAAACCGGAATACAGTAATGCTCGCACATTACTGCTTGGCGGTGGTATCAACCCAGATGGACATTCGCAGAAGAGTTAGTCCTACCACCTAATAGGTATATGTATACTATGAAAAAGCCTTTGTAACGTCTATTTGTCTCGGCCCTATTATCTTGCAAGTGTAGTCACATTTCACATACGAAGTCACAAACAATAATATGGCATAATGTCTATACCATTTGCCTGTATAGTTTCATAAAAAATAATAATATTTTGTTTAGTAAAAAACGGATAGCGCGTGGAACAAGGCGAAAGGCATAACCCAACTCTTTGGCCGGTGTGAATGTATAATAGCTAATTGTAAGGTCTTTTTTTATACTTGTCCAATAATCTAAACAAACTTGACGCTCGATGTCAACCAATGGCATCAAATAGTCGTGATCCGATCGCCAACTAGTGACGTGATTCGAATTCGGATTTCTATGTCATTGGTTGAATGTGAGCCGATCATTGGACAAGTATAAAACATAGACCTTAAGGTCCAGTGGGTGCGTACAAGGGTGTGAAGGGTAAGGCGTGCTCATATTCAGACCGGTCATAAAGTTAGACGCGTGTAGTAGTCATTGTAGAAAATACTTTACATTAGACCGTTTCAGCATCAATCATTATTAGATTGATTCGCTAGAATATGTGAAAAACATCTGTGAGGTCCGTGTTTTTATACTTATCTAATAATATAAACAAAAATGGCGGATCACCAACCAATGAAATAAGTTCATTGGTTGGTGAACCTATATGAAATAGATTCATAGGTCAATGAACATGTGAACATTCACAGGTTCATTGTGAACCTGTGAATGTTCACAGGACATGATTCTATCAAAGATCAGATCAAGGATTCTATCAAGGATAGAATCATGTCATTGGTTGGCGACCAGGGGCCTGTTTCATAAAAAATATTAGTCTCATATTATGAGCTTTTTTTTCTTTTTTCCATATATAATATGACGCTAATACTTAGACTAATATTTTTTTATGAAATAGGCCCCAGACGACTATTAAAGTCATTGGCAGGCATCGCCAATTTTGTTTATATTATTAGACAAGTATAAAAACACGAACAATAGGATTGTCTATTAGCAAATAACAAGTGTGTGTATTATAACATATCAAACACGGTCACCGTTTCATGTACCAAATAAGTGTTCTTTTTCTTTAACAGATTGTTGAGAAACTCCGAGCAAATGCTACGAGACGATCCGGAGAAAATGGACTCGTTGAGCGGCAGTAGGAAAGCAACCAAAGCCATGTTGAATGCAACTACCAAAGGAGACGACAGCAAAGGGAAACTATCAGAAATGCTTGTAGCTAGAGTAAGTTTAGTAAAGAGGGCGCATAAAGCCAGTCAATTTCTTCATTTCTTCGCCCTTTCTCTCTCTTACAAAGCACGCGAAAGTGAAACAATAATATGCTAATAGTTCACGGATTAAAAAATTTTATTATTAAATAGAAATAATTTTCCAAATCCTAATATTATAAATGCGAAAATGTGTTTGAAAATAAATTAAAAACACACTTTAGCATTTATAATTATTTATATACATATACATATTTATATACATTTATTATTATTTATAAGTACGGATTCTATAATTAATTTCATTGATCGTTCTAATTGTTTATTTTTCTTGTCGCCAGGGCTTAATAACTCCACAAATGCTGAGGAAATTACAACAGGAACTGTCCACAGACAAGAAAGTAGATAGAAGTAAAAAGAACAGAAGAGATAGAAGGAAGCCTAGCTAAATAAATCTGTATTATATATTTTGTTTTGTTGCGATTGTAAATAGTGTGAATCAGTCAGTTTCATATAATAAAATGTTCCAGTCGATATAGCTTTAAAATTGTGTAGTTTTATTTTTTATTGGTTTCGTCCTGTGGCTTCAGTTGTAATTTTGACCTGGGATTTGGAATCTCTCAGGACTAAAAACAATATTATGTTTTACTAGGACTAAGATTAAAAGTACCGTAAATATAAAGTAACACAAGGCGTTGGTTATCAATAAAACTACTGAGCCGATGTTAATGATACAACTCTTATGCTTGTATGTAGTTGCTGGAAGCTAAAACACAGTGGTGTATAAGACAGAGTAAGGATCTAAGTTTTCCGAATTCAGTGATTTTTTTTATCCAATACTAATTTAAATGATACTAAAGGATTCTTTACATTTCAATGAATAAAAAAAGGTACAACAACTATGTACTTAAACGCAGTTTTTCACGACTAAAATCAACAAAATGCATGTTTTTAGTACAGCTTTACGCCCCGCGCATTGTAAGTGACGTCACATACCATGAGCAATTTGTATGGAGCGTTTTAGCGCTCAGTAGATACCAAAGAGATTCCATAAGCCCGACTTTGACTCCCATTTTTGACGTTTCTAACGTTAGTACACAAAGAGATTCCTACTTATCTTTAATCATTGTTTAATACGTAGGTATATCAGTTGATTATGAGAAAACTAATTGATTGGCATCATAAAAAAAATGGAGTCAAATATCCTATTGACTCAAATAGTTTAATGAACAAATGAATTGCAAAAATAATAGGTCGGGGAAAAAGTTCCTTCGCATTTTTTAAGAAAATTCAAAACATTTTTTAATATACTTTATTTACATTTAACTAAAGTATGTAGGTACCATTTTGTTCGATAACTTTTTGCCATCTTGTAGGTAGGGACATGATCCCATTGCTATATAAATTTTGGGACTTCTGATCAAAATACCGCGACAAGTGGTTTTGGCAGTCCTCTCGTGATGTTAACCTGACACTGCCTAAAGAATTCTGAAGAGACCGAAACAGGTGGAAATCTGAAGGTGCAAGGTCAGGACTATACGGCGGATGCATTAACACCTCCCAGCCAAACTCTCTTAATTTTTTCTGAGTGGCTAAAGATGTGTGAGGTCTAGCGTTATCATGATGAAAAACCACACCCCTTCTGTTGATTAATTCCGGCCGCTTTCTCTCAACTTCTTGCTTTAATCTCATCAGTTGTTCGCAGTAGAGTTCAGAATCGATGGTCCTGCCTGGTGGTAACAGCTCATAATGAATAATGCCCTTCCAATCCCACCACACACACAGCATCACCTTGTTGCGAGTTAACCCGGGTTTCGCCACAGTCTGTGAAGCCTGACCGGTCTTTGACCACGACCTTTTTCGCACGTTCTTGTCGTACGTGATTCACTTTTCATCACCAGTTATCAGCTTCTTCAAAAATGGTTCGGTTTCATTATGTCGTAGTAAAGAATCACAAATGAGTACACGGTTCATTAGCAATTCATTAGGTTTCTTTCAGTGAGCTCGTGAGGTACCCAAATATCGAGCTTTTTTGTTACCCAGTTTTTTTCAAATGCGCCAAAACTGTTTTGTGGTCAATTCCCAGTTCTTCAGCTACGTCGTAACTACTGATATGCCGATCTTGTTCCACTTTTTAAAAAATGGCATCCATTTTATCCGTAATAGGGCGACCAGAGCGACGTGCATCTTTGAAATCAAAATTTCCGGATTGAAAACGCTTAAACCAAATTTGTGCTACTCTCAGAGACACTGCACTAGGTCCATAAACATCGCAAATTTTTTTCGCGGCTTGCGTTGCATTTTTACCTTTTTTGTAGTAAAATTTTAAAATGTATCGAATTTCTTCATTAGATTCACTCATTTTGACAGTACGAAAAACAAATGAAAATCACACATTTTCCTAATTTGAATTTGGAATTATGTTCTTTAAAATTTAAACTTTCATATGATACCAAAACCAGCCAGATACAAATAGTATAGCCAAAGAGATTTTATTACAAGTTCATACATACTATAATGCGAAAAGACTTTTTCCCCAACCTAATAAGAAACAAAATTATTGAAACCTGTTGTCTAGCGGTCAACTCACTAATATAATAATTTTGCGATAGTAAATTGTTTACAAAGTAATTATGTGTTAAGAAAACAAAGATAAGTCAGTGTCATGGCTCTGTTTAACTACGATTAAAATAATTTGATTGATAGAGGTGTAAGGGTAAACGTAAAATCATCTCCAAGTTCTTTGATCAAATACAACTTGAACAAAAATCTTTGAAGAATGAAATATTACACTAAGATGCTAATCCTAAGCACTAGACAAAACGACTTAAAATATGGTATTTTTAAATGAATATAGTGTTAATAAATACAAATAGATAAAGTTGAAGTGTCTGTTTGTAATATCAAAATAACAGATTTTGCATTTAAAGTATAAATACGGTAGGAACTTACAACAAAAAACACTACATTTTTGTTTGTCTGTTCCGGCTAATCTCCGAAACAGCTGGACCGATATTGAATTTATTGGCAGATAGCTGAAGTTAGTAAGAATAACTTAGGCTACATTTATTACGTGGCGAAGCCGGGGGACAGCTATAGTCAGTGGAGTATTTTAGGATTCAGCGCCCTGGGCCTGCATGTCCCGCCGCCCTTTTTTTTTTACAATTTTAAACTGAATCGAAAGAGACAAAACATAGTTTAACACTGTTCATTAATAAGATCCTTAATTAGATAGTCTTTTTTAAATTACTTCTGCTTGCACCGCCCCTAGCTGCCTGCCGCCCCGGGCCATGGCCCTTTTGCCCCTAGGGTAAATACGCCCCTGGCTATAGTAAGTAATTATATTAACGATATTGATAAATGTACCTGCTCTGCAGTCGCTCTTGAGCCATCTACCAACTAATAAAATCACAAACTTAATTTTGTTTGGTTAGGCGGGCATGGGCATAGTGACAGATAAACAGGTCATTATAAAAAAAAGATGTGTTAGTACCGCCGTATTTCGTTTCGCTCTAGTAGGTAACACGATACCGAGAGTCGTAAATTAGGAGACCTCTCGACCCCTTATCGCGGTGCAAGAGGGTAGTTTCATTAAACGGCAATTTATTAAAGCAGTGATTGTTATGTACAGCTGACGTTTTTAAAAATGATTACTTACAAGTTAATTGTGCTCTTAGGAGTTTTAGCATTCGTTAATAATTCGAAAGGTATGTGTTAGTTGCAATTGATTTTAGAAGATTTTTTGTAAAGGAACCGTGCTCAAGAGACCGATAATTTCTCGTGACATTGTTCTTTTTTATGGCTACAGATTTTAGTTTTATTTTTATAAAATTTTCGACTGTGTGCTGTGGAAAGTTCCTTCGTTTTCTTTTGGATAGAACAACATTACTAGTGTTTTTTAAATAAAGTGATTATTTAAAAAAAATGTAACCATCTCAAAAACATTTCTTACAACAGGATTGGAACCTGCGACTTCTGGTAATCTAGATCCCACTAACCCGCTGGCATCATTTGCAGAGTGCTGATCACACATTTTCACATTGATGCAATTCTTATTTTTAGCGATAAATAGTATTGCACACTGGGCCATTGTTGCATTAAGTTTAGGTGATGTTATAATAACTGTTGTGTAGCTTTTAGAGTATTCGATGTAAATGGCGTTGAGACTATATTGGCTATGGAGAAGGAACATGTAAAGATCCAGTGCAAGGCGGACATGCCGATGGCTTATTGTGGCTTCATTCACCCCACTGGAAAGAGATATTCGTAAGTACATTTTCTAATAAGTATTACTTGAAAGTTTTGAAACTTATTTAAATCAGACTTCTTAAAATATGTAAATGTACGTATGTTACTAGGCCATAAATTTAGTTATGTTGTACTCAGGTGTAGCAGGCCTATTTTAGTATAGGGGTGACCGAGGTTCAAAGTGCCGCGGTAACAGCCTACCTACCCCTTATATACCTTTGTTAAATTAATTGTTGATGCTATACGAAGCTATGATTTAATTATTTTCTTGATACGTTGGTATTTGATCACCATCTCGCCTGATCTGTGGTTGAAGAGGGTTCAATACCTAGAACTAGAATAGGAACCAGTTCACAAGTGCAGCGCCAGAACACACCGATAACTGCTTAGATAATGGATTTTAAGCAATTATTTTCATTGAATATTATATCAGAGCGTTTGTTGATAAGTCAAGGTGCCTTTGTGTATTAACTAGGTATAATTATGTGCTTTAGAAAACAATTTCAAAAGCAAGCTTTCACCTCACCACGCCAATTTCAGTCACCGTGTTATGATGACTCTTTTACAGATTTTCAGGAGCAACCCTTGACGCTGGTCAATGCGCAATCAAAATCCAAGCATCCAAAGCCGATAGCGGTGAATGGCGCTGCCACATTGGAGGGACAGGCTCCATAGGCGTCGAAGTCATGCAGTACATAGACCTTAGAGTGGTGAAAGAACTGGCAGCCTTGACGAAGAATATTACCACGGTGCATGGGAAACAAGTGACGCTCGCGTGTGCGACCACGAAGGGTCTGACGCCTTTGAGATATTGCCGCTTTGAGCCGCCCAACGGGAAGCCATTTAGTATCAACTCTGATGTCAATGATGCCAAGTAAGTATCGTAAATCGTTGTTATAAAATGTAACGAAAATGATGAGTGGACAAGGGCCTTTGCAAACCTATCACGTCCAGGTACTGCGATCTTTATTTTACAAAAATATAGGTACCTACCTAATATGTAGGCAAGTAGATATATATTCATATTTCACGTTTACGGCAAGAAGTCTGTAGGTACCTACTGTACATTATAGCGAACATTTAGATCTTGGGCTAAACTCAATGATGATTTCCCTTATAAATAGAGATCATTATTTTTGTAATTCGTCATGCCTAGGGATGATCAAACCGATATCATCTTATTGCCTGCACTGACGTACCGCTTGGGGTGTATTTTGAATTTCCCCCTTTAAATAACGGAGCACGGCTTTCGGTCGCTGGCACAGTTGTTCAAGTGAAACTTCACTGGAACAGCTGTGAAAAAATTTTCACCATCTACAACTGTAGATGACGAAAATTTTCTGGAGTCCGATCTTGGTCGAGCCTCTCTCCGTGATTCGCCGCGTTGCAAGCCAGTGGCTTCTCTGAATATCTAAACAGATCATCCCGTGTCATAGGAAAAAATTGCAATAGGAAAGTATTGCAATTGTTTTGTCATTCGAACTTTCATTCGTCATCGAATTTGGAATGCAATCCTAACATTTTCATAATTCTTTAAGGAGTTCATATATTTTTTATTACAGTCCAATCCTTGGCCGCTACTACTTCCCAAACAACAAGAGCCTCGACCGTGGCGACTGTGCGGTCACCATCCGCAAGGTCAAGTACGAAGACGTCGGGACTTGGACGTGTGGCGCTGGATTCGATGATGGGAAGGAGCATATTGATACGGTTACTGTTGAAGTTGAAGGTAAGTTCGCGAGGTTATAGTGAGTTGCAACAGGGATGTAGCATAAATCACACAGTACACAATTATTGTTGTTGCTATAAATCGGGGCTAAAAAGGCTACATTGAGCAATTCCTCTGCAAGAAATTTATTTCCTGAATCTGGAGCATATCCGTAGCAATTACCCTAATTATTCAAAACAAATTCAACCAATTTTTAAGTCCTCAATGAACTTACTTGTAAAGGGGATAGATCATACCTTATACTTACCTAAGATTTAAATGCATGGGTAATTTTGTTTTTTATATTTACTATAGGATAATGAGATGATTAAGTTGTTTGCCACACAGAACTTTGAAACACAAAGACCTGCGCTACACTTAAATTTATTTAGGTTCCTACGTATATCATCAACACTTCAGCATTTCCTGTAGAACCTCACTGTAAACACTCCATTATTATCAACAGTGTTTTTTTCCGTTCAGGCTTTTATACAATGTCGACAGCGTCAGCAACGGGCATCACCTTCGGCGCTATCGGCATCGCCGCCTTCTTAGCAATTCTCGGCTTCGTCGTCTGGAAGAAGAGAAGATTCCTCGGCAGCGTGCCTGATGCAGAAATAGCCGAAGCACAGGAACTGAGACGTCTGCGCAATCGTTCGCCACATAGGTCCAGAGAAGGCTCACCACGTAGGTCCAGAGAAGGCTCGCAGCACAGATCTAGAGAGGGGACTCCGCAGAGATCTAAAGAGGGATCTCCGCGTAGGTCTATAGAGATTGCACCCGAGTCCCAGCAAGATACACCTCAAGGTTCCCCTTATTTGGGCCGGTTTATCCCAAAGGTAGTCGTGCAGTCTCCTAGTGAACCGAGCGCATCACCTCAAGTTTCTTAAGTTATCATTTTAAGCGGTTGAAATGTTGTTCCTATATTTTAATGTATTCATGTACTTTATTTTGGCTGAGCTTGAAAGCGAATGATCCATTTTTTTTGTTAGCGGGAGGATTAACTCTTCTGCGAGTGTCCGTCTGGGTTGTTACCACCGCTTTGCTCGTGAAGTCTGCCGCCAAGCAGTAGTGTGCAAGCATTACTGTGTTCCGGTTTGATGAGCAGAGTATCCAGTGAAATTACTGGGCTTATGAGACTTAATACCTTAATGTCTCAGGGTAACGAGCCCACTGCAGTGCCGCGCAGGCCTTTGTGTTTCAAAGTTCTGGGTGGCACTGCAATCGTTATGGGCCGGCGTTATGCTTACCATCAGGCAAACGACGAGCTCATCTCGTTACCTAATAAAAAAAAAGAGGTAATTTGAGAGATTATAATAGTAAGGATTTTAAATAACATAATTGGTTTAGAATCCAGTGCAGTCAGCGTGTGGTCGCGGTCCAGAAGTCTTTTTTAATCTTCTAATTGCATGTGACTGCACCTACCCTGACCATACTATTTGAAATTCAAAATGATATTATGATGATGATTATGATATGTAAAAATATCTTATTTAGTTATTGCATTTTATACAGTTAATTGTTGCATGTTTGTAGTAATTAAGATAGGTATAAATACCATTGTTGCATTTCCAAGCTTTAATTGAATTTTTGTTATTGATTAGGTGTTTTATTAATTATTATATATTAAAATTACTTATTTCCATTATTTTATTTGTCACAGTTAACTAACTTATACATACATAAATTAAAAGGTATTCTTATTATTTAAAGTTAATATCTATGATATATTGACGGTTACTTAAACAATTGTTTTTTACATTTAAACATTTACACTTGACCTCTATCTTGCCCGATCATAAGGGACATTTTGGTTGAAGATAGCAAAAACTGTGGTTGCATCTCAAAGTCAGTTCATTGTAGGATTCAAACCACCAACAGATTCGCAGCCGATGTCACTACCACCGAGCCATCACTGCTCGAAAACATAGAAAATGAAAACCACCAACCTAAGATTGGCAAAGTCCCGAAAATTTCAATGCTCCCATTGCACTATGTGTGATTTCAGTTTCATGATCGGTAATCACTTTCATAAGGAATCACTTAGGCGTTTCCTAGAAACATTCTATCTAATTACTAGGATGGTTCAGCATGAAAGCTAATCTTTCCATGTTCACAGCATACACAGAATGGCAAGCAATGACATTCCTATTTGTTTGTAATGTGCTGTAGAACTCATCTATTGTCAGCTTGTCATCGTTAGGATCTTTTGTTGGCACACTGAAAAGAAAGAAAAAAGGTTTTTTTATTAACTGAATGGTTAAGTTGCATCTTTCAACAAATTTCAGTTATCCTTACTCCATTCTATTATAAAAAAGAGTGTTTGTTAAGTTTTTTGTTTTACGCAGGAGTAGAAAAGAGTAACAGATGAACTTTTGGATATGGACATTTAATGGGCTGAAGTGCTACTTTTTATCATTGAAAAATACATGTTCCTTTGGGTATCGCTACAAAACTTAAAAATTTGCACTGCAGCTAGCACATTAAAATTTTTCAGAAAAAAATAATAAACAAAAGAATTCACAGAATCAAAATGGTAGAAAACTTGATTGTTTCATTTGCCTAATGGCAGTGGTAATCCATTGAACAGTGGATTACTATCCACATTTGAAAATATCATATTAGCATTGAAATCCTACCTGCAGGCAATCTCAAAAGCTGCTGAATGTTCCACCTCATCAATAGTTGGCGGACATCTTGGCCCTAACCCATCGGCAGTATCATCAACATCTACCCTTCCTTCACTCTGAGGGTCATACAACTTAGCCGTGTTCCGTAACCACATGTTTGGCATGTCTCCACCTAAATCATACTTGAAGTGCTTGTTATGCATCTTGTATCCTTTACGTTGGGACACAACTGAGCTGATTACATTCTTGAGGAAGTTCTGTACAGCGACAACCATGATGTCTGCAGCATCATCATCAACTCCTTCAAGGCCCAGTTCCCAAGCTGCCAGCATAAATCGGCCGACAACGAGAGCATGATCGGGTAAGAAGATTTCCTGAAAGGGTTATTGAAAATGTATGTTAGGTACAGCCTATGAAAAATTAAAGGAGAAAACTTATCTAAATCATTGACTCCCAACCTTTTTGTCACCGGGAGCCACAAAATTCAAGAAAAATAAGCTGTAAATCTTCTATGTAACATATAAAATCGAAATGTCACTGACTAAATATGAAATCTTAAAAACTACTTGACTTATGAAGCTGAAATTTGGCAGGTAGTTTATAAATAGGAGACAACAGCTACAAACAGACTTTGCACGAGGATCTATGGTTATCAAAAGTTTATATGAAAGTCTTAAACTATTACCCATGCGAAGCAGGGGTGGATCGCTAGTCTAAAAATAAAATTTACATGTATGCAAAATGCATTAACAGAGTACCTACTATTATAATTGAAAACACAACATTTTTAGGGCTTGCCACTAAGTACTTATAGCGCTGGGCACTGCACAGCCCGTTTATTGGAGAAAAACTAATAATGTAAACTAAATAACATTTTGAAATTTTAAATCCTTCGCAGACCATACTTGAGCTCTTGCAGACCACTTGTTGGGAACCAGCAGTCTTAAATAGTATAAATAAACGTTTATTAATATGTATTAATAAACACTTGGAGACGGCAGAAGGAAGTGAAAGGCAAACGTTAAACTTACCTGAACAGCATACTTTACACCATCACTTCCTGCACCAGGTGGTGAGCTTGGCGGCAAGTAGTCCACAAGGTCCACAGTATCAAAGTTAAACTTTTCAGTAGTTCGAGAACTTCTCTTATGCCTTCTTATGTTCTTATTGTGCGTACTGGCTCTTTCTTGAGCGATAGAAAGCGACGTCTCCGCCAAACCCTCCACTTTGTTCAAGAGGGCTAACAAAAAATCATTGTGAAAGTGAACTTGATCTACACTAAGGAGTTTTCGAGCTTCCAAGTCAAATTCTTCCTTTGTAAGTTTCATACGAAACCACTGTTTCATATGGCCGAAATATTTCGTAGATTTATCATCCAAAACTTCGTTTAATTTACGCCGTGCGATGTTCAGAGCGTCCGCACTCATTATTACGTAATTTCTTTAAAATAATCGTTTAGCTACAAGACTCAGGAATAATTAACAATATAAATTATTTGTTATACCCTGTTCCAGAATCTTAGATCTTTTTGTAAACAAAGAAATGTCACATTATTTAATAATTTTTTTAAAATTTATTTCTTGACCTGGTTACATTTACTATGTATGTTTTTTTTATTTCTTGACCTGGATACATAGTCCTTAAGTCGCAATATAAGAAACAGTTTCGAGTCGAAGTGACGAAAAACGGTCCCGAGACTCGAGATAGACTCACTTTTCAGTCGCCGTGTCCCTTTCACACAGTTGCTAGCATATTATTATAATTATACGAGTATATTTTATGTTTATCTGGAATCTTTCCTTTTACTCCCGTTAGGTGAGCATTAGCGTTGGTTTTATAAATTGGTATTATACCTACTACAATTTTTTTTTCTAAGATCTATATATTTTGGTACGTAGTAATCTCCAAATGGTTTTCGAATTTTGGTAGGTAGGTAGGTATATTTCGAAAAATGAAATGTTGTCAATTATGTTACAAGATTGACTGTTAACAAACTTTCAAAAATAAATGGATGGCTAGGTATTGTAAAATTCTGGAAACTTGTCTAAGTACTCGTGGTATGCAGTAAACATTTCAAAAACTGACTGATGATGATGATGAAAAGAGGTATATGTTTTAATCCAGGGTTTGATCTATCTTTATGCCAAATTTCTGCCAAATCCGTTCAGCTAATTCAGCGTGAAGGAGTAGGTAACAAACACACACACAGACAAACTTTTATATTTATAGGTTCCACCCGCGGCTTTGGCCGCGTGGTATACCTGTATAAATGGTAGTCAATGTGTTGTATGATGTATAAGGTCTTTTTCTGTAGTCTTTGAGCTCTCGCATGGAGCGTTCATGTCGGGCATTGGGACAATAAACGGAGGGAGCTTCGCATTGCACAATGCAAATTCTGGTGGCGATGGGTATGCGGGGTGGGGTCAGAGAAGGGGTATTTATACTCCTTCTACGGCTTATGAGACCCAGAGGGTGGACACGGGGGTGTTGTGAACCATCCGTGTCCACCCTCATTTCATGGGACTCGAGCGCACGCACGAACGCGTTTCCGCCATCGTTCCTGCCTGCCCCATGGTCCTTCGAGGTTGTCAGCGATGGCGGACGTGGAGTACGTTGTCGGAGGTATAGGGTCCCATAACCGGGGCCAGCGCGTCGCCGGGCCACCACAGCGCCGGCATTCGGCCTCGATGTCACCGAGGACACCGTCGGTTTTTTAGTTGGTAGGTCAGCCTCATTAGCTGGAGTCCAACATAACCGCACCACGCTGCCCCCACGGCGGGTGTTATCTAACGAGGATTTATAGCGACGTGAAAAAAAAACACGAAAACATTCTTAGAAGAGCTTCTTTAATTTTTGAAGACATTTTGACCTACATTAAGAGATTTTGGAAAATATGTACCTACTACAAAAATACTTATCTAGGAATAAAACCCATATGGACTCCGTTTTTAGACCGTAACACAAGGTCTGCGCAAAGTTCAGGTTCTATATCTGATGGCACAAGCTTGAATTTTCTGATAATAGCTGATATGGTTACTTTCATTTCCATCATGGCAAATTTTTGACCTGCAATTTAATTTTTTTGTTAGTTTAATAATATAATTTAAAAAAACAATTGTAGATAGGTACATTTATCAAAAAAATATCAAGTTAGATAATGCCGTCGGGGGTTTAAAAATAATGAACGAATTCGGGTATTTGATTTAATATTACATAAATGGGTAAACACAGCTGTCGACCGACTTTAAAAAGTTAGCCGAGAGCCCGTCCTATTCTTTGTGTCTGTATTGTGCCATAATCAATTAAAAACTTATAAGGTGTGTCAGCCAAAGAGTCAAAGACTATAAATCCTGGTGTCCGCGTTTTATTCCGAATTCTTAATTTTCCGAATTTATTTTTTTCCACATTGTTATTTTTGTAATGATTCGGAAAAATCGAATTCGAATTCGTAAAAATAATTCGAATTCGGAAAAATAATAATTTATAAAATTATGGATGTCGAAAAATAAGAATGTACAAAAATTAAGAATACGGAAAAAACGCTGACATCACTTCTAATTTCATCCTCTTTCTTAAATGGTAGACGAGAATGTATCATTATTGTTTAATTACCTACCTATGCAATTCCGTGGACCAGCGCTAAAAGACATCCAATTGAAGGCTTTGCTTCCAGTTATATTCTCGTACCGGTCTGGTCGAAATTCTAAGGGGTCCTCATACACATCAGGGTTACGTTGCATCTGGAGAATGTTCATAATAACTGCCGTGTTCTTGGGAACTGTTAGTTCACCGACTTCTACAAATATAGTAGTTTTTATTTTAAATTAATATCACAGGCGTTTTCATACTAATTTGCTGAAAGAAAACCTAATTTATATTATTATATATCTACAATTCATGTTTTACGTTTTTTTAAGGGAGTGGCAACTTGATTTTCCTTGATTTTCACGTATTTCTTGACTGGTTCACATCACATCGAAAACATCACAAAGATCATGCATATCTAGTAAGTCTGTGCATCGATCCATCAAGCCAATTTAAATATGATTAAGCAAAAAAAAATATGGGAAAGAGATGCAACCGAAAAATAAAAGAAAAAAATAGATCCCAGAAGAGTTCCCTGATGCTCTCTTCTCTATGCGAAGCACAAACTTTATAGGGGATGCAAACAGTAGGGATTAGTAAACGTAGTGGTTATATTCTCTTTGAGTATTAGTAGAACCGTACTATTACTAGTATTGCGATGCTACAAAATACTAATTATACGTCTTAGTATTTTGTGGCACTAGATACTGTCATAAAAGTGCCTATAAGTAGGTACTATTATAGACATTTACTCGATAGGTAAGGCAGCCCTCACAACTAATTCTTGACTTATGGATAAGCCATAGAATTACGGATAAGCTTCAATCGCGGGTCACAAGAAAACCATGGAAAAACCACAATCCCCGCTTGACGCATATCATATCGTCTATTATGGTTGTGGTTGGGGCTTGATGGAAATCTAGTCCTAGGTGCGTTACAACAGACGACAACCGAATGCTCTAATCGAACCTCTGAAAAGATTAGCTTAGAGCGTTCGGTTACAAAAGCCTGAGCGGCACTGCAGTACGCTCGTTACCCTGAGACATTATTTTAGGTAGGTATTACGTCTCATAAGCTCAGTAATTTCACTGGCTACTTGGTCATCAAACCAGAACACAGTAAAGCTTGCACATGCTTGTCCAATTTATAATAAGAAAAATTGAGGTTTATATTTCTTCAGTACCTATTTCAATATAAAACGATACCCATTGAAATTGAGCTCAGGCGACGACCTATATGACTTACGCAGATCAAGATTTATACACGTTTATAGGTTTTTATAGGTATATGCTAATGTGCAGGACACGTAGTGCGTCGGGTCAGGTACTACAATTACTCGTTCCTCTACCATTATTATACCTAGCTTGGAAATCACCCTATAGTTAGCCACAATAGTGCGTCACAGTACAGTGAACAGATTAACTGGGTAGGTACGTAAGACGTATTATGTTGCATGTGGCTGCAAGTTGCAACCGCAGCATACATTATCAGATCACTAGTACACTATACATAGATTGGTAGATACAAATAAGTAAAAAATTTATTTATTGTGTATAAAAGTGTACAAGAAAATAGTTGAAGCCCTGCTTGCTGCTTTAGTGTAAACTGTGTACTAGATATTGAAATTACACTGATTTATATAATGTAGGTAGTGATAATTCTGAGTTACCTACCCTGAAATATTAGGTATTAAGTCTCATAAGCCCAGTAATTTCACTGACTACTTACTTACTTTGCAACTTGTAGTGCATTTTTTAGTGCTGGTTTGGCTGATGTTTTTATTTAGGTACAAGGCTTTGAAGTTGACTACGAACAATCTTCATCATTAGTTGAGTTATACGACATTATAGATTTTTTATTAAACTGTTGGTTGATACTTACTGAAAAGTGACGAATGACGCCCTAAGCCTAAGGCATTGCTCACGAGAGTCACGAGTAGTTCTATAGTCAGTTGAGAAAGGATCTGTCTTTTGAACTTTTTACAGCCTTATAAATACTTCTATAGACAGGTGCCGCCACTGTTTGTGACGTAGTTTTTGCAATTTGGTACCTACTACATACCTATTACAGTAGTTTCTTCCTGATTTAATTTTTTCTCTTTTTTTCTTTCTGATTATGTTTTGGTACCTACTCTACAAATAATTTAGTATTAGGTACTACACAGTCTAATACACTTGCATTAATAGTATTATTGAAAAATGACCATATTTGGATATTGACGATTGCAAACTAAACCTCAGTAGAGCATAATTAAAAAAAGAAATAATTTTACCTAGGAATCTAGGTACTTACGCATGTTATTTTATCCTTCATGTGTCTTAACCTATGTTTGACACTTAGGTACCTATGTGTACCTAAGTGTGTAGGTATCAGTTATTATAATCTACCGACCTATAATTACCGGCCTGAGACGGAAGCAGAACGGGTACATGTGCATAACGAGTTAAGTGAGTTAAAGTACCAACTTAGGTACATGATTTTCTTAGTATAAAGAATTTCTTAATATAAAGTATAAAGAGTCTTATATTGTACTTACTGGAATCCTTGGTAATAAATCTTTCTATAAATGGCACAGATGGATAAATACGCAGAGACTCCTTTATAATAAGCTCTAAGTACTGCATTTGGTGCAGGTCGCTGTAGAAAAAAAAATGCCATTAATTTGAACTCTAATATAAACAAAAAGTTATTATCTTAAGAGCCTACTAGTCCATGGAGCGAAAAAATCGGTGGGCGCGGCTAAAATGCATGCTATTTCGTCTAACATTCGTGGGACAAGGTAAGACTCTGCAGCGATGAGTAGTATGAGGCTAATGCTCGCATATAGGTACACAATTACACACTCTCGTAAAGTCGCGATGAAAACCGAAAAGTCGAAAACCGGCGCGCAAAAATGTACGAATTGGCTTCTAGTGCTTGGGGTTAGTATATGACAAAACTACTGAATGTATTTAGTCAGACCAAAGTTATTTCAAATGTCAATAAACTAAAGCTTGTCAGTATGTACATTATTTTGGAGTTTTCGTAATCCTTTTGTAATTTATTTACGTCCAAACTTGAGTTAAAATACGTGCTAAAATACAGATGTTTGAAGGCTCATTACTTTTAAGCCACTTATTTATTTTCTGTATAATTAGCAGGCTGACCTAGATAATGAAGAGATAAATCGATATTATTCTTAATTTTGGACTTAAAACGTCAAGTAGTGGAGTAATCACCCAAGTACGTTTGTATGGAGAAATGAACGACTAGTTCGTCCTTAAGGAAGCGAGATAACAATGTAGCGTTTTTAAAACACCAGTGTTACATAAACTCCTGTTAAATTTTAATACATTTCTAGCAATAGGGAATATGCATGTATTTTTTTTTATACTTTTCTACTAGTTATTACATTACCAAAAATAACTATAACACATCCAAAATAGAAACTATTAAGCTAAAAAAATATATTAAAATCAAATCACTATCATTTTCGGATGATTTAAACGCGGCCATTTTTGCGCGAGTTTATAAAGTAATAAAAGTTAATTGTTGATTGAAAATTAAGAGCTAGATTACTAGATAGGTACCTACTTAAGAAGTGGTTATGCACTTAACCAGATTTCTTTAAGGACTATAGGTACCGTACCGATCCGTAACTTCGCCTATGCTATATAACTTCGCCCGATTTCTAATAAGTTGAAATTTCATCAATATTTCTAGGACAGGACAATGAAATTTAAAGCAGTGTATGCCTATAATCATGGCCACAGATAAGATCGGTACGGTACCTACAATCCAAGAAGGCTGAAGCGTGTTATTATAACCTTATATACATATAGATATAGGTAACATGTTTATTGTTTATAAATAAAAACAACGCAATCAAATGCACCCTTGAATGAGGATATCGTTTAAAATGCAAACAAGCCAGGTCATGTTTAGTAAGGTTACGTACCTAGATTTGCGTTCATAATTTAAGAGGCGGCTCAACTGATTCAAAGACGAATAGAGTAGTGGATCATGCGTGGATCCATGCTTACAGACTAATATAATACCTACTTCATGATTTCAGCATATTATGTCAAAGTATTATACAGTTTTGACATTTGGGAGCAAAAGTCGACGGTTAGACCCATAGATATAGGATGTACTTTTTTATGTTATTTGGTAACGAGACGAGCTGGTCGTATGCCTGATGGTAAGCATAACGCCGGCCCGTAACAATTGCAGTGCCACCCAGAACTTTGAAACACAAAGGCCTGCGCGGCACTGCAGTGCGCTCGTTACCCTGAGACATTAGGTATTAAGTCTCATAAGCCCAGTAATTTCACTGGCTGCTCTGCTCATCAAACCGGAATACAGTAATGCTTGCACATTACTGCTTGGCGGCAGACTTCACGAGCAAAGCGGTGGTAACAACCCAGGCGGACACTCGCAGAAGAGTTAGTCCTCCCACTAAATCCCATTTTAGGTCTGTGTTAGACCACATGCAGACTTGTACAGTAGGTAACCCACCTAACATTATTAAACTGCTTGAAAGTAGATTTAAAATTGCTAATTTTATGCTACTTGCTAATCTTGCTATATATTAGGTTGGGGAAAAAGTCTTTTCGCATTATAGTATGTATGAACTTGTAATAAAATCTCTTTGGCTATACTATTTGTATCTGGCTGGTTTTGGTATCATATGAAAGTTTAAATTTTAAAGAACATAATTCCAAATTCAAATTAGGAAAATGTGTGATTTTCATTTGTTTTTCGTACTGTCAAAATGAGTGAATCTAATGAAGAAATTCGATACATTTTAAAATTTTACTACAAAAAAGGTAAAAATGCAACGCAAGCCGCAAAAAAAATTTGCGATGTTTATGGACCTAGTGCAGTGTCTCTGAGAGTAGCACAAATTTGGTTTAAGCGTTTTCAATCCGGAAATTTTGATTTCAAAGATGCACGTCGCTCTGGTCGCCCTATTACGGATAAAATGGATGCCATTTTTGAAAAAGTGGAACAAGATCGGCATATCAGTAGTTACGACGTAGCTGAAGAACTGGGAATTGACCACAAAACAGTTTTGGCGCATTTGAAAAAAACTGGGTACACAAAAAAGCTCGATATTTGGGTACCTCACGAGCTCACTGAAAGAAACCTAATTAATTGCTAATGAACCGTGTACTCATTTGTGATTCTTTACTACGACATAATGAAACCGAACCATTTTTGAAGAAGCTGATAACTGGTGATGAAAAGTGAATCACGTACGACAAGAACGTGCGAAAAAGGTCGTGATCAAAGACCGGTCAGGCTTCACAAACTGTGGCGAAACCCGGGTTAACTCGCAACAAGGTGATGCTGTGTGTGTGGTGGGATTGGAAGGGCATTATTCATTATGAGCTGTTACCACCAGGCAGGACCATCGATTCTGAACTCTACTGCGAACAACTGATGAGATTAAAGCAAGAAGTTGAGAGAAAGTGGCCGGAATTAATCAACAGAAGGGGTGTGGTTTTTCATCATGATAACGCTAGACCTCACACATCTTTAGCCACTCAGAAAAAATTAAGAGAGTTTGGCTGGGAGGTGTTAATGCATCCGCCGTATAGTCCTGACCTTGCACCTTCAGATTTCCACCTGTTTCGGTCTCTTCAGAATTCTTTAGGCAGTGTCAGGTTAACATCACGAGAGGACTGCCAAAACCACTTGTCGCGGTATTTTGATTAGAAGTCCCAAAATTTATATAGCAATGGGATCATGTCCCTACCTACAAGATGGCAAAAAGTTATCGAACAAAATGGTACCTACATACTTTAGTTAAATGTAAATAAATTATATTAAAAAATGTTTTGAATTTTCTTAAAAAATGCGAAGGAACTTTTTCCCCGACCTATTATATCATTCATGAAGCGTACCTATTATGAAGGCAGTTGAATGATTAAACTGTCTTCTATGATACGCCATGGCTTTCTTTGATTCTCTAATCGGCCTTATGCCCGTTTTCACCAAAGACAAAAAAGGTAACACCTAAGTAACTCTTAATGTAAGCAAAGTCCTAACTATAAACTGTTAGAACACTCCTAAAGGAGGTTGAAACGTTTTTTTGTCTTAGGCAACTCTTAAATATTTAGGCTTGTGATTTAGGCGTCTCCTAGGTTTGGTGAAAACGGTTAGTCTTTTAGCTACCAACCTGTATGTAACGTCTCGGCTTAAATCATCTCCAAATATTAGCTTCTGTTCTTCCAAAATTTTTTCCTCTACATCTTTATGTTTGGAAATGCAATATAGACAAAAAGACATGCCGGATGTCGTCGTATCGTGGCCCTGGAAATATACAAAATATATAATAAACATAACAATAACTTTGTACAAAGTCGATGACCTTGTTAACTTTTAAACTTGACCTTTGATTTTTATCAATCTTTGGTGTACCTGAATACATTAATTAGCGTAGTAAATTACAAGGTTTTTATCGTGTTTTATATTATTATAATTACTGCCGATTCATTGTTTTAATTGGTTCCTTTAGCAACAGGTTCAATTGTAATACTTGTGATAACCCAAGAAATAAATATAAGGTTTCCACGCCATGTTACATATAATAGTCGATGCTAAATTATAGATTTTTATTGATTTGTAGCGATAAAGCGGCTAGAAGTAAGTAAGCTGTCACTGGTATCATTCAACATCACACTTGGCTAATGACATAATATTAAGTTAACACTTATACGCCCTATAATATATTAATTAATTTTAATTCTAAAAGTTCACATTAGAAAAACAGTAGGTACCTACTACATTAGATTGATTATTTTCTGAAAATACCGAACAGAGTTTATTATGAATAAAGTTTGAGCTCAGGACGAATGTGGCCATTTAATCAAATTAGAATATATTATTTATAATTCCAATAAAATTTAATAAGTTTAATTTAATCTATACAAATAAATAAAATTGAAGTGTCTGTTTGTAATATCAAAATAACAGCTTTTTTTTTTACGGGCTAAATGCCTTTATTAACTAGCTAATACATAAATAAACACTACATCTAACCTAGATAGCTACCAAAACAGTTGGATAATCTACAAGCCCTATAGTAGGCCTATAGATAATCCAAATGTTCTAGCCCACTACCAGTAGGAAGCGTACCCAGCATGCTGGCGGCATACGGCATTATTATTACAGCTTTTTACTAAATTCATATGAAAGTATATACGGTACCAACAATAAAAACATAACTTTTAAAATTTTTGTCTGTCTGTCTGTTCCGGCTAATCTCCGAAACGGCTGGACCGATTTTGACGGAACTTTCACTGGCAGATAGTTTATGTAACATATAATAAAGACAACTTATAAAGAGTAACTTAGGCTACTTTATTACACGGGTTAAGCTGCGGAGCACAGCTAGTTTAACATAACTGACCTCAAACATGAACGTGTCCACTTCCTCTCTTATGGCTTCGTCATGAATTTTTTCTCCGTCCATTTCGGAGAGTAGCAGCAAATCCAAAAATGCTTGTTTGTTTTTGATACCTAGATCAAAATACACATTTTTGTAAAGTTGTTTTATGTAATATTCATTATTATAATAATAATAATAGGTACCATGTTTTATCCTACGGAGAATAAAAACTATTTTCAGTTAATATTTAATACATTCCGAAGACTTAGTACCTAATAATTGATTTTGATTTTAAGAGACTTTCTAAACAGAATGTTTCCATGTATATTTAATGTATATGTAATGGAATTTGTTCTATTTGTTTCACATTTGTTGAACATTCGGGTTTCCTCACGATGTTTTCCTTCTTTTACTATTAAAATTTTCGTGAGTATCACACATTATAAATTGTTAAAAACCGGCTATAACTCACGTCATTTGTCGATATAGTCGACCTAGGTTTCGAGCGTGTCCGACGCTCTTCCTCAGGGAGTGCACGCGGCGAGATCGCAACGACCACTGAGTGGTCATCAGTGGTCGTTGCGATCTCGCCGCGTGCACTCCCTGAGGAAGAGCGTCGGACACGCTCGAAACCTAGGTCGACTATTATATCGACAAATGACGTGAGTTATAGCCGGTTTTTAACAATTTATAATATTTTCCTTCACCGTTTTAGAGCGCGTGTGAGCACATAACTTGATATAAGTCATTAGTGCGGGCCGAGTCGAGATTCGAAATAGCTATGGTGCGTCGGATTGAAAGTCGCACAAGTTCCCGCTCGGCCACACATTTGGATGATACGTCGTTATTCATTAGTATAAACAAAAATACAAATATCTAAGTACATATAATGGGATCGTATAGATAATCTACATTCTAAACTTTTTTTTTGAAACCATAAATCAGAATCAAATTTGTTTTAATTATAGAAGCATTCTGATATGAGAGACCCTTATATTTGGTCCAAGTTTACCAAGTTCGGAAACCGGAGGCAAGCTGGTGACTCCGTTCTTCTTCAACTCTTCTCGCCTGGCATCAATGACTTTATTCGATTGGCCATGTAATATATCCAGTGCTTTGTCTTGCCGTTTCTTGTAGAGCAAGTTAAAACTGAATTGACTCCATATGAAGGGATTCCGCATTCGCGAACTTATAATTTCTGAAATGCTTGAAATAAGAAGTTTACATTGAGATACCTCCTTGTTTATATTATGTAACGTAACCTAACATTTTATATACATATTATGTACAAGGAGCAAGCATTTTCTACCGGTTAACTCGGAAAAATGGTAGCGATGTAGTAAAGAGAGATAAAAGTTAAAAAACGACGGATGCGGAGTTTTTATATATAGTTGTATAAATATGTTCACAATCTATATAATTTATTACTTACACAAAAAAACCTTATGAAATCAAATCAAATATAAATGAAAAAAATGAGGTAGGTAAGTAGACATGAAGTGTTATTGCCCCAAAAGTGCATGCAAATACTCTTTTGGTATGTAAAAAGATAATTTGCAAGATTAGTTTAAGTACATTTGGAACTACTTTGCCGCTGCCTTTTTCATAATTAGGTACCTACATAAAAACTAACAAAGAAGCAATGTGATAGGATAATTCAAAATAATAATAAATTATACATACTCTTCAATAGCTTTTACATAATTAGAGTTACTGCCTTCTTGTGCATTTATTGCCACACCCATAATGGACTCTGAAAGATTAATTAATATTTATAAGCACATTTAATAATTAGTGCTATAGTATTTTACATACGAGATACTTGCTCATAAATCGATTAAGTACATATATTAAAAAACATTTTTCATCCTCTAGGATTTCTATCCTAACCTAATAGGTACCAATTATCACGCCAAGTCCACGTGTGGTAGGTAGAAGAGGTGGAAATTCCATCATTCTATTATTGCATAAGTAGGTATTTCTTTCGCGTCATCAACATTCATCGATCATTTCACAAATTTTCAACATTTAGGCGCTTTACGTGTATGTACCCACTTCTTACTTTATAACATCTTATTACACGGTTTACTTTGGTCCTCACAAGTAATAAGTCTTGGTCTAGGCACAGAATAAGTAATAATACAAGTCTATGCTCCTGTTTTCAGAAACCTATTTCCACACACTGTATTTCACACACACTATCTTATATCACTATATTATAGTTGTCGTATTTTTTCGTATATTTTTCGTATGTTTTCGCCATTCATTCCCTCGGCTGCAGCACGCTCAAACTAACGAAGCATGCCAATACTTATGATCTTTGTTATGATCATTGTTTCTTTTGTCTTCGCTGTCATATTTTTTTTAATTCCACTCATTGTATAGGAGTTGATACTCATTCCATTTTTAATAATTCTATTCTATGAATCTTGAAAGTATAAGAAAACCCAATATACTTTAAAATTTTAGGTTTGATTTTATAAATGTTTGGATTGTACTTTAATACATTTTGGTAATTAAATTAAATTCTGCGTATAATTGTTTTCTTACCTGTTACATTGTCAAGGGCTAGTAACGCAATGATAGGAAATATATCGAAAGGTTGCCCATTAGCTGACTTCGACAATTTCTGTACCAATATTTTTTCGTTTTTACAAAAAACTGGTAAAAAGTTTTGCAGGATATTAAAGTGAAAAGCCGGTGTTAAAAATTTTCTGTGCTTTCGCCATCTTCTGCCTGTGGAAAAAAGTTGGCACTAATTATATCTCCAAAAATAATTTAAAAATTGCTTTTAAAAAAGTGATTTATTTTAGAGTAATTTATTTTAACCTTCATAAGTTCTCCGTTAGAGCCTATATGAATAAAGCATTTTGAATTTAGAAATACTTTTGAATTTTCCCCCATATTTCCACCCTTAGCAATTTTCTTTCTTAAAATTGACTAAGGGACCACCTATGACAATTATCAATTGAAATTTCAAAGCCCGTCGTAAAGTTGGCCTGAGTTATTTTTATTTCCTTCTTAATATAACTTCTTTTCTAATTTCTTTATAGGGGTTTCCAGTACCTACAACTATACGGCGGATGGAGTTTTTGGAATCATTTTCTAGTACGCAATACATAGATGACTTAATACTTTATAGTTTTATTTTCATTATAGGTTAAATAAAGGCTGATGATATAATAATTACAGGTTTAAACATAAATAAAAACTACTTAGCAATATTAATTTATTTGTATGCTAGATATATTTCTGCTCATATATTCGTATAGAAAGGTAAAAGTATCAAGACGTTGTAGTCCAATCACCAATCACCCTGTGCTTCGTACTACAAATTTTATTTTCCCCATTTGCCTTCACGTTCTGGTAGGCCTATAAGAAAACATAATATATCACTATTCAAAAATATTTGCTTTACCTGAAGCTGTAAGAAGCCCGTCACCTAACCAGGGTTTAATATAGTCATAAGAACGTCCTTTGGTTATAAATTCCGAGCTGGAACATAACGGCTGTAAAAAAGGAGAGTTATGTAACTATGAAAGTACATATTTGTTGGTTTGTCCTTCTTTCACGCAGTAACGGAGCAATGGATCGACGTGATTTTCGACATAGATATAGTTTATGGGCCGGAGATTAACATAGGCTACTTTTTATCCCGGAAAAATGCACGGTTCCCGTGGGAAAGCGGGTGAAAACCGTAGGCAGAAGCTAGTATATTTATATTTAATCACAATCGTGCTACACCTTCGACCGCACAGCTCTTTCAATCAATTAAATAGGTAGTCATTTCATTCTAATTATTCGCTTATGCCAGGTACCTAACCGCTGTTTACATACCTCGATGTATTTTGGGTGAGCCAAAACGATGTATCTGTCAGTAATCAAATAAACCTGGGCAGCATTTCCGTAATTTAAATTAAGGTTTATAAGTGTTTTGATGAAATCTGAAATAAAACAAACGTAACTTTTAGAAGTCTTTTATACCACATATTATAGGTAATAGGTAGTTATAATATTTGCGATATTAGATATATCTTACTAGATATTTAAATTACACAGATTACATTGTTTTGTTAGTGGGAGGACTAACTCTTCTGCGAGTGTCCGTCTGGGTTGTTACCACCGCTTTGCTCGTGAAGTCTGCCGCCAAGCAGTAGTGTGCAAGCATTACTGTGTTCCGGTTTGATGAGCAGAGTATCCAGTGAAATTACTGGGCTTATGAGACTTAATACCTAGTACCTCTCAGGGTAACGAGTGATCTGCAGTGCCGCGCAGGCCTTTGTGTTTCAAAGTTCTGGGTTTCACTGCAATTGTTATGGGCCGGCGTTATGCTTACCATCAGGCAAACGACCAGCTCGCCTCGTTAACAAAAAACATAAAAAAAAAAACGAAATTCAGTCAGTGTGCATCACTCCTATAATATAAGTAGAAATTCATTTATTTAATACCTAGTTATAGGTTGGAAGGTTCTATCAGTGTCAGCAAACTTTCTATCGTACCCCAGTCGCATCGTACCAAAAGCCCTACGCTTACCAGCCTACCAACGCATCTTTACTTAAAATTAAGGGAAGGTATACCTATACGTTGAAACCAAGTAAAGACCAAGTGGTGGGTTTAAGATTGGTACATAATAATTATGAAGACGTCTTGAAAAAGCATATGATAGAGCCGTCCACATGGAAAACGCTAGCTCCAAAAGCGCGTACGTACTTAGATACGAGTCGATCAGCGGCGCGAGTACGGAAGTCGGCTCGATAAATTTGTCGAACCGAAAAACTCGACAAAATTATCGAATTTTGCGAGTACCGAAGTCTGATCGTAAAGTATTGTAGTAGCTCTATATTCTCTTTGGATTCGACCTAGCGTTTCGATAACTTTTGTCGATTGTTTCGAGGCTCGATAAATCCCACGTTATCGATTTGAACTGTCATTTTTATCGAATTTTGTCGAATATTATCGACCCGAAAAGATCCGTACTTGCGCGCGCCGCAGTTCAGCAAAATGTATTATGTCAAAATAGACCACCTAAAAACAAATCACCTACAGCTAACATCGTACAAACTACAGAAACGATGTCCTCATACCATTCACCATACCTATACCTGTTATGTTGTACCGGTACTCGTAAATGAGTGATTATGTCACAGAGATTATGGGTTCCGACTTCCGACTGAAAAACAGTTATTAACTTGCACGAGTCGGAAAGCCCATTATCATTAGAGCATCATGCAACATTACGATTTTGTTACGAACTTGCTGTTTTTTGTATTTTATTAAAAATATTAATTAAGTATATAAAAACTATGATGTTGTGTGACGTCCTGATATAAATATGTTTTCGTCGTTATTTTTTATGTATCTAAATAATCTGTTGAAATTGGTTACATTAGCCACGTGAGCCCACATCAAACAATGTATATATGGTCGTAGTTTGTAAAAGAATTAATGGTCGTAGTAAACAATCTTAAACTTAAGGATATGATACTACGTCGTTACAAAGTTAAAGAACCAATCTGTAGTTTTTAATTTTTTGTATGAAGTTCGCATACCTGGTTAAAATATTTACTTCAAAGTCGTCTTGTACTTTGATGCAGTTATGTGTCAGTTAGAGTAGTTGTGCTTCTAATTACTATAATACTTAAGTATATATAGTAGTTTTTATAGTATAGGTAGATAATAATGCCTCCTGTAGGGCTAAGATGCGCACTTTTTGCGTTGTCGAGATATAAGAGATATATTATCTCTTTATATTATATATATCTATTGGTCCTAACATGTAGCGCGAAGAACTCTTCTTCTCTCTTCTCTCTCTATGTCAAATGAAAAGATATTATACCTATTTTATTTTAAATTTAGAACACTTCTGCGCGTGAAGTTACTCGTGAAGACATCTCAAAGTGCGCATCTTAGCCATACTGGCCATCATTATAGAAATATAGATACGTAATTATACTTATATACAGGGTGAAATATGGAAAAATAAAAAAAAACTGCTATAAATAGGTACCTACTGCTAATTGCTATACAGAGTGCTTTGTGGATATTTATAAAACGGATAAATCTGCAAAGCAAATAATTGTAGGTACGTACCTACTTAGCAGTTTTATAAATAATAAATAAAAAATGCAACCTACAAGCAAAAAATTAAAAAGTTGAACTTACGTCTTGCATCTCCTAGAAACATCAGTGCATTTCCTACAATAGGTAAAGGAAATGGTGTCGCAACATTTGTCCTCTTAGAATCAATCAATAAATATGCCCAAGAAACAAAGGCTATAACTAAAAAGCCAACCAATAATATTAATACAATCATTTTGCACTACACTTTGGTTACAGGCTGTTTTTTAAATAATTTTTTTTTCGTTTTTTTTTTTTCAATTTACGGCGGTGCCTTTGATAACACTCAGTCGGAATGAACTGAACCGGGCAAATGATTTACCGGAAATAATCCACTTTATTTATATTTTTTCTTGATATATCTGCTTTTGCGCGAACAGGTTGATTCGAAAAGGTGATCGTGGTTATACTGGTTATTAAATGCGCTGTCGATCAAATCAATGTCTTATGAAGGTTAAAACTTATTTCCGATTGTCACATTCCGTTAGTTTTTTTTTGTCAAGTTTACCTACTTATGACAAAGATTCATGGAAGCAAACAGGAGCCTCCTGGCGACTACTAAACTTTAAATTATTAGTTGTTAGCATTAGAATCATTGTAGATACTATTTTTTTTTAAAAGAATGCCGTGACGAGTTTCTTGCCCTTCTTCTTGCTCGGCCTATATCAATTTGGAACGGGCACGGTGGGTTTTTGGAAGGTTCGTTGACTTTGAGCTCGGATCGGGTCTGTTGGTGTCTTTGTCATTTCTTATGTTCTGATAAAGACAGCATTAGTTTTAGTCTGTGATTCGGGTAGACGAATGTTGCAGAGGCCCGCTGCTAGAGTCATTTATTTTAACTTTCATAAGTGCTCCTTGGGGTCCTATTTGAATAAAGCATTTCGAATTTGAATTTGAATTTGGATGTACCTTTTGTATATAATTAAAACAAAATAGACGGCAGACGGCTCTGCAGCTAAGTTGGTAGCACCTAAGTAACCTTCCTCTGTTAACAAACTTTGTATTGGGTCTTGAGGGTTGAGTTTCTGCGTGTGTTCATGCCACCTGGGACACAGGGAGTCTGGTCACAGCAATTAGATTTTTTTCTGGTCTTATTACGCGTTAGATATCTCAGATGATTATTGGAAAACACCTTATTTAAAAAATGACCATGCGGTGATGAACCACTGCGAACTTTACCATTAACAGAGGTACGTAAACCGAATGTCCCATACAAACGAACTTCCCTGTTCATTTGAAAATTACAGGTCAGATTTAAATGAAATTTTGCATGTATAAGCGGATAAGCAGTATCTAGGGGCAAAACGCTTTCGTTTTGGTTCAAACACAACTAAAATCAAATTAGAGCGAAGTGAATTTTCAATATTTCCACCACTAAAACGACTCGTTTTGAACTGATTATTTTCATATAATAAACTCGTTTAATCAAAAAACTGTTGCACCTTACCCCTCGGTAATATAGTCAACTTTGAAAATAATACATAATAATTGAAATAGATTATGTACATTCAAAATGAAAAAGGAACTTCGAAAAGTTATCAAAAAAATGTAAAATATTGTCGACATTTTGCAACCGCTTCGTCACACGCGGGGTGAGGTAACGGGGAGACGCAGTGAGGCTACGGAAACTCCCGAGTCCCGACAATTGCCGATCTAGCCCTGACAGTCTTCGAACCGTCGACGGACTATTCTCTGTCTACGCTTCGAACACAATAATTCACAACTCAAATTGTACGCGGCATGTTCGTTTATTCTTTCGAATTTCGTAGAGTGTATCTATTGATGAAGTTATCAACTCGTATTCTGTAACTGAGACACAGATTAGGTAATATTTATAACGTTATAGAGACGTATTTGACAGTTGATTTGGTAGGTATTTAGGAACCTATTGATTCGTATCAGTAAGTTACATTTTCAACCTTTAGGTACTTTCTCGGACTTCGGAGGTATGAAAAATGGATGATTCAACGCGAAAGTATCTATGACTAGTTGGAGAGTAGAAACCTACCTACGGTCTTACCACAAAAAATATTGTTATTACATTAAACCTGTGATAAACAGTGTTTAACTCCTAAACATGCCTTAGTCACGTGTTTAAATATGAGCAACCACAAATCCTGATTTATGTAGTATCTAACCGTTGTCTAACTTAATTCTGTTGTGATATTTCTAATCATTTTAGATGTTTATCTTTAGACACTGTCTAAAAATATCGTGATGATTAAATTCCATTCTAAGGAGTATTCTTTCATAAAATTTATTAAACCACCCATGATATAAACCCTAATATAAAAACAGACGAATTGTGAACCTCCTCCTTTTTTAATTCGGTTAAAACAGAACACAAATAATAATATGAGGCAAGCGATAACTGCTCACGAGAGACTGTGCGCTACGGTTCGTTTCCACTGCGATGTTATGGAAAAAATAAATTATTTTATTTTGAACCAACTTCAAAACAAAAGAGGATCTCAATTCGGTTGTATTTTTTAATGTATATTCCGCTATTTATAAACTGATTTGTAAAATTCATTTTTTTTGTCTGAAAGGATACACTTTCAGATTTATTCCATAGACTAGCTGCTGCCCCGCGGTTTCACCCTCGTGGAGATTTTGGATTTCATGGTTTTTATTTTTTTGCGCGGAACCCTAATTCTTTTTCTAAAATTAAAGTAGCCTATGTTACTACTTGTAACATCAGCTATCTGCCTGTGAAAGTCCCGTCAAAATCGGTCCAGCCGTTTCGGAGATTACCCGGAACAAACAGGCAGACAGAAAGACAGACAGACAAAAATTTAAAGAATGGTTGATTTGATATAGGTACCCTATATGCTTTCATATGCATTTAGTGAAAAACCAGTTATTTTGATATTACAAACAGTGTGCTCGTGTATGGGTACGCTATAATATACGATTGATAAGTGTATAATTGTGAGACATTACAGGGAGCAGTAACAAATGTGAATCCTGACCCAGATAAATAGCTATTTTTGCATAGCTATTTTATGTGATAAACTAGATAATCAAAGGCTGTACAATATCAACTAGCTTCTGCCCGCGGTTTCACCCGCGTTCCCACAGGCACCGTTCATTTTCCGGGATTAAAAGTAGCCTATATTACTCTCCGGTCCATAAACTATTTCTATGCCAAAAATCACGTAAATCCGTTGCACTTTTACTATGTGAAAGAAGGACAAACCAAGAAATCAACAAACACTTTCGCATTTATAATACTAGCTTCTGCTCGCGGATTTCACCCGCGTTCCCACTGCAACCGTGCATTATCCGGGATAAAAATTAGCCTAAGTTACTCTCCGGTCCATAAACTATATATATGCCAAAAATCGTCCAAAAATCAATACGTTGCTTCGTTGCTGAAGGACAAACCAAAAAACAGACAAACACACTTTCGTATTTATAAGGAAGTAGGATTGGTTGGATTAGAATGAATTTAGCTTCAATATTTTTAATGCGTTATATACTAGTATTTTCCCCGCGGCTTTACTCATGTGAAATCAGGATAAAAGTTACTACATCTATTCTACTCGTATTTAGATAACAAAATTTCATTATTCCGTTTATTATGCTGAGCGTACCAAACATAACGCAAGCACAGCACGGGTGCTGCAGCTGACTAGTCCGCGCTATCATAATGCAGACCGTTGACACTTATGCAAGTATGCGTTTTGGTATCAAAATAACCATGCTTTTGCATCCAGCGCAGATTACGAGATAATACACGAGCAAGCGCGACTGGATGTAAAACCATCAAAAAACCACTAAATAGACAAGAACTTCAATATTCAAAATTCAAAAGTCTTTATTCAAATAGGCCCCAAAGGAGCACTTATGAAAGTTAAAATGACTCTAACAGCGAACGTCTAACAAGAACGTCTGTCTCGAAGCTCTGCCTGGGATGAAAGCAACGACTGCTCCGCTTTACGCTACATACATATCATGCGCACTACCGCTTATTTACCGCGGCGTCTGCACTGAGCAAGCAGTGGTTGTGAAACCATTTTTTTTTAATAGAGGTCGTAGAAGCTTAGGTGCATAGGTAGAAGCGGGTACCGTGCTCGGAATAGATCATTCCATCAAGCCCCAACCACAACCACAATAGACGATACGATATGCGTCAAACGGGGATCGTGGTTTTTTCATGGTGTTCTCGTGATCCGCGATTGATGCTTATCTATCAATCATGAATTAGGTGTAAGGGCTGCCTTAGGCCACCGCCGCGTCTTCATTTCACATTATCCCCTAAAGTATAATTATGCAAGAATAGCTTATTTGAAGTGATTAATTTAACTTTATTAAATAAGACTGATGATAAAATAGTTTATTTTTTTATATTACACAAATATTGTGTTGTTTATATGTACATTGTACATAAAAACATTGTAAGTCGATAAAAATTCTAAAACTGCAAAAACTTGCGGTTTGGATCCTCGCAGCTGAATGCGAAGCGATATGCTTTTGCTCCGCGTGAGTGATTACGTAGGTACTGCTAACGTGCGACCCGGCCGCACGGCAACACGCTGAATTCGTCCCGACAGTACGAGCCCGCGCGCCGCGTACTTGTAGCTTTATACCTAAACTGCGGAGTGCATCTGGAATGGTAGCCAGGTGGAATTTCTTTCACAAACAAACAAATTTTATCTCTTTATCCTAGTAATCCTACTATATATCCTAGTAATATTATAAATGCGAAAGTGTGTTTGTTGGTTTGTCCTTCTTTCACGCAGTAACAGAACAACGGATCGACGTGATTTTCGGTATAGATATAGTTTACGGACAGGAGAGTAACATAGGCTACTTTTTATCCCGAAAAATTGCACGGTTCCTGTGGGAACGCGGGTGAAAACCGCGGGCAGAAGCTAGTATTGATATAGATGTGATAAGTGTCAAGTCAGTCAGGTGAAGAAAACAACAAATATTCACGATCAAAAAAGTCAACGTTATTTCTGTAAAAAGGTTTTATTTTATTTTCTTTATAGCGTAATAATAATTGACAAGTTGGACTTTATCTTTCAGTTTCCCTCATCGGAAAAGTTTTGAATGATCTTACAGCCAATTTGTTAATCTAACACGTCCATAATGAAGGTCAAAATCGGTCAGAAGCAATCCGAAGCCTATCCTATAATTCCTATACTTCGATAATTGATATACCTATGAAAAAATCGAATAGGTGGGTCATGATTCAACTTTGTCGAATGTTGCATGAATTATAGGTATAGTACCATCAACTTATATTCTTGTCGATTGCTGAACGAAGGCAAATTATTCAAGATCACGCCACTGAGCTGGGGCTTCAGCTTTCGAGTCCTGTTTCCAGCAACTGTAGTTCCCAGGTCACGGACATGAACATGATTTTTTCAAAAATCCATATACTTACTAATTTAAAAATTTTATTAAAAGCAATGTGTCATTGTATCTCCATGGTGGACAACGGATAGGTAGAATCCAATAAGTAGAGTATTAATATACCTACAATATATGACTAACCATTATTTCAGTAGGTAACCATTATTTCAAATTATAATAATGTCGTCATCGTCATAGGCGTAGGTTATTTATTACTCTATGGCCTGTCTGTCAAATTAGCATCTGCGCTTCACCAACTTCTTGATCTTTGACTAGACGTGCTGTCTTGCTCTTTTCCGCGCCCCGTCTTGCTCGTGGTGAAACAGGAACAATATTTACCGCTCGGCGCTAGGCCCATCACGGAGTTGGGCGAGTTATACTTCGGGTTCTTAAGGATGTATTTTTGAAACTGGCTGCAGTAAGAGTACCTAACGTTATAAGGAAATTTGAATAAATATGTTCTTTTATAATTTTTACCCGGTCAGGATAAAAATTTTGAGAATATTTGATTCCCGCCACCTCACGGACAATCCACCTTAACCGTTGCAGACACAGGAAAACATTCGGGGGCTGTAACTTAACTTAACTTTTAGAGAAATTGTAATACTTAATCCTCCATTTGTACCACTACAATAAATTTAGGGATTATAGATAGATAGATAAACTCTTTATTGAAACACCACAACACAAGGAACATTTAAAACTAAAATCATAACAAACTAAGTGTCACAATGGGCGGTCTTATCGCTCATAACGATCTCTTCCAGACAACCCAATTTTTATAAGTATTCTTTAAATGTTTCTTTTACCTACATCATAGTGTGCCAATAAATCGTTTATCTGTTTATAATCCACAACACAGTCTTTATTGATTTTATTTATTGATACAATGTTTATTAGGTATGTTTGTCTATTCTTCTGTAGTTTTGTACAATTTTAATTTAATTTCGAATGCAGACTCTGGAGAATATAGACAAGCGAAGGTCGAAAAAACATAATAATTATGTAGGTACCTAATCTATTCGATTGTAAGTAATGTATCTAATTAAAATATAATTAACATAATTTATTATTGTGTTGATACGTACAGTCACATGTTAGCTGACAAATAGTATGCAATGAAATTAAATACTTATTACAGATTGAAAGGTGGATATAACGTCCATTATAATATAATATTTAATTTTACATTATAAAATATTATGATTGTATAAATGTTAGAAAAGATTTTTTATACGCGTTAGGTTATATCCGTTGATCTTTAGGTACATATGTATGTATATAGGTACTTATAGATAGTACCGAAAATGCCCCCCAATACGGTCGTCTTCTGCAAAGTGTTTTTTCCTTTTTAAACTTAATAAATTAATTTAATTTATTAAAAAATTAATTAATATTTATTTTACTAACACTATGGATCTATGACATCTATACTCTATACAAATAAATAAAATTGAAGTGTTTGTTTGTAATATTAAAATAACAGCTTTTTACCCAATACATAGTAAGTATATATACGGTACCTATAATAGAACAACCATTTTTAAAAATTTTGTCTGTTGTTTGTTCCGGGTAATCTCCGAAACGGCTGGGCTGATTTTGACGGGACTTTCACTGGCAGATAGCTGATGTTAAAAGGAGTAACTTAGGCTACTTTTATTTTAGAAAATGATGTACCTAGGGTTCCACGGAAAAAACAACTATGAAATCCAATATCTCCGCGCGGGTGAAACCGCGGGCAGCAGCTGGTCTGAAATAAAAACAAAAATTGAACTTATAAATTGTAATATATGTGTTATTCTCTATATTACTGTAAAGTTTCACCAAAATCTGTTCAGTAGTTTTTCCGTGAAAGAGTAGGTACCTACCTAACAAACATCTATCCATCCATACATTCAACCTCACAAAAATTTTCGCGTTTCGCTTTTGTAATATTACTAGGAAGGATAGTATTAATTAATACAATTAACTTTTTCTTCTGTAAATCTAAAAAGAAACTCCATTACCTACCTATGTTTTGTTTGACGATAAATATTTCTATTTAACGGTTTATTTTGTAGGTACTGAGTTATGCCCGAGTGGTATAATATATATATTATATATGTCTTTATAAATTGTAGTCCATGTGTTATTCTGATGTGTAAGCTTTGTTGCCGTAAAGTTTCATCAAAATTCGTTCTGTAGTTTTTGCGTGAAAGAGTATCGAACGATACATTCATCAATCCTCACAAAGTTTCGCGTGTTTAGGTAATGTTAGTAGGAATAGGATAGGATTAAAATTTGATAAAAAAGTAAAGTAAGATACAGTTTGCCGTTTTATTTTATTAAACACAATAAAATATGACTATGCGTACATAAATCTACACCTTATGTATCATATAACGCAAGATAAGTAAATAAAAGCAACTAACTTAGTAAATTAGTAGGTACTTTAGTGAAAATGTGGGTGCTGATTGTAATTCTTGACACATACCGAGTGAAGCCGGGTTTTCATAGTGTGTAAGATAATCCCGGCCGTGGCTTGGAGTAGGTACTATTATCTATTCTGTGGTCGTGGTTACGTATTATCACAAACCAGTAAACCTAGGTCAAACAACCAACATTCCGCTGTAATAGCAATTAGTAAGTCGCGCGCTGTGCCCAAAAACAAAACGAACTTCCCGCGCGCGCCTTACACTCACACGCGTAATGTTGCTATCTCCGACGTTATTTACTGTTTTAGGGGTAACCTAAGGGTAACATAAGGTTTGAAAAAAAATACAGGCCTTTGTATTTCAAAGTTCTAAGTGGCACTGCAGTTGTTATGGACTGGCGTTATGCTTATCATCAGGCAAACGACCAGCTCGTCTAGTCACGTGCAGGCTCACCCTGACCGGCTGGAATGGACAATCGTCTGCCCTCAACATTTATACCACCTTTGAGATAGGTATGTATATCTAGCCTTACTCAGAAAATATTATCAAATAAAAATAAATCTAAATCGGATGAGAACTGATGGAGAAGTCAAGTAACATCTCCACCAAAAAGAAATAGAAATACAAATGAATTGAGAATCTTCTCCTTCCTTGAGTATGATAGAGTGAAGGTAATTAACGTTTTGTGTTACGGTGTGACCTTGGTTGTGTATCAATTTCAATTCACGTGTCACTTTCAAGAGTCAAGCAAAGAGTAAAAAAAATGATTCAAATCAACCAAAAATCAAAACTCAACTTATCCAAGTGCTTAAGTGCCGGTCGAATTTCCCGTCACGCCAGTCTTAATGACATCATCCGCCGGGCTTTTACCAGCGCCAAGGTAGGAGCCATTCTCGAACCGAATGGTCTTATGCGTGACGATGGTAAAAGGCCTGACGGAATGACGCTCGTTCCTTGGAAATTGGGGCGGCCCCTAGTGTGGGACGCTACTTGTGTCGACACTTTGGCACCATCTCATATTTCCGAGACACAAATTAGGGCTGGCGCCGCGGCTTCTTCGGCTGAGCGACTCAAGCGGCGCAAATATGCTAACCTCGGGAGCGGTTACATATTTGAGCCGTTTGGTGTTGAAACATTGGGTCCGTGGGGGCCGGGAGCTCATAATATTTTCAAATTTTTTTTAAACGTTTGATTGATGCGACGCGTAACCAAAATGCTGGTAACTATTTGGCTCAACGGATCAGCATTGCGGTTCAACGTGGCAATGCCGCCAGCATGCTGGGTACGCTTCCTACTGGTAGTGGGCTAGAACATTTGGATTATCTATAGTCCTACTAGGGCTTGTAGATTATCCAACTGTTTTTGTAGCTAGCTAGGTTAGATGTAGTGTTTATTTATGTATTAGCTAATTAATAAAGGCATTTAGCCAATATAAAAAAAAAAAAACTTATCCAAAATAACCACGTGTTTTTTCATATTCTATCCAAAACTCCATAGCAGCATTCAGTAAACCACCGCTTTACTGAAGCGTCACTTCGACTCGACCACGCCTAGACTAAACTTTAACGTGACTTTGACGACTTTCATGCACCAAAACTAGAGATTTATTATAACTTGACACTGGCTAAATACGCAAATCACGTGGAGCCAAAAAACAAAAGAGCGAATAGCAATAGTATTTGACTTGACAGTTGACACTCTTGAGTCTTAACAGTATTTGACATTTGTTTTATTTTGTACAAAGAGAATATAGGTGAATCACCCAAACGTCAGCACTGCACCAAATAACAGCACCTTGGCGAAAAAGTGCAAACCATATATTACTGTGTATGGTTCTTACATTGCCAATTGGAAAATAATACGGCAGAATTCATCTTTTTCACAATAGCAAAGTTTTTAATACGAAAAGGCTAAAAATGGCGCCAACAAAGTGATTCAAAGAAGTCGTTCTGCAGTTATTGTAATTTTGCGGCCATTTTGAGTGAACGACGGTAAGATCTTACCTGCTTAAAATTAACATTATATTTGTAGTGATTAGATGATTTTAATGAAATTGTATTTATTAAGTGTTTTATAAGTATGAAGACCCTTTTTAGAATAAAACATTTAAAGCTTTCCGTTAACTAATTGCTAGAAAGAGGATGCCAACAATTGGGTACAATTTTTTTAGATTTTCTAATTTATCAGCACCCATATTGATATGTGGGTTTAAGAGGCTACAGCTCGCCATACTTCCCATATAAATGCTCGTACGCGATTATAGTGTCCTAAAAAATGTTTCTTTAGAAGTTTTGAGCAAATAGGTATCATGTACTCTATATCTAGGATTCCGTGGGAGCGAAAATTTAAAATTTTGAGATTCCAACTCAGCACAAGCCTTCAAAAATCAGCTTTTTTGGACAAATGCTACCTTGACTTTAGCCGTTCACAGTGTTCTCATAAATGTAAAATTCAACAAAACACTTCCATATAATCCTTGGACATGTAATGGAGATTCTAAATAACAAATATTTACTTCACAAACTTGTAAGGCATTTTCAAAAACACGTATTTCCTGGAAAACGTTTTAGGAAATTACCTCGCACTAATTGTCTTTGGAAATTTTCTTTGGAAATTTATTTCAAAATTTTCAGAATGCGAACCGAAGCCTCTGGCGTTGTCTCTCCTTTTTCCGTAATGCCTGTTTTTCTTCAATGAACAAAAAGCCTTTAGGCCAATTTTAACATGTAGCAATTAATTACTTATTAATTATTTTTAATTATTAATTAAATGTAGGTATTAAAATTAAGGCACCGCTTCATGACCCGCCTAATGCAAAAATCCTAGAACGCAAAAATGGCCTTAAGGCGCACTAATGTGCGTGGTACTTTCCTAAAACGTGTTCCAGGAAATACGTGTTTTTGAAAATGCCTTACAAGTTTGTAAAAAAAATGTTTGTTATTTAGAATCTCCATTACATGTCCAAAGATTATATGGAAGTGTTTTGTTGAATTTTACATTCATGAGAACACTGTGAACGGCCAAAATCAAGGTAAAATTGGTCCAAAAAGGCTGATTTTTGAAGGCTTGTACTGAGTTGGAATCTCAAAAATTTACATTTTTGCTCCCATGGAATCCTAGATATAGAGCACATGATACCTATTTGCTCAAAACATCTAAAGAAAAATTTATTAGGACACTATAATCGTGTACGAGCGTTTGTATGGAAAGTATGGCGAGCTGTAGCCTCTTAATGTAGGACGGATGACCTTGTCAAAACCGCGGGGAACCGTTGTATGCAAGAGGCGAGTAGCCGATCCAAGCGGCGTTCTATTCGGGAGGCCTGTGTTCAGCAGTGGACGTCTTCCGGCTGATGATGATGACGATTCATCATGATGATGATGAACTGGATTCACCTGAACCCGATTTCTAACTTGAGCTCTCTTTTGGCGCAATAATTAGATTACAAAAACAACAAAAGAAGAAAAAAGTGACAAAGATTAGTAAGACAAAAGTAAATTACTGAAAAAAACTGAAATAAAAAGAGTTTTAACTGTAACTTGTTACGGATATATTTTCTTGGAATACCTAGGTCTAATTCTAAATGGCTTAGATTTTAATAAACGCCTTACAACTCTATTTGTATAAGAATTTTATTTGCTCCAATCTTGGTGCTGATAATTGGGTAATTTCGTGCCAATAACTGGCAACAAGCGTGCCAATAAATGGAGATACGATCATTTTTCAATCTCTTTTAATATTCTCTCGTATTATTAACATTATCGTTTCAAAAGTTATACAAATATAAAGATTAATATACAAGATGTTTAATAATCGCAACAATTTAGCTGATATAAGTTGCTTTTAATTTAAAAAATCAATTTGAAATGAGACAACCTCTTAAAGTGCTGATAATTGGGTGTTTTACATCCCGGTTTTGTATATGACGTATTCTCCTGATTTCTCCTTATATACTCTTTGGTAGGACGAGAATTGTAATAAATATTTGTGAATTCGGCAAGATTGTGCTCATCTTTCCATAAAAAATTGCTTTAAACCAATATTTTATTTATAATATGTCGTTTAACTTCATACTTAATGTAACAAAAGCTAATTTTGCTTTAAAAGGTTAGTTTGCTTTTGAGTTTTGAGGTTAGGAATAATAAAGTTCAAAATACCTAAGCTTTATACTTTTTACTCCTAAATTCATGCACTTTCAATCCTTTTTGGGCATTCTTGGTGCTCCTTCGATGATGCACTATGTTAAAGGTTTTCATACTTTTCACTTGAAACAGTATTAAGACACCAATTTACACATTTTGATCACAACTGGTTTTATTATTAGAATAAATAGTCTAATTTTGTAACTTCAGAGTTCATCCGTAATGCAAGCAAAAAGACTGGTGGAAGTACCCAGAACACCAACTGCAAGGTGAAGCCAAAGCGGCGAGGATGGAAGGTACAGGACGGACATTCTGTGAAAGGCGGGCACATTCTGGCTACACAAAGAACTACTCGGTTCCACCCTGGTTTAAATGTAAGTTAAATATGCTGAAATAAAAGTAAAAACTTACAACAGTGTAATAAATTAATAATATAGGCACAGTTCACATCTAATATAATAATTTCAGATTGATTCAGATTTTAATGCATTTGTCATAGGTACTTGATTTTAAGTGACGGTTTGGATGCTTGCTCAGTGCTGCTGGACTGCAATATTAGGTGACAAATTTAGACTACTCAAGTAGCACACAGTTTAATAATTGAAATACCAAAATTAAGTATATTCACCTCATACTCAAACTACTAGTAACACATATATATATATAATTGGGTCAGGCCAATCAACACACTGGCCAAAATGATGGCTCCATATTTCCTAAATAAGTTCTCATTTGAATGTATCATACTGATATTGAAAAATTAATTATTGCATTTTCTCTGCAGGTTGGACTTGGTCGTAATGGAACTCTATTTGCAATGGATGCCGGCAAAGTAGTCGTCACATGTGAGAAGTTTGATCCAAACTGGGACCACACATGGGTGCAGCGCCATTATGCTGGACGCACGGACCAGACAATACTGAAGAAGTATTTCAATGTTATACCAGAACCTCAACATCAAAGGTTTCGACTCATAGATGAAGTTTGAAGATTAGTGTTTTGTAAAATTTATCATAATGTACCTAAATAGAAAATATGTATTAAATTGAGTTTAGTTGAGTTTAGGGATGTGTTTGATTTGTGTAGAATGATATGATGTTTTTAAACACACTTTTATTAGCTTCACTTTACCGTTTTTCCGAGTATGTTATAAGTTTCCCCCCAAAGTCAGTGTCCAAAACGTATAATTTTTTTAGTACAGTGGTTTTCAGATTCGGATTTGGTTTTCGGAAAAATCCGAAAACCTTTTTTACAAATTTTATGATATAGGTCAACGGGAAGTACCCTTTAGGTTTTGATTTCTTGTGTCTTGTATAATTCAAGACTTGATAGACAGATCAACAACAAAGTGATCCTATACATATTTGGATAAGCAAGATTCTTTTTTATTTATATGTACTACTATCTACTTTCAAAGGAAAACTACTCTAATTTTTAGTAAAAGTTAGAAATCGCATCAGTTAAGGTTAAATGTTTACCATACAAACTTTGCATGACCTTCTTACGTGTCCTGTTGTTATTTTGAACTCATAATGACTTAACATAGCCCTAATTTAAGCTTATATAGCCGCAAAATCAGTAATATTATGATTTAATAGCCTGGAAGTACATTTTTTTAGCCTAATATTTCGAAATATTTTACGATTGTAGTGGTACAATATTATATAGCACGCGCTCGTAGTGTGAGTTACATTTTCATGATGTGCGTGCAACGTGCGTTGTCAGATTGTGCGTGCAAGCGAGAATACATTACTTTGCGAGAGCAGAGCCGCGCTATATCGCAACGTGCGACGTTGCCGCTCCGTGTGACATAAAATCAAAACCACAAAAAACAACAATTCAAATAAGCGAGAGTTATACAACTCAGTGCTGCCAGACCTTGCGAGTGTAACATTTTGAGTAACTTATGACATTATTGCGTAACTCTCCTGCTATACTTATGAATGTTTTATTTAGGACCTTTTCATAGAGATTACCATTAATTTGTATTATAGACGCGTTTGCTTTAAAAAAATAGGGGGTTTCAAGTTTATCAACAAAGAACACGTTCAGGGTGATGATGGGGATAATAAGTAATTAATTATTATCAAAGAAAATTTCCTAGCAAGTTTTATCGGGAAACACAGCTATGAGCTCAAGTGACTTAAATAACAATAGAATTTTTTATTTTACTGTAACAATACTCAGTACGCGAACCTAATCAATCAAGACACTACTTTTGGCCGCAGTAGACTGGCCAAATTGAATGTAACGTACTGGCAACACAAAATACAAATTTTGTTGTTCTCAGTTCGCAGTTTTTAGGTTAGGTTAGTGTTTGTATTTTGCAGCATAATGTTTGTATTCATCATCCAGCTATTATAACAGCAAAATTAATAGACCTAATAGATCAAAACCGTGTTATAAAACTCATTCTGTCCTAAAAGTAAACCGAAAATAGGTTCGTGGTCAGCTCAAGCGTTTCCATGGCGACGAAGTTTCGTAAGTATTGAACATATGTAAACAAACATGGAACAAATCAAAGAGTATATAAGAGTAGAACAAATTTTTTGAATTCTGAGATACTAAGCAGGTACTTATTTCATTTTTACAGACGGGAAGACTCATGGCGAAAATCATCTTAGCTAAGCTCAGCTTAGATTTTTTTGTCAAACCCAGTTCAAGTTCTGAAGTGTTACCTTTGACAATAAAAAATGCTAGAAAATCAAGACGGATCCGTGTTGAGGTTGACTATAACACAAAATAGACCAGTAACACAGCAAACCATGCCTGAAAACGTCCAAGAAGTAATTGTCAACGAATATGGTGTTCGGTCAGCAAAATGAATCTAAAATGAACTAGTTTTGCTGAAAATTTTCAAAAGCAGTTCGTCTTTCTGGATTCTATATCAACGAGGGATATGGGTTTCTAGGAGCAAGCCCAGATGGCGTGATTACAAATGAAGAAGCGATTTTAGAATGAAAGTGCTTTCCTTCGTTGATGGTTGATCGAAGATATCGAAATCGCTGCCAAGGAAAATAAAATCCACTGGTATTCAAAGAGGGAAGATAAAAAAAAAATCACACTTTATTATTACCAGATACAGAGCCAGCTAAGAGTCTAAATGAAGAGATTTTATTTGGAGTGCTTTATCTCATCAGCCCAACCCACAAGAGTAGTACTTAGAAATTGAGAGAGATGAAGAGTTTATCCTGGCGGTGGTTGTCTCACTTATTCTAAAATCTATGTAATAAACTAAATAACAATAAACAACTTTTATAGTAGCAAAAATAGGCGACATGCTTCATCTCCAAAGTAGACACACGCAATAAATCTTTTTAAATGTTACCTAGTCTTTCATTTTACTTTTCAATCTAGCACAAAAACTAGGTAATTGTTATTATTACTAAGTGCAATAGATAACCAAAATGTCTAAAAAAATATTCTTCAGCACAAAATGAGACTATAGTATTCCAGATTCGAACTCTGGTTCTTCAAATCGCAAGTCTGCCGCTGTGACAACTGCGCTAAGTCGGCCAATTTTAGTATATGTACCGATAATACTGTTTTCCCATTTGCATGTGTGTGTGTCGTTCATTTACATATACAGGAGTGCGGTTTTGATTAACATTTTCTCAAAAGTGTAGTTATCAATGGGTTCAACTATGTTTGATATGTGCTAAGAACAAATTGATAATACGGCAAAATCACCTAAAATGAGTTTATTTCTCGCTACTTAGAGTAAAATAAATAAAAACATGTTTTTGGAGAAACAGCGCCATCTCGTGGGATAAGTTGCTTAGCGACACGAGATGTTTGCCCTTAATATTATGGGTTTCTATGGGTAATACTTATTACACAGAGACTTATAGAGATACAAGTTTTTAGTTCACTTTACTAGAACAAAGACTAGTGTTTAGTATACAGCATTTCAAAGAGAGGGCGCTGTTATAAAATTTGAAAACAAATAAGTAGTGTCCAACCGAAACGAGTTTTTCAGCTGAAACCGAACTTTCGGTCAGGCTCTCAGTTTCGGTTGAAACCGAAACCGAAACTTACATACACATTAAAATTTCTATTTCATACTGAAATCTAGTGTATTTTTTACACATTTATTTGCATATATACATACAGACAGCCGAAGTATGACTCGCCCAACTCCGTGATGGGCCTAGCACCGAGCGGTAAATATCGTTCCTGTTTCACCACGAGCAAGACGGGTTATAGCTATATGTCTATAGATGCTACATGATCCTATATTGCCTACTTTGTGAATTATGGATTTTCATTATAATTGTGAAATCTGTGGTCGATTCCATATATTTTTGAGATTTTTAGATGATCAACGGTGTTTATAAACTTAGTAAACCTACGTTACAAAATTGTATCCTTATAGTACTATAGGTAGGTCCATCAAGATCCTAACGAGATCCTAACGCATTTTCACTCCTAACTTTTAAGGTCGCCGGCCCCGGCCAAACCCAGCGGCACATGTGGATAGTGGTATGCCGTTAGAAGCGATAAAGTACCTAGTAATTCATTTCAGTGTAATAATTAGACACCTACTAATAATCGTGAAAACCTAAAAAAATCTAGAACAATGTAGGACCATTGTTATCTAGTATTTTTAAGTATTTTTTTTAAACTAACAAAAATGAAAATAAAGAAACAAAAAAGAAAGAAATTATTTATTCGCAGTATCAAGCATACTAACTACAAAATGTATTAATTATGTATTAGCTAGTTAATGAAGGCTTTTAGCCAGAAGTAAACAAAAAAAAACTACATAATTAATTACATAGTATTGAAAGTAAAAAATAAGTTAAAAACTGTTTTCAATTCAATGTTTTATGATATTTAAATTAAAACTAAGTTTTCTCTCTCATTAAATTTGTTCGATGGATCGTCCGTCGCCATAAGGCTTGTTTTTCATTCTAAAGGCACCATATTTTTTTACCAAGTAAGACACGTAAGAAAACATAAAGTACATACCTACACATACCTACTTACATCACTTAAAAACTCTATAAAACAACAAGGAGGTGCGAAGCAGTCGGCTAAGGACAAATTTTATTAGTCCAATAAATATCTCGGTGCGATAAATCATGAGTTATTGCCAACTGGAAGCGGGTGGAGACTTTAAAAGTAGAATATTTCCGGTTGCATCTCGTTTCCTTGCATGGTTTTTAAATAGGTATTCATCTTGTATTAGGTTTCGCACCGAAAATTTAAAACAGTTTAAATCATCCTTATAGTTTACAAGTTTTGAGTTAATGTAAGTAGGTTAACCTACCTTAAATTCAAATACCTCGTAATTAAAAAACTACCCTGGGTTCTCGGCCACCCTTACGTATTGTAAGTTCATCTAGCATCGCGTAGGTAATCAGCCCCAGATGCAGTAACGAGAACATGTCAAATAAAAACTACCTCTGAAAGGAGATTGCCGATTTTCCGGCGCTGAAATGACGTCCGGCCGGTCCGGATGTTGACCGGCACAGGTACCGGACAGTGTCGACAGTCGCCAGTGTATAAAAGAATAGCCCTACTGCCTTTCAATTGGGTTACTCAACTCTGATCAGATAAAATAGAATTTCTGAATGCAGATTTTATTCTCAGAATTTGTTGAGACAAGCGGGCAGTTAGCTCGGTGGTAAGTATCATATAACATTATCACCCTCTTACGCTCCCACTGCTTGGATACCGGCCTTCTCTCAGAGAGAGAGAGAGAGAGGTATGGACCATAAACCACCACGTGGGCCCAGTGCGGCTTGGTGGATGACACGAATGTCATCAAATTTTGTGGTTCTTGGACATGCCGGTTTTCTCACGATGTTTTCCTTTCACCGTTTTAGAGCAAGTGTGAATAATTCGCACATAACTTGATATAAGTCATTGGTGAAGGCCGAGTCGAGATTCGAACTATGGTGCGTCGGATTGATAGTCGCACAAGTTCCCGCTCGGCCACATTCGCTCTGGTTTATGACTCTCACTATCGTATAACACGCCTACCCATAACAATAATTGCAGTGCCACTTAGAAGCTCGTTACAAAAAACGTTAGGTACCTATTAAGTCTCACAAGCCCAGTAATTTCATTGACTACTTTACTCATCAAAACGGAACACATTAATGCTTGCACATTACAGCTTGGTCGTATTTATGATTAGATACTTGAAAGTAACATCTTGTTACATGTGCATTTATCCTAAACACAGGGTCACCTAGTTAGGAGTTAGAGCTCACCCATGTACTTAATCAAAGAGCAACCACGTACCTATGTGCTAGGTCATAGAACCTTAAGTAAGGGTCAAGTTATATTTCTTTGCAACCTACTGTCTACATGTACCTAACAAGTATAATTTAAACTACAAATTGCTATGCTTTGTTTATTTAAGAGGTACTCTTAGTTATTTAAGTACATGCAATGTTACTTTAGTCTTTTAGAGAGAAATAAATTATTATTATTATTCATTAGTTGTTCTGATTGCAACTACCCAATGATACGTAGAAAAAGTTAGTAGAAAAGGCTGCAAAGTGCGAGTGGGAGTGGGAGGCTGCAAAGTCGATTCCCGGCCGGGGCAGATTTTGTGTTTGGTTCTCGGGTCTTGGATATTCGTGGTGTGTATCTGGTGTATGGACATGCCACCTGCGGGCTGCGACACAGAGAATCCTACTGTTAGTGTACGAGTATTGAGCTTTAAAGAGTATAGTACCTCTACTTGGCACAAAGATAGGGTTGCTATTCAACGTGGCGAACATTCCAGTACCTATTTGGAAATGCCTACTGGTTGCGGTTTATTAATTAGAAATAGCTATGTTTCAGTATCTTATTATGAGTTTTTTATTGCGAAAGCTTAACTAATAATATTTACCTATAATACAATTGGTAGCTCAATTTCCATTACACCACAAATTCGCCAATGTAAATATCTAGCTCAGTTCTCCATAAGCTATACAAAACAAATGCGTTTCATAACGATACCATCAAGGGAAGCATTAGCCGAGAAATTCTCTTCGACGCCTCTCGCATTATGCGAGGTGATGATCGCAATGGGAGCACTCGGGGGACTACTACGGGCTTACGATCGGCTGCCTTGAAAGCGTTAGGAATTATTTAACTCGATGAAGGCTGTTAGAAAATGTTTTCAGGAAGAACGTTGAACAAACACATCTTGTAATCAGGAATAGAGTATGTGTGGAATAATTGAAAAATTATTTAATGGTATAAAGACATAGACATGGATTTATTAATAATTAGGTACCTACCTAATTATATTACACGTCACACAGGTAAAAAGTTACATGAAAACACGACTGCCCTAGACAGTGTCACTCGGGAATCGGAATGATTAAACTGACGTCTATTGAACGTTTAAAGTGATTAGAAAAGTCACAACAGAATGGACTTCGATAACGGTTAGACACTATTTAAATCAAGATTTGTTGTTGCTCATATTTAAACACGCGACTAAGGCTTGTTTAGCAGTTAAATGCTATTTAACACAGGTTTAGGGTGTGTTTAATATTTTGTGGTAAGTCCGTGGATTTTTACAAATTAGTAGAATAGGCAGTCATATCACTAAGCAGCGATCACTTCCAGGCAATGTAATGATTTCGATGGAAATCACTGACGTGTGGACGGTTGTATGTTTTGTGACTTATCTAAGATCATTTTTTAGTTGCCAGTTTAATTCGATTTTTACCAACGTGCGTAGTAGTTCCCACCCTCGCTGCAATTTTCAAAGGGTGCTTGAGATTTTCCGCCGGTAATTTTTCAGCAGTAAGGCAGTTGCAATGTACGCTCTATGCCTAGCACACCTGGCTTTTGATAGCTAAATTAAACTATTTTTGTTAAGTTGTCACGTGTGAATGGCGTTAAAGAATAGACTTTATTTCATATTGATCATTTTGTAAGTAGAGCCGTGTTAAGTAGAGTTAAAGTTAATCTACGATTATAGTAATGAATCTATGGTAGAGCTAAAGATTTGGATGTTGACTTTAGGGATGGAATTAATAAATAATTGAACGCTTAAAACCCATGAAACCGTTTGCCGTTTGCCAATGGGCATAACTCTCACTGCGCTGCTCTATCGCTCCAAAAAACCTATAAATATTATAATGAATTAGATTCTGTCCGCAATTTCACCCGCCGGGCGATTCCCACAGGTACAGTGCATTTTTCTGGGATAAAAAGTGCCTATGTTACTCTCAGATTTATAAGTTGTTTCTATGTAAAAAATGACGTCGATCCGTTGCGCCGTTGCTGCGTGAAAGAAGGACAAACCAACAAACGTAGGTACAAACGTACAAACACACTTTCACGTTTATTATAGTAACTGCGGAAAAGGGGGTGAATCTACTCCTGCAAGTCAACAACATTTGTTTTACGAGTTTTTGAAATTCGGAATTTTTCATTGAAAATACGACTTCAAAATTCTACTACAGAACTTCCGGGCAGCCCTAGATCAGCTGATTCACTTTACTATATTTAACTTTATTTAATGACGATATTGATTAGAAGAGACTTAGAAACAATTCCAGAAAATGCCACGCACTTCACATTTGAAGAAAATTTATTTTTTGTATGGATATTTGAATGACGTATTTCTAAGGCAGGTTCTCACAACTTGTCGACAACATAGTCCTATCACCCCCTTCCGGCATAACGTATCAATTCAAAATCATCCTGTATAACCATTGATATGGTTATACAGGATGTGGATACAATGTATCACAATGTTGGTTCCTTTTAGAAGAAAGAAATACTCTTTTTAAACACTATTGTGCAGAAACTTTAAAGCTAAAACAACCTAGCAAATTGGCGGTCTTAACGCTTAAAGCGACCTTTCTCACTGTAGAGAATACAATTTTAAATAGATTGACGGCTGCTATAAACTATTAATCATCTTCTTTTTTAAATTATTTATTTAGAAGCTCACATTGGACAGTAAAAATCTATCGCAAATAATGTCACAGATATTAAGCCCTACCGAAGTCCCCCACAAAACATTTCCCGCCCATACACAAACTTGCAAAGAAAGTTATGACACAAGTAAAATATTAGACAACAGCCTGCAATGTCCCAAAACGGGCCCTGCTACTTCTCCCTTTTTTAATCCACCTGAACCTGTTTTACGACCGTCAACTTTTGCGTATAAAAAGTTTCAACACCGTACCTTCTGTAGCAGTAAACATCAGCACTGTAACGAGCTTGGCCTTTTTTATGAACTTACTTATTGTTTTAATCTTTTAAGCTGTCGTTGGCCTTATTAACGTCATAACGTCGCTGTGGGGTTATGTTATGCGGAACTTCTAAAACGAGTCTAATTAATTTTTTTGGCAGGTTGTCAGACGTTATAATGAAGAGGTTGTTATATATTTTTCATCACTAGCGCTCGGTAAGTGGGTCATTAATGACTCAAAATGCGGGCGGAAAATATCACTTTGCCTCCCTAGGAAGGTAACTTAGCCAAACTAACTCATATAATATAGGTGTAAGCACGATTTTCGTATTTTTTACAAATATTAAAATTAAGGATTAGAAAAATTTGATATTTGATATTTTGACATAATCTCCAAATGATTTTCTAATTTTGATATCTTTCAAAAAATGAAATGTTGTCAATTATACTATATTGTCTTCTCTATCTGTCATATACGTAGAGTAGTACTTATATAATTAAGTCATATATTTGCGTACACCATGCACGGCTAGAGTCAAAGGTGTTTTCTATTCTTGTGTTGTGTTGTGCCGGATGAAAGAATTAGAATTGAATTGACACATATGGTAATGAGCTTCCATGATCAAAACTCAATGATTAATATACCTACTTACTAAAAATATCAATCTTGATATTTTATTTATATCGACAACAGTCTTTAAGATTTAAACAAGTTAGGTGGTGTTTATGACTATTAAAAGTGCTAAATATGGCCTTATCTCTACCACATAGGTATGTAAGTAAAGATTTTAATTTGGAATTGAGTTACATACAAATATAGTTTTACACCCATAAATCACCTTACCCTTGCAATCGACCAACTCGATACACGTATTAGAGGGTATCGATTCGAATCACACGAAAGGTGATTTACATCGGTGCCTCAGTAATTCGTTGCCTGACTGACGCCCTATATAAATCAACGCTGGACCCCCGCTAACCGGAAATTTATCTCGGCTCTGCGATAAAAAACTACGCCGGCAAGGGACTGAAACGTATGCACGGCTGCATTGCCCAGATTATTCGCCTTCCTTGATTAATGTGGAGATTACGCGTGATCTTTCCTTATATATATTTAGGTACCTATATACTGTAATAGCGAAAAGCTCATTTTTAACCATCTAGGTGGTTGGAAAGTTTTCGTTACTTAGATATTAGTTGTAACATCAATATCATAATGTAAGTAACATATAAAATATTTTTCTCGACTGTGTTTAACTATGTACTTCTATGATTTGTATTCTCAGTGTTTGTATATCTACACTATTGTACAGTAAACTTACAAATGTTACATTATAGGTTTGTATGCATGCCGTTGAGCGAGACGAGTGGAATCCCACAATACTTATAATAATAGAAAATAGTCAATCAAAATAATCACGCCTTTTAGTGCGTTCGGTTCGGGCGTTTTTGGCATTTGCAAAATTAGCGTTGACGTAAAGAGTTCGGTTTGAGAATTTCGTCTATAATGTCACTTTTACTCACTACCCAAGGCCAAAACGAACGCAAAATAACCAACTGTGGTGTGTTTGTGTCAAATGTCAAAAAACAAAATATTTTGACAGCGACATTTAAAAATGTCAGAAAACGACCACGTGCTTTTAACCCACCTCAGCAGGGGGTTCATAGAGAAAAATAATATACTGGGAAATAGAGTGCCATCTCACTCGATTTTTCTGCCACCCATGTCTCGTTGGCAAAAGCGCTATCTAGTAATCTTGTTCATAACTAAAAGCTATACATTTAATATATATATCTAGGTATCCATATGTATACCACCTACCTATATAATATATATACATACATCTACTGTGCTATAGCTATGAAGTGTAGATATTATCTACACTTTGTTCATTCAAAATGTAGTTGGCATTCTTAAATTAAATGATAAATGTTTGTTAATTTACTGTGTAGCTAGAAATTTCTCATGAAATCTAAGTTTAGTAAATTACATAACATCCATCATTTAATTTACGAACTGAAATAAAACACAAATTTTATTATGAAACCTTACTTTTTATTTCTGTTGTTTGTGCTTATTATAATAAGATTGAGCTGATATTTTAATCTCATCATCGCTACTATAAACCAATTTTCCGCATAAAATACGGTTGATTGAACGGCACCAACTGTAAAGTATGACATTTATAGGTATATCTTCGAAGTAAACCTTTAATTCTGCTTTATGCTTTGTTTTTGAAGGCATGATTGAAAACACTTAACTAGTAGCGTCCAGTCGCACACTTCACTAATAGCGTCCAAATTCACGTAAACTTCAACAACAAAACGGAGGAGCTACTGCTCCAACTTAACGTATGTACTCTTGGGAAGACAAAGCGGTGCCGCACAAAAATAAAACCACCACTCACCAAGGCAAGCAGCAACAACTGTGATCATCAACAACAAAACAAGTAACAACATGCAAAAACCGTTTTGCAATATTTTGAAATTCTTTGGTTTGGTTGTCACGCAGAAAGAACTGTCACTGTCTGGGTGTCACTTGTCATTCTAATTTGCAGTTTCCAGAATAAGATTACTAGATGGCGCTACAATATTTGAAATTGGGCCTTCTTCCAAGTAAGTCCCCCCTGAGGGGGTTCAAGTGGCAGTTCCCGATGCATTATTAATATAATGCAATAAATTAAGCATTTTAGCTGTTTTTGAGCTATCTGAACGGTGAACGAAAACAGTTAAAACTCAACTTTTGCTCACACATTCCTAAATCGAACGCTGCATGTGTGTGATTGTTTTGGCGCTTTTAACTGTTAATTTTGCCACCGTAGCCACAGAATAGATAATAGACCCGGATCATGTATTTAATAGTTATTTTTCAAACAGAAGGTAACACTAATCTATATTTTTTTTTGTTGTTTAACCATGGAATATATTTTTTTTCCGTAGTCCGGTTGACCGGATAACTGAAACGTACTACGGGCAAAAAGTACATCCGAGCGGGCCTTTTGACTCTCTTTGCAAATATTTCCACACTAACTAAACAAAAGCACAAAAAGAAAATTTTAATGCTCTGCTTTCGCTGCGCGCGCTGTCCCGTCTCTTCCATATTTAAAAATTACTAAAAAACTGTCGTCACCTGTCATCACTATCGACAGCATTTTAGTATTTTTAAAATAGCGAAGAGACGAGACGATATTAAAAGAGCAACTTTATGCTTTGTCTCTAGATTTTATCCCTCTCGAGGACTGCATTATGAATGATAATTCATTGCGATTTTTTTCTCGGGTTTAAGTAACGCAAAGAGATGACACCGAGTATAATATTCATGGAAAGGCATAATTTAATTCCCTGAGACAGAACGGGCGGCGCCGGCACGCTTGAGATTAGAGACTTGTCTCGAAAAACGCGTAATGAAGGAAAACGTAACGGAAATATGGAATTATGGACCCGCTGGCGATATTTCTCCATTTCTTCGTGATGTATGTGTTTGTTTATTTTTGGCTCGGATTTAGGCACAGTCGTTTTGGGGTAAGTTTTTAAAACTCGACAAATTCAGATGACTAACGATTTAGAACTTTATTATGATAATTATATCTATACATAGAAAATAATTATTTTTTTATTTATTTACTAGCTGTGCCCCGTGGCTTCGCCCACGTAGCCTAAGTTACTCCTTATAACATCAGCTATCTGCCAGTGAAAGGTCCAGTCGTTTCGGAGATTACCCGGGACAAACAGACAGACAGATAGACAAAAAATTTAAGACACTTCAATTTTAAAATGGATGAACTTATTTAAAATGGATTTCCGCAAAGTAACGCCTGATTCCATCAAATAACTTAAATTTTATTTATTTGTATATATATAATATATAGATATTTGTATAGATTAGTTGTCTTCACAAGAAGACTCACTACGTCAGTTCTTTATTTCACTCCCACATTAGGTACCCACTTGCCCATTGAGCATGACATTATATATCTCGATTCCTGAAACTTATTTCATGGATACAAGTGAACCTTTGATTTATACCTAGACTAGCTTCTGCCCGCGGTAATCACCCGCGTCCCCACAGGAACCTTGAATTTTTCCGGGATAAAAAGTAACCTATGTTACTCTCCGGTCCATAAACTATATCTATGCTAAAAATCACGTCGATGCGTTGCTCCGTTGCTGCGTGAAAGTAGGACAAACCAACAAACACACTTTCGCATTTATAATTTATGTACCTAGGTACCTAGATAGTACAGTCGGCTGCATGTGTCTCATAACAATGTTGTGTTACACTTTCAGATTCCAAATGTAGGTACCTATAAGTAAATAAATGATTTTGAAAAAATAAGTAAGTATACTGAGCTACGTTTCACAATTAATTACGTACTCGTATTCCGTAACACGAATACGATAATTGTGTGATGATTGTGAAATCTTCAATTAATTGTTTAGGTTCCTATTTTTGCTGCTCTTTTCACCGACATAAAAAATCCATTTAAAGTTAAAAGAATAAATGGCCAAAGCGAATACTATTACGGGAACTGACTTAACAAAATTGAGACAGCCCTGAGCAGGGTCACAATAATTAACAGTATGGGCAAGCCTCATGTTAACGATTTTTAATATTTAAGGTAAATAATAAAAAAATATTTTAGGTAATTTATAATATTTTCAATCCATATAATAACTAGCTTCTGCCAGCGGGTTTTACCCGCGTTCCCACAGGAACCGTGCATTTTACCGGGATAAAAAGTAACCTATGTTACTCTCCGGTCCATAAACTATATCTATGACAAAAATCACGTCGATCCGTTGCTCCGTTATTGCGTGAAATAAGCACCAACCAACAAACACACTTTCACCTTTATAATATTAAAAATAATAATAAGTATAAGTATGGATAGCGTTATTACTGTTTCTATTTATATAATAACTAATGGTTTGAAGCTTATCTGTGTAATGATTCATACAAACGCCAGCCAGTGTCACTCGGGATAACGGATGTATGATTCTAACGATACCCCTTCCAAATCTGTTCAGGCATTTCAAAGTTATGGAAACTCGCGTACATCCTACATGAACACTGAAAACAATACACTCCCTTTTTGTGTAGTCGTGCAAAACAATGAAATATAGAACGTGTGAATATAATTATCGATGCGAGCCGCGGGCGGAAGCTAGTCTGATGTAAAGTGAAGATATATGGACGAAATTTGCTAAACGCGCTAGACCATCAAGATAACTGGCTTTCATATTGAAACACACAAGAGAAAATGTGTCATTTTTCCAGTCAGTACTTCAGCGTTAAATGAATCTGCTCTTTGATAATAACAAATCCTTACTGTTTGTATTGCGGAAGGGTTGACTGACTAGAACATGGCATTTACAGGTTAACTCAATTAAATTGTTTGTTAGTCTCACCCGGTTAATTTCTTCAGCCCTTTGTTGGGCCAACTTTGGATTTTGTTGAAAACTCTTTAACATAATGAAGCGCCTTTTAACGTTCGCTGCTGAAGTCAATTTAACGTGTGGTAGAATTTATATCATTTGTACAAACTTTGTTTCAAAAGAGTGTCTTTAAAAGAGTTTCTTTGTATTGTATTATACGAGTATATTATGGATAGATTATTTAATGATACAAAACAAAGTAGCTGTTTAAGTAGGTAGTGAATCAATGATGGCTCAACAGCGGCGCAAGTACGGATCTTTTTGATCGATAAAATTCGATAAAATTGACAGTTCAAATCGATAAAGTGGGTTTTATCGACTTTTTTAATTGATCGAACCTCGAAACAATCGACAAAGGTTATCGAATAGCTAGGTCGAATCCAAAGAGAATATAGAGCTACTACAATACTTTACGATCAGACTTCGATACTCGCAACATTCGATAAATTTATCGAGTTTTTCGATTCGACAAATTTATCGAACCGAATTCCTTACTTGCGCCGCAGTATTCGGGAGTGCACTACTCCGAGTCGAATGATAATAAAATAATACATCGTAATGCGATCATAGAATACCTAGTGCTAGTGGGACAGACAGGAAATAATAGTTCAATTTGTCCCCTCATTGGTAACAGGGGGATAGATCGAACTTTTGATTCCTATTTGTCCCCTAAGAAAACTGCAGGGGGACAGACAGGAAATACCTAATAGTTCGATTTGTCCCCTCGTCGGTAACAGGGGGCAGAAATCGAAATGTTTCTTCCTGTTTGTGCCCCTGTGGGGGCATATCAGGGGGACAAACAGGAATAATCCGTATTTTTTAGAACTTGCGCGACTCGCTACGACTCTCAAAATGAAAATCTGTCGTCAACACCAAAATGTGAGAATCAGTTCTTATTAAAAGTAGCGTATTCCACATTCGTCTTCACCATTATTTAATATTTAAAGAACCGTTAAAATTAAAATCCCTCCCCAATTCTGCATGAAAACAGTCCAGCAAAAGAAACAAAACATATTATTTTTTTAATTATTTTTAACCGGATGCGAAATAAAAGTAAATGAGTTTTCATTTGGGGCGTACTATAGGTAAATTTAAAGTGTAGCGGAAAATTAAAACAGCACCCGCGGTGCTGGCATCAGAAATAACAGGACCTATACCTACCTGTACATACATACATACAGCATAAGTTACCTACCGTGAAAAACACAATATTCCACTGAAATATCGCACCTGGAGCTTAACAATTTATCACACACAATATTGGCCTTTGAAATTATGGCTGTTGTCGTTTTTGCTTCGCGGAGACAAATAATGTTCTCGTTGGGTATGATGATAAACTTAAATAAACAGAAGTAAGGGCCTTAAGTTTATGTGTTAATTTCCTTTAAATATTGTTCTTTAGAAACCTTGGACACCTTCAGATATCATTTGGAAACTTTGTAGGATTGGTAACCAGGGAATCTGGAATCAGTAAGCTGTAAGGGCGTGTAAAGTTGTGCGAAGCATTACCCAAGACCTTGGCACACAAAGCGATGGGAGAAAGCCCCGTCGCCTTTTAGTTGGGAGGTCGATCTCATTAGCCGAAGTCCAAATAACCACTACGCTGCCTTACCACTATCCCCTACCCTATCGGTACCCTACCAATACACTATCGGTACCACTAACCATAGTGGTACCGATAAATCCACGAAGGTTTTTGACGACGAAAAAAAGGAGCCTGGAATCAGGCTCCGTTAAAGGTAATCAAGACTACATCATCGGTTTTGACTGACTAGGACTGTACCTAAGCGCCAAATTGTCTTTTGAAAATAGGTAATATTCGGTTTCTTTGGAAAAATTAACTAACCATTGTAAGCGCCGCGATTGTGTAAAGTTTTATAGTAGTACAAGCCATATTTACTGAGGTTGATCAAAATCCGAGTTCACTCTAAAGATCTTGCCCATAGCCAAAAATATTCTTCGTAAAATGTTCTGGGGATTCTTTTTTATCTGGCTTGCCACGGTTTGTGCATATTGACAGAGTCAAGTAACAATTCTACTTTGATATTGGCCTACTACCCAATACTATCCACAGTCGAATAGAAAAAAAAAACTTCCGCAAAAAATCAGCTGGAAAACGTTAACTGCTGAACATCGGCCTCCCCCAAGAAGGGGGAATTTTGCCATAATAGGTACCTACGTCATGCTTGCGGCAGGTGCCTTGTGATCGCATCAGTAGGTTATGATGTTGACCGAGGAGAACACTTCTGATTCCCTGACCAGAGATACAGCACGAAAAACAAAACGAGACTGCAAGGAGACTAAGCAAGAACAATTTTCTTTAACCAGCGAGATGCTTCAATAAATGTTAATGTTCCATAGGAAAATCTAATAATCCATCTGCCGGCGAACCGGTACCAGACAATTGATCAATGACAGGAATTCTCTGAATTACATAGAATTTAATTCACCCGACACGGAGAACTGGCATTTATTGATTGATTTATAACAGATTTTATCACAATTGAAATATTTTATCGGAGAACTTGACGTTGGAGGGTTTTATGAGGGTAGCAGCATCCTTTAGACTGTTTCTTTGATTCAATTTTGTTTAATCTAATTTTAGGGAAATAATTTCTTGTCTCGCCAGTTATTTTCAACGCACCTTTTAAACTTTGTTGAATGATAGTTAAAATAATGTTAGGATAGTTATTATCTACTTCGGTCATTAATAGTGCTATAGTCTAGAAGAGTATAGTCTAGAGTCTAGACAAGAATAACAAGCGCAAAAACGAACCTAATTTTAGATTTTAGTTTTTAAATTTTCTTTGTACTGTGGTGTTTCAATAAAGAGTTTATCTATCTATCTCTAATTTTGTACTGTACCTATTCTCCAAATATGAAATAACTTACCTTTATACAAATAAATTAAATTTAAGTGTCTGTTTGTAATATCAAAATAACAGCTTTGTATTCAATGCATATGAAAGTATATACGGTACCTATAACAAAACAAACATTATTAATTTTTTTTGTCTGTCTGTCTGTTTGTTCCGGGTAATCTGCGAAAAGGCTGGAGCGATTTTGACGGGACTTTCACTGGCAGATAGCTGATGTTACAAGGAGTAACATAGGCTACGTGGGCGAAGCCGCGGGGTACAGCTAGTTTATAAATAAGTCTATTTTATACTTGCTGTTGTATTCTAGTCTACTCTTCCTCATTGCCGTAATCTTTAACTACTTTCAATCGTGCGAGTTGGTGGTCAAACGTAGATCTATTAAAGATAAAAAGAAAAATAAGACGTTCAATCTCGTTTGCCAGTCTTTTCCGGGAGGAAAGGCTAACTATAAAGCGTCCACGCACGACCCAATCACATTACGTAAATCAGAGACGGAAGGGTTTTTTACAGTCCATTATCCTTATCGGGACATCTATTCCGATAGGATTCATGCAGGTCGAATACAACATACATTTAGAAACAACATAATTATTATATGAATAGCATTTTGATAGTTCCGTTTAAAAGTTTGAGAACGTAAAAATATTTGTGATTAGTAGTTATAAATAGAGCCTTAACCTTTTAGGTCTAGTCGTTCAGGTTTTTAGTTAAACCTCTTAGTGCTTTTAGTCTTAGGGTCCTACCTCACCGGGACGCCAAATGCGATGACGTCGACACCTACGAATTCAAACAATTCATTTTGAAATGAACGATCGCTAACTCACTTGGCGACGCGACGTCACCAATTTGGATAATCAGCGGCGCAAGTACGGGTCTATTCGGTTCGATAATGTTCGATAAAATTGACAGTTCAAATCGATAAAGTGGGTTTTATCGATTTGAACTGTCAATTTTATCGATTATTATCGAATTTTATCGACCTTAAAGATCCGTACTTGCGCCGCAGTACAAATTGTTTGGATTATGTATCCACACAAGCTAGTGTCATTTTTCGTAGCGTGGGATAGGGCCTTTAGCATTAAAAGACCAAAAAAAGAGCACGAACCACGCGTTATACACCTTAGATTAGATTTTTTTATCATTTTCCGAGATGACGTTAGCGCATACATTAGGAAGACTTTTGAATGTAAATAAAAAAATAATTATTTTTAAGTTTCGAACAATATGGCGGACAGTGGGACGCTATAAATCTCAAAATGGTCGTAACGCGAGAATGCACGACTGGAATTCTTTATGAAGGGATAGCTTTGGATTCGAATTGAGGAAAATAAATTGTTTCTGTTTATTTTACAGGCTACGTGCCTGAGGGTAAGTCCTAAGTTTATTCATTTCCGCCTTTAAAATCCAATTTGTAATGAAACATTTTTTCGTTATGTTCACGAGTTTAGGCAAATAATATGGCAATGCCTCATGGCTGGAAAAGGTGTTGGCTATTTTATTCGCTCATTGATGCGTCCAGTGTGCAAGGTTGGACTTCACCAACTATTTTGAACCGAATTATAATTCATGAATCGAGGTTCGTATAGCGTCAACTTCGGATTATTTAAGGCGAGCGTTTTGACATCTACTGACAAAGCTAGCTCTGAATAGGGAATAGAACTGCCGATCACGTGAACGACGTTCTTTTAACATTTTTTTTCGCATTTGGTAACGAGACGATCTGGTCGTTTGCGTGATGATAAGTATAACGCCGGCCCATAACAATTGCAGTGCCACTCAGAACTTTGAAACACAAAGTCATGCGAGACACTGCAGTGCACTCGTTACCCTGAGACATTATGTTTAAGTCTCGTCAGCCCAGTAATTTCACTGGCTACTCTGCTCATCAAACCGGAACACAGTAATGCTTGCACATTGCTGCTTGGCGGCAGACTTCACGAGCAAAGTGGTGGTAGCAACCCAGACGGACACTCGCAGAAGAGTTAGTCCTACCACTAACAAATATTATAATTGTAATATAATAAGCTTTTTAGGTAAGTGTACAATATACGGTGACAACCTTAGACTTCACGCACACTATTGTGCGTGTAGGTAGTGTTTGTGTAAGAGGTAGTTATAACGCGGCATTTGTATCTAGTAGAGATCTAATCGAGTGTCCGGGGTGTGGTAATAGTAGTCTCAGCAATCAACTAAAGCAAAAGCCAAGTCAACCCAAGGTAACATTAACAGTTTTTGCTAATGAACCATTCCCGGGACTCCCTGCGTTGGCGGTGGCAACACTGCAAACGCATTACTGTATCATTATCCTAAACGATGTAGTCGAATATCGGAGGCAAACGGGAGGTAGGCAGGATTATTGGATATGGGAGCCATTAGCTTCTATAAGTGTTGGTTTACGTACTTTTAAATTTCGATTCCAAAACATGAGTAGAAAGGTTTTCTTTTTTCTGCAAAAAAAAAAGGTTTATAGCGGTGTAAAGTGGGCGCAGTGGGTCTAGAATGAACTGAACATTTGAAAGAAAAAAGAATAGCGAACATTCTGATGAGTGATAGAGATAGATATATAGCTCTTGTATTTAAATTTTTTTGACCTAACTGGCTGAACATCGTGTCAATCAAGTGTAAAGAAAAGTTAAGAATATTCATACAATTAATTACCTAGTTTTTATTATTGTTAACAGATCAATTTGAGAAGTTCGAAATTGGATAAATAATATAAAAAACTTACTACCTACTTAATGTATATGCAAATTAAATATCTAAATCTTTATTTCATTCAAAATGCCAAAAGATTTATGAAACTACCTCAGAGTTCCGCATTCTGATAGCAAAAAGTGCAAATCAAAACTGACAATTTCAGCAACTCAGCAGTCGATTTGGCACGCTCCATTTGAAGGTAACAGTTTTTAAAAATCTCGCGATATAAAGTAATGAGAGATTGGTTGATTATTCCCTTTCGAACGGCGCCAAGCGGCGTTGCCATAGCTCGACGCGCCTCGGGATCCTTTTTAATTTTCCGCTAGCCTTCAGATTTATATGTTTTCACTCTACCGTCAATTTTCACGATTTTTAATTTGAACGCCATACTGGCTGCAAAAGGCAGTCGCTTTATTTTTTTTTCTTTTTTCGTTATATTTAAAATCCGAATTGTTTTTTTGGACAGTTGAATGTCCATTGTCACAATGCCCGTTTTTGAGTGTTGTCTGGCTGGATCTTTTGTTTCGATACTTTGGCGATGAATTTGGAGATACATTGATACATAGAACTAATTAATTCTACGCGCTGATAAATAATTAGATAAATAGCTAGGTACCTACTTATATATATTATTGAAGCGGACCTATAAAACAATCGATAACATCTTGAGTTTTTAACCAAAGAGGTTGAAAAAAAACAATACTTTTTTTCTGCTTCGACTACATACCGTCAAAGTTTTTGTATCATTTGTTAAAAAAATACTAATTAATATTACAATCTTATTTATGTGTTATTTCGCAAAATGACTTCTCCATCTATACGTAACTATTGAACAACAATGTAATAATCAGCTTAAACTTGGATTACTTCACGAAGGCTTCAATCAATCGATTATTCTCATTCCTTCGCCTGGAGGTAATCGACATAACTGAATATTGTTCAAGCGTTAAACAATAATACACAATAATCTGAACCCAAGTGGAATTGGTCCTTTGATCTGCATCTCAGATGATTGGATGCCTCTATTATTTCAATTTAATATGTGTTAGTATATACAATATCTATTAGAATTAAACTTCGCAGGATGAACACCACGATGGACTTTCATATTGTGACGTCAGCCGTAGGCCGTATATACTCTTTGTATAATAGAATATGTTTTTTGTTAAATCTTATAATCCAATCGGTCCACTGGTAGAAGTTTGTAACATTTTTCGTTAATAATATCACACAACTCTTAATTTCTCATTAACGTCGATTTTTTTTTAAATTAAATCTATATATTATAAACTATATCGATGCCAAAAATCACGTCAATCAGTTGCTCCGTTGCTGTGTGAAAGAAGGACAGACCAACAAACACACTTTCGCATTTATAATATTAGTAGGAGTCGGATTGACATGTATCTACTTAACTTTGGTAGGTTGAGTACTTATAAAGGTACGATTAGTACAATGTGTAGGTGCTAATGTCTCGAAGTAAAAATTGTTTTAGACAAGACGAGACAATTTCTTGACAAGGATTTAGAAACTTTCTTGAGCTATTTTTGTAAAAGGTTCCTGATTCTTAGAAAAATACGTGCGTGTCTATTTCCTGTCATCTGAAACATACGTATAAAGCACAGGAGCTCGTTCCGGCTGTCTGGCTTTTGAGCAGTACGTTCATACTACGCTACTTGTTGTGGATTTTGCCCGTATTTATATTAGTACTGCACGACGTAAAACATGCGAAAAATACGAAAACATGACAAATGCTTAATCTGGCAACGGCAAGGTTACTTTGTATATTTTATGATTTCATTTCTTATGGTGCCTTACTATGGGGTTATAATACAAGTAAACCAAGAAAAAAAAAACCGCCGATTTTAGGAATACATTACAATACTTCTTTTTCTCTTTCAAATACCTAGTTACATTATTCAGGGCCATTGCCAGCCCATTGGTTCTCGTTTAAAATATAATTTATCATAATCATTTACTATATAGGAAAACACTGATAGGGAAACATGATCATTTATACTTTTATCATTATCACAATGTGGTACTGATTCTTCAGTAAATAAATAACGCTTACACACTCATTTATCCTACTTCCTACTAATATTATAAATGTGAAAGTGTGTTTGTTGGCTTGTTGATTTGTGGGTTTGTTGGTTTGTCCTTTTTTTACGCAGTAACGGAGCAACGGATCGACCTTTTTGGCATAGATATGCCAAATATCAGGTCGATCCGTTGCTGATATAGTTTATGGACCAGAGAGTAACATAGCCTACATTATATCCCGGAAAAATGCACGCTTCCCATGGGAACGCGGGTGAAAACCGCGGGCAGAAGCTAGTACCTACGTATTTCTGCACTATCTCACAGGTGGTATGGGCACACAGATACACAAAATAATCATCCACGATTCAAGAAAATTTGTATCATCTGCTCATCACAAGAGGTTTGTCCTGGCCGGGGATCCAACCTATGTGGCCTACAGACTATCAGCGTCGTTTATTGCCAACAACATTACCAGCCGCACTACCAGTACCTAGTTGAATTTTGCCTCTGAGTCTCAAACACGCCAACTCCTTAGACTTTTCTAATTGATACAGCAAGCAATTCCCGTTTTCTTTACTAAAAGTGCCTTGGTCTAAACATTCATTTCAAGGTCTACGCGGCTCAAGGGGGGCTTCGACAAAATTGCAAACATAAAGTTTCTAATCGACGGATCTTTTATTCCCATCCGAGATACAGCCCATTAGCTTCGTAATGGAGGGATGTTCAAAATTTATTTTATCATCTCTTGGCACGTGATGTCTCTGTTTCAGAACAGGATGGAAGCAGACGGTTTTGTTTATGGCAGCTATTTCTTATAAGGTTTGACAGGGAGTTTTAAATGTTTCTTTTTGCTAAGGAAGGAGGATAAGGATTTTGAATTGAACAATCGAAGCGAGTCTTGTTTTATTATGGGTTTGCCTTTATTTCAGCAATGATGTGGCCACAAGTGGTACATGTTATACCTACCAAGAAAAGGACTCATTGCATGACAGTCATATATCTGTCGTACAAGTCGTATATACCTATATACCTTTGGTTAGCTGCGTTCTAATGTAACACAGACGATTAGGTTAAAATTCTTTGATTCCACGGTCATTTTTGAATAAATATATATACGATCGTGCTTTCAATACTTGCTTAAAATGTTAGCCAGCTGTTAAGGAGTTTTTCTTACAGAGGCAAACGTTCCTACTCTACCAGCTCTCACCACCATTTCCGAGTATTTTATAGCGTACGCATGCAACAATGTTTCTGTATGAGCGCGCGTTTGAACTGAAAAACCTGGACCTCCACAACAGCGCTTCCTAACGATTGTCATTGAAAGTATCATACTCACACGAACGCATTATATAGCTTCTATACCCATAGTAAACCCTGTGGATTTATGTTTACTTTGTTGTTTTGAAAAGTATGTCTGTTATTTTTTCTACGAGTATTTTTTTAAGCGTAGCTGTGGGCGTCACTTTGTAAAGACACACATCTACATAGGAAATCAATGTTTCGAATTTCTCCTTTAGTAGTACTAAAATACTGGTACTAAATCTTCTGCCAGTGGCCGTCTGGGTGCGTACCTGAGCGGCACTGCAACTGTTATGAGCTATAGGCAAACGACCCGATCGTCTCGTTATCGGATTACAAAATAAATACCTTCGATTGTGTGAAATTTTGAAGGTCTATAGGAAGGTTTTGTTGATGGGCTAGTAAATAAGAGACTAATTTTTGTGATGTATATATTTGTGTGAATAAGAGACTAGATATAATATGAAATTATGTTGCGTATGCATCTGTATTTCTGTGTTGTTTTAAGTACTAAAGTGTGCAACATTTTTAGGTACAGTTGTAATAAGAATTATAAGGTAAGTATAGAAATAAAACGTAGGAAATACCTAGAGGCGAATCCACGAACTAACATGGATGCACATTTGTATGCAATTTATAGGGTTCCTACATCGAGAGCGAAGCCAGAGCCTCGTACGTTAGAGGCGAGAAAGCCGCGATAGTGGCGGATAGGTGACAGTTACGTGCAAATAGAGGTAAAGTGTGGGCTCATTCACACCTCGGTATTAAGTATGTTTATGAGGAAATTTACGTAAAGGTTAGGTAAGATTTTCATGTAACAGAAACCGTAGAACTTGGATACTATAAAATAAAAAAGCGACGAACCGACTTCAGTGACAAACTACTGAACCGATTTTGATGAAATTTCTATGCGAGCAATCTGAAAGTATATCCTTTCATAGAAAAAATAATTTTCAAAATCGGTTTATAAATGACAGAGATATGAGGTAATAAACATAACAAAAAATACCCACCGAATTGAGAACCTCCTCCTATTTTGGAAGTCGGTTAAAAAAAGCTGTCAGGAGGTACGTATAAGCATAAAGTTGGAGTCATGCCGCTAAGCTGTTGTTTGCTGTCTTAGAACAGGAAGTTTTGAGTTTGATTGACATTTAAAACGTGGCTGCTTATATACAAAGAGAATATAACGCTAGAGAATAAAGCTCTATATATGGGGGTAGAGATACATTGCAATGTTTTAATAATTTTTAATTGTATTAAAGACTTTTATTAAGTACTAGAGGTTGGTGAGCTACCTGCTAAAGTAGGCCGCTACTAGGCATATAATTAATATCATATAATTAGGTAAGCCTAAATAAAAACTCAATTGATATTCCCTCATTAAAATTCAGCACCCTTCTACCTTGTTTCTTTAAGATATGGGTACAAGAAAGACTAAGAATATTGATTTATTTATTCGACCCTGAACCACAATGGCAGCACAAAAGAATAAAATAGAACAGAACAGAATAGAATAGAACAAAAGAGTTGAAGGCTCTTTTATTAGCTTCACTTGTAACTATGTTGAGAGGTGGATAGTAGAACTCGTCAGTGGCTACAAGTAAACACTTCAAATTTGATATATCATAATTATGATTCGTTTTGGCGAATCCAATAGATTGCACTCGGTATCGAGGTTCTGATGATGGAGCCAGGAGGTGGAAGTATGTTTTCTAGTTTCTTTAAACTACATATAGCTATTATTTAGGCCAGGCCTGACCACCTGCCACCTACCATGAATATTAAATATTTTCTTAGATCACGTTTTAAAATAAAACAACTAAACTTGTCACATAGTAACCAAACAGAACGAATAGATCCAGTCAACTTAGTAGTGTGTGAAATGAAAACGAGTACAAAAGTTGTGAAGTTTCCCCATAAATCCGGCTATGTCTCGTCACAATTTATCCTGAGTGCAAAACTAAGTAAAATAGACTTTATGGTTTAGATTTTAAAGTTGGCCTATGTGAAAATGTATCTTGGGAACGAGAGGAGTAGGGCTGCCAGTTCTAAAACCCCTACTTCTGGGTCATTTCTATTAGTATGAAATAATCATAAAATAATGTTAAAACTTTCGTGTTGAGTTTTGTTCTTTCGTTTTGAGAGAAAATTGTGAAGTTAGTGTGGTATGTATTTTTTATTATTATCTTTACTTAGGTCTAAAGCAAATCTAAACAATGGAAGTGGACTCTTTACCTATGTTCAAAACTAACTCGTGATTCTTTTTGCTGTAAAATGTACATGTCTATCTTGTTTATATCATATATTTTTGATACCTGAGAATATCTAAATTCTATAAAAAAAGTCAAGAAAAGAAAACAACAAAATCAAACAAACTACTTTTGTTATACTTTCTACAGATTTGTATACATTTTTTTAATCACGTAATCTTTGCTGCGTATGTAGTCCAAAACATACCACCAATTACGGGAGAGCGCACAGAAATCCGGGAAAACTGTAGTTATATTCGCGAGCTGCCAACCACGACTGCAGGCCCCAGGGAAAGTGTTGTCAAGGAACAAAGATAAGTCGGGATTGTCGCCAGCCCGTCTCGTCTGTGAACAAATTACAACTAGTATAATACAAAGAGGCTTCCACGTTTCCGTTTGAAAGTTTTCGCGGAGTTACAGACAATTGCTGGCGGTCTTGCTTGCGGTTAAATACGATTATTTTCTCTACAAGTTATTGCGCTGTTGAACATTCAGCGTAGCGTCTCGTATTTATGTTGGTTGCCCTTGCTAATTCAGTTATGTTTTATGCATAAGTGTATTTGTAAGTAAATGCTTGCGTATTTTATTTTGCCTTTTAAAAAGTAATTGCTGGATTTCGAAATTCAAAATAATAAAGATTTAAGTTTTCGTGTAGTACTTTGGTGATGTTTTCTCTAGCGAGTTTGATTGTCATTACATTGATGTTGATAGCGAAGCACAAATGTAAGGTTTAACTTAAAATGATGAAGCAAATATTAGATAACCAACCCTATTTTACAAGATCAGAAAATTCCAATACACCCTTTAATTGCATTCTAATCTACTTTATAATCAAATCCCAGATCGTAACGAAGTGAGCTTGTATCAAAAAGTTCGATAATATTCATTAAAAATTCAAACCCTCATGTTGTAGTCAGAGAGATCAAACCAAGTTGCCGTCGGTAATCCGATTTCATTCACCAAGTAATGAGCACCATTAAACATTGTAATCCCTCAATCCAAAACGCATCAAGCGCGATCCAATCACTTTTAAATATAACCTTATCCCTCTCCTCAGAAGTTCCAATTTAGGTCTCCACAGTAAAGAAGTTAAGGGATCCGTTTTGTTAAGCTAATCTTTCATAACATGCAAACTTGGCCTGTGGTACCACAATTTTAAAGTCTACAATCGGTTGGGGAAACTCAGTCACGTGCAATTCATTTTAGACCTGAAAAGATATGCCAAATTCCGAGCAGGCGAAATATGAGGATTAAATTCCTGTAGTGCACTTAACAAGACTAATTTATGCACAAATGCCTGCAGCGTGTATGCTCGACTTAACTAAAACTAATTGAGAGGTAATGGTTCGAATTTGGAAGCAATATGGTTGTTGCGCTGTTTTGTTGTTGTTTGTTGTAAGTTGGCAAGTTGTTGCTGTGCAGTAACGAGCTGAATGTTCGTTTACAGTTTCACATGTGCTGTAGGAATACTCATTAAGATTCGATATAACTATTGATTTTGAATAAAGGCGAGAATTAATCTTTCGTATCTAACCGAATCGGATCATCACAATATAAAGGATATGTTTTTATTTAAAATAGGTACACATAAAAAAATTAAGTTGACCATAATTTTAGCTGGCAATATCGCAAAACATACAACAAAAAAAAAACATTTTTTTTATTGTAATAACCATGATAGGTAATACAGAACCAGTATTTTTGGCTGGCTCTTGTGTACATGTAGTAGTGCGTCTTGTGTACCTATGCATTAAATTTCACTAAGTAGGTACTCTTTCTTTATTCCACCCTCACTTTTATATATAATAATCGTATATTTCCCCAGATACATATATAATGTACGTCCGCCTAGAGCCACGAAGACGTGGCGTTAAATTGCCTGCTGATGTAATAAGGCCTCACATCATAAGTGCATAATGTGCGCTGAGCCTTAGATGAGGTATTTTACATCAAATAACCAGGATGAAGCCAGGATGAGATCTTTAATAAAACAAAGGAAAATTGCGTCATTTTTTTCTTGCGAAAGTGAGCTATTTGTATTTCGGGCAAGCGGTTAATTTTTTTAATCATGTTTGGTAATGAGACGAGCTGGTCGTTTGCTTGATGGTAAGCATGACGCCGGCCCATAACAATTGCAGTGCCACTCAGAACTTTGAGACGTAAAGGCCTGGCATTGCAGTGCGCTCGTTACCCTGAGACATTAGGTATTAAGTCTCATAAGTCCAGTAATTTCACTGGCTACTCTGCTCATCAAACCGGCAAACAGTAATGCTCGCACATTACTGCTTGACGGCAGACTTCACGCAAAGCGGTGGTACCAACCCAGATGGACACTCGCAGAAGAGCTAATCCTAGCACCTAGTGAACTAAACTAAATAACTAATAAAGTTTCATTAAAATCCCTTCAGTAGTTTTTGCGCGAAAGACATTGCGTAACAAACTCCCATTCATCCTTACAAACATTCTCGTTTATAATATTAGTGTAGAATATGATAGGCATATAAGTATTATAGTAGGATAATAAAGTAAAATTAATATAACTTATATAAAAAAGACGAGACAGTAGACCTCTATACACTTTATTGTATAATCTTCAACCGTAATTTCAAGCTTAAATGCTTAACAATTCAAGCAAGAAACGAAGTCAAACCTCTTTATTGTGCCGTAAAATATTCATTGTTACAACAGGGCGAGAAAATTTTAAGCGCGAATAATAAATAATTCGAATATTGCGGTTTTTATAAATCCGCTTGAAAGGCGAAAGCTTTCAGTGGCGGCAAGTCTTACCACAAAAGAGATTATACTTTTCTTACCTGCACTTTTTAAGCGTTAAATAATAATGGGAGCTTAAATTTTCATGTTTCCTTTTCGAGGAAGTGATTGGTAAAAGCTTTTTAAACTTTTCAATATTGATCACTGCTTATTTTTGGTTGCTGAGTGCGTTGGGTGTTGTGCTTTAAATAGCTTTAGTGCTTTTTAATAGTTGTTTTCATTTTACTTGTCTAATAAAATGGCATGTTCGAATGGAACACACGGACTGTTGCAGTTATAAAATATGCATATAGTTGCTTGCAATCATATATTTCACTCTTAATCATATAGGTCTCAGTAACAAACGGAATTTCTTAGTAGGCATATAATACTCGTATATCGGCTAATATACCTTTCATAGAAATATAACATCGACATAAACGAAAATTCCTTGCTGCTCTTATGTAAGGAACTCAATGACAATGTTAATTATATTTTATAGCCGTTTTTGAAAGGACCGCTTTAAGATGATGCTATTTGGATTTTAATTCTGTTTGTATGAACACATAAGTGGTGGTTAAGCGTTTATGTTAATTCAAATTCAAAATGCTTTATTCATATAGGCCTCAAGGGAGCACTCAGGAAGGTTAAAATAAATGACTCTAACAGCGGGTCTATGTAACGTTTGTCTACCCGAATCACAGACAAAAATTGTTGCTGTCTTTATCAGAACATAATAAATGGCAAAGACATCAACAGACCCAATCTCTGCTCAGAGTCAACGAACCTGCCAGAAACCCTCCGTGCCCGTTCCAAATTGGTATGAGTAAGATCACATTTTTTTTTAAATTCTTGATTGAGTTGCGTTTGATCACTATTTAGATCCATTAGTGTTTAACTGATGATGTGGTTGAAGGAGATAAATGGACGCTATATCTAAAATGGGAACTGGCTTTCAAGAACGGCAGCCCGAACAAGCTGACAGATGCTTGGCAACAGATTTTCATCTAGAGGATGGTAACTAGCTAGGTGAGCACTAATTTTAGCTACTGGAGGCTTGAGACTCTTGAGAGCCACGAGGGTAGTTAAATTCAAATTCATTTATTGCAGTAAATGTGGTACAATTTTAGGGCTTAAACATATTTAGAATAAGTCTCGTCACATTTAGCTTTTAATAAGCATGCAAAATTAGATAATAATTAAAATAATGTCGAAGTCATGTACTCTCATTACATACAAATAATTGTTTATTAAAGGGTAACAAAATGCGTTAACTAAGTTACTAAAAGTAAGTTTAAAAATTTGACTCCACCGTATCAAAAACCACTTATCATCAAGCGATTAATCCTTACAATTTACGTTTATTCATTTTATGAGTGACATTTTATTTATTTCCATAACAAAATCAAATGATGGCGACGTGTTCATTTGCGGAGATTAAATTCCTGATGCTCGCTCGGAGCCTGCGAGTAGATGATAGCTGGAATTAATATCGATCTTAGGGGTGTATCGATAATCGATACTTATTCGCTGTTATCGATAATTAGAATGTGGAACGCTGCCGTTTTTGTAAAATTGCTTTGCACGCGGTTTCACGCGCGCGGGTATATTGGATTTCATGGGTTTTTTTTTGCGCGGAAGCCTAATTCTTTTTCTACAATAAAAGTAGCCTAAGTTACTTTTTATAACATCAGCTATCTGCCAGTGAAAGTCCCGTCAAAATCGGTCTAGCCGTTTCAGAGATTACCCGGAACAAACCGACAGATAGACTGACTGACAAAAATTTTAAAAATTGTGTTTTTTAAAGATACCGTAAATACGTTCATATGCATATAGTAAAAAACTGTTATTTTGATATTACAAACAGAGACTTCAATATTATTTATTTTTATAGAATATAGATTAAATAAGTATCTCAGGACCATCAGTGTCCTATTGATGTAAGCGCGTAGATAAAGTTTGTATTTACAAGTACCTACGCCGGTATAGTTTAAAATTGTTCCTCCTCTTAGGAGGACTCTTCTAAACTTTGGGGTTGGCTTACCGTCTACCTATATTTTCCTTTTTCAGAAACCACAAAAATAAGCTCAACATATACGATACGCTAAGAAAGAACCGGTTACATCACTAATCGAAAGTGCTACGAAATAAAGCTTCAATATTAAAATAGAAGGACTATTTCCGTCCAAAAAAGTCGGCATTCAATTAAGTGCGTATTGTATTAAATATATTTTGTTATCAATCTGCTTTATTGATGATCGATCTGTTCAACCCCGGTATGGACACAAGGTAATGTTAGTGCGGTCAGACATGCAACGGTCCAGTTTTCCACAAATCACATGATGAGAGTCCCAAGTACAGCAGAACGATTTTTCACCTCAATAGCCGAGAGGAAAATTCGAAACCTGAGTACAAAAGTGATGTTTCCACGCTAGGGTGGAAAAGGTGCCTTTTACACGCTAACGGATAAAATTGTGTATTTCGCTTGGCAGTATAGTTATTTTGCGTCTGGTACCTTTGAAAACCTCGCTACGTTCAGGATTCCTCGGTTTTCAACACAATTACTTGCGTCCAAGTAACGACTTTGCACCCTTGCATAACAAATAACTATTGTCTATGTCTGAGAATTGTGGATCAAGTTACTTGTAGTTGTTGTTCTAACGCTCCAGGTTAGATTCTCTTAGGACTTTGTTATTCCATACACCTAATTACTATAATAAGATTAAAAATCAAAGCTTGTGATTTCGTGAAACCGGCCCTTGATGATCTATACATATTGGTTCCTGTCGACTAATGGCCGACTTTACGTTTGAGATTGTTAGGATAATTAAACGGCCTCAATATGTGCTCGGATTAATGAGACTGGCTGTAGGTGCAGTTGTGTACAAGCTTCTAATCAAAGCTATGGGACTGCGGCCCTGGCGATGGCGGTGGTAAATTACACAAATTGTAAAACAAAAACATGATAAATACACCGCCACCCCTTCTTTCCTGCCGCTAGAATTCTGGAAGAAACCGCTTTAATCGATAAGACGACTGTAACACATTTTGTTAAGCTGTTTGTGTTTTCAATATCTATATTGTGGTGTTTTAATACCTATCTAGGAAACCATAACGAAATGTGGCAAAGTGCTTTTGAAATATTTTCTCTCGAAAGCATAGCGTGCGGTGGGTAGATCGAACAAAGCAGTTCCAGCGATGACTGTCCTCATTCACCTGTTCTCGTGTATTGTGAATTTCTGTGGACTGTTCTACGATGACCTATTTGTGTGGAATCAATCTAGAAAGCAGGTTTTAGAGAGATATTAAACTTTTTACTTTAGAAAAACAGACCTGTTCTGGCTTTACTTTAAGGTACGTTGCAAAGTAAAAATGTTTGACTACGTTAGACTAGACTGACTGATTAAGCCTTCACAAACTTTAACTCTTCAAAGAGCTTTCTCATTTCATCACCACATTTACCATGGTCTAGAGTTTAGACCAACTCTTAATATAAACACATCATGATGCTAAAAATCCACACTGGCCTACTATAATGGAGCGAGGAAACTGCAAAACAAACTTCTCTATTACGCGTACGAAACTTACACCTCGCGAACTCGTGCGTCTAACTCCAAACTAGAATGTTCTAGAATGTTCGATAACTATACAAACATAAAAGCTTTATCTCAGTGTGTGCGGAGTGAAGTAATTAGTTCCGAAGACCGTTAAATTTGCATGACAGTAACGTTTCCTGGGGCCCGCAGACGGAGTCTCATTGTTGTTGACTTTAAAACATGGGATCTATTACACTGGCGAACGTTTAATGTGATCAGAGGTCTATTCTCAAAAACGATAACGCAGTAATAGTCTTGGATCAATATGACTACGACATCGATACGAAATTGCACCGACTGCATCGAACTAAGCGTATACGTTGAATTTATTTTTTGTATGAATATTTTGAATGATTTCCAAGGAAGGTTCTTACAACTTGATCTCTTGACTGACTTGAATCTTGACTCGACAACCATAGTCCTAATCACCCCCTTCCGGGATAACATACCAATTCAAACTCGCTCTGTATATGTACTATGTTTATCCCCACATTTCTCCGAAACTATGAATCACATGGTGACCGTTCTTTTTTATTGACTTACATTTACTCCAACTTCGGGAACAGCATAGGTTTCATCGAAATCTGTTTACTACCAACCTAGTTTAAAAGATATGGATCAAAATGTTATATGAACTCGGTTTATATTTATGTAACTTGTATTACAATGACTTGTTTAATTGTCAAACTGATATCGTTCGTTCGATTGCCGATTAAACTCAAATCGATGAAACTTAGAGTACGACACGAAAAACCGAAACGCAAAATCTATGAACGACATCGTTCATTGATTTTGCGAGTAGCCCCCAGAACGTTCATTTATGTAGTTGCTAGACTTGCCACTACGTAGTTCACCGTGTTTGTAAAGAAGAAACAGGATCGATTGGCGTAAAAGAAGGATTCCTTTAGCAAATAGTTCATTTTCTATCTGATTGTACATTTTTCCAAAATTTATGAACGCAAATGAAAATGTATTTAAAAATTATAAGGACACTTTTATGCGATTACTGACTTTTCTAGTACTCAACTCAGTTGGTCCGAAAGAGTTTTTTGACCCTTGTAAGATTGAAACAAGATCGAATGGCATGAAAAAAGGCCTATTTTCTTGCAATCTCAAAAATACACCCTGTATTGCAGAGGTTCACCAAATGATCACCTCGGGATCATCTGTAAATGAGGATTTATCCAATCAACATTTGGGATGCATACGCATTGATATCTCAAATCAATGTAAAACACGAGACAGTGAAATTTCGAATTGGGAACGTCCACCTGTACCGTGATATTAATACGAATAAAGAATACACCGTATATCGCAACCCTTACTTGCACCCTTGGAGCCATAAAGATGGACGGTTTAAGACTGTCCTGCAATCTAAAAAATGTTTATGTAAGCGTTTATGAATATTCACAAGTTTTGAGCCATTTCTGAATTTTAACGATAGTTTGGAAGTAGCTGCACAATAGTGGTGTCGGCTTCACGCGGTGAAAAAGTGAAACTGACGTTGTTTTATTTATGTGTAAAAAGATGACTTCTGAGTCGGTAAGACTAATTGTTCTGTATCATTTTAATAAAGCCTTTCCATCTGGAAGCTGCCTGACAACGGTTTTTAGTACCTCTATGTCTTTTCCTTTCACAATAAAGCGTTTATCTCTCTCACTCCTGCTTTGTCTGTTACCTAGTATCGTTTGGTTTCAGCTTCCCATAACAAGAGAACGACGGCGTTAAAATTCAGAGCAAATCACGTCCAAATCCAACGTTTCGACATAAATTAAAAATGGCCAAAATTAATTACGAAATAAAAACAAAAAGCCCAATATCCCCGAGTATACCGTCCGATAACGACCTCCGATGCGAAATTCGCGATAAAATTTCAAATTCCATTGTTTATCCGACAAAAATTGGGCCATAAAGAGGAGGTTATCGCTCCCTAAACCCCAATCACAATTTCAGCTGAAAGATACATAGCATATTTCACTCCCGTCCCTTTCTCACGGACCCTGAATATTTTTTAAATATAAGCAGAGTTGTGGTTAAAGGCTGCCGATAAATCCTGTGAAATATATGAGTGGAACATGATTTGGTTGGGTATGTTTTTATTGGTGCTCGGGTGATTTTTGATTGTTTCCGATCACACAGTGTTACGTTGCTTGAATGTGTATTATCTGCTTGATAGGTAAAACATTGAAATTATTTGTCTATGGTAATAAACAGAGGTTTTTATTGAGTAAGAAGCCACGCCAGACACTACGCCTGTAATAGTTTTGTGACCATAAACGCATTCAAGTTCTTTTAACGTAAAATATGTAAAAAATGAATTAAAATAGTTTTGGTGAATTAACGTAATTACGTGTTGAGATTACAGGGCAAGTCTCTACCAGGTGGTAGGACTGCGAGTGTCCTTCTAGGTGGGTACCACAGCTTTGCCCGTGTAGTCAGCCACCAAGTAGTAATGTGCAAGCATTACTTTGTTCCGGTTTGATGAACAAAGTATTCAGTGAAATTATTTCTCAGGGTGACGAGCCCACTCAGTGTCGCGCAGGCCTTTGTGTTTCAAAGTTCTGAGTGGCACTGCAATTGTTATGTTGTGGGGTTATGAACCCAATCTGTTTTATTTCACACCAAAACAAACACTTGAAAAATCTCGACTGTTGTTTCTCATCAGCAAAACCTCAAGGTGGATTCCAGGTCGACAGGTTTCGTGCCGGTAGGACATTAGCGTGTGAATTCCGCAGACATTTTTCACAAAACGTTTGTCGCACGGCTGCATGCGAAATCGACTGCTTCCACGAGGATATTTGCCCATATAGGTACCTACGTCCGGGATATAGGCTGTTCTAAATAACCGTGGGAGGTATATGAAATCCTACTATAAATGGAAAAGGGTGGATGTATGTATTTTTGTTACTCTTTCCCGCAAAAGCTACAGAACGGTTTTTGTATACTATTTGATATCGAGACGAGCCGGTCGTTTGCCTGATGGTAATCATAACGCCGGCACATATTTTGATGAAACTTTACAGTAATATATATACCTTATATAACATCAGAATAACAAACAGAGACTACAATTTATAAAGATATAGGTATATCAAACGAGCGGAGCCGCGGGTGGAAGCTCATACATATATCTATCTCTTAAGTCGTGATTGTGGTTGGTAAAACCCTTTTTTAAATTAATGTGAGTGTTTATGCTTTTTCTTTATGTGCTTACATTATATTTGAACGAGTTACGATAATAGAGATGACACTTTAACGTTGAAAATAAATATTTAACCCGTTGTATTATAGAGAGAATATTAGAAGCTGTAGTCTCAACACACCCTGTGAACTGTAAACTTACGTAAGACCCTGGCCTACTTCCGATTGTTGCGTGACGTTACGAAAGACAATCAGATTCATTGTAAATTCCTTTTTTCATCACCTTGGAACTGACATTAAGGATAATAACTTTGAATGTAATCATTTGAATGGAGATTGAACGCCATTTAGGCTTAGATTAAGTGCTACAACAAAGTAATAAGGGTCACGAAGTGTCATTAAAAGTTAAATTAAATTTTTAGAAGGTTTTTTGTTTTGTGATGTGAAAAGGAAGTTCAGGAAAATGATACATTTAGACCTCTCAAAGATGCAGTCTCCTGTTTTACCTATAGTTTGATAGAAAGTTTATAAAATATAATCACCTATTCAAGAAAGAATAAAGTTCCACATAATTATTTTACTAAGTGATTGATTAAACACAAGACCGAGTAAGTAACTTAAAACAGTTTTCAATACTATTTCTAAGACAAAAAATATACGGCGAATTTCGCGAACGTTCGCGATCTAGTTAAATTCAAAACCTTAACTAGATAATTACTTTATTGCAAATATTAAACAAAATAATATTAGTCGAACAGTTCTACTATTTTCTGTACACTTCCTGAAATGTGCTGCATAAGTAATTAAATATGTCCGAGCCTGAAAGTAGTGCATCCTACTTCCTACTTAATATTATAAATGCGAAAGTGTGTTTGTCTGTTTGTTGGGTTGTCCTTCTTTCACGCAGTAACGGATCGACCTGATTTTTGGCTTACATATAGTTTTTGGGCCGGAGAGAAACATAGGCTACTTTTTATCCCAGAAAAATCACGGTTCCCGTGGGAACGCGGGTGAAAACCGCAGCCAGAAGCTAGTGTTTTCATATAGTTTTTGCATACACGAGCATCCAAACGTAAGCCCATTTACTAAGTAAATTAAAAACTTTTACAAGTAATCTTCGACAAAAAACTATTTAAATTTAAAACTCACGCAGTTTCGCGTTGATATTATGATCTCATTGCTAAAACATGGTATAATTTACAATTCTAAGTAAAGTTAAAATTAAAATGTAAAAAGAATTGACAGTGAGATAAAAGCGTCACAAAAATATATTTTTGTCAGTCTCCGTAGCTTTCAGAAGCAATCAATTTTCAACGACACGAGTGTTTTGATGTGAAACGAGCTATGAGCCGAAAACAAATAAATTCAGATAAGCTCATCCATCACAGAGAGTCCACTTGCTTTGACAAAGTGCTGTCGATGTCATGGATATTCTAATTGATTTTAGAATAATCATTCTATAGATTAATTTACTTTTAAATTGGCTAAACTGGTGGAAGTCTTTCTACTACACGTTAGTAAAAATATGAATATTAACTTTTTTATGGTATTTAATAAAGAGACAAGATGGTCATTTGCCTGATTTTTGCTATGGTAAGGATAACGCCGGCCCATAACAATTGCAGTGCCACTCAGAACTTTGAAACACAAAATCCTGCGCGACACTGCAGTGCGCTCTTTACCCTGAGACATTAGGTATCTATATACATACAAATAAATGTCTGTTTGTAATATGAAAATAACAGCTTTTTACTAAATGCATATAAAAGTATATACGGTACCTATAAGAAAACAACAATTTTTAACTTTTTTGTCTGTCTGTCTGTCTGTTTGTTCCGGGTAATCTCCGAAACGGCTGGGCCGATTTTGACGGGACTTTCACTGGCAAAAAGCTGATGGTGTAAGGAGTAACTTAGGCTACGTGGGTGAAGTCGCGGGGCACAGTTCAGCAATAAAATCGCCGTTGGTAGGCAACGTGCGCAGGCACGGCAATTGCAGTAAATCAAATAAACTAAACTCATAAGTAACAGAAATCAAAAGCCAATAATTCACTCTAAATTTATTTGCCAGTACCTGTTTATTAGGCGTAAGTGTGTGTGTAATACATGTTGAATGTGTGAGTATTTGCTCGTGCCCAGGATTATCCGCTTGCCTTAATTATTAGGCTGTTGCGCTGGTGTGTAGTGAGGGCTGTAAAGCTTTTATTAAGGCTGTAAAACTGTGAACGTTGATTTATGCTTACAGTCCCTTGTGCGATTAAAGGGATGACAAAAATGTGCCGTATTTTGCGACTTGTTAATTTCGGATTGTCAGGTAGAGAAATATGGCTTTTAGTAGTTGTTTAGGAACGGTATAGAAATTTCAGTCGAAAATGTTGCACTACTATTGTGGTTTAGCTACTATGTTTGCCTACATCAAAGATGCTCAGAGCATTGGATTAAACACCTAAGGAACAACTAAGTAACATAGCTAAATCTGTTCAATTATAATTAATCTGACGTGATTGATAAGCAAACAAACAAAAATCGAAATTATTGTTCTAAGATTATAAGATATGGATTATGAATGATGTTTGTTTATTTCTTTGGACTTCAAACATGCCCAAATTACTAAATGCTTTTGGCTACTAGATACGAGACGCGATTATTATGGCTAAGAAATAGGGATTTTCAATTTGTCACAGCGTCGGTCAAAGTTTGTTTTATTACTGTAGGTACTTTGAAATCACTTTGAACCATTAGTCACCTTTTCATTTCAAAAACGTGAATCAATACACTGATAACTATCGCTAACCTCTGATACTGATAAAACGTAATGATAACGTATCAACTGAATGAAATAATCTGATAAGGATTAATTTCAGACCGATATGTAAGATGGTTTTTCCTGTTTAATGAACTTGTATATAGGTGTGACAAATGTCGCTAAATATCTATATTTTATATCTAATCTACAAATCATTCATTGTTTCAATCTTGTAATCTATTGCACAATATTTTCATTGAGGGAATAATATAATAATAAGTCATTGATACAAAAACTGTTGTATTCCCATTGGGAAGGGAGGTGTGATCTAATAGTGACAGGCACTTTTTTGTAGGTGTGTCAGATAAATAATGCGGGTGCACCTATGTAGATGTTGTACTTGTATACGTGCGTGTCGTTTCGTATAAATTCACATTATTTTTGCAAAAGTTTCAGCCGATCAGTAATTTATTTTTAACTGACTTCAAAAACGGAGGAAGTTCTCAATTCAACACTCAATATAGGTACATATAAGAACTCCATCATTTATAAACCGATTTGAAATATTTTTTCAACGGGCTTAATGTCTTTATTACCTAGTTAATACTTAAATAAACACTGCATCTAACCTAGCTACAAAACAGATGGATAATCTATAAGCCAATGTAGGCTTATAGATAGATAGAAAATAGAGATGTCGTGAATGTTCATCAAAGATATCTAACGCACAGGTGCCTAATAGGTCAAAAAAGTTGCGGCTAATGTAAAGGCGCTACGAAGGACACTTTTTCATTTGTAATCCAGTTTAACGCCCTCTTAAAAAATTAAAAAAATATATCTAAGTACTTAATTTTCTTCGTAGATTTATCTAACTAAACAGGCGCATCAAATTAGTTTATTTCGCAATCGAAAGAGCTTATGATACTTACCATTTGGCGTGACTGTAAAAAGTGTTTTACATTAAACTCCCTACACCAATTTTGGTTTTATTTGACATACCTATTTCATTTAAATAAGAATGTTCTTAAATTTTAATGTGTAGTAAGTTAGTTTTAGTTTTCATTTTTTCCCGACAAAATCACTAAAACTCTGTTAGTAGACAAACTTCTGTCTGGTGGTATATTTAATGTTTAACATACCATGCACCATACATAATTTTTCTATGCCATGCACTCTTACTTTATTTTGAATTTAGAACAGTTCTACGCGAGAAGTTACTCGTAAAGACATATTAGCTCACGGTGCGTATCTTGGCCCTGCAGATGATATATAATATTATAAATAATAATATTAATAATAATATTATTAATAATAATATTCTATAGAAATGTGCTATAATGGCAGCACGTGTCATCTCTGAATCTTAGACTAACAAACATACGTAAACCAATAGAAAGGATAATAAAAAGCAGCTTACCTATAGAGCTTAGTAAATTGTGTCTAAATCTAGATATGGATACATTTACAGTTACTGTGCCTAATAAAACATAATTTAACTAAGATTTACTCAACAGAACGTAAAGTCCATCGGCAAGTAACAAAAAGTTATCCACATCCGACGTGGCTGCTGACTACTCGTATTTATAAATACCTTTTTTTTTTTTTTTTTTTTTTTTTTTTTTTTTTTTTTTTTTTTTTTTTTTTTTTTTTTTTTTTTTTTTTGAAGGACCGTGCTGTTGGTCTTGCGACCTCTACAGCGTCACCGGACTGTTGGAGAGCGCAGAAGGCGCTCAGCCCGAAAAAAGTGTGTTTGTGGCGACTAGCGCAAGGGCACCGCGTGGGATCGAACCACGTCGGTACGGACCTCGGCTTGGGCCGTCGCCGTAAGAAAGGGAGGATCGGGAGAGAATAGCCCCGGCCGCACGAGTGCAACCGTTTAAACTAGGCTCTAATCTAGCTAAAGCTACTTCTCGCGGGCCCGAGGTGGGCGCTCGCGGAATTTCGTGTATGTGTGTGAGGTGTGTATGACTCTAGTTGCCTCGTTCCAAAGCCTACACCATCGAGAAGAAGGGCAAGAAACTCGACGGCGGAGTGAAGCTCGGTCCCTACAACCTAAGCTATCTGACGAAGAATCGTCCTCGCCGGCGAGGACGATGACTTCTAATTTGGTACCCAATACCAATACCGAAGACTGAAGGTCCACCTGCACCAGCATATGAACTGGTGCTAGGGTTTGAAAGCACGGGCGAACCCAGCGCGGCCGACACAACGGCCGCGATGGAATCGTCCGGATCGCCCAAGATATGCCGAGGGCGGCGACGACGGAGCGGGGGGACTGTCGGGACGTAGTTGGCCGCTTGGACCACAAGAGGGTTGGGGTGATGGGGAGCCTTGTCAAAGTGACGACGGCTGGCGTCCTTCATATACTGAAGGATAGACGGGAGTTCTAAGTCGCAGTGCAAGTCGGAATTGCGCTGATAAGGCTCAGCGCCGACTGCTTTGCGAATAAAGCGATTCTGAATCACTTGAAGTCTATGGATACGGTAGGATGCGGCATGAGCGAACGCGACAGAAGCGTACGTCATGACGGGTCTGATGCAAGTTTTGTAGAGTGTCAGCTTATTTCTAAGTGACATCTTACTCCGCTTGCAGATCAGAGAATGAAGGCGGCCTAGGATAAAGGCCGCCCTGTTGCGAACACGAGAGATATGTTTCCCGAAGTTGAGTCGATCGTCAAGGATGACACCTAGGTACTTTGTCGTGCGCTCCCAGGGAATGGGTTCGCCGAACAGGGAGAAGGGCTTAACGCCACGAAGTTTACGGCGTTTCTCAGAAAAGCACATTGCTGCGCTTTTCTCGGGATTCACCGTAATGCGCCACTTCCGAAACCATTCACCGAGAGCGGTGAGCGCCTTCTGGAGGTGGGCCTTCGCTATGCGGGGCTGCCAACCGGAGCAGTAGATAGCCGTATCGTCTGCAAACAGTGCGATATGCACGTCTGAGTCGGTAGGCTTGGGCATATCGCTGGTGTACAGCGAGAATAGAAGGGGTGAGAGCGCGGAGCCCTGGGGGACACCGGCTAAGAGGGGGCGAGGAGTGGAGCGGTCTCCCTGTACGCGGTAGCGAAAGCTTCGCTCCCGGAGGAAGTCTTGTAGGATGAGCACAAGACGGTCTGGCACTCCGAGTTGGTACAGTTTGAAGATCAAACCGTTGTGCCAGACTTTGTCGAAAGCTTTCGCTATGTCCAAAAAGACGGCAAGTGTCCTTTTGGCTACCCGGGGGGCGTTAAAGCCTGCGAGAATGTGCTCCGTGATGCGGTGCACCTGTTGGACGCACGAGTGTTTGGCCCGAAAGCCAAACTGCTCGTCTGGAAGGAGTTTATGTTCGTGGACCTGGGACCAGAGACGTCTCACAAGGAGCCGCTCGTAGACCTTCCCCAGAGTGCTGAGGAGGCTGATAGGACGGTAGCTAGAGGGCTCTGTAGCCTTCTTGCCGGGCTTGTGGATGCCGATGACGTCGGCGGACTTCCACGCGGTGGGGAAATGGCAATTGCTCATAGCAGCATTGAAGATGCTAACTAGGAGGTAAATCAGGGAGACCGAGAAGTGCTTGACTACCCTGTTACTGATACCATCAGCACCAGGGGCCTTGCGGATCTTGAGGTTCTTGAGGATCGACTCAACCTCTGAGACAGTGACAGGCTCCAGGGGAGGGTCGGCGGGCGGGAGGGAGGCGCGACGTTCAACTTCGCTGTCCACCGCATGTAGGTGGGCAGGGTCAACGTGATCGAGAGTGGGTGAGCACTGTGCTCCGAGACTATCAGCCAGGCATTCGGCTTTTTCCTCGTCATCGAACGCAGGGGGGAGGTTGACTCTAGTAAGAGGGGGCATTGAAGTGATCGTATCTGCTTTCAGGGCTCTCGCCAGCCGCCAGTATGCCTGGTGGGATGGCGTGAGTCCCGACAACAGATCGTCCCACTTCTGGTCGCGGAGGTCGCTAAAGCGCTGCTTAACAGCACGCTCTAAGTCGCGCAAAACTCTCCTATTGTCGGGGGTAGGTGTCGAGTCGTAAGCCCTAGTGGCCGCGTTCTTTGCGGTCAGCAGCTGTCTCGCATCCACCGGCAGGACCCAGCGGTGGTCTTCCAACGCTGGGACCTGCCGGGAGGATTCACCTACGACGGTGTTGAGATGACTGCTGAGCGCATCGATCGCGAGGGAGATGTCGTCAACTGACTCGATGTTATCGGGGATTCTGTCCAAGTCCGGTGAACTGGTCGCTTTTAGGGCTTCCCCTAACTGCGCCCAGTTCACCATGGTCTTAGTCGGGGGAGCGGAAACTGTCGGGTCAGGGCCTAGTCGCATTAGGACGGGTCGATGGTCGGAGTCAAGTTCGTGTACCACTTCTAACGAACGTAACCGCAGAGTTACGCCCTTTAGGAGTGCTATGTCCAAGATTTCTGGTCGGTGGTCATCGTTCCAGGGGAATCTTGTCGGGGTCATGGGGGCTAGGACGTCAAAGTCCAAGGACTCGACTAGGCCATCAAGGATCCTACCATTGGGGTTGGTGGTGTTGCAATTCCACGTGACGTGTTTGCTGTTGAAGTCGCCTGCCAAAATGACAGCGTCTCCCAGCGAAAGGAGTGCCTCGATGTCACTCCTGAGTATGGGTTTGTCGGGGGGTTGGTAGCAAGACGCTATGGTGAGCGGTTGATGACCGGTCATCCCTAGGCGGCAACAAGAGGCTTCTAGATTGACCAGGGGAGGAGTGTCTATAGGGATGCAGTGAAGAGCCCTTCTGTGATAGATAAGGGTACCGCCCCCGCGGGCGGTAGTCCTATCATCACGAACCAGACAGTAATTTGCGATCCTAGGATCGCGCATACTCGGTTTCAAAAAGGTCTCCTGCACTAGCATCACATCGACCTGATGGGTCGTTAGAAAGATATGAACCTGATCACGTTGTTTGACGAGGCCGTTAGCATTGAAGAATGCTAACGCTACGGCGCGGGGTTTTTCACGTTTTGGTGTACTACCCATAGTGGTTGTAACCAGGACGTGCAAAGGAGTGGTGTCCGAGGACACGAAGGAGGTCACTGTGCTCAGCTATAGCACGGAAGCGGTCTTGGGGGAGGGAGGATAGACGAAGCTTGTTCGCAAGCGTGTCAACTTCGTCCATGTCGATGGCCATGGCAACGTCCAAGACCAACGAGAGGTTATCCACGGGGCCCGTGGACTCTAGGTCGGTCATGGGGTGACGGGGAGTGCGGGTGGGAGCCTGTGCACGGGGGGGTAGAGGGGCTCGGGGAGGAGCTGTCAACGGGGTGCGAGCGGGAGGGGCGGGCATGGGAGCAGGCCTAGGACGGACCAAGCTCGGGGGTTTGTTCCAGGCGTTAGATGGGGGGGAAGGCGCCTGGGACAGCGGTCTCGGCTGAGATTGCGAGGGAGGGGCAAGGGAAGGCGTAGGACCTGCGCCTTGCGAGCGGGCGGGTTGGGAGCGCGGGGGAAGCCGCCCGCCGCTGGGCCTTTTTGCGGCTCTGGGAGCCTTTGGACAGCCGCGATAATTCGCGGTGTGCCCTTGGGTGCCACAGAGCACGCAACTAGGCGGGTCGGGACTGTTCCGAGTGCGGGTGCAATCGGCGGTGCCGTGGTCCCCCAGGCACTTAACGCACCGAGGGCGGGCGAAACAGAAACGGGCCGCGTGGCCATAAAGCTGGCAGCGGTGGCATTGGCTCGGAGAGCCGTTACGGTGGGGAGTCTCGACGGTTACACCCGAGAGGTTAACCACCTGACGAAGATTGAAGATCGCCTTCCCCTCTGGGGTGCGATCGAGGACGACCAAGACTAGGTCGAAGGGAATGCGGGTTTTGCCGCTGTACAGGCGGTGGACTTCCCTGATGGGGTAGCCCTGAGCTTTGAGGTCATTTAAGATGACCTCAGCCTGGAGTTCCTTCGGGACGCCTCGAAGGACGACCCGAAGTACCTTCTCCTCCTCGAGGGCATAGGTGTGAAAACCTATGCACTCTTGGCGGAGAGTCTTTGTGAGCGCTCGATGGTCGGCCGAGGTGGGAACCTGGACCTTGATACCCAGCTGGGTAGAGCGGGCGTGCGTGAAGGATATCTTCCGCGACGCGAGAAGCGCGGACACGTTGGTCCATTTCTCTTTGTCTTGAACAAAGAGGGGAGGAGGAGATTTCTCCTTTCTGACCGGGGCGGCCTCCGAAGTGGAGGCGGCCGGTAGAGAGGGCGGCGTAGAGCATGCCGCTTTGGCCGGAGGGGCAGAGGAAACGGGCAAGGACCGTTTCTTGCCTCTAGCGGGGACAGTGATGAAACCGTCGTTGTCGACAAGTTCGCGGGGCGCGGAGTTGTCGACCTCCATCTCGGCCTCCGAGGAGGCCTCGGCGGGGAAGAACGGGAGGTCGTTCGCCGACGCCTTGGAGCAGGCTATCGGCGAACGGGAGCGGGAGTGAGATCGCGACCGAGAACGGTCGCGAGGCGGAAGTGGGCGGTGACAGCTCCTGGGCGGAGAGCGGGTACGGGAGGGGTGGGGGGAGGCGCAGTCTTTGCGCCAAGGGAGCGGAGAGGCAGCGCGGCCCTGGGAGGAGCGGGCTGGGGCGGAGGGCGCGGGGCGCGCATGGGGCCTGAGTTCGCGCAGGAACGCGAGGTTCAGGGAGGGGTCTGCCTGGCTGATGGTAGCCGACAGGTTGGGGAGATTATAAATACCTGCCAGTACGGTTCTAAAGTGCAGACAATTTAGTGTTTTACGCAGGTTCTAAACTTTAGTGGAAAATTCTAGACTTATTTAAAACACGGTAATGGTGAGTCTGGGCGGCAAGCCGCAAGTGTTAATGTGTGAGTACATTCGTATATTGGGTTTCTTGCGGTTTAGAGAAACAGTTTGAAGTAGAAAAACACTGCACTATGTGTTTTAGCGTATACTTTTACTGTGTACCTAATATTAAATAAATATTAAATAATTAAATATATATAATAATTATATATATACTAAATAATTAATAATTTTTATATGAAGAAATATAAAATGATCTGAAAATAATTTACTTTTACCCGACTTCCAAAGGAAAGGATGGTACCTAATGCTTTAAAATTTTAATTTTAATGCCGCCAAATTTTTTATTTGTGGTTGGTAGATAGCCAGGAGAACCCTAAAATTTTTTTACCACCTTGCTGTGGTTGCATAACGATGTTTTCCCCTTCACTGAAAGTTTAAGCTTATTATGGGATTCGAACCACTGATCTGTAGATCAGCAGTTGACGTTACTACCACTCTGCCATCATCGCTTCATTAGAGTAGGTATTTACCACCCTCGACAATAATTATAGACCTCTAAGATCAGGTGAGATAAGTCAAACGCTAGGTTAGCGTCGAGAGCAAAAATAAAACCGGCCAAGTGCGATTCGGACTCGCGCACTGAGGGTTCCAAACAAAACATGTAGGTGTGTATTTACACATTTTTCCTTTGGAAGTCGGGTATCATACCAAATGCTAATAAGTATATAGGCAAAAATATTTTTTTTTGTGATGTGTCTTCAACTTTCTGGTTTCAGATTTTTCCCTTTAGTTGGCCTATACCTAAAACATTGCTTCTTGCAAAATTTAATGATTCTAGGTCAACGGGAAGTATACCTATATGTTTTCATTCCCTTGTGTTGACAGACAGTCAGAAGGACAACGAAGTGAGACTGAAAGTGTGTATTTACACATTTTTCCTTTGGAAGTCGGGTATCATACCAAATGCTAATAAGTATATAGGCAAAAATATTTTTTTTTGTGATGTGTCTTCAACTTTCTGGTTTCAGATTTTTCCCTTTAGTTGGCCTATACCTAAAACATTGCTTCTTGCAAAATTTAATGATTCTAGGTCAACGGGAAGTATACCTATATGTTTTCATTCCCTTGTGTTGACAGACAGTCAGAAGGACAACGAAGTGAGACTGAAAGGGTTCCTTTTTTCCTTTTAAGGCACGGAACCCTAAGTACGACGAGTTTAAGCTTCGTACTTCAGTAGACTCCATTCTCAATACCTTACCTGGTTTCCACCAATAAATCACGATCGCTCCCGATAGCTGTTCTACAAGGAAGTTATTCGAAACTTGAGTGTGTGGTGCACTGATTTAGTGGTGTTTTATCGGAATTGGAATCAAATTAACCAATCCAATTAATCATTGATGTAAATTAGAGGTGGGTGTTATCGTGATTCAAGAAACTAGTTATGGTACAGTTATAAAACTAATATATTAATTTCTATGCGCTATTTGTCTCCTCTATAATCAAAATAACTTAATATACTCCTTGAAGGTATTACCAAATCATGCTAAGTTTCGAAAAATTTGATAAGTGATTTTTTAACATGTACTCGTATATGGACGTACCTACATCCTAAAGTGACAAAACTAGTTAACTGAGTGTTTAAATTTCTTTTCTTATCAACGAAATGATTTAGAAATTTGATTTTTTTCACAGCTCCCCGGATTGCAGACCTGAATATTTGATATCAATTTAAACTTGGTACCTCCGTGCGTTCCTGAGACAAAGGTCTTGACAGACCAACAGGCAGACGGACAACGAAGTGATAATAAGTATCATCATCATCATCATGATGATGATGATGATGACCTCCATGCGTCCCTGAGACAAAGGTCTTGACAAACCAACAGGGCAAACGAACAACGAAGTGATACTATAAGGGTTAACTTTTTCTTATGCTAGGTTTCATCTTAGTAAACTTATTATTATTAGACCTTCTAGTTTTAATTTAACTTCTAGATCAACAGTTTAAGAACACCATTAACACTTGTTCTAAATATTTCACAATCATGTATGAGTGTATCATTCATATGTTCTTTATTTTGTTGAATGTAAAACAGACTAAAATGATAGCGATAAAAATATTGTATCCTATTAGATATGTCCTGATTATAATATAATCTTAAAATTTTCGATTGCAATCCGATGTGGCGCAAAATTCATAAAGGCAAAAATTATTATTAAAGACGTGTACGGTCTATCTGCATTTCCTAACACACTCCCTTTAATCATTCTAAAAATAAAGAACACGCCTCGAGCCACGTTAAGAACAAACTGACAGACCAGCAGTCAGAGTTGTTTTCGACATTTCAAAGGATTTGAGCCCCATGAGTCGACAGGAGCTTTTGTAAACTTTCACCTGTGTTCAGAAGTTGAAATTGTTGTCTTATCTTTAATGGCCCTTAATTATGTCTGTGCACATTAATAACGAGCGAGAAAACATTAAACTTTAAGAAGCAATCTGTAGAAATGCCAAAACAATAAAGTAGAGTCTTTAAAATAATTATGGCTGTCGAGTCCGTGTATGATATGACGGTGACATCTATAATTATACAAGTAAATAAAATTGAAGTGTGTAAATGCATAAGAAAGTATGTATGGTACCTACAACAAATCAACAATTTTTTAATTTTTGTCTGTCTCTCTGTCTATTTGTTCCGGGTAATCTCCGAAGCGGCTGAACCGATTTTAACGGGACTTTCACAGGCAACCAGCCAGCAGGAGGGGACCACCTCTTCTCGTTACCAAAGAGCATAAAAAAGCAGAGCTAATAAATAAAGCCTACGCGACCACTTTCACTGACAGCCATTTTGCGCATTGCCATTGAATCTAATTTCGAGTGATACATGCCACTGCCCCCACAATTGCGTTAGTGTAGGCGCCATAAATTTGGCAATTACAAGACCGATGGCAAGATGGGAGACGTAAAATGGCGCTGTTTACCGCCAAAGAGAAAACAAATACTACGTTTTACCGGTACCGTTTAAAAATTAGCCGTTACTATTAATACCTAAGGTACATGCCCTGACTTAAGATGTAGGTAATAGAGGGCAAAAAAATAAGAAAATGGCATGGCTTTAATTGCATTCGGTCTGCACCTATAGTTATTATTATTACACATGAAGTCTTATACTTATAGTCAATATATTCAGAAACTACTTATTTAGTTATTAAGAGACCTGCAGGGCTAACATGCGCGCCACGACAAAATTTTGTCTACTGTTTTGTTTCGCTCTTTCTCTCGCGATCATGAGACAAATGCACGACATAAGCATCGAGAAAATTTTGTCACGGTGCGCATGTTAGCCCTACTGGAGTACATATGCTGAGTAGTGGTTTATACCTTATTGATTTTCAATTATACCTAGTAACGATGTACTTGTATTTTACTCATACGAAATAGGTAACTTTTATAACCATTATGTAGCTTGAAGTCTTTTGGTAAAACTCCGTAGATTTCAAGTAGGTACCGTTACTTGACCTAAAAAATTTAAACCTCGTCTTAAATTTATTTTAAGAACAACATTTTAGTCTAAAACGCGAAGTAAGTTAATGTCACCGGCGACGGCTAGGCGGGTTGCATCAGACGTTTAGCTGCAAAAAGATGTTTTGGCACCCACAGCGCTTTGTTGCCCCGAGTATAGCTTTATTCTCTGATCTTTTGAGTATCAACCCGCCCGAAGCTTCGCCCGCGTGATTCAAAAGTTGTAAAATTATGAGGAGCGCCTGTCTTTTTAATGCTATTGGATTACGAGACGAGCGGGTCATTTGCCTGATTGTAAGTATATCGTCAGACCATAACAATTGCAGTAACACTCAGAATTTTGAAACAAAAATGCCTGCGTGGCACTGCAATGCTCTCGTTACACTGAGACATTAGGGATTAAGTATCATAAGCTAAGTAAATTCACAGACTATTTTGCTCATTAAACCGGAACACAGTAGCTTACACACCACTATATGGTGTATGGTGGCAGACAACACGAGCACTGTTGTTCTCAGATTTTGATAAAAATCGCACTATTTTTATCGTAATTCATATTGTTCTATATATTGATAGTATAGGTATAATAAATTAATTTTAAACGCCTATATATACTATACTTTGAGTTTACTTTGCTTTGTTAATTATTTATTAAATTAGTAAAGTAGGTTTATTGACTATCGTACTGATGTAAATATAGATCTAAATCTCTAATCTAGAATTAACACGTAAACGATTTTACAGTCTTACAAATAGTATTTGGGTTCACCGACTTGTCAGATTCTCTTGCCCTACGGCAAAGGAAACATTCACTCTTCAGTGAATTAGTTCCGTCATTCAATAATGTAAGTAAAGATGACACATCAAAGGATCACCTGTTTTGTACATACGTTTTGTTGTGATCGTGTTTACCTTCTCTTTTAGCATAACGTATTTCAGATAACAAAGCATTTGAAAGGGACATTTTTTTTAAAAATTGATAAAACCGGAGATATCGTATCTCAATCGCACCTAGGCTATCTAATTTGATTTTAAGGCATTACTGTTAACTGAAACAAGTACATTTTGTAGAAGTCAAAGAGTTGAGTTTTTATATCAGTGTCTACGTCAATAGAATCATGACTCATTGTCATTTATACATCATGAAAAATTTTTTTTCAAGGACAGTGCTGTTGGTGCTGTTTATCTTGCGACTTTTACAGCGTCACCGAAATGTAAAAATTGCATCAGTTCTTAAGCCACAGTGACAGACAGAGCCACAGTGTTTACTTTTCCCGCTAGGTGGTGCATTATCACTGGTGTTGTTTCACTATGAAACTTCATTATAAAATTTTAGTAAGTAAACAAAAAATCTTATTTGCAACAAAGTATGCCTGTGTAAAGTGCAATTCAGTGTAAAAATAAAGGTACACACTTTCCCTTCTGACGCGAAGAAACGGAAATTGTGGATTAAAGCATTGCTCAAAAATTATTGGAAACCAATTATTCGTGTAGGTTATGTAGTGACCATTTCAAATCTAATGATTTTTAAGACGCTAGCATGTTTACTGGTTGTAGTTTAATTCATTAACCCTCAAAGTAAACATCAATGACAAGCACCAGCGATGGTGGCGCCATCTGAGATTAGCTTTGCCTGTGCCTCCCCATTGTAGCTAATGTCGACAGAAAACTGCGTTTTTCAAAAATATTAAAAAAAATATATTGTACAATTGTACCAATTTTAACAAATGACTACGAACTAATCTAATATTATGATGTTACGTGATATTACGATCTAATATTACAGTTTCTGTGTACGATATCATTCCATTTATGGTTTTATGTACTACGGAATCCAAAAACTAAGCTAGTTTAAATTATATTATCTTATCAGTCTTCTATAAATAAACTATTTACCAAAAATACTGGCAGCATTGCTGTAGCAATTTTTGTTACGAATATTAATTGTTTGCGAACAAGTATTTTCCCGAGATTAATCAGAATACAAAAATAACGCAACGATCATTATCGTTGGTCAACTTTTAATCGCCGCTCTATTGGACGATAACATTATCTAAATTGAATTATAAATGCTTAAAGATAATCTAGCAAACAACACATCGCATAAACAACACTTATTATTATTAACCGGATATTGCGCCACCAGTTTCACATAACGACTCTTTTGAGGAGTTATCATCGGATATTATGTACCAAAGTATTTTTTGCATCTGGCAATATTGTCACCGCAATAAAGAATAATGTCTTTAAGTAAAGGGAAGGGTTTTCTTGTGAAGCGCTTTCGTGGTATTTTATAGCCTTAATAAAATATCTTTGGAGTATAAATCATTGAATATAACGGGGTACTGCTGTGTAGGAAACTGTTACGCTACTTGCTAATTTGTCAGCCAATTGAATATTAATGTAAATGGGGTAGTAAATATCATTTATCGACATTTCCATCTAATATTGGAATTGCGGTTAGCGTTTTGATTTATAAATGGTTAAACGCTTAACATAAGCTTAAAATATGGTCAGTTGACGCATAAACCTGTGTTGATATTGGAAAGGCTATTTCAACATAGAATTTGTTTACATGATTTAAATGTAATTGTTTGCTTGCGTTAGCCTCAGGTATGATTACAGTGTGGGGAAAGCATTCGAAGAAAACTACAGGTGCTTTTACATGTTTTTTTTTGAGGAGCTTAATAAGCTATAAGCTGGTCTACGTTATTCCCCATAATTATGGTAAAAGTACGATAGTAGTAGTAGTAAGATATTCAAAAGAGCAAATCAAAAGACTTGAAATTATTAATTTCACAAACCAAAATTATTTTTTGTACACGGAAAATAGGTTATTAATTAAGATAATTAATTTAAAAATTTTTTTAGAGAATTTTTTATATTTCGAAAAGATTAGTAATCGACTCTAACCAAATATTTCTCTGGACTTACGTTTAATATGTGATTTGTATTTGTATAAATATTTTTACTCTCTGAACAATAGACACTTCCATACTGTTTTTTAAGTGGAATGTTTGGTGTGCTCTTTAAGTCGTAACTTAATCAATAATTCATCCTAACTTCACCGTCTATTTGTATAATTTATGTTGGCAGTTTGGGCTGTGTTTATTTAGGGATTATGAAGTTCAGTATTCTATTCTTAATGTTATTTTAATGCGGCCGGAAGAACGGAAGCAGTCTGCAAAATGCCTCACTCAAAATGACTCAGTCAACAGTAGAATTATCAGACAGTACCTAAACTCGTTATCGGGTAGTCAATGGCTAGGTGGACATGTGTAGCATTTGTGATCTTGAAGTTACAGTCAGATCGTATCTTTACCATTGAATTAAAATGCTTTTAAAGTTTTTATCAGAACAAGCGATACATTTTTGTAAACCCTATATTTTGTATATACTATTGGATAAAAAGATTGGTGGTTTGCCTGATGGTAAGCGCAACGCCATCCCATAACTATTGCCGTGCCACCTAGAACTTTGAACTACAAAGGGCTGCGCGGCACTGCTTTGCACTCGTTACCACAGAATACATAATAATACTCGTTACCCTGAGACAATAGGTATTAAGTGTCATAAGCTTAGAGATTTCACTGACTGCTTTGCTCACCAAACCGGATCACATTAATTCTTGCACATTACTGCTTAGTGGTAGACTACACGAGCACGAGGTGGTACCCACCCAGACAGACACTCCCAGAAGAGTAAGTGATAGATATATAGTGATGGATCTATCACATGGTTAATATCTGCGAGTAGAGAGTAACAAAGGCTACTTTATATACCGGAAAATGCACGGTACCTGTGGGAACGAGGGTGTAACCGCGAGAAGAAGCTAGTTGTATATAATTCTGAGATACAAGAAATTTATTATTATCATTAAATAGAATTTAGTTTCGTCTCTGAATCTTAGCCTCAGATCATTTTGTATGAAGCTATAACTCTGCTTTCCATAGTAGCAGCGGGCGCGGCGCTCGCGTGGTCTCTGCTATTTACAGCGCCTATCCTATCACTTATTCAGGGAACATTATCACCGGATTCAATGCGCTGTCTGCCATCCGCATCCGGTTGGTTGTTCGGGCTAATCAATATTTACATACATATACAAGACAAAAGCATGTTATTACCACAATTCTGCAAATTGTAAAAAATAGAAAGACATAAAGAGACACACGAGCATAAAATAAAACTTATAATACACAAAAACTACCTGGGTAGGCACCTCGTCCCAAGACGTCCTACTCTAGGTACGTTAGCCAGTTCACGCACTCCAATACAGAACACCTTGACATCGTTTCTGTGGTAAATTTGAACAGCCCATTGCAACTTCAACTTCTGTCTGTCTGGTTGTTTGTTCCGGGTAATCTCCAAAACGGCTGGGCCGATTTTGATGGTACTTCCACTGGTAGATAGATGATGTAATTAGGAGTAACTGAGGCTACTTTTAGTTTAGAAAAATAATTATATCCCGCAAAAAAATAAAAACCATGACATCCAATATCTCAGCGCGAGTGAAACCGTGGGCAGCAGCTAGTAATAACTATAGCTATTGTTATTAATACCACCGCTAACCCGAAAAATACAGCAACACACTTCACAAACTTCAGGTTACAGTACTTCTTCAGAATAAGATTATATAAAATGAGTAATTTATAGTTTCAATTCCGCGATAAATTATCGCGGAATTGAAACTATAAATTACTCATTTTATATAATCTTATTTAAAATGGATTTCCGCAAAGTAACGCCTGATTCCATCAAGTACTTCTTCAGTCCAACGATTATTATTTTCAAAACAAAATCATCACCACACCACCCGATGAGAATCTTACACTCTCACCTGTTCATACCGTCATACTCGTAAAAGTTCCCATCTGCATTTAATTCCGTAAACACAGAGTGCATTCAAATGGGATTATAAAAAGGACACGTTTGCAATTGCATTGGAATTTCAAATGAGTGTATTTTTAGGCCGTCGGCTGAAGAGGGAATTAAATTAGGCTGAATAGCAAACTCAGACTGGTTCGCTATTTGCGTACGTGACTCCGAGAGGCTGAGGTAAACTGAGGTAGTGAGGGAGTGTTAAATGACAGACACTCTTGTATAATAATATTCTAAAGTAGCTGCTGCCGCGGTTTCACCCGCGCGGAGATATTGGATTTCATAGTTTTTTTTTTGCGCGGAACCCTAATACTTTTCCTAAAATAAAAGTAGCCTTAGTTACTCCTTGTAACATCAGCTATCTGCCAGTGAATGTCCCGTCAAAATCGGCCCAGTCGTTTTGGAGATTACCCGGAACAAGCAGCCAGACAGACAGATAGACAGACAGACAAAAATTTTAAAAATGGTTGTTTTATTATAGGTACCGTATATATTTTCACAGGTCCTCATTTTAGAAACTTGAGACTATGTATTTGCTACTTTGGAATAGTAAAGTTGATGTCTATATAACCCAATCGAATTGTCGAAGTGCGTGAAGCACTAGTATAACACGCACTGAAAAAAAAAGTAGTCTGGTTCAATTACGCGTAGTTAATTTTGACGTTCATTTACATAACTATTATTGAGGTATAAAAATAGGTATGTATGCATCGAAAATCTATCAACAGGATGTGCCTATGTATTTCCAATTTCAGTATTTTAGAAAAATAATTTTAGAGCGTAAAACTGGTGCTGCTATCACGCTGGATAAATTAAAGAAGCAGTTATAAGCACATCTTCCACGTACACTATATCTATCTTTATATTATTATTTTTAGGCTATTTAAGTTATCCACGAAACAATCATTGCATTGGCATGTTCGGCAATCGGCCTCAAACAATCCGTCTATCATGTCCGAACTTTTCCCCCCCGCCGCGGGCCGTCCAATACCCTAATTGACACATCGGTCTGCGTACCGGTCGTGCTCAATACAGTTAGCTCTGCAGTACGTAATCTCAATACCGACCAATGATGGCCATTAATAACATATTTTATTTATTTATGATTTCTGTATATAAAATCAACTTTTCTTTGATGTACATCCAAAATATGTTTATATTTGAGCCGTTTGGTGTTGAAACATTGGGTCCGTGGGGGCCGGGAGCTCATAATATTTTCAAAATTTTGTCAGAGCGTTTGATTGATGCGACGCGTAACCAATATGCTGGTAACTATTTGGCTTAACGGATCAGCATTGCCGTTCAACGAGGCAATGCCGCCAGCACGCTGGGTACGCTTCCAACTGGTAGTGGGCTAGAACATTTGGATTATCTATAGGCCTACTAGGGCTTGTAGATTATCCAACTGTTTTTGTAGCTAGCTAGGTTAGATGTAGTGTTTATTTATGTATTAGCTAGTTAATAAAGGTATTTAGACCGGTTAAATGTAAAAAAAAAATGTTTATTTAAATCACATCATAGGACGAAGCGGTTAGAAAAATTACACAATGTAATTAATGTATTTTTGTAGCTTTGTATGTATTTTTGTAGCCCTTATTCAATCTCCTCAAACAACTGTGCATCTCACATTATCCTTAATATCAAACAAGTGCGTAATCTTAGCTGCTGTTTCAATTTATATATCCAGTACTGGCTTAGCGTGCCAGATTAGTACCGGAATACCGGCGACAGACGGACCATTGATCGGTCCGGTATTGCTATTCTGGTGTCTGATGCCATGATGCTGTCGACAGGCTGCAATTGTTAGCTTAATGGGCTGTGACGTGCCACCTATTTCAGAGATGATCAATTCAATAGATGATACCTATTTTACCACAACTTTATTGATGCTCTTTTGAGCCTGTTTGTCTGTTCAGTCTTATTTGTTTTTAGATCCATTAATGGGCGATTGGAATGGAATGAAATTTTTAAGTCAAAGTTTTTATATAGCTAGTCGCATAGAACAAGCACCAAGTAGAGCAGCAACCAAAATGGTTTTAACTTTGGCTGAATTTTGTTCGGTTGTAAAACATACTTTAAATAAAATAATAAAAAAGTAACAGAACGTATATCCATATTATGTATTAGTAACAATAAAAACCTTATTAGTCCACACGGCTGTGATACAAGTTTATCTATGAGCTTGAGGCTATTTCTCATTACACGCCTGAGAAAAGGGGCCAAGCTACATTCTACCTACTTCCCTACAAAACTGTCAAATATCACCGAATAATTTTGAATAATTGAAATTTATCATATCATATCATATTTTCCAAATCCATCAAAGGCCTAACGCCACACAGTGATATAGTTTTCAATTAGCACTAAGAGCTAAGTGAATAGAACGTCACAAAAGCTGAGCACACTGTACAGGCGGTCGAATATTGCCGACATCAAAGGGCAGTATGATACCTGCGAAGTCAAACAGTTTCTGCAGTAAATTGGAACGAGGGGCGTATTTACACTGCTCGCCGCCGGACTGTGTGCGATGCTCGCGAGACGTGTGTCAAAGACCGGAATACAGGCGGAGATGCTTTAATTTACTATATTATGTGGTGTAAACTTAGTAACGAATGGATATTTTGTTGAGTTGTCAATGGAAGAAGCATGGCTAGTAAAATTACTGGCCATATAAACATGAAAGCTGACGTCTTTGGGAAATGAGCGCGATGCAGAACTAAAGAGGGTTTTTAATATGTATTTCGAAACTGTGAGTGGCACCTACTATTGTTATATATAGGCAACCAAACGTCTTGCTTTTTTAACATCTAGTAGCATGAAAAATTGGTTTCACAAAAACACATTAAAGGGATTAGGAGTCCAGTAGTAAAGTCTCGTTAAATCAGAGCGAACCCTGCACACAAGGGAAGAAATATCAAGAATCTGAGGCAATATCAAGAATAACCATTTCCATTAATAACGAGCCAATCTACGTAAAATGCTGCCAAAACTTACCTTATCTAAATTCAAAGTAGACATTTGACGTGAACCGCTACTCAATTAACTCGATAGCTCCGAAGTAAACTTTAAACCGTCAAAACTCAAACACAAATTGGTTAATGTAGCTTATTGAAATCTGCCATCGCGTTGCTAATCAATAAACATAAACGTCGAAATCAAGATTGGATGCGTAAAGCCGTACTTACCGTCTTAATACTCTAGGGGAGAGTTCAAAGACTTGCCTGTTTTGATACAGGGATGTACGCGTAGCCGCAAACTCGTAGACGCTCTAAGATGCTACGAATCTACGCGTTGCAAGCTATGTGTTAAGGTGCTGACAGACGATTTTTTAACTTTCTACGCATTGATTAGGAAACTATCTCGATTTTTCTTTTGTTTTGATTTTGATCGACACGTAATATCTAGAACTTGGAAATCTACTGATCGGAGCTAGACTGGCGGACGATTTTCAACTTGAGACACGAGTACCTTGCTGGCCCAGTTTTTTAATACTATTTGATAACACGAAGAGCTGGTGGTAAGCATATCGCCGGCTCGTAACAATTGCAGTACCACTCATGACTGAAACACAAAAGGCCGGCATGGCATTGAAGCGCGCTCGTTACCCTGAGACATTGGGTATTAAGTCTAGTAAAAGTAGTTGAAGACTTAATAGTGCTGTACCAGAAAGCTTCAGGTGCATCAATATTTTCTTCAGTTTAAGTTATATAGATAACCGTAGTCAAGTTCAAATAGGTCAAATCAAAAGGTCAAGGCTCAAGGTCAAATGTAGTTGTTGCCTTGGCTTGTGATCCGACCCTGTGTGCACCAGAACAGCGACTTAAGCGGCTGTAAGCTAGACGATGGCATACGTAGTGCGCGACACGAAGCGATTATCGCCAGTAGAGTGGGATGAAAGCGCTCCAAGCAAGGTATATATCTTTAAGAAAGATTAACGATCTTCAGGTAGTGGAGAGAGACCGGGGTCGGGCTATAATTAAACGCAATGGATGGCGCTTCCCCAAAGATTTAGAGAGGGGTTGGCGTCTTGCTGAGTTATGATTTCACACGAGACGATGTGATTGGCACCCCGTAATGAGTGCCGTGAAACGACCTTTTGATGTGAAGCGAGCAGTTTAGTACTTATGAAAAATGAAAGAGTTTTGCAGTCAGATACTGGGGTAGAAATTTCTTGCCTTAGCAAATTACATACTTTAAAAATATCTAATCTGCTAACATAACTTCCCAGCTCTGGTTAAAAATAACTCTTAAATAAGAGGTTGACTGGAAGACACCGCTTTTATCATTAACTCCGCCCCTTGTAATTTAATATAAGATCTGTTATATCATTACTACCACTGTATTCACATGGGGTCTTCATGTCTAATCGATTACTGTCGTTAAATTGTAACTACTGGTGTATTATAAAGTGTTCTAAAGAATTGGTTTCATTTTTTTTGTCCGTTAGTGTGTGATCATTAATGCTAAGTCTATAAACACAGACTTAGACAGATTCCAAGGTGTAACACTGATATTCCCGTGACTGACTTTCAACTTGATAGGCAAATGGGCCTAGCAGCTATTTTCTAGTACTACTCTATGGTAGCTAGAGAGGAGCAGTAGAGAAGTCCCTATCTTGATGTATTTCAAAGTTAAATTACCGAAGAGTTTTACTAAATTGTAACCTCGTTTAAAATCACAGCTGTAAAACACCTCGGAAACTACATTTATAAACATGCAATGTTCTCCCAAAAAGTGTAGGGGTAGATATTAGAAGTCGCGAGAGGTGACATTTCTTCCTCGCTCTGCGAAGCGTGACCGCACTGTCACATATTTTACTTCGCCCTTTTCTATCCTAAACGATAGGAAACGGCAAACTTGCCAAGTTTCTTGTGTTATTGCAGCTTAATTGCTGTTGTCTTTACTTACGATTATTTAAGTTAGATTTGTTATAGGAACTTATTTTACTGTAGACTATCTAAATTTATAATGTTGACATAAGAGCTAGCCAAGCGCTTGTAAGGCTACCAATAGTATAGGGTTTCATAGGGTTTTTCTTTCAAAAAGATTTGAATGTAAAAATTTCGGCTCAATCGAACACCGGGAAGTGGGTCAAAGTTAGCTTGCAATTTGACTTAAATAAACATAAATGCATACAAACATACATTGCAAGTTAAAATAAATCGGGTAAAAAAAACTGATAATTTTAAAATTTAGTTCATGCATTATACATCCAATAAGCATTTCTTAATAAAGCAATGTATTTAAACCGTTCTTAATTACATTGATTTATAGTGCTTATTGTTGTTAGCTACCTATGCCTATTATGTATAGAATATTTTTATCATAATTTTCTACGTACAGAATAATGAAATCGTATGTAAAAAAATTGAAGATGAGTTTCACCCACAGAACATTAAATATTTAACCTTTTATCTCTAAATCTGAGATAAAATCAAAATAACTTTGGACCTAACAGTCACTAATGAAAATTGAAACGACTTTCATGAACGAACAAAATTATATGATTGAGAATTTAGGCCACTTTTATGCTTAATAACGTTGAGATTCTCAACGGGCGTAAACGGCTCAACAAAAAGACGAAGCAACGCGAAGATTTATGCACTAGAGATCGTCAGAAACTGAAGACAATGAAAGGTCTCGACAAAGTTATTTAAATTACGCGACAATTTTCTTCGTCCATAACGTTTAAGTGGAGAAGCGTTGAGGCCTCGCTAAATGAGGTTCAGAGCGGTTGTATGAAAAGGGATTCGCAAAGCAGATTTGAAGCAGATAGCTAGGGATGCACACACAATGCCGTTTAAACCTCTCGAGCCAGCAGCTCCTGAATAATATTGTTTTATGATTCTATACTGGCTTATGACACTTAAAATTAAGTGAGCAAAGTTTTGCCTTTTGTTATTCGTGACAGCGCAGAGCTGCTTTTTGTTTTTGGTATTAACTGAGACGTAATTATTGTGGAATCAACTGACTTATGTTCTTAGATAAAGGCTTTGAAAATCATAGGCCTTTTAAGGTTAACTTTAAAGGAAAGTGTAAAGACATCTAGTTTCTATTTCTCCCGATTTACAGCCACAATAATTAATCTTTGGGTGGATTGTTTTAGTTTTGTATGTAGTCAGTTAATTGGATTTGAAAGAGGTTGGCGATATATTTTCCATATTTAGAGCTGAGCCGAAGGGCCAAGAATTTCAACTATAGTTGAATAATGACATTCTATTATTTAAAGCTGAAGTTTGTTTTAGAATTATTCAAAAACTAATTTTCAAGACCCGATACATTCAAATAGCGTTATAAGTCTAAAGGCTTAAACCTCAACCGTATAGATGTGACATTGTACATATGTCTTATATATGTACTCAAACATTTTTAGATATAAACTGGAATTATTCAAAGAAATGTACTTTAAATCGTAGTTTGAGGTGGCAGACGTTTTTATGACCTGTTGGAATGAAGTGCATTTTTATAGCCTTGCTTCGTCTTACTTTACACTTAATTCAAGTGCTGTTACGTTCTTCTTAGACGTTTTAAGTTTAAACATTTTCTGCAGTATTTTAACTACAAAGAATGGATGAAATTTTTAGATAGATAGATAGATAGATAACACTTTATTGCACAATAAGGGAAAAAATAATAATTACAAAAGCTCTTACAAATTAGTACAATCGGCGGCCTTATCACTAAGCAGCGATCTCTTCCAGGCAACCGTAGGATGTTTAGAGACGTGTGATTTTAAAAAAGGTAGTGTGCAGATACAAATTACATAATTAATAAAATAAGGACTTAGATCAGAATATATTATTAATTAAAATAAATAGACTACATATTCATATAAATAGATAGACAGAAATAGATAATATAATATTAATAATACATATAGTTCTGTATAATATATGGAGGTTATGTACATAAATAAATAAAAATATAATACGTATGATTATTAAACACAATAAACTAATATACAATAAATATTGTAAGGTAATACATAATATTCATGATACTAAATAGCAGTGTTAGCAAAACTTAGCATTTGGATAAGTAAAACTTTCTAACCTGATCTTTAAACATATGAAGTGAAGTTGCTTTCTTTATAGTGACTGGTAAGGAATTCCACAGAAGGACGGCTTGTACAGAGAAAGATTTATGATAGTATGAACTATGGTGTTTGGGAGTTCTCAATAGGAGATTTTCTGATGACCTTAAAATCTGAGAGTGGGAGCAATGGAGGAAATCAAAACGTTCCTTAAGATAGCGCGGGGAGGAAGGATTGAACAGAATATTGTAGAGAAGGGAAAGAATATGAGTATTCCGGCGAAGACGTATAGGAAGCCACTTGAGTTTAGTGCGAAAATGAGAAACGTGGTCATATTTGCGCAAACCAAATATGAACCTAATTGAGAAGTTTTGAAGTCGCTCAAGCTTATTGAACTGGTCCTCAGTGAGGTCGAGATAGCTGAAATGATTTAACTGAAATAGGGGTGAATAAAAAATCAATTTATGGAACTATAATATTAGGTTGGGGAAAAAGTCTTTTCGCATTATAGTATGTATGAACTTGTAATAAAATCTCTTTGGCTATACTATTTGTATCTGGCTGGTTTTGGTATCATATGAAACTTTAAATTTTAAAGAACATAATTCCAAATTCAAATTAGGAAAATGTGTGATTTTCATTTGTTTTTCGTACTGTCAAAATGAGTGAATCTAATGAAGAAATTCGATACATTTTAAAATTTTACTACAAAAAAGGTAAAAATGCAACGCAAGCCGCGAAAAAAATTTGCGATGTTTATGGACCTAGTGCAGTGTCTGTGAGAGTAGCACAAATTTGGTTTAAGCGTTTTCAATCCGGAAATTTTGATTTCAAAGATGCACGTCGCTCTGTTCGCCCTATTACGGATAAAATGGATGCCATTTTTGAAAAAGTGGAACAAGATCGGCATATCAGTAGTTAAGACGTAGCTGAAGAACTGGGAATTGACCACAAAACAGTTTTGGCGCATTTGAAAAAAACTGGGTACACAAAAAAGCTCGATATTTGGGTACCTCACGAGCTCACTGAAAGAAACCTAATGAACCGTGTACTCATTTGTGATTCTTTACTACAACGTAATGAAACCGAACCATTTTTGAAGAAGCTGATAACTGGTGATGAAAAGTGAATCACGTACGACAAGAACGTGCGAAAAAGGTCGTGGTCAAAGACCGGTCAGGCTTCACAGACTGTGGCGAAACCCGGGTTAACTCGCAACAAGGTGATGCTGTGTGTGTGGTGGGATTGGAAGGGCATTATTCATTATGAGCTGTTACCACCAGGCAGGACCATCGATTCTGAACTCTACTGCGAACAACTGATGAGATTAAAGCAAGAAGTTGAGAGAAAGCGGCAGGAATTAATAATAATAATAATAATAATAAAAAAAAAAAAACCGCTGTCACTCAAGTTGGTCGTAAAAATCATTTTTCCAAATATTTATTACTTTTTCCTTTTTATATGCCTATAATTTGATTGCAACAGTTTATTTTGCTATATTTATATAGTGATACATAAAATGGCACTATTATATTTGTGTTTAAACCAACCTATTTATTGGAAAAATTACGAAAAAGGCAAAGACATTTTTTTTGACAATGTCAAAAGGAACTAATTACAAGGACTATTACAAAATTTGCAATAAATACCAAATAAATGATTACACGATCAAGGAATAAAGCGGGAACAGCGAGCGCACGACAACCACCACCGCCCGCCTCGTCATCGCCGAGCTCTTCGTCGGGGGATGAGTACGGCACTCCCCTCGACACCAGCGCGTCGAGCGACGAGGACGGGCCGCCGTCGCCGCCGCCGCCGCCACCACCTGCGCGACGTGGGCGACCACCCCTGCCGGCACGCTTGGGGCCTGCGGGACACTCTGTTCCGCGCGCGGCCCCCGCTACCGGTGGTATAGTGCGCCGCATGCGATGGACTTCTGTTATGAATGAAAATTGCATGCGCGCCTATTATGGGGCTACAGAGGGAGGAATTAATATGAGTGCGTACCGTGATCGGATGCTGCCTCTGTTTCAGACCCTGGAGCCATCCGTCGCCGTATCTACGCAACGACTTTCGGATCAGGTGCGGGCTATCCAACGGCTCAAGCTGTTGGACGAGTCTGTGCTTGATCGGCTGCGCCTGGAGGCGCTTCCTATTCGCGCGACATCTGCCTCGACGCGGGACCTGTCTGTCGCGCCGCCGGTGCCGGCACCGCTCCCGGCCCCGTCATCGGTTGCGACACGGATAGACCCCGTAGTCGATGAGGATGATTGTGCGAATATAAGCGTAAGTACCCAGGTTAATGAGCAATTGAGAAGGGCTTTGGAAGACGCAATTTTGGAATACCAATATACACCTGATTCTAGGCCGCGACTACCTCGTCTACCCACTAATAGACGCAATCTAGCGTTAATGGGAGCCCTGAATGTTTTGCTAGCCCCGTATCTACGGGGTAGTGAAAACTTATTTGATACCCACTCGATCATGTACTGTGGGGCTATTGCGGTGTGTCGCGTGGCTCGTGTCAAGTTTCCGGACGCTGACCGAGCACCGCGGACCGCCGGAAATGCACCCGCATGGCAGGTACGGATCGAGCGGCGTATCAATACGTTTAGGACTCTCATTGCGAAGCTGATCTGCTTCAGCCGGGGCAACAACCGCCCCCGAGTAATGCGCTTCGTGAATCAGGCATTTGCTGGGACCGGTATAAGGCCCCAGAATTATATGGCTGGTGTCACGGAACGCATTGACTTTTTGAAGCAGAAAATCTATGCGTGGGTAAACCGTATTCGACGCTATAGAGAGCGTGTAGATAGGTACCACCAAAATCGCCTTTTTGAAAGTGATCAAAGGAAGGTATACCGAAATTGGGAGGGAACCGACCAACGTGTGAGCGACGGGCAAATGCCGGATACTAACGCCATGATTAATTTCTGGCGTGGTATCTGGTCGGTGCCCGTCGAGCATACGGAGGGCGATTGGATGCGTACTGTAGAACAGTCGTGTGAGTCCATCGAGACCATGGGATCTGTTACCATAGATCCCATAGACGTAAGTTGTGCAATTCGTACGGCTCAGAACTGGAAAAGTCCTGGTCCGGACGGATTGCACAACTTTTGGATAAAGTGGATTCGATGCTCACACGAATGTTTGGCAGTGCAATTCCAAGAAGCCCTCGAGCTTGGTTCTCTTCCATGTTTCCTGACAACGGGTGTCACCTCCCTGCTCCATAAGTCCGGTAGTACCACGGAAGCTAAAAACTATAGACCCATCACGTGCTTGCCTACGCTGTACAAGCTCCTTACATCCATTCTGAGAGCTAAAATTAATTCGCACGTTGTTGCAAACAATATCTTGGCTCCCGCTCAGAATGGTTGTAGGGTTGGGTCCCGTGGTACTAAGGAGCTCCTTCTCATTGATACGGCCATTTGCCAACAAGTTCGACGGAACAGAGGGGCTCTTTCGGCTGCCTGGATTGACTACAAGAAGGCCTATGATTCAGTGCCTCATTCATGGTTGGAGAGGATTTTAGAGTTGTATAAAATTGATACAACTCTGAGATCCTTTTTAAGCACGTGCATGAGACAGTGGACCACAGTCCTTCGTCAACCAGGCAGTGGGAATAGCCCTTCTGGTCCGGAGAACTTTATAAAAATAGAGCGAGGCATCTTCCAGGGTGACAGTCTGAGTCCTTTGTGGTTTTGTCTAGCTTTGAATCCTCTGAGCACTTTGCTAAGAGATTCAAGGTTAGGCTGCAAGCTTCGTAGAGAGGGTGAGATCATTTCTCACCTGCTGTATATGGATGATCTTAAGCTATTGGCACCGAAAAGTCCAGACTTGATGAAGCTGTTAAAAATTACTGAGATTTTTAGCAGCGCCATCAAGATGGAGTTTGGTGTTGATAAGTGTGCGGTCATGCATGTACAGCGGGGGAAAGTTGTAAATTCTGATAATTTGCAACTTTCAGAGACAATGACTCTCAGATCTCTCTCTGAAGCTGAAACCTACAGATACCTTGGTATGTCACAGTCGTTGGGTATTGCGGTAGGGGACATTAAGCAGTCGGTGAAGGAGCGTTTCTTTTGTCGCTTGACAAAAGTACTTAACAGTCTTCTGTCAGGTGGCAACAAGGCGCGCGCCTTCAACGGTTGGGTAATGCCTCTACTAATATACTCCTTTGGCATACTAAAGTGGACGCAGACTGAGCTGGACTCCCTGGATAGGAGAGTCCGTCAACTGCTCACCTATCATCGTATGTTACACCCACGTTCGTCTGTTATGAGACTGTACATTCCGCGGAAATGGGGAGGTCGTGGCTTTTTGAATGCCAAGACGCTTCATAACCGCGAAGTGTGCAGCCTCAGGGAATATTTCCTTAACAACGAGTGTGGGATGCATCGCGATGTGGTGGCAGTTGACAGAAACCTCACGCCTCTCTCGTTGGCAAACGAGAATTGGCGCAAACCAGTGGTGATGACCACTGAGGACCGCAAGGACGTATGGAAGGGCAAGGAGCTGCACGGGCGGTTCTATCGGGCCTTAACAGGGTCCGATGTGGACCTGCTCGCGTCGGTGAACTGGTTACGTTTCGGTGACCTCTTTGGGGAGACCGAGGGTTTTGTCTGTGCAATTATGGATGAAGTTATCAAGACGAATAACTACCGGAAATATATTATGAAAGACGGTACGGTCGACATCTGTCGGGCATGCCGCCGTCCGGGAGAGTCTCTCCGTCATATTATTTCCGGTTGTTCTCATCTTGCTAACGGCGAGTATTTACACAGACATAACCTTGTAGCCAGGATCATCCATCAGCAAATTGCCCTTCAATACGGCCTTGTCGAGTCTGAGGTGCCGTACTATAAGTACGCACCGGCGCCAGTTCTCGAAAATGGTCGTGCATTGCTCTATTGGGACCGCTCTATCATTACGGACAGGACTATTGTTGCCAATAAGCCTGATATCGTACTGGTAGATCGGTCCCAACGCCGGGCAGTGCTCGTTGACATCACCGTTCCCCATGACGAGAACCTCGTGAAAGCCGAGAAGGACAAGCTCAGCAAGTACCTTGACTTGGCTCACGAGGTAACCGCCATGTGGAATGTTGATTCAACGATCATTGTACCGATAGTTGTTTCGGCGAACGGCCTTGTAGCGAAGAGCCTCGACCAACATCTCAAGAGGCTCTCGCTAGACGGTTGGATCAAGGGTCGTATGCAGAAGGCAGTGCTCCTTGACACGGCACGTATTGTCAGGAGGTTCCTCACTCTGCAGCCCTAACCACCGGTAGCTTGGGCCTTGCCCCGCTGCCGGCGGCACTCTAGGTTTAGGTTTTTTGTAATATTTTGTTATTTTCTAGAAATATTGTAAAAAACTTAGACTTAAGATTGTAAATAAATACAGTGAATAATAATAATAATAATAATAATAATCTTTATTTGAGCCATATACACAATGAAAGAACAATCAAAATATTAAATATTTGACAAAAAGTATACAAAGGGCTGTAAGGTTGACTTAATATAATGGAACTGTTGTTCCCGAAACTAGGCTAGGGAAAGCCTGTACTTTCGGAAACAGCTTAATTCCTCCTGACATTAGACACAGCACAGGTAATGTTTAAAAATAAATTCATATTTTGTGAAAAAGATCAAGCGTGATTGTATATATGACTACTAGTATGTGTGTGATTGTGTATGTGTAAGTGTGTGTGTGTGTGTGTATGTGTATGTGTATGTGTGTGTGTGTGCATGTGTGTGTGTGTGTGTGTGTTTGTTTGTGTATGCGGACATGTGTGTGTGATCGTGCGTGCATGTGAGTGCTAGTATATTATAGTATCAGATGTTTATCCTAAGCAATTGTTCTGTTTGGGCATAAGTGAGCTGGAGAAGCCAGCTTCGAACTTTCTTACTACAATTAAATTTTGATAGACCGTAAACATCAATACTATTATTGGCAACGTTATAAAGCCGTGAGCTAAGTACGGGGTATTGGCGGCCGTAAAACTCTGTTCTATGTCCCTCTATTTGACAGATTCTATCTTTCCAACGACGCCTAGTCATTGTGCTTTCATCAAATGGTATGGTAGAGTGCTTACGTAAAATGGTCCGGTACACAAAGAGTTGCCTAACAGTCAGAACATTGGCATCACAATAGAGCTGAGAGGTGGGGTGTCTGTAAGGTTTACTAAGCATTACTTTTAGTACAGCTCGTTGAGCCCTTTCCAGCTCCAAGAAGGAGGTCTTATGTGCACCGCCCCATATCGTATTACAGTAGGAAAGTATGGACTCGCATAAGGCCGAGTATACCATTTTTAGAACTTCAACATCAGCAGTTTGCCTAATTTGTCTAAAAATAAATATCAAACGCCTAACTCTGGACACCAATTGTTTTATTTGTTCTTGCCAGCGAAGATTTTTGTCAATTTGAATACCCAGATACTTTACGCTGGATGTTTTAGTGAGAGACGAACAGGTGCAATTATAGGTTCTGGACGACTCTTGGCAAGTATGGGCTTTTATGGTATATGTAGGTTCAGGTTGCGAAATATTGTTAGTAGAGAAAGGAACAAATTGAGTTTTACCGATGTTAAGGGTGAGCAAGTTATGGTTTAGCCAAGAGGTGATGATTGAGAGAGCATATTCTGCTCGAGCTTTACACTCCTGCCACTCATTAGCATGAATAATAAGCGCTGTATCGTCAGCATAAGTAATTATACGACAATGAGGTATTTGAAGTTGACAGAGGTCATTAAGATACACTATAAAAAGAGTGGGGCCGAGAATAGATCCTTGAGGCACGCCGAAAGAGACCTTTTCATCGTCACTGATTGTATTTTCAATCTTCACACGTTGAGTACGATCACTAAGGTAATCTTCAAATATTTTAAGTGTATTTCCGCGAATTCCCATGTGTTCCATCTTAACCAGAAGAGTAGGAATTAATCAACAGAAGGGGTGTGGTTTTTCATCATGATAACGCTAGACCTCACACATCTTTAGCCACTCAGAAAAAATTAAGAGAGTTTGGCTGGGAGGTGTTAATGCATCCGCCGTATAGTCCTGACCTTGCACCTTCAGATTTCCACCTGTTTCGGTCTCTTCAGAATTCTTTAGGCAGTGTCAGGTTAACATCACGAGAGGACTGCCAAAACCACTTGTCGCGGTATTTTGATCAGAAGTCCCAAAATTTCTATAGCAATGGGATCATGTCCCTACCTACAAGATGGCAAAAAGTTATCGAACAAAATGGTACCTACATACTTTAGTTAAATGTAAATAAACTATATTAAAAAATGTTTTGAATTTTCTTAAAAAATGCGAAGAAACTTTTTCCCGGACCTATTATGATATTATTTGATATGATAGTAGATTTATTTTATGACGCTCTTTTTCTTTTTAAAACAATTGGAAAGCAATAAAATACCACACCTTAGTATGGATGGTGTGTAATGGACAATTTTCTATACTTGTTCAATAATGTAAGATAAGATGAAAATTCAAATCATGTCATTGGTAGCGATCGGATCACTATTGCTGTCTTTGCTTAGAATCCACCGAGTTTGTTTACCTTATTGGACAAAAGTAGAAAATTGCCGTAGGCACTTGTCATATTATAATGGACACCGGTTTCTATTTCTCCATCGGCTTAATAAGCGTTTGATCTATATTTCACCTGTTTCATCAAAAGTGACGACGACCTCGGAAGTGGTAAGCGTGCTAAAACTATAATGGGACTGGTTGTCGTGCGACTGCAGCGCCCTCAGGTAGGCTACCGATTTTTAGCTTAGCGGTCGAAGCTAACGAGGCCCGCAATCATACATCTAGAACAACAAAAAAAAGGTCTGAAACTTAATGCTCGAATCTCACAAATCTACTAACTTATTACCTCTACAAAACAAAAGTCCAAGAGTTGACTGTTTGATTTAAATCAGTGACTTGACAGCCGCGCTCGGAATACAGAAACAGTGTTTCGTGAAATATGAAACTAGATAAAGCATCTAGTCCCTCGAATAGTTCCCAAAGAAATGGCTTACAGTTTAGCATAATGTGATGCGCTCAGTCATCGTTACGTTATCTAAGTAGATTTATATTGCCGGCTCTCAGACTATTAATCGTGGGATAGTTCTAGAAAGTCGCTCGATTTACCATCGTATCTGATCAGGTTAAAAGATTGTGCGGTGATTTGGAAACTTTGGGAGTCATATTTTAGTGAATAGCTCAGTGATAGTGAGGTTCTAAACGGGCTGAGCATTCGAACCTACAATTGGTTTATTGGTTTTAGTGAACGCTAGGCACTGTGATACAAACATGAAGCTCGGGTATTTCTATAGTGACCATTTCTATTTAATTCTTTTCCTTTCTTTTGGTTAGTAGCTATTACCCTTATGTTGAAAATGTGCGTGTGTGATATCATATTCAAACGCTTAGGTAATAATTAAAGTAAAAATAATACTACAAATTGCTAATCCAAATGAACAAGAACCGTATTTCATATCAAATGAAATGTCATACTTTTCGCACTAAAATACCATAAATACATCCATTTCAGGTCGCATTAGACTGAACCCTTCACAATAATATGGTAAACAACAGCGCAAAATGCTCAAACTGCAGGCAAGTTGGCCTCAAGTTCTAAAGTCGTTATCGTCGTTCGCCGGGCGGGATCCACCGACAATAAAAGCTTTGTCAAACTCCTCCTTCTCCGGAGCAAGAGGCTGGAGATAGCCGACTTGTGTTTTCTAGGGATTTGAGAGTTTTTGTAACTGTTTTGTGGACTTTACACGAGTGACCTGTTTATTTTAGTTGTTTTATCTACGGTACTAAACGGTTGGTCGCTTTTTTCGACTGTTTGTTTAAATACTTTTTACTATTATGAGTGGCCATTATTTTTTACTTCTTTACTTTTATGACTAGTGGTTTTGTGTGGCCAGTATTTCCGGCCAGGTCACATTGGAAATTTAGTTATTAAAAACTTAATAAAATTTAGTTAGTTAGTTATCAACGGGTTAAAAGCTAGAGACTTTTAACCTTTTTAACATTTTCTTTGATCTTCATCAAAGAAAATAAAATATTCTGGTTAGTATCTTCATACTAACCAGTCTATTATAAACCTAAAAGGCTTTGCTCACGGTAATCCTGTAGGGTGATAAAGGGCACTTTTTCTGATACGCCCCAGATAAGGAAGGTACGTCGATATATCAGGAGATTAGTCGTTTGCCGCCGAGAGCTGCGCGATGAATGTAAAGTGGATGTATAGGGATGGGCAGGTATCGATAGGTTTTTAATTTAGAGACGGCATTTTTACGATTGCAGACTGTATGCTAAGTGATTCTATCGTAGAGCTGACAATGTAATCAATAATTTTAATATTAATGCTACAGAAATGTCAATGTCAACATGTAGATAGAATAAGTGTGACAGAGAAAGAAATAAACGCCATTGTGAAAAAGACTTCTTTCCAATCATCCTCGTTACATGGCGCTGCGGACAGGAAAATGATTTAACATTATTTTTGGTTACTTTTGTCATTACGTACACGAGAATGAGATGATAAAATTCTGTTGTGAAAATGTATTTAATAGTACTCGTATTTATGCTCATGACTAAATAGAACAATATACGCGCTTCCTGCGCTGTTATTTTTAACATATAAAAATCTATATTTCTGATTGAGTATTTTTACTATACTAGATGATCTCATATACATTTTAAAATGATCGTTTGATTTAGTCCAAACGTAAGAAGATGATAAACGGCTTTTCGCTTTCTATTCAAATTATCGGTTATTTATATCGATATTTTTCAAAACACGTGTCCACCCCTTTACTAAAGGTAAGGAACTCCATAACTTAACAGCTCGGTGGTCCCGTCATATATCAGGGCCTAGGGGCTGACATATTCGCCCGTCATGTACGCTTTGCATGTAGAGCCTTTGCCTAAGGCAACGCAGCTACGGTACTACGCCGTAGAGCCGATGTTTTGTTTAGTTGAAAATGTTATTAAGTTTCCTTTTGTGGGATGTGTAGACCAGCTTTATCGCGACCTATCTACTTTTACGTGTTCGTCAAGTTATAATTTCTTAGAGCACATACATATCTATTTTATTATTGTGTTTGCAAAGAATGGAGTGGTATTCTTTAAAAATAATGGAAATTTATTTGTTAGTGGGAGGACTTGTTCTGCGAGTGTCCGTCTGGGTTGTTACCACCATAGCTGGGCACCGTTAATCAAATAGTTAACTTCGTTAATCGTTAATCCGCTACAAAAAAAGTTAGCTTCGTTAAACGTTAAAGCGTTACATTTCGCAAGAATTAACGCAAGTTAACGTTAATCGTTAATCCGTTAATATGTGTAAAATTGCATTTTTATATCGTTGCGTTATCACTAACGCAACGATTTAAAAATGCAATTTTACACATATTATTACAATTTTTTGTTCACACTTATAAAACCTGTTGGTTTATGATGTTAGGAAGGAACTGGAAGTTAGGAAGAAAACAAAATACTTGTTTAATGCTAAGTAATGAAATGATCAAACGAAACAAATCTCTTCGCAGTTTTCTCACTCGCACGCGCCGGCAAAATATATTATTATCTAATTTTGTTTTTGTCTCACTAAACTCGCTGCCACGCGCCGCCTGGCACTTGTCATTTCATTTCATACTTGTCAACCTGTTTTTCGCGCCGCGTTGCGATGCCGGCCGTGCGGTAAATAGTAGCTGTACCCATTGGATTAACGATTAACGGACTTCTGACTGATGTTAACGGAAGTTAACGTGTCCGTTAACATTTTTAAAAGTTAACTTAAAAGTTAATCCGTTAATCAAAATGTTAACTTCGTTAATTAACGATTAACGGATTAACGAGTTAATGCCCAGCTATGGTTACCACCGCTTTGCTCGTGAAGTCTGCCGCCAAGCAGTTGTGTGCAAGCATTACTGTGTTCCGGTTTGATGAGCAGAGTATCCAGTGAAATTACTGGGCTTATGAGACTTAATACCTAATATCTCGGGGTAAGCGCAATGCAGTGCCGCGCAGGCCTTTGAGGCATCAAATTATTAACCGTATTTATAAAAAAAACTTCATTTTAGGACTTGGTACTTTTTTAAACTCGATCAGTTAGCGTCAATTGCTAAGATTGCTTGACGACGGTGATAGTGAAAAGAGATATACTATGCCTAGATTAGAATTGGCTTACAAATGCAGCTGTAAACACACCTATAGGTGCTTGCTGACATAGTTAAAAGTAAATGGGTCTACTAATACTGGACATATCTATTAATACAAACAAAAAAGAAAAAGACGAAGTTTACTGAGAGTTTATTCCTCTTTAAAAGTCTGTTAATAAGAGCAAGAACAGAGTTTATAGTCTGGCAACTTTGTTTACGATACTTAATTAGTATTAGCACTAGTAATGGAGGGTAGAACTTAGAATAATTGGTGCTTTTGTTCTGCCATACGCTCACTTCTTTTCAAACCAGTGTAGTGTAATAACGTGGTTAGTTACTTATTTGAACGCATATAGTGATCTTGTCCAAGCAATAATGTGTATTAAAACGAAGACTCAAGAGTACTTTTAGCTTTTATGCACTATTCGATGGCCATTCACATGGATAAAACTGACACTGTAACAGAACAACAATAAACAAAACGACATAACTCTGAGACTCAGAAGACCCTCATAAACTCATAGTGTCCTATAAACTGACACAGCTCTTGGACTATTCATGGAAAATAGTTTAAGAGCGAAGCTTGTAATTAAGCTAGCCCGAGTAATGAGCTCTTCATCCGTAGATCACGAGGCGCCCGGCGAGATTGGGGGATAATGAATGCAACAATGAAATTCTTTAGTAGAATTTGGTAAATAATAATTTTCAGTGACCAAATGCTGGTTAACTTATTTGGCTCAATGATTCAGCATTGCAATTTAACGGGGCAGTGCCAAATTATAGAGACAAAGTATAGAGTAGCACTGCATCGTACTCAACAAGGAAATTCATCAGATTTCAGGTTTTTTTTAAACGCTTACACTCATACCCCCGCACTAGGATTCCCTGTGTCGCTTTTTTTTTGTCGAGACGAGCCGGTCGTTTGCCTGATGGTAAGCATAACGCCAGCACATAACAATTGCAGTGCCTCTCAGAACTTTGACACCAAAGGCCTGCGCGCCATTGAAGTGCGCTCGTTACCCTGAGATATTAGGTATTAAGCCCAGTAATTTCACTGGCTACTTTGCTCATGAAGCCGGAACACAGTAATGATTAAACGTATAAAGTTTAAACGTATAGTCAAGAGTGTATTAATTAAAAAAGCGTATTATAAAATTAAGGATTATGTAGATGACAAGGATGCATGGAGGCAAACAGCTCAGGAGCCTCCTGGCGACTACTAAACTTTAAATTGTTAGTTGTTAGCATTAGAATCATTGTAAAAAACTACTTTTTTTAAAAAGAATGCCGTGACGAGTTTCTTGCCCTTCTTCTTGCTCGGCCTATACCAATTTGGAACGGGCACGGTGGGTTTCTGGAAGATTCGTTGACTTTGAGCACGGATTGGGTCTGTTGGTGTCTTTGTCATTTATTATGTTCTGATAAAGACAGCATTAGTTTTAGTCTGTGATTCGGGTAGATGAATGTTGCAGAGGCCGGCTGTTAGAGTCATTTTAACTTTCATAAGTGCTCCTTTGGGGCCTATTTGAATAAAGACTTTTGAATTTGAATTTGAATTTGATTGCACATTACTGCTTGGTGGCAGACTTCATTAGAAAAGCGGTGGTACCAACCCGGACGTACATAGCAGTAGTAGACGTACATAGTACAGACATAGCAGAACAAAGTCCTTCGCATGTTCTGCTATGCCACCTAATTAAGTCTTTTGCAATCCACGCACTGCACCGATCACTTAACGTGTTCAAACGCCGCCGTCGTCTGCGTACTATTTCCTTTTTTTAATGCGTCTGCAACCCCTCGATAAATTGTGATCTTTGTTGGGGGATGAAACGACTGTTGTTTATGTATGTAATTCTGTTTACGTACCTTCCCCCGGTCGTAGAATTAAAAACTTTGTAGGTTGTATTTTAATTTAACTGTGCACCTATGCTAGCTGAAATTCGATTTGTAAACAGGACGAGAGTTCTTTAAAAGGCACAATATTTTGTTACTTGTTTGGCAATTTTCAATTATTTTAGGTTTCAGGTTATTAAATAACGGTTGAACTAATAAGTACGCCGAACGACCGCACACACACGCACTAGATTTATGTCAGGATTTATAGTGCATATACTAGCTTCTTTCCGCGGTTTCACCCATAGGAACCATGCATTTTTGCGGAATAAAAAGTATGTTACTCTCAGGTCCATAAACTATATCTATGCCAAAAATCACGTCGATCCGTTACTACGTTCTTGCGTTAAAGAAGAACAAGCCTACTGACCAATAAATCTACAGACATTTTTCTTCTAAATGTTCTAAGAGCCAGTCTTATCCCAAAGTTCTTCTTTCTTCATGCCGCAGGCGTGCCGTGAACGGATTTGACGGACTAGTCAAAATAAATCAAATTTAAAATACATTTTACAAGTGACCATTACTCTTTATTTCTATATAGGACAACCCATTCGTAGTTAATTCGGCTTTATTGTCTGGCATTTTTCGCTTCTCTAATCTTGTTAACCAAATCCGAGGGACTGTGGTCCGTGACACGGGTTGGGATTGTGTTAACACGTATCATTTTTTTTGTACTCTCCTATCGTTTTGTACGCTTTAGTAAGTAAATTCGTTAGCCATTTTATACTACAGTCAAAGACCCATCTCACTCACTCGCGTCACAGTTAAATGCAATATTTATTTACTGTGAAGATTTAAGTTGGAAGCTGATGGTTTGATTCATGTTTATGTGACTAATATGTGGCTTATGAGACTTGATACCTAATGTCTCAGGGCAACGAGCGCTCGACAGTGCCACGCAAGCCTTTGTGTTTCAAAGTTCTGAGTTCTGGGCCGGTGTTACAATTACTAGGCAGATGAACTGAATCCAACAGTACAAACAAATTTAAATGTTTATCTGAGAGAGCGTAATGTTTCTTGAAATATACAACTTTTAATGGTGTCTCTATGCTGTATTATATTTACATTACCTACTGTTTACCCATGACTGTGTAGTATTTGATACCAGAATTAAAATATGTACCTAATACAAGAGTTAACTTTAGTAACGGGATATTTACCATGTATTTTATTTGTTTTGAGCACTCGATATTTCGGCACTGTTGCAAGCGCCATGTATATGTAATATCCCATTACTAAAGTTAACTCTTGTGTTAGTGACCATGAAAGTTTAAAAAGTATTTGTACCTAATGTAAAATACGCGCTAAAAGTTACTTGATAAAAGGTGAATATAAAATAACGAAACCTATGTACGATATGAATCAAATGAAAAAAATACTCTAGAACAGCAGTAGCAAAACCGCACCAGCTTGTTTATATCACGATATCCATCATGCACCTTTACTAAACGGAAATATTTATATTGGAAATATACAACTCTACACAACTTTCGACACTTCAATTTCAATACACCACCAACTTAAAAATTCAACAGCACCCGTAAACATGTTTGTCCCTCACGTAGAATCTCCTCGAAAAGTTCTCAATGACGTTGCTATAAAGCCCTGGTTTGTCTGCATGTCATAGCTAAGTCCCCGAGTGAAGTTATAACAAGACGAACTTGGATCTAACGCTAACAAGTCTCTGTGCTACGCTACATAAAGAAACAGTACGTAAGCTTGCGCATTTAGATGGCTTTATGATAATCGTTTCACCAACACGCCTGCCAAGCGGCCAGGGTATCCAATTATAATTTACAGTTTTAAGAACATTTACACAATAAAAATGTAATTCACAAAAAAGTATATAATTTCCACAAAGATACTGCATGACGTCAAGGTATGCACGTTGCGCGTGGCTGGTTCGCTCGGCTAATTTATCTGTTGCCAATTGTATAACTGCTATTACCTACATATTTTAATTAAATTAGATTTAGAGTTTTTAAATATATTAGAGGACCCAGGGCCAAGACAAACCTCTACGAGGTTTACCAGTGCTGGTGGTAAATCATTAATTGTACTTAAATATAAGAAAATAAATTAATAAAATAAATAAAAATCTAAAAGTTTCCCAAATTCAACATTTTTTTCATCCGTTTTTCATCCGTTAGTAATTTAAATGATACCATCAGATTATTTACATGTTAATTAATAAAAAAATGTATGACAACTATATACTTAAACGCAGTTTTTCACGCCCAATTCAACAAAATGCGTGTTTTTAGTACAGCTTTACGGCCCGCATTGAACAAGTGATGTCAGATGTTCTGTACCATTTGTATGGGGCGTCTTAGCGCTTATTAGATATGACCTACTTTAACTCTAATTTTTGACGTTTGTAGCGTTCGATTTCCAGATTTTTCTATAAAGACATTTGATTCTCATGAGAAAATAAATTGATTGACATCATAAAAAATGGAGTCAACATCCCTATTGTAATAGGAAGACGTTATGCTTACCATCAGGCAAGCGACACACTCGTCTCGTTCTCCAAAGTAAAAACTAACTAAACTAGCCTACATTTTTGAAACTTATGTACGACTTGTAAAGCTATAGTCGCTATTGCATTCGTGAGGGTTAGGTTGCTCTCATCTCTGTGCGTTTGTTAGGGTGGCCACTTCTCGGTGTAATCGGCTTAGTTATCCGTACGCAGCACTTGAATAGGATTAAGTATTGATATCGTTGTTGCGTTTGTTTCTTGTGTCTGCGAAAGGACTTACACTTAGGTATAATTAAGTTGTATCTACTTAATTATTAAGCTGTCTATATGATGTGTAATTCTCAAATTAAAGCATCGACACAAATCATTTTTAAGAAATAATTATTTGAAAAAAAAAGTAGTACTTGGCCTACAGTCTTCTTTTTGGAGCCACATTATATTTTTATCTAAATTATTCTATTTCTAAGCATTAAATTAGTGTGTCGAATTTGGAATTTACTTTTTGCATTTGGAATAAATTTTAGATGTAAACTTAATATAAGTTAAACTACAATTGATATCTACACAAAAGTCCTAAACTTATAAATTTCAGAAGAAATCCTGACATATACATACTTAAAATCTCGTTAAGGTTCCACTCTACCTGAAAAATAGGCGATGGAATAGAAACTCCGCTAAAGTATCCTTAGAAAATGTCTTTCAAAAACAAGCTCAAACTTTATATCCATAAAATTTCCACATAGATCTCCCTCGAGCTTGCCGGTGCATTATCATCGATCGACATTGTTTTAAACTGTGCTTATGCCCCACGTGAGCTACCCAAGCGTATTCGATACGAGGCTCTGCGATAAAATATTTTTTAAACAGACAATATGTTTGAAATGACTGAAGAATACAAGTTTTTGAACGCCTTGAATTGTTAAATATAATTGATAGCTCTCTATAAGCAAAATAATCCAACAATATGGGTTGATATGGAGAAGTCTGAAACTAAAAGAGATAGAAAAAGTTTTCTGGAATAATGCGATCGTTTTTAAAGTAAAATAAAAACTGCATTCAAAGATTTTGGTAGAATGGTTTTATTACCGAGGGATGTCTCGTTCAAGAATAAACCAGCTCTATTTAAAATAAAAAGTGTTGCTTTTCGTTACGTAAATCGATAGAGATGGTTTTTTTACCTGGCTAAATGCCTATGCTAGATGCCAGCCCAAATAAAATACTAAATGCATATGAAAGTGTAGACGGTACCGAAAGAAAAAAGCAATTTAACTTTGTCTGTCTGTCTATTTGTTTCGGCTGATATCCCAAACGGCTGGACTGATTTTCACGGGACTTTCACTGGTAGATAGCTGTAGTTATAAGAAGCAACTTAGACTACGTGAGTGAAGACGTCTTTATTCCGGACTTTCATTTTCAACACCCACATAGAACAAGGGACGATTCACACTCAAGGTTCCACAATAAAAGTTAAGTGCGTTGTCTCCCCTCCTAACCTTAACAGTTACGTGAGGTATTAAGAATTTAGTGGAGGCATCACGGAAGCCCCCATCGATTGGGGCGCCAAAATTTTATGACGCTGTCTTGTCGTTAGCCTTGGAGCTCGCTTGTAAAGATTTTCATTGCCAACAGCTGTATTGGCAGCTTGATGTTCGATTTTATGTTGCGAATCTTGTTTTTTATTACACAAATAACTGAGACGGGCCTTGTTAAAGCTTAATTGTGTTTTAGGTATAAAAATGATAAAGCGAGATACAGGTGAAACGGAATTTAAGTGAAAGTTTATTTGAAAGAAAGAAAGAAAATACATTTATTTCCGGACAACACAACATCACATCAGATAACATATAACACAACAGAATTTAAAACTAACAATAAACAATGTAATGTTGTGATGTCAGGAAAAGATCCCGACTCAGCACCTAACTAAGGTCAAAGACTAGTCACTGATTTTCAGTCGGAACCCATCATGACATCACGAACGTAAGGACGACGAAAAAACAACTAAAACAGTATAAAAATAACAACAATCAAATAACTAAAATAATACAATTAATTTAAAAAAAAACAGTGAAAAAAATTATATTTCTATACCTACGTATTTGAGAAAGATACGCCCAAACAATGGTTTTAAGGACATTTGTCATATTGTCAGTTATCAGTGTTGTTATATTGTCAGTTTGATGGTATAAATAGATACTTTTAGGCTGAAAAGAATTTTACAAAACTTGCACGATTACTTGAAGTCGCCGTTCATTATTATGAAATCAAATTTTGTTGTTTAGTTTCCTATGAATTTATTTAGTTGTATACTTCCTGTAGTACATTGAAAATTCCCACTCATTACAAGCTGTCTGGATGGGGTAACCAAGAGAAGGTGCTTGTCTTGTTTCATTTACGCGCGTCAAGTGACTTGCGCGATAAATTTGAACCATACAAAAGTATTAAAAAAAGAAGTTTTGGTGGAAAAATAAATTCCAGACAAGCTTTTATAAAATACGTAACTGGTACTGTAACCTTGAGGCCACCTTCCGGCTTCATCATCAGGATCCTTGATGTCATCTAGGATTACAGCACTTGCTTGTAAAGAGAAATCAAACAAGCCCAAACTCAATAGGGTTACTTCATTTCGTTACAGAGTTCCTGTGGCCACCTTCCAGCTCCATCATCACATATTACATAATCCAATATGTCCTCTGTCAATGTGATATACGGAAGTGGGTCAAATTTAGTTTGCAAGATTTGACCTAAACAAACAAACATAGATACATACAAACATTGCAAATTAAATAAAAGCTTGTAAAAAACCATAACCAGTCCATTTTAAAACGCATAAATACTTATTCATCTTCTAACGCATATATCAATTTAACGGCAATTAGGCAACTTACATACGGGAAAAAACGTTTGATGAAAAACACTCATCGCATACGATCAGTGATTAAACGCGTTTCCTCTGTAAATAATCCAGAAATAACGAGGTAGTAATTATACAGGGTTTGTTCTGGAACTACGCGGGTGGACATGGGACATCAAAGGAAAGATAACTGTCACGTGTCAGGGGTGAGGGCGGTTACTCTGTACGTACAACGTAATTAAAGTTTTCAAGTCAGTTAAATTGAGTCGATCTGTTTTTTGAGTTACGGAGTGTGTCAGTCTGTTCTTTTATGTGTCAAGTATTATTTAATTTTTTTTAAATTTTTTTATTGCTCAGGGAGCACGCGTCGGGATCACAACGACCACTGATAACACAAACTTGTAAAATATCCAAAATTTCAAATCCAATCCAGCTAGATCGAGACCTAACTGGCTTCAGTCAGAACTCAGGAGCTTACAAATCCGCCGCGGTAACTGGCAGAGCAATTACTTGCTTAGACATTTTTAAAATGCCACAACATTCTGGAAATGGAAACGTCTGGTCGGATCCTGTGACGGCGTTCTATGGGCTGGATTAAACAGTAGGGAAAATAACTTGAAACATGTCTTTTATTATGTATGTTGTTTTCTTAATATGAAAGCTGTTTTTCTTTTGCCCACGATATTGCACGCGCGGAACCAAGATAAAATGTAGTCTAGAATTAAGCCCAGTACTGTATACACTTATCCCCAACCCCTCCCATTTGGTGTTGTTTTTATTACCTAGTATATGTACTTTAAATTCTGTCTAACTACAGTATAAGATAGAGGTGACAGTCATAGGCGAAGTTCATGATAATATCTTAAAACGCATCCAAATTTGAATTCATACAGCGATCTAAGAAAATTATAGGTGTCAAACAGCACCCTTACTATCACTACCCGTTATTATCTCTCAGAAGACCCAATCAGACCTACCGTAATACGGGGAAAATTTCACCTAGTACACGGTGTGGAGTCCACAACGCTACGTGGATAGAATAATTATAGCGCACGCTGATTAGTCGGACTGCTACGGTGCTACGGCGTAGCACTCGGCAGGTGTTACGTGATTCGCAAAAAGTACGCATGGGCGAAATCTGTAGCAATGAAATGATATTTTTATAGTGATCAGAAGGACATAATCATGCAGAAAATTTTAGTGATTTTGTGTTCGAGTTCAAAGCATTTTACTTACCAAATTGCCTATAAAAATTGGGTTTGAAAAGATGCCATGATTTTTTCGCTCTATATCAGTTAGTATCTTACCACTATTTTACGTCTTTAGCGACAATGGGGTTGGATGAACAAGCCAAACTAAGAATAAGATTGGTGCTCAGGTATGTGTCGGAAAACAGCGATAAGTGCTTGACCACAAATTTTTCACTTGAAGGAACCCTTACAGAAATTTAATATTACTACTATGATTTGGTTGCATTATGATCTTTTCATCTTTTCATAGTTTGAGTCAACAACCTGCAGATTGGTAGACTCCTCTACTATCATCGCTTTTATCGTTGCCGTTGGTGTTTAAATTTCGTGCACTTTTGTCAACATCATTATTAAAAAACCTATTCTGTCACATACATATCTCTCTGCCTATTATTGCTAACCTTACATCGAAACCAAAACGCTTGTACTATCAATAAACAATCCACTAAAAGGGAATCACGTCCACAGGCGAAGTGTCTCTGTTAAGATCAATTAGTAACTTTAGCCATGAGTTTCAAGTGCCGAGCGTTGTTGTGGCGCTTTCCAATTGGTCTCTATGGAACACTTCGGCTAGATGGAAACGAGGTTTATTTGATATATAATACACTAGCTGCTAATTATTTTTCTAAAATTCAAGTAACCTAAGTTACTCCTTGTAACATTGCTGACGTATCTACGTAAGATAGGAGGAATTTGAAGTAATATTCTGGCTCCATATTAATATAATTATGTGATCATCAGCCGACATTTATTTGACAGTAGTGTGCAAGCATTACTGTGTTCCGGTTTGATGAGCACAGTATCCAGTGAAATTACTGGGCTTTTGAGACTTAATACCTAATGTCTCAGAGTAACGAGCGCACTGCAGTGCCGCGCAGGCCTTTGTGTTTCAAAGTTCTGGATGGCACTGCAATTGGTATGGGCCGACGTTATGCTTACCATCAGGCAAACGACCAGCTCGTCTCGTTACCAAATAACATAAAAAAATAATTGTTAAAGGGCTTAGTCTTATATTGCATGCCGTACGGAGTTCTACCTTTTTAATAACAAAAACGTATAAAACTGTAACTTTCTACCTCACCAAACTTCCCCTTCTATTGTAAAACACCAATAAACAAAACACGTAATCTTCGTCATATTTTTAGAAAAAGGCCGACTGTCCTCTTTGTGTTTGCTTTACGGCGGCCCAATGTTGTGGAAGTGCGTGGAAAGGCCGAGATACGGCTCACATGGCTAACACACGTCATAAATATGGCGCAATGGATTCACTTGGACGTTTTGAATTTTTAGCCGCAGTATCGGAGCACCCAAATGGATTCTCGGAAAGGTGATTTGTTGGTTTTGGACTTTGTTTGGGGTAGCTCTCAGAATTTGTGGTTTATTTTCGGTTGGTCAGTGTGCTGCAAGGGTTTACTTGATTTTTGTATTGAAGTACGAAACGAAATAAAGTACTGCTTTCTAGTAGTAAGTAGTCCTTTCCTTTGCAGCAACAAATTAGAGTGTAAGTAAAGAAAAATATTCCTAAGAAATTAGTTTCTTCAAAAGCGCATACAATTGTTTTTATCACAACTTAGTTACAAGTTCAAGTCATCGGACTCTTGTAAAGGCCAATAAAAGTTCTCCCCCGAACTAATATTGACGTTTCATTAAGTATTGTCGTTCCAAGACGTCGAGTGCTGTGCCCAGGTGTCTTGCGCCGCGATGTTTACTGCGGGGCGCGCCGGGTCACTACACTGAATTGTTGGGGTGCTTGGACTAGGAAAAGCTGTGCAGTCGTTGTAACTGATAAATTGATATTGATGTTATAAATCGGAGAGTAACAATGTTTATCTATATATTTATTACAAGGTCTCATTAAAATCCATACAGATAAATAAATATGAAGTGTCTTTTTGTAATATCAAAATAACAGCTTGTTACTAAATGCATATGAAAGTACATACGGTACCTATAACAAAACAACCATTTTAAAATTTTTTGTCTGTGTGTCTGTCTGTTTGTTCCGGGTAATCTCCGAAACGGTAACGGGAAACGATAGCTGATGTTACAAGGAGTAACATAGACTACTTTAATTTTAGAAAAATAATTAGGGTTCCGCGCAAAAAAATAAAAACCATATAATCCAAAATATTCACGCGGGTGAAACTGCGGGGCAGCAGCTAGTAATAAATAAACACAACTTTATTCCTACTAAAATCATGGATGCGAAAGTTTGTGTGTGTGTGTGTTTGTCACCACGTCAAAATTGGTTTAGTTGTTAGAGTATCCATGTTTATCTATGTATCTGTTACAAGAGCTCATTAAAATAATAAATGGACAAAACTTTATTGCATAATATATAAAATTATCTTCTAAGCAGTGATCTTTTTGAAGCAACCGTAGGCTAAACGAAAACGCATAACTTTTAATTTGTGGCAATAATGTATTCATTAAATAAAATAAATAACGCTCATGGAAAGATCATTTAGACACTGACCGATTATTAATTATCTAGCCCCAAGTAAGTTGTAATCCATAGATCTAGCAACTATATTACAAATATTGTCAGAGATTGAGTTAAATTTTAGTGATAGTTCAAGTTAAACTTACAAAAGATATTGAAATGTTCGTCTTTCTACCTATCACCCTTATGTTGAATATCTGTCACATATATAGTTAAGAGCCATACAAATCCATTTTTAGGGTGCTTAAAAATTTTGCCCACATCGTAATTTAAGATCAGGTAGGATAGTAGTAAAGTGCAAGTGGCTATGAGAACATGACAAAAGCCTGCTTCAATATTTTAATCATTATAAATATTTTTCATATGAAGTCCACTCCATCCCACTCTTAGTTCAATTTGGAAATTACCCATGTTGAAGATTATCGCTGTCAAAGCTCCGCTCGCCGGAAGCTGCACAACGCTAGGGCGCGGCGCACCAGGTTATTATCTACCTGCAACGTCACTTCCGGTTGAGCTCGCCTCCATTGGCCTTTGCCCTTCGTGCTCCAATAGAATTGTTTTCGACAACGTTCGATTTTTGAAAGACATGGTTTCGATTGCCGGTTTTGTTAGCAACGCGACTTTGTGTTTGGAACGGACAATCTGTTGTTGGGGTAAAGTGGTGAAACATCAGGATTCCTATGTACAGATCGAGAAGCTAGTTAATAAATGTGTTAATTTACTCTATTAGGTAGGTACCTATTAAGTTATGTTTATGTTATGAGATGGTGGTTGAAAATACTGGTTTCCTTAAGTCACTTTCTAATGGACTTTACTATTTGTATTGTAATTTTCGTCTTTATTTATTTTAACTGTAGCCTACCCGGCTTTGATTAAATAAAGCATTTCTCCAAGTACCTTTAAAATGCACATGTCATTATATTTTATTTTATGATGCATATTTTATTTATATCATTTTATCATTAAGTATCAAGTTGATTTGGAAGGTTAAAAGTGACACTCTAGGAGCTCTGCAAAGCACCTCTTCTTGAATGTCACAACATAATTACCTTGTTGTGCCCAAATGAAGAGTCAAACAGGGGAGCCTTAGCTTGTGTTTTCGCTTGGTCGGACTTAGAAGGGTTGTTATTAGGGGGCCCTTCACTTAAGTCTTCAGGTATGTTAACTAAAGGCACGTTTTGAGGCTGAGTATAGTAAGAAGATTTCGAAGCACAGCAAACACTTTATAGTTGAAACTTATAGTATTTAATATTATGTACCCAGCTTAAGTAGGCGGTCAACTGGGCTATAGGAAATATTGATAATTCAAATAATTATCTAAATGACTAACAGTGACTTGTAGATTATATAACTGACCTATATTACTACCACCGTATTAGTCCAACCACCTGGTAAAATAACCTGATAAAATAGTTGTATAAATAATTGTTGAAATAACCTCTTGGTTGCGCATCTACACAGTGACATCTACAATAATTTGTGCTGTAATTTCAGACGTTTAGCCACGTTCACAAACAATTTGACACGATGACTTTATACAATAATTTTATTATGTACGTACCTATATCCTTTTATTTTACATTCAATTGCTAAGTTACTTTAACTCATTGATCGGGTGAGAACCTTATCCGATGTCAATTAATAATTAGGTGTGTAATATTAAAGATGACGGCTGTCAAGGGAGACTTTACGCCGCACCCAATATAACGAGTCAGATTTCAGATCGAAGGGTGACATCACTACCACCAGTCGAGTCTAACCTGAGGTACAGTCAGTCCGTAGACGGCGGACCGTGAACTCGCAACTGTCACGCACAGGTACGGGTTGTACTTTCTTTCATCAATTATTTCTTTGTGGCACTCGCATGACGATGTGCCAGTGCAAGAATTGCGATGCTGAATTTCAGAATGGAGTACAGTGTTCCGTATGCCAAGGTCATTTCGATTTTCCCTGCTCCGGCACTGGCTGCCGGGTACTTGGTGAGAAGAAAAACACGTGGAAGTGCACGCCCTGCAAGGACCGCGGAACAAAAAATATACCTCCCAATATTCCTCTTCGCAAAATAAGTTTGGCTAAGCACTCCACACTGGCTGAGCTAGAGAGCATTGTGTTGGAAATTAAACGCCTTAATACCCTAGTGTCTTCGCTACCTACTGTGAAGGCAAATGTGAAAGCTATCCAGACTGGAATTACAGATCTCAATAACGTGAAGACCGACATCGCAGAATTGAAGCTGATGAAGCCCAATGTGGCTGACATGAAGATATCTGTAGAGAACATGCAGCAGTCAGTAGAAACGATCTTGCATCAGGTTAGCAACGTTGACCAAGAAATCCAGGATCTTCATAAGATGAAGGATGATGTTCTGGTACTTCAGCAGCGTTTTGAGAATCTTGAAGGTGCTATGGAAGATCACGATCAGAAATCTTTTTTAAACAATGTGGAGACCAAGGAAGTACAATCGACTGATAAAGAGAACCTCTTCTCTCTGATCTCAAAGGACGGTGATCTCAATAAGTGTCTCATTGTTAAGAATCAGATTAATTGCCACCCGCAAGTAACTATGCAAAACAATAAGCAGCACAAATCGATTAAAGTGTGTATTCAAAGTACGCTTACCAAGGATGACTTTGTGTCGGTATCAAAAAAGTGCTCCATTAGTCCGATCGACCTTGGCTTTCAAGGCAACAACATCAGAGTCTACGTAAACGACCTTGCATTGAGAAATGAAATTCTACTTAATAAAACCAAGGCTTCGGAAACGAAAAACTATTCACACGCCTGGGTGAAAAAAATGTTGATTGGAGCCATTAAACGTTTCGGAAATAAAAACAAAAAGCCAGTAGTTTTTTAGATGCAATTACTTGATTATAGAACATAAACACACATTCGTACTACTGCACTAAGATTCGCTGTGTCGTAAGTAGCATCCATGGACACACACATAATACAAACACAAACACCCGAGAACAAACTCACCACAATCACCACAAAAAGGTTGCCTGCCCCTGCCGGGGATCGAACTCGGGGCCTCTCGCTACGTAGGCAGGGTTACTACCAACTTAGCCACAGGCCTGTCAAATTGTTTTTATTCAAAGTAAAATAAAGTATATGGATTGAAATAGTGTTTTATTGTAATAGCTATATAATATTATAGAAAGCATTTCCTTTCTGCCTTTAGGGCCAAAATTCTTGAGTCATGGCAGCCCCTGGGCGGAGTAGTTAAAAGTTCATTGGACTTAACTTATGTAGTACCTAAGAGCTGGTTTGATGCCCGCAATAGGACAAATATTTGTGCAATGAGAAAGTAGGTAATAAGTACCTAGTAGTAAGTAATTGTTACGTGTCCGAGCGTTGTAAGTTCGCATGTCAAAAACTTTATCACAATTTAACAATGGCACGAAGATTATGACGAGGTATACCCAGAAACATGTTGTAAGCATTTAGAGGGTACCGCAGAATGTTGTTCAACACATCTGTATTCCATTAGCAAATACGTTCAGCCTGCCCCTAGATTTGCCACTGTATACCGACCTTCCGCGCCTCTCTCGTTAGTGATGTAATTGGATGAGATATGGGCTGGGTTGTGTTTAATCAGGGGTCTAATGGCAGTGGGCAAGCCGAAGACGCAGCGGACGCCTCAGGTGCTATCAGGTTGGTATTCGCCGTGAGCGTAGGGTTGTCTCGTCAACAATTTATGGTGTAATCTTAAACCGCAACTTAGCAGGTATCTTTTAGGCATAAAATTGTTGTGTTAATGTATATCGTGTTAAATTTCGATGGTATTCATTTAATATGGGTTCGTTATAGTTAAGATAGTACTCGTAATTAATTACATACACTTAGTACCGCGCTTTCAGTTGAGAAAATACATTTTTAGGAAAATAATTAAAAATCTCGTATTGTTGTAAATTGCATTATCTTAGGATTTCATCCTGCAATATTAAGCCTTGTAACCTATGAATGTTTAAAAAATCTAGCTACCTATCAAAGTATCTATTCAAATTCAAAATTTAGCCTTCTCTTTTTGGAGATTGCTTAAAAATATAGTTTTTTTTTATCATTGAAAACTGTGCTTTATCTTAAAGCTATAATTACATTATAATATATACTACAGAACAAAAAATATCAGTAAATTTCTGTAGCAAACATAGTTTTTTTTATCCTCGATAGCTTACCTTGTGAGGACAATGTGACGACGTCGTAGAAGGTGAACAAGCTAACTGTAGAATAGATCTGTCTCTCAAGTACAACTGTACTTAACATACACCTATAGGGACTCGACAGATTTTCAAGTAATAGCTACATTACATTATTTAGTTTTAAAGCTCAATTACTCATTGTAGGAAATACTCAATGTAGGATATACTCATTGTAGGATATACTCATTGTAGGATTGAAATAATTATTATACGGGGCAACCCTATAATAAGAAACATGTCAGCTCGCCCGTATAATCTCGTTCGGATCGCGAGCACGAATTTCATAAATGCTCGGCCGAGTTAATGGATGAAAACATTAAGGGGCTAGGTTACCCAAAAACGACTACTTTCTGCTCCTAAAACTCCCACACGGCTTGGTTTAACGACTTGAAAAAAATACTACCTGAATGATCAATTCAAGGGCATTAAATTTGATTGATTGATTTTTTTGTATTACCATTACTTATGGCTTGAAAAAATATTTAACAGCATGCTATTTTAAAACTATTTTCCCTAAAACTTCTAAATGACTTAGACGTTTGGGATTAATTTTACACCAAAAAATAAGGAAGAAAATTTTCTATAATTCTTATTGATTAAATTTGTGCATAGAGCAATATTTCGCAAAGAAATTATCAAAAAACTGAATTCCAAATGTACAAGTCTCAGAGGTGCTCTGCGCGGGCGCGCGCGGCAGTCATGCACTGGCATTCAGACGGGGAGGTTGTGTCGCTCGTTGCTCTGCTCACGCTGTCCGCCGACGTTACATATTTGTGTGCGTGAATGATATACAATACAAGTATTTGTTTTCGTGTGGGTTTGAAGCTTGCTCAAAGAGTAGCGTCTAGAGTGGTGAAATCTGATTCATTCCGTGATTTGCGCGTGGACACTCCTCGCATACATATTGAGTGGGTTACATTTCTGATTACAATTTCTTGTTTACGTACATCATTTTTACGAGTGGCAAATATATGTATTGGTAAACAAAGGAATATCGGGAGGTTGAGAACCGTTATAGAAAATACTGGAAATGAAATTGAAAAGTAAAATTACTGGCCTTATAAGACTTAATACCTAATGTCTCAGGTTAACGAGCACAATGCAGTGCTGCATATTTTTGTTTTAAAGTATTGATTGGCACTGCAATTGTTATGGGCTGGCGTTATCCGAAAACTGTAAATATGTTGTAATTGCAGTGCCATTCACAACTTTGAAACACAAAGGCCTGCAGGGCACCGCAGTGTGCTCATCATAATGCTGGCCCATAAAAATTGCAATGCTTCACAGAACTTTGAAACACAAAGGCCTGCGCGGCATTGCTCTGTACTCGTAACTAAGTCTCATAAGCTCAGTAATTTCGCTGGTTACTTTGCTCATCAAACCGGAACATAGTAATGCTTGCACATCTGCCGGCAAGCATATAATGCTGTTCCGGGAGAAATCAAGGACCTACCTTGGACACGGTTTTGGCAAAAATTGAAATGTTGGTTGCATGAAAAATATTACTATACTATAGCTGAAGTTTTAAAGTAATTTATTTGACCACTGAATTTCTAGAATTCTATTTAAATTATTGGTTTTATTTTTGGACACTTTAGTATAATTAATAAGAAAAATAATAACATTTGATAATATAAATAAGTACCTATAGGAAATGAAATATGAATTGTATTACGATTATTGTGTCATTAGTTTTTTGTAATATTTTAAATTCAATGATAGTTAATTATTCTAATATTTGCATGCCACAATGTGGTAAAATGTTTATGATACTTTATATTTTCTATACCTGTGACCCGACACTATTGTTGTCACCAACATTTTTAGCAAATAAATTATTATGATTAGGCTTCATGAACAAAGTGGAAACCCAGACGGACACTCGCAGATGACTCGATACCTCGTAAATGACACCAAAATAAAAAACACGACTACAAAAGTAAAAATAAAAACAACCCGAAAATCATTTATTTACGTACATGTTAATTTTTGGGTCAAAATGTGTAACAAATTTCAACTTTACGGAGCAAATTGGCTGTCTGTACTTTTATTTTAGTCCAGAGCGATATTTTGAGATCAATCTCAACGTTGGATAATCTCATGTGCGTCCGTACCGTTTATTTACGAATAATAATGATCACTTCAACACTTCATTTCAATGAAAAACTTTCCACTAAATGAATTCAAAGAATTATAGGCAAAGATGCCGTGCGCGCGTGCGGGTACCGCTTCGTAGCGGTTCATTCGCGTGTTCTATGACGTTAGGTTTTGCGATGTTCTTGAAAGACGTAGTGTGGACCGCGCGGGGGAAGTGCGCTTGACTCCACCCATTCGAGCAAGGTCCTTGGCCCGTATAACGTCCTTAACTCCTTAGGGTCTGAGGTTGGAAGGTGGCTTCCCTCGGGCGACGGCCTAACCATTTGCATATGGGATTGTGAACCGCTCCAACTAAATTAGGTCGACAGTTTGCGCGGCTTAATTTTGATGTTGAATGATTATTTTTGACAGTATATATATCTAAGCGCGATATATGTATTATAATATACGTAAATATTTAAATAAGAAAATGTAGGGCGCTGCGATCTACATCTGTGAAAGGAATACGCGGGTAAAGCAGGGCTTTGCGAATGAGTTCGAAGTGAAGCAGAAACGGACTGGATTTATCTACCGCCCTTATACCCCAGAGATAAATTCTGTACGCACCTTACCCTACCTAACCAGCAAACCCTTTACTGGTTTTTGAAATTGAATATAATTGTGTTTCATGATTAAGTTTGTTATCATATAGTTCTGGTGACATAAACCTATCGGTGCTTACATAATATTGATTTTAATCAGACTACACACAAGATACACATTCATGTATCTTTACTACTTCTACAAGTCCTTATCGAGAAGCGGGGTTTTTACCATGTCTAATATTTGTCAGGAGTTTCCTATATTTCAGCAAGCACCATGATCACGGGTGATCACACCCGTGAACATGGCAGTGACATGGCGTGGTAGTGTTAATGACCATGACAGTTTAAAAACCTAAAATATTGTTAGTCAATACTTAACACATTAAAAATACTTTGTTTTGTTTAATAATAAGTTCTTTATCTGTGCACTATAAACTTTCACAAACATGACACATTTGTACATTTACTTTATAGCTTTTGCTAGATACAGAGCCTACCTCACTGGATTTATACAGATAAATAATTATGGCATCACACAATATAAATAAAAATTGCAATAACCTACTTGAAGCGTCTAAGTTTTTATATTCATGCGCAAAACCAATAACTCCACCTGTGCTTACACTAACAACGTCAACTTGCAATTTTTTCATTTTATTAGCATGCATACCTTTATTAAACCTCGGAAAATATTTAACGAGCAAAACGTTGAACGCTCCTGAACATGCGCGTAGAAAAGCAATAACGAAGTTATGAAACATTCGAGAACACTCGACGGTCACTTGGAATGGTGAGTGTGTCGCGAAACTTTCCGCTGACCATCGACTTGGTTTATTTTTAATTTCACTTTCCATGAGTGCATATTTCGGGAACTTGTTTAGTGTTTGCCTTTTTTGAGGACCGGGAAAGTTTGGTTGGTTGGATGTAGATGTCTTTTCGGTTCTTTTCTGGTTAGCTGAAAGCGTAACTCATGAAAAGTTAATGCGTGGACTAATGTTGTTATGACCAATTGACTACATTAACTTTAAACTAACTTTTGCGTTTTTTGTTTTGTTTACAGACTTCAAAGTCCATCCAGACGACTCATCGGCGCATCAGCTCTAGAGTATCTCATATTACTACTCCATTTTTAATTTTACTTCCCTTCTATGTTGTGTGTCTTTGCCCATTGCGCAGCTATAGCATATTTTGAATTAAAGGTAATTTCAATATTCTAATCCTGATTTGTTAAGAAATAGTTTATATCAATGTACTGATTTGTATATGATTATTAAATTGGTGTTTTTAATTATATATAATTATATATGTACATTTTACATAGTTTAGCAATGAACTTATAAAATCATTTTTCCTACAATTGTACAACAAAGATCAACGTCTCTAATGAAGTAAGTAGTTTTTTTAGTTAGGCGAAAAGGTTGACCAACAATGAACATTAAACTTACTGCACCTTCTCTCAACAACACTCCAGCAACACAGCATCAAATGTTATTGAAGACTGTTGACACACATTCAGATTTCAAGCTGGGACGGGAGCCGTGCGACATTTCAATTATGAGGATTGCTTGCCGAGCCCGGCGTCACTAGGACAAATAGAAGCCCTTTGTAAAGCGGGCGGTGAATAGCGTCGAGTGCACATCATGAGCCAATATGCTGATGACTTAGCATTTGCTCCAGAAATAAAAACTCTACGTGTTAGCGTAGTACGAACTGAAATGTAAATTCTACGTCCGTAGGATATGCCTTGGTGCCGTGGTGTAAAATCCTTGCCTAACTATCCTTGCCTCTATGCCTTGCCTAAATATCGACAGCCACAAAATGATTTGTGGTTGTCGATATTTATACACGTGACTAAGGCATTTGTAGGAGTTAGACGCTGTTTAGCACATGTTTAGGGTGTGAATATATTCAAAGAAAAAAGGTTTTGAGAACGAAAAAGAAAATGTAACGCAGGATAATGTAGGTCATCGTAACATCATAAACAATCTCAATACAGACTTTATGTACCACCAACATATTCATGAACTGGTATGTTTACGTTCATAGAATCACGTGAGGAACGTAGTTCGCACGCGATCGCAGTTTACGTGACAATTACGTGTTTAACGTTTGACAGAAAAATACAAGTATGCCAACATGGTTGTCATATGTGTTACCTATTGTATATTACGTATATTTCGGAACATATGTACTGTATGTTACGCTTAGTAACTTGGTATAAAAATAAATACAAGCATCATGAGTGGCTAATTGATTGGTCTGATTTTGTTACCAGGAGGGTAATCGCGTTAAAAATTATCAACCAAACCGCAACTAAACCACAACCGCTTCACAGCTTTTTGACCGTTTCGTATCGCGCTAATAGTTTTACCAAAAGTTGAGACGTTTCTCGACAACAACTGACAGTTAACGCTGTCAAATGAACGGCAATATCGAATTCCACACGCCTGAACCGACACTAAACAATAGTTGGTATCAAACCACAACCAAACAATAACTGTACGCTGTCATTTCAAATTAGCGCGATCGGGGCCCAATGTTCATGACTGTGTCTCGCTTAAATATGTACTCACTGTACTTAAAAACACATGCACACTGTTCCCTTTTCGAACCTTCAAAGAAAGATCTAAATTGCCGTTCCGGTTTGATGACAAAAATAGTCAGTGAAATTACTGGGCTTATGAGACTTAATACCTGATGTCTCAGGGTAACGAGCGCAACGCAGTGCCGCGCAAGCATTTGTGTTTCAAAATTCTGGGTTGTACCGTTGTTACGGGCCGGCGTTATACTTACCATCAGGCAAACATCCTGCTTGTCTTGTTATTCATTAGTATAAAAAAATTGTTTCTAGATTTAAACATAAAAATAGCAGCCAAAAGTTTTTTTTGGCCCAGTAAGAGAAAAATTAAACGAATACGCCAAATATATTAGACTGCATGCCAAGGTGATCGTTCAGAACTTTCGTACATAAGAAAAAGCCTTACGCACTGCGGGTAGTTTATATTGGTATCATTCCAGTACATTAGTCAATTAACTAGCCCAGTTGCTCTCTATCTGACGGTTTTGTGACGCTTTAAATACGCATTTTGATTTACACTTGCCATTTCTATTCTAGGCATAGAGAGTGTAATCTTCGAATTCTCTATATATTAAGACAATATATCTTCCTCACTTAAATTATTAAGAGATATAGGTAGTGTCCAAACGCCATAGGTAAGCGTTTAAAAAATAGGTACTACTGTTATAATTGACTCAAATGAAAATTAGATAATGTATTGAGTACTTAGTTATTTTTAGTCATTCCTTGAATTTGTTACTTGCACGATCACTGGGTCGGCGTGAACGGACCGAAACAGCAATGTCGTTTTTTTCTTCGAGCACAGATGTTCTGAATAGTTCGGCGCTTTACGATCAAGAATATTAAGTTTTGGATACAACTGACGTACACTATAGAAGAATGTTCTACGTGTTTGTATGAATACCAAAATTTATATGTCAGCTGGCAAAATGTGTGATAGATGTAGTAATTTCTTAGGTTTTCGTGACTAAACATATTACAGTTAAAAACTTTTTTTCGACATATTATGGAAGCGAAAGTCCAGGCTGAGACTCGTCTCTGAAACTTAGCCTTAGATTGTCCTGTCATTGGTCTACTTGTGTTCATGTTCACTATCCGGTGATCTTGAACACTAAAGGGTTCCAAATGTGTACGATATGATTCAAATGTGTATGAAATGTACTACATCCCATTTAATCAATATTGAATTTTGAATGTAGGAGGGTTTAAAAAAATACCCTCCTACATTCAAACTTCACAGAAGCATGTAGGTACAATGTACAGGTACGCACACAATTATCGAGCATAGAGGGTACAAACTACAAACAGAGGGTTGTTTGTCAGCGGACAGATTAGTTTATCTTGATGGGAAAGCTATTTGACTAATGGATAGGCGCCGGTCGTGGGCAGCGACTGTAGGCCACGGTCATTTGGTCCCAATCCATTAGTAACGATAATATAAACATAAACATAAACGCTTACACACTCATACCCCCGCACTAGGATTCCCTGTGTCGCAGGTGGCATGGACATACACAGATACACATCACAAACATCCAAGACCCGAGAACAAACTTTATGCTTACACAAAATCTGCCCCGGCCGAGAATCGAACCCGGGACCCCTCGCCTTGCAGGCAGTGTTACTACCAACTTAGCTACGGAGCCGTCAATAAACCGGATTTAATTGAGAACTAAGTAATACGCGACTCTGGAGCACTGTCAGAACGTATCACGTTTGTTAGAATTCTATAAGACTTATTTATAGTTCCCGTCACGTAAAAAAACCGCTGGTCGTTTACTGGCGCACTGAACGGTTTATTAGATTCCTGCCAAAGTACTAAAGTAATTAGCGTAAAGTAGTTATTCCACAATAAAACACTTATATTATAAAAAAACCGATAGCGTAGTACTTTAGGACGCGACTGTACCCATGCGTAAACACATCCCTTCCTCAGTCGCTCATCGCTTTTTTACGAAACGGGAAATATACCTGTGGTCGTCTTCTTCGAATATCTTTTTGAACTATAATCATCTCTTCTGCTAAGATCTTCTTGGCTCACTGACTGCAGCGACTACAGGTCGCAACTTCGAACGGCAATTGCAGAATAATGATAGCGGTTAATTAAGCACGGTATCGCTAACGGCTTGAACGCAAAACCCCGACCCTGACATCAGCTCTACTAACAATAAATTTTTAATTTGTTATAACTGTTCTTTTATTTTTTCATGACTACATGAGCCCTCTACGAGAGATGTATCATTGACTTGCATGATCTTATGCCCTGCCATACAATGTTCGGGTAAGTATTAAAAGTACACAATAGACATTCCCTTAAGTTGTACAAAGCGCATTAATGTCACTTTCATAGTGCTTAGTTTAAGCATATACTTTCGTAGTGGCTATATTGTTGCTTACTACCAAGCAAGTATATAAATGGTGAAATATTTATGCTCTTAGATTATTATTTTGTATGCTCTTTATAGAACTAATTTTGGAAATAATTACTTACCTATTTAATAATTTTAGTCAGGAGTGAATCTCGTGTAAGAAACGGCTTATTCTTATTCTACGCATGGTTACGCAATGACGTCACCGTTGAACATATTGTATATTTTGCACAGCCAGCATCTAATATCCCAAGTCTTTTGTACAGGCAAGATTTGGTTTCCTTGGGTCACTTGCACAGCTGTTCCATAAAAATAAGTCGTTACAACGGCAAATAAGTTATCCAAATATTAGTCCGGGGTATTTAATTCTTTTTCCATTACAACGTTTACAAAAAAGACATACGTCGTGGGTTTTTAAAAAAAAAAAAATTGTTTTTAGATTCATAAACAAAGTAAAAGTCGATGTCGAGTTGGCAGCGCAGTGATCTCGTGTGGTCCACTGTTTTTGCTTACGAACCTAAAATCGACTTTATGCCTATGTGGTAATAATAATCACAGAATATATTATATAACTGCGTTTTTCATTCACACGATTGGAAGGAGCTGGTCTGGCGTACTACGACCTTTAAACTAACTGACACTCAGCGTTTGTAGTTAATTAGGTAGTATAATATGTACTGATAAATGAATACCAGCTAGCTTGTTTACACACCGACCTTACTTTACCTTTTATTATAGTACTACTCTATGACACCGACACAGCATGGGTCAATCACCTCGACCATCCAGATACAGTGCGAGTGGCGTGCTTTCATGTGACGCGAGCGCAGGCGAACACAGCCGAAGTTAGCCGAACAACCTCAGTTATGAAGAGGCAGTGTGCGGATAGACTTGCGTGCATCACCGGATTCCACATCTCAACAAAGTATATCGTCAAACCATAGCATCCACTGTTAATAAAGATCTTTAAATAAAGTGCTGTTATGTAGTGAGTTGAAGTGCAATATCCTTGTGCAAACGGAACACTTGTTAACAGAACGCTATTAACGGCAATGATTTTGTGTGAACACCAATTGACCTTGTACATTTTGACATTTTAATCATTTGTATTTACAGAACGTGCTTCGATGAATTTTTAAACAATTTTGAGCGTCTGCTCGATTAGAATATACCATACTGATATGTGAAAAAAGATGCATCATGCTTTATAGTAGCCGCTGGCTTTGATATTTATAATCTGTTTAATAAACACACAATACAATTAATTGTCCGATTTCGTTGATTTTCTTATTGGAAGATATTGTGAGTTCAATAAAATTATCCAACATTTGCCCTCATTATGGCAAACTGTCATTATTGTAACAGCATTTTAACTAAAAACTGTTCTGTTTTGAAATGCAGTCACTGTCATAAAGTAGTGCATGCTACGACTGCATGTAGTGCATTAAGTACTGAGCAGCTAGCTGCTCTTAAAGCCACTGAGAATTTCGAGTGGAGGTGCAATGACTGCAATCAAAATTCTTCACCTAGAAGCAAGGACGAAGATGATGAGATTAAAAGGATAGGAGCCAACATCGTTATTGAAAAATTAAAGCAAGACTTGAGAAAAGAGGTAACCAGTATAGTAACGGAAGAAATGCGGTCGGTTTCAGCATCGGTGCAGTGTTGCAGCCAGAAGATAGATGAATTTGCGGAATCCATTGATCTTTTAACAGGAAAAGTGAAGGATATGGACATGAAAGTGGACCAAGTGGAAAACCATAATAAGGATCTAGAAATCAAAATAGAATCTCTAGTGCAACACAGTAATGAAACAGAACAACAGCTGTTGGTCGACCATGTTGAAAAAGCAGGTATTCCAGAATCGAATGACTTGTATTTACCCCAACTAGTAGCTTCTACGAAATGTCGATTTTTTTTTAATGCAGACTTTTTTTTGATAGGTACAGGGTGTATTTGTGAGATCGGGCAGCAAGGGTACTAACGGAAAACGTATCTAGCAGACTGTCTTTAATTTATTAATATATTTTTATCCATGTTCACCAATGTTGGATACTTTAGTATGTAGCAAGCAAATAAGCAATTTATACAAATGCTTTTTTATTTGAATCGACCCTGTTTCTTATTACCCTAACTTCCTCATAAATGCACCCTGTATATTTACTGCTTTATTTCACCTGTATACCGTATGTTCGCGCAAGTTAGATTTCTTTAGCCACAAGAAGGCACACGAGGCACATAATGCTCTCTTGATATCAAAACTGTTATACATCTTGCCTGACCTACCAAAAAGATTAGACGTAATTATAGTAGACGGTAATAATTATCTTTCAATACTTTAATACTGAAGCCAAAAAATCAATACTCCAAAAGTATGCACCGGATCTATCCCTTGTCTTATCTCGTGATAAACGTTATGAAGATAATAATTCGCTATATAATCGTTTGTTCTTTCAACAGCAAGTATAGTCGTATTTACACCTTCAAAACCAAAACAACTTTGGGAATTACCACATCCACATAATTTTCTTAATATTTATAATATTTTATCGGCGAATATGGACACCCAAAGTAAGAACGTGTTTATCTATTGTAATTGTGCCTTTGTTAGTCAATAAAGTAGGTAGATCTAACGCTTTTTACAATATCTTTTTAAATCGAATATAAAAAAAAATAGCATAAATCACATTATAAAAACAAAATTAATTTTACAATTAAAAATTTGACTGTGGATAATATGTACTTATTATAAATATAATTAAGAACGACTTATTTAGTACCTTAATACCAAAATAATTATCTTTACAAAATTTATCAGAATTTCATCTCACACATATTCACTTAAATTGAAGGTAGTGTCATAATATTATAAACAGTAAATTATCCGAACTTTAAAAAAGTTTGATATTTTCCGAGTAAACTCAACGATTCCTCAAGTTGCCAGTTTCAAAAGTCAACGAAGCTTGCAATAAATATTAACGACAAATTTTCTCATTACAGCAAAATCGGGTATGCCTGCTCCAACACAAGTCATTACTTCACCACCAGGGTATACTCCTCCAACTATGGGTCCTCAACAAGCACCTCCGCCGGTGGTAGGCGTCAACGTCGTACCCACCGTCGGCGGCTCCTTGGTCGTCACAGTACAGATGGGACCGAATCCCGCGAGAATCGTCTGCAAGTCGTGTAATCAAGAAATCGTCACAAAAACCAAACCAAAAGCTTCGATGAGGACCCATCTGATAGCTGCTATATTCTGTGTTACTTTGTAAGTATATTATCATATATTTCTTGCATCTACTGTTACAAAGGCGTATAATTATCTTAAATACTACGTATAGAGACTTATACTACTTACATTGCTAAAGATAAACATGGTTTGCTGAGATACCGTAAGAGAATGGACTCAATTGTTAGTGGGAGGACTAACTCTTCTGCGAGTGTCCGTCTGGGTTGTTACCACCGCTTTGCTCGTGAAGTCTGCCGCCAAGCAGTAGTGTGCAAGCATTACTGTGTTCCGGTTTGTTGAGCAGAGTATCCAGTGAAATTACTGGGCTTATGAGACTTAATACCTAATGTCTCAGGGTAACGAGCTCACTGCAGTGCCGCGCAGGCCTTTGTGTTTCAAAGTTCTGTGTGGCACTGCAAATGTTATGGGCCGGCGTTATGCTTACCATCAGGCAAACGACCAGCTCGTCTAGTTACCAAATAACATTAATAAAAATATATTTTGAAAGTGCTCATAAGCACCTGCTTATGAGCACTTTCAAGATATATTTTTTTTTTAAATTCTCTTGGTTTGCTAACATCACCTGATGTTAACAAACCAAGAGAAGAATTTTTATAACAAATTGGAAAAAGAAGCGTATATTTCATAGTGTTTATTTATGTACTATAGAGACCAAAAGAAACGTAATGGGTCCATTCTTAAAAAAATAATCAACAATTGATGTACTCATTAGCTTATTCGACACTGCCTTCTGCAACACAGTTTACACTAAGGCTTTAACTATTTTCTTGTAAACTTTTATATACAATATAATTTTGTATTTGTATTTCATGGCTAAGTTACTTTACCAAACGACAACTGGACTAGAAAAAAATAATGTATATGTCTTTCCATTTCTTTTACAGATTATGGCCCTGTGTTTGCATCCCGTACTGTACCAACTCTTGCCGGAACACTGAGCACTACTGCCCACACTGCGACGCATACATCGGATCTCACATCAACTAAATATCTGATTATCAAATGTGAAAACGGATATTTTTACTGGCAAGCTATCAATTTGAAGTATCTGCAGTGATACATTGTGTTGATACAGAAAAGTGAAGTGTGATGGTGAAATGAAAAAGGTAGTTGTATCGTTTCCACGACATTTCTAAGATTGGTGATAACCAAACGAGCACACGAAAATTAACAATGTATTATTGATGACCGCCATCGTCATCGGCGACCATAGAAACACTATTGTACTATCGAAATTAAAATGGACCATTTTAAGAAGTAACCATTTGTTTAGTACAATATGGCCCAGATATGGGCCGCATAATTGAATAGGCTATTTTTTATCCTGGAAAATGACCGGTTCCTGAAGGAAACTCAACGCAGGTGAAACCATGGGCTGCAGCTAGTACCAAAAAGATTCTATTTTAAATGCAATCTGCTAGTCACCAATATAAGTAGAGTTGTGAGTACTTAGGGTTAGTGGTTGCAAGCGTGTATGATTAAGTTTGTCACCATAAAATATAAGAATTAATGCCATAATTGCAGAGGACGTTAAAGAAACGCCAAAAGTAAAAATAATTAAAAACATAGCTGATTTTGTAAGTTACGTAAGTACTAGTTAGTATAGTGTAGTTTTATATATAGATATACATGTTGATCCATCAAAATAGGTTAGTAAAGGGAGTTCTGAAACCAGGGGCCTACCACCACCTCTTATAGCAGTATTACTTTAACCTTACATTGAAAATTGTTCCAATTTTCAATGTAAGGTTAAAGTAATACTGCTATAAGAGGTGGTGGTAGGCCCCCTGATAGAGAAATAATATGTTCGGCAGAACCATATCGTCTGTATTAAAGTTAAAAAAACTGCATTTATTTCGAATAATCTTATACATCATGCCTCTTGAATTAAACCTGCTGTTTTTAATAAATTTTATTGCTTGATTTACTAGAGAAATCGATATATTGCAAAGAATAAATGAAGCTGCTGCATTTCGTTATTTTATGATTTGATGGATCAGTCTGTATCACAAGTTACATGTTGTTTAAGTGCGCCAAGTTCATTTGCGATACGCATAGGAAAGAAGACGCGTACGAATTTGACGGTTTCTTTGGTGCATTTTATATGAGGGAATGAAATATTCCAAAGAGACATTTAATTATTTTATAAATTAGAAATACTATGTTGCTTTAATGTAATGATATCAGTTAGCAAGAGTTTTATATAAAGACTGTATAAATTATTTTGCTACATTTATATGTTTTTGATAAAATATAGAAGAAAATATGTAAAAGAATAGTTGTTTTATTGGTTCCGTCTGGTACGATGTCAATAACAAAGTCTTTGAATACCAATATTTTGGTCTAACAAGCCTAACATATTCACCGATGATAGGTCATAAATAGACTGTGCTGGATGTAATGGTCGAATAATTAAATGCAATATTATATAACATCTTTTAGGTGTTCACTGCGCAGAAAGTGAAATGTGGGGTCGTAAGTTTGTATGAAATATTTTCTAGCCTCCTGTTGGTAACCTGTTCTTTCTCAACATTTTAGAGCTTTGCTCTTATGGCTCATGAGTAGTAAATGATATAATTTTAAAAATTTGGTGCTAACAGTTATTAGAACTTGTCTCTTGTGGTCATCTATACTAGACGCTTACAATCAACTAAACTATGATAGCAACCGATACTAGCAATGAAATTTACTATTTTCGCTCTTCTTAGTCAGCGGAGTGCTTTCCATCTGCTTTATCTTCCACCAAGCGCTTCTTCTTCTCCTAAACCTTTCCATGATATTGGCCTTTATCGTCCTCGCCTTGCTTCTATTTTTCTTTCCATGATAGTCTTCATGAACCCCAGAGCCAATGACATGACGATCTTTTCTCTTCTTTGTTAACGCATGACGGTGGACTATAATTGACAAGGGAATCAATTTAATTGAGTTCAATTAAAATTAGTTTAGAAAATTTTTGCATAACTACTGCTTTTAAATCGCTACTTAACATAGAGATATAATATAAGAAAGATAACTGGTTTCATAACAGGCGAAAAAACATGAGATCTCATGTGAAGTTCCAAAGGATGTGTTTTGCTTACTCGTCTGAACGCGTATTCAATTGTTTCGATTCATGCATACAAAGTAGACAAAACAAGCCAGACTACTAAAATATGTTTTTAAAGTTGCGCTGTGACGACTGACGAGTTCAACCGAACAACGCCCGGCGCGCCACAGATATTTTTAGACCAATGTGTTGATAATGCTTATGTTTGATTTAAGCGTTTTATACACGGTCCATTCTTTTGAACGTTCCACCAAGGGGATGCGCGATGCACGATAAAAAACAACAATGAATGAGTTAAGTAAGTTGGTTATTAGTAACTATGTAATATGCCGGCCGGCCGGTTAATAGAATATCAAGCGAGCGAGAAAGGTAGAAGCGAGAACGGGCGAGTGGGAGCAGGAGAACAGCATAGACGTCACGGTGAAAGCAAGCCAGCGCAAATGTCCGCGTTTGTTCGGAAAATATGATGACGAAAGGAATGATTATTTAAAAGAGTAAAATAATTTCAAAGTTACCTGCTTCTTCTAAACAAATCTTTTCCTTATTTAACCCCTGACGCAAAAAGGAGGGCTGTTATAAGCTTAACTGTCACCCTGGATGCGCAAATAATAGTGTGTATGCTACACCCAGCACCAAGTCCTTGGTGGACAGCAAGACGGGCCGTGTATAAGGCGCTTTAAATTGTGCTGATAGCCACTAGTCAGTTTGTGTGCTAGTGTGGGTGAAGCCGCGCTTTTGTGCGTGCGTTTTAGAAAACTTCTTGGGAGTTTCACCACTTTAATGCAATCTGGTTATAGTGACTAGTGAGGCTCTCAGTCTTATCCATTCCACTGTAGAACTCGCACCTATCTTCAAGTCATCATCTTCAAGTGTCTCGTGCAACAAGTCTTTAAAACAATAAGAAGTTGGGGTCATTGTGATAACGTAACCTTAAGATAATGGATTCAGACGCAGGCAATAAGAATACAAATGTAAAAGCAACAGGTATGACGATACTTAAACTTGTTATTGTTTTGACTAGCGTATTATATTAATTTTATATGGTGATGAATTTACCTTTATTTTTCTTCAAATCATGCATGCATTATTATCTTTATTCTCTTAATCATAACGAAATAAAATAGCTACAAATAACCAGTAGCTAATGTTTTGTCTCGTGTTCGCACGTACGCGTGCACACTAAGCTAAGTGAGACAACAAAACTCAAACAATAGTGGTTTTACGAATGGTAATTTTTTAGCTAATCTTTTCACGTTATAAACTAAAGCACTTCATTGTAACTTTTTGTATTCCAATTACCTTTATAAGTTCTACTACTTTTTGACGACCATTTTTGTCGTCAATTATTTTGAGGATCTATGCGTAATTATTCTTACTTTAAAATAAACAACTGAACGTATTTATATTAATATTATATAATATTCACATTCTGTTAATTTCGTTATGACAAGAAATGATCAGTGCGTCAGGAGAAACGCTTTGTCGTTCTTTACCAAGGTAAGCGCTAGATTTTTAATAAGATCTTTGGGATCCTTCTTGAAAGTGCCGTATCTTCTAAAAATTAAAGCTATCAAGTATGTACTTTAATTTATTAAATATTTAAAGTTTTAATTACTAAATAGGTACATTGTGTTTGTAATCAATCTTCATTGACGCTACAATACCTACTATTATTATTTTTTCGACATTGAAATACATACTTTATATCTTTTTACTATCTTTTGGGAGACAGGTATATAGAGAATCGAGCGCCAAGGGTCATGATGTTTTTTATACTAATTGATAACGAGACGAGCCTGATGGTAACCGGCCCATAACAATTGCAGTGCCACTCAGAACTTTGAAACACAAAGGTCTGCGCGGCACTGCAGTGCGCTCTTTACCCTGAGAAATTACATTTATTAAGTCTCATAAGCCCAGTAATTTCACTGGCTACTTTGCTCATCAAACCGGAACACAGCTCGTACATTATAACTGGCTTGGCGGCAAACTTTACGAGCAAAGCGGTAGTACCAACCCAGACGGACACTCGCAGAAGAGTTAGTCCTACCACCTAGTAAGTCGTAGTCGTCGGGGGAGGTAGGTTCCTATAAATACATACTAAAATTAAATACTTGCTTACTTTCAAATCATAAATACAAATGATAGTATGTTACATGTAATCTGAACTTTTCCTAAATATTTCGACCTTCTCACACCATTAAAAATTACACTTTTTCACGATTTATGGGAAAATTAGTGGCTGTACTGCATTAACTACTAGTACAAGTTGTACTAAAATATATCATAGCCAACAAATACATCATTTACAACACATACAATATATCGTAGCCAACGTAAGTAACATTTGAGTTATGGTTACAGAACAACCAGCAGAGATCGAAAAAACCGCAGCTGCAGGGCCATACGCAGACCCACCCCCGCCTTACGTGGCGAGTACTGCTCCAATTCTGAGACTGGTGCTAGGTCCGGACCCTGCGCAGGTGACATGCGCGAACTGTCATCATGTCGTCATTACGAGAGTTGAGAAGCGGGTTTCAATGAAAACTCACCTTATTGCTTCTCTGTGTTGTCTCCTCGGGTAAGTTGGACTTTTTTAAGAGGTCGTTAGAATTTTATTTATTTAATACTTTATTACGCTAAGAAACCACTCATTGCACAATAAGATTGATTGTTGAATATTTTCCAGTAATCCTGAATAGATTATAATAATATTATATTTCAAGCATCAGGCATTTAATTGGCCAATTTCGTATCGACAAAAAATATGATAGTTGTCACTTAAAATATTGAACATTTCGAGATGAAATAAATTTTTCGGGGTCTTTTTTTCAAGATTCTGGACTTTTTCTATAAAATATCTTGTGGAGAAGTATCTTCTATAACTCTTAACTATAGTACTGTATTTTTCGTGGAATAATATCTATGCAAATAGACACTTGAGCGACGAAAAATAGGACGTTTTGCTTCATACAGCAATGGCACACTATAATCAATCTTAATCCTTTTCAGGGGCTTACTTTTGGTATGGATACCTTATGTCGCCGATCAAGGCAAGTCTAAGGATCACTACTGTCCTAACTGTGGAGCTTTCCTTGGCACTGGAATGGAATGGCCTTATTTATAAGGTAAAGTTGTACAGAAAATACACTACAGGGATTGTATTGTGTAAATTGGTTCTGTAATTAACTTTCAGATGTGTAATATTAGTACGGAGTATTTATACATAGACTATCCGCTTTGGCGGCTCCGTAGCTACGAGTAAGTTGGTAGTAACCGTGCCTGCAAAGCGAGGGGTCCCGGGTTCGATTCCCGGCCGGGGCAGATTTTGTGTAAACATAAAACTTGTTCTCGGGTCTTGGATGTTTGTGATGTGTATCTGTGTGAGTCCATGCCACCTGCGACACAGGGAATCATAGTGCGGGGATATTAGTATAAAAAAAAAGTAGTACCTATACATATAATAAAATATGTACTTAGTCATATTAGATTATTTTACACCAGCTAAATTTTACCACTTGCTTCCACGAGGCTTATAATCTTATCACAGAGTATTCAGTACATAATCGGATGTTAATAAAATAAAACTCATCTAAGTAGAAACATTTCTTAAAACTAGCTATTTACAGCTAGTATTTAGGTAAATATCCTATCTAGATAATAATGAAGTTATTGTTAAATTCACTGTTATCTACATAATCTTTGGTTACGAAATAATAAATTAACAATTAATCATCCGTCTTAGTGCTAGGCAGATATCACAAGGGGACTTGTTTGTGACGTGGCGACAGCAAGACTAGTCTTGCTCGTTTTTGAATTTTGACTTCCTTGTATGCCCAATCAAGTATCTACTAGTAATCTAGTATCTAGGTACTAGTTGTCGTTCACGACTTGCGTGGTACTATTTACACCTCACCCCTTTCACCATCAGCAGCGCAAGTACGGATCTTTTCGATCGATAAAATTCGATAAAATTGACAGTTCAAATCGATAAAGTGGGTTAAAAAAAGCCTATAAAAAGTATAAAAAATAAAATAAAAATATATACCTCATAAATAATCCTATCCTACTTCCTACTAATATTATAAATGCGAAAGTGTGTTTGTTGATTTGTTGGTTTGTTGATTTGTCCTTCATTCACGCAGTAACGGAGCAACGGGTCGACGTGATTTTTGGCACAGATATAGTTTATGGACCGGAGAGTAACATGGGCAACTTTTTATCCCGGAAAAATGCATGGTTCCTGTGGGAACGCGAGTGAAAACCGCGGGCAGAAACTTGTAACTCATAAAAATCTTTTAAGCATTCTTAAAAAAATCAAAACAAAACTCATGTAACGTAGACCGTCATGTAACGTAGATTTTTTAATTTTTCAAACGCATCTAATTCACCTTTTTAAATTCCAGAACAAATGCCACTCACTAATCTGGAAAACCCAAAGACTACCGAAGAAAACCCACAGACTACCGAAGAAAATCCACCTCCGTACCTACATTACCACTCAACCTACCATTGCTCATATAGACTACGCCGCAGAAAGCCCTCGCTTGGTTCTTGGACAGCAATTAGGAACTGAACCTTCTCACATAACCTGCAGAGAATGGAACGAAGTTATCACCACGACAGTCCAGTTGAGAGTTTCTATGAGAACTCATTTGTCAGCAGGAATGTGTTTTATCATTGGGTATGTATTTTTTTTCTCCCTCATTACGTTTGACGTATGATTGGGTCACCCCGTCTCTTCTCGTGGGTCCAGTAAGAACCGGCTAAAATTGGGCCAATCAAAAGCGGCCACTTGACGCAGTCACTGCAAAATACAAAGAACAGGGAAGAAGAAGGGACGCTCGAAGCTGAGTTTGTGGTCAAGTCTGAGCCATAAAGGCGGTCACTACCTCTGCTTGTGGCTGGGTCGCGGCCGCTCGAACGCTCAGGTGCAGCTTGTGTCCGTTAGTGGCCGCGTTCGGTGGCCCAATGTGCAGCAGCACTTACAATCTACTGCACTCACCTACCTATTATTTTGATAAACCTCCGCATATAATGGAGAGGCCTCTGTACAGCAGTGGACGTCTTCCGGCTGTTAATGATTATTGTATTGGTAAGATAATTATATAATGTAGGTAATGTATAATTTTAATTCCGCGATAATGAATAATTTTTATTTTATAAAAAACTAATCCAGGTTTCGTTGTCCAGCGTCGCGCGTTACGTTTGATTGAATTTAGTATAGATCAAACTTAGGCCATTAAACATTATTTATCATAATTAATTAATCGTGAAATTAAAGTTATATATAATCCACGTTATATCCATATCTTATTTACGTTTATTTAAGTTTTTACGACTTTAAAATATGTCTTATTGTCACTTGTTATTTGCAACAATTTAACGTGTCCTACTGTACAGTATATGCGTTTACGCGGAATTTGTATGATAAATTGTACAGCGCCCCTGGCGGCGCGTTCATGAATTAATATAATACACACTTTCGGTTCCAATAAATTTTGTGAATTAAAAAAATTAGGCATTGTGTTAAAAATGTGAGCATCAATTTAAAAACTCATCATTGTAGATATATTTAATACGTTTATTTCTAATTTTAGAGAATGCTTAAACACGTTCTTAATATTTTTTGTTCCATTCACAGGGGCTGTTTTTGCGTATGGGTACCATATTTCGTGAATAAAGCTAAGGTTAAAGATCATTATTGTCCAAAATGCCAAGCATTCCTTGGATCAGGAAAAGAATGGCCTTTTATAAGGTAGTCACAATCAAAATTTGAAGAATTTAAATATAGTCTCTGGATTTATCAATGTTAATTAATGTAAATAAACTTGTTATATTAATCTTAGGTCGGAGTTCACCAAATTCAGAGCTAACATTGGCAACAGATACTCGTTTAAAATAATCGGAATTTGAAGCTAACCTCTTAAACCTAGTTCATATGAACTTCGATTCAAAATTGTTGGTGAATTCCGATCTTCGTTACTTACCTATTTTATAATCTTGTGCATTTAGTTGTATCTGATTTATTTTGTAACTCCAATTAAAATATTATTCACAGTTCAAATATTGTTTTACTTACAATAATTTTAATACTTAATACAAAGTCATTGTAGGCATCTATTACATTTTAATAATAGGTACCTAATGGGATTTACTATTACGTAAAACATTTTTGTAACCCTACTAATTTTGTGCCTACTTATCATTAAAGCTATCTTATCTATAACTATAAGACTCAGATAAACTGAATTTTTCCATATAAAAGCCAGCTTCATTGAACATTTCCACAGTTTCATTTCGCAAAATCTTTCTAAAGAAGTCTTCCGAAAACCTGATGAAACAACAGTGATTTTTTCATTGTAAGTAAAATATACCAGTGGTACTCATACTGCGATACTGATATGCCACATTTAAAACTAAAACTAAAATTTAGGAAAGTCTGTCTCTCTCACACATCCGTTTATTTTTTAACGTTTGAGAGGGATAGCGTTGTCGCAATATTAGTTTGAAATGGCTTGCCAATATCGCACCTGTTATCAGATATGAACTGATACGGATTTCGACGTATTGACTTCGATAGCAGTTTATATGAGTGTTTTTGCGTACAAATATACATCATTGAATGAACTAGTTGAGCTGTTTATGCTGTTTACATCATTGCTTCGGAAATGAAGCATTTTTCTGGATTGTAAAGTAATCTCTATGTGCTTAATCAATTGATTTATTCTTTTATCCAAATTTCACACAGATCCATTCAAGTTCTAACGTTCTAATGGGCTTATTACACGTATCATTCAGACTGTCTCACTAAGACTGTCTTACAGTCTACTTCTCTTACTATAACCGAATAAGCGGCTAAATTTACTTAATTACACTACACAATTTAGCGGACAGTCTTAGTAAGAAAGCCAGAATATCACGTAGTTGTAATAAGTTTTTAACTATAAGTTATACAAACAAAACATCCAAACTTTCGCATTTTTATCAAATTCTATAAGAAGAAAATGCGTCGTTGCAGAGTCAGTGAGTTTAAAGATCTAATGAAAACAGTAAATCGGAGCTACATCAATGAATGAACCTGATATTGTACGTCAAGTAGGTATATCATAATTTTTATAAACGAACAAGCGCCTGCTTTTAATTATGTAGCTGATAGCAATTGTTTCATACGAGCAAGGTATAATCTGGAGAGGCGCCACATTAAAATTCTAATGCTTTGTTGGATTTTGTGTAATTATTTTGTTCCACAAAACATTAGGTAATATTAAGTTTGACTTAATACTTCTTCTTAATTCAGTCGTAATTCTTTGGCTTGATTTATTTTACAAATATTCAATTTATTAATAACTAAAATTATATTATGAAATATATTAGGTATTATCAATATTATATAAGAGTATTAAAATTAAGAGAAAAATCTTTTATTCCTTAAACTTATACTTAGGGATGCAATCCTACTTATCCTACTATGTAACTATTATATTATTCTTATTATTAATGCGAAACTGTGTTTGTAAGTTTATTGGTTTTTCCTTCTTTCACGCAGCGACGGAGCAACGACGTGATTTTTGGTATAGATATAGTTTATAGAACGGAGAGTAACGTAGGCTACTTTTTATTGCGGAAAATTGCACGGTTCCTGTGGGAACGCGGGTTAAAACCGCGGGCAGAAGCTAGTGATATTATGTTTTTTTTTGCCACACACATTACTATTCACTACATGTTTTACAATATTGTCATACACAACTTTAGGTAAGTAGATCACTTTTGTCTTTTCGAATTGGTCTGCTTTGGTCTTTATCCTAAACAAGGTTTTCATAACACTTCCATGTATACATTATTATTATGTATACCTATATTAGAGTAAAAATATAAGTCTGCCTGATTGTGACATTTGAGATAATGTATTTACTCTATAAATTAATTCTTAAAAAATCGAAATGCTAATAAAGATATTTGTTTAGTTATATTATTTTGTGTTTTTTTTATCCTGAGAAACCTCAGTAGCTCCTATGGTATAGTTCAATTAATTCAGGCATACATTTTTAAGTCAGGCGGAAAAAGCGACAATGACATATAGTATTACATTTTCGTGAATATTTTAATAAGTTTGATTGACTTTGAATGTTATAGAACCACAGCAAAATAATATTGGTTAACCCCGTAGCTGGCGTAAGGGTTATTATCCTATAGCTGCTGACTAAAATTTCACCTGCGTTGAGTTTCCCACAGGAATAGTGCGTTGTTTATCGAAAGAAAAAGCCCCGCTTCAATTCTCATCACGAAAATCACGAAGATCCGATGATTTTTGACCTCCTTATATTTCCGCAAGTCGCCACTATTTGGTTGAGCGCCTTCTGCGCTCTATCACTATTTGGTGACGCTGTAAAGCTCGTTAGACAAAAATAACAATGTTTCAACGGTCCGATATGCGCAGAATAAGATCAAATTACAGTCCCATGGGTCATGGGTGGGTGTATCTACAAACTGTAGTAGGTGCTACGCGAATTTACTCAGCTAAATGTTCGATGATACGAGGCTAGCTTTTAGGTGCTTTATTGATCACCGATGAACTACTAGACGTTTTTAAATAGCGTGCACCACGAGCGCATAACACGTTTACTCGCACCACTCTCATTACAATATTATGCCGATGAAGTACGCATTGCATTCATCAAAAAATCGTCAACTTTTTTTCTTATTACAGTAATCATGTCCACCGAACGGTTGATCCCGTTGACAAATGAAGATTCAGAGTCCTACGGGGCTATGTATTCTAGCAGTCCACTGCTGCCGGCACACGATGATACAAATTCACCTGAAATGATTACCGTCACCAACCCCGAAGAAAGCAGTGAGCCCTTTGTTACAAATCCACCTGATACGACTATCACCACAGAGCCTGCAGGAAGCGACAGACCAATCCCTAGCTTAGACAAAGACCCAGCTCTGTACCGCGCTGTAGCACAATCCTTATTCTATGAATTTGATTATTCAAGGTTCACATCGTATAGCGGCAAACATGTGCTCGTCGCACAGCCATCATATTACCCATTTCCATCAAGATACCAATTCTATGCTGGACCAGATCTCACTGCGGAACCAGAACCGATCACCTGCCGATCCTGCAAAGCGTCTGTCGTCACAAAGGTTGAGACTAGAGTGTCGATGAGGACTCACTTGGCAGCTATATCGTGTTGCTGTAGGGGAGGGTTAGTAACTTCCTTATTATTTTTAAAGGTTGACGCCAACACTTTTTTGAGGCCAGTTTTAGCATTCGCCTAGCTACTGACCATAATTTGAGAATCGGTCGCTATGAATCTATCAGTGCCTTTTCATTTGAAAACCTTTTTCTGCTCTAGGCTAGTGGTTTTATCTTCAAATACAACTTCTTTAAACATTAGGTGACATAATGGTCAAACGATGACCTAGCAATTAAGAAAACATTTAAATCGCAGATACCTTTTTTTTTAATTGGCGTACATTTGACCACGATCTTTCCTGATGTTAAGCGACGATGCGGTCGACGATGTAGCACGCTTGCCTAGAAGAAACCTATTCACTCTCGTCTTGAAAACTCCCAAGTTATAGCTTTTGGGAAACATAGAGGCCAGCAAAGAGTTCCACCCCTTAGCCGTCCGTATAAAGAAGGTTGAAGCAAAACGCTTGGTAAGGACAGGTGGACCGATATCAATCGGCAGTGCCGTGCCTCTAGTTGTCCGTTAGTAAAATGGAGATGCTGGAATCGTCCATACAAGTTGAAGGGTTGTCCGAAGAAAAGCAAATCGGCTGCCAAGGATAAGATGCAAAGAAAGACCGCATCTCATTCCAATCTGCTGACTTGCATCGCCATACCCGCCGAATGCCTTAAAGGCTGGGATCGGGCGGGGATTATCAAGTGTAGTGCGTTCAAAAAAGAAAGCAAACACGAATTTGAATAAGTGAGATCGAAGCCTCCCATTGCTAATTTCACGTAGATCTCTATCCGTTGCGAGAACTTTTGTTGCATTTACACATGTAGGCCATTGTAGGTCTTTTAATTTTCAGATTCCTTTGTCTCGGATGGCTGCCGTACTGTTTCAACAAGTACAGGGCAAAACATCATTATTGCCCAGAATGTGAAGATTATGTTGGCGTTGCTATTGAGCCACCTTTTATCCGATAAGTTTTACTCCAACGAGATTCTTGAGTAAAAAGGAGATGAAAGACTAAATTGATAGTTAATTTTTTTTTAATATGACAAGGGTTTGCGTTTGGCCACATCTCACCTCACGGAAAGCGAGAATGGGGCCTAAGGTGGAACACGCTAATCCAGAAAAAACCTATTCACCCTTGACTTGCAAACACCCAAATTGTTAACATCGGGACAACTGACGACGGAAGCGAGTTTAGTTTTTATAAACAGGATTTGGAAAAAAATGTATATTGAAAAATGAATATTATAATACCCACATAATTATTACGCAGAAAAGGGACGAGTAAGATGCCAGGAGCATCTAAAGCGAATCCACTTTATTAATTCTTAGGTGATAAAAAATAAGTATAGTTCTATTATTTAGTTAATTATGTAAGTTACCTATCTGGTCTCATCAGACAATAAATAATTTGTATGCAGTTTAAAACCCTCTTTTATTTTAATGATGTTATTCCTTTCCCCATGGTCCATCAAGTTTGTTCACTAGGCATGCGCTTGCAGTACAGACGCGTCGTGAAGAGCTTTGTCTGTAATATTATTGTCTTTATCAGCCTTAAATATCCACTGCTGAACACAGTCTCCTCATAAAAGAGGGATTTAGCCATAGTACGTCACACATATTACGATATCCGATGACACAAATGAGGTTAGCTTATAGACACGTGACCGATCACTGATGAGCTAATCATTCTTATGAAGAGCTCGCATTCTTACTTGAAAGTCTCTCATTTCTTCTTTAGGTTGGCAACAATAAAATGACGATTACGCAATGCGTTCATCTAAAATTCGTCAACAGTATTTTTTTCTTGATTTCAGATATCGTGTCTACCGATTTAATTCCATTATCAGATGAAGATTCAGAGTACTGCGGGGCCATATCTTCTACCAGTCCACTGCTGCCGGCAGACAATGATACAAATTTACCTGAAACAACTACCGCCAGCAACCCCGAAGAAAGCAGCGAGACAGTAACCCCTGTTACGAATCCTCCTGATACGAATCCTCCTGATACGACTATCACCACAGAGCCTGCGGGAAGCGAAACACCAATCCCTAGCTTAGAAAAAGATCCAGCTCTGTACCGGGCTGTAGCAGAATCCTTATTTTATGAACATGACTATTCGAGGTTCACCGCGTATAGCGGCAAGTACGTTCTCGTCGCACAGCCATCATATTACCCATTGCCATCAAAATACCACTTCTATGCTGGACCAGATCTCACTGCGGAACCAGAGCCGATCACCTGCCGATCCTGCAAAGCGTCTGTCGTCACGAAGGTTGAGACTAGAGTGTCGATGAGGACGCACGCGTCAGCTATGTTGTGCTGCTGTATGGGAGGGTTAGTAACGTTCTCAAGTAGTATTATTACTAAACGCGTCACATATACTTCATATTGTCTGACACTTTTTAATCTTTTACGCTCCCACTTATGGGATACTGACCTACTCTGAGAGAGAGTATGGTATGGGCCATCATAACCCACCACGTAGGCCAAGTGCATGTCATAATTATGTCCACGAATGTTGTGGTTCTTGGACATGCGCGTTTCCTCGAGATGATTTTGCTTTACCATTTTTAGAGAGTGTGATTGAAAAAGTTAGTGAAAAAGTTTTAAGCATTCTTTTAGCCACAACCATATGTTGAAAATTTCTTGTTGAACTTTTCAGCGCCTTTTCTCTTGAATGCCGCTTCCTGGTCTAGGCCAGCCTGTTTTATCTTAACGTGTTATTTTAACGTCTTTAAACATCATGTTGGCCAAACGCTAACCTAGAGATTAAGAACAGAAGACTGGTAAAATTGCAGGACTTTCTCAGTCATTACATTCCCCAAATCTTCCCGTAACACCCTTTTTTTTCTCCAAAGTACAACTTTTTAGACGTCGTAAAGACCTAATTCTTCTTGCATTATATTTCATAAGCTCCATTCTTCAGATACAGTTGTAAATATCTAATAATTTACAACTATATCTTCGAATGGAGCTATTCATATAATAATGATCGAACTTCGCTTGTGAAGTTCGTTTGATCATATATTATATCTAACGCCACATCTGTTGGCTGGAAACATACCTTGGCTGTTTTAAACACAGGCTCTTCTAAAGTTCGAAAAAGAAAGCAAATGCGAATTTGAGTACCCAACCGAGGTAGAAGCCTCCCATCGCTAATTTCACTTCGATCTGTATCCATTGCGATAACTCTTGTTGTATTGACATACGTAATCTAACCTAAGCGTTTTGATTTTCAGATTCATTTGCCTCGGCTGGCTGCCGTACTGCTTCAAAAAATTCAAGACAAAATATCATTACTGCCCAGAATGTAACGATTATGTAGGCGTTGCTATTGAGCCACCTTTTATCCGATAAATTTTAGTCCAGCAAGTATCTTGAGTAAAGATGAGACGACATAAGACTCTTATTAACAAACAGTGTTAAACGGTTGAATAGTGTTGTCTCTTTTGATTCAATTTAAAATTGTCACGGAACAAAAAAGACAAAACATAGTTTAATATTTAGTAAATAAGATTTAGTTAAACTGTGTTTCTACTTTCTCACCGTTTAACTTTGTTTAATACGAAGAGCCGTTACTTATATAATTGATCTATTAATATATATAATCAATATAATATTATATAATTGATAGTTAGGTCTGACTATGCAAAGGCTAGAAGATTAGACCGTAAATTTTTGTTCAAAACAGGAAGTGATCAGGTGCTCCTGTAAAAGTGTTAGCTATCTTAAAAGTGCTAGGTAACACTTTATTAATTCTTAGGTGTTAAAATACAAGACTAGTTCTACTAATTAGTTAATCATGTAAGGAAGCAAGTAATAAATCATTTGTATGCATTTTAAAACCAACTTTTATTTCAATTATGTTACCCTTTTCTCTATGGTCAGCAAGTTTGTTCACTAGGTAGGTATGCTCTTGAAGTACAAACACAGCGTGAAGTTAACTTTTGGATATGTAAGTTTGTGTATTGTTAATGTCCTGAGGTTCGTGATGTCATATATTATTTATTAAATACCATGGGTTTTAATACTACTGGGTCACCGATGACATGTCGGACAACCTGGACATTGAGAGGGAGCGTAGATCTTTGGCGGTGAGGGCCAACATGTTGGCTAGCAGGTTTGCGCGTTGTGAGGGACCGGTAAAAATAAGTCTTTTTAAAGCTTTTTGCCAGTCTTTCTACACGTGCAGCCTGTGGACCTCTTACACAAAGGCCACTCTCAATGTCCTAAGGGTGCAGTACAACAATGCGTTCAGGATGCTGATGGGGCTGAGAAGACACTGCAGTGCATCGGGGATGTTCACTGAAGCAATAACGGATGGCTTTTACGCCATTCTGCGTAAAAGAATTGCTTCCCTGATGCAGAGAGTCAGGAACAGCCCCAACAGCATCTTGAAAGCACTAGCTGATAGACCTGACTGCTCTATATGGAAGCACTGGGTGAGTGCTCATGTAGAGCAGCCAGGTATAATATAAGTTGGTATTGTATGTGTCCGTGTGTTGTGTTTTTTTTTGTTGTTGTGTTTTTTTTGTCGTGTTTTTTCAACTTTTATTTTATTTTAATATTTCACTAACAATAGGTAATAAGGTGTTTTACTAACAACAAATATGGATGTAAGTCCGAAATAAAATTTTATTATTATTATTCACTGTATTTATTTACAATCTTAAGTCTAAGTTTTTTACAATATTTCTATAAAAAAACAAAATATTACAAAAAACCTAAACCTAGAGTGCCGCCGGCAGCGGGGCAGGGCCCAAGCTACCGGTGGTTAGGGCTGCAGAGTGAGGAACCTCCTGACAATACGTGCCGTGTCAAGGAGCACTGCCTTCTGCATACGACCCTTGATCCAACCGTCTAGCGAGAGCCTCTTGAGATGTTGGTCGAGGCTCTTCGCTACAAGGCCGTTCGCCGAAACAACTATCGGTACAATGATCGTTGAATCAACATTCCACATGGCGGTTACCTCGTGAGCCAAGTCAAGGTACTTGCTGAGCTTGTCCTTCTCGGCTTTCACGAGGTTCTCGTCATGGGGAACGGTGATGTCAACGAGCACTGCCCGGCGTTGGGATCGATCTACCAGTACGATATCAGGCTTATTGGCAACAATAGTCCTGTCCGTAATGATAGAGCGGTCCCAATAGAGCAATGCACGACCATTTTCGAGAACTGGCGCCGGTGCGTACTTATAGTACGGCACCTCAGACTCGACAAGGCCGTATTGAAGGGCAATTTGCTGATGGATGATCCTGGCTACAAGGTTATGTCTGTGTAAATACTCGCCGTTAGCAAGATGAGAACAACCGGAAATAATATGACGGAGAGACTCTCCCGGACGGCGGCATGCCCGACAGATGTCGACCGTACCGTCTTTCATAATATATTTCCGGTAGTTATTCGTCTTGATAACTTCATCCATAATTGCACAGACAAAACCCTCGGTCTCCCCGAAGAGGTCACCGAAACGTAACCAGTTCACCGACGCGAGCAGGTCCACATCGGACCCTGTTAAGGCCCGATAGAACCGCCCGTGCAGCTCCTTGCCCTTCCATACGTCCTTGCGGTCCTCAGTGGTCATCACCACTGGTTTGCGCCAATTCTCGTTTGCCAACGAGAGAGGCGTGAGGTTTCTGTCAACTGCCACCACATCGCGATGCATCCCACACTCGTTGTTAAGGAAATATTCCCTGAGGCTGCACACTTCGCGGTTATGAAGCGTCTTGGCATTCAAAAAGCCACGACCTCCCCATTTCCGTGGAATGTACAGTCTCATAACAGACGAACGTGGGTGTAACATACGATGATAGGTGAGCAGTTGACGGACTCTCCTATCCAGGGAGTCCAGCTCAGTCTGCGTCCACTTTAGTATGCCAAAGGAGTATATTAGTAGAGGCATTACCCAACCGTTGAAGGCGCGCGCCTTATTACCACCTGACAGAAGACTGTTAAGTACTTTTGTCAAGCGACAAAAGAAACGCTCCTTCACCGACTGCTTAATGTCCCCTACCGCAATACCCAACGACTGTGACATACCAAGGTATCTGTAGGTTTCAGCTTCAGAGAGAGATCTGAGAGTCATTGTCTCTGAAAGTTGCAAATTATCAGAATTTACAACTTTCCCCCGCTGTACATGCATGACCGCACACTTATCAACACCAAACTCCATCTTGATGGCGCTGCTAAAAATCTCAGTAATTTTTAACAGCTTCATCAAGTCTGGACTTTTCGGTGCCAATAGCTTAAGATCATCCATATACAGCAAGTGAGAAATGATGTCACCCTCTCTACGAAGCTTGCAGCCTAACCTTGAATCTCTTAGCAAAGTGCTCAGAGGATTCAAAGCTAGACAAAACCACAAAGGACTCAGACTGTCACCCTGGAAGATACCTCGCTCTATTTTTATAAAGTTCTCCGGACCAGAAGGGCTATTTCCACTGCCTGGTTGACGAAGGACTGTGGTCCACTGTCTCATGCACGTGCTTAAAAAGGATCTCAGAGTTGTATCAATTTTATACAACTCTAAAATCCTCTCCAACCATGAATGAGGCACTGAATCATAGGCCTTCTTGTAGTCAATCCAGGCAGTCGAAAGAGCCCCTCTGTTCCGTCGAACTTGTTGGCAAATGGCCGTATCAATGAGAAGGAGCTCCTTAGTACCACGGGACCCAACCCTACAACCATTCTGAGCAGGAGCCAAGATATTGTTTGCAACAACGTGCGAATTAATTTTTGCTCTCAGAATGGATGTAAGGAGCTTGTACAGCGTAGGCAAGCACGTGATGGGTCTATAGTTTTTAGCTTCCGTGGTACTACCGGACTTATGGAGCAGGGAGGTGACACCCGTTGTCAGGAAACATGGAAGAGAACCAAGCTCGAGGGCTTCTTGGAATTGCACTGCCAAACATTCGTGTGAGCATCGAATCCACTTTATCCAAAAGTTGTGCAATCCGTCCGGACCAGGACTTTTCCAGTTCTGAGCCGTACGAATTGCACAACTTACGTCTATGGGATCTATGGTAACAGATCCCATGGTCTCGATGGACTCACACGACTGTTCTACAGTACGCATCCAATCGCCCTCCGTATGCTCGACGGGCACCGACCAGATACCACGCCAGAAATTAATCATGGCGTTAGTATCCGGCATTTGTCCGTCGCTCACACGTTGGTCGGTTCCCTCCCAATTTCGGTACACCTTCCTTTGATCACTTTCAAAAAGGCGATTTTGGTGGTACCTATCTACACGCTCTCTATAGCGTCGAATACGGTTTACCCACGCATAGATTTTCTGCTTCAAAAAGTCAATGCGTTCCGTGACACCAGCCATATAATTCTGGGGCCTTATACCGGTCCCAGCAAATGCCTGATTCACGAAGCGCATTACTCGGGGGCGGTTGTTGCCCCGGCTGAAGCAGATCAGCTTCGCAATGAGAGTCCTAAACGTATTGATACGCCGCTCGATCCGTACCTGCCATGCGGGTGCATTTCCGGCGGTCCGCGGTGCTCGGTCAGCGTCCGGAAACTTGACACGAGCCACGCGACACACCGCAATAGCCCCACAGTACATGATCGAGTGGGTATCAAATAAGTTTTCACTAGCCCGTAGATACGGGGCTAGCAAAACATTCAGGGCTCCCATTAACGCTAGATTGCGTCTATTAGTGGGTAGACGAGGTAGTCGCGGCCTAGAATCAGGTGTATATTGGTATTCCAAAATTGCGTCTTCCAAAGCCCTTCTCAATTGCTCATTAACCTGGGTACTTACGCTTATATTCGCACAATCATCCTCATCGACTACGGGGTCTATCCGTGTCGCAACCGATGACGGGGCCGGGAGCGGTGCCGGCACCGGCGGCGCGACAGACAGGTCCCGCGTCGAGGCAGATGTCGCGCGAATAGGAAGCGCCTCCAGGCGCAGCCGATCAAGCACAGACTCGTCCAACAGTTTGAGCCGTTGGATAGCCCGCACCTGATCCGAAAGTCGTTGCGTAGATACGGCGACGGATGGCTCCAGGGTCTGAAACAGAGGCAGCATCCGATCACGGTACGCACTCATGTTAGTTCCTCCCTCTGTAGCCCCATAATAGGCGCGCATGCAATTTTCATTCATATCAGAAGTCCATCGCATGCGGCGCACTATACCACCGGTAGCGGGGGCCGCGCGCGGAACAGAATGTCCCACTGGCCCCAAGCGTGCCGGCAGCGGTGGTCGCCCACGTCGCGCAGGTGGTGGCGGCGGCGGCGGCGACGGCGGCCCGTCCTCGTCGCTCGACGTGCTGGTGTCGAGGGGAGTGCCGTACTCAACCCCCGACGAAGAGCTCGGCGATGACGAGGCGGGCGGTGGTGGTTGTCGTGCGCTCGCTGTTCCCGCTTTATTCCTTGATCGTGTAATCATTTATTTGGTATTTATTGCGTAATAGTCCTTGTAATTAGTTCCTTTTGAAATTTTTAAAAAAAAATGTCTTTGCCTTTTTCGTAATTTTTCCAATAAATAGGTTGGTTTAAACACAAATATAATAGTGCCATTTTATGTATCACTATATAAATATAGCAAAATAAACTGTTGCAATCAAATTATAGGCATATAAAAAGGAAAAAGTAATAAATATTTGGGAAAATGATTTTTACGACCAACTTGAGTGACAGCGGTTTTTTTATTATTATTATTATTATTATTATTATTATTAATAGGCACCAAGTACCTATATCATGGCATCACGCAACATTACGTTTTAGTTTTATTTATTTGTTGTCGTTTGTACTAGCTTCTGCCCGCAGCTTCACCCGCGTATTTTTATAGCCTGTGTTAATCTAGGTCCTAATCTATGTTCTCCGCCCCGCACTACAAGAAGTTGTGCGATGGAGGCGGGATGCCAGGACGCTGGCCATGGCGTCTTGGGAGTCGCGGCTCCTCACGGGGCCTACGAGGAGAGGAAACGGAGCTCTCAGGCTTCTCGGAGCAATAAAACCCATGCTCACGGCATGGGTCCAGCGTGGGCACGGGACGCTGACCTACCGGCTGACTCAGATTCTCACGGGACATGGATGTGTCGGGAGATATCTACACAATGTCGCCCGAAGGGAAGCGTCCCCGGTGTGCCACCAGTGTGGCTGCGCTGAGGATACGGCGCAGCACGCCTTGGAAGTATGCCCTGGAGGTGCGGAACAGCGACTAGCCCTGGTCGCGGTCATGGGAGGCGACCTCTCCTTGCCGACCATCATAGCCAAGATGGTCGCCGACGAGAGGTCATGGGAGGCAATGGCCTCCTTTTGCGAAACGATCATGTCGCAAAGGGAGGCCCAGGAGCGGGAGAGGGAAATCAATCCACTCTCTCTTCCACTCCGAAGAGCTCGGGTACGGAGACGTGGCGTTCGCGCTCCGTCCCCGCTGGGAGGACCAGGCCCGTCGGATGTAAGGGCATCCGACGTCCCGAACCTTCACTAGGAAAAGTCCCCCCTGTGTGGTGAAAATGGGGAAGTTATACCCCGGGAAGAGTCCGAAGGGACAACGGCAGACGGGACGTGGTGATTGTGAAAACTGGCCCGCGTCCCCGTCATCAGCTGCAGCCGAAGCTGAAAATCGTGAGTTCAGGTTTGGTGGGTATTGGCCGGTGGCGGAAGCCGGTCTGAGTCCCACACTACCCCCGCCCTTGCACCCTGGCGGGGGTGTGCGTAAAGGCATTCCCCTCACGTAAAACAAAAAAAAAAGGTCCTAATCTATGTACACTCCAAATTTCATCAACATCGGTTTAGTAGACACACATACACACCCACCCACACACACACGTTTTTGTATTGACTCCGAAACTCAATTTCCTCGGTACGGTACAAAGTTCCCTTTTCTTTGTTTATATTTTTCATAGCTGTAAATTACATAGAATGTTAGTACTTATTGATTATAAAACTAATAATTGCAAATCTTATCTGGCTGATATCGTCACCAGCAGATACGGCTCTATCAGAGCTATATCCGTGTACATTCTTCGATATTGAACCAGTCATACTGCCATTGTTGATAGAAGTGCCAGTGATTTAAGTTTTATATTTGTGTTTTTCTTTATAACAAACAACCACAATAATGGCTGAAAGTAAGTACATTTGTGCGTAAATAACTTTTACTTAAAAACAGGTTAAATACACGTACCTTAGTGGCTATTTTCGAATGCACAAAATTGGGCGCATACGCCCCATTATCTATGTGTCTATTATGGAGATATACGATTGTATATAGGTACGATAGAAATATGAAAAATTTCATTTTGGTGTCAGTCTGTAAAAATTCATGATCACAAATTTAATTCGAATTACTTAACTGAAAGGTACACTTTTTAGGTTTTGATGACGCAGATTTATGTATGTTTTTTAATTTGTGTAACTACCAGATTTAATATTGCGCTGAGCTATTTTCAATTTTGTGCTGAACTTAGATCGCGGACCTTATAGTAAAAAGCACAGCACTAGGCCACAAAAATATTAGGCAGATATATACACTCTTTATTGAAACACCACAGCACAAATGTTAAAAACTAAAATCATAGTGATTCCTTCCAGACAACACCAGGTAGGCCACTAAAAAGAGAAGCCGGAAGCGCCAAAAGAGAGGTAAAACAGCACAAACCATTCATTACACGCCACTACACCCTGAGGTTTGATTTGAGATTTGGTTGGCGTTTTGGTATTCGTGCCTATTTTTACTCTCTCTTCAAAGCAGCTTCTTTTGATACACTTTTTTCCTTTATTTCGTGACGAGGCATAGTTTTAGGCAGGCTTCAGCGCTCATACCATCTTCTACCTTATCTTTTACAAATGGCGAAGTTTTATATTGAAACAAAAAGGGTATAATTGAAACTAGATTATACGTTATCTATTTAGATACAGGTGCTTATTTAAGTACTTAATAATCGTCATGCATTTTAAACATAACATAACAAATTAATATTGTTATCTTATCAGTTTTATTTTCTCCTAATTATACGAATGGGTATTTTTGGGTTAAAAAAGTAAGTAACAGACTGAGCATTACATTACATTAAAGGTCTCGTTAGATTACTGTGTCGGAGTGTGTTGGAGTGTGTCATGGTGCGACAGAACTATATCGAATACAAAACTACAACGAAAAAAAGACAAAAGAAAAAACAAAGGAAAAAGACGACAAAACGCGCCCCGACACAACTCACAACAAAACTAATTAGTGTGAATCTGACAATACTTATCATTCTGTTGCGCCACGGCATACCTCGACACAGTTAATCTAAACCCGGCTTTAGTTTTATTTTATTATAATTATGGAGTACTAAAGCTAGTTATCGGTTGCATCAAATTCTTTCGAAAGATGCGCTACAAAAATTATTCACGCCAAGATACTAGTTTGGGCTTAGGAGACTTAATACTTAATGTCTCAGCGTATCGAGCGCACTGCAATGCCGCGCAGACATTTGTGTTTCAAAGTTCTGAGTGGCACTGCAATTGTTATGGGCCGTTATGATTACCGTCGGGCAATCGACCGGCTCGTCTCGTTATCATAAACAGTATAAAAAACTCTTGTTGCCGATACAACTCCAAGAAGTACGATATTTTACGATAGTATCATGATAAATCTATTTCGCTGACATAATCGCGTCTAACACAAAACATACACACACAAATATATCAAACACGTGATCACAGGTGCGGGCGTTAATAAAATAATAATTGAAGTCAACTTGAACGCGAAAAGTCAGACGAGTCGAATCGCTTTCAACAAGAGACTGAAGTCAACAAAAGTTGAAAGGTGGCAAACTTTTATTGAATCAATTTTTGTTGCTTTAATTTGATTGAAAGTCTGTTCAGACGGTTCGAATCATATGCGATTTAGCAATTGATCAACTAAAATCGAATCGTGTGTACCCGCCATAAGCGACGATGTGGTTCATGGTTCATCTCTTACTGGTTTATTCTTATCTTGATAACTTTCTGTTAGTATGAAACACGACTGCTAGAAATAAATTCCAATCTTTAGCTCCGCATGATCAAGGTCGAAGTAAATATTGGATAGCATAGATATTCAACCATAAATGAATGACAAAATTATGCGTTCGGTGGTAGATTAGGAATGGAAAAATGATTATAATCCTACTAATTAATATTATAAATGCGAAAGTGTGTTTGTTGGTTTGTTGGTTTGTCCTTCCTTCACGCAGTAACGGAGTAACGGTTCGACGTGATTTTTGGCACAGATATAGTTTATGTGCCGGAGAGTAACATGGGTTACTTTTTATCCCAGAAAAATGCACGGTTCCTGTGGGAACGCGGGTGAAAACCGCAGCAGAAGCTACTTTTTATAATAATTTCAATAATTGTATATATAATTAAACCTCTCCTTCTTCCTCAAGATATCATTTACTAACTTCTTTTCCCTTGCTTTTCAGCTAAAGTTATCTACCATGGAGAACAAGTCATCAATGCAGGTCCAGCTCCGGGTCAATACCCTCCGCCTTACTCATCAGGACCTCCACCAGGCTCATACGGGCCTACTGTTGTGCAAGCCACCGTAGTGCCTACAATGGTCCCAGTGGTGATGGCGAGTCAGATGGGCCCAAACCCCACAAGAGTGACGTGCAAGGCCTGCCAATACGAAATTGTGACAAGGGTTGAAACCAGAGCTTCTATGAGAACTCATTTGTTTGCTGCTTTACTTTGTTTATTTGGGTAAGGATTTTTTTTTTTGTTATTTGGTAGCGAGACGAGCTGGTCGTTTGCCTGATGGTAAGCATAACGCTGACCCATAACAATTGCAGTGCCACCCAGAACTTTGAAACACAAAGGCCTGCGCGGCACTGCAGTGCGCTCGCTACCCTGAGACATTAGGTATTAAGTCTCATAAGCCCAGTAATTTCACTGGATACTCTGCTCATCAAACCGGAACACAGTAATGCTTGCACACTACTGCTTGGCGGCAGACTTCGCGATACTAATTATTCTAATGAATTTGACTCGCTAGAAATCTAATCTTCTCTATATTGGAAGTTCTTATTGTCTTTACTAATATGAAGATTTTGATGTTTATTTTTAACCTGACTTATCAGCTTTAAGGTTTGTAACGGGTAGAATGACTTTATTATCTGGCTACTACAGAATACTAATACTAATTTTACATCTACATAAATAATCAACAATAACAGTTGGATTCTTATTAAAGGTCATTGTAGAAAATGCAAATTTTCTATCCACTATCACTTGGCACCGTGGACAATATATTATGGCTTCTTGAATTCCAATGTTAATTCCTTCAGCCAGATAAGTACTATCATTTTGATCGCGTATTGTTTCAATACATTTTTGCATTTGGACTATTTTAATATTTCTTTATACCTATAACTAACTTTGTATACGTACAACATGATTCATGCTCTAGATTATCGGTGAAGTCCCTTTTAAGAATTGATATGTGACTCATTGTTATATCTTTAAAAATACAACGACATCATTTTTACTGAAATAAAACGTTTTCAATACAAGAGTAAACACAAACTACTTATTTTAAAATAGACGAGCTTTTACTCACAAATAAAACCTTCCACCATTATACATGCCCCTTCCTCTCCCCGCCTAGAAACGAACATTCTAATGAAAATTATTCATTCTTGGTTGTGTGAAAATAAGATTTTGCAGATAATGTATTTATATAATATGGATTGTGTATTTTTTTACAGATGCTGGCCTTGCGTATGCGTCCCTTACTGCGTGGACTCTTGCATGAACACCGATCACTACTGCCCGAACTGCAACTCTTTTGTTGGAAGCTACCTCACATAATAAAAATAAGATAAAAAAACAAACAAAAGAAACAAGAAAGGAGAACGCTCCGGTAGCCAATATATTATGCTAGCATTGTGAAGCTAATCGGAATATGGAGTATTTTGGTTTATAGAAATAGTTGGATTCAATAACGCAGTCGCATATCTTGCCCCGTGAGCGGTAGCAATCGTGAGACAGTTGTGTCATATCTTCATACAAATTGATGTGATATTGTAGACAAATGTATAAGCATCATGAAACATGAGTTACCATGTGTTATTCATCTTACTGTTAAGCATAAGATTAAATCAGTGAAATAATAAGATAATATTAATGTATTATAACATAAGCTCGCTCAACGCTCACATAAATCCTAATCCTAACCCCAAACTTTTCCCTATGCCTAAGGAATCAGAAACTTCTATGTTTTCTGAACGCCCAGATACTTACTTATAAGACTTATCGGTAATATGATGAATAATGACATATATTTTTACCAGTGCCTGAAGCTCATCTGATTTTGCTAAAAAATCTTTTAAGTGAAGCTATTTAGCTGCAATATACGCCTTAAGCTTTGGTAGCGTTGATGAACATAACTACGTACAATACATTCCGTATTTTACTGTCGCTTTAAGTTGGATCAGTTTGTCATTAGCATTAAGTTTGCACCGTCTAGTTAGAAATTCTTTGTTGTTATTGCTGTAGGTAGTAATTAATATTTATTTAAATATGTATTTGTTAGGATAGCAAATAACGTAAAATCAGTATCAAATAAATATATATATTTTTTCAATTATTGTTTTTATAGTAGAGATTTATTATAAATTTAATTTGATTTTCTGTTACCATATTTATATGTATTTAACCGGATTCACTTACGTGGTACAGCGGAGCTTACGTGGTACAGTCGCGTGTAGCTCCGTGATGAAGAGGTACTGAATACCTCGAAACCGGTCGAGCAATCGTCGCGAAGCTCGGCTGTACCACGTAAGTGAATCCGGTTAAATACATATAAATATGAGTAATACTTACGAAAGTTTTAATCAAGAAATTTCTGTTACCATTTAGAAAAAACAGGAAAATTAGCTTTTACACTCGAGCCGGTGTACAAAATATATTTCATTTACGTAATAAGCTAATATGAGTTTTATTTAACCTTTTAACTTAATTTCATGATGTAATCTTCTCTTCCATTTACATATTTAAGGTTAGCCAGTGAAATTACTGGGCTTATGAGACTTAATACCTAATGTCTCAGGGTAACGAGCGCACTGCAGTGCCACGCAGGCGTTTGTGTTTCAAAGTTCTGAGTGGCACTGCAATTGTTATGGGCCGGCGTTATGCTTACCATCAGGCAAACGACCAGCTATAATTTCATAGATTTTTTGTCATCGCGATTTTTGATTGGAAAGCTATTTCTGCTAAAGAAAGAAAGAAAATACATTTATTTCTAAAAAGGGGGGAAGTTTGCTGTGGCAACATTTACCGACCGATTTTGATAATATTTGGCAGAAACATTTAGTAATAAATTCTAAACAAATTGACGGGAAAAAATGCGAAAGGGTTTAAAAAATATTTTATATTGATTATGGATCGATATGATGTATTGAATAATTAGATCCAAACATCATCATAAAATACAGAGAACTATACTATATAATATACTGTCAGTATTCCCAAGTAGTCACCGTCTCACGATAGAAATGATACATCATGAATCTATAGACTGAACGCAACTGTTGTAAAAAAGTTTGTGTTCGCAAGTATCTACCGTTCGCAGAACTACTAGTTTATAACTTTCCGTAAACTAGTATTGAAGTAAGTAAACTGTTACTAAGTACACACGTAAAGTGGGTACTAGCTTACAAATACATTATGAATTACCAAGCCATTTAGGGACTTCCAGATCCCAACTCCATTTTGCTCGAGTAGTCTTTACGTGTATAAACTTTCCTTTTTTGGTTAAAATAAATTTGATAGTTGTCGCATTTTGACAAAAATATTTTTTTCTGGGTCATTTTTGCGATTTTTTTAAAATTCTGCGCATTTGTATAAAATATTTGATGGAATATGTCTTTTTTTCTGTTAATATGTATGGAAACGGGAGTGTATAACATAATGTTTTGCTTTAGCCGCGCCTGAAACAAAACTTGACATTTTCTTTGCCATGGTAGCTGGTACAATTTCGCAGTTTAGCATGGTTTCAGTCTAGTTTATGAGTAAAGGGCTAAAGGCCCTACCATAAAGTATATACAAATGCTGGCTATTGATTATCCTACAATAGAAACCGATTGCAAATCTTATCTGGCTGTTATCGTATACCAATAGGCCCAATAGGTATATATTATCAGCTATATCCGTATTTACGAGAAAATACAGACGTGCGTGTCAGTCTGCTTTTTAAAATTGATAATAGTACCACGAATTTTAGTACGAAAAATTTTACTGTTTAATTTTGTGACTTAACTTATATTTCAACGGCTGCAGTAATGGATGAAAGTAAGTTACTACCTATGCTAGAACTAATAATGAATTTTTAAAAGCAGAACACTTATTCTATCTGTTCTTCTACTTCTTTCTTAGTCTAACAGGCGTTGAAAAATTGAAAACATCCTATCGTGTGAGATGTTGTGTGAAATGACCGTCGCGAATGTATGTTTTAAATTAGAAAGTACGTAATTTCTGATAGATTTAATATTTAAAGTTTATAAAACAATTTAAAACAAAAGCGGGCAAAAGCTAGAAGGTATCTCTATGTGATATTCTGATAAGCTATATTACTGTAAAGTTTCATCAAAATCCGTTCAGTACTTTTTGCGTGAAATAACATACTTCCATCCTCCCAAACTTTCACGATTATAATATTATTAGGACTTTGATTTCAAACTTCACCAACAAACATTAACTAATTTTGTTAATAACACAATTAATTTAATGGTTGCGTGAAAAATTTATGAAGAAACTTCATTTGCATTGCATGCATTGCATTGCGTAAGTAGAGTTCTACTTTTGTGTTTTTCAAACAAGAAAATAAAAGTTTCACAATTTACAAAATAATTTTGTAATATGTAGTTTTTATGATATTTATATTTTCTCAGCTAAAGTCCACTATCGTGGAGAACAAGTAGACGATGATTCCCGAAGCTATCCACCACCTTACTCGTCTGGAGTTCCACCCGAAGCATATGGGCCTCCACCGCCTGGTGCATACGGGACTACTGTGATACATTCTACTGCCGTTGGCGTGGGCATGGGTACCAACGTTGGTATGGTGGGCACCAACGTTGGCATGGTCGGCACCAACGTCGGTATGGTTGGCACTAACGTCGGCGTTGTTGGCACCAACGTGGGCATGTTTGGCACCAACGCAAACATGGTTCCCGCCGGAGTGGTTCCAATGGTGATGACTTACCAAATAAGCCCAAAGCCCCAGAGCATAACCTGCAAGTCCTGCCACCAGGAAATTGTGACGAGAATTGAATCAAAACCTACTTTGAAGACTCATTTCTTTGCTGCTCTACTTTGCTTAATGGGGTAAGTATTGACCGCTTACAACACAGTTCCCAGTTTTTTTATAGCCTTCCAAAATGATTTATTTTACTTACATTATTATTTATATTTATTTATACGAATAAATAAAATTGAAGTGTCTGTTTGTAATAGCTTTTCGACAGCGGGTGAAATCACCTTAGGATCCCGGTTAGATAACGGCTTCTTTTCTCGATAATAAATGTCAATTCTTTTTATCTATATACAATTATACATCTAAAATCTTGCAATACTTCAGAAGCGCATGCGTGAGTCATACCATGTCTTTGAAGTATCATAGTAATACATGTTTACGCCATGTTTAAAGCGATGCAAAATTTAAGATCTCCAATTCTCCACTACAGTATTTACATCCATCCATTTTCCATGCTTATTCAAATTCAAATTCAAAAGTCTTTATTTAAATAGGCCCCAAAGGAGCACTTGTGAAAGTTAAAATGACTCTAACAGCGGGCCTCTGCAACATTCATCTACCCGAATCACAGACTAAAACTAATGATGTCTTTATTATGACAAAGACACCAACAGACCCAATCCGTGCTCAAAGTCAACGAACCTTCCAGAAACCCACCGTGCCCGTTCCAAATTATTATCCTACTAATCCTACTTCCTTATTTCCTTATCCTTATTTTAGTTTTTATTTTATATTTTTTTATATCCTACTTCCTACTAATCCCACTAATATTATAAATGCGAAAGTGTGTTTATTGGTTTGTTGGTTTGTCCTTCTTTCACGCAGTAACGGAGCAACGGATTGACGTGATTTTTGGCATATATATAGTTTATGGACCGGAGAGTAGCATAGGCTACTTTTGATCCCGAAAAATGCACGGTCCCTGTGGGAACGCGGGTGAAATCCGCGGGCAGAAGCAGTTATGATGCTTGCTAGTTGCTCACCTATTTCCATAAAAAATCAAACATAAAACAATCATTTATTTCGTCCAGACCAGAATTCCACGGATTTTTAAGCTTCCATATAATTTGTAACTCATTAACTCTACAAATTTATAGTTTTTTTTAGTCTCACAGTAAGATCTCTTTAGGCCCTATTTAGGCCCTTTAAATATTGCAAGTATAAACTATTATATAATATAACAACTATATTTTTCCTTTGCAGATGTTGGTGTTGTGTATGTATTCCTTACTGCACGGACGCTTGTATGAACAGAGATCATTACTGTCCAAACTGCAATGCTTTCATTGGAAGTTACGTACCATAAAGAAAAAAAAAATTTGCTAAAAAACGAGAAATTTCTGGAAAAAATATGCAGTGTAAGCGTTTATTTGGTCTCGAAATGCTCAACATTTTTTAGAACCTAAAAAAAGAAATTTCGATTTTTAATCATCGAAAAACATATGTAAAAAATTTTTCAACTTTATGGTGTCTCTTATAAACAAATAAAATCTTTCTATATACCCAATAAAAAAAAAACAAATTCAAAATCGGTCTACGATTATTGACGGAGAAATCGGTTAACATACATTAAAAAAGTCCTCCTTTTTCGAAGTCAGTTAATAAAAGATATTTAACGTTTACTGTGTGGCTGACGACTGACGCGTTTGTTACATAACAGTAGACCATAGAATCACACTTAGTGAGCATAATGAATCATCATTGATCAACAGGAAATGTAAAAACATAAATGACTTCTTTATCGTAGTCTACGGATAGACAATAAAAATGAGCATTTATATTAACGATAAATAGCTTTAATTTTTTTATAGTATACAATGTGATATGTTTAGGAAGCGTATACCTAATTTATTTTTTATGTTATGCATGTCGTAGTAAATGTTACTCGTAGCGATGTTTTAGTTTTAGTGTAAGTAGGTCTAAAACAACTTTCAGTATTAGCTTACTCCTTATTTTTTTTTTTGTTTTTTTTTTCCAAAACAGTTGGTATTCCGTGGTGTACTACTACCATTTTTTATGATCTAAGTAAATATGTAAAATATATTATTTTATAGTTTGTACAATTAATAAATTGTTACTTTAATTTAGGCTGTCAAGAGTTTCATAAATTGTGTTTATTAAATTTCTGTGGCAAACCATTTGCATTTTTATTATTTGGTTGATTTTTCACAAGTAATTTTTACGACACTAGGCAATAGGACTGTAACGTATATTAAGTTTATAGAGTTGAGCTAAGTTTGTTTTTTTTCTATTGATGCAACGCGTAACCAGAATGCTGGTACTTATCTGGCTCAATGGATCAGCATTTCGGTCCAACGATGCGGGCTGGGTAAGCTTCCAACTGCTAGTGGGCTAGAACATTTGGATTATCTATATATTGGCCTACATTGGCTTGTAGATTATCCAACTGTGTAGCTAGGTTAGATTAGTACGTTAGGGTGGTGGGTAGGACGGTGTGCAGCAACCAGGCGACGAGTCCCACGCTATATATCCGCACCTCCCCGGGTACGGAGATGTGCAGCATAAAGGTATAACCCAGGGTAAAAAATAAAAAAAAAAGGTTAGTAGATTTACAGTGTTTATTTATATATTAGCTAGTTAATAAAGGCTATTAGCCCGTTGGCAAAAAATAATATTGCGTAATAATATACCCAGTTACGGTAATTTTTTATTCCTATCCATAAACTATGCTTGTTTATCCTTTTCTCGAACTTCTTACTCATTCCAACAAACCTCATGTTTGTTTTGGTGTACCGCAAATGAGATTGATGAAACTCTTATAAATTCTTACACACTCATACCTCTGCAGGGTTCCCTAGTCACAAAAGAATAATCCTAGACCCAAGAACAATAATAATTGCTTTTTATTCTGCCGAACTAGGCAATGCCTTATGATCATGCAATTTTTCCCAAAGTCTGACGATCCAACTGAAAGGATGTTTAAAAATTCATGTTTTTTCCTCAATCTTTTATCAGGTATAATATTATTTGTAAACACCTATAAAACATAATATCGATCCCTTTTCTGAGAACATCAGTCTGATAACCTTATCTTTCATATCGGAAAATAATTTATCATTTGAAAAAATTGCTACGATATTCACGACGCTAAATCGTTATAGCATTGTTTATTTAGCTTTATCTGTTTTTTTAAAATATACATACTTATATTAAATAGGTTATATCCAAAGACATATAAGTATACTGGAGATGAAATTTCAATTATTCATTATTTCATTATCAGCCTCTTACGCTCCCACTGCTGGGATACCGGCCTTCTCTCAGAGAGCGAGGTATGGGCCACAATCCACCACGCGGGTCCAGTGCAGCTTGGTGGATGTCACATGTTCTCGAATTTTGTGGTTCTAGAACATGCCAGTTTCCTCACGATGTTTTCCTTCACAGTTTTAGAGCGAGTGTGAATAATCCGCACATAGCTCGATATAAGTCATTGGTACGGGCTGAGTTGAGATTCAAACTATGGTGCGTCGGATTGAAAGTCGCACAAGTTCCCGCTCGCTCTTGAAATCTCAATTGCTGAAAAGCAAATATTATGAGCTGTTGAGGCTGCGCTTTATTGTTTTTAAGATATCTTCAGCGGCAGTTGCTCGTCGCTACTGCGTAGCTGATAAGTGATAGAAGATGGCAAGGCGCGGAGGCACGAAGAATAGGATACGATGAAAACAATGTATATAATTGCTTTAAAAAAGCGTCTAGCCGAGTTCAATAACAAACTTCTCAACCGATTTTGATGAAACTATGGGACAAATCCGAATGTATCCTTTCAAACAAAGAACTTTCCAAATCCGTATATAAATGACGACGATCTGTGATTCTGCGGTAACAAACAAAAAAATACAAATAAATTGAGAACCTCCTCATTTTTTGGAAGTCGGTTAAAAACGTAGAAATCAGCTAAATATACAGCAGTAATAAAACTTTTAATCGTAGAATTAAGTGGATAAGTTCTTGGTTATTTCCAATACAATGATAAGTATAATCTGAAACAATAATAATTTTAACTTTAAAACTAGCTGTTGCCTCTGGTTGCACCCGCATGTAGATTCCTCCGTGCACTTTTCAATGGTTGTAGCTAGCCAGGCCAGCACTAGAAAATGCCCTACAACTATCCAAAATTTTAGTTATCATTTAGCCATGCACCATGATACGTATTTGTTTTTCCTATTAAGCATGTTTATATCAGCAATTAGCCAGAACTAGTTTTGTAATCAGTAAGAATTGCTTCATACTAAAGTACGCACCGATTTTGTATATCTTGGGTGTGTATCGTTGTGAATGTGTCACTGCACACGGTTAGTCGACTGATACCGTTTAGGACGTGAAGTCGTTGAGTAACGATAAGGATAACACCAGAAATCGTCCAAAAGGTGAGTGTTTTAAGTAGTTTTAGTACTTTTCAAAACTACAGAAATACAAACCTTACGAAAAACCTGATATACCTAACTAATTTTATAGCAACGTGTCTAAAATAGAAGCGGCATCGGCATGTCTATATTGAATATTATCTAGTCTATATATCGTTAGTGGTAGGACTAACTCTTCTGTGAGTGTCCGTTTGGGTGTTTACCACCGCTTTGCTCGTGAAGTCTGCCACCAAGCAGTAGTGTGCATACTGTGTTCCGGTTTGATGAGCAAAGTAGCCAGTGAAATTACTGAGCTTATGAGACTTAATACCTAATGTCTCAGGGTAACGGGCGCACTGCAATGCCGCGCAGGCCTTTGTATTTCAAAGTTCTGGGTGGGACTGCAATTGTTATGGGCCGGAGTTATGCTTACCATCAGGCAAACGACCAGCTCGTCTCGTTACCAAATAACATACAAAATATGCTTATATTGATTTTAAGACTAAGAATTCAGTGCATCCTTTGATTTTGAGATACGTCAAACCTTCTGATCCGCATAATCGATACAGCAGGCTAAGAATCGTGCTATTGTATTTTACAGATATAAAAATGAATGTTGCCATAGTAGGACCGGATCCCACTCACATCATCTGCCCATCATGCCAGATGAGCGTTACCACGCGGATTGAACGCAAGGCGACTACCAGGACTCATGTGATTGCTGTGCTGCTATGTGTGTTCCTGTAAGTAATTAGTATCTTTGAAATGCTACCATCATTCCCGCCGCCAGCACCGCGGCGCGGCGCTCGCGTCGCGCTGAGCGAGCCGCGGCCCGCAGTGGTCGTTGCGATCTCGCCGCGTGCACTCCCTGAGGAAGCTCGTCGGACACGCTCGAAACCTAGGTCGACTATATCGACAAATGACGTGAGTTATAGCCGGTTTTTAACAATTTATAATCTTTGAAATGCTTGATAAAGTGATTGGTGCCGCCGCCCACTGAGCCTTTTTGTAATAGAATCAACCGTCATCTATTTACATCTAAAACAACAAACTGTCTGAGACGTCGCATTCTATGACATGTTTCATTCCTATAGTGCCATGCTCGAATGAATCTGTAATCACAAAATACTGCCTACACTTTTTTTTTGCTCCTTGGTAACGAGATTAGCCGATCGCTTGCCTGATGGTCAGCATAACGCCGGCCCATAACAATTGCAGTGCCACTCAGAACTTTAAAACACAAAGGCCTGCGTGGCACTGCAGTGCGCTCGTTACCCTGAGACATTAGGTATTAAGTCTCATAGGCCCAGTAATGGAAATTACAAATTACTGGGCTTATGAGACTTAATACCTAATGTCTCAGGGTAACGAGCGCACTGCAGTGCCGCGCAGGCCTTTGTGTTTCAAAGTTCTGGGTGGCACTGCAAATGTTATGGGCCGGCGTTATGTTTACCATCAGGCAAACGACCAGCTCGTCTCGTTACCAAATAACATTTAAAAAAAAAAAAAAAATTTCACTGGCTGCTCTGCTCATCAAAGCGAAACACAGTAATGCTTGCACATTACTGCTTGGCGGCAGACTTCATGAGCAAAGCAGTGGTAACAACCCAAACGGACATTCGCAGAAGATTTAGTCCTACCACTAATTAAGACTTAAAACATCTAACCAATATAGGTACCACGAAAACAGCTAAGATAGGCTACTGCCATCACACAAATAACTGTAAATTTGAGTTATGGATGGCACAGAAGGAGCTTGTATAAGTCAGACACTCGGAGAGATGAAGACTTGAGAGATAAAGGAGTAAGTCAGTAGTAAGGCATATGCGCTATGGATAAGGGAACTGTAGGGCCACAATGCAGAGTACCTGGCGCTTTCTATGCGCACATTCTGAATCTACAATCTTCACCCTAATCGAAATCTATAAGACTGTAACTGCATACTCATAGAGGCCATAATTGCTTGGTGGCTGTATGAAAATCGGCTTAGTCAAGTTTAGTGGTTATAGATTAGCTCTTATCATTATCACAGTTTATGTTAGGGATTCCATTTATATTTGACTTACTTCCGCTTGTTCGATGACTCGAATTGCGCATTGCACAATAACAATAAAATTTCATGAAATCTAGAATAAGAATGAGACATGCACTAATGACTAAACTAGCACTTTAAGAATTTAACTTATATTTTGCAGTTTTAATAATCGTAAACATATAATAGTAATAAACCATTCATAAATCGTCCAGACGAGGAAAATACGGGCCCTGTAACTTAAAATTGTAAGGTAATTCTAAAATGATGAGGATATGATGAATATTTTTAATGCATTTCGGTAACGATATGAGCAGATCGATCATCTTATTATATTGTAGACCATTGCCTGTCACGCCTGTTCATAACGATTGCTGTGCCATAGGGGCCAAGCACGCTAAACAACTTAAATTGCGATGGCAGTGGTGTCATTATCTATCACAACTGCAAATTGTGCCAAATGTCGGTAATGTCATATCTGTCAACTATGTTGTTATTGCCGAAGGGAAATTGATATCATAATGATTTACCAAACTGCCATATTAGCGTAATGGTGATGGCCGGATACCATTGTGGCTACTGCGTTACCAAAAGTGTTCAGTTGTCGTCACAATGATCGAAAACCATTACTATTTTTACCATTGTGGTTTAGTGTGCTTGGGCCCGATGGGTGGTAACTACGATCTTTATGAATGCCTACCACGAAGAAGTTATCTAGGAATTTTAACATTTGCTTTTTTTGCTTATTTCAGATGCTGGCCTTGTGTCTGTGTTCCGTACTGCATGAATTCCTGTAACAACGCAAACCACTACTGTCCAAATTGCAGTGCCTATTTGGGAACTTATGCGAGCTAGACGCAGTTTCTTACTAAATAACATAAGTACTACGGCAAAGGCACTGATTCTAATGTTCACAAACACAACCAATTTTATTAATATCAATAAGTTTTAAATCAAAAACATGAGAAAAGAGATAGATAATTTAAACTAATCCAATATATTCCAACGTAAATATATACGCCAATAAATTCATGGCCGTTAAATTAATGTTGGTTAAAAGCAAGTGGATTAATTTAACAGGTCTAAAATACTTTTCATCCTTTTCTCATGTTAATAATTAGAACGAGACTGTGTTCCTGAAGTTAGTTAAGTTTGTAAGCAATATAATAAGGGTCTTAGCTCTTGGATGGGTCAAAGAAGGAGTCATTCAGGGTTTGATAATGTTAATACAAACTTGTTGATTATTTGATGACCTGGATCAGTTTCGGTACTGATAAACACCTCGACTCGTTTCTCTTTACATAGAAAAACGAGAGACCTCGTCCACGAATTTCAGTCGTACAATTATATAATACTTAGTGACGCCTAAACTGTTATAAATATTTGTGCCATTTAAATAAATAATAGGTGTTATAATAGGTGGTGTAATATTTTATTTTGAATGATTACAACTCCTCTGGTAGGTGGCGAAAGTATTATTTAGGTATATTATTGTGCATTATTCAAGATAATGCAGCTGTCTGATAAATTATACCTATCCATTTAAACAAATTTGTTAATTTAAAAGTATTTAAAGGCATACCTACTTATAATTAAATAATATTATTATTGGAGAAGGTGAAGAGATTCCTCTCTGAGAAGCGTAGGCGGCGCACTGACAATGCCTCTGATATTGCAGACTTTCATAAGGAGCGGTAACCACTTAAGATCAGATGGGCTTGCGTGTTAGCCAACTACTAAAGATAGAGAAAAAAAAAATTGAAAATAAAATCTGTAACTTGATACAACGACCAATATTTATACCTTATACTTAGTGTAGCTCTAGTCTTCTAGTCCTAGCTGCTGCTGCAGGCAAATGAACAGTGTTGCTTCATCTGCTTCCCCTGTGGCTAATCTGGTAGGAGCTGTGGCTGCAAAGCGTTTAGGCTTATATAGCAGCTAAATAGCTCCCTTGAAAGGTAGCACAATCAGACAAGCTTCTGGTACTGGAAAAAATATATGTCAATGTTTATCACATTACCGAGTATCTTGTTGTAATCGAAAAAAGCTTTTACCAAATTTACTCGTTCAAAAGAAATGTCAAAGTTACCTCTAAAAATAAGTTTGAAGTGAATAATCTCTGTTATTTATAGATGTATATTGATAGAATTAACATGAATTACGTATTATATAGTAATAAAAAACTTGGTTGTGGTTAATTTTCGAATAGGCATCTCATTTTGAAGTAATTACGTTTTTTGAATTATTACTCAGTGGCCACCAAACTGACAGTGTGTGCAAAGAGGACAAAACTGTCATTGACTCGGGGTACCGCCTTAAGCGAGGGGCCCCGGGTTAGCAGGGTCCTCCCACCAACGCAAACTTAGTGCGGTCACAGATTAGATATAGTACCTACAAGGTGCGGTGAGCATAAAATTGGTTTTTGGGTCTTGGATGCTTGTGCATTGTGATACCTGTGAGTGTCCATGCCGCCTCTGGTACACGAAAACACCACTTTTATAACCACCAGTCTAGCCTAATACCAGACGAATGGTAGTGGCAACGTACCTAACATTACCGATCTGTTAATATTGCGCCTGTAATGAGCGAGTGTGGCCGAGCGGGAACTTGTGCGACTTTCAATCCGACGCACCATAGTTCAAATCTCGACTCGGCCCGCACCAATGACTTGTATCAAGTTATGTGCGGATTATTCACACTCGCTCAAAAACGATGAAGGAAAACATCGTGAGGAAACCGGCAAGTTCAAGAACCACAAAAAATTCGAGGACATGTGACATCCACCAAGCCGTACTGGGCCCACGTGGTGGATTATGGCCCATACCTCTCTCTGAGAGAAGGCCGGTATCCCAGCAGTGGGAGCGTAAGAGGCTGATAATGAATGAGCGCCTGCTCACAAAACAGTACCATTACGGTCAGTTCAGTTATTGCTATTTGTAATCAGATGGACGCTCTAAATAAAACGCCAAAACGGACATTTCATTAAAGTTATTATTAATATTTATTTAAAAAAAATGCATGTAAATAAATATAACAATTATAAGAAAAAAATACTTACAACTACTAATTATTGTTCTGTAAGTTGGAATGCAACGGATCTGTTCAACGGACAACGGTATGCTTCATTTATGGTTCAACGCTGGTCACTGACGTAAACCTTCGCTGTCTCTCTCTCTCACATACACATTGCTTTCAGCTTTAGTTGTAGTTTGTAGTTGAGTCAAACCCGTGCTTGTGTACTAATGTCACCGAATAAAACTGGTTGCCGTAGTATTTCTGGATGATCGTGTTGCGTTAAATAAGCTGGAATTCTTTGAAAATGTAAGTCTTTTTGTTTCTGATTGGTGAATGATCAGGTACCTACGTTAATTGAAAAAGTTAAGGCACTAACAAATGTGTAGTTCGTAACTAATTTGGTAGTCACTGTAACTAATAAGTTATAATAATGACAGGTACTCAACATCATTATATCATTATTGTTTTTAGGTGTGTAAGGAATATAAATGGTTTTTGATAGACAAATGCTTTCTCATGAGATCATTGGGCAATCTTTCAATTACCTACCAATAATATTACTATGGTTTTATTTTTAGGTATATCATGAAATGCCTGTGCCGAAAACGCCGGCCGGGCGTGGCATCTAAACATCGTATCTACCTATTATCTCTAGACACCTATTAGCACTGACGACGCCGCTATTCTGTAGTTTTTCATCTCAAATTCGATCTATAAATAATTTCCAAACATATTTGCTGCCTCACAGATGTTTTACGTTTTCACGAAGGAAACGTTGAGTCTTTCAATTAGAAGATAAGAATATCTTTCCTTTACCAAATTCTGACCTTGAGTTTTGGGCAACCGGTTTTAAAACTCAGACGCTGTGCTCAAATATTTGCGTTTAAAAAAAGCTTTCGGTAGTTTGCAAGTGAGGTCATATTTTTTGTCAGCGGTTTTGTGATGTACACAATGGAATAATGGCAAAACAGTTGAGAGCTCGTAACCTTCAGTCGTTTTTAGGGTCCATGAAGGAAAACGGAACCTTTAAACGATCATTTTGTTGTGCGTCAAGATTTTTATCTCAAACATAGATTGGTACATGATTCATCAGGTTGATGAACTAAATTAAATATTCTAGCTCAACTCAACAAAAACATATGGGGTTATCAAAACTATGATTCCCTATTGGTTTCTGTCCAGAAGTCAAGAAAAGAAAACCAGAAAACAAGTCTTAAAAATAGTACCTTGTTATGTACACACAAGAACAAAACTAGGAATATGTTCCAAGGTATTTATTATTATAGTCAGAAATGCAATTACAATTTATTACAATTGGCTTCAATCAGTTAATGACTACCAAAAGTAGGTATATCTACTCTGAATTTACCTTGACTTGAAATCAATACTAATCTAGTTAGCTGCCTTTAACTATTTATACATATAACCACATTTCAGTGAATAACGCACTATCGAATGTGTCATAGACACACAAAAATATACAACATATTCGTTTTCTAAGTGTTTTCATGGCCAGAATGCTATTTCTTGGCATTTTCTACTTATTTATTGTGGTTTTGTGGTATCAGCTGATGCCAATTGGAAACACCTTTGTCAATAGTATATTTTTCTAAAACAAACCTATGTCAGGGGTTGTGAGGTGACTCACCGATTCGACGGTCAAAGTTTGTACCCTACGTTAATATGGTGAAGAATAATAATTTAATGAAAAAGATGACGATGCCGGAGCAATTGCATTTTCTATGGCATTCTTAGCTACCTAACATCCTTTGTTTGCGAAGTATTGTTGAGGGGGTGAAGGCTGGATGGTGGGGCAAAGAGGATCGAATGCATGAAGTCTTCCACTCGGGATAGGCCCACGTGTCCACGTGTTTGACGTGCAAAGTAGCCAGTGAAATTACTGGGCTTAAGAGGGAGACAAGCGAGTCCTTTGCCTGATACGAAACTTAACGCCAGTCCATAAAAATGGCAGTGCGACTCAGAACTTTGAAACACAAAGGCCTACGCGGCACTGCACTGCAGAGCGCTCACTGACTAAGTGCTCATCACCCAAATTGCTCATCAAACCGGAACACAGTAATGCTTGCCTATAACTGCTTGGCGGCAGATTACACGAGCAAAGCGGTGGTACCTACCCACCAAGACCAACATTCCTAATTAGACCAAACTATGTAATTTCACGTGTAAAAAAATAGACTAAAATAGACCGACACTAGCCTCTTAATTAAGTACTGGAATTATAATTATTGTCGTAATTGATGACTCAATACACTAACCGAGTGTATGTCATTGCTTCACATTTCATAGTAGGTAAATAATCTTCATCCACTTACAATTGCTTTGGCCGGATGAGTCATGCACCTATTGTTGCAATACATAAGTACTACATTTCTATTTCATTTAGATATTATTCACGATCTTCAAGTAGCTAAGTGCCTACATCGGGTTTGTTTGTGTGCTCTAAAAAGTGGGTTGTTACCGTGAATACACATACACATTATCTATCTATCTCTATTTTTCGACTGTTTATCACTGATCTTGTACAAATTTATTTTTAACCGACAACATGTTCTTCATATATAAACTAACTAGCTGTGCCCGGGGCTTCGCCTAAGCCTAAGTTACTCCTTGTAACATCAACTACCTGCCAGTGAAAGTACCGTCAAAATCGGTTCAGCCGTTTCGGAGATTATCCGGAACAAACAGACAGACAACATTTTTTTAAATGGTTGATTTGTTGTAGGTGTGTCATATATCATATGTATTTAGTAAAAAGTTGTTATTTTCATATTACAAACAGGCACTTCAATTTTATTTATTTGTATAGATGAAATGTATAAAAGGTAAGTAGGTATTATAATCAAATTAATAAACTTACGTAGACACATCATAGTTGGACAGAGTTCAGAAAAAATGTAGAACACTTTGCTATTATGTATAGTAGGTATACAGATGGTACAACTTATTATTACTTCGCTAAACATTTTTTAAATTTTGGCTTGCCATTTTATTATGTTCGTGGTTTGTAACACACTTGAATATTTAGGACAATATAGATTTGAAAATTTCTGGCGTAGTGCTAATCCGCTATTCAAAATAGTATCACGTAATGGTATTTACGTGTAATTATTTGTATTGGGGATAGATAAATAAAAATGTCTTAATTTGTCACGCTAGAGAGATAATGGACCTAAAACTTGCCTCTATTTTCTGAACTGCAATTCAATTCAAATCAATAAATTTATTGTTTATTGCATTCCATAATGTTACAATAGACGTCAAAATTATAATTAGATAATAGTTCATTATGGACCCAGTAAAGGGCACAGCAAATAGAAGAGAGGAGGTTGCCTATCGTGGTCATACATTTGATTCAATTACTTCGTTTACATATTTTGTAACATAATTATGTATTTTATAAGTGTAACTTAATTTATCATTACAATTAATAATTTCAATCTTCTTCAATGTTATACTTATTAAAAATAGCTTTAATTTATTAAAATTTCTTTTAGTTGTTTTATGAATTTTAAATCGTTACTTTCCCATCGCACTGATACTTTCGGTAGTCTCTTATAATATCCTGATAATAATCCTGAGGATAATGTCAATAGACATTGCCAATTGACATTGCCAACTGACATTGCCAATTGACATTTCCAACTGACAATGCTGGTAACTATTTGGCTCAACGGATCAGCATTGCGGTTCAACGTGGCAATGCCGCCAGCATGCTGGGTACGCTTCCTACTGGTAGTGGGCTAGAACATTTGGATTATCTATAGGCCTACTAGGGCTTGTAGATTATCCAACTGTTTTTGTAGCTAGCTAGGTTAGATGTAGTGTTTATTTATGTATTAGCTAGTTAATAAAGGCATTTAGCCAGTAAAAAAAAAACTGACATTGGTAATTGACATTGCCAATTGACTGCCAATTGAATGCCTCTTTATGTAGGTACCTATCACTAGCACACCAGCTTATGCCCGCGGCTTTGCACTCGTGTACACCTCTAATGGCACGCGGGGTAATGTAACTCAATATACTATAGTATAGACTCAGTATTTACAACAAATGAAAGTGAGTCACAGCGGTTTTCGAAGAGGCTCTGACTTGAACATTTTTGGAATTATTTTGCTTTTAGGTCATTTTTGTACTATCATTTTTTGTTGATATGTACATGTTTCATCGTAAAACGTGACTTTGAAATGAAAAAGAAAGTTGTTTGATGGGGACTATTCCAGGCTCCATACAAAACTTAACAAACTTAATCGCAAGACAGTGTTGTATTTTCAATTTACAAATGTTAAAATAAATAAATAATTAAATCTTTTATTATCTTATGTATAGTAAGAGTAACTGAATAATATATATTATAGTAGGTAGGTACTTAATTACACTATCCGGTGTATACAATAATTATTCTTGATTAAGCAAATCAAACACCTTTTTCCTGTTAGGACAAATAAATGTCCGCTTAATTAAAATTTTTATTTCCACTAAATTCTGTTATCACAACACACACTATAAGCCGTTGATGATATTGATAACATGCATTTGCGAAAAACTAGGTAGATAACAAGAAAAGGTACCTACTAAAAAGTTTGATCTTTTAGGTCAAATTCTGCTTTCAACCTTGCGTTTACAAAAAAAAAACAACTTATACAGAAACATATGATTAATATTTAATAGTAGACCAATATAAGAATAAAAACAGATAATTGTAAAGAAAAATAGATTTACAGTGTTAACCAACGAACGGTTTATAATTAATTATATTTATATTAAAACATATAAGATTGTTATGAATTATGATATAGAAATTCGCACTGAAGTCTATAGAAGAAATACATCTGAATGCCTCCTAAAGTGCACTATGATAATATCGCATATTTCTACTAAAAAAACTGGAATTAAACAATATTGGTAATAAAAAATCGTATGTAAATAAATTTAAAAAAATCATATAGCATTGAAATTGAATTCGAGTTTTAAGCCACAACTTTTTATATTGTTTTTCGTTTGGGATAAATTAAATTTAAAAGATGGTGGCTTATCGCAAAATGAATCAACAGAATGGAAGGCCTAAATTAGGAGTTAAGTAGAAATCAGTTTCTTTAAATAAAACCAGTCTTTCATATGTATACTAATTTTTTCTGGCGCTTTGTAAGGCCAGATGTTGTTATCTTATCTTGCTTCAAAGGCTAACATTCTATTGAATCCAGCGAAGCAATGTCTACTAACTTATGTGCTAAAAGACAGTGAACGAAACATTCGAATATTTGCTTATAAGGGTCATATTCTACCAAGTCGAGCGAAGCAACTGCAATTTGCACTGTAGTTAATCAAAACATTGAATTTTGAAACTCAGTCTAGCAGACAGGCTTATATTGACAACGACGTACATACATAGGGTTACAAGTAGATTAACTACCTAATATTTGATACTTCTCTTCTTTTTTGTGGTGTCTTTTTTTAATTCTTGAATTTATTTTATTTTGTGTAGTAATAAGTGAGTATACTACTATGTATTGTGTGTCTGAAATAAATAATAATAATAATTTCTTTTACCGTGTTTGTAGGTCAGATTCCATAACACTAATAGTGTGTGACAAACATTACGCATTACGCTTTACAGCAGCTTTTTAAATAAGAATAGGATTGAGAATCTATCATTTTGAATTGTACTGGTTTATGACATCAGATTTTTGCTACGCTATCTATGTTGCTTGTCAGTAAAAACACCAGTGAAGTTAGTCACAAGTCCAGTCGAATTCTTATTTGACACGAATATGCAGCGGCAGAACGGTTGTTACATGTCAGGTGTACCATATCAGGTTCTTGTGAACGTTCACTGTCGAATGCTCGCTTCGCTCTACTTTCTCCAGTGGGCGATGACCTTAACATCAACACTTGTTGCTGTGATTCAACAGCCGTAATTATTGTCGCTCGCTAGTTCCAATTACGATACCGCCTACGGAAGACGTGTTTGTGTTTCACACTTGTGTTATATTTTTGTGTTTGGATTGCTATCAATAGGTAATTGTGTGTTTTTTGTACAAGTTTTAGCGTATATACGGGAATCTTTGTTATATTTTTTAGGTTCTGTATTTTATTTGCTTAATATCTGTTTAAGCCAGTATCTAGTTTAGTTGTATTTGACATTTACATAACAGCATTTATATACCTAGTTATCGGCTTCATATGAAGGTGATCTAATGAAAAGTTGTAGATTCAAAAGTCTAAACTAAATTATCTTAGACTTGTGAATCTAGACTAAATTAGGTTATGCTTGTGAATCTACAACTTTTCATTAGAACACCTTCCATATGTAGCCGATAGCTATATACGTGGGACACTCAGAATATTTCTAGAAACTAAAAAAAAATGTTCTATAGGGTATAATTTTTTTATTAAATCTTTTCAAAGTACTCTCCACTAGCGTCTATACAAAGTTTCATGCATCTGAACCAATTCTGAAAACATTTTTTTCAGTCTTCTTCAGACACCTCTTCTACAGCCGACTCGAACGCCGCTAGCGCATCTTTCGGCGATGAAAACTGTGTTTCTTTCAGTACATTTTTTATTTTGGGGAACAAAAATAAGTCGCACGGCACCAAGTCAGGACTGTAAGGTGGATGACCTAACAGTTTAACCAGTGTGCTATCCAGGAAGTCCCTAGTTTTGAGCGCCGAGTGCGCGGGTGCGTTGTCATTTTGGAGCAGTAGCCCGCCGCACCCCCTATTCGGCCGCATGTTACTCACTGCCTCGAACACTTCTGGCAGGCATTTTGTAGTATACCACTCAGCATTGATGCTACTTTGATTCCGTAACGAAATTGACACCAGATACCCACTTAAAGTGAAATGACTAGCAATCAAAATTTTGCCTGCGTTTCTAGACCGCTTCACTTTGGTAGGTCTTGGTTCATTTTGAAACAGTCACACTGTTGACTGGCGCTTAGTTTCTGGATCGTATTGATAAATCCAAGACTCGTCACCTGTGACGATATCACAAATACGCCGAAATGAGCCTGCGTCAAATTTAACCTTCATATCACGGCACCATTCCACGTGGGCCTGCTTCTGAGCTTCAGTGAGGTTGTGCGGTACAGAGCGGGATACAATCCTCCTCACGCGAAGGTGCACGTGGAGAATCTCGTGAATGCTTCCCGATCCGATCTGCAACGTCTGCTGAATGTCTTCGTATGTTATACGCCTATTCTCTCTAATTAATTTTTTCACTGCCAGCACGTTTTCTTCTGTAACTGCCGTCACAGGGTGGCCACTTTCTTTTTCGTCAGTCAAGGATAGCCGACCACACTTAAATTCATTATACCAGTGGTACATAGTTGCTTTTGAAAGGTCCTTATCCGAAAAAGCCATTTGAAGTCTATTGAAAGATTTCTCCGGTTTTAGGCGACATTTAAAATCGTAAAAAATCATGGCGCAAAAATGTTCTCGGTGAGGTTCCATTTTTCATAGAAACACGATTTTGCAAATGGGCTCATATGAAAATATGGAAGGAAATTTGAAATTGGAACGTTCGAATTTTTACTTATAAATAATTATACTTTTATAATATATTACAACTGGCCAGTGTTTCAAACAAAAAAGATGAGATTCTAGAAACATTCTGAGTGCCCTGGTATATGCTGTTACGTAAATTTAAAATACAAACGAAAAATGAAGATTAATTTGACCTTCAATGATGTTAATTTTTCTTGCAGATTCAAAAATACCCGCATGTACAATTGTTTTGTTACAAAAAAGAAACATTTATTATTGTGGTGATGGTTCAGACCATACCATCTTCTATTGCATCGTATTTCAATACCGGGTCCCAATTCAACTAAAAATGGTTTAAAAATGACAATCGTTTCGTTGCAAAATGCAATGGCACTTTTGATATTTTATATCAAATTCTTTTTTATATGGTCGCCTATGACATTATGGCGGTTATCAATAAATCATTGTTAATTTTCGTTACTATGCTCTTCACTGCTGATAACTTTTCTATGAAACCATTAACATTTTTAAACCTTTTGTGGCCATATACCTTTTGTGGATAGTGGCCAAACCCTGACCTATCGATAAGATTTTTAGCTATATGCTCATGCGTTTCGACATACAGTTCTCAACGAAGGTATAAATATATAATGTTTTGTTTTATTCATACTACCTGAATCCAAAATTACAAGTACCCTCAACATTTTGCAAAGTTCGAACTACTCTTGGCAAATTACTCTCTAATTCAAATTCAAATTTTCAAATTCAAATATTTATTTATTTCTAAGGTAAACGTTGTGGTTTTAATATTTTCATCTGGTGTTTTTCAGACAAACATGAACATCGTGTCTGTAGGCCCCGAACCTACTCAAGTAACATGCCCTTCCTGCCGAGCCACCATCCTAACCAGGATTGAACATAAAGCCACCACTCGGACCCACGTGGTTGCACTCGTACTGTGTCTATTTTTGTAAGTACTTACGTTTTTTATTCTTAAGGCATTTTATTTAGTATTTAGTCCAAGCCCTGTGGCTGGCCTGTAAGGCGTTGCTTTGTACCTACTCGTCATCCCTACTTATAATATTATAAATGCGAAAGTGTTTGTTGGTTTGTCCTTCTTTCACGCAGTAACGGAGCAACGGATCGACGTGATTTTTGGCATAAATATAGTTTATGGACTGGAGAGTAACATAGGCTACTTTTATCACGGAAAAATGCACGATTCCTGTGGGAACGCGGGTTAAAACCGCGGGCAGAAGCTAGTCTTGAGATATTTCTTACGTTTTATACGCTCCATAGTTTCACCGACTATTATGCCCATATTAATGTTATACACTACTGTTTGGTGGGAGATCTAGAAAAGTAATCCAATAGTTAATCCGGTCATAGGAAACTCCCATTAAAGATTTATCCCTCTAAAATTGGTCTGATAAAATATCTAAAGTCAAATGAAGGTCTTAAAATAAATAGCTTCTAAAAAAAATAGATCCTAATAACTAACTTGAGGGTATTCGTACATTACATCAGTAATAGTAATGATGATGTATTGTATGATGTACTTATACTGGGACAGAAACCGCCTCGGCTCACTGCCTGCGTATCTAGGAAGTTGTTAGTTTTATCAAGGCCCTGACAACTACCTGAAAAAAAAACAGTAAAAAATCTGTAGTATCAATTCCTGTAACTACATTTGAGGTGTAACTAGAAACATTATTATGTTATTGTAGTAGACATGATTGTCAAACTTTCATTTTTATTTTATTGTGTGGTGTTTTAGCTGGGTGTTAGTTAAAAACCAGTCGGCAACCACTAACCAGCGTATTCCGACAGCAACATTGAGTGTTGTGTTGTATTGTTAACCAAGTTTATTTCACCTTCGACTTTACCAGTCAAACGTTCATCCAAAAAAATAAGCAGCATTTGAAAGATGAGTAGTGTTTTTGAGATAAAAGTATAAGTTGCGTCATTGTATGATCTTAACAATCTTACTGTAGGAATATAGCATATGATTCAAATTGCCATCACTTAATACCTAAGTAAACGTTTGAAGGAAACAGACATAAGCTTTGATGATATCAAAACAAACCGACGACGGCGAACGGAAGGAATAGATCGTATAATATATATTTTGACGTAAAACATATTGTGCCTGAACTATAGATAAGATAAATGTATGTATCTAGGCTTTAAAAGTTAAAAACAATATATTAGGATGTGATGGAAATTTGATTCATCTAGTTTATTTTGGTTTGAATGCCGCTACGTGTGTTTAATTTATTTCAAAACCGATAAACTTTTACGCCTATAATTGGTATCGTTTTAGGCGTCTCAAACCTAAACGTAGTTTTAGTCTTAATCTCTTTCTAAATAAAAACATGAGAAAGAGAGGAAATATATTTTATACCGGTCAAATTAATTGCTTGTACCTAGTGTAAATGTAACGGCCATGATTATGCAAAATGTATGGTACTTTGTCTCTACCACCCGGGGAAGCCTAGACCACTACTAGAATCTCCTTGTCTCCGCCAAGGCAAACATCAGGGGAGCCAAGTCCACGTAGCCGAGTTCAGTGGCGTCTAATTTGTCAAAGATTTAAAATACTTGACAGCTAACCATATAAACCTCGAAGCCTATTTTTAGACTTATCAAAACAGCTTCCATCCCTTTCTCAAATTTTTTATTAGAAAGAGAGAGCGAAATTAATCTTATGTTTAGGTTTGTGGCGCCAGAATCTACAACACCCACCACCTACATTAAAGATGTTACAAAAAAGTGGAACGAAACTACAAACAGTGTCAATATTGAATATGTACTTTGACGCAAGATTCAAGAAAGAGTTGATAAGACCCTGTACCTTATGATCGTAATATAGGTTGTTGTAAATTCTTTACAGAATTATCTGTCTCATCAGCCTAATGATTCAACTATTAACTGTACAAAAATTAATAAATTATTTTTTACTTTTACTTTTATCTATATGCACAAGATGATTGATTTGAACATTAATGGTGTTAAGAAAGACAAAGTGATATGAACAATTTGTCAATATTGAGTATGTACTTTGACGCAAGATTCAAGTTGCTATGCTAATAAGAGTTGATAAGACCTTATACTTTATGGATCTTAAGATGAGAGGTTGTTATAAATACCTTATAGAATTATTTACATGCACGAGACGATTGACTTGAACATAAAAGGTGTTAAGTACAAGAAAGTGGTTAGAACAGTTTGTCAATATTGAATATTTATTTTGACGCAAGACTAAGTTGTTATGCTAATAAGAGTTGATGAGACCTTGCATTTTACAGATCGTAAGATAAGAGGTTGTTTGCTGTAAATAACATACAGAATTATCTACATGTACAAGATGACTGACTTGAAGTCTAATAATGTATTTTTACGCTCAGAACCTAATCTATACAAATAAATAAAATTGAAGTGTCTATTTGTAATATCAAAATAACAGCATCTTATTAAATGCATTGAAATTATATACAGTACCTATAACAAAACAACCATTTTTAAATTTTTTGTCTGTCTGTTTGTTTGTTCCGGGTAATCTCCGAAACGGCTGAACCGATTTTAACGGGATTTTCACTGGCAGATAGCTGATGTTATAAGGAGTAACTTAGGCTACTTTTATTTTAAGAAAAATAATTAGGGTTCCGCGCAAAAAAATAAAAACCATGAAATCCAAAATCCCCGCGTGGGTGAAACCGCGGGCAGCAGCTAGTGCTACATAAATATAGATGTATAATTATATTGTCGATTAAAACCAGGCGAGATGATGGCCAAATGCTAACCTATAGAATATAAAAAAATATAAATGCAGATAATCAACACATTTTTTGGTAATTTTCAGGTGCTGGCCGTGCATATGCGTCCCGTACTGCGTGAATTCGTGTCAAAATGCTGATCACTACTGCCCCAACTGCAATTCATACCTCGGAACCTACATGAGATAGAAGACTATGCAACTAAAGAAAATAGCAGGTCTTAAATTATGAAACAACGTAAAATACAAACCAATAACGTGTATCATTCTCAATTATATGAACGGGTAGGAGTTTTGTCTTTGCTATCATTATGTAAACAATTTAAGAATCTTGCAAGGCCAAATATAATATTGCATAGCCAGTCAACTATGTACGATATACGCCTATGAAATAAGAGCGGCAATGCGATATCTGTATAGACCGACCAGCCAGGCTAGCATGCGCACCACGAAAAAATTTTGTTTACTGTTTTGTCTCGCTCTTTCTTGTGCGAATATGAGATAAATGCACGATATAAGCATCAACAACATTTTGTCGCGGTGCACATGCTAGCACGGCAGGTTTCCTGTGAATTGAAGAGCGTCACAATCGCAACTATGGGACAACCTATGGTGAAGTTTTTCTTAGTAGTCCAATAATAAAAACAAACTAGGCGGAACATCAATCAATGACAGATAGAAATTAAAATTCGTATCATGTTATTGGTTAGCGATCGGATCATTGATGTCATTGGTTGGCATGTGCCGAGTTTGTTTACATTATTGGATAAGTATAGAAAACCAGACCGTAAGGTACAACTGATGCTTTCAACATGGTGAGAGGCTGTACTTTCCATTTTGTACCACTTCACAGACAAGTTGGTAGTTTGCCTGCCCACTGAAGTTATGCTGTACGTACCTTACCAATTTCGTGATTTGGTCAACGATTAAAAAATTACTATACCAAAAAAGACGCCAAATTGCCATCGGCCGTCGTATCAATCTTGTGCAATTCAGTGTGTAGGTAAAATTGTGAGTTAAGTCTATTTTTTTAAAATTCAGCATTTCATTTCCACTAGTCTGACTGCGCATACTAAACAAAAAGTACTACTTATTACTTTTTTTACGAGAAATTCTTAAATTTGTAGAAAAAAATGTTGTTAATTTAGAGATACCTGTTATAATTTAAACATTGTAGGTACACCAATTGGCTCTTTTAATGAGAGAAATAAGTCCTAAAAATGTTCTCAGATAATTTTTCTTCTAGATTAGAAAAAAATACGAGATCATTGGAATTAATTCTATAATATTATTGTATCTTTAAGACAGCGGCTGTGATTTATATCATTTAAACCAGCTCTTCAATGGCATCTTAAATATAATGTATCAATCAATACTATGTTCAAGATAACAGTATTTGAATAAAAAAGTATAAATAATATAAAAGATTATTAAGAAAAAAGTAATGTTTGGGAAATAAATGTGATTATTACTATAGCGTGACTATTATTGCTTAGACATAAGGATCATAAGACTCGATGGGACAAACTGAGGTTTGAGTAGGTATCTATGTACTACAGATGTCAGATTCGCAAAAAACGTGTCCCATCACTCAATCAGGAATCAAGGAATTACTCTACTGAATCACTCAACTGAATCACTCAATCAAGGAAAACACTGTAACTACCAGATAATGTTTTTTTCACTTTTGTCAGTGTTTTTTTTCCGAATTATTGTCCGATTTCGTTTTTTTTCTACATAAGTACTTATTTTTGATATAATAGAATTGAAAGAAAAAGTGTTTGTTTCTTTGTAACAAAAATATTACAGAATTAAAAAATATACAGTTGGGATAATTGTATATATTATTATTTTTAATTAGATAATGCGTTATCGTATCTAAAATTTGCCACTAACCTGTTCTAACTCAGCGTATATCCGATACACGAACTAGTGGTGAACTCAGATTCAGCTTTTGAGAGTGTCCATGGTTGAGCGAATGACTTGACATTAAAGGCCGTATCCGAATGGGGCGATGCCAATCTTGTCAAATTTAATGCTTTAAAACCCAGGCATGTCTATTTTCCGCTAAGAGGATTCGGTTTCTTCTGACTCCCATTTTCCGTGATCAAATCTTACCAATCATCGACCACCTGAATCGTCGGCCTCAACTTTGATACTTTCATAGAGTCCAAGGTCAAAGTGGAAGCGAAAAAGCTGGGCATTTTGGCGAAGGTGGTTCGGTACTTCACACCGGGACAGCATTTAAAAAATGCATACAGTCGAACATAGATCCTCCTATTTTGAAGTCGGTTTTTTGTATTTCAGTTATGCTCTGCAAGATTTTTATTTTAAGTCGTTTATAAAGGTTGAGTGTGTATACAATATACAAATCATTCGTAGTAAATTGGTTACCTGCAACATAAAAAAATATTACTGACTGATTTTGAGGGAAAACCGGGAAAAATCTTAGAGACTCGATTCCCGTGATGGACGAAGTTACCTACAAGTTTGTACGGAACACTCCATGTGCGAGTCCGACTTTGTTTTTAGGTAAGATCAATTTCAAAATCTTCACACAATAATTCAGGTCCACGAATTTTTGAGCATGTGCTATACAATGCATGTGTGATACAAACGTAGTTGCAAATTTGTATTTTTATACAACTACCTAAAACTGTAGAATCAAATCGGTTGATAAGGCTATCTTTGCATTTACTGGACAATAAAAACAGGTGCCAGCTTTCTGCGAAACGATTACCACGCATAAATTTCTGCGGATAATCATGATATGCTTATTATTTATATCTTAACTAGCGTCTGCCCACGGTTTCCCTTGCGTGCCCACCGGAACTGGGATAAGAAGAAACCTATGTTACTCTCCGGTCCATAAACTATGTCTATGCCAAAAATCACGTTAGTCCGTTGCTCCATTGCTGCGTGAAAGAAGGACAAATCAACAAACATAAAAACACACGTTAGCATTTATAGTACGGATAATACAGCTCTAAACGTCTATATACAATCGCTTATCTAACTGCGTATCGCAAGTCAGTATCAGTAAGCCATTTAACGTGTAGACACTGTTTCGACTGATAAAATATTGTGGCCACAGTGGACATCACAGGCAAATCACTGTGTCAAAATTGAGCGAAAAGAAATGCCTACACAAATACGGGTTTTCTTGGATAGTGCTTTTTGTGCCAGATCAACAGATTTGTAAGTAAGTTCACGTATTTATTTGATTTATTTTTGAACGATGATTTGTAAAGTTTGTCATAGAATTTTATTAAATAATATCAAAACCTAAAGTAGGTAATTGCGAAATTTCTAGATAATACGTGATGGCTCAACTTAAAAGTACAACAATAGGATAGGATTTTTATGATTCTAGATTTTGTTTTAAAACAGTAAATAAATTGGTGTTTCCTATGTAGGTATGTCTATACTGCCTCGTCTACTATAAAGGTTAAAAACTGGTGAAAACTTTTTTATATTATTGGATAAAGAGTTGAGCTGGTCATTTGACTGATGGTAAGCACAACGCCGCATAACAATTGCAGTGCCACTCAGAACTTTGAATGACAAACGCCTGCGCGCCAATAAATTTAGCTCGTTACCCTGAGACATTAGGTATTAAGTCTAAAAAGGTCAGTAATTGACAATGACGATGATATTAATCTGAAATCACTGTGGATTTTCAGGAAACCACCATGAATACGCCAATACTGTCACAGCCAACTGCTGGATCACCATCAAGTGATATCTACATAGACTCTTATCACAATTCTATATCTCCTTATGGACCTCCAGTGATACTCGGGCCAATAGTGCCATCAACTACGGGACCAAGTGGAGTTGGGCCACAGCCGTCCTTCATAACATGTCACATGTGTAATCAGGAGATCAGAACAGTTATCTTCCACAGGCCAACAGTGAAAACGCACCTCCTGGCGAGTTGCTTGTGCATACTTGGGTAAATTACAGCTTACTATTTTTTCTAATATTTCAGCATAGATTTTGTACTCATCAAATTAGTTACAGAAATACAAAATACGAGTACAGCGTTTAGCTATGTATGGACCTACATTGAAAGTATAATTGTCGGCACACCTCTAATTAACTAAAAGTTTCAGTGTTTCAGCTCAAGGCCATACTTGAGCAAATTTATGTGTTCACCATTCATTGTATTTTATGTGTTAACTACCATTTTAATCGATTTTCATAGGAGGTTCGAAAAACCGGAGAGATTAATGGAATCGTTTTTTTTTATGTATGTTATTAATTTTTTCTGCGGTCCATGAATCAATTTAAGTAAAAAATAACAATGACCAATGGTGTATATCATTATTTGTACATGCTTGCATTTGACGCGGTGGTTAGGGTTAGGCGACTAAAGTCTAAAATGATAATTGACATGGTATATTAATTAAAATTAATAGGAGGTTTTAAAAACCGGAAAGATCAATGAAACCGTTTTTTATGTATGTTATTAATTACTTCTGCACTCCATGAATCAATTTAAGTAAAAAAAAACACAATGACCAATTCAGTATATCATTATTTGTACATGCTTGCATTTGACGCGGTGGTTAGGGTTAGGCGACTAAAGTCTAAAATGATAATTGACAAGGTATATTAATTAAAATTAATAGGAGGTTTTAAAAACCGGAAAGATCAATGAAACCGTTTTTTATGTATGTTATTAATTACTTCTGCACTCCATGAATCAATTTAAGTAAAAAAAAACAGTGACCAATGGTGTATGTATAGTATAGTATCATAGTATCCTTATATGTACATGCTTGCATTTGACGCGGTGGTTAGGGTTAGGCGACTAAAGTCTAAAATGATAATTGACTAGGTATATTAATGTCATTAGTGATGACTATTCGGTAGTACCTACCTAGTTTAGTAAAATATTCAGCTGTGTATGTATAAAAAGCGTCAGTATAATTATCATAAAGAGAATTGCGTGCAATGTGAGTGCAGAGAGGACCCTGTTATCTATAGCGCGGTTATCAGTTTTAATAATACTTAGAAGATTAGATGATAAAATATCAGGACTTTAAATTATGTAGGTATGTATACTTTAGACATAGTATACTGAGCATATACTAACGTCTAGACAGACTAATACATACTAACGTATACAGGCGCTATGCGTACCATCAGGCAAATGACCGGCAAATAATATAAAAACAAAAGGTTTATAGACCTGTGTAGGTACTTTTGACGTATCGATACCAATATGTAAAAGAACTTCGAAATTACTATGGGTATAATCAATTGGTAATATTTGTATGTTTATATTATTAGTGCTAGTCACAGATTTAGGAACTGTGAAACATTTTGGCTTTCCGTGAATAAGTTTTTTATACTGTTTTATAACGAGATGCACTGGTCGTTTGCCTGATGGTAAGTATAACTGTGGCCCATAACAATTGCAGTGTTTCTCAGAACTTTGAAACACAGATGCCTGCGTCGCAGTACAGTGCGGTAGTAAAGCTATTATAGTATGGTGGTAGGTCAGTTTATAATGCTCGTATAGCTATCTATTACCCTGAAATTGATACCCTGTCACAAAGCACCTATCGGTGTGTTCTGGCAGCTCTCCTTGACAGCTTGTTTAGGTTTACGAAGCCGTATAAACGTAAACAAAAAACTGTTTACTTTTTCGTTTACCTTTATGGAAACGGTTTTTTGTGGAAAATATATTTTTCCAGACAAGCTTTTATAAAATACGTAATTGGTACTTTAAACTTGTGGCCGCCTTCTGGCTCCATCATCAGGACCCTGGACATCATCTAGGATCAGAGTACTTATATCCATACAGATAAATAAAATTGAAGTGTCTGTTTGTAATATCAAAATAACAGCTTTTTAATAAATGCGTATGAAAGTATATAGGGTACCTATAACAAAACAACCATTTTTAAAATTTTTGTCTGTCTGTCTGTCTGTTTGTTCCGGGTAATCTCCGAAACGGCTAAACCGATTTTGACGGGACTTTCACTGCCCAATAGCTGATGTTACAAGGAGTAACATAGGCTACTTTAATTTTAGAAAAATAATTAGGGTTCCGCGCAAAAAAAATAAAAACCATGTAATCCAAAATCTCCACGTGGGTGAAACCGCGGGGCAGCAGCTAGTAGACAAATAAAAACGAGCTCAAAGTCAATGGGGTTACGGCGTCTCATCACAGAGTTCCTGTACTCACCTTCCAGCTCCATCATAAGATTAGCTCTGTGATATCATTATATTGTATTGTCATTTGATTTACATATTGTGTTTGTAAAATTTCGGCAACCGAACACCAGGAAGTGGGTCAAATTTAGCTTGCAAGATTCGACCTAAATATATTGTAAGATAAAAGCTTGCAAAAAAACTGTTTACTTTCGAGTACGACTACGAATTCAAATTTTGAACTAAGTATTTTTTATTGTTTCAGGTGCTGGCCTTGTGTGTGTATCCCATACTGCATGTATTCGTGCAACAAAACCGATCATTACTGTCCATACTGTAGCGCGTTCATGGGAAGCTACATGTTAGATTGATAAAAAATAAGTTTTACAAACTGTTTGTTAACCTCTATTCCTGTATTAAGGTTAGATAATAAGCCGTGTTTGCTGTGGCGCGCCATGAAATCGGTATAAATGTACTATATCGCTCCATATGAAAGGATCTACATTTGACTAGATTTGCTGCCATTGTTGCTAAATCGTGTGTAAGGGTGGAGTTTCTGACATAGTTGAAACGTTAACGCCGCATACATAGGTGTAATATACATATGTGTATGTGTGTTTGTGCGTGCGTGTTAGTGTGTATGCGTGCGTACTTATGTGCGTGCGTTTAATAAGTCTTTTTTTAAACACTTGACTATCTTTTTTGGCTTGTAATATGTATGGAAACGGCTATTTCTGCAACAAACATCTGGATGTTTTGCTTTAGACACGTGCCTTAAATACCTGACAAAGTAGTATGTGTAGGTAATATCTACATAATATTATCTACCCACTTTTAACTAAGCAACAGTTAACTAATGTTAGTGTGAATAATAAATTTAAATTTTAGGGGGGGGTTTTAAATAAGACTGCTAAATTTTAGGGGGGGGTTTTAAATAAGACTGCTAATGTTTAAGTATAAAAACAGTAAAGGGCTCACGTCTTATGCGTGTCACCCTTTTGGACGTACGAGTATGTTGTTTTCATATTAAATGTTTTTAAATTAACTTAATATTTTCTTACATTATTTTTATACTTTTATAATTATTTATCAATATAGCCTTAAATTAAAATAAATTATAATGTAGTTTTAAAGTATAGAATGTAAAATTATTTTTAAGTCTAAATACTGTCGCACAGACTCCAAGAATGTTGTATTTTCCTGTTGTTAGACTGTCACTAGCTTTAAATTTCATTGCATTGTATTAATTATGAAGCTAATTTAAGACTTAACAGTCTAATAAATGTGTAAAGTTGAAATTCATAAAACTTTTTTCAATATAATCTAAGGCAGCCGGTACACCTAATGCATGATTGATGGATCATCAATCACGGAAAACGCAAAACCGTGGAAAAACCACGATCGTACCGTCTATGGAGCTTGGTAGCAATCTAGTCCGAGCGCTAACTGTACCACGGTCAGAGGTAGTGATAGAGACGAACAGCAGCCGCTTCTACGATCTCTTTAATCACACTCTTTCGACGAAGAAAAGCGCCGTGGTGCAACCAGAATGTCATGGGCATAGAAACCCAAATAAAAAGGATTTCTGTGGATAACCACAGAAATCCCATAAGGGTATGCCATTTTCTGCTGCTGCCACTGATAGCCAAACCTGTTGCCGAGAAACTGTCGGTGTTTTGCGCTCGAGTATCAGTCAGATATATTTATTTTATACATATAGGTAAATAAGAATATACATTTTTTAATCTAGATAGGTTAGCGTTGGACTACTATCTCATCTGATCTTAAGTGATGACGTGATCAACGGTGGTGATGAACATGGTGAACATAGAACTGGGACTGGATCTAAATCAGAAGATCTGATTTCAATCTTGTATATTATGGTAGTTAAACTTAGCAAGCAGTTGTTGAACCATAGTGAAGTTTTATTGAAGGACCATGCTTTTGATATGCAACATTTACAGAGTCACCGAACGGAGGACACTGTCCAATTTGTACAACGCAGTACAAATCTGGGCTTTGGCCGTCGCTAGTTCAGGGGGTTCAAAAGGGAATATCATAAACAGCGCACGAATGTGTCCATCTGAAGTGGATTCCAATCTTTCTAAAGCTTCTAGCTAGCTAGATTGCCTCGTTCCAAAGCGTACACCATCAAGAAGAAGGGACGATGAAGTAATGAAATCATTTTATTACGCTATTTAAATTGAATAAAAAAAATAGCTAAGTTGGTAGTAACCCTGCCTGCAAAGCGAGGTGTCCCGGGTTCGATTCCCGGTCGGGGCAGATTTTGTGTAAGCATAAAGTTTGCTCTCGGGTCTTGGATGTTTGTGATGTGTATCTGTGTGTGTCCATGCCACCTGCGACACAGGGAATCCTAGTGCGGGGGTATGAGTGTGTAAGCGTTTATTTATTATTATTATTATCAAAAAAGAAACATTGCGTGTTGAAAATTTGGCGAAATGTTGAGGAGTGCCAATACCTCATTACTCACATCCACGCAAACATTATTTTAAATTAATCATTCAAAGTAATCGCAACTACAAAATGATAATTTACACTACTTTCTGGCCTACTCTCATTTTTTGCAATGATCATTTCTGTTCCACATTCTTTTGAACCACGTGAAGCCCAGCGAATTTTTTGGATGCCATCCAAATTGTAAGGCCGATTATTGATTTTCATTACTACTTATTAATTATACGTAACCAGTTTTATCCACAAGTACCTACTTGAACTTTGTTATATGCTGTAGCTATATACTGGATAGCAAGGTAACCAACAACCTACAAGTCCAAAATGTGTCAATGAAGGTCGTGAACTGCCCCATCCCATAGAGTAGTCACGAGTAAACACCCAGGATGACTAATCTAATATAAGGCCTCAGTTACAATAAAATATAGAATTCAACTAAATAAATGTCATCTGGAGTGAGGTCTCACCTCGGTGCATCACTAGCGTCAGCACGGCAAATTCTTCATCCCACAGCGCAAAGCCATACATTATCACGTTGTAAACCATCTGCCGATTGGTAGCTTTTTATCTTACAGTTATTTCACTAAGAATATGACTCATCCTTCAATAAAACCCGCCGAAACTGCTGAAGACGGCTGTAACCAATTTCCTGTGACGGTGCTCAGTATTAAGGAGTTTTAAAGCTATGAAATCGAACCAAAACAATGGGTGAAGCAACACCTACCTGTTAAACTTAGAAGCTACCCGGTGACCACCACGAGCCCATAATCAACTGCCCATACATACATCGCGTGTCAAACAGTCCTGCCAACAAGCCCGTATACAGTGTAAACAATTCCTAACAGTTAACATTAGTGAACAATCTCCCTTCCCCATGAGCATCGACCACTACAATCGGCCTTGGGACGCCAGTTCTGTGCTATTTCTACCCCAGATAGGACGTGTTCCATTCTTCTAAATACTTCTGTTGCTAGTCAATTAACAAGGTGAGTGTTGGCTGACGTGATTGTTTTGGAATCGAGTTAATGGTTAAATAATTGTATTGATATTACTGCGTCGATTTGATTGATAGGCCATACCCATCCAGAAACTAATCACTGGTCGTATCTCATCAAAGCTAAGTGAAGGAAACGTTAAAAAATTAAAATTGTACCAATAACATTCTTCTTTCTGTTATTGGTGTGTGTGATGATTTGAAAAGGTTGCCGTTGGTCTGGGAACACTTCTGCCTTTTTACGGTTTTGTTAACGAGTATACCTATTTTATGTCGGTTTTACAATCTACTGTACACTTTTTTGTACTAGTATTCTATATGGATATGAGTGGGTCATTTACTTGCATAGGGTATACCGACGTTATCTAAAAACTTGCGTGTGGGATAAAAGCCCAAGCATCGTTGTAGGTACCTTGACGAACAATAGACTAATAACACTCTGTCGTTTATAGAAGTTACTTGTAAATTTAATACGATATTTAAATAGTTATAGATTATAGGTTGCATGCACATCCAAATAGATTTTTTAATGTTGTTGTTTTTATTAAATAAGTAAAGTCTTTATTGATACTAAGATACAAGAACACAATACCAGGTAATACGACTAACTCTTCAGTGAGTGTCCGCCTAGGTGGGTACCACCGGACCGCTTTGCTCGTGTATACTGCCGTCCACCATAATCCAGTAATGTGCATCAACCCTTACTGTGTTTACTGTTTAGGGTTGATGAGCAGTCAGTGAAATTGCACCAGGGTAACGAGTGCAGTGCAGCCGTGCAAGCCTTTGTTTTTCAAAGTTCTGCTTACTGGCACTGCAATTGTTATGGGCTGACGTTATGCTTACCATCAGGCAAATGACCAGCTCGTCTCATCCTTCGACGGAATAAAAAAATGCAAGAACACAAAAAATATATATTAAAAATAGCTACAATGGTTGGTCTTATCGCGAAAAGCAAAGTCTTCCAGATCTTTTATTACTTCAATGCCACGAAAATTGTATTTATTTCCCTATTTAATCCCGATAGGTAGGTAATAATAGTTAAATTAGGTAGTTATTTCTTGACGATCTTAATCCCCACTCTCTAGTAATATTATAAATGCGAAGGTTTGTTGATTTGTTAGTTTGTCCTTCTTTCACGCAGTAACGGAGCAACGGATCGACGTGATTTTTGGCATAGATATAGTTTATGGACCGGAGAATAGCATAGACTTTTTATCCCGGAAAAATTGCACGGTTCCTGTGGGAACGCGGGTGAAAACCGCAGGCAGAAGCTAGTACAAGTATACACTCATACAAGTATACACTCATATAAAATTACGCGAACGTGTAATAACGTGTAAAGGCAGAAAAAACTATTATATTATAACAATAGGTAACAATAAAACTATTATAACAATAGGTATGTATTTCAGAGAAGAACGCATGAACGGACCACGAATATCACCGGAAAGAGCAGCCCACTAGTGACAGACTGAATTAGGTACATTTATCAACATATAAGTAATTATGATGAATTCGCTCTGCCGGAAGCCTACCGATACTACTTCAATTTCGTTTTGAAAATTGTCACTAGAAACGGGATATTTACCATGTATATTATTTGATTTGAGTTTCCGATATTCAAATCAAATCAAATAATATACATGGTAAATATCCCGTTTCTAGTGAAAATTTTCAAAGTGTTGATGACCATGATAGTTTAAAAACCTTCAATTTCGTTGTCATTGAATTCGATAATGTTACGTTATTCTTTGCTAATCCGATCTTCACCAATCAAGCATCTGTTACAATTACGCTGGTTATAACGTGTTTTTGTTATTATATAGATACCGTATATTCTTTCACATGTATGTAGTAAAAAGCTGATATTTTGATATTACAAACAGATACTGCAATTTTATTTGTATAGATGATGCAAAAGATGAAAGACACGCTAAATTAGAATCCGTCTGGTTCTTTTCATAATAAATGTTTAAATAAATAAATAAATATTTATTCACCAAAAAACATAAAGCATTATTTATCATTACACTATGCATGAAAAGAGAGAAACAGCATGTTTGCACAAGATTATTACTGATAATACCACTTCGAAAGATTGACAGTGGGCCCCAAACTAGGCAATAATAATGACGTTGGTAGTCGGGCAAGTACTAGAGATGGCCCCACCATCATGTTTTTTTTTATGTTATTTGGTAACGAGACGAGCTCGTCGTTTGCCTGATGGTAAGCATAACGCCTGCCCATAACAATTGCAGTGCCACCCAGAACTTTGAAACACAAAGGCCTGCGCGGCACTGCAGTGCGCTCGTTACCCTGAGACATTAGGTATTAAGTCTCATAAGCCCAGTAATTTCACTGGATACTCTGCTCATCAAACCGGAACACAGTAATGCTTGCACAGTGCACACTACTTCTTGGCGGCAGACTTCACGAGCAAATCGGTGGTAACAACCCAGACGGACACTCGCAGAAGAGTTAGTCCCCCCACTAACAAATGGCGATGGATTATGATATTAAACGTAAAAAAACGTCATTTATGAATTGTTGTTATTATAAAATTCTTATACGTAATCAAGATGTGTTTTTTTAAGGAAAAGATGGCAAACGAAGTCAATGTTGGTCCGGAACCCACTCAAGTGACCTGCCCATCATGCCGAGCGACCATCGTGACCAAGGTTGAGCGGAAAGCTACAACCAAGACACATCTGATCGCTTTGTTGCTGTGCTTGTTCCTGTAAGCATTTTTATACTGAATAGTGCATTTCTCTAGTTTAATTAGTCAATGACATTTTTGGGCTTATGAGACTTAGTAGATACCTAATATATCAGGTTAACGAGCGCACTGCAGTGCCGCGCAGGTCTTTGTTTCAAAGTTCTGAGTGGCACTGCAATTGTTATATGGACTGGCGTTATGCTTGCCATCAGGCAAAAGAACCACGCTCGTCTCGTTACACAATACTAGTATAAAATCTTGTAATGTAATTCTTTACCTCCATTACTATTACATGTATTAATCATCACAATGGAACTCCTTTTATATCCTTTATCCAACCTTTTTTCTATATACAAGAACACGCACTGGCATTATTTAAAAAAAAACTAAGAAATTAAACTAAAAAAAAAGAAGAAACGGAACAGTAGTGATAAGAAAAAGTAATAATATTACCATCTCGCCTGATCTTCACCGACGATGTGGGTGAAGATGGAGATTACGCTAGCCTGTTATGTGCGATGATAGATTCTAAACTTGAGGGTGGTAACTAGGCGAGCATCATAAAATGCCCAACTATGTACCATGCTACGATAACATCAACATATTTTTCTTTATTTAATAAAGGTACTTTAAGCTAGCCAGGCACTAGAAAAGTTCTACCTATATTATATATTCCCCATTATTCATAAACGTTCCGTAACTTAAATAATTACTAGAAAGTGTTTTGTCTCGTTTTCACGCATAACAGTTTCCGTTAACGAGAAGTTGACAGAGCAGTTTAAGATTATCTTGTTGAGCTTTTATGAATAAGGGCGATTGTGTCTACGTAAGAAATTGTGAAAAATTAATGTATTACTAAAAAAAAAGGATACGACCCCTTGAGCTTGTAGGGTTAGAATAGAGAATTAAAAAAAACTAGATTAGGTATACTCAAGCTTGAGGTGAAGTAAAACATCGGAAAGAAAACGTAGCATGGTTTCACAGGGCTAGTAGCTATTATCCTCAAGATGAAAATTAGTCTCCAATTGCAATACTATATGTATCGTATAATGAGGTTTATCGGCACATATTGTTGACAAATGTGCATGATTTCTTTCTTACTTTTGAATCGTATCTCTTGGAAGTGTTAGCGACATTATCGACTTTGATTATGCTAAAAAGCTTTGTCTTTTTCAGATGCTGGCCATGTGTATGCGTACCATACTGCATGGACTCATGCCAAGATGCGACGCACTACTGTCCGAATTGCAACTCTTATCTGGGAGCTTACAAAAACTAGTACTTAAAGTGGCAAAGTCACGCTGTTTTCTTAAGTGTAATGAGTTTTAATGTGTAACATACTAGGATACCGAAAGATCTATACCGTATTTTAGGTAGGTAATTATAACAGGATATTATTATCACCCTAGTAATTACTTTGTCATGTGATGAGGCGGAGTAAATGTGGCTGCGTTGTTTATTTATTTTCATATCTTTTATCTTTTTTTATTACCTGTCATTTATTTCATTTCGGGGTTTTCTCTCGTATATAAAGCTATGGTATTTATTTAAATATTGATCAGTTATTTTGTCATTTAGAAATGACATACTTTTTTCAAAAGTCGTAGGTACTTAACATGTATGTCTCACGCACAACGTATATAGGCAGTGAAATTAACTAAATGAAGCTTTTATCTTTGTCCCTGTTTGTCATCGGTATGTTCACGTCTTAGGTCTCTTTCTAATACTCGAAGGGCTTCTAAGTTTTTCACGTGGTTGATGGTTTGATGTCTTCTCGAATCTAGAAGGCGATTCGTAGAACACGCTCAAACTTTAGGATCTGAATCCAGCTGTAATTAAAAGAGCCATATTTTAAATTGATTGGTGAAACAATAATGAAGCTTTTTAAATGAGTCAATTTGTGACGCTCTATTTCGATCTCTCCAAATTGAGTAAGGTGCAATTTATTCTTAATATCATTAGTTTTCGGGGACCTCACCTCGTCACCTCTTAAATAATGATAAATGGCAATCATCGCCGTGCGTGACCCATCATTGTGATCTAAAAACCTAAGTTTAGGAATTTGACACAACAACGTGAATCTAAAGCCCGTCTTTGTCATAGCATTTTTAATACTTCTATTATTACTATTATAGTCCGTAAAGTTCAATCGCGAGATAATGCATAATTCTCTTTATTTGTGGTTTGTAGGTATGCATGCAAATGGAACAAACACCGCATATCAATCCGCCTGCTATCGTGTTTTGTGTCTGCTATAGGTAATAATAATTATTATCTGCAATTTGTTTTGGCTTTTATACAAAAATAACGCAGTAAATGTGTTGAATGTTCACCAAGGGCATCATATTTGTTGCTGACGTAAAAAAGCGCAAATTTATACCTACTATGTACTTTTACTTCGAAAGAAATGCCACCAAAGAAATTGCCCTAAATAACCAAGCATGATATAGTCAATTTGCGACCTGAAATTTAAAGACTTTGCGTGATCCTATTCTATCATGTCACATGGTCAGTCACTGTGAGAATGTATTGAGAAACTAATCCTAATCACTGATGTGCATGAGCGAGAGAGAGAGCGAGAAGTAAGCGGTGAGCATAGCAAGCATCCCTAACTTGCTTTGCCTCCCAATTGCGCCAAGGCATTGCGACGCGAAGTTGACCGTCTATAATTCAGGGTCTAAATAAATAAGTTTACATTATAATGTATTAAATTACTGTCGTGTTTGATACTGTATTTTTAAGGTTTCTGTATTATTTTTTGTAAGACATTAAACAAGAGTTTTTATGAAATAAATGCACTGTATAATATAGAATTCTGAATTTATTCTTTAATAATAATGAATCTGCTTGACTTTATTTCAACAATGAATGAATGTTGGCGACAACATAGTTTACATCTAAATCTTGAAATAATCTATATCTTGATCACTAAGACTTCTGCCAAGCGAGGACGAGCACCCCCTTCATGGGTAGGCATCTATCTGCCTCTCCATGAAAGGGCATCCTCGGCAGGCCTTTTCCAGCTAACGATAAAACCAACAAAGTAAATGTTGAGGTATACATGTAGGCTTCTGTAGTTTTTTCTTGAGGCTCCTGAGCTACGCAGTTGCTCGTGCAATTGTACCTCTTTCTTCCTCAACAACCTCGTGATTCCGTATCACGTGTTCCACATTGGCTTCCTTCTGCATGCAGTTTCGATATAGTTTTTTTTTTTTTATGTTATTTGGTAACGAGACGAGCTGGTGGTTTGCCTTATGGTAAGCATAACGCCGGCCCATAACAATTGCAGTGCCACCCAGAACTTTGAAACACAAAGGCCTGCGTGGCACTGCAGATCGCTCGTTACCCTGAGACATTAGGTATTACGTCTCATAAGCCCAGTAATTTCACTGGATACTCTGCTCATCAAACCGGAACACAGTAATGCTTGCACACTACTGCTTGGCGGCAGACTTCACGAGCAAAGCGGTGGTAACAACCCAGACGGACACTCGCAGAAGAGTTAGTCCTCCCACTAACAAGATGACTGTCTGTATCGTAGTAATCGTTTTGTGCGTTGTTGACCGGTGATGAGGTCTTGCCGTTTTAAAAATTCCCAGTTATTTTCTAATTCATACATAGTAATAGGATATTTGCCGTGATTATTAATGAGCGATGATCACCAGATATTTTGACGCTGTTGCGGGTATTCCCGTGAACATGATGCTTGCAACAGCGTCGAAATATCGGGTACTCATCGCTCAATAATAATCACGGTAAATATCCCGTTACAATGTACGAGCAAGACTTGCCGTTGCAATTTTTATAATAATAAATAAAATTTGCCTGATTCAATTAGTCGCTCAATGTCGTATGTTGGTTGCTTCGAAATACGTTACGTTTCGCGCAGTTTCTATGTTCAACCTCAAAATACAAAGCTTGGACTAAAATACACGCTGTGTTTAACGATTCTGTCGGCGTACTTGTCTATGTGAGAGGCTTTAAATTTCAGTGACAGGGTGAAATGCAAGTCTAAAATAGGCGAATGGAACGCTATCTAGGACCCAGTTACCACAACTGTTCCGTCATGTGTCGCAACTCGCAGCTAGAGCGCGCGAGCGGTTTGAATAGACTTCTGTGTATTCATTATGTTATGTAGTGTGTTATAAATATAGTACACATTGAATTTTCCATAGAAAAGATGTACTTTCGACGTGGGTTCCATTCATACATATAAAGATTAAAGATATACCTTAAACTTTTTTTAAAGGCAACGAAACTGCCTTGTGACATTTAGCATTTTTTAAGTAACTGCAGAGTCACCCTGCCTTGGCTATTCATACAAAGGTATACCTAGGATCGTGATGTAAGTAGTGATTGAAGCACTATAGTAGGTACACGTAAAAACATTTATGATACGCAGCGTTGTGTCGCGAAGACAAGGAAATCAAGGAGGTCTCGCAATAAACTGTGGAAAGTGTTTCCGCACATAAAAATATCAGACACGCGGCTCGGCCGAAAAGACACAGTTGAACTTAAAGCAGGTAGGTTAAGTCACGTGTTATTTTTTTAGTTTCAGGAAATACAACAACAATTTTTGATTAAAGCACAAAAAATAGAATACAAGAAAAAAACGTTCAATTTTAGGACAGCAAAATAAGAACATGAAGAGATATCTACAAACAGGAGGAAAGGTAAGCCTTTTACCACTACGAGATTCATCTACTGCTTCTAGACCGAAAAAAAGAATGAAACGTTTCAAGAATTTCATATTTACATCATTCATTTCCATATCTCAGTTATTAGAGTTTCTGGTCCGGTTAGTCCGAAAGACGTGGGTTGAAATAGCGTTAGCTACGTAATTTTTGAGAAGTAACCTTACATAACCCTCGTGTAAGAGTAGGTTAAGAGTTTTAATCTAACCTAGTCTTTAAAATATATAGTTCAACATCTCGTGCTATGTGTGTATTGTATGACCACTATCTAATTTAAGTCTACGTTACTAGCAAAGGTGATGATGCACCAAGCGTAGAATAGGACAATTACTGTTGTACTCTAGGGGTGGGGATGACCAACAAATCGTAGGAACTCGTATTTGAAACACATTAATTAGTTTTATGAAGTGACGTACCTATCTTATTCAACTGTCGCTTTGCGCTGTAAACTAGGCTCATAAGTGATAGCAATGCGAGTGCGGAGCGGCAGCGTATAGCAGCAGTACGGTGCGACAACCCTGACGTCGGAAATCTGAGGTTTATGTAAACGACTTATGCTTTAGGGTTGTCGCCTAAACTTTGTTAATTATTTAGCAATTAAGGAAAAGTACATATTACATAGTTTACAACATGCTAGTTCAAAATTAATGAAGTCATGATTGGGACGATGAGAGTATTTGACATCCAATGAGAAAAGAAATTGGCCTACATTTTGAAGGCATAATTATATTATGCGTCCGCGAGGTTAAGTGGCGTGGTCGCTGTGGTGTGAGATTACAGGAGATTATATTCTGAAGAAGATATGACGAGCGGAGAAATGTTCTTAGCGACAGAAATGCACGGTCGCGCCGCTGCGTCTAACTCACAGATTATTTAGGTATAGTCTTTGGTCTAACTATAGGCTCTATTGCATGTAAATAGAAGAAGAGTAAATAGGTTCGTGAGACGACCGTCAAATGGTTGAATATAACCAAGATACACAAAAATTAGAAATGATATAATGAGACAAATGGAACTAAGATACAGTGTAGTGCCATGACTTTTACCTAAGTCTAAATGGACATAGTCGCCATGAGGAAGCTATTAATTAATAATAATAATTTTCTATGCAATTCTCCTCTCTATCCTCCTGATATTATCCTCTTCTCCATAAAAAAAAAACTTTATTATTATTATAGAAGGGACAGCTTTAACTAGAAAACTATCATTTGCGCCTACGTTATTATTTATAAAGTGGTAAAAATATATGTGAAAAAAGATTTTTGGACTGCATCCGAGTAAAGTTATGGTAGGTTGTTACAGCGCTTTTATTTTGCCTTAGCTGGAAACCTTGATTTCCTTTTCTATTCGAGGTATAGAAAACGATGGCATGTGATCAAGTCATATCCAAGCGAATGGAAAAGCCGGTCGCGTAGCGATAGGCGATGCAAATGCTACATTTGAATGTTCATTTTGTACTTTGTTATTTTGTTTGCGTATTCTAATAGCCAAATTTTGTGTCTTATTGGTTTGGAGTTTTCCGAAAGGAAAGTATTGTTTACGATTCTTTATAGCAAAAAAAAGCGGTTTTTGAAAAATCAAAGTCTAGTCCCAAATATAGCTTAATGGGTAAATAGTGTTGAAAGGTGTGTTGTATTTTAGCTATGTTGCTACTCCCATGTTTATGTCTTTGATAATTTTTAGTACAAGAAGGTCGTTTATCTGCAATCAAAATGCGGAAACAAAGTGCGCTCTTTACCCTGAGACATCAGTCTCTTGCGCAAAGAAATTTCACCATTCTTTGCTTATCAAAACGGAACATAGCAATGCTTGAAAATTACTGCTTAGCGACAGACTACAAGATCACTCACCTAGACGGACACTCGCAACAGAGTTAGTCCTACCACTTAAAATGGTGTATCTAAATAGTATATCTATTTTTATTAAAATATTAAACATTAAATAGAATCTAGACGCCCATAATAATTGAGGTATGGAAACTTTCCATGCCGATATTATAAATCTAAAAATAACAACGTCTGGCCTATTTGTAATGTCTTTACAACTAAATTGCTGAACCGATTGGGTTTATATTTAGAAGTGATGTAGCTTAGAGCCCAAGGGCATAACAGCCAGTGTTAAATAAATACTACGGGTAATTATACCTATTAATAATCTACTATACAGCATTGTAGTAATGGAGCATCATCCATTGAATCTTTGTTCATTTTTATTATAAAATACTAGCTGTGCCCGCAGTTTCACTAACGTGTACTATCCCACAGAAAACGAGCATTTTTGCTAAAAAGAAGTCCATCTCCATGCGAAAAATCACGTCGATCCATTGCTCCGTTTCTGCGTGTGAGAAGGACAAATCAATAAACCACCAAACAACCTTTCGTATTCAGGATTTATAAGAATATTTACGGATTTGTTTTTTTACATGTAATATATATTCAGAGCTTCACATAGACCGTTGGTTCTCACTAACTAGGTTTGCCTAACGCCGTCCGCCCAGTATGAAGTTTGTCCAACGCGAACGTCGTAGCGCAGCAACTGCAACTAATCTGTGGCCGGGTATAGAAGATCCAATCAAATTATTGGCAGTTCAAAGGCAGAATGCATAACGTCTGGTGGAGAATAGTTGTGGAAATAGTTGAGCATGCCGAGCGAACAATGATGTTAGGGATCGTGCCAGTGTATCCTTTGAGCGCTGGGCTGAGACGGGTAGGTACTAGTCAAATGGACTGTGCAGCTAACAGTTTTTGGATTAAGAAATTTGTTTAGTAAACTTTAGTTTAGTTTACTAAACAGAAAAAAAAAATTGTCATAAGGTTTAAGCTTTTTATTTTTAGTGTAATGTTTAGGACATAACTGTATTTTATTTTTATTAACTAACTAGCCTCTGCCAGCGGCTTCTACTGCGTGGTGATTCCCACGGGAACAGCTGCATTTTTTCCAGGATAAAAAGTAGCCTATGTTACTCTCCGGTCCATAAACTATATCTAAGCAAAAATCACGTCGATCCGTTGCGCCGTTGCTGCGTGAAAGAAGGACAAACCAACAAACCTACACACACACATCCACATTTATTAATGTACGAGTGTTGGTGGTTCAGAAAAAAACTGTTATCCTCTATATTTTCTGTATCTAGATCTTTTATGCGCTTTCGTCCAATTTCTCAGTGATGATGTACACACTCAAAATAGAATATAACAAGCTCTCAAGTAATTAGTAGTAAGTCAAGTAAGTAACTAGGCTCCCAAGTAAATAGTCGCAAGTCAAGTAAGTAAGTAAGTAGGCTCTATAGTAGTAGCCAGAAAACATTAGGAGCTTGGATACCAAAAATAGTTGCTGTAGTAATCTCATAATACGGTTTAGAATTATTTGCATAATATCATAATTTTTAACAATTGTTTATGTATATTTAGAAAAAAAAACTCACAACAAACTTTACCACTAAAATATATTACTATACTATGATACCGTATATAACATACAATAATTAGTACTCATACAAACAAACTATGTTAACTGAATGTACAATGGTTATCAACTTATAACGCTGAATGCACTTCCTCTAAAGTACAAACAAACATGATAAAAAACTGTTTCCAAGAACATTGTACTGAAAGAGGTATTCAAACATAGGATGTTTATAATGAATGATTCTTTTTAGGATTCCACAGTACAACGGAAGCCTTATCAAATCGTTCTATCCATCTGGTCTTCTCTCCGTGCAAAGTTTTCTTCATCATTGTCACCATCAGCAAGAAGATGTTCACTGCTGAATAGAGCTCCCCCATAGAAAACCTTATGGATCAGCTACTCGTCTCTAGCATCCAACATCCTCCATCCTTGCCAAAACAGTGGTGTTTTGACAAGATTTTATATTTTCCAAGTGTATCAAAATAAAAGTGAGGTGTCGTATAAAGGCATATCATTTAAATTTTTAGTAGATGTTTGTGAAATGTGATCCACCAAAATGGCTTACAAAATGCCCCCACTGAATTTCTAAACTACTTGACACAGAAATTTATGATTTTCCAAACTTGCAGGCAGTTTCAGAGGGACTAAAAGTTTTTTGTGTTGGACAGAAAGTCAATATATACTCAACAAGTTCTAAATGCCATTATCTTGCATCTGACATGGCTACGGAACACTATCTTACACGTGTTCCGACACATACTTGACCACTTAATATTTATCGAGATTATACTGTGACGTCACGTTTGTTATAGTGCTTATGTCAAGTGATACTTAGAATCAGACATTGCAAAAAGCTGTAAATAAGCTCATCAATGTTGCCACTCTTATAAAAGGTTTCATTCATTCATTTTACAAACATTACCTATATATTATATAGTATATACCTACTAGCTACTGCTCGCCGTTTCATCCATGAGGACATTTCTACAGTATCAGGGACATTTTCCCGGGAAAAACCAGCTAAAGTCTCATTGGCAACAATACGTTGGTTGATGCCAGGCTCCCGAGCCTCGAGCATCGACGCAAAGTTGCTAGTCTATGTGTCTTCTACAGGAAATATTCTGGAGAGTGTGCAGTGGTATTGCATGACTTGGTTCCCCCTTTCCCATTCCATCATTGGACGACCGCAGACGTACTGCAAATTGGCGTCCGCTTATGTTTGACATTCCTCCTATCTGTACGAAGCGTTTGGCTTCGATTATACTAACACCTAAAGAATGGAACTCATTGCCGGGCTCTGCTTTCCTGAATACTACAATTTGTGAGTCTCCAAGAGACGAGTGAAAAGGTATCTTCTGGGCAAGAGTGCTACATCGTCAACCGCATCGTCGCTTAACATCAGTTGCGTTTGACCACTATCTAGTAGTCAAACGCAAGTCAGCTTGATGGATGTCACATGTCCTCGAATCATCGTGGCTGTACCTCCACTTTATTAAAAACTAGCTTCTGTCCGCAGTTTTCACACGCGTTCCCATTGCACTAAAACCGTGCATTTTTTCGGGATAAAAAGTAGCCTATGTTACTCTCCGGTCCATAAATTATATCTATGCCAAAAATCACGTCGATCCATTGCTACGTGAAAGAAGGAGCAACTAACAAACCAACAAATGTACAAACACACTTTCGCATTTATAATACATATTATATAAGTAGGAAGTAGGATTAGTAGGATTGCAACTCAGATTGTTAGACAGTCAAGGTATAGTTTCATAAGCATGTGTCTCTTTTCCACTTAATGCATTTATGTACTACATGACTGTATGCATGTACCTGTAATTCTGTACCATTGCATTTCGACCTAAGCCCTTTCATTATATGGATACAGGTATAGGCATATGGATGAAAGCATTAGCAGGTATTGTCTTAGATCACAATAATTGGAGGATGCGTTACTGTTGTTGTCGAATCTTATCTGCTAAAGTCTATCAATTTGCTTTATTTATTGCATGTTGGCCGGGCTTTTTCAGTGCTCATCCAGCTAGGGCAACTATTAATTGGTGGTAGAACATTTTTATTTAATACTTGGAGCGCTAAATGGTCACGTGAGCCTACGTGCCTCGCCTGTTGGAAATATCAGACGGTTTCAGAAGGCTATACCTTTGAGGCTTTCCTTCTGCTCCCTCTCTGTTTTGTGACCTTAAACCTACGTACCTATAGTACCTACCTATACTCATTCAATTTTTATTTATTAGTTCAATTTGTTAGTGGTAGGACTAACTCTTCTGCGAGTGTCCGTCTGGGTTGTTACCACCGCTTTGCTCGTGAAGTCTGCCGCCAAGCAGTATTGTGCAAGCATTACTGTGTTCCGGTTTGATGAGCAGAGTATCCAGTGAAATTACTGGGCTTATGAGTCTTAATACCTAATGTCTCAGGGTAACGAGCGCACTGCAGTGCCACGCAGGCCTTTTTGTTTCAAAGTTCTGGGTGGCATTGCAATTGTTATGGGCCGGCGTTATGCTTACCATCAGGCAAACGAGCAGCTCGACTCGTTACCAAATAACATAAAAAAAATAGTTCAATTTATGGTTATTAAATTCGTTGCCATCTCTTTATTTTCATGTTCTAAGGGCAAACATATTACTCTCTAGGAACACACCTCTTGACCTAGGTATATAAGTACATTTATAATGCCTGTATTATCCAGGTACGTCCGGTGATGGCTCTCAGCCATTCATGCCATTAGTGTATAAGGCACTGTGCAGAGTTGATTACTCGCCATTTGGTGGAAGACAAAGCAAACCTATTAGTGCATCAATATTCCATTGATTTGCTTCAAATCATACTTGCGTGGAGGGCTGCCGAGCTTTATAGGCAGTAGAACTCTAGCAGTAAACCAAAGTCATGTATGTTCATCACATTTGGTCACATAGTCAAAAATGAATGGAGCTATCGGTTAGTATTAAGATTGGACGACTCGGTGCGTTTTTGCCCTTGATGAATTTGGTTTTTTTGTAGCACCACAGCTTACTTTCCTGCCCTTGTCCCATTTTTACACAGGTTCAGCGCAGTACGTCTTGGAAAACACTGCTTTTTGTTTTTTTTTACAGTTAGGAGCTTGACTAACAACCCTCCTTTTTTATACAAGCTTTAGTAGAACTACAGCATGTATAAAACCAACTATATCTAGACTAAAACTCTGTCGTCTATCTAGTGGTGAGTATGGTGGAATGTTAGTAACACATGGCACAAGAGAAACATTTTTACTATACATTAACCGAAAGAAACAATGACCATAAAATGTTACAACTCGAATTATTCGCTCGAGATGTCTCCATAAAATAAAAGTTTCCTCGCTCAAGAATTAGGAGGAAAAACAATGAAACAACTAAATGATCTCTTTCTCCCTTATTTAGTTTAGTACATTTTATCGATTCACTTAGAAAGTAGGGCCCTTATTAATAAACAGTGATAAATGGTGATAGTCTTTGTTGTTCTTTGACAATTTAAACTGAATCGAAAGAGACAAAACATAGTTTAAAAGATAAACCGATTCAAAAATATGCAAGTACTCTGGATCTGGATGTTGTGGAATCACGGTCCTCGTTTTGGAGAACAAAATTAAAATCCATGACCGTTTTGACCCCATCAAAAACCTCTTATTTTTATAACAAGCATGCAATATTTTTACGTATGTATTGTATGTTTGTTTGTTTGTTTAGGTCAAATCTTCCAAACTAAATTTGACCCACTTCCTGTCGTGCTAAAATGCGCGCCGTGATAAAATTTTGTTGATGCTTATATCGTGCATGTATCTCATATTCGCACGAGAAAGAGCGAGACAAAACAGTAGACAAAATTTTGTCGTGGTGCGCAAGTTAGCCTGCTGGTGTTTGATTGAGCAGAAATTTTACATATAAATGTAAATCAGATGACAATGCAAAATAAGTTTGGGCTGGTTTGATTTGTCTTTACAAGTACTCTAATCATAGAAGATGTCCAGGGTCCTTATGATGGAGCCGGATGGTTGCCAAAAGATTACAGAACCAATTGCGTATTATACAAAAACTTTTCTGGTAAATATATTTTTTCCCTAAAATAGTAGTACCAATTATTTAATATGCTTCAGACGCCAGATCATTAGTAATCGATAATGAGCTGTACGTGCTTAGCGCCAACCGGAGTTAATCGAATTGGATTTGCAAATCAATTAATGTTGAACATTCCCCTCATTATGCGTTCAACATATTGGTAAGTCAACACGGTTTGATTACTAATAGATATGTTTCAGGATAGCATTAGAACGGGAAGTCAGTGTGATTGCTTAAACTTTTTAGAATAAGTAGTAATAATAGATGTATAGTCATAGATGTGTAGAGATAGTTTCGGCAACAGGTCAGGGCAAAAATATTATCATCACAATATATTTATAACTATCTTCCGCTCATGGCTTCGCCCGTGTGTTATTTATCTTTATAGCCGATGTGTTAGAACCCAACATACATTCCAAATTTCATCAAAATCGGTTCAGTAGTTACGGAGATACGTGGTAACAAACATTCACACACACGCACACAGACACACACAAATTTTCGTATTTATAATATTAAATAGGATACATTTAAACTTTAAAACATATAAGTTTACAATTAATACTAATAGGTTTATTAATATTGTTACGGAGATGGGTTAAAGGAGAACTCGCAGAAACATTTTTTTAATTTTCCACCACTTCTAAGCGTTTTCAGCAGGCTGAAACAGGTTTTCGGGCCGTTTCGGAGGAAGGCCTAACACATATCAGTTAATCAAAAATTACTCCTAGTTAACGCCATTTTCAGCAGACTGAAACATGTTTTCAGTCCGTTTCAGGACACAAGCAATTACATGGCACCATTTCCTGAAAACCCATTTTCAGGCCGTTTCAGGCCAAGTTACACCCCTCCGGTCCGCGGAACATTCTCGAAGGTGTGTGAGAGGGACAGCCTATCGTGTGAAAGAGAGAGACGATTAGCCTCGATCATGTCTCTCAAAACTTCCAGAAGAGAGTGTGAGCAGGATGGCTATAGGCGCAAAAGAGAGGAACAATTGTACCTATTACCTAACCGAATGTTCTAGAATAATGCGAGAGAGAGATAGCTACACGCATGATAGAACGAGATGGACATAATCTACTACCATCTGGAAAGTCCTCGATGTGTGTACAAGGGACGGTTGTATGCGTAAGAGAGAGATGTCCATATTTGACCTTGAACTAGATCATTCGGGAACTTGGTAGCACAATTTGCGGCGCATATATAAGCGGATCGGGACGCGGCCAGGGACAGTTTCTATTGCGATACCAAGCGATACACATCGGAGTGAGTTCAAAGCGACTAGTAGAGATTGTGAAATCTGTGACTAAGTGAAATACTAGTGATTGTGATTGTGATATCTGTGACATAGTGTTATACTAGTGATTTTTGTAGTGAATAGTGTTGCAAGTGATTCCTTTTGAATTCAATAAAGTAACTGTTACTTTTACGGCTTCTTTCTATCAAACGTTACCCTATAGCTCGTAACATTTTGGTGTCAGAAGCGGGATAGAAAGATGCCTATAACACCGAGGGACGATCAAGAGGAGTCTGGAGGAGAAACACCAGGGATACAGACGCGTGCACAAGCAGCTCGTGACGCCGCTCGTCGTCAAAGTTTTGATGCCAACCGCACCATGAGTGAAAATCAGGATTCTTCCAACCTATTGCTGACTTTGCAACACATGATGGAGGAGCAAGCCCGCCGTCAAGAGGAGCAGGCTCGCCGTCAAGAGGAGCAGGCTCGCCGCCAAGAGGAACAGACTCGTAGTTTGTTGGAAGAACAGGCTCGTAGTCTGTTGGAGGAACAGGCTCGCCGTCAAGAGGAGCAGGCTCGCCGTCAAGAGGAGCAGACGTGCCGTATCGAGGAACGTTTGGAGGTGATAGGCGTGCAGTTCAAGGAAAAACTAGAGAAGTTGAAATTAGAAGTGGAGGACCACGATGACAGGCTTTCCAAGCACGACAAGCAAATACTTGGAATAGAAAAGGAGGTAAAATCTTTGAAAATTAATGGAGTAGTGACATCTAGTGCTCCAGCAGGTAAACTAAAAGCGCCTCCATTCGACGGTACTTCCTCCTGGGGAGCTTATAAACTTCAGTTTGAGACCGTATCAAAGGCGAACGGTTGGACGGATGAACAGGCTGTAACTGCTCTTATGTTAGGGCTACGGGACCAAGCCTTGACTGTATTGGACACCATGGCGGGAGAGGTCACTCTAGAACAACTGAAGAATGCCCTGGAGTCTCGTTATGGCGACTCACACCTGGAACACGTTTACAGGGCGCAATTAAAGGACAGAGTGCAGCTAGCTAGTGAGAGCCTGCAACAATGGTGCCTAGAAATTGAAAAACTGGTTAGAAAGGCTTACTTATCCTCACCCTCTCTGGTTGACAGCATGTTAGTGCAAGCATTTATAGATGGGATTAGAGATCGGGAAGTCAAGACAACCGTTAGCCTCGGTCATCACAAGATCCTAAAGGATGCTCTAGCCCACGCGTTGGAAGTGGAGGCAGTTCGCAGAGATCCTCGGTCTTTCCGCGTACGAGCGGTGACAGACAAAGTAAAATCTAGAGGCGGACCTACATGTTACGCGTGTGGGGAGATAGGACACATGAGATTTTCATGCCCTAAGCGAGATTCACGGAGTAATGTAGAGATTCGGCGCCGAGAATCAGAAGCAAGAGATGTGGTAACGGGCGCTGCCGCAGAACAGCGGCAGGGAAACGAGTAAACGCCAGGACCGCGGGGCGGGTGCTGGCCGGTAATGTGAGGAAGGCCCCAAAAGTCATGATCTCTCAGACTCAAGACGGGAATACCTTAGTCATTGACGGGGAAGTCAATGGGACTAAATGTGAGTTAACTTTGGACACTGGAGCTTCGCGCACTGTAATCAGGTACCAGCTTCTGAGGGATTTTGTTGAGAGATATTCACCCTCACGTGGCCATATTCAACTCCTGACAGCTACTGGCCAGCACATAACCGTCCGGGGAGAGGGTGTCGTTGAGTTCAAAGTTGGTGAAAGTTCCTACCGGCATAAAGTTGTTATTGCAGATATAGTAGATGACTGCATCATCGGGTTGGACTTCATGAAGAACCATAACTGCAAAATTGATTTAGAAAGCGGCATCTTCATATGTGGCGTAGAGAAAGTCTTTCTTAAAGGTAGTTTGCCCAGAGGTATCTATGATTTCCATAGAACAATTGTCTCAGGAAGCTCACAGACACATGACAGTGGCAAACAGCAAGTGGTAGAAAAAGTAGATAACTCCAAACCTTGGATTTTAACCCAAGCATTACTTGAAGGATGTAAAGAGACCTTATCAACAGAAGAGTTGTCAAAGGCAAAGAAATTGTTACGGCAATTTTCAGACATCTTCGCCACAAATGATGAAGACCTAGGAAGGACTGGCATAGTTAAACATAAAATTGAGACTGGTACAGAAACGCCGATACGCCTGCGACCACGCAGAGTTCCTGTGGCATACGAAGGTGAAATAGAGAAAATGGTCTCGGAAATGGAAAGAAACAATGTCATTGAACCGTCATCCAGCCCTTGGTGCTCTCCTGTTGTTTTAGTAAAGAAAAAGGATGGCAGTCTGAGGTTTTGTGTTGACTACCGCCGTCTAAACGACGTTACAAAAAAGGACAGCTACCCACTGCCAAGGATCGACGATACTTTGGATACACTAAGTGGAACAAAATGGTTTACCACGTTAGATTTAAAAAGTGGTTACTGGCAGGTGGAAATAGATCCTAGCCACAAAGAGAAGACGGCATTTTCCACGGGTAAAGGACTTTGGCAGTTTAAAGTTATGCCATTTGGACTTTGTAATGCGCCTGCCACTTTCGAAAGGTTAATGGAAAGAGTGCTGTCAGGACTAATTGGAGAAGCCTGTCTAGTATATTTGGACGACGTGGTCATTATTGGAAGGGATTTTGATGATCATATCCGGAATCTGCAACGGGTGCTTACTAGATTACGCACGGCTAACCTCAAACTAAGTCCAAAGAAGTGTTCGTTCTTCAAGAAGGAAGTTAATTACTTAGGCCACCTTATATCTGAAAATGGAGTTCGAACTGATCCGGAGAAGATAGTTGCTGTTAAAGATTGGCCAGTACCTAAAGATAAAAGCCAAGTACGCGCCTTCTTAGGATTGTGCTCCTATTACCGAAGATTTGTGAAGAACTTCGCTGATATTGCGAAACCTTTGCACAGACTTACCGAAGAGAAAAGACAGTTCCTGTGGGACGAAGACTGTGAAGATGCATTTAAAGAGCTTAAGAACCGCCTGTGTGAAACTCCGATTCTAGGCTACCCTGACCAAGAGTGCGAGTTCATAGTTGATACAGATGCCAGTGGAACTGGCATTGGAGGAGTACTATCCCAAGTTAAAGGCGAACATGAGGAAGTCATAGCCTACTTCAGTAAGTCATTGTCAAAACCGGAACGTAACTACTGTGTTACTCGGAGGGAACTACTGGCTGTTGTAAAGACGCTACAACACTTTAGCAAATACCTGCTTGGACGTAAGTTCCGTCTCAGAACTGATCACGCTGCACTGAAGTGGTTACTTCAGTTCAAGAACCCGGAAGGACAAGTGGCTCGATGGATTGAACAACTGCAAGAGTACGACTTTACAATTGAACATCGCAAAGGCAGATACCATGGAAACGCAGACGCTTTATCCAGAAGGCCTTGTCTTGACGAATGCAAATATTGCACGAGGCAGGAGGGAAAAGAGCTCGCTCACGTAAGGCTACTTAGGACAGACACCATTAGTCCAGATTGGTGTGGGAAAGCGATTCAAGAAGCACAACAACAAGATAGCGACATCAAGCCCATCTTGGATTGGATGAAATCTTCTGATACTAAGCCACGGTGGAGTGAAATCGCTTCCACAAGCACCACAACCAAGAGTTATTGGGCTCAATGGGATAGTTTAGTTCTCCACAACGAAGTGTTATGTCGAAAATGGGAAAATGCTCGTGGTGACATATCTCATTTACAACTAGTTGTACCAAGATCCAAGATCCGCGATGTATTGGAAATGTTTCACGATGGTTCATCGGGTGGACATTTGGGAGTAAAAAGAACCCTAATGAAGATCAAAGAAAGATTTTACTGGATACACTGTCGGGAGGATGTAGAAGACTGGTGCCGGAAATGTACAGCTTGTGCAGCTGTGAAAGGACCGCAGACCAGGAGTAGAGCTGGAATGAAGCAATATAACGTCGGAGCTCCGTGGGAAAGAATTGCAGTTGATATAGCTGGACCTTTTCCATTAACAGAAAAAGGAAATAAGTACATAATGGTGGTGATGGACTATTTTACAAAGTGGCCTGAAGTATTCGCCATTCCTAATCAGGAAGCAATTACGGTAGCAGAAGTACTAGTGAACGAGGTATTCTGTAGAGTTGGGGTGCCCCTAGAGATACACAGTGATCAAGGAAGAAATTTTGAATCCCAACTATTTCAAGAAATGTGTCAAATAATGGGAACCCACAAAACTAGAACTACGCCTTACCACCCACAGTCAGATGGAATGGTCGAACGGTTTAATCAAACTTTGGAAAGACACCTGGCTAAATTAGTGGATAGTCATCAAAAGGACTGGGACAAGTATATCCCATTATTTCTATTGTCATATCGATCTGCGGTTCACGAGAGCTCGAATGTAACACCTGCCCTTGCCATGTTCGGTAGGCAGCTTCGTTTGCCTGCAGATATCATCACTGGTCGGCCCCCAGATCCACCAGTGAGTATAACAGAATATGCCGCAGAATTAAGGGAAAAATTGCATGAGATCCACGAACATGTTAGAACATCTGAAAATAAAATGAGTGAAAGAACGAAAACTCGATATGACAGGAAGATGCACCATGTAGACTTTGAAGAAGGTTCACTAGTCTGGCTTCATAATCCAGTAAGACGTAAAGGAAAATCTCCGAAACTTCAAGCTGATTGGGATGGTCCGTACACAGTGATTACGAAGATTAATGACGTAACATATCGCATAAAGAAGATGGGTAGTGCCAGGAACCAGCCTAAAATTGTGCATGTGAATCGATTGGCACGTTACAATGGATCTAATGATGCTCGGGACGAGCATGTCTAAGGAGGGGGCAGTGTTACGGAGATGGGTTAAAGGAGAACTCGCAGAAACATTTTTTTAATTTTCCACCACTTCTAAGCGTTTTCAGCAGGCTGAAACAGGTTTTCGGGCCGTTTCGGAGGAAGGCCTAACACATATCAGTTAATCAAAAATTACTCCTAGTTAACGCCATTTTCAGCAGACTGAAACATGTTTTCAGTCCGTTTCAGGACACAAGCAATTACATGGCACCATTTCCTGAAAACCCATTTTCAGGCCGTTTCAGGCCAAGTTACACCCCTCCGGTCCGCGGAACATTCTCGAAGGTGTGTGAGAGGGACAGCCTATCGTGTGAAAGAGAGAGACGATTAGCCTCGATCATGTCTCTCAAAACTTCCAGAAGAGAGTGTGAGCAGGATGGCTATAGGCGCAAAAGAGAGGAACAATTGTACCTATTACCTAACCGAATGTTCTAGAATAATGCGAGAGAGAGATAGCTACACGCATGATAGAACGAGATGGACATAATCTACTACCATCTGGAAAGTCCTCGATGTGTGTACAAGGGACGGTTGTATGCGTAAGAGAGAGATGTCCATATTTGACCTTGAACTAGATCATTCGGGAACTTGGTAGCACAATTTGCGGCGCATATATAAGCGGATCGGGACGCGGCCAGGGACAGTTTCTATTGCGATACCAAGCGATACACATCGGAGTGAGTTCAAAGCGACTAGTAGAGATTGTGAAATCTGTGACTAAGTGAAATACTAGTGATTGTGATTGTGATATCTGTGACATAGTGTTATACTAGTGATTTTTGTAGTGAATAGTGTTGCAAGTGATTCCTTTTGAATTCAATAAAGTAACTGTTACTTTTACGGCTTCTTTCTATCAAACGTTACCCTATAGCTCGTAACAATATTATAATACAGTGTAACTTATCTCATAATAGAAAAAAATATTTCACTCTGCAATATTGTATAACGTTACTGTATACGGTTGAATAGTTACACAATGTTTTGTCCCTTTCGATACAGTTTCAAATAGTCAAAGAACAATAAAGAGAAAACACTTTGTACCAAAAGCACATATAACCGTTATACAGTCTTTTAGTCGAAAAATTGAAATTGTTTATGATGGTTAATACCAGCATAAGTGATAAATCCTTTGTATCTCTTTCATTGTAAGCTCGTGGTATGATTGTAATCAAATGGGAAAAAAATGAATGCGTTAAAGCTTGAGTGGGCTGACTGACACAACTCAACCGTGTCATGTTCAATGTAACAATAAAATCCCACAGTAACCGCGTAAATTTTACGTGTACTTGAACAGAGTGACCCAAAGTTATGCATGCAGTGACACGGGACGACGTGGGTACATGTGGTCTCCCTTGCATCCACTAATGAAAATTCTTTCCCAAAAATGTTTGGTCACCCAAGAGTTCCCATGCTCCATTTGGATATTTGAACATCCAACAGTTTGATGCGGTATTCGGTAGTAGGTTTTAGTTGTTACGGAACTTTTGTTTTAGTTCCAAAATAGCTTTGAAAAGCTTGACCTGATGACCGATTATAATATAACTAGCTTCCGCCCGCGATTTTCACCCACGTTCCCACAGGGACTGTGCATTTTTCCGGGATAAAAAGTAGCCTATGTTACTCTCCGGTCCATAAACTATATCTATGCCAAAAATCACGTCGATCAGTTGCTCCGTTACTGCGTGAAAGAAGGACAAACCAACAAACCAACAAACACACTTTCGCATTTATAATATAAGTAGGAAGTAGGATATATAGTAGGAGTAGGATAGTAGGATTATTATGTAAGATTTTGCATTTAGTATTGAATCTTGGTTTGAGAGTGTTTGTGTGAGATGTCTCTTTTCGTATGTTTTTATATCCGCCATCTTCGACCACAAGCTTTCAAGTGCAGCCGAACTCATTGAGAGGTGCTCGATGACAGATTTTCAACTTAAGGGTAGCCAGGCCAGCATTAGAAAATGCCCTGGCACCATTAGTATTATTTTTTAAACGGTTGCCAACAAGCAATCAGCCCGCCTAGTGGTAAGCGGTCACCGTCGCCTATGAACATTTGCAAAACTGGGAGCATTGCCAATGCGTTGCCTATCCTTGAGAACTCGTTTGACTGCACCCATCTTGAAGGATTGCATTTTGTAGCACTGCGGAAAAACCTGTGGAGGGAGCTCGTTTTACATTTTGCACGTATGCGGGAGAAAGGATCGTATAAATCGAGTGGTATCGAGTGGACTTCCAGGACTCGATTATATGTGGATGAGTTTTGTTCCGGTGGCGAGATGTCCGGTGATAGAACTGCGACGGTGGGATGAGATGGAAAAGCTCTCAGAGGGAGCCAACGTCTGACATGCGTACATCACAGTGTTCTCCACAAGCTCATTGTAGGTTTTGAGCCACTGATCTAGAGGTTTATTTTAAGAAGTAATAATCTGTTACAGACCTGTTAATATTTTTAATAATTACAACAAAACTAACAAACATGCAAACAAATAGGTAAAATACCTGCTGTTTCAATACTGCTACCTATAATTTTTTTTTTTTCTGGCTAAATGCCTTTATTAACTAGCTAATACATAAATAAACACTACATCTAACCTAGCTAGCTACAAAAACAGTTGGATAACCTATAAATTGTATGTACCTAAATTAATTATGTTATCAGCTTATTTATTTTTTATTGGTCTTTTGTTTAAAAGTATCCAAGTATCCAAGCGCAATATCACGTTCGACGAGGCAGTGTTCACCCTTACTCTCAATAATCATAGGATTGACGTTAGCAACGCCCTCTCAATCCTGTATGCTGACGCGGCAGTTTAGTGCATACTACTCCAGTCTGTCGGATGATCTCATTTTAAGAGGAACTAGGACACGTACATATACAGAGAGAGAGAGAGGGAATGCTATTGACAAGTACGTACCTATTTGTACAAATATAAATCGCATGTTAAAATGCAAAAAATTTGACTGAGGTTTTATATTATGAACTCCTAAAGATACATACTGAAACTGTTTGCGACCTCCAAATTGAGTATCGCAGATGACTAATAGATCTACCCACTTATCAGTGTACCGAGTGGGTATTTGTAGCCATAAATAATCGCTACTAAGGGGGCGTCCATTATTGGTGACAGGTACGTATACAGAGGGGGGGATAGTTGGGATTTATCCCCCCCGAAAACTGACGTTACATAAAATAAATGGGATCATAACCACTGTGAAGTAGATACGAAAGTTCACATGGATGTTTCAATGTTTGTCCCCCCCGAACCAAAAGTTTGGATATGTGCCTGATTGGTGACATGTCGTGAGATTTGGCTTGACCCCCCCTCCCCCTCCCTAAACACCTTACGTACTTAATGGACGAACCCTTACCCACAAAAATTAAGTAGGCATATAATTACCTATAGGTGCTCTATTTGGAAACTGATTCCAAATTAGCAGTGTGCACACAACTGCACAAATATCAGAAACTAGCTTATGCCTGCGGCTCCACCCGCGTATATTTACCTTTATAGCCTATGTGCATAACACAAGCTAACTACATACCAAATTTCATTAAAATCGGTTTTGTAGTGTTACAAACATTTACAAACAAACTTTCGCTTTTGTAATATTAAATAGGATATTAGGAAAGATGTTACGGTAATAGCATTGCCTATCGTTCACGAATAGCAAAGTTTTTATTACGCATAATATGTACAGAAATAATCAAACCTTTGTACAGGCGCTTGATAGTTCAACTGGACATGAAAGTTATATGAACAAAGCAAACGAACATCGCTTTGTGTCAATATTGTCAAAGGCACAGTATAAATAAATAACAGAATGGGCTACATTATTATCGCATACATTGATAATTTGTCACTGTATTTGGCTATGATAAAGTTTAACTTTTTTGGATATTTTCCGTGTCAGTTAAAAAATAATGGCACTTTTGACTTTAATAAGCGACAAAATAATAAGTTATGAAATACAACTTATAATTTTGTAATGTTTTCCACGGCAGGCAAAGTATTAATAAAACGATAAATAATAAATTACGTAAAAAAAAATATTAAAAAAAAGCTAATTTCTAATTAATGTAAGCTTATTTGTTTTTGCATAGGCGATCAATTTACCCCCTACTATAGGAGAAGCCCTACTCTAGCAAACACTAGTTAAGTCTAATTGATCAGTTTTTTATACTAATAAATAACGAGACGAGTTGTTTAGCATAACGCCAGCCCATAAAAATTGCAGTTCCACCCAGAACTTTGAAATACAAAGGCCTACGCGGCACTGCAGTGCGCTCATTACCCTGAGACATTAGGTCAGTAAATTCACTGGCTACTCTGCTCATCAAACCCGAACACAATAATGCTTGCATATTACTGCTTGGCAGCAGACTTCACGAGCAAACCGGTGGTAACAACCCAGACGGACACTCGCAGAAGAGTTAGTCCTACCACTACCACTAACAAAAAAATGTTCTAAGTTAGGTTACTGCGCTCATCATTATTCTGTCAAGGGGCAGTAAAGCGGTGTACCATCGAATGGCGGTGACAGATAAAAACGGTAGATCCTGGAGAGGTACCCGCGTCTTCGTCAGCGTATTTGCCTACCCTGGAGCTGTTTGCTCCTTTACCCTTAACCTAACCTATAGAGAGAAAGTTTAAGTGAAAGGAGGGCAGCGATTTTTTAACTTACATATGTTTTATATTATACTAATAGACTAGTATTATGACAGTAAGTTTGTGTTTTTGTTTGGTTGTTACCGCTGCACTGGAAGCACTAGTCTTATTCTAAAAATTATTTCCCTAACAGAAAGCTACGTTCACCCTGAGAGCTAATACCTAGGCTACTTTTTATCCTGAGCCCACATGAGAGAAGTCGTGGTCAGTAGTATTTATATAGAGTGGCAGTTGCAATTAGAATTATGCGCCAACTTATAGCAAGTAGGTATCTATTTTATTTATGACTAGTACACGCAACACTCGTCACACGTAATTTTACTAATCAGATGTGAGTTCGGCCAGAGTGCTACACAGTTTAAATTGAAAAATTCAAATACATTTTAAAATGATTTTCTGATTCCTTTAGGTATTTTGTTTCATTATTTCTTCATCTGTTATCCAAAAGGTTCATCTTTAAATCTTAACCTAAGTACTTTTTTATGTTATATTCTACTTCGCATACATTGTGAGTAAGCGTATGTGCAGTAGGCGCTTATTCAATTCAATTCAATTCAATTCTTTATTAATAAGATAAATCTTACATGTCAATCTTATAAATGATAGCTATACTTATTTAAACAATTTAAGTGTGAATACATATTTTATTCATTCTTATTAAACTAAGTTTGGATCAGCGATCATTTTGTCCTCGAAGTATTCACTGACACTATAGTATGCTTTTCTGAGCATTAGTGTCTTAAGCCTACGCGTGAACGTGCTGTGATTAGGTGCATCAGTTATAGTCTTAGGTAGGTTGTTATAGATTTTAGCACCTATGTAACCTACTTGTGTTTGAGACTTACGTAAACGTTTAGCCGGTAATTTGAGGCGAAGCCTTCCCCTTGTGCAGTGTTTATGACCATCGGCCCACGTCGAGAACTGCTCAAGGTTTTTATTAATGTATTGTGCAGCCTGCAGGATGAACTGACAGGGTAAGGTTAACACTTTTTGTTCCCTGAACAGTTCTCGAGCAGGGTGATCCCATTCCACTCCACATACTATCCTGATGGCGCGCTTCTGCATTCTAAATGCCCTGTCCCGTTCAGCGGCTAGACCCCAGAGTTCAATGCCGTATGTTAGTATTGAGTGAAAGTACCCAAAGTAGGCCTTCTTAATGTTATTTCGTTGGAGACCACCACATAGACGAGACAGAGCAAAACATGCAGACGACAGGCGACCGCAGGTGATGTCTATGTGAGCTCCCCATGTGAGACTCTCGTCAATAGTGAAGCCCAAATATTTCACTTTATTTACCTGAGGTACCTCTAGTCCTTGGCAGTTTATTTTTAATGATTTTCTTTTTTTGGAACCTAGCCTAAAATGGACAAACCGATTTATGCATGGATCTGATAAAAACATAGGCAGTGACACAGATAACAGGTCGACAAAAATAAGGCTGTGAGGGAGACGGAGCTAGCGTAGAAAGAGTCATAAACAAAACTACATTCAATTATTTTTCGATTTTCGGATGTTTTAGTTTCCAAATAATCTTACATACATAATTTTATGAGGAGTTATTCCCGCTAGCTCTTATAGCTTGAAACAAGCACCTGTATCGATTCTGATCTCCTTTGCCAACACTTTACATATTGCTTATTTAGCATTATTTCATTTTGCCCGCTATTTGTCTTACGTTTTCCGCTGATATTGTTATCTGAGAGACTGCGGACAATTTAGGGGATAGATGTTTCTGGAGAATTGGTATAAATCTATATTCAAAGATTTAAGACTACATATAGACGGGAATGTTTTGTATATAAACGAAGTGTTTTATTTGGGAGATTTAAACGTTGTTAAAACATAGCTTTTTATTACGAGCTATAATCCTATTAGACTTTTATTTTTTATAATACTTATGTAGTTTGAAAGTTCATACTTTTTATGTTTATGTCATCTATACAAATAAATAAAATTGAAGTGTCTGTTTATAATGTTATAATAACAGCTTTTTACTAAATGCATACGAATATATTATACATGACGGGGCGGCGAGTCCAGGGGTCTTTTTAAAAACGGTGACGTCACCACCGGTGACGTCAACATCTTCAGCATCATGGTGACCGCTCACCCCTCGTAGAAAGAAAACACGAAGTAGCTCCATTTTATCTCAACCATTTATTTCGGCAAGGTTATATGGGAGATCTGAACGGTCCGACGGTAGGCGCAACACTAGTTATTTCCAACAGTCGGTCGCTCGTATTTATAGCAAAACGGATTGTGACAAAGAATCTTTATAAAACTTGTTAGATCTTGTCATTCTACTTTAGATTTTAATCTTCAATTGAAATTCATTACTTTTATTAACATGGGGCCCAGGAGAGCACTCATGATAGTTAAAATAAATGACTCTAGGCGCCCATTCCAAGTAATAGGCCGTACAAGAAGAACGGGCAAGAAACTTGCCGGCAATCTTTTAAAAAATGTGTTTACAGTGAATTTGTTCAGTTTAACAATCATTTGTCTAGTTTTAACAATTCAATGAGTAATTAATGGTTCACAAACATTAATTAGTTAATCAAAGTTTAAGTGAAATTATTAACAATCCAATGAGTAATTTATGGTTCTAAACGCTTATTAGGAAACCAAAGTTAACATGTTTTGATTGTTGTCATTTTACACCGTCCATGAAGCTCGCCTGTGACGTCATTGCTCCGATACGGCCATTCTGATAGATGGTGCGTGCTCTGCACCAGTCCAGTTATGTTCTGAAACAATGAGACGTTTTCTTCTGAGTTTGGTATCTGTAAGCAACCACCGTTGCTTGCAGTTAAGTTTGCAAGAGTAATAGTTTGCATTCTTAAGAGAAAAGAAAATTTTTTTTTTTTTTTTTTGTTCTTTTTCTTTTCTTTTTCTTTTTGCTTTCTTTTCTTTGATCAATTATCTTTACAGTGAAGTTATCTAGTTTCGACAATCTAATGAGCAAACTATTTAGTTAATCAAAGTAGGTAAACATTTAGTTAATCAAAATAGGTAAACATGCTATGTTTCCTATTGCCCTGCTCAACACCGTAGACGTAGCCCGCTTCGCGCCGACTCGGCCATTCTGACAGGTGGTGCGCGCCCTGCACCAGGCACGGTGTTTCTTAAAACTAGAAATTTGGTTTTGAGGTAGGTACCCGTACACCGGTACACTAGCTGTTAACTTTGTTTCTCATCACTGCATAAATTAAGCTGCATTGCTTATTTTTCAAATTGCGAAGATTTCATTTTATGTTAGAGTGAACCAATATTCACGTAACAAAATTATCAGCCAACTTTTAGTAGGTACTTTCTTAATAATATTCTGTAAACACAACAGTTCACATGCAAACATTCACAGTTAAACTTAAATAAATTTGCTGTACAAGGGAATGTGAGTAGCAGTAGTTTGCCAATGCTCCACGCATTATGGCTTTGATTTATTATTGGTTCAATGCAAATGCTCCACGCATCATTGCATGAATAGATTTATTATAGGTTCAATGCAAATGCTCCACGCATCATTGCATTATTTTTAAATTCTCGTAGACAGGGATGTTGCTGTGGTCTGGGCGGTCTTGTACGCCGTGGTCCACAGAGGCTCTAAGGGAAATGGGAAAGGACGATGCTGTGGTCTAGGCCTTTAAATGGCCGTGGTCCACAGAGGCTCTGAAATCTAGGAATTGATGCTGTGGTCTGGGCGGTCTTGTACGCCGTGGTCCACAGAGGCTCTAAAGGAAATGGGATACAGGTTGATGCTGCGGTCTGGGCCTTATTGTTATGACCGTGGTCCGCAGAGGCTCTGAAAAAAGTAATAAAAGAAAAACGAACAACAAACACGTTATAGTAATTATAAATAGGTCACAGGTAATTGATGCTGTGGTCTGGGCGGTCTTGTACGCCGTGGTCCACAGGGGCTCTAAAGGAAATTGGAAAGGACGATGCTGTGGTCTAGGCCTTTAAATTATGACCGTGGTCCACAGAGGCTCTGAAATAATAAAACAATAACGAACAACAAACACGTTGTTACGATAGTAATTATAAATAGCTCACAAGTAATCGATGCTGTGGTCTGGGCGATCTTCTACGCCGTGGTCCACAGGGGCTCTAAAGGAAATTGGAAAGGACGATGCTGTGGTCTAGGCCTTTAAATGACCGTGGTCCACAGAGGCTATGAAAATGACAAAAATGGAGGGGATATAAGGAATAAAATGATTTGTACAGTCTTAAAGACGATTCAAAATTATCAGGTTTAACAATTCGGATCCCGAATCATTAACCGAATATCACTTATCTGTAACATTCCTCGCGCAGTTTTGGAGCACAGGTTCACTTGCTGATGACTAGTGGATGAGCCCACTTTCTTGATGACCGAAGAAGCCATGTGTCACCATCACATGTAAAGCGCCAGCCTTTTACCGCACTCCTTGCGCTGTTGCTTAGGCATCAGATGATAGATGCAGCAGTCACATGAAACCATAATAAAAATGATTAGTAGGCGTAGTTGACTTATCAATTCCCGACTCACACAGTACTAAATGAACACATCGCGCTGTTGCTAACGCCGCGAATTTATGAAACAATCAAACAATGAAAGTTCAGTATATTCAATGAATTTTTGTAACTACCACATCGCGCATTTACGTATACCGGAATAGAAGTAACACTATGAACGCAAACGCTAGTGGCAAACGCGTTTTAGAATTAACTAGCATACACACAGATTCACAGGGAAAACGGTAATAGTTTTCCAACACAAACATCGAAGTTCAACTTAAACCAAACAAATCAAACTTCACACTCACTACACAAAGCTTAACCCGAATTAAGAGTTGTGATGTCGATTAAAGAGACTGCCATACTTGAAATGATTTGGCGGCCCTTTTATTTAGTTGGTCAAAATAAGTTTAAATTAAATTAGAATGCTTGTTGTGACTTACAACTCACTTTCACAAATTCACAAGACCGATGAGCAATAATTTCAAACACAATAATCAAAATCAATTAAAAGAAGCGACTTTTCTTAGAAAATCGTAGGTAGGTACCTCGCGGGTAACTCGTGATAAATAGTGGGTAGCACACAGATAACTCGTAGATTTTTGGTATTTGTGGGTATCTCGTGAAAAACTTTTAAAATAAAACTCAAGAAACTACGAAATCTCGTAAAATTAGAAGTAATCTCTTGGATTATTTGTAAGTTGTAAGTTGCGTTTATGCGCATGCAAGTCTAAAGTTAAAATATGGTAGAAAAAGTTACGATTCACCTGTATTCTGATGTCATGTCTCCATCGCCTTTTTCTTGGTTTGGTTGCACGTGTTGGCCCGTTCGTGTTGATACCACGGACGTGGCTGGTGTGTCAGCATAATCTTCAGGAGCTGGTAGTGATGGGTCATCTGTCGCCAATACGGTGGTGTGTCAGCATAATCTTCAGGAGCTGGTAGTGATGGGTCATCTCTCGCCAATACGGTGGTGTGTCAGCATAATCTTCAGGAGCTGGTGTCTGATGTAGGGACCTTTGCTGCGACTGGGCTCGGCTGCATTGCCCATTTGTGCTGGTCCTTCAGGTGACAAGCGGGTGAGAAGGCTAGGATTGGAAAGCTAAGTTGTTCCGTTCCAATCCCACTTCTGATGACGGGGCGGCGAGTCCAGGGGTCTTTTTAAAAACGGTGACGTCACCACCGGTGACGTCAACATCTTCAGCATCATGGTGACCGCTCACCCCTCGTAGAAAGAAAACACGAAGTAGCTCCATTTTATCTCAACCATTTATTTCGGCAAGGTTATATGGGAGATCTGAACGGTCCGACGGTAGGCGCAACACTAGTTATTTCCAACAGTCGGTCGCTCGTATTTATAGCAAAACGGATTGTGACAAAGAATCTTTATAAAACTTGTTAGATCTTGTCATTCTACTTTAGATTTTAATCTTCAATTGAAATTCATTACTTTTATTAACATGGGGCCCAGGAGAGCACTCATGATAGTTAAAATAAATGACTCTAGGCGCCCATTCCAAGTAATAGGCCGTACAAGAAGAACGGGCAAGAAACTTGCCGGCAATCTTTTAAAAAATGTGTTTACAGTGAATTTGTTCAGTTTAACAATCATTTGTCTAGTTTTAACAATTCAATGAGTAATTAATGGTTCACAAACATTAATTAGTTAATCAAAGTTTAAGTGAAATTATTAACAATCCAATGAGTAATTTATGGTTCTAAACGCTTATTAGGAAACCAAAGTTAACATGTTTTGATTGTTGTCATTTTACACCGTCCATGAAGCTCGCCTGTGACGTCATTGCTCCGATATACAGTATTTATAACAAAAACACAATTTTAAACATTTTTGTCTGTCTTCCTGTCTGTCTTCTTGTCTGTTTGTTCTGGCTAATCTCGGAAACGGTTGGACCGCTTTTGATGGGACTTTCACTGGCAGATAGCTGATGCTATAACGAGTAACATAGGGTACTTTTATTACGTGGGTGAAGCCGCGGGGCACAGCTAGTTACTAATATGAAGGAATAGGCCCTGTTAATATCAATCACTTATAACAACTTTAATCAGATTTATCATTGCTCGTAACGGCTAAACAGTTCGTCATGAGAAATAAAAGCTATACAAGTTTCTCTTGGATTACCGTAGCAAAATTCTCACCTTAATCAAATCAAATCAAATCAAATCAAACAATTTATTTGCCAGAATACAGTAAAATATCATGGTAATAATTAAAATATAGGGTCTGTGTATTCAGCCTGCAAGCAGACGTGCAAATATTTAAGATATCAATATACACACCGAGGTACTTAGTAGCCCACCAAAGTGGAAAAGGAAACTTCAAGTCTACCGTGAAAGCGTCAGTGCCTCTCCAAACGAAGGCTCAAGGGATTGTTCGCCTCCGTCACGTAAAGCCGAAACCGCAAAATTCCCATTTTTCGGATTTCATCTGTCATAATTTTCACAAAAACTCCGTGCAAAAATGAGGTTTAAATCATTCGCTCTTTTGAATTTGATTGAGTACATACATGTACATATATTTCATAGCATCCTATAACTTAGACTGCTACCATGACGATCGTTCATGGCCCGTGGTCTATCTTGTCATTTACTTTATTTTCTTTCAAAGTCTAAGGTTAATTTTTAACTTAACGATATGCTTGCTCCCAATCTGGATAAATGTAATGATTAGATAGACACGGTGCGAAATATACTTTTTGCCTACCTGAGTTTTATGGTGTATACTGAGTTATATTTAGTTATATTGATTAAGATACATTATATGAATTGAAATAAATAAACAATAGCTAGCCGGGTGATATAACTGCGCGTGTATTAGCTCGTAATCCACGCTTGATGCAAAAGCATCAGCATGACAGCAAAACGCATACTTGCATAAGCGTCTACGGTCTGCATTAGTAATTAGGTGCGTCGTGCGCGGCAGCGTCCCGCACTGCGACAGCTCAGTCAATTACACCACTTGTCACTGAACATATACGTATTGTTATTTCCGCCACCCTACGCCCTTAAATTGGTAACGAGACAATTTTTCCTTCTTTTAAATAGGTCATGGTAAATTCGAACGATAGATCTATGGGATTGCTATTAATAAAAAGCCATTTCCGCTTATAAACTTACGAACATATTGGGTCTTACCACAAAAAAAATTAAACACACGTTAAACCTGTGTTAATCACTGGTTAACGCCTAAATATACCTTAATCGCGCGATGAAATATCAGCAACCACAAATCCTGATTTAAGTAGTGTCTAAACATTGTCTAACACAATTCGGTTGTGACATTCCTAATAATTTTTAACGTTTATCTTTAGACGCTGTTTAGCTAAACAGGCGACTAAAAATGATTGTTTTTTGTGGTAACACTAATTATGTCTTGTTCTATATCATGTCATATTATGTAAGTATTACCAAATAAATAGCTCCCTCAAATATTCAGATGTGGTTTTTTACCACCAAAAACAAAGATGCGCCTTTCTACCAGATTTTATGGCGTTTTTATATTGAGGAAAAGTGTTAAAGTCTAGCGATATTTGTATTTACGACGCTATATCTTCCGATTTAAATCATATGACTGTGATCGACCCTTTTACTACCAAACACGTTTTACTACAGCTAAACAGGTAGTGTCTTTCCAAGTGCTGTTTTCGAAAACGTGTGTGACTTTCCCCGTAATGAAAGAAATGTTACTTTGTCTTCAATTATTCTGTATATACTTAGGTAATATATGTAAATGGTAAGTGTGTTTTTTATTTTTTTTTATTTTATTTGGTAACGAGACGATCTCGTCGTTTGCCTGATAGTAAGCATAACGCCGGCCCATAACAATTGCAGTGCCACCCAGAACTTTGAAACACAAAGGCCTGCGCGGCACTGCAGTGCGCTCGTTACCCTGAGACATTAGGTATTAAGTCTCATAAGCCCAGTAATTTCACTGGCTACTCTGCTCATCAAACCGGAACATAGTAATGCTTGCACACTACTGCTTGGCGGCAGACTTCACGAGCAAAGCGGTGGTAACAACCCAGACGGACGGACACTCGCAGAAGAGTTAGTCCTCCCACTAACAAAACGGTTTGTTGGTTTTTCCTTCATTCGCGCAGCAACGGAAACAACGGATCTTCGTGATTGTAGAATTTGTATACCAAGTTTAATTAAGATTAGTTGCAAAATTACGACCTCTACGCGAGTACCAACATCCATCCGGACAAAGGGAAGCAAAATTGGTCAGTTCTTACAGAGACTTTCATACGTTTTTCAGACATTTCGATACGGCTCTTAGAAGTAGTATCAAATAGTATAAAAAAGGGCGAGCATAACATAATCTAAAATGCATTTCTTTCTTAGTACGCGTAAATATAAAAACATGGTTTCCGTAATGAGGATGTTAACGCCTTTTTCATGATGTCAATCAACTCATTTTCTCATGAGAATCAAATGTCTATATCGAAAAAACTAGAAATCAAACCCTAAAAACGTCAAAAAGGCGAGACAAAAGTCAGGCGTATCTACAGAGCGCTAAAATGACCCAAACAAATTTTACAGAACATCTGACGTCACTTATTCAACGCCGGCTGTACTATAAACATGCATTTTGTTGATTTGGCCGTGAAACACTGCCTATAAGTATCTACTAAAACGATAGTAATTAATATAAATAAAAAAAATTTATGACTACTAGATGTAGTTGTCATACATTTTTCATTGAAATGTAAAGAATATGATAGTATCATTTGAATTACTATTGGATGATAAAAAACAATCGTTGAATTCGGGAAACTTTTAGATGCAGTATCTTATAGGAAATTGTATATTTTTTGTGAATTTAATTCTTCTTGTATTAATGTGATGTTGTTAAACCAGTATAACGACAGTAATTATCTATTTTGTGTTTCATGCGACATCCCTATTAACTACAACGCGTTATACATTTTTAGTTCGAAATACCTACTATTCATATAGTTTTCGCGTGAAAGAGTTTTAATCAAGTCGCCAAAATTCTTGCAACCACAAGTACAATATAAATGAGAGCACGTGAGACGCGCAAAATTAAATACTTCTACATGTGTTAGGAATTTCAAATGAAGGTGGCCGCCATAGACTGGACTTTAACAAGGGTCGTTTTAATTCCGTAAGGGCGGCTTCTCTACGTTTTTACCGTTTGTTTGTGAATATTTAATGTTAATAACGTTAAACGTGCCGGGCTTAGGCTTAAGTAGCATTTTCAAAAATTATAGGGTAATTTGCTAAGGTGTGGAAGAAGCTCGTCATATTAGGGACGGTTTTAAATAAAAAGGTTTGTAAGTATTTTTATTATTACCAATGAAGTAAACCCATAGGCAAGGCCAGCTCTAGAAAGAGTTCTCCCACCATGCTGTGCATCACAATGTTTTCCATGCAACAAAACCTTTTTTTTATGGTATTTGGTAACGAGATGAGCTGGTTGTTTGCCTGATGATAAGCATAACGCTGGCCCATAACAATTGCAGTGCCACTCAGAACTTTGAAACACAAAGGCCTGTGCGGCATTGCAGTGCGCTCGTTACCCTAAGACATTAGGTATTAAGTCTCATAAGCCCAGTAATTTCACTGGCTACTCTGCTTATCAAACTGGAACACAGTAATGCTTGCACATGTGATGTATTAGCATATTTCATAGTTACAAATGTGGGTAATCCGTATAAAGTTTTATATGAATACCATCATGTAATAAATAAATCAGTCTCGAATAATACGTGTTTTTGTTCGCATCCTGATCTCACAGCACATTACTGCTTGGCGGCTGACTTCACGAGCCAAGCTGTGGTACCAACCCAGACGGACACTCGCAGAAGAGTTAGTCCTCCCACTAACCTTGAGTCAATAGTGACGTAGTTGATCTCACAACGACCGTACCATCGTATAGTGCTGCTGCACGTTGTGCCACCGAATGTGGCCACGAGACGCAGCCACCAGTGGCTGGGTGCGGCTTGTCCAGTCCAGTAGTAGTTACTGGTAGCCACAAAATAACGAGAGTAGAATGGGCGCCGTTCGGAGGCCCAGTTTGCGGCAGGCCCTTATATAGCTTCAGACACAAGTAAACAAAACATGAACGTAAATAATTATAAAATTACTCGCGAACCTGAATAAACATACATCCTATCACACTCCTTAACATATTAACGTCAGATAGGCCACATTATTCACGCCAGCCTTTCATACATTTCGACAAACTCAAAGCTTGCTTTTAGGATTTGCAAAAAGGAAAATTGAAATCCTCCCCATAGTGGACAGTTGGACGGCAAGTTGAATCATGGTTTCATTCAGTAATGAAAGGATTTGGTCAGGTTTAACGAATAAAACAGTTTTGTATGGATACAGTATTCCATTAAGCCCTAATTGCTTTATTACAGACATAATTAATCGGTATTTGGTATTAAAGAAATATAAGATTATAAAATTTATTTATTTATCAATTACCTATTTACGAAGAAACTATTTAAAAAGTTCGGATAAATATCGTGTTTTTTTCTCTATCGGTTCATCATCATCACCCTATTACAGTCCCCCTCCTAGGATACGGGCCTTCTTTCAGAGAGTATGGGTCATAATCCATCAGGCAGGCCCAGTGTGGATTCGTGGATGTCACGTCATGTCCTCGAATTTTGTGGTCCTTGTGGGTTTCCTCACTATGTTTTTCTTTACCATTTCAGAGAGAGTGTGATTCCGCACATAACTAGATATAAGTCATTGGTTTGGGTCAAGCTGGGATTCGAATTTTGGTGCATCGGGTTGAAAGTCGCACAAGTTCCCTCAGTCACACTCGCACCATGGGTTGGCGTTTCACTTTTGTCTGTTAGTATTAAGCGTTGCGATGCGATTCGACCGCATGAAAATGGAAAATTCGCAAAAATACTGTAAACAGTGAAATTATGAAGCGTACGATAGTTAATACACACAGAGATACTATAATACCTGATCTCTCAGAGTAACGAGTGCTTTGCGCAGATACTTTTGTTCAAAGTTATACTTACTATCACGCAAACGACCTGATCGTTTTATTATCGTTAATTTGTATTGTAAAAAAATATGTTAGGACAGTGGATTTAAAACGTTGTCTTCTCTAGAGGTAATAAACTGTGTTACAGAGTAAATCTTATTGTAATCTTTCGTTAAGGAAATATATTGCATAGCGATTTCCGTAAGCAAGTTCCAAAATCTACTAAACTATAACGTAGTTCACTCAGGGTTTCGTGTTCAAGCTTTCAACTAAGCGTCGTAAAATCAACTATTCGGAACCTTGGCGTCCGCCCGTTGAACACACACATTAATATGCGTATGAAAATGAATTTCAACGTCAGCGAGCTGTTCGAGCAGTAAATAAGATCCGGTACAAATATCCGGGCCCGGCACAACCTGTTATGAGTATTGCTGTCCTTCTCCCAGTGGTACGTTAAAGAGGGATCGAGCGATATAGGGTTGATGACGAACCGTGATAGTCCCAACGGCTTCCCGAGGCGTTGATTGACAGTGCAATCGACGCATTGTGGAGAAATTGTAGATTTAATGTGGACTAAAATATTCTACCAATACATTTTTCTATCTCAAGTAAACGTTAGAATAGAATTATTTGAAAACTAATGTGAAAGTAAAGTAAAAAATAATTTATTGCCATAACTTTTTGTACAGTTTCAATGAACCCATAGGCTGCCGAAGTAGTGAAAACTGTGTTTCAGCAACCAGTGGAATGGTTTCAGATTTCGGATATAAATACATATACAAATATCCAAACAAGAACGTATATTGTATTCCAGCCGTTTCTAAGACGTGGAATGTGTTTAACTTAGTTATATTGGAATTGCATGGTATTGAAAAGCTTCATCCAAACATGTTCAAGTGATTTTGGCATAACCGATGCTCTCGTTAACAAAAAGTAAATATTCTATCACCTGTTATTATATTCAGTTACTTTCTGTACAAAAATAAAATGAATTTGTTACCTCATACAACTGAAAGACCGAGGAAAGATATTGTTTTCTTATACTTTAAAAAGGGGTCATTGTTTTACAAACATTAATTAATTAATCGCACACCATAAAAATAACAATATTAATCATTATTATTTACCTGTAAAAGTAATTATCACAGAATTTTTACCTATATATATTAATTTACCACGCATAAATTTACAGCCAATTATTTTTCTGCCTTTTATTATAATAATATTTAATGTTAGGATTTTTAACTTGAATTGCCCAACCACTGTGCAGTGTAGTTGCGGAAATAGAAACGTTAGATTTGCTGGTCCTGATTTTGGAAGCGAAAGCTTTCACTGGCGATGAAGTTTCAATTTTAGTTTGAAACTGTAGTAAGAAAAGAATATCACAGTCAAGTCCAACAATTTTTTAAAAATCCCTTACTACTTTCAGCATATTTACTATAGCGTCACAAATATCTAGGCGAAGGTAACCACTTTCCATCGGCAGGTCGACATCTTTTTTATTATATGCGAATGAATTGAGCATTCGTACAAACCAAGAGTGTGGGTAATTATTGACAGATAGTAATACATTATAACGAACTGAGTATTTACACAAACCAAAAACTTGTATCAACTACTCCTAATTCACAAAAAATAGTATCAACGAAAAAATGACATTTTTTACATGACATATGGCGTCACCTCTGTGACCTTCATGTCACTTGATTGGTTTAACGTGGTAAATATGGTAAACCTATTTCTCTCAAGAGCAGATGCCAGAGCATATCAATATGTGCTTGGTGATAAATTTGTATATTGAGAGCAGCCAGGCAAGCACTTAAAATGCCTTCCCATTGTCCTATGGTACAGATTAAAAAAGGTAATGGAATCACGTTGTTTCGCTTCACCGACAACACAAGCTCATAGCAGGATTGGAAGGTTGGACTGTTTGTTAGCAGTTAAACTATTCCAAACTCCCAACTACCCTGTCTACAAACTGTTTTACCACCTATTACAAGGCTTGTGCCGTAGCAGCCATCTAAAACTAATTAATTTCATTAACATCGAGGTGTCGAACCCACCACTGTATTTAGACCTGCCTAGCTCAACACTCCTTAATCAAAAACTTAATTTAGCAGAACATGCATAGCTCTACCAGAGCTGGTCTTATTTCGCAGGTGACTGTGATTTAATAGTGGTTATAAATTGATAATGTTCTTCGATTAGGTAACATCAATTTAATATCTTGATATGACTGGTTTGAAATTACCAAATAATTGAATTCTAATTGCCATTGATGGCTATAACAAACGGGCAGAATAAACTAGCTGTTATATTATTCAACCGCTAGTTTCTCCTAACTAACCTACAAAAATAGTTACTAGAAAAAAATAATATATTATATTAATAATATATTCCAATATTCTAGCGTACTAGCAATTGATAGTGTGCTGGCGGCATTGCCCCGTCGATTTGAAATTGATTGTTACAGGGGACATAACAGGGAATAATAAAAAAAAGAATTCATAAAACATCAATAAGTTGTGAAATTCTTTTCTACTTTATGAACACTTCATTTTCAACAAAATAAGGGAACAGTTGCAGAAATGGTCATATGATTTCCGCATTACAGGCGTTAATATTCAAAGTCATTTTTCACCCGGTGAAATATCACAGCTTGCCACATTATCACAAGGGGAAGAAGGGAAATTGCACTTTCCCTCTTGTATAGAGCCTCATACGTAGGGCTACATTAAATGTTAACCAGCGAGAGTCTGGCTGTATGGTGTATAGGTCCTTGCGAAAAATCACGTATTTTTTTCTGTGAATTTTAGTTATCAAGTTTTAGTATTTTTTAGACTATTGTATGAATATCTAGAAAGTAAAGTAAGTTAATTATTATATATAGTTTAATAACACTATATATAATAATTAATTGTTTTTGTTGTAGTCATAGATCTAAATGAAAGAAATATCCTATCCTCCTAATATTATAAATGCGAATGTGTGTGTGTGTGTGTGTGTGTGAATGTTTTTACAATGTATATCCGTAACGACTAAACCGATTTTGATTAAATTTGGAATGTAGATAGTTTAGGTTCCTAATCTTATTTTCAAAATTTAGGTGCTGGCGTAGTTCCTCACATTGGCGGTCGAGCTCACTACTATTGAATTATTACCGGTTCAAAAATGAATCAAGGGATAAAATAATTTTTAGAAGCAAAGTTCTATCTCTTTCGATAAACTCTCACGTATTCTTACGTGCTTACAACATGAATGATTCAAATTAAGTAAGTTTTAACTTATTTCCTTCTGAATATATAGTCAGAAGTGCTACGTAAAGAGAAACGTTTCTTGCACCTACATCGGCGACCATCTTGCAAGGAGCAGGTGCCGCCATAGGGGAAATCACCCCTAAATAAGGGGTGCAGACACTTGCGCCAGGATTTTTTGTCGATTTAGACGTAAACACCGGTTAAGTCTCGCCAAGTGCTTATGAGTTACTGGGAGATGTATGGCCATTGCTCGGCTCATGAAAAATGCAATTGGCTTGTTGGTAATATGAGTTGAAAAGGTGTGTTATATGTTTGCCTAAAATTTTCATCTTTAGTTTTGTAGCAAACAGTTTTATTAATAAAGAATATTAAGTGGTTTTGTAGCACTCACTGCGTAGCAAATGCTACAACTTCGTAGCTCAAACGAAATAATATAACAAAAAGGCAATTCTTCGGGACAAACTTTTAAGCAAAAAATGATACAGTATGTGGAGTGTATATATCACGTGTCAGATCGTCGTAGTTCTATTTAGATATCCATAATTAGACGTTCTGAGCAGATTTTTATTTTCCGATAAAGATCACAGAGGCTTAAAACGTAAAAAATACACAGCACTTAAAAAAAAAAGAAAACCAACTATTTTTGAATTTTTATAACATAATGGACTGAATACTTTGAGAACCTATAGAGTTATAATATATAGTAGTCACCGTGCTCTTAGAAAAATACGAAAAATGATTAAGCTCTACTGAAAGAGGAAAGTTCCAGAAAGTTCTGCATGAAAGGCTGTCCGTGTATCTTATACATTTTTCGTAGCATGAAAAAAAACATCTTCATTGTTGGATGCCATTGACCCAGACTCAAGATCTTTTTTAACTTAAGTAAAACACGGATAAGAGTTTTAATTACTTTTAGTTTCCAGGTAAAATGGTTTACATCAAGATAGTGCCGGTTTATCAATGCTAACGTGTCTGCAGGGCAAACAGTTTATCAGGCTCTATTGTCGTTTCTAGCAAATATCCGACGCGAGACGTCACTGAGTAGAAAGGATAACGAAGACGTATAGAAGATAGAACTGAATAATTTGATTAAGGGCTTAATTATTCTATAAAGCCTCGTCATATTTGGCAAAAGTTTACTATGTGAAGAACCTCCAAATTAAGAGCTTTTTTAGAACGTTTTAATTTACGACCATGTATTTTTAAGTATGGTCACGGTACAATTGCTGAGTTTGTACTATTTTTACGCACGTGGATTTGAGTTTATTGAATACTATATTCAAATTCTAATTTCTTTTTAGACACAATTTAAATAATTAATACATAGTAACATCAATATTTTAGGTAATTATTATAAGAAACAAAATAATAATAATTAGTAGCTGATCCTCAGATGCATAAGCTAGGCTACCTTTATTATACTGTGTTCTACTATTTATACGTACGTGGATTTAAGTTTCTTGAATACTCTATCGTTTAATCTTTATTTGTTTTATGTTATCAGGTACAAAGCCTCGCAGTGTCTATTATTTTTTTAAATCCTATCTTTGCGATGAACGATAATTGAAATTAAGTTTTTAATGGGTTCATCATCAGCCAGAAGACGTCCTCTGCTGAACATAGGCCTCCCCCATAGAACGCCACTTGGATCGGCTACTCGCCTCTTGTGTCCAACGGTTCCCCGCGGTTTTGACAAGTTCATCGGTCCACCTAGTGGGAGGGCCTCCACTACGTCTTCCGGTTCGTGATCGCCACTCGAGAACCTTTCTTCCCCATCGGTTATCGGTTGTGCGAGAATGCTTACTAAATTTGAGAGCTATGTCGTTTTATCAGTTAGTGTTTGACTGTCTCACCTGATCTTAAGTGACGATAAGGTCGAAATGGCGGATCAAGTCTAAATTAGGACCAGAGTGCAGCTACCGCAACACACCAATATGTTTGCTTAGGTAGCTCTTTTTGATATTGGCTTTCTATGAACAAAATTAATATTACTGCTACGCTTGATTTGTGTGCTACAAAAAACGTAGGCTAATACAACTGGTATATTCTTTGTGTTTTAGAGTACCTTTTCCAGCAAATCCCTACTTCTTCGCTAAACAAGATTTACGCTCGCGTTCGAATTACGAGGCGCTACCTTCAGCGCACGGCGTATAGCGTACAGCGAATAAATCAAGCGGACCTGTTTGGGCCTGTCTCATTCACCCCTAAAGCCTGGCTGCTACGTGACGCGGGTGGGATTCTGTTTATGTACCATTTTTGATTCGATGGCTGAGATTGATGGTGGCGATTTGGATTAGGTAATATACTTTACGATCTACCTTCTACGAGTAACTCTATAGACTGTTGGTATGTATATCTTAATTGCAGACTCATTATCCTTATTTAAACTACATGTTCACACTTAATACTAAATAAATCCGTACTTCCGTACTATAATAAATAAGAAAGTGTGTTTGTTTAAATGTGGTTTGTTGGTTTGTCATTCTTTCATGCATCAACGGAGCAACGGATCGACATGATTTTTGGCATTGATATAATTTATGGACCTGAGAGTACCATAGGCCACTTTTATCCCGGAAAATGCACGATTCCTGTGGGTTGAAACCGCGGGCAGAAACCCGCTATGTTGTAAATTATGCCTATAAAATTAAAAAAGATATTATGATAATAAATAGTCGGCGATTGCAGAAGAAAACCAGCACTTAAAATTAAAACAGTAAAAGTCTTCTACGATAAACTTTTCTAAAACAAGTAAAATTCTAAACATATTAGGGGAATTCCCTACCAAGTACAGCTGCCGAAATATACCAATAAGTGCTTGGTTTTTCATCTTGTAGGTAGTAAGTATCTAGTCAAATGAGCACAACAATAAAAGCTCCCCCTTCATGTGAAGTTTTTAGTACTTTGCATTTTGAAGCTGCGATGCTTTTTTAATTTCCAAATAATCTCTAGGAAGCTTAGCACCTGAAGACGCAAATTCATATATTATTAACCACCCCATAATCCAGGCTTTTCGCAACCAACTGCAGGCTCTAAACTTTTACCTGTCCGCCATTTTGTTTCTGTGTACAAATTAATCCTGCGGCATGTCCGGGCCGCGAAAATTATTTAGACTGACGCACACCGTAAATAAAGGATTAAAATGGAACGCTAAATGCCCGTGTATTTAGGATTTTGGGGTGCAACGTATAGAACCCCTTTTGTTTGGATGCGTAGACAGGAGGAGATATTTTTATGGTTTGAAGTAATAAAATGGGAATTAAGTCTATATAAATGCACATTCCACACTGTTGTTACAATTGAAATGTTTCTTATTTCGGTTTCAGATTGTATTCTGTGAATTAGTGTACGTGCATAATTAAAAAAAGGGATGGGTTAAAAATTTGCGTCAAATTCGTGACTTACCATAAATGTTAACAAAAATGATTTTATTTTAGTTAATATTTATTTAGTGTCTTTTTAAAGACCGACCACCTTTCACTAATACTATAAGCATGCAAAGATTTAGCTTAACATGCATCATAAAACAATATTTTAACAACATGCAACTTAATATTATTAAAATTTGACTGACTGACAACTCAAATCATCACTTGGGTAGTAATTTAAGAGATAAAATCCGCGGTCCAATTACCAGGCTCTTAATTTTTGTTCTGCAAAAGCCAAATTTATTCGTATGTGGTGGTAATTTGTTCAATATTTCTATAGACATCGAGTAACAGCTTTATGAAAAAGTGCCATTCTTGGGCATGTTTACTGATTAGTCTGTCACCGTTTGTTGTGTTTCTTGGAGAAAAATCACTTATTTACGTTCACAAAAGTAAGTGATCATGTTGCTTTACGAAACAAGACAAGTCAAAAAATATATTGACTTGGAATTAGCTACATTCAAATAAAAATGTTTGATTCGGATCTGATGAAAATTCTGACGCCGTAGTTATAAAAACATAGCATTTGGCGTGTATAGAGCGCCGTGTTTTCCGTTCTTTCAAATTTTAACCTACCCAATTGTCGTATCGAAATGTAACTTTGTATATATGTATAATGTTGATTACACTACAAAATTTGGTATCATAGAGCTGATTTGATGATGGAGCCCAGAGGTGGATAGTGGAGCTCTTCAATGGCTACTAGTATCAACTTCCAATGCGTCTGTTTACTATAAACAATAGTATAATCAGAAATATTCCAGAATTGCAGTAACGAATAACTAGTATACAAACTTTTAGAATACCGGCAGCTAAACGCATCTCATAAATAAAACTCAGAGTGACGTATTAATCCAGCGACCTGACATTTGCATTGCGTTTAATGGAACGTTTTGCTCGTTCCTGTTGTGAATGATTTAATGCTAATTCTAATGAGCTTTTATCACAGCATACGGATGCGTTATCTATTTTTTGGTTAGCGCTTGACTATATCGCATTACCGCGCATTATCTTACGACGATGTACTTAATCTAGATTAGAATTGGATGTCAATTGCAGCTAACGGACTACATAGATGGGTGGACAGGCAGATATTCAACTTGAGGGTGGTAGCCGCCTAGCCAGCACTAGAAAATGCCCTACAACCAAGTGAATTTAGTTCACATTTTTTTATGTTATTTGGTAACGAGACGAGCTGGGCGTTTGCCTGATGTTAAACATAACGCTGACCCATAACAATTGCAGTGCCACCCAGAACTTTGAAACACAAAGGCCTGCGCGTCACTGCAGTGCGCTCGTTACCCTGAGAGATTAGGTATTAATCCTCATAAGCCCAGTAATTTCACTGGCTACTCTGCTCATCAACCGGAACACAGTAATGCTTGCACATTACTGCTTGGCGGCAGACTTCACGAGCAAAGCGGTGGTAACAACCCAGACGGACACTCGCAGAAGAGTTAGTCCTACCACTAACAAATTCGTCACAAACAAAATCACATTAAAAAATAAGGCTCGCTTCAGAAATTGAGCTTTATGGAAAGTGACTCTTATTTTAAACGAGACTCGACTGAATGAGAACGGTACAGCAAAACAAACCTTAAGTTTAAGTAGGATATTTAGTTTTGTTTCTTACTTACTTCCAAAGCTAGTTTTAACCAGGCCTGTAAAAACCTTCTTACAGATATCCTCTTAAGACTCACATTCATAGTTGTCACACATCCGTCATCTGACCCGTACTATGTCAAAAGGAACCAAACACCGGAGGCGCAAAAAGATTTGGTTCCCTCCTGAATGGTATAGACCCGCGAATCCCTTGAGCCTTGGAATGATGAATGATGTTATTCTTCCAGTCATATTTACGGAATCTTGATCTCTTGTGGAAATGCTGAAATAAATAGTCAGGAGGCTTAATGGTCGGTTCTTTTCTCTTGGGTGATTTTGAAGGAACAATCCATTATGTGAATTTACAAAGACAATGCGAGTTAGAAAATACCCATAAATTTTTAAGCGATAAATAAACGGAGGTTGTGAATTCGGCTAAATATATATAAATAGAATGATTGTGTTTTATTTATTTTCCCTATATTTAATTAAAAATTACTAAATTATTTTAAAGATATATTACACAAGTGAAATCGCGGACGGAAGCTAATATAAATGTCATTAAATAGAATAGTTATGCATTCAAAAATCTCAATCTTTAATAAAACATTAAAGATTAAAACTGCTTTGCCTTTTACAAAAATGCAAATAATCCGAAGTGACTTAGCAAGCACCAGGATAATTTAAAATTGCTCTTGCCTATAAATATCACAGCATGGTGTCTTCGCCCCTGATCTTGAGGGAGCCATCGATTGAATGTAATCATATTATCCACCCTACCTGTGACCGTTCATCTATTAGAAACACCGTCTGAGGGTGGCTATTCGTCTTGGTTAAGGATTTACATGTTTCCTTAGATATTTTCTGTAGGAAATGAGAGAATATTAGGTACGCTGGTAAGCCGTTATTAGACCACACTAGTTTATTTTTAGTAAGATGAGTCACTTACGAATATAGTACACAACTAGTTTATCGTATTACGTGATAATGCAACTAGTCATGTTCTAGGTATTAAAACGATCAATTGGTTCAGTCTGTCAAAAATGTTTACAATGATATTTCAGGCTGTGCAGGAATATTTTTCATAAATAATATATATACTACTTATAGATATCTGCTCTAAGCCTCTGAGTTATAATCCATCTACGCCCAGTATTTGTATCTTCATACTTGAAAAAGGAAAGTTTACTATTGTACCTACCTTATATCACAAATCTGTACAGAAATCTCACTTCCGTGATCGTAAATACACCCAATACTATGTTCTCTTCATAATTAATTCAGCAAACCCGAAAACAAAGTCGTATAATCTTGTTAAACTATTCGTTCGCGTTTTTCTTGCAGAGTCCATTATATCGACCATTTGACTTTTAGGTCGTTTCGATTTTGCGGTGTTCTTCCCATATAAATGTATTTGAATATTCCGATATTGTTATGTTCCACTATTTCGCTACATTGTCCTATGAGTATATAATTCTAAAAGTCAATTATTAAGAATCCAAAGTTTATGTGCAACCGCTTTTAAATATAATATATTCAACGCAATCAGTTGTTGGTTTATTATTTTTAATCCCACTATATTGCCATTTAAAAACAATAAATGAAAGGGTGTGTACTCATGAGCAATTTACGATAAGCCAAATAACGTTCGTCCAATATAACTTTACTTAAAGTTTTTTTCAATAGTTTATTACAATTTTTTTTATACTTGTAAACTTGTAATTGTACTTTTCTTTTTTCCTTTGCAGACAGTTCGTAGTTTCCCACTTCGAGAGGAGATTATTCGGCATTAGTGAGGTTCTACACGAGTGGGGGTCCTGTATCCACATTAATATTCTAGCTCCGTCGAACGTGTTTTGTTGTAAGGTACAGTCACTTTTATTTAATTAGTTTGATGTTGCGTTGTTTTCTTTCGGATAGTTAATTAATTATATAATTAAAAAATATTTCAGGATTACAAAGTTAATGGGCAAATTTGAGTACCTTTTAAGGATTAAATATTGACTGGAAAATCATTACTTCACTTAAATCAACGTAATGTAAAACGTTAAACATAAACGTTGTTTCCTTGCAATGTTTCATTACTTAAAAACTGGGTTTCACAAACGCGAAATTATGTCACGGACTCATTATCATCAAAAATAAAAGCCTTGAGCACAACGACTGAACAACGCTTCTGTTGTATTTTACAAAAACGCTGAACCGTAAAAAAGACGAAAACACTCGAACGGCCCTAAAAGCTTTGCGTAGGAACGTGCGATTTTCAGTCATTCGAATACGCAACAAATTTAAGATTTACTATCGATTCCACAGTTATTTTTTTCAAAATGCATCCGACGTGACGTATGACAATCCATACTTCCATACTAATATTATAAATGCGAAAGTGTGTTTGTTGGTTTGTTGATTCTTTGGTTTGTCCTTCTTTCACTCAGTAACGAAGCAACGGATCGACGTCATTTTTGGCATAGATATAGTTTATGGACCCGAGAGTAACATAGGCTACTTTTTATCCCGGAAAAATGCACGGTTCCTGTGGGAATGCGGGTGAAAACCGCGGGCAGAAGCTAGTATTAAATAATCTACCCCTACTCAAACGAATACTGCAGAGATCAAAACGTCTTTAGTTATTATAAATTATAAAGAGTATTGTATTACATCACTATTATGTTAAAAATGGAATGCTATCGATTTATAAATATAATGCTTACGGTAATGAAGTTTTATATAAAATTTACATTTAATTTAGGTTTGTGTGTCTACCATTAATTAGAAAATAGATGTGTACCTGAATATATATTTTTCTGAAAGGTTTAGACAACGATATTAATTTAGTACATCCGCAAAAATACACAAACATCGACATTGATCGAATTACATGGCGGGTTACATCCCTAGCTTTGCGTATTTAAACAGAAACGTTGAGAAATCCTCTAATTGCGGTGTCCTACGGCGGGCAGTAGAGCGATAAACTTGAATAATGTCGAGCGATGTCCAAGACTACCAACTTTATTTTCTTACTTTGTCACCTGCTTTCGTGAGATAACAAAACTCCGAACACAGGCTGTGGCGCAGCTTTAGGGAAATGTGTAGGTAAGAGGAAAATGTATTTGTGTTTTGCCATAGAAACGTACTATTCAGTCCAGAAATGAGACACTCGGTTTGAATAATTGACACGTGTATAATTATCGCTCGTAGTTCAATGAGGACTGCTGTCCTTTCCCGCGTCTTCCCCTTGCGTAGCGCTGGGACGACTACGGCGTAGCACTGACTTGCTGACGTCATAGCGTAGCACCACAGCACCACACCATGTTCTACCTTTATTCTTACAGCACCTATATAAACCCTTCATTAGGTAGGAACGAGTCTCCGTCTCTGTAGGTTTCTGTCATTGCTCGTGCATTCCTCCATGCACTAGTGTGCATGCGTTACTGTCTTTCTGTATATACAATATAATAAAATGGCGAGATCACGCTCAAACAGCTTCACGGCTTCGCTCACGTAGCCTAAGTTACTTCTTTTGACATCAGCTAACTGCCAGTGAAAGTCCTGTCAAAATCGGTCCCGCCGTTTCGGAGATTCCCGGGAAAAACAGACAGAGACAAATTTTTAAAAATTGTGTTTTTGTCATTGGTACCGTATATACTTTCATGTGTATTTAAAAGCTGTTATTTTGATATTACAAACAAACACTTCAATTTTATTTATTTATATGTAGTAGACAGATCAGACAGTAATCTACAGATGTTAGATTGAGTACCGAATGTGTCTGCTAATCAAAAGCTTATCAAAATCGGCCGGGAAATGTCGAAGCAGCATACTTCCCCCCCTTCAATAATAATCTATCAAATTGTAGAACCTGTATACCAAGTTTCATCAAGATTAGTTTAAAAATAAGATTACCAATATCCGGACAAATGAATGCAAAATTGGCTAGTTGATGCAGAGACTTCATTCGCTTCGCTAACTCAGTCAAATATCCTCAGCTATGGTATTTTGATGTTTCTGATTAATTGTGACTATTTGTTAAATATACGTCTTGCTTTTATTCTGAAATTCTAAGCAGTATTGACTTTTATCGCTATATTGACAGAAGAAATGATGAAGCATTTTAAACCACTTACAAAATAGACAGTGTCATCAATACCATTCACCAATTTCATAAAACTTCCGTTTATTCCCTATAAAAACCCTTCCAAGGCAAAGTTACCTCCAGTTTTGCGAACATTTGATTTATTGTGATTAATACGAGTTTGTCGGTTAATTTGTTCGAGTTAATCTGAATTATTTATTGGCCGATTAAGGAAATTAATTGCGGGATAATGAATTACCCCTTTCGGATGAAATAGAACTGAGTCGTTTTACCATTAGATTTTAGAGGTGGAATTTGGTTGCGTTTTGAACGGTGTGATGGAATTATAATTGCTCTTTATCGTTACAATGGTTATTAATAAAGTAAAAACCTGCCTACGCTCGTCTCCTTTTTTTCGGAGTGCATTATCAGATATTCACTAAAATTATTGAAAAATTAAAGTAGCCTAAGCGGGCCTTAAAATAATAGATCCCGTAGATCTAATGTGATCAGCAAAATTACAATAGCGATACAAAAAAAAATGCTTTAAAAAAGCTACGAACGGACTTCAGTGACAAACTATACTGGCCCGATTTTGATGACATTTCTATGGGACCTATCTGAAATTAAATATATTCAAATATAAAAGGACAAAAAACAACCGAATTGAGAACCTCCTCCTTTTTTGGAAGTCTGTAAAAATTAGGATGTATCCAGTGTCTTCGTTATTAGAAGCACAAGCCTTTATAAGCAGTCTCACTGTCTCAGCCAAGGAAAGTTCCTTGGCTGAGACTACTTATAAAGGCTTGTGCTTCTAATATTCTAGTCTCAGCTCATTCTTACTTCTGTTATTGCTCCCTGTCAGCACTCAGTAAGAGGTTTTCTGTATTCGCTATACTCCGTCAATAATATAGGTCTCCATCAAGCAAAAAAGTAATTAATTAGCTCAACACCGCGTCTATTATCATACACCCCAATTTCGTTGTGCAATTTGTGCACGTTTAGACTTCCATTTTCAGCCGAGTTCAGTTACACCGTCCAGATTCGAAAGCCATGCAACAAATAAGCCTTTTCAGTAGGTAGGCACCATAACAATTACATCCACCTCCCCCGTTCCGTTCGCAATCGCAGCCGAACAAAAAGCGGAAGGATGCTCTAACGCCTATTTAATGTGCCTCCGACGCGACGGCTACGAAGCAACTGTTAAATAACCTGTGACTCGGGCAATAATCCTCGTAATCGTCTACCACCCTGCATACAGAGCAGATGCTCTCTGTTTACCAATGTTTACCAACTGCTGGGAAAATATAATTGCTAGTAATTTGTGTTTGCTGAATCTGGGGGAACGGCCGTTCCCTCAGATTCAGTAAATTTATTACATGTATTTTTTTAGTTAATTTAAAAAAGCAATTACAATTTATGATATTTAAAATGCAGTTAAAATTTAGGTCATTGAAAGAACTCGATATTAAAGTTGGGTACTTTACCTACTTGCTTACATCAAACTGTTGTCTAGCTTTGATAAATTTGGGTATGACGCTTAATAGTGACAGTGGAAAGTCGCTAAATACAAATCTTGGTAGTGTCGAGTTTTTACGATCACGATTTTGATTTTTAATTTCACACCATGATATAAATTTAAGAGCATTGCATATCGATTGCTACATGGATGCAGTTCTAATTTCTTATGAATACCTAAAATAGAAAACAACATACTGTAGACTCCTAATGGCACATTTTAAACCTGGTTAAATAGCCGCAATTTTTTATATAAAAAGCTGCTGTTTTTCACCAATCACGTTTCCTCATCCAGTTTAAAATTTAAACAATCATCTAATCCAATTAATCACCAATTGATTCCGCAACACGACCGCAAAGTTTACCGCCAGACCTTGCTGTCACTGTATCTGTTCCATCTTTCCTCCGGTAAATAATCCAAAATTAATGAGCCCCTAATTAAAGTGTGCGTTTAAACAAACAGGGGACAAGTTCACATCAAAGGCGGGGATGAAGATTAAACGAGGATGCGTCTGCGCCACGTGCAAGCATTAGAGTGCTTTTCTATTTACCACTTTCACTTGGCAACTCATAAACCGACGTTTCTCTTATATGCTTAGACAATAAAGTCGAATTTTGATTGGTTTAGAATTAGCTTAGTGTTAAGTTTGGTTGGTTTGTTTTCAGAGTTGACAATGCAACTAGTCTGTACTATCATGGGATTTGCCGTGTAATAGGGTATCCCTAGCTAACGTTTAAAAGCGCAGATAAGGTTTCGTATAGTCGCGGGTGGAATTGGGTTCTGCAATTTCATGTACCATTGCATCGTGTGCATTTGGTAGTCTTTGTCTATATTGGATCTCTAGTGAGGCGCTTCCTGAAAAATCTTTTCTGGAGAAAATTTCTTTTAAAATAGTTTTAGTAATATCAAACATGCTAAAGGTGAAGAACTCGATAAAATTCGTATTTTCGATTCCATTAGAAAGCTTAATTACACTATCAAGGATTTATTCTATAGATTACAAGGTCTATGGATAGTTTTTTTTAAGGCGCCGCTTCACGACCCGCCTAACGCAAAAATCCTGCTACCCGCTTGTCTTTGGAAATTTTCTTTGGAAATTTATTTCAAAATTTTCAGAATGCCAACCGAAGGCTCTGGCGTTGTCTTTCTTTTTCCGTAATGCCTGTTTTTCTTCGATGAACAAAAAAGCCTTTAGGCCATTTTTGCGTTCTAGGATTATTGCGTTAGGTGAGTCATGAAGCGGCGCCTTAATTTTACGACTCCATTCTACTACAGCATAGTAAGTTTCTGCATAGCAAGGTTCGTAAGACCTAAGGAGAGACACAGGATAAGTAATATGGCACGTAAATTACTGGGCAGAGACTTAATACCTAATGTCTTAGGATAAAGAGCGCACTGCAGTGCCACGCAGGCCTTTGTGTTTCAAAGTTCTGAGTGGCACTGCAATTGTTATGGGCAGGCGTTATGCTTACCATCAGGAAAACGACCAGCTCGTCTCGTTACCAAATAGCATAAAAAATATATTAGTAGAAGTAAGTAGAATATAACTTACACTGTGTGTATATAATTTAGTTTTGATTCAATAACACTTATTTTCAACTTAGTGTGATCATTGACAAGTTTAATAATTCAAACGTTCCGTTATTTTTGTCAGTGACCCTAATCTGTTATTCACCTGCAAAGATATGCACTTCCTGCAATATACTTAGACTTATTATAATTAGTTGGTCGACAGTATACCTAGTAATTTGATGTCGTTGTACATTATTTTATGTAATATATAAAAACGAGAGTATATTTTACCGTATTTTGGCTGTAAGACAATTTAATGTCCAATTTTAAAACCACTATTGGTGGTACAAATGTGCTAGGGTCAAATAAATTTTAAAAGCTAAACTGCAGCGCGGCCGTTTCGTACAAACAAATAGTTTACTATAACAAAAACAATATTGATAGCAGGGTTTCAATTCAACTGTGGACCGCTTCCATTTGGCAAAGGCACAGTGTTTTTTCTATTCACCCGGAAAGTCAGATTTTGGACGGAGAGATAGCAGCGTTAAAACACGAGGTATTTAAAAAGTCTTCAACATTACTATGGGTGATTTATTTATCATTACGTTGTGTTTTTTTAAGTTTGCCAAACAATTTTTTTACTTATTAACATTTTATGAGCTTAATTCCTTTTTAACTATAAGATACTATCTATGTCATCCCTCTTTATTAATCAACCATGATTAAAAAAACACATGCATACTGTGAAATTTATGCGCTGAAAAAACTGTATCTACTTTTCTTTATTGACAACTAGCTTCTGCCCTTGGTTTTCACCCGCGTTCCCATAGGAACTGTGCATTTTCCGGGATAAAAAGTAGCCTATGTTACTCTCCGGTCCATAAACTATATCTATTCCAAAAATCACGTCGATCCGTGGCTCCGTTACTGCGTGAAAGAAGGACAAACCAACAGATCAACAAACACACTTTCGCATTTATAATATTAGTTGGATTAAAATGAAAAGTCAGTAAAATTATATATAATTAAAAAATCAGTAAAATGTAAAATTTCGTTTAATTAAAAATACGAAATGTGAAATACAATAGGTAGTTTTCAAATCATGAAAACGTAAGAGACTTTGGGGTCCCAAACTATATCCATTTACGCAATCTGCGGTAAAAGCGATATTCGATACCGTGTATCAGCCTATCGATTCCAATACTGTTATAGTACAATAACCTAGATGCGTAACCACTTAGGGATATGGCAGTAAAGTAGGTCACCTCCCAAGATGCTCGTAGCCTCCAGGTAATGCTCGGAAGACACGCAAACAATGGATGCATTCGTATCTAGAACGGTCTTTATTACTGGCTTTTGGTGCCTATAGTCGAGAATGTAGGAATTCGGGCTGTGATGAAAGAGCTTTTAGAAACAGGTAGGTAAAGATAAGGTACGGTTGAACAAAATGAATGTTTTGTTTTTGGGTGCTAACAAAGTGATACAGATCTAAGACACTGTAAAAAACGATTGTAACATACGAATGAGGCCATGTAAGTATGTAGTATGTATACATAACTTAATAAGTGTGTCTGGTATGTTAACCCACGGAGCTAGCGTGGAGGTTTTTGGCTCACGTCCTTATCTTTTAGAGAGATATCATCAGGTGATATATCTATATGGTCAAACCCAAGAAAAAATGTAAATACCCGAGTCCTCAGTAGAAATTATAAATTAAAAGCGGGGATATCTAGGTAGGTTGGCTAGCCGATCGATCGGGTATGTACCAGTGCAGTGTGCCGAATCAGGACAACAAGGATGGTTAAAGATTGCTCTATAAAAAGCGACGAACCTACTGCAATAACAAAATCGATTCATTAGAACCGATTTTGACGAAACTATGCGACGAATCTGAAAGTTTTCGAATTCGAATTACGAATCTTTCAATTATAGAATTATCCAAATCGGTTTACAACTTACGGAGATATGAGATTAAAAAAAACAACCGAATTGAGACCACTCCTCCTTTTTTGGGTGTCGGTTATAAACACGACTGCTCCAGCCAGTATTACTCGGGATGATGTAGGGATTCTAACCATACCCCTTACATACAAATCTGTTCAGGCATTTAAAAGTTATGGTGGAATAAAGAAACTCACACACATACATGAACCCTGAAAGTATTACACTCCTTTTTTGGGCAGTCGTGTTAAAATGAGCAGGTATATATGAAATTACCAGTATTTTGTGATATTTACAACGCATTTTGCACTTAAAATCATAAATATTGACGGATGAATTGTAGCATGAAACAAATTAAACTAGCAAGTGCTTAATGCATTCCACTTTTAATCACATATGAAATCCCTGCATCCCAAAATGTTCCTATTAAGCCACATTCATACAGGGCCAGTTGTTTAGTATTCCCGTCATGTTGTCCTGCGTGTGGGACGTCTGGCCAGACCGATTATTAATCCTACGTGGGTTTTGTGGCAATGTAATCACTTTGTTGGTTCATTTGAATGCGCTCGGATATGATTGGATGGCGCTGAACGACTGTTGTGGAAAAAAAAGTTGGATGTATGTGAACCCTAATTTTGATGAATATTAAATGTTTATGACAGGAGTCTATCTCATATGAAAAAATATTGTTTCATTTTGTTTTATACATACTACATGAAAAATATTTTTCGAATGGCCTACAAAGATAACCGATTCCAAGACATGCGGATTATTTATATAGATTATAGATTCTCTTTATTTTAATTTTTTATAATTAGTTGTGCAATTTAGCAACTTGGAGCGCTTAAGGGCCTTTGTTCAAAGTAACTATTGCACTTTTTTATGATCTCAATCAATTCGTTTTCTCATGAGAATAAAATGGCTATTTCGAATAAACACGAAATCGAACGCTTGAAACATCAAAAATAAGAGTCAAGGTCGAGCGTATCTACTGAGCGCTAAAACGCCCCATACAAATTGTATAGAACATCTGACGTCACTTGTTCAACGCGGGTCGTAAAGCTGTCCTAAAAATGGATTTTGTTAATTTGGTCGTGAAAAACTAGTAGTCATATATTCATTGAAATGTAAAAAATCTGATGGTATAATTTAAATTACTACAGAATGACACAAACAAATCGTTGAATTCGTGAAATTTTAGATGCAGTGTCTTTGCGGAAATTATACTATATTTTTTGTGAATTTCATTTTAATTGTGTTAATGTGATGTTTTTAAACCTGTATAACGAAAGTAATTTTGTGATTTTTTGTTTCATGTAACATCCCAAATTGAAAAAAGCTGGCGTTCAATTAGCAAGAAGTTTAAACATTACCTTACGCGTTGAAATGCCACCAATGTTTTGGGAACATTGGAAATTGGTATAGACTTACTTCGTTTTAACATAGTTTTATTGTATTTTAATCTCAATTATATGTATTACATACTTTATTATGATGGTGACCTATTTATAATTTTAGTTATGGTTTTACCTTATGGTTGTTAATCAGTGATTAGTAATTCTTAAAAAATATAGCTAGATCTTTAATATAAAAACGCATTAAAAACGGGTTTACATTCAGCACAAAATATTTCTGATTACCAACAGCAAATATTCCTGTTACTTAATTAACCTCAGAAAGGATCAGATTCAAACGAATGCAAAAAAACTGAAGAGCAATCACCATTCGACTATTTGAAAAGCTCCCATTCATCTCATAGTTAACGTCCAACTAGTTTCATTCGACTTTTTACAGTTTGTAAACCAGTTTACAATGACCCCTCCCCCACCAGTCTAGTGGAACGAAGTGATTAAGAGTTAGTAGAGGTAAATATTGCAGAAAAATAGCACTGCATTTTTTAAACTATTAGACAACGAGACAAGCTGGTCGTTAGCATTACGCCAGCCCATAACAATTGAAGTGCCACGGGTCACCCAGAATTTTGAAGCACAAAGGCCTGAGCTGCACTGCAGTACGCTCATTACCCTAAGACAGGGATGCACAGACTTATTAAGACTAGGGGCCACTCGGGCGAATTATGAACTGATGGCGGGCCGCCAGAAGTATAGGTAATTAAAGACAATAAATAATTGATAATTATGTATTAAAATTGAAAAATAATTTATTTACCGACGCATGCACGGCGCACCGATAAGCGCACTTAAGAGCGCGCGCGCGAGATTCAAATTACTTTTCGAACATTTTTTTTTTGTTTTATTCTGGAATAGAATTCAATATTTTTCGAATGTACGAGTATATTATTTTTGCTGTCGGCGGGCCACCAGTATTCGACCGGCGGGCCGCATGCGGCCCGCGGGCCGCGGTCTGTGCATCTCTGCCCTAAGACATATCCCAGTAAATTCGGTACACACTTGCACATTTCTGTCTGACAACATAGTACATGAGTGAATTCGTGACTCGCAGAAAGAGTTAGTCCTGCAGCCTGGTGGTCAGAAATCTATTACCACAAGTGAAGCAAGCAAAGCTTTGTGTGGTTTTTTATGTACTAACGAGACCAGCTGGTTACATCTCATAACCTGCTGCACAAGTACGGAAGTCGGTTCGATAAATTTGTCGAACCGAAAAACTCGATAAATTTATCGAATATTGCGAGTACCGAAGTCTGTTCGTAAAGTATTGTATTAGCTCTATATTCTCTTTGGATTCGACCTAGCTTTTCGATAACTTTTGTCGATTGATTCGAGGCTCGATAAAACCCACTTTATTGATTTTAACTGTCAATTTTATCGAATATTATCGAATTTTATCGACCGAAAAGATCCGTACTTGCGCCGCTGATTACAAAAAACCGTAGCAGAATATAGACGAGACGGCTTTATTTTGATGGAAAATATCTTAGGACTTAATAATAAACGTTCTACAGATTTCAAAGAGGTCTCTATAAAGTGGTTACGACGAAAAAAATCGAGAGGACTACTGAAGCCAACAATGTGTATAAATAGGCGATCTCGATTGCGATCACGTAGCTTTAACGAGGCGGCTCTCAGAGCTGGATCGATAGATCGGCACATGATGGAATCCATTGACGGGAGGTGACGGGAATAAGCCAGTAAGCTCTTTGCTTGGGAATAACTCAGGTGCGGTTGTTTTGCAAGTGCTAACGTGCATGGGGTTGAGAAAGGTACGAGCTAAGTTTAGTCTAGAAATCGAGCTGTGCATGTTGAGTAAATAAATATAATAATAATAATTCTTTATTACAGACACACGATCCATAGTATTACACTCACTTATTACTACTACACAAAATGCTTGAAGTTTTTATACATTTAATACACTAGCTGTATTTTAGTAGTATTTTTTATTGAAGAAACGGATTACAATATAGTAGTATTAGTTACAAAATGGCTAAATGCCTTTTAGCTACTACATAAAATAAGCACTACATCTAACCTAGCTACAAAACAGTTGAATAATCGACAAGCCAAACTTGGCCTATAAATTATCCAAATGTTCTAGCCCACTACCAGTTAGAAGCGTATCCAGCATGTTGGCGGCATAAAAATAGTATTGGTATGGTTTGTTTATGGTTTTTGAAACTGTAATCTAGTTCGTGTTTGTCCCTTAGTCTTACTGCTGCACATTGGGCCACTAAACGCGGCCACTAATGCGACCACAAGTGGCGGAAAAGATTTTGCATATATTTTGTATTGCATCGGCGCAAACCGATGCCGCAAGCTATGGCAGTTGCTGCGTTTGTGGCACACCTCCCACATACACTTGATCACAAACGCCGGCTTCTCCCCACCACCAGTGACTACGTCTGAAGGCCACAACCATCCCAATATGGTAATCCCTCAACCACCTTCGGACCCAAGTTGGCCGCTTCAGGCATAACTTGTAAACGGTTCACGAATAAACTCAGTTTACTCGTGAACATGGCGCTTGCAACAATACCGAAATGTCGAGTGCTCAAAATAAGTACTAAATAAAATACATAGTACCTACATGTCCCGTTACTAAAGTTAATTCTTGTGTTAGCTCTCCATGCCCAACAACCATTGTCACTGAAACCGCTGATCGTATAATGCGGTGAGTTAGAATATCTACTTGAAAAGAAATAGTCTACCTATGTACATAAATAACTGTAATAATGTCTCATTATTTAACTAATTAATCTAATTTTTACTGTTAGCTCTCCATGTCCAACAACCATTGTCACTGAAACCGCTGATCGTATAATGCGGTGAGTTAGAATATCTACTTGAAAAGAAATAGTCTATGTACATAAATAACTGTATATAATAATGTCTCATTATTGAGCTAATTAATCTAATTTTTACTGTTAGCTCTCCATGCCCAACAACCATTGTCACTGAAACCGCTGATCGTATAATGCGGTGAGTTAGAATATCTACTTGAAAAGAAATAGTCTATGTACATAAATAACTGTAATAATGGTGACAATTCTATCATTACATACCTAAACTAATTTTAGTTTCGCTCTCTCTCTTTCCAATGCATAACATGAGAAAGAGACGGAAAATGACTGACAGATCTAAATTTTGTTTTAGAGCTGTCAAACATCTTTCGATCTTGATAAATTAGATGTCTCATTTGAAAAATTTGAAATTTGAAATTGAATTTCTCATTGTTGAGCTAATTAATCTAATTTTTACATTCTACAAGATGCAAATTTAAAAAAAAAGCCGACCACGGGGATAAACATAACCATCAATCCTTGACCTCTGTTACTCTCCCATAAAACATATCTCACAGCGGATTATTCAATGTAACTCTCGCGTAGGTATATACAGTGGCTGCTAAATGTATTGGCGTTTTTCATCCTTAACCATAATAAATGTTCGGATAGTTTCGGACCAGCATTGATTTATCGGGCGAGAGGATCTGTTTAAAATTGCTTTATAAATTGTAGCAGTGTTTGCATGTTCAGGTTTTCGGATAATTTATATAAATTTAAGTTTGCGTCGAGTTTGAATAAATTTTAATAGTACGTGATTTCAAAAGCTCTGTATGCTTGCAGCTGGTCAGTATTGAAAGAAATAAAAGTGAATCTTAATAATAATTAATTATGTTGATGAATAAACACTGAGAAACTTCCAACGTGGTAATGATGCAAAAAATTGCAGCGTAAAATACAACTGGTCCAATATCATTGAAATCAAACCAGCAATTTTTTACAGCATTGTTTTATTTTTTACCAATAAAAAAATAGTTTTTCCTGTACTTACAAAGTGTAATTAAGTGGTAACCGAATAGTATTAGAGATATTAAAAAAAAACACGCCCAAATAAGGCTTATTCCATAACAACAGCTTAGCTCTTAGCGTTTGTTGAGATAGTAATAAAAATGATGCGAATGGCAAAGTTTAATTCGACCTGCTGGTATAAAGGTAAATTCAAAGTAATATTGAGGATCATTGAAGTGTACAGAATGAATTTTAGAATAGGAAAGGAAAATGTGTAGAGGTATAGATGGGTATTGGTTATTTGATTTAGAGTCTTCACTTTCACCACCGTCCACATTCCTACTCCGTTAAATATTTCTCCTTCTTCTTCAAGTGCTGTAAGTATTGGAGGTTAGCCATCATCTCTGCATATTTTAGCCGATCTCAAGCAATATAAAAGAGTTTTGCGGCACTCCGAATCCCAGTCTACTCCCCGACGTCACGCAATCATGGCTTTTTTTCCGGCCAGGTTTCCTTTTTCGGCATTTAAATTACTAAAAAGGTAATGTAATAATTTTTGCACTTATTAAAATTACAAATTTGAAAGTCTGGAATCTTCAACTACGCCGCAATAGCTCCACAGATTTATTTGAAATTGGGTAAATGAAAAGAAAACACTTGAGGTTAATATTTACATACAAAACATTTCATTTCAAAAATCTACTGTTCTCAGTAAATACGAGAAAACGACGAAGGGATTGAACAAATATTTTAATATTATTAATATAACTTATTAATATTTTATTTTTTTATTTTTACTGTTTTTTTTAATTATTAATTGTATTATTTTAGTTATGTATTTGATTGTTGTTATTTTTATACTGTTTTAATTTTTTTCGTCGTCCTTACGTTCGTGATGTCATGATGGGTTCCGACTGAAAATCAGTGACTAGGGTCTTTGACCTTAGTTAGGTGCTGAGACGGGACCTTTTCCTGACATCACAACATTACATTGTTTATTGTTAGTTTTAAATTCTGTTGTGTTATTTGTTATCTGATGTGATGTTGTGTTGTCCGGAAATAAATGTATTTTCTTTCTTTCTTTCTTTCTAAATAAAGGAACAAAAATTCGCTACTGTAAACATAAGTAAATTCTAACCCCTATAAACTCATGTAAGCTCCAAACAGGTAGATACCGTAGGTACCCATTAGTTCACAACTGTATCCCATTAGTGCGACAACCAGGACACGCCTGCCGTGATTTGCTTGGGGCATGCAAGCCTCCATCAGGTGATTGAAAATGAAATCGGATTTATCCTAAAACGTCGGCAGTATCAGTGGTGTTATAATTTCTATGAACTCAATTTCTGTGTCGTGTGTTCATTGTTTCAGTTCTCCGTACGGGATAAATAATTATTTAGTATTGCAAAAAACGAAGAAGCGTTGCCATTTCATAATTATCTGTACATATACATAGGTACTACATACAAATAAATTGGAAGTGTCTGTTTGTAATATCAAAATAACGGCTTTTTACTACATACATGTATGTGTGTATATCAACCTTGTGCTTGTCATAATCCCACTTCGTAAGCCGTTTCCTTGAAAGTGCAAACAACCAAAGAATTTCCGTACAATATTTCTCGAACGTGAGAACGTTTCGCTCACAATTGCATAGCTCATGCATGGTAGCCGAGCAATTCAGCCACGGTTTGTGCGACTAGAGCACATGTTAGTTACTAAACGTAATTTACTGGGAAACTTGTTAGAATAGGCGGGTATGATGGCAGCACTTGCTCACTTTGATTACCGCTAAACGACAAAAAAAATCTTCATTAGCATTATAATTATTTTATATTTGTTTAATATCATCAAACAACCATATACGGTTGCTTGGTATATTGATAACAATACAAATTATTTAAAATTTATTAGTGACTTGTTTTCGCAAGTATTACATACTCTTAATAATTGAATGAAACAAGATTTAAAAAAATATAAAATTATAAAAGAAACAAAAAATATAAAATTATTTTCGGAGTGCAGTAATTTTTGCACACAATTTTTTTGCAGCAGACTAAAGAAGCAACGAAGATACCGACTTAGCAATTACCGTTACCTAATATACGACACCTTTTTACTAATCCGAAATTCGTTTTTTTATATTGAATAGGCTTGCGTTTGACCGCAATCTCAGCTGGTAGTAAGCGACGGTGCAGAGGCTTGCGTTTGACCGCAATCTCAGCTGGTAGTAAGCGACGGTGCAGTCGATGATGTACGGAATTAAATTGTGTAATGCTGTAGCACACTCTCCAAAATATATCTTGTATAAGACCGATAGACTGGCAACCCTGCGTCGATGCTCTAGGCTCTGGAGGCTGGCGTCAACAAGCGTATCGTTGCCAATAATTCTTATGGCTCGTCTTTCAATAGTATCCAAGGCCTCATTCGTGAATATTGGGTTGGCAACCTAAAGTTCCCCGCCGTATCTTACGGCAACCGTTACGATATATTTCATACAGTAACAAACATTGATCCTTCCACGGTTTATTTCACTGTTATTTACTCTAACGCACCAAGAATAATGACTTAATCGTATACATACAAGGTAAAACGTAATCAGCAATCGTTTCGTTTAACAAGATAATCCAGCAGCTTCCAGCCTAAAGTATCGCACGGTTGAATTCCGACGTTTCATTACAAGAATTTGATTTATCGGATGAGCTCAGGAATGCTGATCACGTATACAGGCTGCCCAATTTGCGACAGTCGCTGGAGTGGTAATGAGCGATCGGGGTTTGTGGACATTTTTGCGGACACCATGTTTGTTTGCTGTAAATATCACATATGTTTGGTGTAATAATGCCCGTGGATAAAGCTATTTATGGTAGGATGCCTATGGAGGGTATAAAACTATTTTTAATAAAGTTACTGAGTTTTTACACACGTGTGTAATCTAAACAACAACAAACTAGAAAATATATATTGTTCTTATTAAAAACAATCTCTGAGCCACGGCTTCGCTTACGTAGCCTAAGTTTCTTAACATCAGCTATCTGCCAGTGAAGGTCCCGTCAAAATCGGTAGAGCCATTGCGGGGATTAGCCGGAACAAAAAGACAGACACACAAACACAAATATTATCGTATATACTTTTATATTTATTTAGAAAAAACCTGTTATTTTAGTATTACAAACAGATACCTACTTCAATTTTATTTATTTGTATATAATTTTTTTATTTTAATTTTATTAATTTTTAATTTTATTTATTTGTATATGCCGGTTTCTGGAACACACGGAAACGCGCTTGAAAAGCTATTCAACTGAGCAGGGCTGGGCTACTCAACTTGAGTAGCCCATACAAGCAGACGTTAGAAAAACACCATGCAAATGCAAGCCTGCTGCCTGCTGCCAATCAGTTATGTGCAACCATTACTGTATTCTGGTTTGATGCGCAAAGTAGTCAGTAAAAATAATGGGCTTATGGGACTTAATAACTAATGTCTCAGGGTAATACAGTGCCATAAAGGCTTTTGTGTTTCAAAGATCTGACTACTCCGCCGTCGAGTTTCTTGCCCTTCTTCTCGATGGTGTAGGCTTTGGAACGAGGCAACTAGAGTCATACACACCTCACACACATACACGAAATTCCGCGAGCGCCCACCTCGGGCCCGCGAGAAGTAGCTTTAGCTAGATTAGAGCCTAGTTTAAACGGTTGCACTCGTGCGGCCGGGGCGGGGCTATTTTCTCCCGATCCTCCCTTTCTCACGGCGACGGCCCAAGCCGAGGTCCGTACCGACGTGGTTCGATCCCACGCGGTGCCCTTGCGCTAGTCGCCACAAACACACTTTTTTCGGGCTGAGCGCCTTCTGCGCTCTCCAACAGTCCGGTGACGCTGTAGAGGTAGCAAGACCAACAGCACGGTCCTTCAAAAAAAAAAGATCTGAGTGGCACTGAAACTTGCAGCGTTGTTTGACATGCGAAGTATTTTTATACATGCAAATTTTAATCAGCATCAACTTTAAATACTTCATTATTTTACTATTGCCATTTACTACGACTTCCTATAAAATACTTTTGAACTGATTTTTTGTTAAAATCATTATTGAAAGCATGTTTACTTACGCTCAGTTATTCAAGTCTCTTTTTTATTATTGTTTTCAAAGTTTCATCTGAGACAAAGTGTTTTCTTTGAAATGTAACATAAATATTTCTTGAATGTCTGCATCTAAGTAAAAACAAAGCATTGTTCAATTCAGAAAGATGAGAGGTCGAGACAAAAGAGTATCGCAAGCGCATCGCTCTCTACCCTTATAAACTGAAACAAATTATTAACTGGCCATAAATAAGGCTTCGAGAGGACGCTTTTATAACTGGCGCTTCTCCAAGAACGTTTTAGATAGGAGAGACCTCTAGACTAGAAGTCCGCGGACTGAAAACTTTAGAAATTTAAAAGCTTACATTAAAAATCATACATTTATACTACTTCCAATAGTATCAGCTATTCACTTTAATAACAAGCTAAATTAATGTATTATACTAGCTTCTACATAAACTGCAGCTTCTACATAAACTTAGTTGCAGCGGGGTACTCTTGGGTTTATTTTTTATTTTATCCATATATGTTACCCTTGTCCTACTCGTGTTTGGTTTCCATGATACTTCTACATAGGTGTTTTAATTATAGTAAACCATATTATCTTATTACAATATAGATTTTAGTATTGTTTACGTTACGGTTCCAGGTAATTTAATCATAAAATGTATAAAGTTACATCCTTTAGAACACGACCTATCTCTGTTTTGTGGCACAACTCCATGTTTAACTCAATACAATTACATAGATATATGTTAAGTATACAAAAACTCAAGACTAAAACAAACTTGTTTTTAATTTTATGTGGCTTATTGTTTCTCAAAACAGATTTGAATCAATATCATGAACTCGGGTGAAATATATTTGAGAAACACCTTCCTACACTGTTTATTCAGATATGAATTTAAAGTCTTAGGTTATTCAATCCTCGCTGATGCTCAACTATAAAAAGCTATGTCTATCGACGTACAAGTAATGGGATTCCGTGATCAAGACCCTGATTTATGGTATCTGGAAACGGGATCAATAGGTTGGAACTTAGCCGTTTGTAGTTCCAAAGTTGGTTCTAATGTGAGAGATATTAGAGCTGGCGCAAACCTAACCTATTTCAAATTGAATATCGATATTTATGGGATTAGATTTCTGATGATAAGAAGCTTTATAACAATTTAATGACTCTATTTTTAAAGCAGACAAACATTAGTATAGCCGTTTGCTGCACTTATAAAATGTAATCACGAAAAAACTATCACCCTATTCAACTTGTCAACTTCTGGGCTTACAGCTTTAAAAGTTCTGATTTTTTTTAAATGAAAGAAATTTCTTTCCATTATACTTATGCCAACTTATGTTAATTTATGCATAGGCGGTGTTGAGTGCACCTTTTGTATGTGTAGAGATTCACCCAGTCTTGGTGTTATGTTGCTATGTTATGTTAAAATAAAACGATGCCGTCAGAGCCACTGTTTCTGGCCAACTAACGTATAAACTAAAATGATGATGCCGGATGCGCTCGAGTGCCCGATACCGCTTAGTCAACTAAAATTGTATTATACAAGTGATATTGTATGTACGTAGCTCATACAGGCAGCTTATGTTTTTACGTTTATTATTCAAAAAATATAGTCTCCTACTTCCTCTCGGTTTACGGAAAATACAAGTATATATAATGTATAAACCGTTCGTCACTTTCACGCTTTCCAAGCCCCAAAGTGCACTGAACCCAATATATTGGCATCTTTCAAAATATCGGATGCCCTTTTAAGCTAATACACCGTTACAGATTTAAGGGTCGATTCTTCACACGTCATCGTTCAATCGCGTCAGGAACCATCCTCAATGGACCGGAAAAGCCGCGAGATAGCATTTTTCTTCACCTCCTGTTATGTATTTATTTTGACACTTGGCAATAAGTTGGTTTGACTGAGCATTTCATGTGTCAACGAGTACTTATGGTATGAATGGAAATGGTACCTATGTATATTGTCAATTGATCGACATGGAAATTATTGTATGCAGAAAATCTTCCTTCACCTTACAATCGTTATTGTTCTGAGTGCTCCATGGGCTCTTGCAAATTTATATGGAACTGAGAAAAAGATAGTTTCGAGTCCTATATAAACTACGTGTTCGACTCGAGAATACCAGAAAGTTACAAGTGTAATACTTATTCTAAACAGCTTTCCTCTAAAATTTAGGGAATCTTTCATATGATTTAGGGCAATTTTGCAACAATAGATAGGTCAGTGTTTGAACTCTATCACACGATGTGGTTAGAGGTTAGTGAAACGCTTAGTTAAAAATGAGGCTTAGCTGACAATTTGGCAAAATGATACATAATAATGATAATGATGATGATGGATGGACCAATGGTCCATTATATATTAATCATCATCAATATATGAACATACAAAATATTTAATCAAAGCTCTAAAACGATAAATTAACCACTTATTGTTCTACGACGGAAATGTTCAACTTTCGAAAAGTCGAGTTAAAAAATACACTTTCCATACACTTGAACACGCCGAACGAGCTAAAATGTATGGGAAGTTGTAGCAGATTCGTTGAATTTGAGCGGGTAGTTCTCAAAATTTAGTTTATTTTCTGATAGCAGGTTAGTGATTCTTTAAACCACTGTTTAACATATTTTGTTTAAAAACTGGGCGATGATCTTTGGAGATAATATCACCGTGATATATGAAAGAAAATATAAGAAAATACTTCTTTATCTGGAAACTTTTGACACCAACCAGTATGAGCGGCGTAACTTTTATCAGCCCTGTCTGGGAAAACTTTAATCTTTATCGTTTATCCATGAAGCTTGTTACTAACATTCAAACTTTGGCCGTCTATACTATGATTATGGTTAGTTTTGGATATCTCTAACCAAATCACTCACCTAATATAATAAGTGAGTGCCGTCACCAGTTAGATCCCCGACAGCGGGTCCTAATCTCGAGGCTTGTGCGGACTCCACTTGACCGTGAAGGTAGTCTGACCGCTATGCGGGTAGAATAATCATCCCTCGTCTTTGTTGGAAGACAAAGTGCGGAAGGACAAGGATTATGGTGGTAGCTGTAATGAAATATGTGAGATGTTGGATTGGAAGTCTTTACTTGTTTGAAAACCTATTTGAGATAGTCGTAGGTTTTCTATTGTTGACAGTGGCTTAATATAGATTGATCTAGGTTCTGTCCCATGTTTCAGTCTGAAGTTTATCCGGTTTTACACGAAAAAAATGTAGACAAATTAATCAGCCAAATCTGTTCAATAGTTTTTCATGATTCGGAAACATCTAAACTTTCGCATGTGGTAAGTAAGTGGTATTGGTAAATACAATAGGTACACAATAGGTATACATAAAAACAAGCATTTTTTTTTTATTTGGTCGTGAAATACTGCGCTTAAGTACATAGTTGGCATACATTTGTTTTATTCACTAATACCTATGTAAAGAATCTGTTGGTAAGTATCATTTAAATTACTAATGGATGATAAAACAAATTGTTGCATTTGAGAAACTTATAGATGCAGTATTATTGTGGAAATTATATATTTTTTTGTGAATTTAATTTTTATTGTGTTAATGTGATCGTCTTAAAACAATATAACGACAGAAAGTATGTATTTTGTGTTTCAAGCAACATCCCAATTTAGGCTACAGAGCTTGCCAAAGAACTATAGGTGCATAAATAAATACATACACACAAAATATTACTCTCCTTTCCTATTGCAGAAGGATAATAAGGAAATAATTTTCACTCTTTATTTAATTCATTAATACTCAAGTTTTTGACAAATTAAACTAAGATTGTGATTCCCAATAAACGATCAACCTCTATTATTCCACTGGTCTACCTGTTCCTATAATTTTTAACTAAACTGAACCCCGGCATAATCCTAAGCAAGATTAACAGGAGCCGGCGATGGGGTAATTACGGGTATTATTGGCACCCGACGGAATCCGTAGATTTAGTGCGACTACTTCCAGCAGATTTGGTCCGATCGTAAGACTATTGGTAGCTATTGGTGCTATTAAATTAATTAATCGCAGGTGAGATAGGTGGAACTGTAGTAATGGTAATATTTATTTACTCTTGCACAAGAGTGCTCGTAAATAATGAGAGTGCTAAATAATAAGAATTATATAAAAACAATTTATTTATCTATACATCTATATTACTATCATCATATTGCTCGTGAAGTCTGCCGCCAAGCAGTAGTGTGCAAGCATTACTGTGTTCCGGTTTGATGAGCAGAGTATCCAGTGAAATTACTGGGCTTATGAGACTTAATACCTAATGTCTCAGGGTAACGAGCGCATTGCAGTGCCGCGCAGGCCTTTGTGTTTCAAAGTTCTGGGTGGCACTGCAATTGTTATGGGCCGGCGTTATGCTTACCACCAGGCAAACGACCAACTCGTCTCGTTACCAAATAACATAAAAAAAAAAACATCTATACAAATAAATAAAATTGAAGTGTCTGTTTGTAAGAGACCTAAATTAGGACTGGCTCTTAAATGACGACAAATACACCTAGCCCTAATATTTTTATAGTGAGCCGAAATACAGTCGAAAACCTAATGATTAATAAAATATACAGCTGCATCGAATAATATAAATAAACCCATTGATACATTTAAACCAGACTGAAACTAAATCTCAAAGTTTAAATAGTTAGCAGATACTAGTTTTCCTTTCCCTGTAGTTACGGAGGCAAGGCACGTGGCACCGTTCAGTTAGTTACATTCGCCTCGGTTTCAGATAGTCAGACACTGGAGATAATTTCGAGTATTAAAATTGAAACAAAGGACTATTTTATTTTTATTTTATTTAGTTATATTAGTTATGAAGTTACTTAAACAGACACTACACGTTGTATTAAATCTTGAAGTGTTTACCCATGTCTCATACTTTTAGGATTGTTCTTGTCACAATAATTTACACCTTAAAACATTTTAAACAGCTGGGATTTGTACACTTATATATTTTGAAAATTTATTCAGTATTTATACATTCAGTTGCTAATAAAGTAACATGTATAAGAAATAAGCGAATAAACATCCAATTATTCATATTCAAAATATTAATAGGACTAACATTTTTTTAAAATTAAGATTATGTACGATGTTACAGAACTAACCAACCACATCACATTGAATCATGAACAATTTTCGTAATATTAGGAATAAAATTAATAAAAAAGCGATATAAATAATTTTTATTAAATTCAAATATTTCATTAGCTTTATTTATGTTTTTATTGAATATTAGATCGTTAACAGAAGTTCCCTGTTGGATCTGTTTACAATGCATTATGATGAACCGTTGATACTGAAAAAACTAAGACTCTTAGTATTCCTAATGATTCTTTCTAATCTCTCAGCTCTAAGTCACATAATTGGGTTGTTGACTGTATTCAAATAAAAATATAATTTTACCGCGAAACGGTAGTTTTTGTGACTGAAATCCTATTAAACACAATATTTTTGTTTATTTTTAAGGAATTTAATTTAAATTAAATAATCAAAATGTAATCACATCACTCCGATGTCACGTGACATAAAACGCCCGTGACGTCACTGTTTCAATCGGAAGGAGTATATATTTTTTTTTGTTTTGTTTTTGGCTCCACGTGATTTGCGCATTTAACTAGTGTCAAGTTATATAAATAATAATATATAATAAATCTCTAGTTTTGGTGCATGAAAGTCCAACTAGGCGCGGTCGAGTCGAAGTGACGCTTCAGTAAATTGTTGGATAGTTTACTGAAGCTTCTATGGAGTTTTGGATAGAATACGAAAATACACGTTTTTCGTCTTTGTACTATTTGTCTTTCACTCATGCAAGTTTACGAACACTTAATGGTTAATAATCCACTATTATTACACATTAACAGTCTATAAAACAAAGGTTTTAGTAAATAACACAAAATCAACAACAGCACATTTTCGCATTCCCGCCAAAACTCTAATGAGTATATAGCTCGTTGCGCTTAACTGCTTAGTATTTTAGAGTGATTTCTGTGATTATTTATCTGTGCTGTGAATTCCGCGCTTATTTTTCGAAATTTATTTCGACTCTTGAATATTCTCCCATGATGGAAAGTGGCTTCATAAAGGCAAATAATTCCAATTTGCCGAGAATTGATTGTTTTACGGTGGCCAATTTCTTCTCGACAAACGATAATTTCTGCTCTGCTGAATTTAGAAATGTGAAGACCTCCGTGTAAGTACCTACTTATTATACCAAAAATCATTATTTCTATAACCAACAATGAATATAATATAACAGTCATCATAGACTCTAAGATCCAAAGTATATTAATTAACCAAAGCATATATATAAATCAATAAGCTCAAAAAACTTAGAACTCATATTTTAATACATAACAATACATACACAGAAAGCATCAAATCAACTTGTCACTAAACGTAGCACAGACTAGGTAGTAGTGGTTATATTCTCTTTGCTTGTCACTTTACAGTGTTATAGAAAATTACTCTGTGGTAATTGAACACGTGACGTCACTGGCGTTTTGGAGAAAAATTTAAAACGGCATTTTAAATACATGATAATTAAAATATTAGTTGTTTTAAAAAGTAAATTTAAATATTTTGGGTTATATTAGACCCATACGCATCGTTTTAAACACTTCCCCAAAATCAGTCAACATCCCTATTTTCTATAGATATGTATTATTATCAGTACGAAATACACTTCTTTAATAGCTGTTTCTCCTTAGCCCGTTTGTAACGTAGTCGAGTAGAAAGCAGATATAAATGTTTGGCAAGACATTAGTAGTCAGGAGCTACTCTCAGCCGTCATGGATCTGACCACACCGAGGAATGGGATATTGTTTGGGGATCACCCCGGGCGCAGTCGTTAGAAATAACTATGGGATAGCTGGGATAGCATTTGTATGCATTTGTAGCTGCGTATTATAATGGTGGTAGTGATGATAAGGCGATTTGTAAAGAAAATGTCTTGGAAGTCTCGAGGATTTCAACTGCTATTTTTTTTTAATTTTTTTTATGTTATTTGGTAACGTAAGTAGCTGGTCGTTTGCCTGATGGTAAGCATAACGCCGGCCCATAACAATTGCAGTGTCACCCAGAACTTTGAAACACAAAGGCCTGCGCGGCACTGCAATGCGCTCGTTACCCTGAGACATTAGGTATTAAGTCTCATCAGCCCAGTAATTTCACTGGATACTCTGCTCATCAAATCGGAACACAGTAATGCTTGCACACTACTGCTTGGCGAAAGACTTCACGAGCAAAGCAGTGGTAACAACCCAGACGGACACTCGCAGAAGAGTTAGTCCTCCCACTAACAATTTCCCTATTAACTACATTTTAACACTGCATTATCTGAAGTTAAATGAAATTAATGAAGTGGTGATACGCTAGATGTAACACAGGATACAAACTAGTCGCTTTTATAAGAATAGCGGCGCGCTGCAGAAATTTCGTTTTATCATCATCATTATCAGCCTCTCATACTCCCACTGCTGAGATACCAGCGTTCTCTCAGAGAGAGCGGTATAGGCCATAATCCGCCATGCTGGCCCAATGTGGCTTGGTGGATGTCACATATCCTCCAATTTTGTGGTTCTGGAACATGCGGATCTCCTCACGATGTTTTAGGTCACCGTAAAGATATAATTATATACCGTCATTCAATTCAAAATTCAAGATTCGAACCATGGAATTTTTTTTTTATAAGTTTGACTAAAGTGGCACTACGAGTCATACATGTAAATTTAACCGTGTAAAAATGAACTAACACGATACTTCACATATTCACTACAGGTTTTTTAGACACTACAATTATTCACCATGTCTTTCCCAGCCCCAATTACAGTAAACATTGGCATTTATGTACCCTAACAGGCATTATAGACAGTCATGAGACGGTCAATGTGACACACGACACCCTTACTTTCCGCCCCAGTGAAATCAAATAATAGCATTACTTTGCGGACATTTATCTGACTATAAGAGAATGTTCTCAAATATGGGGATGAAATTGGAGGCCTATTAGCTGGTATTAAAAAAAAATCCGTATTATAATAAATGCAAAAGTGTGTTTGTATGATTGTTAGTTTGTACTTCTTTCACGCAGCAACGGAGCAACGGAGCGACATGATTTTTAGCATAGTTTATGGACCGGAGAGTAACATACTTCTTTTTATCTTGGAAAAATGCAGTTCCTGTGAGAATGAGTTACAGTATGCGAATATAAGACAATCGTTAGTTTGTTTAAGCTTATTAGTTGGCTGAATATTAACTGCAAATTGGTTCATTAAAAAAACTGTAATAGAATAGCTAAAGGGCACTTTTCGGTCGGACCTGACATGCGAATAAATTTCACTAAAAATACTCATTTAAATAAATACTAATTTCACTTCGTTGTTAACCTTTTATTTGGTGATACCTGCCCCTACCCACCTAAACATCACATTCAATTCCTGCCAAAGGGTCCGTTACCCAAACACGAGCCAACACGTTCAAATTAAAAATATTCGGGAGTACCGGCCGGAAAACCCAAACAGAGAAAAAAAAGAGAGACCTCACTATTGTGTTAACATCAAAGAGTTTGAAGGGTGATGGATTAAGTCCTATCTGTGTTGCCACGTGCCTTTATAGATAAGAGCTGTGTGTGCAATGTTATACTAAATGATGATAGTTTGGCTCGGGGGGCTAGTCCTGTGTGTGCCGCTTTATTGGGACGCTATCGGGAAGATTTGCAATCGCGAGTTGGTCTGCATTTCATTATGTTTTTATGTAATATTGTAGAATGGTAGTTTTCTAGAATAGGTACGTGAAAAATGAACAAATTGGTGGTAAATATGGAGATTTTTTTGCTAGGATTGGCATTTCTACCGTGGCCACATCGTCATTTAAAATCAGCTATAAAAGTTGTCAAGCGCTTTCGTATCGCGAATAAAATAAAAATTCAAATTCAAATTCAGATTCATTTATTGCAGTAAACGTGGTACAATTTAAGGTCTTAAAAATATTTAGAACAAGTCTCTTCACATTTAGCTTTAAATAAGCATACAAAATTAGAAGTTTTGTAAGTCCCGAATTCACCAACAGTCATTAAATTCTAAACAATAATTAATCATCAATACTATCTATATATAGATAAATAAATAAAATTGAATTATTTGTTTGCATATGAAAGTAAACAAGGTACTTACAAAAAAAAAATGCGTTTTGTGTGGTTGTTGTGGCTGGACCGATTATGACGGGAGTTTCACTGGCAGATAGCTGTTGCTATAAGCAGCAACTTAGGCTATGTGGGCAAAGCCGCGGGGAGCCGCTATGTAGTTTATTATATATTATTATAGTAGATTTCAAAGAAAATTTAAATGACTGTATTGTTAATGACTATTGGTCAGGCACAACAATCGGAAGCAGAAAGTTAAACTGATAAAAATTAAATTAAAAAATATTATATATGTTCAAATAAAAATATTATTAAATGTTCTTATTTGAAAAAAGACTTATCTTTGGTGTACATTCGATTGTCAGATATAAGTACTTATTTTTTTTATAATAAAAACATTGGAGCTAACATCTGATTATGTTATTTGATCTTCGTTGCCAATTGCAAAAAGGGAACAACCAAAAGTGCTGTCTCATTAATATTGATGCTCGATCGAATGTTTGGCAGAAATTAATTCAATTTTTAGGGGAATTGGGCCCACGCTGGGCGAAGGGTGCACTTTATCATATTACAGATTTCGTCTTCCAGCCAAGTTTTAGAGACCTACTATACGTTCTCGATAATAAACTTGGGGGGAACGCAATTTGTTGTGCATTATCTTGTATAAATAAAAAAAATCTTGCAAAACTGCACATCAACTGTAGACGCAAAAAAACCCGCTTAATTAAATTTTACGTAACTATTTTATTGATAAACTAGCTGTGCCCTACGACTTCGTCCACGTAGCCTAAGTTACTCCTTGTAACATCAGCTATCTGCCAGTGAAAGTCCCGTAAAAAATAAATGTTTGCAATGTCTCAAATTAAAATATAAGTTAAGCAAATTTAATAAAGTTCGGACGAAAACAATGATTATATTTTGTGAAGCAAAAGTAGCTCCCCTGGTTTATATGAATTAATATCTCGCTGTGCAATATTCCCAAATTATAAACATAAATGAGACCATTCTCGGCTCCACTCTAAGCAATGGTTGCAATCAATTTGGGTTATTTAGATACTCAAACTGAGAAGATGAGAGACAGAACTGTGCAAGTCCGCAAGCTCGCAACGAAATACGTTTTGAAAGCTTCTTAATTTCATTTCGAAAGATTCTCTGAATGTCCTGATTTAAACTTGAGTTGCAGTGGTAAAGTTAGAGCATTATAAGTGTGTATTTAAGTTACTATATAGGCCACCAATTTCGTTTGTTATGCCTACGTTATGGCATACGTCATATCGATGACAAACGGCATTTGTCGCATTTACCCTGTCTCCCTCAAACTTTGAACGAACAAACCTTTCTTTATTTTTTATATTATTAGGTAACGAGACGAGCTGGTCGTTTGCTTGATGGTAAGCATAACGCCGGTCCTTAACAATTGCAGTGCCACCCAGAACTTTGAAACACAAAGGCCTGCGCGGCACTGCAATGCGCTCGTTACCCTGAGACATTAGGTATTAAGTCTCATAAGCCCAGTAATTTCACTGGATACTCTGCTCATCAAATCGGAACACAGTAATGCTTGCACACTATTGCTTGGCGGCAGACTTCACGAGCAAAGCGGTGGTAACAACCCAGACGGACACATAAGACGGACGGACTCAGAAGAGTTAGTCCTACCACTAACCTAGTCGTATCCCATAAAAAAATATTATAATCCGTACTATAAAAAAAGCGACAGTATGTTTGCTTGTTTGTCCTTCTCTCACGCAACAACGGACCATTATGGGCAGGCAAGACACTTTGACACAGTGATAAGCTCATCACATCATTAAATAGTACAAAAACGATTAAAAATCATAACAGGGAATTACTCGTTAAATCCTACTATCCTACTAATATTATAAATGCGAAAGTGTGTTTGTTGGTTTGTCCTTCTTTCACGCAGTAACGGAGCATCGGATCGACGTGATTTTTGGCATAGATATAGTTTATGAACCGGAGAGTAACAAAGGGTACTTTTTATCCCGGAAAAATGCACGATTCCTGTGGGAACGCAGGTGCAAACCGAGGGCAGAAGCGAGTATTAAATAAAGCAAATTTTACTCCTTCATAATAAAACAGGCAGGCCTTTGTTTTTCAAAATTGAAGTGGCACTGCAATTGTTATGGGCCGGCGTTACGCTTACCACCAGGCAAACGACTCGTCTCTACAAAAATAAAACAAACAATAATAACAACAACCTACGCGTGTATCCTATTTTATCAGAAAACTTTTGAATTAACGCTATAGCAAAAGTTACAATTTTAGGATCGTGACAATTCCTTATTATGGGCCATAAAGTTTTATAATTACTTAAACTCTATTGCAAAGTAACTTTTGTAAATGTTTAATGGATAAATAAGTGACATTTTGAGGTTCATAGTCCCCACAGTGTAGTTGAAGGTTTTAACTTCCTTAATGCTTATAGTGTTGCGTGTTCGATTCGTGACAAATTAATAATAGTTTACCTTTAAAAAAGAAAGCAAGTATTTATAGTATAAATCTGTTGCCTATCAAAATCCAAAAAGTCTGTAAACAAAAGAACCACGGCCCAAAAACACAACTGCCTTAGCCAGTGTCACTCTAGATGATGTAACGATAATACATCCAAATCTGTTCAAGATATAAAAGTTACGGTGGAATAAAGAAACTCACATACATACATTGATTGGCCGTGCTAATTGATTAAATAAATAAATAAATAAAATAAATTGACCCTGAAAACATTAATCACTCCTTTGTTAGGCAGTTGTGTAATTAGAAATAATCCCAGTCAAAATAACATGAGTATAAAATACCTAAATGCTGACCATTTTAAAAGCCAAATCCTAGTACACTTTCCACATCCATAAATCGATTTGAAATCCCACCAACATGCTTGTATAATCAGGTAAGTCGGGAAATTGTCGTAGGGTATTAGGAAATAATGCCATTAAAACATTGCTTACCCGATCCGTGATTGATGCGAGTTGATTCGTCGTTCATTACTGGGAGAGACGAGCGTAATACGATTTCGTCTGATAGACTACGCGTATGTCTAATCCATTCAAGTATCGAAGACTCCACTATCTATAGTGCAATGAACCTTGATATGCTATGAATATTATATCTATCTATAAATTTAATTAATACCTATAGTTGATATACCATAATTATTAGGATTTCTTCGACATATTTCCTAAGGTAATATTAAAAATTGACATGCTAGATGACTTGCCGCATTCGAATAAAGCTATAAAAACTATTAGAATTGAGTTCGCGTGAAGCAATTACAATATGCAGAGAAAATACATCAGTCACCCTAGCTCCTACTTCTTGTATACCTGTTCGCAACCCTTTTAACTATATTAAATAGAAGAAAAAGTTGCTATTTTTGCAAATTTCTTGCTGTGTTTTTGCGAAGAAATGAGATTGTGAATGAAAAAGTTTGCGTTCAAAAGGCTTTTTCTTCTTATTTTGTTTTATGAATTTATATTTAAAAAGAAAAAAAAAACAGTTTCATTTTAATAAACACTTTATAGTATTTTTATTAATCTAATTAAAATGGAGGAAGATTGACCTATGACCTGATCAAAACTGCAGGGAACCGTTGGTGCATGAGGCGGATAGCCGATCCAAGTGGCGTTCCATGGTGAAGTCTTCAGCAGTGGAGGTCTTCCAGCAGATGATGAATTAAAATTAAGCGAGTCAGATCGTATGATCTGACTCGCAAAATATCGTAAAGTAAATTGAGGATATTTTTTAGAGATTCTAAGGCATTATCTACTTACTACGTACTTTCTCAAAAAGTTGAAATATGTCACCAAGATACATTCGGTCATTTCTGGTAGCTAGATTTGACAGATAACTCCCATGTACTTACCATATTACACCGTCAACCAAATTGTCATATAATATTATCATCAGGTGAGACAACCCATACCTATAAGGCATCAAAAATTATTAGTTAGGTTATTATTATTCGCGTTTATATAAAAAAATTATTTATTTATTTATTTTATTTATTTATTCGATTTAATCAAAACGGTTACATAAAAACAACCACTTACATTGATTAAATAAAGTCAGATAAAATTAAATGATACAATTAAAAATAATAGTAATAACATAATAACAAGGCAGCAACACAAAAAAAAAATAGAATTAAATTTACAATCAAATAATTTAAAATTTGGATGTCACGGGAAGCTAAAGCCAACACAAAATCAATTAGTTAACCTCACAAAAATCTCAACTTTATCAGAAAACTTCTTTCAAGTGCAGGTAATGGACACTGAATAATGTATAAATCGCAGACGTTTTTCTAATGAAAATGTTTAGTGAACGTTTCCGTGGCCAAATAGAATTATTCTACCCTAGCATGCAACCGGGGGTGAAATTATACGGCGGAAATCTGCCCTGGCTTTCCTGCATCTGGTTGGAGATGAAGAGGCTTTTTTGCTAAGGGGTGCAGATGAGCTTATGGTTTTCATGATAATTTTACTAAGGGACGTAACCGTTTTTTTAAATAAATATATTATTTAAAATTTCATTTTCACAAGTTTTTTTTATTCTAATATTTTAGGATAAAATGTTCGTAATAGTTTGACAATGTTTTATCATAATAGTTTATGAAAAAAAAACCAAAACGCTAGGAAAAGCTTTTACGAAAACCAAAACAAAATCTTCAGAAGCTTACCAGGTCGTAACTACATAATTACACAACATCTGACTGCCTGCATTTTCTAGCAAAACATCTCGAGCCAAGAAAATTTTGTGAATTCCGGAACTCCATCGTTGGAACATTGTTTCACATGTTTGAGCCAACCAAATTAACCAGTTATACGCTGGCTTGGTACACAAGAAACGTTGTAATACACTGCAAATCTCTTGTTCATTAGTTTGCTTGAAACATTTACGAAAAGCAATACACCTAATGAAGTAAAGACCGAATAAATATATTTCTCAATATGTATGTACCAGAAAGCGATTAACTTAGAACTGTTTAGAAGTTAGCATAAGTACTTCCACAAAATAATTCAAATAAAAATTAAAAAATCTTTACATGGGCCCCAAGGGAGCACTCATAAAAGTTAAAATAAATGAATCTAGGAGATCATTTCAAATTGGTATACACCAATCAAGAAGAGCCAGAAACACGTCGGTCATACACACACAGTTACACACTTTTTGCGAAGATAAAGCGACCTTCACCTGGTTTTTGAACGTAAGATAGCATACGAGTATAAGGTACAAATAAAATTGATTGTGGAAAAATCTTGAAAAAGTGTGGTTGGACAATGGACATCGTTCACTAATGATACCTCAACAGTAACTTCAAATAAATCTGTGACCAGGTACATAAAGTAGATACTGTATCACATAATATGTTACTTTAGTAGTAAACAGTTATCTCCACGTAAACTGTCTCGGTAGAGAGACCGGCGTGAAATGCGAACGTCTTCATTTCATTACTTCAGGCTTCAGCCCCGAGGGAACATGAAAACCAAGCGAGAAATGTGGCAAGTCTTGTTTTGGCTGTTTTTGCTGCATAGTCTACTATATGTGGAGAGATAATAGTGTGCAGCTGATGTGATGCTTCACTCTCTACGCCGGTTTGCATATGAGTTCAGCAAGGTAAAACAAGTTTATTTCTAGAATTGGGATATTGACTGTATTAAAATAAAAATATAATTTTGCCGCGAAACGGTAGTTTTTGTGACAGAAATCCTGTAAAACACAATACTTTTGTTTATTTTTAAGGAATATAATTATAATTTAATAATAAAAATGTAATCACATCACTCCGAAGTCACGTGACATAAAACGCACGTGACGTCACTTTCTCAATCGGAATGAGTATATTGCTCTTTCTGCCTAGTCTTTTAGAGTGATTTCTTTGAATATAGTTATCTGTGTCAGGAATCGTGACGTCACATCGACCACGTGAGCAGTATTGGCGTTTTGGAGCGAAACTTGAAATTGCATTTAAAATACATGAAAATTAAAGTATTAGCTGTATTTAAAAAGTAATTTTAAATATTTTGGGTTATATTAGGCCCATTCGCATCGTTTTAAACACTTTCCCAAAATCAGTCAACATCCCAATTCAAATTATTTATTAGATACAAAAGATCTAGTCCACGACCAGAATGGCAGCGTACCAAGCTTACTGGTGGTATTAATTACCACGTTAATTTTTGTCTGACCACACGTACAATCATTATTACCTAAAGCGCGGGGAATGACTCTTGCTTCCATCACCGTCGACACCCCATAACGTGACATGTTTACTATATAATATACGATAATATAATATATACGATATTGCACTTTGTACTCTGTACATAGAACTGAGCTAGCTAATTGTATTACGGTATATATGTAAATCCAACAATACAATCTCCCATTAAATCCAGAGTAAGCTGTTTCACCTGAAATTTGCTTAGTGTAACTAACTAAATATTAAGGGAAGATTAATTAGCTTCATTATGTTGCTTACCCCGTATCGTGTTCGTGTTCAAGATACTAAGCTCGCTACCAGGTAAATTTCTATTTAGGCGCTTCGCAAACGATAATGGTATGTGGTGCGTTATGATGACTTTAAAACTTGCTGTATCTGGAACTATAAGTAGTATTTTTTTAACTCGACATGACGATTGAGACTTTTTATAGCTGAATGCCATCTGAGCTCTCCTAGTGTTCAGGGATGGTGTAAATATCGTCAGACCAACAGCTCCATTATTTTAAAAAAATATGAGTACTATTTGTACTAATTACAACTAAAATGAAAATAAATCAAAAACAACAACAACAAGACTTATCGTTTTCTATATTGCATACAACACAACAAGCTACACTGTGCTATAAATAGACACGAAGAGAAATTTTCAAGGAAATGTTCGTTACATTTTACGATACTTCACAGTTTTACAACACCTACGCTCTACGACGTAGCATCGTAGCACCCTACCACTCGGCGGAGCGTGATAACTACAGACTTTATAACGACAGACTTGATAACGACACTAATTCGATTCCAGCTCGATGGTAAACGAACCTAATCGAGACGCGATCGCAATTAAAAAGCATTCTAATGATCTTATAAAAAAAACTACCTTTTTATGTAACAAAATTAATATAGAAAGGCACGTGCCAGCAAAAACGAGGGCGCGTGCAAAAACCGTTCATGGGTGTTGCTCGTACAATTTCTTCAGCAAAATCATAACATAACCGCAAAAAATGGTTTAGCGACGGCGAGTGGTTTAGTAAAAACTTCACTACTTGCTTAGCAGATATATGATTAGAAACCTAATACGCGTCCAAAAGTGAAGCAGAAAATACTTTACCAAATTAAAATCAGAAAGTCACTAATATAATACTCCGCCACGTGCAGCTCCGTTGATAAAGAGGAACCGAATATCTCGAAACCAGTCGGGCAATCGTCGCGAAGCTCGGATGTACTACGTAAGTGAATCCGGTTAAATATGTATAAATGTGAGTCATACGTGCGATAGTTTTAATCAAAAAATCCTAACTTATCGAAAACAAAAGACTATCTATATGTATTTCTTCTAAGGTTACTAGATACAAAATCCGTACTCCAGTGTCCTATAGTCATAATATATCTCAACATAGTTTTAGTACGGTTGGAGTTGGCAAAAAGTTTAATTGAAACATTTAGTTTTCCGGCCAATGTGGTAAAATTACTGGAAAATACGTGTACGCGGACTTCTGACTTTTACTTCACGGGTTGCTGATTCTACTTTGAAATTAATTTGATCATGAGTTTGTTACCAAGCTGCAGCAAAAACTGTTGGGAATACATTGCTGTTTTAATTGGGATTGCTTGCATTTTCGGCTTCATATTTTATTTATTTTTTGTTTTATTTTATGGATCCTTTGCCTGATGGTAAGTATAACGCAGAACATAACAATTTATAACAATAACAATGTCTAAAGGGCTGCGGTGCACTGCAGTGCGCTCGTTACCCTGGGACATTAGGTATTGAGTCTAATAAGCCTAATAATTTCAATGAATACTTTGCTCATCAGACCGGAACACAGTAATGCTTGCACATAATTGCTTGGTGTCCGTGGTGTACCCGTTCAAAGTGGTGGGGTGGTACCGACCCAGATGGGCATTCAGAGAAGAGCTAGTCCTACCACCTGATAAGCTAGTTCTTAAGTTTATAAAGATGAAATATTATAATCATAATAATTATATACGTACATTAGAAATAGTAAAATTTTATTAAACGAAAGTTGACTAGTTAGCGACTTTCTGGCTATGTAGCTTGAAAAACCCAGTAAACAATTTCTGGTTTTACAAAAAAAACATTTACTTGTACCTACTCTAGACTTCAAAACTTTCATATTATATTGGATCGGGAAACAAAGACAAAGAGTTCCTTTTTTCCCATGTTTGAATAATAAATGTAGAACTGAAACGTTATACGCCATGCACGGGTTGTATTTGTTCATCTTGTTGTTCATAATATTTATTTAGTATTGATTTTGAAGAATACCTATGTATATTATAAATAGATAAACAAATAGTCAAACACAGAATAGGTAAGAGATATAACTTTATAGCTAGTTCTTTTAATAATTATCTCATAGTAATCCGTAGGATTGGACCACAATTCTGCCGCTCCAAGGTCGGTGCAATGAGTATTCTACTTTCATTTATATGCATATGTCATCATTTCAGGTTTCTTTTCTGTCTTGTTACATAATCGCGATCCTGACACACGTTTTAATCTGTCTGTCCCCCTTCTTTTTTGTAACTGAAAAAAAAACTTTATTTTAATGCATTCAAGTCCATTTAAAACCTTCATTCGAGGAAGTCGAGATCGATGAGAACAATTAAAGTTTGTCGTATTAAGGCGCCACCTCCACGAGCAAATCTTTTGTGGCGATTTCCGCGCCGTCCCACTAAATTCTTTTCTTCCATAGTACCTATGTGCAAGAGATAAAAAAGAAGCTCTTGGAAGTGAGTACCAGTCACGAGGTTGAGTGCCACATCATTGCTCTCCCATGAAAGTGATATAAGTGATATTCATTAATCATCATGAAATAAATCCATTAAAAAGCCGCATCATTATGAGTAGTCTGAGTGTTAATTTCAAAGGTAAATGTTACTTTACGTAGCTTCTTCTGTCCTCCGACGCTAGGGCAAGGAGGTTTTTCTCGAGGCCCAAACCCAAACCCTACAATTGAATTAAGATTTGTTCAACGCTTTTGGTAAAATTGTACCTTTTTGTTCGTCGCTTGCATAATTGGTGCCTAAGATAAAGAAGGAAGCGTTTCAAGTGGTTGGCTTGATTTGTTTGACTTTTGGGACTCAGAGAGAGTAAAGTTTGAGCATCAAAATGGGAACCAATCGGATTGCTCTCGAATGACTCTGGCTGTTGAAATATTAATGCGGCGTTTTCTACTCATTACTGGGGAAGTTTATAAAGACGATGGCGTGGTTAATAATTTACACAAAGACTAGTTAATTGATTGGATCTATTCCATATTATAGTCAGCTCAAAACACAAAGACTATGAGTTCAAATCTGAGCTCATATTGGCTTCAAAAGTATTTGTCCGTCCATTTGAAAGCGAAGTTGTACTTATGATGATGATGTCGTTCACGTTATGGACAATCAAGGTGACTTGGATTATTTTCTGGTTTGTGCTGGATGGGTCAGGTAAATTGTGATTAAGTTCTAAGTAAGTTATTTTTTAATTTTTTTTTATGTTGTTTGGTAACGAGACGATCTGGCCGTTTGCCTGATGGTAAGCATAACGCCGGCCCATAACAATTGTAGTGCCACCCAGGACTTTGAAACACAAAGACCTGCGCGGCACTGCAGTACGCTCGTTACCCTGAGACATTAGGTATTAAGTCTCGTAAGCCCTATAATTTCACTGGATACTCTGCTCATCAAACCGGAACACAGTAATGCGTGCACACTACTGCTTGGCGGCAGACTTCACTCACAAAGCGGTGGTAACAACCCAGACGGACACTCGCAGAAGAGTTAGTCCTCCCACTAACAAAGTATTAATGTGTTATGTGTTTTTATAGAGGATGGAGATAGAAGTCAAGTCAAGTCAAGTAAAAGAGGAGTACTCGGGGATCTATATGACATTTAATCATAAAGCCATGCAAAAGTTAGTATTTGGGCAGAATGATTTTATATTTTTAGGAAGGATTTTATATAACATTAGTTTATGCTATAATGAAGACTCTCTGTATCTAAGTGTTAGCATTACACAAAATAATACCTACGTACAAAACTGGTAACAAAAATCCTACTTCCTTTTCCTACCATCGCGGAAGCTTGTAAGGATGGATGGATGGATGGATGTTTGTTACTCTTTCACACAAAAACTATTGAACGGATTTTGATGAAATTATACATTAATATAGCTTATAAATCAGAATAACACAGACTACAATTTATAAAGATATATACTACTTGGGCCAAGCCGTATACGGAAGCTAGTATAGAGATAAAAATTCAAAAGATTTCAACATCATTCAAGTTCTAATCGTGAAAAAGCATTAGTCAAGAGTAATGCCAGCTCCTAACAACTTTAAGTGTTCAGCGGTTTTTCGTCTCTATAAATTATCTTGATTTATAGGTTTTCTCAGGAGACCTGCCAAAACTTTTGTCGTTTGTACGAAAAATACAGGGCGACAATTTTATTTTAGCCGCTCCACCACTGTGATTTACTTAGTGTCACTTAATCTGTGACATTTTCATCAGTTTCAGATTCAGTACGAAGGCGAGTGACCACAAATTAAATTAACCATTGCAGGCTTCTTTGTACGTAAAATAAAGGGTGACAATTTTATTTAAGTAGCTCCGCGTCTATGCTTGTGCTTACTATCACGTAATCTGTGATATTTTCATCGGTTTCGCAGATTGAGTACGAGAACGGGTGCCCACATATGAAATATTAACAACTGAATGCTTCTTTGTTTTGGTTATGAAACCCAATCTTTAAATATTGCTGAAAGGTGGTCTTACATATTTGAAATCAGTTATAACTTTATCAATATTAAGTGGTTTATCTCTGTGTTTCCTTTTGCAATGCTCAACTTGTAATGTACTTGAGTGGATGGCTGCGGCTGAAGCTATAGTTAGGTAAATAGTTACTTTGGGTTTTCTTTACATCAGACTAGGAATGCTGGACTGCGTTTGACAAAGTCTTATGTGAGTGACCATGTGGTCGAAGGTGTCCATGCTCTCTCAGTAAAAACCTATTCTACCTTAATCTAAAGCACACCCGCAGCTTAAAAATATTTAGCCTATATAATTTTAATGTAATTTTAATAGTCGATTGTTTATGAGAAAGCTCCTTTTTGGCGCCATAAAAATGTATAGTTTAAACCATTTATGTTATTTATGAGTGTCAAATAAGTGACTTTTTTTCTTTCTTTAAAAAGATACTTCAGTGAAGATCATGGTTAATAGAATCGAGAGGCATAGCTTGCATAGTTTAATTAATGAATGATACTTCAGTTAGTTTTAATACGACCACGATGTTTATCAAATTATCGTCTCGACAGATTTTTCTTGTGGACTAATGGATGAGGCTTTTTGTCTCACCACTCTGCGGTTTATTTCGCTCAGTTCCGAACGAGTCGCGATAAAAGAAACGCTTTGGTATGAATTTTATTTTCCAGTTTTATTTTGGCATTTATTTGAACTGGAAGCGCGAATGGCGGCTTAATTTTACGATTCATAACAGTAATCTTATCCGACAACGATTTTTATTTAAATGCTGCTTCTATTTTTATCAAATTGAATAGGTATGAGCATAGTGAACAATGCCAGCGGCTTTGCCTTTGTGGTGGTTGTTAGTGGGAGTACTAACTCTTCTGCGAGTGTCCATCTGGGTTGTTACCACCGTTTTGCTCGTGAAGTCTGCCGCCAAGCAGTAGTGTGCAAGCATTACTGTGTTCCGGTTTGATGAGCAGAGATATCCAGTGAAATTACTGGGCTTATGAGACTTAATACCTAATGTCTCAGGGTAACGAGCGCACTGCAGTGCCGCGCAGGCGTTTGCGTTTCAAAGTTCTGGGTGGCACTGCTATTGTTATGGGCCGGCGTTATGCTTACCATCAGGCAAACGACCAGCTCGTCTCGTTACCAAATAATATAAAAAAAAAACATAAAATTATAGTTAAAAACCACTAGTAGGAAATTAAACTCATACAGGAGTGGAGATTCAAAAGCTACATTTCCTTGGCTCTTCTGAGGAAAGTAGTTTCCATCAAAATTGGTTCAGTATTTTGTCAATGACGTTGGCAATTTTACTTATCTCGCGATATATGTTATTTTAGATGATATTCATCTGAAAGTAAATTTCTAAGTCACTTGGCCTTATCCCACACAAGTTGACATAATACAAACCGACTACTTACCAGAATCTAATAATGGAGTTTTCGAAGATCATAAATCTCCGGGAGAATAATGAATCAGCTTCGTGATCCGGCGCCCAAAGCGGCGGTTACTTATGAACCCATTTTAGCATTAGCGTTTCATTCCTTCTACAGGAATGACAGCCATTTGAATAATACTTGTGAATAGTAGGTACTCGACATTCTTTAGTTCTTTGCAATCCAAAAGATTCAAATTCAAATTCAAAAGTCTTTATTCAAATAGGCCCCAAAGGAGCACTTATGAAACTTAAAATGACTCTAACAGCGGGCCTCTGCAACATTCATCTACCCGAATCACAGACTAAAACTAATGCTGTCTTTATCAGAACATAATAAATGACAAAGACACCAACAGACCCAATCCGTGCTCAAAGTCAACGAACCTTCCAGAAACCCACCGTTCCCGTTCCAAATTGGTATAGGCCGAGCAAGAAGAAACTCGTCACGGCATTCTTTTTAAAAAAAGTAGTTTTTTACAATGATTCTAATGCTAACAACTAACAATTTAAAGTTTAGTAGTCGCCAGGAGGCTCCTGAGCTGTTTGCCTCCATGCATCCTTGTCATCTACATAATCCTTAATTTTATAATAACATTTAAGATAATAACTTTAACCTAAAAACACGCAGAAAAAAAAATGAATTTGAATACATCTTCGTTTAAAATTAAGCTACATAGTGTTCAAATGCAAATAAAAAACATGTGATTAAAAACAATACTTTCTTATATTTTCTCAATGAATGTCTTAATGTAATATAGTTCAAGAATCAAGTGCTACCTGTAAAGAGAACATGAACAAAGTGTCTTCCCCTTAAAGACAATATGAGAAATATTTATGAATAATTATATTCTTAGATAGCTAATTTAAGTTCAATTTAAATTACTCACTAGCCTAATTTGCTACTAGATTGTAATATAAGCAGGTTTCTTTACAAAATGAAACCTGGCAAAGAAAACATAATTTGCCTTCTATTTATTTTTGTATTAGTTTATTGTATAAACTAGCTGCTGCCCCGCGGTTTCACCCGCGCGGGGATATTAAATTTCATGGTTTTTATTTTTTTGCACGGAACCCTAATTCTTTTTCCAAAATAAAAGTAGCCTATGTTACTTCTTGTAACATCAGCTATCTGCCAGTGAAAGTCCGGTCAAAATCGGCCCAGCCGTTTCGGAGATTACCCGGAACAAACAGACAGACAAACAGACAAAAATTTTAAATATGGCTGTTTTGGTGTAGGTCCCGTATATAGTATCATATGCATTTAGTAAAAGCTGTTATTTTGATATTACAAACAGATACTTCAATTTTATTTATCTGTATGGATAATTCACTGAAATAATTTGAAACTAATACAGTCACCATTTTTATATTTTTTACTTATATGTTTATTTTCTCCACACACCGTTGCTAAAATATACACTGAAATTGAAGGTAGCAGTCATTAGTTTTTGTTTTTAATATATGTATGAACTATCAACAATTAAATTATTTTCGTATTGCTACATATAATGCAAAATTTAAATAACACAAAAGCTTAAAAAACGCTCGTACAGAAGCTTTGTAATGTAGTGTAACGCTTTTATTTACTACAGAAAATAGATTCTACTTTGTTGAATTTTTTTATTTTTTTTAATGTTATTTGGTAACGAGACGAGCTGGTCGTTTGCCTGATGGTAAGCATAACGCCGGCCCATAACAATTGCAGTGCCACCCAGAACTTTGAAACACAAAGACCTGCGCGGCACTGCAGTGCGCTCGTTACCCTGAGACATTAGGTATTAAGTCTCATAAGCCCAGTAATTTCACTGGATACTCTGCTCATCAAACCGGAACACAGTAATGCTTGCACATTACTGCTTGGCGGCAGACTTCACGAGCAAAGCGGTGGTAACAACCCAGACGGACACTCGCAGAAGAGTTAGTCCTACCACTAACAGACTGTATGTATGAACTATCAACAATTAGGTTTTTAAACTGTCATGGTCATCAACACTTTGAAAATTATTACTAGAAACGGTAATAATTACGCTAGTAATAATTTTCAAAGTATCAACAATTAAATTATTTTCGTATTGCTACATATAATGCAAAAGTTAACACCAAAGCTTAAGAAACGCTCGTACAGAAGCTTTATAACGTAGTGTAACGTTTTTATTTACTACAGAAAATAGATTCTACTTTGTTGAAATCCAGCCTCGGCGGCACTTTGAATCTAGTTATACTCGTAATATAAATCACCCCGAAACTGATCCCAGCGTAGAATATAGTAGGAGTTAGGTCAGAACATGAAACTTTCGATCCCAACGGAACTGTATATGGCGTTACATGAGTACTTGGTTAGTAAGATTGGAGTTTAGTATAGTATGTAGGTATCTGTTATTATAAGTATTATATCTATTTGCATCACCGACCACTCGCACTCTATTAATTCTCTTCCCATCCAAAGGTTGACTGAAAGAGATCGCTTTTAGCTATAAATCCGCCCATTATACTTTAATTTTAAATTTGTTACTGTAGTTAATTTCATACAATAAAGAATTTTGATTTGATTTTAATCACAGTTCGGCTTAGTGACGGGAATGGTAAGTGTACCTATAGCTCAGAATAGAATACAATAGACATTTATAGAAAAACATAACTTTATTGACTCAAAATTCAGGATATTTATTTGCATAAAATATAGAAACAAAATGTATGTTAAACAGAAATGAAAATTAACCCATACCACAGAATAGACAATAGTACAAGTGCCGTACTTTGCCGGTGTAGGCGTTGACTGTCTTAGGCCCGTGTGAAAAAAAAACGGAGTGTTGTAACAGTCACTTTTCTAGACCAATCGCTGTAGAAAAACTAGTTTCCTATTTTGCTGAATAAGAGTTAAGAGTGGTTAAGAGTGCTTCCCACCTTCGACAGCGTCACTTAACCTATTAAAAACAAAAATACATCACTCATTTATATTCAGCAACAAAGCTAACGGCATTGTTCAGAATTTTAAATAAATAACAAAAAGAAAATAATCCCAAGTTTATGCGATAATAATGGAGGCGTAAGGTGAAAGGTTATGGAAGCATGTTGTAATTTAAGGCAACATACATGTGTGGAGTAGTATTCCATGTAACACCTAGGTAGCAGATATATGGAGTGATCAGACAGAACGAGCGCGAACGTTGCTCTGCTCCCGTTGAAACACTCCGGGCAAACACACAATGTTAAGTTTAGAAGTAGGTACGCTATACCCTGCTCGGGAAAAGATACATGAATTTTGTAGGACGAGTGTAGGTAAGGAGCTCAGAAAATAAGGTCACGCTTTGCTGCTGTTTCCATTATATTGTGTTCGTGTGTTGTATTTTGTTAGTGGTAGGACTAACTCTTCTGCGAGTGTCCGTCTGGGTTATTACCCTTACCACCGCTTTGCTCGTGAAGTCTGCCGCCAAGCAGGAATGTGCAAGCATTACTGTGTTCCGGTTTGATGAGCAGAGTAGCCAGTGAAATTACTGGGCTTATGAGACTTAATGGGTATATACCTAATATCTCAGGGTAACGAGCGCACTGCAGTGCCGCGCACTTCTTTGTGTTTCAAAGTTCTGAGTGGCACTGCAATTGTCATAGGCCGGCATTATGCTTATCATCAGGCAAACGACCAGCTCCTCTCGTTACTAAATAGCATTAAAAAAATCCCCGACCAATGCATTCATCTTTTCTTTTGTATGAGTGAATTTTTATTACATCTGTATCTGGATAATGTTGTATAGGATTGCATTTGATCACTATCTTGTGTTTGTAAGTGACAATGTGGTCGGCGATGAAGCACACTTACCTAGAATTCATCATTCGTAACTTGAAGAAACCTCAGGAAACAGACTCTGGCAACGAGTTCCACTCCTTAGCGTTACGCCAAATGAATGCAAAAGCAAATCGAATGTAACGATATCGCTTGGCTATTTTTTTCTGGTTATCTGGTGATGGTAATGTGAATTTGACCTGTATTACAACGAGAAATAAGTAGATAACATACAGCTTAAAAAATGTAGTAGTAGTAGTAAGTTTTTCACACATTATAACGGGATATTTACTGTGATTATTATTGAGCGATGAGCACCCGATATTTCGACGCTGTTGCAAGCGTCATGTTCATGGGAATACATAGGTATTCCCGTGCGTCGAAATCTCGTGTGCTCATCGCTCAATAATTATCACGGTAAATATCCCGTTACAATGTGTGAATTAGTAAATAACCGTGAAAGTTTAACATAGTAGATTATTAGCTGATTTAGTGTGTGTTAGTAGTAATAGGAATAGGTATGGAAAGAATAATAACATGGTACTCTTTACCATAACGAAAACAAGGCCCCACCCACGGCATTACTTGCAACTGTGCACACACTGTCATAAGACGGGTTAAAACGTGAATAAATAAATACTCAGACACCTGCATGTGGCAGTTAAGTGCCCATTAAGTTCCGGGAAGTACGATATAGAAATATTAAGCTGTGTTTTTATCTGCTAGCATTGCGTTAAAGTTTTTACTGCTGATCTTATTTTCAATATTTTATCTTACAGTGTTCACAATTTGGTTAGCAAAAAATTATGTGTGTAATATTTTTTTTCTAGATTTTAATATTTCTGATGCGGAGGTCTATGTTCAGCAGTGGGTTTTTCGGCTGGAATATGAATGTTTTAGGGATAAAAAAAAGATGACGAGAAGTTGTTACGCTCTATATCCTCTATTATTTCGCTTTTTTTCAGGGAGTACTTCTAAAACACGTATCGTATAATACAGATACCTAAATGCTATATTAAAGTACTAAAAATATTTAGGTAAGTCTTTTTTTATATTCTATTGGATAAAGAGACCAGCGGGTCGTTTCTCTGATGGTCAGCACAACACCATCCCAGAACAATTATTTTTCTGGGCTGGTGTCACGCAAACGACTTTTTCGTTATCCTTATAATGTAGTGCCACCAAAAAGGGCCGATAAACGGCCTAGTTGCGGAAAAGAGCCCGCGCACCAAGTACCAAGTAATGTAGTGCCACTCAAAACCACCAAACACAAAAATCGCGTCACTGCATTGAGCTTGTTACACTTAGACATTAGGTATTAGCTCATAAGTGAGCAATTTCACTGAACAAAAAAGAAAGTAATAATGTCATTGCTATTGTAAGCTTTAAGAATTTGATTAGATTATATTTTACTGCAAAAGTAAATTCAAATTCAAAATGCTTTATTCAAATAGGCCCCAAAGGAGCTCTTATGAAAGTTAAAGTAAATGTCTCTAACAGCGGGCCTCTGCAACATTCGACTACCCGAATCACAGACGAAAACGAATGCTGTCTTTATCAGAACATAATAAATGGCAAGGACACCAACAGACCCAATCCATGCTCAAAGTCAACGAACCATCCAGAAACCCCCCGTGCCCGTTCCAAATTGTTATAAACCGAGCAAGTAGAAGGGCAAGATCTCGTCACAGCATTCTTTTTTAAAAAAATAGTTTTTACAATGATTCTAATGCTAACAACTAACAATTTAAAGTTTAGCAGTCACCAGGAGGATCTTGAGCTGTTTGCCTCCATGCATCTTTCATGCAACTCATAAACATACCGAGTAATATCCGAGTAATACAGCACAGACTCACTCCGTTAAATCATAATACTCTCCAGCCCAATTACGTCTTTTTAACATTTTTCATAACAATATTGCGTCCTATTTACCGTTGGCTCTCGACTGCGGAGCGGATGTCTTTTGTGCCGTAATGGTATCATCGTATTATGCTAAACAACTCGAAGCAATTGCACCGTATTCTGCCTGCATTCACTGAATATTTTCACTCGAATTCTGAATTACGGTCGTGAAATTGAGCGATGGCATTAGTGTTTACAGTCCGCGACGCTGTTGCCGAAAATTGGGGAGCCTAGCGAAAATGAATGGTATGATTTGTCTCGCAAGTCAAATTTGAGTGCTTGCCAAAATTTCTGTAACTGTAAATTGTAAATTTCTGCAAAATATAGGTACCACTTGATATATAAAAAGTAAAACTATCCTGTGGTTTATAACTAAAGGAGTTGACTTGTTAGAAAAACAGGTCAACAGAAAAAAAATGCAGTTATTGGTTTCAAAATACAAAGATGGGTGAGCGGGATTTTGAACTCCACTAGTCTAAAAATCATTTTAGGAAAATAATCCCTAAGATAATAATTATTATAAATAGCTATGTTAATAACATTATATAAAAACACATGTCGATGTAACAGACGTTACACAAAAAAGGACTACTGCCCTGTCACTCGGTATGACGTAAGGATTCTAACGATACCTCATAAATCAAAATCGGCATTTAAGAATTATTGTGAAATAAAGAAACTAACATACATACATACATACATAAACCCTAAAAACATTACACTCTTTTTTGTACATTCGTGTAATAAAGTGAACGTAATGGAGTTATCAACCAATTAGTCATTCAATTAAGCAAGCAACGAGCGGGTGCATTATCTAATACAGTTAAGATAAGCGTAACAAATCTAGAATTAAAACAACACGACTTCTTTATTTATATTTCAATTAAGTTACAAACGTAGACCAAATTCAGTTGCTTGCTTTTTTTTATTTGGTTACGAGACGAGCTGGTCGTTTGCCTGATGGTAAGCATAACGCCGGCCTATAACAATTGCAGTGCCACTCAGAAATTAATAACAAAAGGGCCAGCGCGGCACTGCAGTGCGCTCGTTACCCTGAGACATTAGGTATTAAGTCTCCTAAGCCCAGTAATTTCACTGGCTACTCTGCTCATCAAACCGAAACACAGTAATGCTTGCACATTAATGCTTGGCGGCAGACTTCGCGAGCAAAGCGGTGGTAACAACCCAGACGGACACTCGCAGAAGAGTTAGTCTTACCACTAAAAAAACAATGCGAGTAGCTCTAAAACAATGCGATTAACAGCTCGTTGATCGACGTCATACATTGTGTTGCCACATTTTAACTCTAAACTCACTGAAATGCCATTAAATCTGGCATTTTTATTACAGCTAACATGAGATTTATTTACACTGGGGTCATCTTAGAAAATGAGAATGGTTGTGTATGCCAAGTATGGTTGTGCAATTTGCAATTTGTATTTGGCGCGGACCAGAAATACATACTCGTATTGTCGGAAAATTTAGGACGCTCGGCAATTTAGTGAATTCATTTTGGCGCTTACTTGATATTCCCGAGATTGTAAAGTGGAAAATGTTTGTGACTTTTATGTGAATTGGAAATGGTGTTTCGTACGAGAGTATTTTTTTTTTTAGGTGTTTTTATTTGGCAAAGCAAATATCTGAAACAATGAAGTAGGAATTTAAGAAACGTTGTATGTGTACTCACATTTTTATTTTGGGTTTAGCCGCTGAATCTGCTTTGTGAAAAATTTTTCCTCAACTTCTCTAAACTGCTAATGATTTTATAACGCACTGTCTGTTAAAAATAGAAAATCAAAAATTTTATAGGGATATAGAAATTACTATTTAGATACAGCAAACTGACATAAACATTACAAACATACCTTTTTTTTTAAGTCAACGGCTATGTGCCTTTAACACATAAATAAACACTACATCTAACTTAACTACAAAAACAGTTGGATAATCTAAAAGCCAAAGTAGGCCTATAACCTATTATTATACAGAGTAATACTGAATCCAAGTAAGAATCCCAATTAACTTAGAAAAAATATTCGGAAAGAAAAATAAGTTTTACCCGTGTTACTGTTTAGCTAGACAATTTCTAACGATAAACGTCTAAAATAAATAGAAATGGAGACAAAAGAATGGAGTTAGAAAACGGTTAGACACTACTTAAATCAAGATTTGTGGTTGCTCATGTTTAAACTTGCGAATAAGTCATTTTTAGGAGTTAAACGCTGTTTAACACAGGTTTAGGGTGTGTTTAATTTTTTTGTGGTAAGACCGTATGTATGTATATGTTTAAAGTGTTAACCGTCACTAGCGAGATGCTTGCATTATCTGGTCTAGAGAACCACAGTACGCGGGTTTGAATCCCGTTGGCAGATATATTTTTGAGATGATTAAATAAATGTATTCATACTTAAATATTTTATTATTTATATTTGTTAACTTATTACCAAAAATTCAAAGCAAGTATCCAGATGTGTTGTGTTCCCAACTTATTATTCGTCCCAAATAGAGGGTGACTCAAACACACCACTTAGACACCAAACAAGGGTGTATTAAGTGTGAGTTAAAATTTAAATTGATTCCACCCTCCCTCGGGAGTAAATTCAGTAAATTCAAATAGTGCATGGTGTGATCTCGAGCGAGTAACACTGTGTTTGTGGGATTCTTTTTCTGCAAATTGGACGCCTCGGGCAGTTTAGTCACAAAAAGGGAAGACTTAGTATGTATTTACACATGTGCTGGTTACACGGTTCATTTGTAAGGGTGGTGCATATAGGTTGGTGAACGGTTTAAGAAGTATTTTGAGATAGAAATGTATGAGAATGTTTACGAAAGTATTTTGATAAAACTTCACTTCAATACAATCTAATCCACTGAAAAATTGTATGAAAAAATCTCAACTTTTTCAGTTTATTGTGGATACCTAATGTAAGAGTGGCTGAGCGGAAACTTGTGCGACTTTAAATCCAACGCACCATAGTTAGAATCTCGAATCAGCCCGCACTAATGACTTATATCAAGTTATGTGCGGATTATTCACATGCGCTCTAAAACGATGAAGGAAAACTTCGTGAGGAAACGCGCATGTTCAAGAACCACAAAATTCGAGGACATGTGACATCCACCAAGCCGCACTGGGCCTGCGTGGTAGATTATGGCCCATATATTATTATACCCCTCTTTCTTAAAGAAGGCCGGTATCCCAGCAATGGGAGCGTAAGAGGCTGATAGTAATAATCATTTAATGTATTTTTGACCGAGCGAGCGAAGTCTTTGCAACATCTGGCCAATATTGCGATGATTTTGATCGACACCATGCGTCAAATTGTTGTTTTTTATAATGATTTACTTCAAACCGGACCACAGGTCGGACGTTACAAAGCTTGTACAATACTGGTTGGCTTTATAAATTCTGCTGACTGTGTATAATTGGGATGTTGACTGTATTAAAATAAAAATATAATTTTGCCGCGAAACGGTAGTTTTTGTGACAGAAATCCTATAAAACACAATATTTTTGTTTATTTTTAAGGAACATAATTTTAATTTAATAATCAAAATGTAATCACATCACTCCAAAATCACGTGACATAAAACGCGCGTGACGTCACTTTCTCAATCGGAATGAGTATATTGCTGTTTCTGCCTAGTATTTTAGAGTGATATCTGTGAATATAGTTATCTGTGGCAGGAATCGTGACGTCACATCGACCACGTGACCAGTATTGGCGTTTTGGAGCGAAACTTGAAATGGCATTTCAAATAGGTACATGAATATTAAAGTATTAGCTGTATTTAAAAAGTAATTTTAAATATTTTGGGTTATATTAGGCCCATTCGCATCGTTTTAAACACTTTCCCAAAATCAGTCAACATCCTAATTGTACTGTACCGACTGTAGGCTTTTGTTTCAAAACAACAGCGCATCCTGTAACTTATTTATAAACTTAATTAGCTTTCCAAGCGATTCGAATGAAAGCGAAAAAATTTAAATTTCTGTTTCGGATCGTTTACCGCTGTACACAAACCTAGCGCGGGGCAGATGAGCTGTAATATCATGCAAATTTGCCGGCTTTAAGTATGAAATTCGTTTTATTTTTTCCTTTCATTTTCTTCGAGTTTTGGGTCGTCTCGTAAAAAAAGCTTTTACATTCGTCTCGCTTACAAAGCTGGCAAAGGCGCGACTATTTCCAAGCAGAATACTTAATTGCCATCTGCGTAGTTTGTGAAAGCAAGTCATTTTTATTATAGAGACGTAATGGACAGCTTGGTAAGCTGACCAAACTTTTGGTTTTTATTTAAAACCACAGACAGTATTAAAATGCCGTTGATTTTTTACCAAGAATATCATCCTTTACATCCATATATTGATTAGATACTTATTTGCAGCCATCAATAAGTTTTTAATCTGTAAAAAATATGTGATAAGAAGTGATTTCTGGGAGTTCTAATTAAATTTAAATGCAAGAAAGAGAAACATTAACTGCAAAAACCATACGAAACTAAATAAAAGGAACGAGTAATCTCCAAACCTATCCATATATTGCCCTTTTCGCAAGACGTCGGGGTTGCCTTTCAAACATCTGCCCGAATCAATCTTAAATATTGAATTTTCTTCGTAATCTGATATAAACTTTCGGGAAACGAGTTTCTATTACGTTTTAACGCAATTTGTTTCGAGTTTTCACCTTCCTCCGTTGTAGGCGGTGGTGCTTCAAACTTGGGAACGGGGAGGAATTTCCAAATTTTAATTGCAGACGTGATGATGAGCGAAATGGGATTTAGTATGCTTATGTATTTATGTTCCTTTATTTTGTCAGTTCGTTGCTACTTTAGTAATTATTGGCGAGAGAGGTTACGTTTAATACAAACGTCAGTACCATATATTATGCAATATAAATAAACGATTACACTCATACCCCCGCACTAGGATTCCCTGTGTCGCAGGTGGCATGGACACGCACAGATACACATCACAAACATCCAAGACCCGAGAACAAACTTTATGTTTACACAAAATCTGCCCCGGCCGAGAATCTGTTGCGCATGCACGCTATGTTTGTCAAAATGAAAATATTTTGAAGTTAGCTTTTTGAACGCATTGTCAATCTACGACAGCGTTTTAATGAAGCAGCGTGCAAAATGCGTAAGATTCCCTTTTGGGGTATAAATTATGTTCTACGAAAATAAGACGACCCTTATGCCCTTTTTCACCAACGACGAACAAGGTGACGCCTAACTAAACTCCTAATATAAGCAAAGTCCTAAGTATAAACCGTTAGAACACTCCTTAAGTTTGGTGAAACGTTTTTTTGCCCTACGCAACTCCTAAATATTTAGGCATCCGATTTAGGCGTCTCCTAGTCTGGTGAAAACGGACATTAGTGGCGTATCTAGAGCAAGGGCAACGAACTTGGAATATAAACAACTATTACTTTAAACAAGCGATGCCTAAAATAACCTCATATTTGTAATCCAAAACCCGACGTCACATATTTTAAATTCAAATAAACACACCTTGTTTACTCGGGTCATAAATCATTTAAAATATTCAGCATGTATAAAGTCCAGTATCGACAACCGACTTATAATACATTGCCGCAGCTGTACTATAAGCTTAGATTACGGCTGTAAACTGGAATTCAATGGTGTACTCGCTTTTTCAAGGCCCGTCAGCTTTGCTATAGGATTAAGGGCCCGTCAATAGCGCACACTGAAAGTCAGCGACTAAGCTTCGGTGAAAATGGTTTAATACACAAAGGAACAACCCATGTCGTAGTAGTCTAAGCTTTCCAACTAGGAGGGTAGACGGGCCTTCGCTAGGGTCAGTGGTTCAAGTATTATTTTTATTGGAACACTGGAAAGAGTTTTAGTTATTGAATTTACTATACAATATTAGCTTACCGTTTGGTTACGCTAATATAATTATATAAAATCATTTGGACCGTGGTCCTTCACTAGGGGCCGTGAGTTTACAAAAGTGATATTTGGACCACTGCTTCTATTAGTGAAGGCCCGTGGTCCAACTAATTGGACAGTATAGTTGGACTACCAATTGGACAGTATATAAAATATAGATGGACTATGACCCCTAAACCGTTTATTTATTTAAGTTGATACAAATTCAAGTACTGTCTTTATTGTATTGGGCTAGCGTTACCCGGATACGGGCAACTTTCCACTTAAGCCTTTTTGCACGAGATTCTCTTTTAAGTGCACACCTTATTAATTAATCCACGGATTTATAATCAAAGTTTAAAGAGCCTAACTCGCCAATTTGAGTTGAATTTTGTGTGATGTTAAATTAAGCAACAACTTTAATTGCATGAGATTTATGAAGTAGGTATTTTTTTGTTAAAAATCTTTGTAGTCTATTTAATTGAAGAATATCAAATGGCATAGAATATTACGAGTACAATGTTACATTATCCATATTATATTGTTAAACACCGTCCAGAACATTTTGAATTGCTTGTACGTTATGAGCACAACATGGAATTGGCTTGGAATAGATTTGTTTTGACTTTTGATAGTGGTAGGACTGACTCTTCTGAAAGTGTCTGTCTGGGTTGCTACCACCGCTTTGCTCGTGAAGTCTGCCGCCAAGCAGTAATGTGCAACCATTACTGTGTTCCTGTTTGATGAGCATAGTAGCTAGTGAAATTACTGGGCTTATGAGACTTAATATCTAATGTCTCAGGGTAACGAGCGCGCTGCAGTGCCGCGCAGGCCTTTGTTTTCCAAAGTTCTGAGTGGCACTGCAATTGTAATAGGCCGGCGTTATGCTTACCATCATGCAAACAACCAGCTCGTCTCGTTACCAAATAGCATAAAAAAGATGGAGGTTTATGAGTGGATTTGAATATCGAAATAGGCACTTCGTTCGAAGGCCTGAAAAATATAAATGTAATGTACTTATATTATGTCAACCCCGTCATCATATCGCTGCTGTGTCGTAAACGAACTTGACTGATGATGTGTTTAGAATTTTATAAAAGTGTGCTTATGAAAAAAAAGGTTTTGGCTTACAGATTTTATTTTATAGTTTTTCAAAGAGCCCCCAAGTTATACGATGTGCGCTATCGTCAAAGCTTGAGCTATTTTTCCGAAGGTTTACAACCAGTATAGGTAGTAAAATAGAATTTCATAGGAGTAGGCGCACTATTTTGAAGAGGGTAGTTACCATATGTTATACGATTTGCTCTACCAATAGAATAAGTAGGAAAAAATATTCTCGGTTGTTCTGTTCCGCAACATAACAATGTAATTATACAAGACGTTCCACAAGTTACAAGGAAAATAATAAATTATACATTAATAGATTCCTACTTACATGTCATAAAATATTAAAACCTCCTTTCACGTAAAAATATATCAATATAAATGGGATCTGAAAAAAAAAAGGTTATACTCGGTACAAACGGTATTACTATTTCCTACTTGTTCTATTGGTATAAAAATACTAGAACAGATGGTAACTACCCTTTTGAAGAACATCCTTCATGTTCAAGTTAAAAATATTGCGATCAAGTGAGGACAAACGCTATGTTTTCGACTATAAAACTATAGGTAAAGTCACGGAAATTAAGAAATGCCTATAGATATTATGGAATACATGCTGAGATAGTACGTATGCGTATAGTAAAATATCAGAAATAACGTACAAATTATAATTATGCTGTCCGTGAAATAATCAGTACCTATCTACAAAAGAACAAAACGACAAATTATTTTCATTCATTTTATCAACTTCTTTTATGTACATATAGCTTATGGCCTAGGCACTAGCGGTTGCCACCTTAACTTAACTTGGCTAACAATTAATTTTGTAGCTATCCACACTTATACTCGTTGCTTAAATGGTTAGAGCGTCTATCCCAAAGAATAGGAAAACGTGGGTTCAAATACTTGCCGATTAAAACATTTTAGAGACGTCTATAGCTCTAAACAATACAAAGCCATCCATGTATACTGAAACTTTTAGAAATTTAGATACGCGCCTAGAATTCTCAAGCACTACGATTACTTGTGATCCCAAACTAGAACATTTAAGTGCTAAAGTTACTTCGGTAACTTTCCAGAATTCATACGCGATACCTACCACTAAAGCCGACACAGACTCTGAACAAACGACAGCGGTCTGGCAAATGGATTACATGACACGACTCGGGCCAAATACAAGCTTTTAAATCTCAGCGTAGACAGAAAATGAAAACTGGTGGTTGGAGAGCTGGTTTGTACTTCAAATTTCAAATATTCAAATCTGATCTTTCAAGTATACATAATTATGTACAATTCATGGTTTTTATGCTACATACGTTAACGAGTCGAATTGATCTAGTGGCTAAGTTTGTAGTAACCCTGCCTCCAAAGCACAGGGGTTCAATCATCAACCGTGGAAAACTGTGTGGTGAGTAATAAAGTTTTTCGGGTCTTCGACGTTTGTTTGTGCCTCTTGCGTCACGTGGGGAATCCTAGTGTAGGGTGAGTATATTTGTGTTTGTTTGTTTAATCATAAGCGTAACGCTTGCCCGATGGGTAACAATTGGTGTGATACTTAGAACTTTGAAATAGAGCGTGCAATTTATTGTAGTTGTGGTTTTCAGAGTAGGCCCCAGGCACGAAGTCTCATATGCGTAGTAATTTCACTGAATACTTTGCTCGTGAAACCTTAACTCAATTATTACATGGCTGTAGATTATCTACAAGAACAAAGTGGTGTTACTTACCCAGACAGACACTACCGGAAAAGTACTCTCGTAACTCTTCTACCTGCTAGTAAGTCAGTGCTGACACGCCAAGCGTAGCCTACTATGCATTGCACCACAGCTTTTTATGGATTGAAATTGAGTATAATTCATACTCAATCCATATCCATACAGATAAATAAAATTGAAGTGTCTGTTTGTAATTTCAAAATAACAGCTTTTTACTAAATGCATATAAAAGTATATACGGTACCTATAACATAACAACTATTTTAAAAATTTTTGGCTGTCTGTCTGTCTGTTTGTTCCGGGTAATCTCCGAAACGGCTGGACCGATTTTGACGAGACTTTCACTGGCAGATAGCTGATGTTACAAGGAGTAACATAGGCTACTTTAATTTTAGAAAAATAATTAGGGTTCCGCGCAAAAAAATAAAAATCATGTACTTAATCCAAAATCTCCACGCGGGTGAAACCGCGGGGCAGCAGCTAGTTTAATATAAGAATATAATTTATCAATAATATACTCGTATAATAATATATATGTATATATCAATTTTAATAATTATATTCACAAAGAGGCGGAAGTCTTACCTAGATAGTACCTACGTCTTCGTGGGATGCAAGAAACATTCGTAAATCCATATCTTGAACAAGCAAACTGTACTGAATCCAACAGTGCTAATTTTTTCTGTATTGCGGAGGCTTTTAGGCGACGTTGATTAATAGTCTGAAAAAGAAAATGTATCTTTTGGAACGACCAGCTTATTATGGCCCGTTTCTAATGTAGAGCTTTCAAAGAAATCAAGTTTCTTATAAGAAAGTTACCACGTTTGTACAGATCAAGCTAATTTGGTTGAATGATATAGTAACATTACTTACGTCACGAAGTGCTTAGTGGGTATAGTACATTACTTGTCTACTTTTATGTCAACAGGAAAGTAAACAACGAAGTCTTTGGCTCTCTTTGATATAAAAATGTTACACAAAAAATACTTACCTTATATGTACTCTTGTACTTTTACATACTATAATACGAGTACTTGATTATTTAACAGCATTATAACAATATTATAATCGCTAGCAACTGCTTATATACTATATCTATATCTATTTTTATAGTAAAACAAGTGTTACCATAACGGCAGGATTTTGGAAGGTTCCATCAAGGTGTAGCTTAGGTAAGCTACACTAGTCAATTATTTCAGTAATTTAGACTTAAAAAGGAAATAAGCAGGCTTTGAAATTTATTGTTGAGGACTTCATGGCTATGTTGCATGTTGGTAAAAAGTAACCTATGCGCACAAAGCCAAGGCTCAGAGTTCGATCCCCGACCTGGGAAAATCTTACATTTTTCTTGAATATTTGTGTTGTGTTGGATATCCATACTTCCATACTAATATTATAAATGCGAAAGTGTGTTTGTTGGTTTGTTGGTTTGTCCTTCTTTCACGCATGTAACGAAGCAACGGATCGATGTGATTTTTGGCATAGATATAGTTTATGGACCGGAGAATAACATCTAAGGCTACTTTTATCCTGAAAAAATGCACGGTTCCTGTGGGAACGCGGGTGAAAACCGCAGGCAGAAGTTAGTATGACATAAAATTGACATTGACAGCTGTCAATAAGGTTTTATAATGTTGACAAGTTGATTAATTTGACAGATCGGTTTGACAGTTCCTGTGGGAATGCGGGTGAAAACCGCGGGCAGAAGCTAGTATCTGTATATGTCCATGCCACCTGTGACGCCAGGAATCCTAGTGCAGAGCTATTAATGTGTGAGAATTAATATTATTACTTTAAGGTAGTAAAAATTTGAGTATGGATTACACAAACACAAAATACACAATTAATGATGTTTTGGCAAGTTTCGTGTTCCCCAAGTACTTCGAGAACCCCAAGCTTTTTCCGTGCTCCAGATACTCCAGCCGCATCGGGGATAAACTTGATGTACATTACGAATACCGCTCCAAATACAATAAAAACAACATAAACAACACGATAACGATCAACGTGGAAATAAAAGAAAAACATTTCATTGCCCAAAAAGGGGACACTGTTAATGCTCACCAAAAAACCGTATAGAAATAACTCTCCCCTATTTAACAGAAGATAAGCTTTAGCCGCTGTCAACTCTTACATCGTTAATTTCTCGGGAACTCAAGTTTATATTGTGCGTAATTTTTTGCGCCTGGGAAATGTATTACAGTCGGCATGTGACACTGAATGCATTTATCTTGCTAATGTTTTGAAAACTCCGTCTTGGGTGCGAATTAACTGGGTTATTTTCAATTTTTGTTTGTACATAATAATTATGGTCTTTTGCGTTGGACTACTACTTTTTTCTTTGAAATAGGCTTACGTTGCACTCTCGTCTGAATTCCCAGATTATATAGCTATTGAGAAATAAGATAAAAATATGCTGGCAAAGATTTCTACTCCTTAGCCGTCCGTATAATGAAGGTTGAAGCAAAACGCTTGGCACGGACAGGAGGGATTTTTTTATTTTATTCATTAAGGATATCAACCATGTACGGGTGAAGCACTGGAAGTAGATGCAGGAGTCAAGTTGTGTAATTCCATCGCACACTCTCAAAAATGTTCCTGATTAAGTTACGTTATGGTCGAAATTGAGCATACTAAACATAGAATAGCAGTAACATTGTAGTACTAAGTCAAGATCAAGTTGCATTGGTCGTGGTCTTCTCGTGACCACGATCAATGCAACTTGATCGGAACGTCCAGGTAAATAAAACCTGTGTTTATATCACGATTAAGTCCCGTTCTTAAAATTAAACAAGCCTTTTGAACCGATGTTCAGTTGTATGAACGAGGTTTAGCTCATGAACATTGAACCTAATCGGTTGGTAAAAGGTGGAACACCCATGAACTTATCGCAAGCAGGCATATTTGTAACTTTCACAAGTTACATACATAATCGAGTTTGTCATTAGTAAGGTTTAAGTGATTTTTACAAATAAATTAAATCATTTATTCAGATACGTATATATACCTATAGAAAGTAGTAAGAGAACAGATAATTTTACATACTAAGATTATAAGTTCCAATACTAAACATCATAAGGAATTCTACTTTTGTCGATCCAAACTTATTCAGCCACACACAAGAAATTCTTTGAGACACTAGCCGAGATGGGTCACAACTACGTTGGCTAGAAAAGTTTACAAGAAACTCTCCTGACTTGCGATACTGAGATTGTCTTTACATGATATTATCACAAGTCTATTGCTAGACTAACCGACCTATCTTAAATCATTGTTAAGCACACTAGCTACTTTTGACTGTCCTCTGAATTGCGAATTATTATAATGATACCATAATGACACTATTAGAACATCCGGATGAATTCAATGTGCATTGAGTATGTGTGGGCTAAATGTAAGTACAGGCAATCGTACAATTTATTGGTAAATTACCCTGACCTACATATATACAGGCTGGATTTTTGAGACGGGACAGTAAGGACAGATACCTTAACCGTTATAGTTACAGGAAAACGTTCCTAGGAGACCATCCATAACTTTTTAAGATAGTCTGAACTGCATTCACAGATTTTAATATGAAGCTCTCCTACACTAACAATTTATAAATCCTTCAAAATAACAGTCACTTCACACGGGTAATCCATGACTTTTTTTATGTTATTTGGTAACGAGACGAGCTGGTCGTTTGCCTGATGGTAAGCATAACGCCGGCCCAGAACAATTGCAGTGCCACCCAGAACTTTGAAACACAAAGGCCTGCGCGGCACTGCAGTGCGCTCGTTACTCTGAGACATTAGGTATTAAGTCTCATAAGCCCAGTAATTTCACTGGATACTTTGCTCATCAAACCGGAACACAGTAATGCTTGTACACTACTGCTTGGCGGCAGACTTCACGAGCAAAGCGGTGGTAACAACCCAGACGGACACTCGCAGAAGAGTTAGTCCTCCCATTAACAATATTTCCGTAACCTACTAACTAAAATAATCAAATATAAGAAATACATTTTATTTATGTCAACACCTGTAACTTACGGTCTATTTGTCCAATTCATTATACGACATAATGAAGGTAAGAAAGAACATAGTACATTACGGAACTTGCCCTATATAAAGAAATCACAAGACGGAGAGCTCGTAATGCTGGCTACGAAAACAGCTGGTCTTTTATTACTCGTCATCATACCCTCTCGAGTCATGCGAAACATTTCTTACCTGCTTCCGATATTGCACTAACATAAGGGGACCCTCGCTTAGCATGTATAGGGAGATCGGAGTTTATTTCTTGGCAGTACCTAACCTTACGCGGTCTTTGGGAAGTGTATACTAAAGCTTTAGTACTATAAATTAACGCTGATAGCACACGTGTCCTATCAACAAGAAGTTTAGAAAAATATTTTGAAACGCACGATACAAAGAAAGGGAAATTATCACCCCAAATCAAGGACCCTGGCTGTATGTTGCATGATATAAAAATGTACACAGATGACCACTCGTCTTTTATTGATGGTGAAGATAACAGATCGCAGAGAAATAAAAACAAATTAATGATATATAAAATCTAATCATGCATTCACGTATGCTTATACAATAGTGTGCGTGTTCAAATCAGACAATAAGCTTATAGCCGCATCTCTGGTACATATACATACATCGCGTTCAAGGTACGAGATGCGCGCGTCTGGGGGAGCTCAAGCCTTCGCGAGGCTTTTCAACCTACCCTCCCCTCAGTGAAGTTTCAGCAGCCGAACGAGGCGCACGTTGGGCGGCAACCCTTTCGCCCTAGATCGCGACTTGGCGATGTGAACAGTTTCGGTGAAGTGCTGTGTTGATGACTAAGTGATTGGACTTGTTGAGCGGGATGGATTCGTGACTTTTAGTGAGTATTGTGAACTAATTGGGTTCTTGTTGGTTTGCTTTTTTGTAATTGGAAATTAATGTTAAAATTTAATCTAAATTTAAGGACAGTGCATCTGTACAAATAAATAAAATTGAAATGTCTGTTTGTAATATCAAAATAACAGCTTTTAACTAAATGCAACTAAATTTTTGTCTGTCTGATTGTTTGTTCCGGGTAATCTCCGAAACGGCTGGACCGATTTTGACGGGACTTTCACTTGCAGATAGCTGATGTTACAAGGAGTAACTTAAGCTATTTTAATTTTAGAAAAAGAATTAGGGCTCCGCGCATAAAAATAAAAACCATGTAATCCAAAATCTCCACGCGGGTGAAACCGCGGGGCAGCAGCTAGTAATTTATAAAGCTAAGTGATTGTAAATTATCGACCCAAAAGCAAGTTTGCAACTTGTTCCAAACCTTGCATATGAATATTCAAATTTTAAAGTTAATTTTATATCTATCACAGAAACAAGATTAATTTACATCAGCCTAATATTTTTCCCATTGATTGATTTGTAGAATATTTTTTTTAAATTTTTATATTAATTAGTTAGTTAGTTATTATATTTGAAGCGTACGCATTTCTCAAAATGAATTCATCTTTCTGGAATTATTGAATTCAAGCCGCAATATTTGTCTGCATACAGAATCTATCCCTCATTCACTATCTTTTTAACTATCTTCCAAAAAAGGAGGAGGTTATCAATATGTCGGTTATTTTTTTTTTATGTTTGTTACCTCAGATCTCGGTCATTTATAAACCGATTTGGAAAATTATTTTTTTATTTAAAAGGATATACTTTCAGATTGGTTCCATAGAAATTTCATCAAAATCGGTTCAGTAGTTTGTCACTGAAGTCGGTTCGTCGCTTTTTTAAAGCAATTTTTTTTCTCACCTCTTTAACATCATAATATAAACTTGTAATCTAACAAATTGATGCCGGTTACATTTATTTTTACATCACGCATAATAAGTCTTCGTCCGAAGTTATAATAATACTTTGTATTTGTAGTTTCATCTTCAGATAAATTAGCTGTCAAACCATAAATGATGATGTTTTACACTAGCTTGTACTTATATTTTAACTGCTCTCGCACATGAGATGAGATGAAAGATGAAAAGTAGATACGTACAAGTTTAGATAAAATAAGTTAAAGAGCAGCAATTTTTTTTAATATCCTTTATAGATTTGACAGTAAATAAGGTAACTTTAATTAAATTTAAATAAATTTAAATTTAATTTAATCAACGTTTATTAAGATAGTTGTGAAATGAAATTGTACACATTTTTTATTCAATTTCAGGAAACCATATTCATTAGTTTTGTTTCAAGATCAGAAACGTTTTCTTTTTATTATTCATACTTAAGTAACGAGATGTGCAGAACTTATTTACGGTAACCAAAACTAACACATCGCGGGTGAGATATAATCCGTATATAGTAAGTACGAAAGAGTGTTTGTTGGAGTGTTGGTTTGTCCTTCTTTCACGCAGCAACGGAGCAAAGGATCGACATGATTTTAAAAATACGTTCCCGTAGTTATTTCCGCGTGGTTGTCACATTGGGTGGCAGCTATTAAGTTATAACAAATACGTTGGGAAATTTTTACTATTTCAAAAATAATTTAACTGTCCTAAATTTTATTTGTCCATAATTATAAACGAGTGCGAGTGTGGCCGAGCGGGAACTTATGCGACTTTCAATCCGACGCACCATAGTTCGAATCTCGACTCGGCGCCGCACCTATGACTTATGTCAAGTTATGTGTGGATTTATCACACTCGCTATAAAACGATGAAGGAAAACATCGTGAAAAAACCCGCATGTTCAAGAAACGCAATTCGAGGACATCAGACATCCACCAAGCCGCACTGGGCCCGCAATGTGGATTATGGCCCATACTCTTTCTTTCTGAGAGAAGGGCTGTATCCCAGCAGTGGGGACGTTAAAGGCTGTTAATGAAATATAATTAACTACAGCAAACTTTCCACCAATAAAATAAAAACTAGGAACTATTTCTTATAAACTCCATTTGAAACAATGTATACAGAATTTTAAACCAAACATCCAAAATGATCTAACCGTGTTGCTGTCCCTACGTAGGTATATAAATTATGATACAGAATATAAAACAGGCCAGATTTCAGAACAGAATATTTTCAAATACTTCGTCTTTATACCTTAATCCAAACGGGTTCACAAACAGAATTTTGTTTAAAATATTCGGCACCAAAGCTACACGTATCATAGCAGGATATGCCGCCAGAGACAAGCGTGGGCGCGTGTGTTTAAACGTAATAATGCCTTTTGTTACAACCTTTTGTAGCGCTTCTGCTATCTGTTTTATCACAACCTCTTTGTGTTCCAGCACAAACATAATCCCACCCGTATTTTAAAGCATTTTTTTCCAGACCTGTTCAGAGACCATACTTTTTAGGTCTTTATTCGTGTGGCAGTTGTTTTTATGATAGGAACATCATGATTGTTTTCTCAGTGTAGTTTACGAAGATCCTAAAAGATGACAATAGATTTAAATGACTGTACTTATTCCTGACGTCTCTTTTCGGCATTGTCATGTGTCCAAAATGCGTTGTAGTAATTTATGTTGTTTCTTTTTAATATTCCTTGTTTGGTTGTTGATACAAGTGCTCCAGATAGCGTTGGTAGTGTTTTTGAATATCAAGTGAGTAGAACTTGGATATTCTGTGTACACAAAAAAATATGTCTTTTTACACGACTGTACAAAAAAAGAGTGTAATGTTTTAGGGTTCATATATGTATGTATGTAGGTGAGTTTCTTGATTGCACCGTAAATTTGAAAAGCCTGAACAGATTTTGATGTATCTTACATTATCCCGATTGGCACTGGCAAGGGCATGCGTGTTTTTTATGTAACATGTACATCGACTTGTAATATATTCATTTGTAGGTGGTAGGTACTACCTAGATATTTTTATGTAGAGACATAAAAATGAAAAAATGAAATTTTAAATTTAAACTCATATAAGGACAGCTGTTGCTTTCTAGGAACATAACTATTTTTTTTCCAAATCTTTTTTATCATGCAAAATAATACAATTAGATCTCTTTAAACCACCACTAAAATTGAAATTAGAATATAATATGGGGTAAAACTTGAAAGGGATACTGAAATTATCACATACTAATGTGAACAAAAAACTACACAAGACCTATTTTGCAAAATTATGGACATGTTGAGATTATCTGTTGGGGTTTATTGCAACTACCACTTAGCTAAATTCAAAAAGTAATAGAAACTCTTCGTAAATTGTTATCATCTGTCGCATCAAGCGGGTATCTATTACGAAATTGCGATTTGATAAATCGTCCAACATTATTATGGACGGCGAAAGAAATGGACCCACTCAACTTGAAACGACTCTGACTCCTCAAAAAGTTCAAGCTAAAGTAGGTCCGGTGTCAAATGTTATAGAGATCATATTCTTGAAGCAGAAAGTGGAAAGAATAAATATTATGAAGGTAATAGGAAAACATAATGCTACAATGGTTTGATGAAAGCGTTTTGGGAAATTGACCAGTCTATATTTTATTAACATTCAGGTAGAGCGGAGAGTGCCATTTTTTAATCCAAGTATTTTTTTATTCAAATGTCCGGACTCTCCAATATTATCTTTGGAAATAAAAAAAGTAAAAACTTTTTACTCTTTTGACTTATTACTAAAAAGTCTGTATTACTATATGATTAATCTTCTTTTTTCTTTGTAGTCTTGTCTATTTTTGTAGTTAGATAGTTTCTCATAAACCATCCTAATTAAGATTTGTAAGCCAAAGTTATTATGAATATAAAATTCAAATGAAAACCACGGAATCGTTGTTGGTAGTCGTAAATTTTATTTGCCGAGATTTCAGACAAAATGCCCAATTTCCGCTAAGGTCAGGATCTTAACTTTAGGAAAGTTCGAGAAATTTGGATAAACAAGCGAAGGTCGGTTATCCTGGTAATATTTCATTATACCTAAGGATAAAGTGTCGCTTTGTCAAAACATTTATTTACTTACTCTTTGGTACTAACAAGCAAATGTTTATGAAACATCTAATACTATAGGAGCATTCTGCACCACTACGCGAACAATGTGGATAACTTTATTGAGATTCAGGCTAATAGTTTCGACTAAATGAAAAGAAAGCATATTTATACCAATTAATTCTAAAGATTTAAATCACAGCCCTTCATATAAAAATGGCAGTCATCGCCACGGTGTAATCTAATTCTAAATTAAATTGGTCATCAAAAAAGCCTCGAAACGCTCCAAAAACCAATTAGGTTACATAATATAATAAATTCAAAATCAAAGCTCTATACAACACCCAACACTAAAGTTTTCGCTTTCATTCCAAATGATTTAACTTCTATTATTTGCCGTCAGACCTGCCACAGAATTATGAATAGTATTTTATCTATTTCGCCACCCTGAAGGAAACACGATCGCGTGATTGGCAACACCGTGTCTGTTGGTACCCGCCTTTAGCACGCAATTTCGAAATTTTCTAATGTTTAGAAGACAGTGTTGTCATTACTCTCGAATGGATCACGGAATCTCGTAGACACATCTTCGCCATTTAAGCTGGCATCAGCTTGAAGGGTGCGCTTTCGGAATATGAAACCCTCACCCTCGGTTTTGAAAAGTTTAAAAGTTCACCTCTTGTTTTAGTTTTTGGTTCTAAATACAGGACATTTTGATATTTGATTCTTCAAGTTCATACGTTTGTTAAAATATTTTTCGAGTTTTGACATATTGAATTGGTTTATAGTTAGCTTAATAAACTATAAATACTTACAAGGAGAATTAACGAAAATGAACTAAACCTGAAGAAATAGTGTTAATCAAGCTGAGGCTAGGTTTACATCACAGCTTTGATATGAATTTAAAATTACTAGATTGCAAGCCGAGTAAGCACCCAATTTACATATTGTTTAAAATATGAAAATTAAATCATACATTTAAAACAGTTTTTTGTTATAATAGCAACAAAATACTCGAACTGAGATATTTTTTCTCCAACAATAATATGATTGTTGAACATTACTTCCAGAAAGGCCCATTATTTTGTGGTACCAAACAACATATTAGTGGAAAACTTTTGTAGGTAAGTAATTGCATACGTGTGTAAGGTTAGGGAACAGGGATTGCACGATGTGTTAATTTGGCCTGTCATGCGATGAGTAACAACAATATTTGGATTGTTGTGGGGTGGGTGGGCAAAAAAGAAATTTCCTTTGCCCAATGTTACGGGTAGGTAATCTTGCGTGAGGAGAAAAACGTTGTGTAATCGTGTTGTTTTTCTGCTTTCTGCTGTCTGTTTTTACAAGGAATGTTTTTACAACATTTATTTTTTGACAACGCTAGAAGTTATAGTTTTTTAAATTACTTAGTTGCCTCTACGACCAATCTGTGTTTTTACAATTTGAGATTCATGTGGGATCGGAGAAATGAGAATCGAGGCTTTGGAAAACACTGGCACGTTTATTTTCTTTTTCAGGCTTCAGAGTACACCGCAGATTATTTAATTACACCTTTATATATTTTAATTAGCACACAGCCCACCTTTCTCTTCGACGCCATTTACAAGAGAGCGCTCATTCGCTCACTCACTTCCTACCATCTCTTTCATATTCGTTTGAAAACATTGCAACTAATTTAATAAAATATATGTTACGTTCAAAAATGAATTCTTAAATCCTACATTCATAATAACTATTGATAGAATTAAAAACTAGATAGACAGAGAGCTATCGAATAAATTAAAAATGTAATCATTTTGTGTTCATGTTCGATTGTACATGAGAAAATCTTTTTAACCAAAATGTTATGTAAACTTAAACTTTAGAAAAGTCACAGCAGCTTCCTCCAAGACCACCACCAAATCTGATTTTAGATCGGAAGAAACACCTATTAACTTTCAAGTCTAACTAAAGTTACTGCATGAAACATACAAAATGCATTCACAAAGGTCAAGGCGAATCCAAAACTAAACGTGAAAGCGGCAATTAGATTAACACAACGCTCCTCGTTCGTAAATTGTCCAGGGGGTTGTCTGTACAGACAACTCACCCTCTCCGTCTAGACTGAAAGGCAGTGGTCAGTCGGGATAAGGTGTTTAAGCATGGACTTTTTAATGTTTTCGCTTCTGTTTGTTAATAATTCTGTTAAATTATAGTTTCATTTATAGTTTTATTTAAAGTAAATTCTATTATCTATTGAATATAGATTTTTTTAAGCACTCGGTTTATTGAGTTTGAATTACTTATTATAAATAAGTTATCTATTCTGTGGTCAAGTTACTACTAGCCCAGCTATTTATATTATCATAACATAACAAAATCTACACACATAAAATTCATAATTTATAAGTATTTTTTTAAATACTAAAGTTTTATTTACGACTAGCTGCGCCACGCGGCTTCGCTCACGTAGGTAAGTTACTCCTTACAACATCAGCTATCTGCCAGTGAAAGTCCAGTCAAAATCGGTCCAGCCGTTTCGGAGATTACCTGGAACAAACCGACAACACAAATTTTTAAAATTGTTTGTGTTTTTGTTATAGGTACCGTATATACTTTCATATGCATTTAGTAAAAAGCTGTTATTTTGATATTACAAAAATACACTTCAATTTTATTTATTTGTATAGATTGCATCACAATTTTTCCCTTCACTGAAAGGTAAAGCTCGTTATAGGATTCAAATCATCGAATTAACGAAACGATTAGCTATCTTACAACCAATGAGGTATCATTACTTCAAATATTGTAGTGCCATGTTAGTCCATTTCAAACTGGGTGGTTTTTCATACCACTACAAGTACAATCAAATCTTTGCCAGTTGCAAACTATACCTTTCCAATTGTGAACGCAAGCTCTCCACCTAAGGAGTGAAAGAGACAACATAGGGTAATTAAGCTAGGCCCGTGGTCAAGTTTACGAGTTTACTTTGCAGATGCCTGCCTTCTGCGTTGAAATTGGAACCTTGATAAACTAATTATGGATAATTGTATAATGGCAGGCGGAGTTGTTTCGGGGTGTCGGCTCTTTCGGAGACAGTGAGGTGGTAATTGAGGAAAATAATTTACAAATGTTCTGAGTAATACGTTATGTTGAAATTGTGGTAATATAATCCTGAGTCTGTAAAGGCGAAGTGACAACGATTAGCTGTAATATAGCTAACATTTATATAAATTTGTCTCTAGGGCTCTAAGATTCAGAGACGATTCTAAGCGTAGACTTTGGCTTCCATATGTCAAAACTGTATAGAATTTTGACGTATGGAAGCGTGAGTCCACGCTTAGATTCGTCTCTGAATCTCAGCCTAAATGTCGTCCAAGACTATGATAAGACATTTTATGCAATTTGGGGAAAAATACGTGAGCAAGAAATTGCGAGGGGATGATAGAATTTAATAATTGACATCAGCGGTGTAGTTGGTACATGGACCTTACTTCTATAGCACGTAAGGTACGGGTTTGAATTCCGAAATGGAACTTAAGTGATGTTTGTGCAATTCAAAATGTGTTGTGTCTGGGTGACACAACAACAAATGTTTAAAACAATTTTTACTGATTAACAAATTTTATTGATTCTTACTATAGATAATGTACTGAAATAAATACTGAACCTAACAATTCATTTCAAATGATACATAGTAATAAATAAATAAATAATAAAAAAATAATACACACTCATACCTCCCGCACTAGGATTTCCTGTGTCGCAGGTGGCATGGACACACAGATACACATCACAAACATCCAAGACACGAGAACAAACTTTATGCTTACACAAAATCTGCCCCGGCAGGGAATCGAACCCGGGATCCCTCGCTTTGTAAGTAGGGTTACTATCAACTTAGCTACGGAGCCGTCTTACTTAGCTAAGGAGCCGTCGAATACAAAGAACGAGCACGTACAAAAACTGCAATTCTAAAGAGAGACTGCCCGAACACCAACAGTTTTTAAATAATGAATTCGTCACCCATCTTGGTAAAAATATTGTGTCCGTTCCGTCACTGTCCACCCGCATTGAATATCTGTTGGGACGTTTGACACCCCGCAATGCATTTTGAAGAACTCGATATACTACAATAGACCCCAATGATTATGTTACTGCGGTCGTAAACGTAAAGTAATAATTCTAACATTGTACTAAGCGCCTATTGTTTACGTGGAAGTGGTTAGAACAGATAAACAACGTTATTTAAAAATTACTGTCAATAACACAGACTTTAATGCAAGCAGTTAAAGTGCATTTTCGGATGCGTTGATAGCATCATTTGATTTGTAAAATGACGCGTGGTACGGTGTTAGTGATTTATATTCGTCTTTTGTTTTTGGCTATTTACCGGTACCAATAGGACAGTCTGAGAAGGTCGTTATTCTTGCATTGTGCCACTTGTATTGTCTACAAAACGACATCGTTAGTAAATAAGCGGGTGGTCGAGCGCATTGAAATTCTATTGATGACATGATATATCACTCGCTGCTTGTAATAACGAGAAACCATTTTAGTAATTGTTAAAATTACCACAGCTAACCATTTGTATGCAAATCGATTTATTGAATTCCAACGACCATAGACATAAATACTAAGTGTAACATAGAAGTTTCTTGTGTAAATTGTCGTAAATTTTTAGAGCCGTTTTATAGGGAAACGTTTGAATAAAAACGTGGTTCACTTTTTACGTTTATCGTAGCGTATTTGAAAAAATCCCATTCACGAATATTTTTTTTGTCACAGAATTATGTGTCAGCCGCTGATATATCGTAGTAAAGACAACAAAGGGAATCCACGTCCGTTTGTCAAAATAAAACGACATCGACCCACGCGTAACATGGGATATCACGAGCCCAAATAGACTGTATGTATCGACAGTTCAAGCGAAGATAAATCCCCAGAATCACCAGTCGGTTGTATAAAATATTTTTATTCTGTGTCTTTCAAGTTCGTAACTAAAATGTGTATTGTCCGATATATAGTTGTGATCGGTTCTAAAGCTTATTACAGCACCGGGGTATTGTTGTCGAGAGACGGGGTGATTTCTGATGTCACCCATTGTATATGATCGGTGTTGAACAATAAGTGACCATCAGTATAAGGCTCATTGTTGCCGGCAGCTGTATATTTTTATAGAGGATGTCTCTTGGAACGAAATGATTTACATTTTTGTCGTTTGGTTGTGTAGGTGGTAAAAGAAAAATCACAAAAAAGTTACCTTAAAATATCGTTTTAAAGGATTTTATTTCGTAGAATAACCGCAGCTCGTATTCGTTAAGAAAAAATGCGGCACCAGAAATGTCGCAGAAATCTTAAGAGAGTGGGATCCGCTCAAAATTTCCACCAACGGAACATTAATATAATAACGGATGACTGCTTTTACAACTTTTGCCCAAAATACTAGCCAAATAACCACTCAGCCTTAACGAAGCAGAGACAAAATAAAACGCCAAGTGAAGTGCTCCCAAAAAGATTTCACAGGCGTCCTGCATTAACTCTACGCCGTTAATGAGTTAGGTAGTGGAACTTTGGAACGATTCCAGACTATCTTGTAAACATTGAGGGTAGGTCGGTCAGCAAAGGGGAGGTATGCGACGTCTCTTTACGACCTTCTCTACACTTTCACGAGTGTTGACTTTCAGTTGTTTGCTTTGTTGATTGGAATCAGCTTTGTACAGCAAAAAAAGCCTACTTAACGACACACCACGTAGGTGTACAAAACAGAACTTTTCAGATTTCTTTGTGTACTGAAGTTGTACTTGGTACATTCTCAAAGGTATAAGATAATCCTCACGCTCTAGCGCTGAATTTTAACAACATAGTGGAAATTAAAGCCGCTCAAGTCCTGAAGTGCTCGAATCGGTCGGGTGACTCGACTGGCTCAGCTTCAAGAGTAGCTCAGGCAGTTGGGCTTTAATAAGTTCAGGCACGTTCGAGGATCGCGCCACTCGGAGTATCAACGTTTGACGCTTGCAGCGAATCGAACTGAGTATTTGCATAAAAAAATGTTTGCAAAACAGCTATGCAAGGAATTTAATTTAGTTAAACCTACGGTGGATATTCGATGCTTGATTTTCGTGCCGCGAGAGGTATTATATTTAGAGGTGGGGTGAAATTTACTCGAGTGAAGTAGCGTTATTAGCGCTTTAAATATAGCTTAATTATTTTGTAAAGCGCGCTTACTTTGGAGTTTAATGGGAAATACACACTTTAATCCTTCTAGAAAATAAATTAAGACTAATGAAAGTTTAATGAAGAGGATATTTTTAACCCTTTTTTACATAGACGTCTTCCGAAAGATGATCTTTTGTTTTTTCTTTTCTTTGTATGATAGTATCACCTTTAATTGGAAATTTGTTGTCGATCGTGTGTTCTGGTAAATAAAACTTAGAACAACAAAGGGAACTAGAACTAGAGAGCCAGTCCAAGATGTTGGTTCTCGAACGGTCTAGGCATTTCCACCTTTCATCACATAGTCACAACTCACGACAGTGGTCTTAAATTCCTGGGTTTGGTTCCGAAATAAAATAAACATTTATACATTACATAGTAAAAAAAGATATTTAATATATCGGAGCAATGACGTCACAGGCGAGCTTCATGGACGGTGTAAAATGACAACAATCAAAACATGTTAACTTTGGTTTACTAATAAGCGTTTAGAACCATAAATTACTCATTGGATTGTTAATAATTTCACTTAAACTTTGATTAACTAATTAATGTTTGTGAACCATTAATTACTCATTGAATTGTTAAAACTAGACAAATGATTGTTAAACTGAACAAATTCACTGTCAACACATTTTTTAAAAGATTGCCGGCAAGTTTCTTGCCCGTTCTTCTTGTACGGCCTATTACTTGGAATGGGCACCTAGAGTCATTTATTTTAACTATCATGAGTGCTCTCCTGGGCCCCATGTTAATAAAAAGTAATGAATTTCAATTGAAGATTAAAATCTAAAGTAGAATGACAAGATCTAACAAGTTTTATAAAGATTCTTTGTCACAATCTGTTTTGCTATAAATACGAGCGACCGACTGTTGGAAAAAAGCAGTATTACGCCTACCGTCGGACCGTTCAGATCTCCCATATAACTTTGCCGCAATAAATGGTTGAGATAAAATGGAGCTACTTCGTGTTTTCTTTCTACGAGGGGTGAGCGGTCACCATGATCCTGAAGATGTTGACGTCACCCGTGGTGACGTCACCGTTTTTAAAAAGACCCCTGGACTCGCCGCCTCGACATCAGAAGTGGGATTGGAACGGAACAACTTAGCTTTCCAATCCTAGCCTTCTCACCCGCTTGTCACCTGAAGGACCAGCACAAATGGGCAATGCAGCCGAGCCCAGTCGCAGCAGAGGTCCCCACATCAGACACCAGCTCCTGAAGATTATGCTGACACACCACCGTATTGGCGAGAGATGACCCATCACTACCAGCTCCTGAAGATTAGGCTGACACACCACCGTATTGGCGAGAGATGACCCATCACTACCAGCTTCTGAAGATTATGCTGACACACCACCGTATTGGCGACAGATGACCCATCACTACCAGCTCCTGAAGATTATGCTGACACACCAGCCACGTCCGTGGTATCAACACGAACGGGCCAACACGTCCAACCAAACCAAGAAAAAGGCGATGGAGACATGACATCAGAATACAGGTGAATCGTAACTTTTTCTACCATATTTTAACTTTAGACTTGCATGCGCATAAACGCAACTTACAACTTAAAATAATCCAAGAGATTACTTCTAATTTCACGAGATTCCTTAGTTTCTTGAGTTTTATTTTTAAAAGTTTTTCACGAGATACCCACAAATACCAAAAATCTACGAGTTATCCGTGTGCTGTCCGCGAGTTATCCCGAGGTATCCGCGAGTTATCCCGGGCAATCCACGAGTGATCCGTGAGTCAATCCAAGAGATGGCCGTGAGTTAATCCAAGAGGTAGCCGCGAGTTAATCCAAAGAGATAGCCGTGAGTTAATCCAAAGAGGTAGCCGCGAGTTAGTCCAAGAGATGGCCGCGAGTGATCCGTGAGATGTCCGACGAGATATCCGACGAGATATCCGGAGATATCCGATGAGATTGTCACGAGATATCTACGAAAATCCATACCTAGTATTTCTAACCCAACTTAATAAAAAGGCCTCCAAATCTTTTCAAGTATGGCAGTCTCTTTAATCGACATCACAACTCTTAATTTGGGTTAAGCTTTGTGTGGTGAGTGTGAAGTTTGATTTGTTTGGTTTAAGTTGAACTTCGATGTTTGTGTTGGAAAACTATTACCGTTTTTCCTGTGAATCTGTGTGTATGCTAGTTAATTCTAAAACGCGTTTGCCACTAGCGTTTGCGTTCATAGTGTTACTTCTATTCCGGTATACGTAAATGTGCGATGTGATAGTTACAAAAATTCATTGAATATACTGAGCTTTCATTGTTTGATTGTTTCATAAATTCGCGGCGTTAGCAACAGCGCGATGTGTTCATTTAGTACTGTGTGAGTCGGGAATTGATAAGTAAACTACGCCTACTAATCATTTTTATTATGGTTTCATGTGACTGCTGCATCTATCATCTGATGCCTAAGCAACAGCGCAAGGAGTGCGGTAAAAGGCTGGCGCTTTACATGTGATGGTGACACATGGCTTCTTCGGTCATCAAGAAAGTGGGCTCATCCACTAGTCATCAGCAAGTGAACCTGTGCTCCAGAACTGCGCGAGGAATGTTACAGATAAGTGATATTCGGTTAATGATTCGGGATCCGAATTGTTAAACCTGATAATTTTGAATCATCTTTAAGACTGTACAAATCATTTTATTCCTTATATCCCCTCCACTTTTGTCATTTTCAGAGCCTCTGTGGACCACGGTCATTTAAAGGCCTAGACCACAGCATCGTCCTTTCCCATTTCCTTTAGAGCCCCTGTGGACCACGGCGTAGAAGATCGCCCAGACCACAGCATCGATTACTTGTGAGCTATTTATAATTACTATCGTAACCACGTGTTTGTTGTTCGTTATTGTTTTATTATTTCAGAGCCTCTGTGGACCACGGTCATAATTTAAAGGCCTAGACCACAGCATCGTCCTTTCCCATTTCCTTTAGAGCCCCTGTGGACCACGGCGTACAAGACCGCCCAGACCACAGCATCAATTACCTGTGAGCTATTTATAATTACTGTAACGTGTTTGTTGTTCGTTTTTCTTTTATTACTTTTTTCAGAGCCTCTGCGGACCACGGTCATAACAATAAGGCCCAGACCGCAGCATCAACCTGTATCCCATTTCCTTTAGAGCCTCTGTGGACCACGGCGTACAAGACCGCCCAGACCACAGCATCAATTCCTAGATTTCAGAGCCTCTGTGGACCACGGCCATTTAAAGGCCTAGACCACAGCATCGTCCTTTCCCATTTCCATTAGAGCCTCTGAGGACCACGGCGTACAAGACCGCCCAGACCACAGCAACATCCCTGTCTACGAGAATTTAAAAATAATGCAATGATGCGTGGAGCATTTGCATTGAACCTATAATAAATCTATTCATGCAATGATGCGTGGAGCATTTGCATTGAACCAATAATAAATCAAAGCCATAATGCGTGGAGCATTGGCAAACTACTGCTACTCACATTCCCTTGTACAGCAAATTTATTTAAGTTTAACTGTGAATGTTTGCATGTGAACTGTTGTGTTTACAGAATATTATTAAGAAAGTACCTACTAAAAGTTGGCTGATAATTTTGTTACGTGAATATTGTTTCACTCTAACATAAAATTAAATCTTCGCAATTTGAAAAATAAGCAATGCAGCTTAATTTATGCAGTGATGAGAAACAAAGTTAACAGCTAGTGTACCGGTGTACGGGTACCTACCTCAAAACCAAATTTCTAGTTTTAAGAAACACCGTGCCTGGTGCAGGGCGCGCACCACCTGTCAGAATGGCCGAGTCGGCGCGAAGCGGGCTACGTCTACGGTGTTGAGCAGGGCAATAGGAAACATAACATGTTTACCTACTTTGATTAACTAAATGTTTACCTACTTTGATTAACTAAATAGTTTGCTCATTAGATTGTCGAAACTAGATAACTACTGTAAAGATAATTGATCAAAGAAAAGAAAGCAAAAAGAAAAAGAAAAGAAAAAGAACAAAAAAAAAAAAAAAAAAATTTTTCTTTTCTCTTAAGAATGCAAACTATTACTCTTGCAAACTTAACTGCAAGCAACGGTGGTTGCTTACAGATACCAAACTCAGAAGAAAACGTCTCATTGTTTCAGAACATAACTGGACTGGTGCAGAGCACGCACCATCTATCAGAATGGCCGTATCGGAGCAATGACGTCACAGGCGAGCTTCATGGACGGTGTAAAATGACAACAATCAAAACATGTTAACTTTGGTTTACTAATAAGCGTTTAGAACCATAAATTACTCATTGGATTGTTAATAATTTCACTTAAACTTTGATTAACTAATTAATGTTTGTGAACCATTAATTACTCATTGAATTGTTAAAACTAGACAAATGATTGTTAAACTGAACAAATTCACTGTCAACACATTTTTTAAAAGATTGCCGGCAAGTTTCTTGCCCGTTCTTCTTGTACGGCCTATTACTTGGAATGGGCACCTAGAGTCATTTATTTTAACTATCATGAGTGCTCTCCTGGGCCCCATGTTAATAAAAAGTAATGAATTTCAATTGAAGATTAAAATCTAAAGTAGAATGACAAGATCTAACAAGTTTTATAAAGATTCTTTGTCACAATCTGTTTTGCTATAAATACGAGCGACCGACTGTTGGAAAAAAGCAGTATTACGCCTACCGTCGGACCGTTCAGATCTCCCATATAACTTTGCCGCAATAAATGGTTGAGATAAAATGGAGCTACTTCGTGTTTTCTTTCTACGAGGGGTGAGCGGTCACCATGATCCTGAAGATGTTGACGTCACCCGTGGTGACGTCACCGTTTTTAAAAAGACCCCTGGACTCGCCGCCTCGACAAATATAATACTTGCTGGAATTGCCATAATCTAAAAGCAAATAGACAAAACGGTGGAATTCTACGACTGTACTTTTCAGAAACATACAAATATTATTTTTGTTGAACTTTTGTTCAAACATCAATAAAACGCCAATAGCAAAGTTTGTAACGCAACAAAAGTCTAAATACTGACCTGTATTAGAAAACTTTTAGCACTGCATTTTCACTCAATATGGCGTACAAACGTTTATAAACACAAAAAAATTCGAACAATGCTTTGTATTTTAACAAATTATGATTTTTTTTATTTTTTTTTTGTATTTCTATAATCAAAAAATGTCTTGCATATAACTTTATAAGTTAGCTTATTATAATATAATATATATCAGTACATTATAAAAATATAAAAAACAGTGTTTAGTCATCATTTTGATTTGCAAACTTTTTGATACTTATAAAACTGGCCAATCTCTAGAGATATAAAGATCTGTGGGCCAATCACATTCTGTAAACTATTTAAACAGATTTTAATAAGGACACGCTCGAAACCTAGGTCGAAAATATCGACAAATGACGTGAGTTATAGCCGGTTTTTTTTAACAATTTATAAGATTTCAATACATTCAAAAGGCGTCGAAGATGACGACGGATAAGTTGTTCTGCGTACGCTTTCCTTATTATGATATATTTGATCGTTAAATTTATATTTTACGAACACAAACATACAAGAATGATAACATACATTAAATGACACACACACACACAAGTTTACTACAAAATTTTGTAACTTAGGTCAGGTTCGTATCATTATCCAAAGTAATTTACAAAACATATGAAGAAAAACTAAACCAACATGCACAAAGCAGATAATAACTGTATGCAGAGCGGCGCCAACACGCTGGCAAACATACCAAATCGCTATCTTGACAGAAGATTTTCTCAGCTTAAACCAAGGGATTAACTAGTTCTTGAGAATCTAAACGTATTTTACTATGAGCGCGCCTTTTGACGTCCCACTTCGCATTTACATGTCTGGAGTGGTTTTGTGGCGAAAGATACTTGTGATGTGGGTTATTGATATACCTACTTACAGTTAGTAAAATCTTTTAAGATTGTTTTTGATACTGTGGTCGTAATATTAAAGTGGTTGTGAAGTCAGTTACGGAGTTTTGGCGGGAATGCGAAAATGTGCTGTTGTTGTGTTTGTGTTATTTACTAAAACCTGTGTTTTATCGAGTGTTAATGTGTAATAACCATTAAGTTTTCGTAAACGTGCATAAGTGAAAGGCAAATAGTACAAAGACGAAAAACGTGTATTTTCGTATTCTATCCAAAACTCCATAGAAGCTTCAGTAAAGTATCCACCGTTTTACTGAAGCATCACTTCGACTCGACTGCGCCTAGACTAAACTTTAACGTGACTTTGACGACTTTTACACACCAAAACTAGAGATTTATTAAGTATTAATATATTTTATATAACTTGACACTGGCTAAATACGCAAATCGCGTGGAGCCAAAAACAAAACAAAAAAAAAAGTCAGGTACCATAGATTTCTTTTGTTTTCATTTTCTTTTTTTAAAGGTAGCCTATGTAAAGGCTCTTTACCCGCGCTGTTTAAATTAACGTGGTCTCTCCGCTGTGGAGTTTCTTGCTCGATGATTTGCAACGAGTCAAGATAGAGTCACTCTACAACTTCCTTGAACGCTCACATCGGGTCAATGTATAGTATTTACTGGAAATATTTTCTCGTCTCCTCGTGTCCTGGCTTACGCTGAAGTTCGTTCAGCAGTGCCTGATGGTTGAGTTGATAACCAAACACCATTTTTTCGGGTGTATTCTGCACCCTTCCACCATTTGGTGATGCTGTAAAGCTAAATTGACAAACAGAATTGCACTATAAAAATCCTGACTATATAGAATAAAATCCTGCCACATTTTTTACTACCAACATTACTAGCTGAATTATGAGAAATTAGATCAGAGCAAGCTATAAAAAATAAAATACGTATGCGAAATATCATAACATAATTTTATAAATGAGTCAGCACCGTATTTACGCACGGAACACATCGGTTTAAAAAACTTTGAATTCGGACTAAACAAAAATTTCGAATAAACAAAAGAAGTTATACATAGCCTCAGGTAATGATTAGGAATCAGTTGAGTTGGTAGAAAAACTATTTGAGATGATCCTATGGGATGATCTCGGAAATTTAGGAACAACTGTTCCGGAACTATTTCCAAAAGCTCTTACACAATGACGTGTTCTTTTACGTCCTTGTACCATTTCTATTACTAAAGTGTGTATGTCACTGCAGTTTAAAACATCACATGTCAAGATTAAGAACAATGTCATTTTCCACAAAGACGAGATGCGGGCAAAATGACAAATTGATGCGTTCCTGACGCATCATTATAATACATGCTACTGTTAACGCACTGAATAATAGAGCCATGGTGATGCGGCAAATATCTGATGCGACATGTTCCATGAGTTAGTGGAGTTCAATGAACTGCTGTATTCTCAATTCCTGGTTTAATGGACTATCTGATACGAAGCCTGACATATACTGCTGCCCGCGGTTTCACCTGCGCGGAGATATTGGACTTCATGGTTTTTATTGTTTTTGCGCGAAACCCTTATTCTTTTTCTAAAATAAAAGTAGCCTCAGTTACTCCTTATAACATCAGCTATCTGCCAGTGAAAGTCCCGTCAAAATCGGCTTAGCCATTTCGGAGATTACCCGGAACAAACAGACAGACAAAAATTTTAAAAATGGTTGTTTTGTTATAGGTACCGTATATACTTTCATATGCATTTGGTAAAAAGCTGTTATTTTGATATTACAAACAGACACTTCAATTTTATTTATTTGGATAGATATATACAATTTGTTTAGATATATTTATACAACTTGTTTTACTATTAATTTAGCTCTCGAATCGTTGCTCCCACTATTTTGGATATAAAAACTGAAGTCGTATAAAAGAGATGATAGATACAATGTACGAGGAAGTAAGGTTCGGAGAGCTTATTCACTTATGTGGCATATTACGTAAACTAAAAAAAACATTGAATAAGTATATCGGCGATATCATATTTAAGAGCCAACCTCACCTGTGTCACCAAAATTGACCTGAGAAATTCCGCGATCTTAAATCTTGTACGTTTAGTACGTTCCCTCTCGGCCATACTCGCTTAAAAGTGGATTTGGAACGAGTGAGCCAATCAAAAAGTCACATATCAGTTTTTAAAGTAAAGTATGTAGTTTCGACTCCACTGCACATTACTCAGCATATACAACATGTCATAAAAATTCAAACGGAATCCACAGAAGCCGAAGGCTTGCTGTTTCTCTTTTGCCGGCGGAACCAAACTAAAATTAAACTAGATCAATACGATACCAAATATAATCTTGCAGTAACTCAATTTCGTACAAATTCTACTCATTCACGTCCCTTCGAGGCTTAGGAAGTAGGTACTTTTGCATAGACAATGTCTGAATAAAACTGACGCTATTTTAATCGATGGCAATACGTACTGCATGCCATGACAATGAAAGACAACGCTTTAACAATTAAAATGTGACGTTATTCACATTCATTTATTCACGTTCATTTATAAAATATGGATCTATATAATGCATTTTGTACTTAGAATGCTTTATTGCCAGTTCATAACGCTTATTAATCTATCCTATGTCATGCTATATTATATATTCATTTAGCTCCATTCTTCAGATATAGTTATAATTTATTAGATATTTATACCAGGTAGTACTTCTATCACACAGGTAGATTCATAACTATATCTTCAAATGGAGCTATTCAGATAATAATGATCGATCTTCGCTTGTAAATTTCGTTTGATCATATATTAAAACTAGCTGCTGTCCCGCGGTTTCACCCGCGCGGAGATATTGGATTTCATGGTTTTTATTTTTTTGCGCGGAACCCTAATTCTTTTTCCAAAATAAAAGTAGCCTATGTTACTCGTTGTAACATCAGCTATCTGCCAGTGAAAGTCCGGTCAAAATCGGCCCAGCCGTTTCGGAGATTACCCGGAACAAACAAACAGACAGACAGACAGACAAAAATTTAAAAAATGGCTGTTTTGGTGTAGGTCCCGTATATACTTTCATATGAATTTAGTAAAAAGCTGTTATTTTGATATTACAAACAGACACTTCAATTTTATTTATCTGTATGGATGTATGGATTTATTGAATTTCCGAAATGTATAGATTTAATTTAAAAAAAAAGTACAATCTGGTACGATACAAATTAAAAACAAACAAATGCACGATTTCATTATTTCATCAAAATCGTTAACCTTTTTACACAATTTTTGTGTGACACCAACTTACTGCCTTAACTTTATATTGTTTCAATATACAGATATATTACCGTTTCCAGCGATGCAGACGTTTTATTAATAGATTCCCGATTAACTATTCTCATCTCCGAAATGCACTCGTTACTCTTTATGTGCATGTAGAGGTGACCGTTTTATACCGTCTAGTCGGAGTTTTATACGGAAGAAATAACATTGAACTTTTTATACTTACTGCCATAGGGAGTTACTGCGAAAAGTTTTTTATACACCATAATAAAAGTAGTTTTTGTTGTAAATATATAAACCTTCGTCATCCTTCTTTTATTTTAAATGTAAATGCTAAATATTTAGGGTTCGTACGGTTTCGTTTTTTTCTTTTGTTAATGTGGTTAATTTCTCAAAACTGGTGTTAAATAGAGAATTTTCAACATCATTTCTCAAGCCAAAACGCCTCAAAAGAGGTGAGTGGAATCATAGTGCGCAACTAGCTAAATATTGTTAGTTGTCCTCATAAAACTGAACAGACATGTTTATTCTGTATTCTGACTTAAGTGATTAATTAATTATAATCGATTAGTAGTAGACAATAATATAGTAACTAGTGCGTATTTACGACGAAGCTATGACGAACTATAGGCGTCGGATTATTTTAGACCGCTCTAAGCACTTGACTCATACATGAAGGATTTAATGAAGGAAGGAAGGCAGGAGGGAACGAAGGCCTTTGCCCAGCAGTGGGATATAATAGACTAGCAATAATAAAGTAATTATCAGCACATCTACATTGAACCTCCGATACCAAACCACTTTGACCTGTCTAAGTCTTGATTGGTCCCAATATTGATAAATCTAACCAATTAGTTAACATCACCTGTTCAGGCCCAGCTACACTATACAATTAGGATCTTACTAATAAACAGTACATAAAGGTGTTACAGTTACATAATATTTTGTCTTTGTTGTTCCTTGACAATTTTAAACTGAATTGAAAGAGACAAATCATTGTGTAACTATAATTATATTCAATCGTTATGTTTATAGGTACAGAGTGTATTAGTAAGGCTGATATTCTTTTATTAACATGTATGAAGACGTTCACATAAAAATGTATAGACGTTAAGTCCGTATATTTAAAATTAACTAAATCAAAAATTCAACATTCAAAAGCTCTAAAAACGTCCTTAATTGAAGAATTATGTCCAAACCTGCTTTACCTCAAAAGAAGAGAAAAGCAAAGATATTCCTCCAGTCCTCCATGCCCCGAAGATAAATAAAGTTAAGCGAACTTCCTTTACCTTGGCCAGTTCGAAACTTTAAGATTTCAAAGCGACTTAATTATCTTCCAAACGAATCGGCGTTAAATCGCCTTTAGTAAAATCCGCGTCTGCTTTGGATATAAGTCAAACGAATTTGTCTAATTGAAGAAGGAATTCTGTTTTATTAATATTTAATCGGGTGCTTCCTTATTGATGTTTGAGCCTGGTCGTTTTCTGGGAAAACGTTGGTACTTGGCAGGGGTTGGTTTTGCTCCGCGATTCCCCTCCGCGTCTGTAACGCCCCTCGTCTAGACGGCAGGCCTTCCCTCCGATGCCAGGCTAGTTGGGCCATAGCTTTCGCGCGAGACGGGAGTATCACATTGGCTCCGTTTGGCGCGAAATTCAAAACATCGATGTGTGACTTTGTAATGTGGATTTTTAGTGTTTTGTGAAAGGTTTCTGGACTTTATTATAGTTTGGTGTTGGATTGAAGAGATTAGTAAGTGTTTTGTTTTATAATTGACTATTTCGATCGAAAAATTGGTTATTATAAATTCATCTGATTTGCTAATACAAAATAACGTGTTATAAAAACACAAAATCTGTAAATTACATGAACAGAAAATATGACTGTATATTTAGGGAAAACTGAATAATATTTGGACTGAATATACTAATCTGGCAAAATATTATCACAACAAGTTAGGTTAGGTGTAAAAAAAAATTCCCCAGGCTAAATAGAACAGCATAACTATAGAAAAATTCTCTCACTAAATATAGAAAATTACATTTCGCCGTTCCCTGTAATAAATTACTTTAACTGCCAACGGATTTTCATCACTTTTTTTAATGTTATCTTTGAGGTTAAGTCCTAATCACTGATTTGTAACAACAAATAAATAGACAGTACATAACTTAAAAGTAGACCCTTCGAGGTTGGGCTCTTTTATTTGTTAAAAGAAGTAATGCCTTTTTGCTTTACTTATAAATAAATAAATAGCTAGATTATATAACAGTTAAAAAAGATATGTCGAATAAATATATATACTAAGTAATTATTCTTGTATGTTATACTAATAAATACACTTCTCTAATCCACTTACTACACAAGACCAAATATTCTAACGTTGTCACCTTTTCTAGGTTATTCTTGTGATTAAATTATATTATTTCGAAATCCGCTCGTCTCGATATCCAATATTATAGTTACTATTACAATACATAATATACACGAATTGTAGTTAAAAAATAAATAAGAAACATATTTATGCTTAAAAATATTCGTTGGTACCTATTTATTCACTTTTGAATACATACCACTCTTACTCAAACGTATCAAGTGCTACCAATGTAAGACTTGCAAAAAAAATCAAATGTCGAAATGTACTTAAGACGAGAAGAAGTCATTTCGAAGACATTTTGCGGCGCTCTCAAGGGTTTGCGGACTTTGCAGTGAAAAAAGTGTCTTCCGGTGGCGGTCGCCACTCGCCACTTACAGACGCCGCGCGCCGGGGGCGAGGAGATGAATTAGCAAAAATATACTGTGATTGTGGAAGCTTTCTGCTTTAGTAACTTGGTTTTGCATTTGATTGAACACAATATTAAGCTTTAGATAAATTTTGTCAAGAAAAGCTTTTTTATTGCTTAAATATAGTAATTATCGTTACAGCACTTAGACAAGATTACATAATAAGTAGTTTATATAAAACTAATTGCTGCCCGCGGTTTCACCCGCGCGGAGTTATTCAAATTCAAGGTTTTTATTTTTTTGCGTGGAACCCTAATTATTTTTCTAAAATAAAAGTAGCCTAAGTTACTCCTCATAACATCAGCTATCTGCCAGTGAAAGTCCCGTCAAAATCGGCCCAGCCTTTTCGGAGATTACCCGGAACAAACAGACAGACAGACAGACAAAAATTTAATAAATGGTTGTTTTGTTATAGTTACCGTATATACTTCCATATGCATTTGGTAAAAAGCTGTTATTTTGATGTTACAAACAGACACTTCAATTTTATATATTTGTATAGATGAAAAATACACTACCACTTCCTGGCTCTGTCATCAGATCAGCTTCATAATACCAATTGAATGGTCACCCAAACTACATATATATACAATGTTTAATTTCGATACGACATTTGGAAATACGTTAAAATTGACTTCGAAAATTCCAATCAGCTTCATAATACCAAATTATTGTATTGTCACCCAAACTACATATACATATACAAAGTTTAATTTTGAGCCGACATTTAGAAATCGAAAATACCATATACTAACAAAAATTCCATAACGTTCCAAGTGAAGCTATAAAAAGTTGGTTTAAAAGAGTAGTCGTCAGAATTATATAGTTCGAAAATTCTACAGCTATATTATTACGCTAAGCAAGTTATAAATTATAATTCCTCTTGTAATATTTACTTTACTGTTTACTTCGTCAAAATAGTAATGATTTAAGGATTGCCCATAGTATAATTATTGTGTAATAATTTATTAAAGATAAACATCAAACAGATTTTTATAATAAACTAGCTGCTTCCCGCGGTTTCACCCGCGCGGTTATATTGGATTTCATGGTTTTATTTTATTTCGCGGAACCCTAATTCTTTTTCTAAAATAAAAGTAGCCTAAGTTACGCCTTGTAACATCATCTGCCAGTGAAAGTCCCATCAAAATCGGCCCAGCCGTTTCGGAGATTACCCGGAACAAACAGACAGACCAAACATTTTAAAAATGGTTGTTTTGTTATAGGTACCGTATATACTTTCATATGCATTTGGTAAAAAGCTGTTATTTTGATATTACAAACAGACACTTCAATTTTATTTATTTGTATAGAGTATAGATTCGGCTTTGTTATCATTAACCTAATTGCTAGTTAAATATTTGATTATCGTGCGGCTAGACAAAATAAACTTTGTAGTCCACCACACCGACCCAAATGTGCCACCAAACATTGCTTTACTATCGGTCTGTTCCAGTAATAAAGTCTTAAACTTACTAGAAACTTAGGAAAACATTACACGACTATTTCTAACTTAGTTTATTTAGTTATGTTCGTATTTTCATACAAAAAAGAAATAAGAGTCGAATGTCTGTTATTTTTTATTTCAGAAAAAAGTTGAATATCTGTTATTTTTGTTTTAGAAAAAGAAAGACAACATTTTCGTGTTTTTTTATTTAATCTCGTTTCTTTTTGTATTTTATATAAGCTTCTGCTTACGGTTTTATAATAATCATAATTATAATAATAATAGTAGGTTGGATGTAGAGTTTATTTATCTAAAATCTATCAGTCCGTTGAAAAAAATGTAAATCGGGTAACAATGCAATATTATGATGTCACACGTTCCGGTTCGATGTCCAGGGGTCTGATGATGGACCCAGAAGGTGGCCTAAAGATCACAGTACCAATTACTTACGTATTTTATAAAAGCTTGTCTGGTAAACTATATTTTTCTCAAAAAACTTGTGAAAAGTTACTCTCCGGCCCATAAACTATCTCTATTCTCTATGCAAGAAATCATGTCAATCTCGGTTGCTGCATGATAGAACATGAACACTGAAAACATTAGACTTCTGTGTTGGGCAGTCGATTGTGTATTTACCCTTACTGTCCCTACAAATTGTTTTAAACACAGTCATTCACTTACATAACAAGTACCTGCAAAAAAGAGCCATCGAATGTTCCATCCCATTTAAAACCTACAGCTACGAGTAAAGTAACGGTTTAACTTCACCAAGGATAGGCAAAAAGCCGGAAACTCCGGCAGTTACAAATAGATACATTAGTTCTTGTAATCGTGCCATCTGATACATTCGGTTAGTGGCGTTCACTTGCATCGGAAGCAACTAAGGTGGGAGAAAATGTAGCTTGTTTTAGTCTTGTTTAAACTGGATATTTTTGGTTTTACTTTTGATTTTGATAGTTATAGCGTAGGTGATTACGGACTCTATTTGTCGGTGAAAAGAAGTCCTGGCTCCTAACAAGGTGCAAGTTCAATTCTACTGATTTAATTAACAAGTATTTGTTTTTTAACACGATATCACAAAAAATTGTAATGTTTTTATTATTAGGGCTTATGTATGTGAGTTTCTTTATTCTACCATAACTTTTAAATGCCTGAACAGATTTGGTTGTATTGGGTATTTTTTTTTATCCGAAATTGGCTTACGTTTGACCACGATCTCACCTGATGTTAAGCGACGATGCGGTCGACGATGGAGCACGCTTGCCTAGAAGAAACTTATTCACTCTCGTCTTGAAAACTCTCAAATTATAGCTATTGGGAAACACAGAGGCCGGCAAAGAATTCCACTCCTTAGCCGTCCGTATAATGAAGGTTGAGGCAAATCGCTTGGCACGGACAGGAGGGATATCAACCATATACGGGTGACGCAGTGCCGTGCCTCTAGACGACCGTTGGTAAAATGGAGATGCTGGAATCAAGTTGTGTAACTCTGTCGCGCACTCCCCAAAATGTATCCTGTAGAACACTGAGAGGCTTGCAATTTTGCGTCGATGCTCAAGACTCAGAAGTTTAGTCTCAATTAACCTATCGTTACTAATGATCCGCTTTGCTCGCCTGTCAATGGTCTCCAACGCCTCGAGCTGATATTTGGCAGAGCCATCCCACAGATGAGAACAGTACTCCATACAAGATCGGATTAGAATGCTTACGTTATCCCGAGTGATACTGGATAGGGCAGCCATGTTTTTAGATGTAACTTTTGTTACATCGACTTGTCTAAATAATATCAGAATAATTATGTCTATAATTTTAACTAAAGCCATAGTATGTCACCACAGACCAAATTATATTTCTTAAGCCACTAAAACTAAGTCATATCCATATACCGACTTTGGGTCTGGGTGGTACACAAATTCGTTCGCAACATGCGTAATGTATAACTTAGACACGATGAGATGAAGCCTTCTTTCTATGCATGGAAAGCAGGGATTGGTACACAAGAAACATATATCGTACTGCTTATATTTTTCCAATGCTTAGGTACGTACTATTAACGTATTATAAAAGATATTGACGCATTGTACTGCTTAGCTATTACTTGATCAAAACATCGTACAACACATCTGGGACTTTTCAAGGCTACTAGAAGAATACAATATAGGCCAGGTATGCATGTGATTTAAGTTCTTATATATCTAACGTTATAGCATAAAACAGAACAGCACAAACTACCTGTAAAACGGTGAAAACTACATCGGAATATGTGATAAATATTAACCTCACGACAGTGGTTGTATGAAATGTATAGTGATCTCATCGCTTCTCGAACGCTTGACTCATCCACAGATTTAACGAATACAGAAGAGCCTATGATTATCATAATGAACACAGACAACGGGTAATGCATCGGATCCTGTCGCTGTATAGGGTCACAGGTCATCGGTTACCGAACAGATGCATCTCATACAAAATGTAAGAGAATAATCGTGTAGAAAATGTATGGGTACCGTTCGATTTTTAGAAAAAAATAAAATATTGTTTTTAAACTATTTGAGAGCTATATATTATTTTATTTAACATTAGGTACAATTACTTAAATTTTTGTTAAATTTCCGTAGTCATGGTCGTTTCTATCGTACCGTCAGTACTTACGGCTTTGTATTTTGTGGTTAACACTTTACACAAAAAATTTATCTAAATAAAATTATCATTTTTCAGAAGACATCTGAAATTGAAATGGGTATTGTTTTACCGTCCGGCGACCATTCACATCCAATATCCCAGAAAGTGTCTGTAAAACATATTTTTCATTATCTAAGTTAAGATCTCGGTAAGAAGTAAACACCTGACAGAAGTTTTCTTGAAACTTGTTAAAAACAAAAAAAAAACAGCGAAAGTATGATTGTTTTTCATAGGTACAGATTTCAGGGTGGTACAAAAGTTTTTAAATTTAGATAATATCCTAAATACATAGTGTTACAAATATCACTTTTAATAATATTACAATAAAAAAGAAATCATTCTGTGGTCCACATGATGACATGAGTTTTGTATTATAAACTACTCTATCAGTAGCAACTCTGAAAACATATCAGTACAACTGTATTCCACAAAATGTTCACCACTTTTTTCCTCGTCCATACAGATTTACCATACAATACCGAACATAATATGCGCATATTTACAGCAAGCCGCGCCCCACTTGGCCCCACCACTTAGGATCTGCAAAAGGACGGGAAACTAAAAACGTTAAAACTCCGTTACATTTTTTACATGAATATTTATATGCCACACACGTGTTCTTGTGCAATTCTTTAGCGTAAAATCTAAAAATATACAATAATTAAGCATTGTTCCAAAAACAGACCCTTAAAATTGAACGTCCCAGACGTCTTGGATCAAGAATTTATTAAAGGCGCCAAAGGAGAGAAATCTGAATAAAACAAACCTTATGAATGAATTAACATGATAAAGATAAAGCTCACAAAATAAAACCTTTACGGTTATTTTATTAGAACTTCAAAGCCATAAAACTGAGTCCTTATCGGCCACAGTCATCTAATCATTGGAATATCTTTGAGTTTAACATTCAAGAAATTCGATATAGCACCTAAAAGTCAACATCCAGACGAATGGATTGAGAATTCAATATAAAGGTCAAGTTATTTCGGCCTCTTTTCGACCACGAGACGCTTCTCCTAAAAGCGTATTCCTGTTTTTGAGATAAAGTGAAGATATCTCGTGACCTCAGTTGTCTCCGTTTTCAGGATAAGAGACAATGAATTTTAATTCGGGATGCATTACTCGAAGGACCGTTAATAAAAACCTTATCGAATAGGTAATTGGTAATGGCCGACCGCGTCTAAATGAAAGACGCGCTATCTCACACGTGACCATAAATTAAATTACTCTGAACTCAGTGGTGTAATTAAAGACAAAGTGATACAAACGACCTATCAGAATTATAAATACTAGGGCTACTTCTTTTTATAGAAAAGAATGAGTTTTAGAAACAAGAACAAGTGACCACTTATACCTACATAACAAGCTAAAATGCGTGATTTCACACGTTTAGTTAACAAACAGTTTGTCCGAGTTTAAATATGGTTTGTATTCGGTGCACCTGTGGTATAAGGCCGATATTCCATTCGTCAAAGATCTTTGTTCATGTTCTGACTCCCTTATTTGATCAACCTATCTATGCCGAAAAACACGTCAATCCGATGCTCCATTACCGCGTGAAAGACGGACAAACCAACAAACGTACAAATACACTTTCACATTCATTATATAAATAAGTATGGATGGATAATTATGGATTTGAGGTTGGTACTGTATCCTGCCTATTTCGATTAAATGTAAAATACTATTATTTAAAAATGACAAAGCCTGAACGTACCTAATTTTGTGACCGTTGAATTTAGTTGTCATTTATTTATAATTTTGGCCTGGTGTGATCGTCTAGATTTTCGAAATATGGACCCATTACGTTGTGTAAATTTTACGTTGTGTTTTATGAATAAGACGTACAAATCAAGAACCGCAAACAAATCTAATTAACCGTTTAAACAAGAGAGCCGTAGTAATTATTCAAACACAAAATAATTATAAAAGAATAAATCGTAGATAAGTAATTGAATAAATTGCTGAAATAAAAGGACACAATAATAAATTATTCACGTAAATCTATAAAATGAATTTCCATACGAAATTAATTAATCATGGTAAATAAAGTTCAATTGAACTACACGTTCGACAATAGCTGTATTAATTAACTAGAAGTAATATGCTCGAAGAAAAGAGCTGAAAACGTAGATACAACAGAATAAATCACACACAGTAAATAAATTCATGATTCGTCATAGTAATGAAGCACAAAGAATAGATTTTATACAGCAAATCAAAGCATGCAACTTAGCTGTAATCCAGGAATCAGCTACCGCCTAGATCCTTCTTCTTTCTTCTTGGCCAATCACTTTTCCCCCCACACTTCACTTCTTAATTAATATATGATAGATTAATTATATGTGTAAATTTATAAACTACATATATATTACATGTAAAATAGTAATATATTATAAATATATTTTAATTAGAATGAGGAATTCACTCGTTCGACAGCAACAGCCGCCGACAGCAACATCTAAGAGAAATAGGTAATTGAGAAAAGGAGTTAGACCTTTAAAGTCTAGATAAATAGGAGCCCTAAACGATTTATTGATTACGGGGCTCCCTGACCAGCCTTCACCCCGTCCAACCGACAGAATCCGTCGTGTTTTAGACCTACCTCACCTCAAATGAATCTAAACTCACAAACCCTCATCTCTTTCCGATCCGTTCCATTCGTCACCTATCCTCAAAGTCATACATCTCGTACATTCTTTGATTAGACTCGACGATTTTGATCTAGGTTATTATTATCCCTATTCTAATTTATGACCAAGATCCCTTGTGACTCGAACTAACCCTAATAAGAATCTAATAGGAATCATGTTGGTCGTCTTTGTAGTGAGTGTACCTAGTGCATGGGCGGATTTGAGTGCTGCAAACGTAGAGACTGCTAATCAGAAACCAGCTACAACATCAAACCCTGTGTTCCGCTCCTGGCTAGCTAGTCTGGGACCCTGCTGAATAGCAACGTGTTTAAAACGCTCGTCACGTAGATCCGACAGTCATTTTTAAACGGGCCGCTGTGAGTTTTCTAGGTGTACAAGTGTGTTGGCTAAAAGGTTTTGTTCTAAATATTATTTGAAATGATAAATAGTTTTGGGATGAATGAATGTAACATAATATGCAAACTTATGAAGTTCCCAAGACTCCAAGGAATTCGGTGATGAGAGATCCAAGTATAAAGTAATGCGTGATGATGTGACAATCCGTATGCGTATTGGAACTCATCCAAAGTGACTGCATGCTTCCATAATAGTGACTATTAACAATAGAAGTTTCCAAAGAACAATGGAGCTCTTCAAACGCTCCAGAATATAAAGTAAAACTCCTTCATGAAATCAAAATCCTCCGTATTAGCAAACATCCAACTGGGCAAGGCTAAGTTGTTCCGTTATTAAAAGTATGTATGTTACATTCAATCATAAGTATAAGATTTTGGTAATATAATATTTTAGGCATAGAAAAAAAGTATCCTAGCTACAATACTACGTTTTTGTGATGGTTGAAATTTATCTCCTTCATACATCAACACAAAATATTCAATTTTCACTCCTCCTAAACATTCCCTAAATATATATATATATCCTGTAAAACCTACCCCTTGCAATAGCCCAAATACAACGTAGATTCTCCCGGCTGCTGTCTGTAAAGGATAAAAAGTACCTCCTAACTAACTTATAAATGTAAAGAAATACATACAACGTAGTCTAAAATGACGTCCAGAGCTCGTAGTATTCGCTAACTGAAACTCTAATAAAATATTCATTAATATTGTAGGATACACTCTCACAATACACTATTCACTGCACTCTTTAATTCACTCGCGACGATATTACATTATACGACGGTTTCACTGGAAAAGTCACGACACGGGAAACTGATTTTATTAGTTACGATCAAAGTCTGAATTAATCTGAACGCGCGCAAAGAATTAGGCGTTTGTTCCCGAATAATTGACCGACGTTTCTTGCAGTTAAAACCCACTGGACTCCAGTGTTATTTCTGTTCCCGGATATTTGACCGCCGGCTTTCGCAGTAGGACCACCACTGTAATCTCGCGTTATTTCTCTTCCCGGATACCTGACCGACGGCTTTCGCGGTTAAAACACAACTAACTCTCTCATATCCCGCCAAATTGCAGGTCTTCTAAGTTATCCCACACTTCAAATGCTTGGAGTAGTCACGTATTCCCACTTATGGCATAAAATGTCACATAAATCCAAAACCCATTTATTTTAAATTTATGTTGTTTGGCAAAACCGAACTAAAAAATCAGTCCACTCACAGAGTTAGATTTTTTACTGAAAATATTGTCCAAAGTAAACCTATCCGGATGCAGTACGTGAACTTGCAGCAAACATGGTTTGTAGCAACAAAAGGCAAACAATTTACATTTTAAGTGAATACCTAAATTATTATTTATAATGTAATTCGACAACACGTTTAATGATTTTTATCGCTTTAAAATTTAAGTGATTTTGTAGTCTACTTTTCAGAATAATTTCATTCATTTTCAACTCAATCCCATATCAGCACTACTTATTAATTCATTAGAGTCCCTAATAAATTAGATCATATATAAATTACGTTATTCTCATACAAATAAATCCTTGTATATCATGGTGTAAAACTTGTATACTCACAGTAACTATACTGTGACTCTGAGTTTTACCACATGGTAGGGTTGGAACGAAGTCGTTTCTTCTATAATTCTAAATTATGTACGAAAATCAAAACTTCTTTATTTCAAAATTGGTGGAATATACAAATAATGTCTGCAATTTAACCTTGTTTATATAAGACATAAAATTACATTGGCCTGTGCTGTAACAAAACAACACAACTTGGCCATAACTACAATTTAAACGTTAGATATTAATTCAAAGTTTATCAAATTGTATTACGTAAGTCTAGGTTTGAATCACTGATAATATTAGACACTTAAAATTACATTATCAGAATGATCCAAATGACTCAATGTTCAATGTACATAAAATTAATCAAACTCTATATGAATAACTATTATCTTTTGTGCTTTCAATTTTTAATTGTCTACTATGATGTTTAATTCATTCTAGTTTCCCCATACAAAACTATAAGGTTCTTATATCATTTTAAACTCTTGTCAACCCTGAAAATCAATATGTGTTAATATATTTACACGTAGACTAATTTATGCGTTTAAATAATTTTTAAGAAACATAACGTTTGTCAACGCTCTCAAGAAAGTACTTCGACACTGAGTTCCGATAAAATAAACTAGACGAGTAAAATAAAATAAACCAGGCAGTAAAATATAACAAATCTATTTAGAACAGTGGATTTAATTATAGACTTTATTACGTTGTAGTTAAGGTTCCCTGTGAAACTACATACTGCAGCTCGTCAACATAAGCGTACAACTTCTCACGAACTAAACTTTCCGTAAATCAAAAGTTAATTTTAAACCCTCATGAAGACCAAATAAAGATCAAAATATAAAATTCCCTTACATCTGAATAAAACAGAAAACGCCACCCATGATTTATAGGTAATACGAACATTGCATGCTAAGTACATGGAACGAACGTTATGTGTATATAACGTTGGTTACAGATCACCCCTTTGAGTTTTGACGGGTTTTCATTTTCTAAAAGGAAAATCCGGAGAAAATCACATAATATGAGTTCACTACTAAAGTATTCAAAGTCATTCAGTATATTTTTTTTTTATTTGATGTCTCTTTTGTATCATATTATTGTTTAACATCATATCTATATCACCCCTTGGAGTTTAGCAAGGTTACTAGGTTCAGATACAAAATAAAATAATAAATGTTAAATTATCACAATGATTCTATGCCCATAAATAACATATAATATCTCTTTCACATCACCCCTTAGAGTTTAGGAAAGTTATCATTTGTAAAATGAAAATCGGTATAAAACGCACATTATTTCCCTTTAAATTTATTTTAATTATATCAAAACATGATAATGTCCTTTCCACATCACCCCTTAGAGTTTAAGATGGCAACCCAATGTGAAACGATAACCCAAAATAATTACTCACTATTTAAATAGAGTCCGATGCTAGTCACTACTCTCTTTCTCATTTACGTGATATCTTTCAAATTAAAAGCATGATTATATTCTATTATTATAATTTTTGTTTCAATCAATGTCTATGTATTCGCATAAGAAATCCCTCCTACTTGATAAGGCGTCTTATATTTTAAAATCATTTAGAAGCCTCGCGACGTAACATATCTTATTTTTTTTTTTTATGAGACCGTAATTTGGCCAATTGCCCCCTTTTGTAGCCAATACGGGTTGAACGTAATTTCAGATCTATACCTTAAATAGGAATTGACATCTATGATCCGTAAAATGCTTTGTGACTATATGTGTTCACAAAACTTTTCAGGCACAAAATATTCCTATTTATTATAATTTTGATTTACAAAGCTAAAGATGAACACTAAACTCTGACATACTTCTCCACTGCACTAAAATTCCCTATGTCACAAGTGACACGCAAGACAAACATACAAAACCCTAGAACAAATTACAAATTACAAACTTCAAACAACCAGGAATCGAACCCTTCGATTCGCTTCGTTCTACCACCAATTTCGTATCTAACGAAATTTTCAAACAAAAGTATTTCATAAAAAAAAAACCCCTCTTACATCAATTGAAATCAAAGTTCACGTGGCCAACAACATGTTTTTTTTTTATTATGGCCCTTTCTTTGTTACAAAACATGAGTACGAATTTCCCAACTATATTTTATTATTTTCTTCAACGATTTAAACGCCTAAATTAAATTAACTACTATTACAATGATGTAGTATGTATAATATGTAATTAATAGTGTTATATTTATTGCAGCTAAAGCAATTTTTGCATAGCAGTATCTTCCTGCAGTAAACATACTATTCCTCTCCAATTGATTGTCTAAAAGAAATCACTTTAAGCGATAAGACCGTCCTTTGTAGTACTAGACTAACTAAAAAAGTTAAATTTTTATCTGACTTTGTAGTATGCAAATAAAGAGTAAGTCTATCTATATTCCTACATGTTTCGCGTCACATAAGGACCCAATATAGATTTTTTTTTTTAATGTATTGTAAAAAATAAATAATCGTGTGCACTAAATAGCTTGAGTTCGTGTAAAATTGTAAAAGAAAAGAAAAAAGTAATTGTGCCAATGTCACTACGTAGTTCAAGTAATTTGCGCGAAACGCCATCTCCCTGTTTAGCGACAAAAGTTCACTGAATTTAATCTGGTTCAATATGGGTTCGGGTCGATAGAGAAATTGTATAAGTCAAAAGAAAATGGCGGCGACGTTACTTCGCAGTTCAAGTATTTGCGTAGAACGCCATCTCTCTGTTTCAGTGAACCTTTCGAGTTCGATATGGGTTCACTATGCGTTCGGGGACTTCGGGTCGATAATGTCTATGAATGGGTGACACATGTGGGTTCGGCCCGCGTCATGCAGATGGCGTTGCTCAAGACTTGCTAACTATTTTATTTATTTAGAAAGCCACACTGCTTACTTATCCCGCTAGGTGGCACATTATTGCAGGTGCTGTTTCACTATGAAACTTCATTACAAAATTATAGTAAAAAATAAAAAATCGTCCTTGCAATAAACTATGCCTCTGTAAAATGCAACTCAGTGTAAATTTAAGGTACACACGTTTCCCTTCTGACGAGGAAAAAAAAAACAGAACTTGTGAATCAAAGCATTGGTCATCAAAATGATTGGAAACCAATTATTCTTCTAGGTTATCTAATGACCATTTCAAACCTAATGATGTTTATGTCACGAGCATGTTTACTGTTTATAGTCTAATTCATTAACCCTCAAAGTAAACATCAATGAAAAACACCAGTGATGCTGGCGCCATCCGAGACTGGCTTTGCCCGTGCCTCCCCATTGACCACATTATAACATAGTGCGTTATATTAGGCATTTCATAATACATCATACATTTTCAGCACCTAATTTTCACAATTCTATACTTATTACCTTTGCTTAAGGTTTAAGTTGATTTGCTTAACTAGTTGTAAGGTTTTACGATAAATGACATTTGTGTAGCATGGAAAGAAATTTCTAAATCACGTAAGTCGAAACGAATGCCCGCGCGTAATTTTTTTTTGTTAGGACTGGAAGGGTTCCATTGTTGTATCTATCAATAGATAATACACGGCTTACAAATTTACCACTGTTTAATAGGTAGATTTATTTTGTACCAGTCATTGTACAACATTTACATTATTCAAATTATTTTTCAGTCTCATAAAGCAAATTAAAATTGAACATTTCTGCAGTTCAACATTTCTTTCTAAATTAGATGAATTTAAATGAACCCAAATTTCTAAACAACATGAGCTGGCTCGTTTGTGAAACAATTTCGGCCTTCTCTAGTGGACTGTATTTGCTGATTACAGATCTAGATCTAGGCTTCAATCTGGTGACCTGAACAAACGCACAATTCCTACCTTAGCAAAGTTATCAACAATTACAACACTGTATTAAGTCATCTACAGCTAAGATAATATTGAATTAACGATCCCATAATATTTGCACTATATTTAAAACTTTAACAGTTACATTCTTCGCCTCTATGTTCAAAATATTTCTCATTTGAACCCTTTTTTATGTTAGTCAACCACTTGTGTGCATCTCGACCCTTGCATTCCCCTTACCTGAACCATGTCCCGTGTTTTTTTTAGATTGCATAGCCGGCGCCATGCGACCCTTTTTTTTCGTACAATCGTATTTGACCTAATTTCTATTTTTAAAACAACTGTATTTGCATGTTTACAATATCTTTGCTGATTTCGATTGAAAGTTGACACTTTTAAATACTAAATACACATATTGTGCAACAATCGAGATACATAATGTTTATCTAACTCCAATTAATTAGCACTCCAATTTATTTGAACTACCTATCTATTTATCTAACTACATAATATATTAATCTATCTATTGTATTTAGTTGTATCTAGTCTGCTACGTATTTAATCGCTTATTTTATTTTTATATATTTAAAAAGTTTACCAACAATTGTAACAACAATGCTTACAATAAACGCTTACAAAAATAGGTATTTAAATTAATTGCACAATCAATTACAGGTAAACATCATTAATCCAAACTAACTTACATTAGAAGATTTCTAATTATCTACCTACTCGATATTGCATCCAACAACTGTTTACGATAACTATTCAGAAAAACAAAATGATTGTCTATGAGGCTACTATAATTATTAAAACACTTAATTAATCTGGCTACAGAAGAGTTAGAACTGAGAACTGTTCTTCGTAAAGGGGAAAAAGTGTTACTATGGGCTTACGTGGGGTTTGTCTGGGAATTCTAAAATTGAAACTGCTAGTAAGTTGAGAACAAACTAGTTGATTTCTTAATAATTTGAAAAGGAAAATAAGATCTATGAGAGTTCTTCGTTTATCCAAAGAATGCATTTTGAAGTATTTAAGTCTGGCAGTGTAGTTTGGAGCCCTTGTAAGTTTCGAATAATATGCTAAGTGCCAAAGAAATCTCTTTTGAATACGTTATAGCCGCAACGGGTGAGTGGCATAGTGAGGTATCTTCCTATTTATTAATTTATAAAGTTTCTTTTGAAATAAAATACAAAACGATATTCCTACTACCTTTGTTTGTTGCCTATAGCAGTTCAAATTATTTAAGGGTAATTGAATTTAACTAACCTATAAATCTATAAATTCGATGTGTTACTTTGCTAACTACCGTAGTAACTCAAGTTCTTTTTAACGCGTAATTTGAATCAATAGATTGATTCAAATTTTTATTGACGCATTATTCTGGTCACACGGCACCAACTGTAACCTGCCTATCTCGATTAAATGTAAAATACTATTATTTAAAAATGACAAAGCCTGAACGTACCTAATTTTGTGACCGTTGAATTTAGTTGTCATTTATTTATAATTTTGGCCTGGTGTGATCGTCTAGATTTTCGAAATATGGACCCATTACGTTGTGTAAATTTTACGTTGTGTTTTATGAATAAGACGTACAAATCAAGAACCGCAAACAAATCTAATTAACCGTTTAAACAAGAGAGCCGTAGTAATTATTCAAACACAAAATAATTATAAAAGAATAAATCGTAGATAAGTAATTGAATAAATTGCTGAAATAAAAGGACACAATAATAAATTATTCACGTAAATCTATAAAATGAATTTCCATACGAAATTAATTAATCATGGTAAATAAAGTTCAATTGAACTACACGTTCGACAATAGCTGTATTAATTAACTAGAAGTAATATGCTCGAAGAAAAGAGCTGAAAACGTAGATACAACAGAATAAATCACACACAGTAAATAAATTCATGATTCGTCATAGTAATGAAGCACAAAGAATAGATTTTATACAGCAAATCAAAGCATGCAACTTAGCTGTAATCCAGGAATCAGCTACCGCCTAGATCCTTCTTCTTTCTTCTTGGCCAATCACTTTTCCCCCCACACTTCACTTCTTAATTAATATATGATAGATTAATTATATGTGTAAATTTATAAACTACATATATATTACATGTAAAATAGTAATATATTATAAATATATTTTAATTAGAATGAGGAATTCACTCGTTCGACAGCAACAGCCGCCGACAGCAACATCTAAGAGAAATAGGTAATTGAGAAAAGGAGTTAGACCTTTAAAGTCTAGATAAATAGGAGCCCTAAACGATTTATTGATTACGGGGCTCCCTGACCAGCCTTCACCCCGTCCAACCGACAGAATCCGTCGTGTTTTAGACCTACCTCACCTCAAATGAATCTAAACTCACAAACCCTCATCTCTTTCCGATCCGTTCCATTCGTCACCTATCCTCAAAGTCATACATCTCGTACATTCTTTGATTAGACTCGACGATTTTGATCTAGGTTATTATTATCCCTATTCTAATTTATGACCAAGATCCCTTGTGACTCGAACTAACCCTAATAAGAATCTAATAGGAATCATGTTGGTCGTCTTTGTAGTGAGTGTACCTAGTGCATGGGCGGATTTGAGTGCTGCAAACGTAGAGACTGCTAATCAGAAACCAGCTACAACATCAAACCCTGTGTTCCGCTCCTGGCTAGCTAGTCTGGGACCCTGCTGAATAGCAACGTGTTTAAAACGCTCGTCACGTAGATCCGACAGTCATTTTTAAACGGGCCGCTGTGAGTTTTCTAGGTGTACAAGTGTGTTGGCTAAAAGGTTTTGTTCTAAATATTATTTGAAATGATAAATAGTTTTGGGATGAATGAATGTAACATAATATGCAAACTTATGAAGTTCCCAAGACTCCAAGGAATTCGGTGATGAGAGATCCAAGTATAAAGTAATGCGTGATGATGTGACAATCCGTATGCGTATTGGAACTCATCCAAAGTGACTGCATGCTTCCATAATAGTGACTATTAACAATAGAAGTTTCCAAAGAACAATGGAGCTCTTCAAACGCTCCAGAATATAAAGTAAAACTCCTTCATGAAATCAAAATCCTCCGTATTAGCAAACATCCAACTGGGCAAGGCTAAGTTGTTCCGTTATTAAAAGTATGTATGTTACATTCAATCATAAGTATAAGATTTTGGTAATATAATATTTTAGGCATAGAAAAAAAGTATCCTAGCTACAATACTACGTTTTTGTGATGGTTGAAATTTATCTCCTTCATACATCAACACAAAATATTCAATTTTCACTCCTCCTAAACATTCCCTAAATATATATATATATCCTGTAAAACCTACCCCTTGCAATAGCCCAAATACAACGTAGATTCTCCCGGCTGCTGTCTGTAAAGGATAAAAAGTACCTCCTAACTAACTTATAAATGTAAAGAAATACATACAACGTAGTCTAAAATGACGTCCAGAGCTCGTAGTATTCGCTAACTGAAACTCTAATAAAATATTCATTAATATTGTAGGATACACTCTCACAATACACTATTCACTGCACTCTTTAATTCACTCGCGACGATATTACATTATACGACGGTTTCACTGGAAAAGTCACGACACGGGAAACTGATTTTATTAGTTACGATCAAAGTCTGAATTAATCTGAACGCGCGCAAAGAATTAGGCGTTTGTTCCCGAATAATTGACCGACGTTTCTTGCAGTTAAAACCCACTGGACTCCAGTGTTATTTCTGTTCCCGGATATTTGACCGCCGGCTTTCGCAGTAGGACCACCACTGTAATCTCGCGTTATTTCTCTTCCCGGATACCTGACCGACGGCTTTCGCGGTTAAAACACAACTAACTCTCTCATATCCCGCCAAATTGCAGGTCTTCTAAGTTATCCCACACTTCAAATGCTTGGAGTAGTCACGTATTCCCACTTATGGCATAAAATGTCACATAAATCCAAAACCCATTTATTTTAAATTTATGTTGTTTGGCAAAACCGAACTAAAAAATCAGTCCACTCACAGAGTTAGATTTTTTACTGAAAATATTGTCCAAAGTAAACCTATCCGGATGCAGTACGTGAACTTGCAGCAAACATGGTTTGTAGCAACAAAAGGCAAACAATTTACATTTTAAGTGAATACCTAAATTATTATTTATAATGTAATTCGACAACACGTTTAATGATTTTTATCGCTTTAAAATTTAAGTGATTTTGTAGTCTACTTTTCAGAATAATTTCATTCATTTTCAACTCAATCCCATATCAGCACTACTTATTAATTCATTAGAGTCCCTAATAAATTAGATCATATATAAATTACGTTATTCTCATACAAATAAATCCTTGTATATCATGGTGTAAAACTTGTATACTCACAGTAACTATACTGTGACTCTGAGTTTTACCACATGGTAGGGTTGGAACGAAGTCGTTTCTTCTATAATTCTAAATTATGTACGAAAATCAAAACTTCTTTATTTCAAAATTGGTGGAATATACAAATAATGTCTGCAATTTAACCTTGTTTATATAAGACATAAAATTACATTGGCCTGTGCTGTAACAAAACAACACAACTTGGCCATAACTACAATTTAAACGTTAGATATTAATTCAAAGTTTATCAAATTGTATTACGTAAGTCTAGGTTTGAATCACTGATAATATTAGACACTTAAAATTACATTATCAGAATGATCCAAATGACTCAATGTTCAATGTACATAAAATTAATCAAACTCTATATGAATAACTATTATCTTTTGTGCTTTCAATTTTTAATTGTCTACTATGATGTTTAATTCATTCTAGTTTCCCCATACAAAACTATAAGGTTCTTATATCATTTTAAACTCTTGTCAACCCTGAAAATCAATATGTGTTAATATATTTACACGTAGACTAATTTATGCGTTTAAATAATTTTTAAGAAACATAACGTTTGTCAACGCTCTCAAGAAAGTACTTCGACACTGAGTTCCGATAAAATAAACTAGACGAGTAAAATAAAATAAACCAGGCAGTAAAATATAACAAATCTATTTAGAACAGTGGATTTAATTATAGACTTTATTACGTTGTAGTTAAGGTTCCCTGTGAAACTACATACTGCAGCTCGTCAACATAAGCGTACAACTTCTCACGAACTAAACTTTCCGTAAATCAAAAGTTAATTTTAAACCCTCATGAAGACCAAATAAAGATCAAAATATAAAATTCCCTTACATCTGAATAAAACAGAAAACGCCACCCATGATTTATAGGTAATACGAACATTGCATGCTAAGTACATGGAACGAACGTTATGTGTATATAACGTTGGTTACAGTACTTAGATATATATCTTTTCATCTACTTATTTATATTCCCAAATATTTGTCAAGATATAGTAAGCTTATCAGTTGAAACCCAAACATATCAAAAAGCTACTGCAGTAGTCGTTTTCGTAACCTTACGATAACGTTGCCTAAAACAATATTATAAAGTTTTATGACGGTGGAACACCCAGCGCGTGATGTTATTACTTTTAAGCTTCTGTATAGAATAAAGATCCTCAATTCGTACTTCCGTTCCTATAGCTATAATAAAATTAGTAATGTACTCACTAACTTTATTTCTACAGTTTATTGTTTCAATTTATTAGACTTTTATTTAACCACTAGCTGCTGCCCCGCGGTTTCACCCGCGCGGGGATATTGGATTTCATGGTTTTAATTTTTTTTGCGCGAAACCCTAATTATTTTTTTAGAATAAAAGTGGCCTAAGTTACTCCTTGTAACATCAGCTATCTGCCAGTGGAAGTCCCGTCAAAATTGGCCCAGCCTTTTCGGAGATTACCCGGAACAAACAGTAAGACAGACAAAAATGTTAAAAATGGTTGTTTTGTTATAGGTACCGTATATACTTTCATATGCATTTGGTAAAAAGCTGTTATTTTGATATTACAAACAGACACTTCATTTTTATTTATTTGTATACATTATCTATGATGTTAACGAACTTGCGTATGACATTATAGCTTTGTGGAATATATGGCCTAGTAATTTGTAGCTCAAATATTCTGTAGCTCAAAGTATTTAGTCTGAGAGCTCATAGTATTGTCGGAGCGCCTGGTTTATGCGACGCGTAACAAAAATGCTAGTTACCTACTACTTATTTGGTTTGGCAAATGAGCATTCCAATTCAACGAGGCAATGCCGCCAGCATTATTATAAGTTCTGTGATGCTAAACTACCAACCAAGTGGGTTAGAATATTTGGAGTGTTTATAGACATATAATGACCTATAGATTATCCACATTTTATTGTATGGCCATTGGCCATGCATATACCTAAGTATGTAGGGTCATAGGTGTAGTAATAGATATAGTAAGTAATGTAAGTGTTTATGTAGTATTTAGTGTCAATCCCTTTGAAAAAATAAGTTTTAGCGCTTTCAGTGGTACAAAATGGTACAGTTTTTAACCGACTTCCAAAAAAGCAGGAGGTTATCAATTCGGTGGGTATTTTTTTTTATGTTTGTTACCTCATGTCTCCGTCATTTATAAACCGATTTGGAAAATTCTTTTTTTTAAAGGATATACTTTCAGATTAGTCCCATAGAAATTTCATCAAAATCGGATTAGTAGTTTGTCACTGAAGTCGGTTCGTAGCTTTTTTAAAGCAATTTTTAAGAAAAATTTTCGGAGTTCGTATGATGTTTTCGTATATAGGTAAATAAATGAACAATATATTGGTCTAATGATGGAATAGGAATGATGAATTTTTTCGTGAACGAAGTAAAAATTGTAAAGCTTTTCCTGTTTGTTAATTCGAAGCACCTAAAACGTACCTGAATTGAACAATTTTCATCTTCTGTTGTCGTTTTTAATTATCATTATTTTTATTTGTGATGTTTCATACGATTTGATGTATCTACCGTAATACTCACACTGAAAAGGCTTTGCAACGTCCATAATTAAAACATTAACAAACATAGAATTTCAACTAACATTAAATAATAAACAATAAATAAATTAATAAACGCTTACACACTCATACCCCCGCACTAGGATTCCTTGTGTCGCAGGTGGCATGGACATACACAGATACACATCATAAACATCCAAGACCCGAGAACAAACTTTATGCTTACACAAAATCTGCCCCGGCCGGGAATCGAACCCGGGACCCCTTTGCAGGCAGGGTTACTACCAACTTAGCTACGGAGTCATTAAAGGTTACATTTTAATCTCTACAATTAATTAAGTTTGCCTTTTAAAATGACATATAAAAGACCATTTTAATAGTTTCAGATGCTAGTAACCAAAAGCAATTTAGCGTAGGTAGACTAAACAGAAATGTCATAAACTTTGAAAATTAAGTAGACTGGACGTCCTAAATAAAATATGCCGAATATATTCGAAGTAAATTTATATAAACTCCGAATACAATGTAGGCCCCATTATTATGAAAAATGTAAAGGTGCGCTGAATTCCTGACCCTTAAATGACAGCAGACCCAAATCCACCATCAAGTCTATCAAAATCGAATAAAGTACAATTTTCCCCATTACCGCCCTTCATATCTTCCGTCATTTTACGTATCGCTTCCGAACCTTTAGGAGGGAGACGTAAAGATGAAAATAATAAATCCGTATTGAATATGCACCGTTGGAGCGATTGAAAATATTCTTTCGACGAAATATGATTTTCGTTGATATTCGTCTCGTCCGTGAAATTCGACAGGGATTCGATCAATCATCAATTAAACGCCGGGTTGTTGGCGATACATTATCACGCGTATTGCGGACTCCCTGATTGATAACGCTGGTGCCGAACCCTGGTTCCCACTCTCTCCTTAAACACTACTGTCAAAGATTGACCGATCGCCTTCCATTCCTCGTTCGTATTGAATTCATTGCGGTATCAGCATGAATCAAATTAATTCACCACAACATTACTTTTATACTTTTATTACCAATCTTGAACTTACAATGCTATTCGAAAACTTGGGGGGCTCGATTAAACTCATGCAATAAATTTACACGAAGCAGATAATTACCTCCATTTAACATCCAAACAATGTGCACCTGATATTTATAAATATTTAGAATAGGCCGTTTTAATCACGGCCTCGAATTCGAGCTTAATTATTCCGTCCGCTGAATAATTAATTAAACAAAAGACTGTGCCTAGGTGAGTATTGAGCTGACTTCCATTGTTGTAGGGATAACAGGGAAAAATCTGCGACGCTTCCGGTGGGAGTCCCGCTGTCTCATTGTTCCTTTCCTTACACAAATTTACGCAGTTTCATCGCGTGACTGATGCATTTATATTTCGCGTTTGAGACATGTCTTCAGGGTTAATAAATTGTTTATTGAACTGGCATCTCTAATCGGAATTGGAACGTCTCGAATTTCGACTCTTTGATTTGTGCCCCAGACACATTTGTTCGCATTTAGTAGGTTGTGGGGTCGCGATGGTCCTCGTTCCCATGCCGTAAGGGGTGTTGCGCTATTTTAGTGCGTCGTCGCCCGTAATTTATGGGCATGCAATGCATACGACCCGCTTTTAGGGCGCTGGTCTGGAATAACCATTTTTCGGAAATTTATGTCGTCTTTAACATGATAAGTGGTTTCATACTGATAGGCTAAATTTACATTCAAATATTGCAGAGGGCGCATCTACTACCTAATATAGTTATAAAATCACGTAGATGAAATTTTGAAACATCACATTCGTATGTTATCTTTTATTCCAAAAAAGAATCTGCTTGGTATTACTTGTACGTGAAACATAAATGGACTTTGAGTGCAGTTAGCTTACCCAGCATTAGTGCGCAGAGGAGGAACACACGTCGGTTTTTTAGTTGGTACTTAATTCGGCCTCATTAGCTTGAGTCCAACATAACTACCACCCTGCCCTCCGGGCTGGTGATTTTTAGCGACGCAAAAAAGGGAGGCGCCAAAAATAATATGAAGTTTAAAAAAAAAAATTCATCTGCAGCCTCTTTGTCTTTATATCTCTTAGATTATATCATTAATTAATACCACTATCTATTGATCTGATACTAATTTACGATACGAGTTATTGATAACGATTTTAGTATTGAATTAAATATCTGTAATTATGTACCAAGTTATTATCTTTTTAAGTGGCCAATCGCTGGAAGCAATAAAATGATACATCACTAGCTGTAATATATTTATCTTAAACTTTTAGTATTAAACTGCTAATGACCTTTTAATTTTAACCTTAACCACATAGTTGGCTCCAAATATTTGAGCTCTTAACAAGCTTGTTAGGTGAAATGTTGGGGTAATTTGTACTCAAGTTATTTGTCAAGGCAAATCATTCCGAAAATTGCTTCCAGATTTAGCGTCGAAGGGGTATGTTCGGAGGATACGCTGCCAACATTCCGATCTTAGACAATGTTGATTTAAAGATATGGAAATCTATTAGAAGTGTAGCTGCAGAAATGTACTGATTCGTCATGAACTTCACGTTAAGAGGCTGTAATAAGTTATCTTTAGGTATGAAAAGGTTGAAAATGGCGACATAGTTTTTATTTATTTAAGAAAAAGATACCCCATAAAGTTTACATATTTTTACATTTCTTTAGGTGATTAAATTTCTATTCTTTTGGTTACAAAAAATGTGATAGTTATTACTTTATACATCATGTTCACGGGAATACTCCCGTGAACATGATGCTTGCAACAGCGTCGAAATATCGGGAGCTCACCAGCTTATAATAATCACGGTAAATATCCCGTTACAATGTATAAAGTAGTTAATAACCGTGAAAGTCTAAAACAGTGATAGTTATTGTTCAAAATATGCAGCATTTCGAGACAAAAGAAATTTTTCAGGGTCTTTTTTGCGATATTTTTACAAGATTCTGGCGCGTTTCTTTAATATATTTTATAGATAAGTCTTTTCTATAAACACTTGGCTATACTACTGTTTTTTTTTTGCTGGTAATATGTATGGAATAATATCTTGGCACACTGATGATTAGTAATAATAAAAATAGTAATATAATCAAGTTGCAAGTTCTCTCAGAGCCAAGTCTCAGACACAGTCATAAACATATCAAATCATGCAACACACTCCGTTATTACAAAATCCTATAACTTTTATGGCATCGGGCAATGTCACGGAAGAAGCAATGAGGTGTAAGCACTGCACAGCTGCCGTCGTTGTGCTCGATAATGATACTGTTTGTGCATAAAATGCACTGCTTTACCCGAATTTATTCCCGATCTTTGCCTGGAAAATAAACTGCGAAATTTATTAGTGAATTTGTTTTAACGAAATGTCAGACAGGTACCTCGGTTGGAGTTTTATGTGTGCTAAAAATATCAAATGAATACTTCTTAAGTTTTGGTGTAAGATAATGGTGTCAATTCTATCATTTCATACCTAAACTTATTTTAGTTTCGCTCTCTCTCTTTCCAATGCATAACAGGAGAAAGAGACGGAAGATGTCTGACAAATCTAAATTTTGTTTTAGAGCTGTCAAATATCTTTCGATCTTGATAAATTGGACGCCACTGAATTCATTGCCATTAAATTTACACTACACTCAGCAAGTGGATTAATTTGACAGGTCTAAAATATATTCCATCTCTTTCTCATGTTATGCATTGGAAAGAGAGAGAGCGAAACTAAAATTAGTTTAGGTATGAAATGATAGAATTGACACCAATATTTGATTGTGATCACGTGAGCATGGAAAATAGGTTAAACATTTTATCAATGTTTAGTTTTATATTAAACTAGCTTCCGCCCGCGGTTTCGCCCGCATCTATCTATGTATATCTATCCAAATAAATAAAATTCAAGTGTCTATTTGTAATATCAACATAACAGCTTTTTACTAAATGCTTATGAAATAATATAGGGTATCTATAACAATACAACCATTTTTAAAAGTTTTGTCTGTCTGTCTGTCTATTTGGTCTGGGTAATCTCTGAAACGGCCGGATCGATTTTGACGGGACTTTCACTGGCAGATAGCTGAACGTGGGCGAAGCCGCGGGTCACAGATAGTATAATATAAAATATCTATGTATTTTGACATATAAGCTGTATTACTGTAAAGTTTTATCAACATCCTTTTAGTAGCTTTCGCGTGAAAGAGTTACACACATTCAGCCATCCTCACAAACATTCGCTAGGAGGACTTGTTCTGACTTTTTGGTTTTGAGTTATAACCCCAAAATTACGAATTAAAATTTGTACAACATTTAACCTTAAGTAAATATGGTCACAAATATGTTAACACGAAATCCAAGTCATGCCATGTCTATTCTTAGGCAAGTCTATGCACATCCCTCCGGGAATAGAACAGTAAGTTGAGTATATAAATTAGCTGTCAGGGCGCTAATCGTTCCGACAGGCCGCGATGAAACTTTAGAGTCCATCGGCGGTAATCTAAAAGGCCACGTATGTTCTAAAATAGATACACAATAACGTCAGTTATTTGTTATCCTTTTAGCGAAAGCCCCCGAGAGAAGCTCGTTATTTTTAACGAACAACGCTTTCATTGCTGTTTGCTCAAGGATTTTGTAGCTTCTCCGATTTAGTGATCCCGGATCACGGATCGATATACGGAGACGTGAAATTCTTGGAATTTGTTCCGGTATTACGACGCTTTTTTCGATTTTATTAAGGAAATTAATCCGTCGGAAACTTCACGCGAATTAGGATGTCCCCTCGGCACAGATTCACACGGTTTCGGGGAAAAATGGACGTCTGCGGATAGTACAATGGGCACAATTACTACGTCCGCCGCCATAATGAGCGCGCCAATGAGATAGCAATAAAATTCGCCTCACAATACGGCCATAATTAGAATTAACAGTCTCATTCCCGCCCACAGCCAATGCCTCTATTTTGGCCGTTTCGCCCCATTGATGTTATCCATAGTGACTTTGGAAGCCATTTCCACCGCAAACCTATTGTCTGCTATCTGCCCGATCTACAAGCTCTAAATAACTTTGCTTGCTTTCAAGTGATATTATTTTCATTGTTGAACTTAGATATAAAATTTGCACGCTGGAAATTTCAAATCAGTTATAAGCAGCTTTATTTAAACAGCTGGTTTATTGTTTTGAAATATGAACGTTACAAATGAGAGTAAAACATTTTTTTCTGAAACATATTTTGATATAAAGACTCCTGTGTGCACACAAAAAATACACACAAAGCGATATCTTTTACCAACACATCTGTTTTAGTTAAACAGTTTAAAGTAGAACTATATTTCAAGAGAGCCTGTAAGAAGTTTTTGTAGGCCTAATTAAAATTGTACTGTTGCCTTGTTTCTTATTGAAATTTCTGATTGCCCCTCAGACCTTTCATTTGGAGGGTTTAGTGAGAATTAAGAGGAACGATATAACAGTGAAAGCATTGTTGCTTTCGGGAACAATAAACTATTGTGCCTGAACCTAGTTCTTTAATGTAGCGGTGCTTTTGTTAGATTCATAAACATGTAAGGTCTCAAATTTCTGGCCGTTGGTTCCTTTCTGTTTGTTTTGCGGTTAATAGAGACCGTAATGTATACTAATGCAATTATGTTTAAGGTTTTATTACAGTTCCTACTTTATTGTACCTATTCGATTTTGTAGGTGCATTGGTGCGTTTTAGAGGTATATTAATACTGTGTATTGTTATTTGATGTTTTAGAGTTGTAAGGTAATATAAACCTTCTATATGACTGACTAATTTCGTACTTACCTTGCCTGCAAAGTGCGGTATTCTGGGTACGATTCCCAGCCGGCGCAAACTCTGTGTGGCGAAAGTTTTCTGATGTTGGTTGTCCATGTTAAGTGTCTATAACATATTATATTATATATCTAGTTCTAGTACAGAAAGACCACTTCTACTTTTTCTACCATCCTTAACACATAAAAAATATCGTCAAATATTTATCATTGTGATTAATCACTACATTTCAAAGCGAGTCCGCATTTTTAGGCTTACATTTTTAAGTAGGTACAACAAAGACAAAATAAAAAACTTTTAAATAGACGTTACTTTAAAAAAAGCGACTGGCTTCAGTGACAAACTACAGAACTGATTTTGATGAAATTTCTATGGGAACAGTCTGAAAGCATTTTCTTTCGAATAAAATAAGAATTTTCAAAATCGGTTTTTAAATGACGGAGATATGTGGCAACAAACATAAAAAATACACAACGAATTGAGAACCTTGTCCTTTTTTGGAAGTCGGCTAAAAACTAAAAAAAGATAATAGATTTAACTATTCTTCACATTCAGAGTAATTGATTTTGTAAGTAGTACAAAATGAAGTCAGAGCAAACTGATTACAGTATACCTAACAGAAACGTTCTAATTCCATCGCATCGCCTCATTCCCTTCCTGTGGGAAAACAAACAGTAAAATGCAAATGCTTTGTAATTAGTTGCGCCATAAATATTATTGCTTCGATACCAGCTCCCATAAATTATGCAATCCCTATTCATTCTAACATACTGTATAACGTGTTATTTACTACCAGAATAACAGTTTTAGAGCAATAACTGATTCAGTAATTCGGTCACAGTAATTGAATTAAATAATGTATGTAAATGTATGCCACAAGATCCAATAAAGCTGTAAACTCTTACGGAATTTCGGTTCAGTCACTTTTGTATTGATTTCTAACTATTTTATTGCTCCCCGTCACTATTTCCCATTACCATATTACTATCTGACCTCATGGTGATTGGGGTAATAAATATTGGAATTTTTACATGAAACCTTTTTGCCTAATAAACAAAAAAAAAACAGTACGCTAAAGGAAAGCTATCCATCAATCCTTTTAATATTCAATTCGTATTTAAACCCTTCAATTAAGCATAATTTGAGATAAGCCTTTAATTTGTACGTCACGGGTGGGCTCAACGAAAGTGTAAGCGGCCATTAGGCACTTTTTTGTATGAAGTTTGTTACCTTTTGTCTTAAAAGCACATCATATTTCTTGAACGTAATCCATAATGCATGAGATACCCGGCTCTTCATAGCAATTATGTGTAATAAATCTCAACTTAGATCAACAGCTGATGCCTAAATTGTTTTTTACTTTTTTTGTACACCAGAAAACCTATAAAAATGTTGCGGCAGCTTTAAAGTAGTCGCTTTATATTTCACCGATAAAATGCCACTTCAGTGACCGAAAGAGACTCGACCTCGGCGCTGTGACTGCCGTTATCATCGAAAATAAATGACCAATTAAACAATCTAATTCATTTCGGGCGCCCTCGAAGGGGTGGATACATAAATCAACATGCTGTCGAGTGGCGATAAACATTTTGTGACTTCCAAACCAGGTGATAAAAAGTGTCCTCTTTTTTGGACACATCACGCAAAACCTTTGAAAGGGTGACATTTTTTAGACTAAAACAGCTCCTTAATTGTTACAGACCACCCTTTACGGGCAAGTAAGTCCCTTTCAACAAAAAATGGACCTAAATAAATGACCCTAATGAGAAGCGTTTAGGGCATCGTCAGAGCAAAAAACTAGTAGGTAGCACCGTAATTGTTGATAATGGTTTGATAGGAGTGAAAATATTTGAGTTTGGGACAGCATCGCCACTTAGCTAAATATTTTTTTAACGTATGGCCAGACTACAAGTGGCAGTTAATGGGGTAAGCAAATAGAAGCAGATAGACACTTGTGTGGATTGAAGTCCCACAATGCAATGCGGATAAGAGGGTCAATATTTTGATAGCACGCGTGTTCAGGAGAAACATGTGGTCAAACATTGTGCAACGTCGATACTCAATGTGGCGGTTTAATAGCTGTACTAGTGTGGTTAGTTTCTCGCTTCAGCAAAACAAATGCAACCGCAGCTCTCACCACGCTCGCTCACGTCACAAGGAACAAGCCAGAAATAACCTGACTTGGATGAATCAGCCGCTAACTCGAGAAATTCCATCACATCAAAGGATTGGCTTTCGTGGAACAAATTTTCTTTTTTTCTGCAACAAATCTTTTGGACTGCTGGCTATATTAATCAAGACGTAATTTTTAATTGAGTAACGACGCTTAGAGCTGAGATATTTCGAGCTGTATGCGGACCTAATTACGTTGATTATGTTTGATTGATCGCCTTACTTGCCCTCGATAAAATGTTTGCAATTTTTGTGAATTTGAAAGTTAAAATGCGGGGTAATGACTTGGAAAATTTGACACTTCGCCTACGGGCGGCGGGCGGTGGGCGTGGAGCAAATTATTCCAAGTTTTATTGACGGCTCTTGAGATTTACACGCACAGCTGCCGCCACTGCCTTGTAGCAGGCATAAAATTGTGTTGGTCATGTACTTATATAATATACATATGCCTATGTATAATTTATGGTTATAGACTCTTTACTACGTTTTGTTATTATTATCAATTTTTATGTATTTTTATGATAATCGTGCGTGGATGTATTTACTTGATTTTTTACCACATTTTTATAATACTGTTGGCTGATGAGACAAACGAGTCGTTTGCGTGATGGTATGTATAACGATAGGCAATAACAATTGCAGTGCCACTCAGAACTTTGAAACACAAAGGTCTCTGCACAGCCTGCGCGGCACAGCATTGCTCTCGATGCCCTGAGATAATTAAGTCGTACCGAAAGACAGTAATGCTTGCACATTACTGCTTGGCGGCAAACTACAGAGCAATTCTGGTTGAATCAGACAGGTGTCAGACGAAGCACTCCTACAACCTGGATTTTATATGTCTTTTATTCTAAAAACCTTTGCAATTATTAACTAAATTCATGAAAAAGTAAGGCGAGAACTTCTCATTTTAAAGTTATTCAGTCAATTATAAGGTTGCACAAAGGCTTACTTCATGATAAAGTATACATAGGTACTGTCAAGTTAAATGATCATGCGTGTCTGTTGATAACCTTCAGATAATCATGCCACAAGGTTATCAGTAAAAGAATTCTAAGAACAGAGCTTAACGTTCTGCTTCAAAGTGTTAGACTACCACAAACTTAAATGTAATCAACATGATAATTATGTTATCTCTGGGTTATAATGCAAGCATTTATTTCAGTGCGTTTTGTGACATCATTTTAGTGTTAAAAATAACCATGGTTAATGTAACCTATAAACCTTTTATGTTTTAACGGTTGCTAACATTAAAATGATACAATATTTCGGCACTGACATAAATAAGCCTTTGATAATTTGCCGTTTAGCTCCTAATAAATATTTTATTGCATATTGTATATTTATAAATTCGATAACATTGCCATTGGAATTTTTTTTCTTTATTTAAAGGAATTAACTTTGAGATTGGTTCTATAAAAAAATAATCAAAATCGGTTCAGTAGTTCGTCATTGAAGTCGGTTCGGTCTATACGCATAATATTCAATACTTAGTAACTAGTTGGCCATTTCATATCAGGCAAAAACTATTATCATATGATTTTTTGTTATTGCATACACTAATAAATCCAGTATCCTAGCATCTAACAATATGATTAATGCCTTTGTTTTGTCAAACTAACAAAATATCCGAAAGATTATATCTTTATTTACTAACTGTCACAAAACTACGGGAAATCGTAAAACGTTGTCTAACTTTGGTCGCCGAAATGCGCACGAACGTATCGAACTTTTGCTCTTTCTGCCGTTTTGACATCTCGATATCGAACTTTGAAGTTAGTGGCATGCATTATTTATGTTTGGCCTGCCACTGGCTTGTAGCGGTGAAATATTAAAATGTAGAATGTATTCTGATTTTTGATACTGTTTTGTTTTGTAGTGTGCTATAGTATTTTTAGAGCGTATTACTATGGTCTGGTTTACCTTTCCCAATAATGTAGACAAAATCGGCGGATGCAAACCAATGACAGTAAATAGTGATCCGATCGCTAAAAATGACATGATGATGACGGTTAACATAGTTTAAATTCAAGAAAGATAAGCATAACGATTTAATTAGCGATGATTAAAATGACTCAAACCGTGATGTATCGAAACAGATCCCTACTAATAATATTGCACTAAATAGGTACGATACGATATAACACCACAAGACCATATTTATTTACTCTGTGCCGTTCTTAACTAGACATAATACTGTGATTAGCTACTGCGAAATATCTACCTTATTACGAAATACTTTATTGTTACGTTATGTACTCAGATATTGTCTTAAACCTAGTAATTTCGGAATGAAAAAAAATTATTATATAATGCAATAAGTACAATTATTATAGAATTAGATATTAAACATTAATTTAAAGTAATTTGACTGATGTAATTAGAAATAAGATGTTTATAATTCACTGACTTGCAAATGCCCTAACAGGGTGCAAGTATCACTAGCATAGCACATACTATATACATAATATCTGTATACTAATGCTATAATACATGTATGCAATGAATAAATAAATAAATAAACAAATTAAAAAAAAAAATTGAATCTTTGTAAAAATATTGCCATCTAATTTACTCCTTTATTTGTTGTATATAAGTTCCTATATAGAAGGTTCAGTCTTTATTAAAGCTCATAATCATATAATTAAAAATCTTCTAAGCAGTTGCTAATAAAAAGAATAACGGCTTATTATTGCACACGATATTATATTTCAAATCATTCATAAGACCGTAGCTCTCTGTCGAGAATAATCTCTCTGAGCCTTTGTGAGGCCGCTTCCGTCCCATACAATAGATGCATTGCAAACTTCGTGAAATGGGTAAAAATAATCCTCTACCCGAGCCCAATATATCACGCGAAATGTCAGTGGAGACCGCACGAACAAAAATATACCATTGTGAGACGAGCCAACCATTGTCCAAAACTTCGGCAAAAACTTGCGCAATTCCGACAATACGCACCGACGCAACTAAAAAAAAACTGCGTAATCCACCCTGATCCTCAACTGTCAAACATACTTTTCACACGTAACATCTATTTCAGAAACCTTTCTCAATTGTCCATTAAAGCAGTTGCGAGCTTGTAAATCAACGCTGAACGATTGATGATTGGAGCAATTAAAAAACTAGCGGCATCGACAAATGGCGTCCCTCGTCTCCTAAATTGGATCGCAGCCTCGTCTCAGACTCACAACTCACAATTAATCAATTCCAAAATTGGAACGGTTCATATTTTACAAGACCACAGCATCAATCGCGCTTTGTGTGGGTCCGCATGTCGACACTCGTGTTCCTACTACACCGTAAATATGGTAGCCCTAGTCAAAACAAACATCATTCAAAATGTATGTTTTCATTTATTTTTGTAATAACACCCACGGTTGAAAAAGCTGCCGCGTGTGATCGTGACGAAGCGGAGGTTTCGTGAGACCTTCCTATAAACTTGAAAGGCTTGCATTCAAAACATTTTCATATGTTTGTCATAATACCACACATGACTTATAAGGTTAAAGTCCCGGAGACGGTAAACTTTTCACGTCCATACATTCGATGTGATAAAATAATTCAACTTTTACAGTAACTGGGTATTCAAAGATGGTAATTTGGAAAGTTCCTTTGACTGAGAATTGGGTTTTAAATAAAACGAGAAAGCTTTGAAAATTAAAATAGTGATGTTCTTACCCGTCAGGCATCGTATACTTGCCATCATAGTTGATCGAAGTACACATAGTTTATCGAATACTATAGGAAGGAGAACACATTGTGAAATTTTGTTGTAATCATTAGTATTAAATTTTTATTTTTTCACTTTTTTGGGTAATTAGACGAGCTTGTCGTTTGCCTGATGGTAAGCATAACGCCGGCCCATAACAATGGCAGTGCCACCCAGAAATTGGAAATTAAATTAAATTTAAATTATTTATTAAATAAAATTACTAAATATTGTCTACTAACACCTAATACTTCTGGATATATTATAGTCGTTGCCTTTGAATTAGAGTTTACCTTTTTTAAAAGTTTAATGACAATTTTCTTGCTAAATAATACTTTTTTAATTCACTTGATTAAAGATAGCTTGTCACATCAACATTATTATTCAAATCAATTAAAATCCTCAACATAATTAAACCCAGTTGACTATCGAGGCTATGATGAAGAGTAAACACGAGACTTGATAGTCCGTTTGCTAAACTTATCTCGGCCGCGCCTTATAAGTAAAAGAGTAAACAGCCTTATTACGGCTTTGAGCTGCATAACCGCTTGGAACAGGGCTACTGCAAAAACTGCGTTTATTGTTTTATCTATACAGCATATTGATTGTTATTGCTGCTCGTGTCTAATAGTACATTTTTGTGACAAAGCACTTTTAAACTTCCGTAATACTCTCACTGTCTGGTACAATTAACTTCTCTCGTTTAGTTTTTATGGCCTTGCATCGAACATAACTATACAACCCATCAACATTATTTGCAATATCACTATGCGCAAAAGCTGGGCACGTGGAATAAGCTTTGTTTGTTGTGAGCAAGAAGAGCGAAATTATCGTTTACTGGCTTATCCATCCCCACCTGCTTACCACAGCCGTATGGCAAACAATCTTGACGGATTATAGTGCAGTTAAAATTAAAATGGTTTAAAAACAGCTATTGTTTATGTAACATACATTTTCGGCTAACCGTTGCCTGTCATCGTTCAAGTGGCAATAAATTATGAACTTAACCTTGGACTAAATTTGTTTTGGTTAACGTTTGTTTAAAACGCATATGTGTTTCGTGAGAACCCTTAAGTTGGAGAGGTTAGTTATACTTACCTACTCGGCTACTTGAGTTTCCTAAATATGTTTATTTTTAAAGTTAACAAGTTTTGAATCTTATTTGACCGCGACTTCAAAATGTTTGACAAACAGAAAAGCTTTTTGGACAGATGTCATTATTTAGGCTCGTTGGCCTTATTTAACATCATCTTGTTAGTCTTTGTTAGTGGTAGGACTAACTCTTCTGCAAGTGTCCGTCTGGGTTGTTACCACCGCTTTGCTCGTGAAGTCTGCCGCCAAGCAGTAGTGTGCAAGCATTACTGTGTTCCGGTTTGATGAGCAGAGTATCCAGTGAAATTACTGGGCTTATGAGACTTAATACCTAATGTCTCAGGGTAACGAGCGCACTGCAGTGCCGCGCAGGCCTTTGTGTTTCAAAGTTCTGGGTGGCACTGCAATTGTTATGGGCTGGCGTTATGCTTACCATCAGGCAAGCGACCAGCTCGTCTAGTTACCAATTAAAAAAAATCTCTATGTATGCATACAATATGTTTTTTTTTTTCTTTTTATTTCACGGACTCGCGTACTCCGAACGGCTGCCGCGCGCGTACTCACGAGCGAGCAATCATCGCGAAAACTCGATTGTATCTACAACTTAGACCAAATCCGTTTAACATAAATAAAAAAGTAGAATAGTATACAAACATATTATATTATGATAATTATAGTCCACATTTCAGTCTGAAATAACTTAACAGTTTTAAAATTTATTAAAGCACCTGAAATACCGTGATAAATGAACCTTGTGTTAATTTATCCCGGTATTTCAGCCACCATTATGCAAGCTTGTAAAATGATATCGGTTTTCCAATCAAAACATTATCGCTCGCTCCGCAAATTTCTATTCCTATTCGGATTGAATTCCATTTCCCATCCGAGATTATCCCGGTTTGTAATTAACCTGAGTGTAATTCAACTATTCCTGTTTTGACATAGTTACGTTAGGCGCAATTTAGTAAGACTGAAAATGATTTATAATAATACAGATTTTGAGGAAACAGGAAGGGAGAGTGACATAGGCTACTTTTTAGTAAAAAAATGCATGGTTGCCCTGGGAATCTTTGTAGTAATAAATACGTCAAAAGTGTGTAAAATTTGTCACATAATATGGTATTTATACACTTTACTGGTTCAATATTCGTGTTTGTTTTGTTAGTGGTAGGACTAACTCTTCTGCGAGTGTCCGTCTGGGTTGTTACCACCGCTTTGCTTGTGAAGTCTGCCGCCAAGCAGTGATGTGCAAGCAATTACTGTGTTCCGGTTTGATGAGCAGAGTAGCCAGTGAAATTACTGGGCTTATGAGACTTAATACCTAATGTCTCAGGGTAACGAGCGCACTGCAGTGCCGCGCAGGCCTTTGTGTTTCAAAGTACTGGGTGGTACTGCAATTGTTATGGGCCGGCGTTATGCTTACCATCAGGCAAACTATCAGCTCGTCTCGTTACCAAATGATAGTAAATGTGTACGAAATTGTTTATCATTACGCTTACATCATATCCGTTATCACATTTTATTTGTTTGTTGCCATGTTTAAATCACATCCTTTCTCGTAAGTTTATTGGAACTTTCTGCCGATATTTATAGCATGTGTCGAGAATATCTTATCGCCGTGGCTATTATGAGACTGTTTTGAAAGCTACATTTTCGTAAGAATATCTTGTAATTTATTAGTGGTCGCTTATCAAAGGATTTGAGGATGGTTTACAGCTGTATTGATAATATTTGTCTTCTCACTGCCTTATAATTATTATCGCTGTGACATTATGAATTATACCTACCAACAAACTGCTATCTTACTTAGCATGCATCTCGTGAAATTAATGACAGTCAACAAGTTTCAAGAAGTGTTTCAACAAGTTTCAAGAAAGTGAAGCAAAGTTTGGGTAGCCTATCTTATTACCTATCTCATTTTACATTAGGGTTATAGTCGTCTCGTGACCATCAAATCGTGCAATAACAAATTTACTAAATCCGTAGTTATTTATGTTTTTTACAATAATTTATTAGGTACCAATTATTCGAAAATGCAAAAACATTGTCCTCTTAACATTTGGTAAACAAAAAGGTTGTGAAACATAACTATTGTGTTCCAATTCACCCACATATATACCACAAGTAGAGTTTCAAGAGCAAATCAAAACATCGGCACTGTATGTTACCATAACAATATCTAGTTCAAATCAATAAACATCAAATAACCCACTCGAGTACAACGGAAGTTGTCAAGAGCAGTTTAGTTGAGATAAACTAATTCTAACTAGTCAGAAGTTAAATCAGGGTCATGCACTACCGAGTCGGTAGTACCGATATACAATGAGCGGAGAAACGATATTCTAAGGGATAGTTATAAGTATACGGGGCGAAATTGATAGGAAATAGGGAAACGGGTACCAATTGATATAATACGCATGATTCCGTTTGCTCCTAGTGTAGTCTAGTGAGTGCAGCAGCAATATTTGAGAGCTATTCTTACTAATCTTATACCGACTTGATATTTATCACACATGCTTCTGCTCGCGGTTCCATCCGCGTGCCGATTCCCACTGGAATAGTGCATTTTTTAGGATAAAATAAGCCTAATGTTACTGTCCTGTCCATAAACTATAGCTTTGCCAAAAATCACGTCGATTCGTAGCTCCGTGCGCGAAAGAAGGACCGACCAACAAACCTACAAACACGCTTTCGTATTTTTTATAGTATATGAATTTGCACGCCTACTTTTAGGGTGAATACAGTGACCACACATCTCAGAACTTGAAATGTAGGTAATGTATTTAATTATTGAATTCTAATAAATAAACCATTGATTTGATTGTGACACTTCGTATTGTATCACGTTTATAATTATCAAAGGTAAAATGGTCAAACTATAATTCAACATTCAAAATAATATATAAAGCTTTACGATTAGTTCAGATTTTAACAAAGTTTTATCATGGTGTAGGATTTTAATTTTGTTTATTTGCTTAAATCAATTTCACCACTGTTGTTCTATTTATATTACCCGGAGGTATTTCCCTAGTTTGCTGCCCGGAGGAATGAAATATTTCCGGGTGGTGCCCTTATGCTTACTCATAAAAAAGTTGTTTTGATATTATTAATGAAACGCTCTTCGTTCAAACTCGAGTATTTGTTTCCGATGTATACTATTAGTTTTGTGACGGGATCAATGGAACACAGCTGTCAGTTTTAATACAAATAGGAAGATGTAGGGAAACTGAAACTGACAGATACATTGAACTGGTTAACTATCCGTATTCAATCGTGAAATAGAATGACAAGCAAATTGGTTTAAATTGTACACAACACATAATAGTATCTACGTACTATCTTATTTACCTATACATTGTATAGGATAAAAACTCAGTGGAAGTGACGTTCTCCACCAATAAGTTGGTCGATAATTCCACACCTATAGGTAGCTTAACTTTTGGTTAAGCTACCTATAGGTAGCTTAACTTTTGGTTAAGCTACCTATAGGTGTGGTATAGCAAAAGTTAAGCTGGCTAACAAAAGTTAACTAGAAAAGGCTGCACCACCATCCTATGGTTATCCATAAGATGGTGGTGCAGCCTTTTCTAGTGCTAGCTTGACTAACTACCACCTTCGAGTTGAAAATCTGTCATCAAGCATATATCCATGATGGTAGCACTTGAAGCCAGTCCTAATCTAGGCTAGTTGAAGATAGTGAATACTCTTCACTATCTTCGACCACATCGTTGCGTAAATTTATATAGGTAAGCGGGATATTGGTAGGTATGTATATAAAATTTTGGCTCCGGAAAGTGAGACAATTTTAGCTTGCAAGATTTTACCCGTTTCTAACAAGGTAAGTTAAATAAAAGTTTGTAAAATGAAAAGTATTTCACTAATAATGATTTTGTTTGTAAATTGATTTTAACACATTTTTTGCGTTAATTTATTCTGAGAATTTATTCTGTAAACTTACCTAAAAATAATAATAAATAAATAAAAAACGCATTCGTAAATGTGTGAACAATATTATAAAACTACCAAATAGAGTAAATATTTAAGGTTTAAAAACTGTGTTTCAGATTTATTCACTGCAATCCAAAAATGAAACTGCTGCCAAAAGCTGATGTCACAAACATTATTTATATCGTAACCCACTTATTTTCATGTCAATAATATAAAAACTACAGTTTTTTATAGCCCTCTCTGAAATACGACTTAATTTAATGTGCTGCAATATGCTAAAAGTAATAGAGTGAAAAATAAACTTGGATACCAAATGACATGTTTAGAAAGTCTGTTGTATCAAAGAACATGTCACAGTCACTGCTGTGACAAGTTTAAGAGCCCCAAATCTTAGTTTGACAGATGTTTACGGTTCTCTTGATATTCCAAATAAATATTATGAAGTTGTTTACGCTGCTGCAAGTCCGGGAAGCGTCGCTTGTGACGGAGAGCTTTGCTGTTTGTTTATATAATTCTAGTTATAAAGCGGCTACTGAAGAGATTATGAAACATGTGATTACACGAGGGCCCTAATTCAATTGCAATTTACATATCTAGATTTTTATCGTTCAATAGTAACAGTAAAACGAATGAAAGCTATGAAGTTTTTTTTTTTTTTTATGTTATTTGGTAACGAGACGAGCTGGTCATTTGCCTGATGGTAAGCATAACGCCGGCCCATAACGATTGCAGTGCCACCCAGAACTTTGAAACACAAAGGCCTGCGCGGCACTGCAATGCGCTCGTTACCCTGAGACATTAGGTATTAAGTCTCATAAGCCCAGTAATTTCACTGGATACTCTGCTCATCAAACCGGAACACAGTAATGCTTGCACACTACTGCTTGGCGGCAGACTTCACGAGCAAAGCGGTGGTCACAACCCAGACGGACACTCGCAGAAGAGTTAGTCCTCCCACTAACATTTATAAAACACAAGTACGAAAATGAAGTTCTTAACAGAGTAAGGTTTTAATCTAACCTGTTTTAAAGGTAAATGGAGGCAAGAGGGTCTATAACCCAAATTTACTGAAGGCAATATTAGGTTTTCGGATCTTGTTAAGTCGTTACGTGTTATTGAATAAAGGAAAAAGGGTTACGTGAAACTCGGAAATTCTCTCTGAAACGTTGTCTAAATTAACTTCATACTGCTTAATTATTACTTAAATAAAAGGGAATGTGTGAACGTAAAGGGCCATTTGTATAAAATATTATAATTATCGTTTCTAAATACTGTTTTGTAAGTCTGTCGCTGCATCTCTGTACGTCTACAGTTGTGTTCCCATTATATGCAGTGTGTATTGGAGTAAATACTGGTCGTCAAGTGATATAGTGGTCAAACGCTAATCTATTGAAAATAAGAACACTTTGAACAAAACTGATACAGGCCTCTTTTTTTTTCTTAATTATTATACTCTGCAAGCTCCAAGGCTCGCATCCTTTTTCTGCTATATAAATTATTTTTACATTACAATTTCTTAAAATATTATCAGTTAACTAAAGTATACACCTACTCCGAAGGCCTAACTAAAGTGTCATATATACATATATATCATTAAATTAATATACATATTATTACATTTATATTACTAGTGTAAGTTATTGCTAGTTTATCAAGAGTAGTTAATGAAGTACACAATCGGAGTGGACCAGATACTGATAGACTGATATCCTGAAAGACTGATACAGGCTTTGATTTGGTCCTACTCTCAGCTGGGACCACTCGACATTGGGTTTATTATAATGATTTAATTTTATTAATAATAAATACATTATGCTCTAGGCTCTAGGTGGTACTAACTCTTCTTCGAGTGTCCGTGTGGGTGGTTACCAACGCATTGCTCGTGAAGTCTGCCACCAAGCAGTTGTGTGCAAGCATTACTGTGTTCCGGTTTGATGAGCAGAGTAGTGAGTGAAATTACTGGCCTTATAAGACTTAACATCTGATGTCTCAGGGTAACGAGCGCAATTCAGTGCCGCGCAGGCCTTTGAGTTTCAAAGTTCTGGGTGGTGCTGCAATTGTTATGGGCTGACGCTATGCGCACCATCAGGCAAATGACCCGCTCGTCTAGTTATCCAGTAGTATAACATTTTTTTTCCTAATCCTAACAGATTTTTTCTTTGTTTCAGAATAAAAACAATAATGAAAAGAAAACATTTTGTCGACACAAAAACACGCTAAAAATGTGGTAGCGCCTACAAAGATGGATATTTTGACAGTGGTGACATCTTTATTGGGAATAATTTGTTTATACCCAGGTGAGTTTACTTTTATGTTTATTATTTTATTTAATGATACATTTGTATCAGTGCATGCAAGGTGAGAATCGAACCGAAAAGAAAATACGTTTATTTGTAGCCAGCTTATGTTATGCTTAAAGTACTATGGTATCTTTATTGCCTCATCTCGGATCTACCTCATAAAATTATCATCCTGTAACACTAATATTAAGTCCGATCGAGCTACCCCAGCGACTCGCCTCAACTGAGCACAACCTTAAATTACAACAGTACAGTTTTTGGTAATAGACTACAAAATTCGACCTCTTGAGTTATACTCGTATAGTAAGTATTCAATCTAGTGATTAAAAATACTAAATGGTGATTGACTCGATCTGATATTTTATCTAGTATCTAGTCAGTGATTTTACCTAAATACTATAAAAACACTTAAGTGCAGGCGCACATTGGAGCACCGAAAGCTGCAAGATTTGTCATACATTTTGTATGCCATCGGCATAAACTGAGTGGTCGACTGGCTGCGACCAAGCTAAAGCTAAGGCAGTGGCCGCGTATGTGGCTTGCCTCACGCGCACTCGACCACAAACGCTGGCTTCTCCCCGCACGCACAAAATAGACAGAGAACAGAAGGCGCTTGGCCGCGTAAGGACGGCCTAAACGCTCTTTCTTTTACCACTATTTTGTGGCTACCAGTGACTGCACCTGGAGGCTGCAACCAGCCACAGATGGCGGCGTCTTGTGGCTTGCGGCTAGTGATCCCGTTCGGTGGCCCAATGTGTGATTGCACTAAAAGTGGATTACTCAAAGGTATTTAAAAAAAATATAGAGTCCTAACTAATACATTTAATAGACACTATAAGCATAGTTTTCAAAATCATGTAACCTAATAGAGTAATAAACGATAAGAAACCACAAGTAGGGTGCCAACTTCACTCGAAACAAAATAACCACGAAAAGTCAGAGTTCAACCGTCGCTAATAGCTAAGTATTCACCCCGTCTCCACCCCAAGGGATATCACCCCACTATTTGATATTTAGTGCCTTGCCGTACCATCTTAGATTTGTGGCAACACTTAACGACGAAAATAAGCGTGTCACTCGCGCAATATTGCTTTTATATTTGTCACCGGAGGAAAAATGGGGTTAGGTAAAACGTTTTGTTTTAGCAGAAATAGCGAGATTTATATGGCGACTGACGTGACTTCGAAAATGTCTAACTTATAAATAGTATTTCAGAAAGCGTAGATATATTTCATTGTTCCCTGCCAAAGTTCGCAGAAGTGGCACAGAAACATAAAGCATATAATTATTGGTTAAATTCGTTTGTATTCTGTGGTTGAGGTGGTTCAAATTCAAATTCAAATTCAAAATCCTTTATTCTAATAGGCCCCAAAGGAGCACTTATGAAAGTTAAAATAAATGACTCTAACAGCGGGCCTCTGCAACATTCGTCTACCCGAATCATTCGATTTTCATTCTAACGTATTTTTCCATTTATAGGCGAAGAGAGTATAATTTTACACTGAAATGATTGTTGTTGGCTTTTATATTGGTCTTTATTTGCGGCACATATTTAACTGAACGAAACAGTTGTTTAACAGCGAAAATAACATTTTTATTATAAAATGGACTAAAAATTCAATGTTATATTGGCATTTTACTTTTATCATGGAGCTACTTTTTACTGTAATGTTGTTATAATTGTGCCCTTATAAATAAATAATAGAATAGTAAATACTCAACATTTTATTTTTGTCTGTCACGTGTGCTTCAGGATCTATATGAAGATTCATATTTTATCCTACCGATTTCCAAAAGATGAGCTTTTACCAATCACTGAAACTAAAAACACAACATTTTTGTATCTTATTTATAAATACACATTACCATTTTCATAATCCTCATTTTTTGTAACAAATACAAAAATAAAATAACGAATGCCCATAATATTTAAGAATATTTGATGGGAACCGCTGTTCCTTCTCAATTATCAACATAAGCACTAAAACAGCTAACAGCTTATCTTTACGAAATATGAAAAATAAAAAACTTTCAACCCAAAAATTTTAATTAAACGATCTTTATTTTAAATGGATATTAATAAATCGTTGCGTTAAACACCGCACCACAGAAAAACAGTAAAAAGTCCCAAAAAAACCGTGTTTTACTAATAAACACCACTAATGATGCTCCCGGGACTAATATACAAAGAGGAAAGCGTTACTTATTGACAAATCTCATTAGATTAACAAAACACATATGCGTAGACCCACATCTGTCTATCGCACACATTTTACAATCAACAGACTAATAAAAATACTGCTTTTGGATAGCTTCAATCCCCCAGTAAAACCATGTCATTCGTGTTAATTTATTTAGTCTGCGTATCGTTAAAAATGTACGCACCCTAGGCGGCTATCAAAGCGTAAAGAAGTTAAGCTAATGTTAAACGACGCTATCTTTTGTGCCTAATGTGTGATGGATGCTGCGTAAAATGCGGTGGAAAAGGAATAATAAAAATAAACAGTTGATCGCTCGGGGCGTCTACAAAAGCTGGTCGTATAGTACAAGTCATTGTATGAGAAGGAATTGAAAACCGCTTCCCTATCTCGAATCTTTTCTAAACAAAACTCTGACTTTTATGAATATTGACGCTTTTGACCCCTATAAAACGTACAAGCATTATATTTTGTATAGAAACTGAAGTGAAATACGTAGTTTAGGTAAAAAATTGATGTGTGTAGGCGTGCGCTGATCAAGGTTTTACTGATATAACAGACTATAAATATACTTGTCAGGATGCTAATCAGTAGTGTTATCGCATGAGACAATCGGTAAAACTTTTGTCGCTCGGTCTCAAAGGCATAAGCCGTTGTGATAACATCAGCTTGCAAACTAAACCTTGTTGTGTTTATTTGGTAGATGTCCCCTGTGCCGATCCGTCTTGTTAATAGGAACGTGTATGGAACTAAAAAAGTTTGCTGTCGATGTTTTTTTGTTCTTTTGTTTGGAAGATACTGATGTGTGTACTAAAAATCTGACGATTTTTGTGGAATTAGACAAATTCTGTTGTTCTGCATTAATCCTATTTTTTACTGTCAATAGGTTGCGGGCTAAAATATTTTAAAATTAATAATCAAACCTTTATCAACGAGGTGCACCTGATAATTATCAGATCTCCTCAGTACTCAGTCAGATTTTTGAAATTTTTTTTGTAGAGGTTTCGTATACCTGAAACATTAAAATGATCAAATTGGGGAACTTAATTTTTGAAAACCGGTTAAAAAATGACAATGACAAATTTTAGAACAGGCACTACAGATAGTGTTGCTAATAACAATTAAAATACCTCATGAAAAAAAAAATCATATCAAATCCCAACCCACCACGCAAACGAAATAATAAATTCTATACGGCTCCGTAGCTAAGTTGGTAGTAACCCTGCCTGCAAGGCGAGGGGTCCCGGGTTCGATTCCCGGCCGGGGCAGATTTTGTGTAAGCATAAAGTTTGTTCTCGGGTCTTGGATGTTTGTGATGTGTATCTGTGTATGTCCATGCCACCTGCGACACAGGGAATCCTAGTGCGGGGGTATGAGTGTGTAAGCGTTTATGTATGTTATGTATGTATAACTATATAAGTCCAAAAGTATATTTATTTCAAAAAGCGCGTGTTGTTACAACTGTCCACGAGCCAAAAGTCTGCAACAACAAACTCAACAAGACGTTGCAACTGTCGTTTGCATTTCCGTAAACTTTAAAAGCGATTCCGCCACAAATTCTTTGACCTAACAGCACTCGAAATCGAACGTAATAGCACAGACAACAAGGTTTAAAATGGATTGTTTCTATATAATGTGTCGATAGAGTGCCCCATTTCTACCATGCAGGTACGTCGGACCCTATGAAAGATGACACTGTGTCAACAATTTGTCCCTTTGCATTAGACGGCCGACTTACAACACAAACAGTGTAACGCACGAAATCCACATTTAGCTAATCCGGCTTTCCTTTCGAGATAGCTAATTCTCCACATGTGTTCCGTGTGTCCCATTTTTTGCAGTGTAAAACATAAGTACTATTTCATTAACTGTGACCGTTTTTAACGCCCCTAATAATAGATTGGTGTTTTGTAGACGCGTAAAATGTTTTTCAAACTTTTCCAGTTTTCGTATTTCGCGTTTTTTCTCGAAATTTTAGTTAAAGTTTCAAGAACCGATAATGTTAATCGCGTTTTTAATATTATCAACCATAAGTCATGATTTAAATGGTGCCTAACCGTTGTCTAGCTCCAGTCTGTTGTGACATTTCTAATCATTTTTGATGTCGATATGTAGACGTCTAGTTAAACAGACGACTTAAAGTTGTTTTTTGTGGTAACAATAATGTGTTACAGTAAAAGTCTTTATAATAATTTGGTATCCATTACGTATGCCATAGCACTAGAGTCACCAAACAAACAATGCAGACAGGACATGCTCATTAAAACAAGTACGAAAAACCGGGTAAGAGTCGGCTGTAACAAGTAAAATAGCTTTCAAAAAAATCGGGAACCGACTTCTATGAAAGAAGGGCGATATATGACATCCCCATTTTTTTCCACCTTTTCCACCTTTATTCTATCACAAAATTTTACAAGGGACGAATTCAAAAGTATCACAGATTTAAAAAAAAAACAAATAAAAAAAATTAGTACACAATATAGTAGTAAAAATACATACAGTCAAACACAAAGCCTCCTTCTTATTTGAAGTCTGTTAAAAAATCAAAGCATAGATCGATATAGAGAACGCATCGAAACTAAAAACTAACAAACAAGTTACATTTAGCTAATGTTACTTCGAAGTTCGCGACGGTTAATTCTTCGCACATGTGTCGAGCAAACGTGTCCCATTTTTTGCACCGTAAAACATAAAGTGCTATTTCATTAACTGTGACCGTTCGTTTCTTATTGAGCGTTTGTTTTCGTGCACGGTTGTAACCCAGCTCCGTTTATTACGTCAGTTTCACAATATGTGTCTGATAAGTCAGCACTTATGGCCAATGAAAAAAAACACGCTGTATAAATCCTACTTTAAAATTGATCTTTTAGTTTTTACAAAAAAAACACGCTCTATAAATCCTACATTTAAATTGATCTTTCAGTTTTTAAAATAAGAAGTTAATATTCAGCCAATTAAATCGAATATTTCTTACTGCGTTTTCGTGTAATGACATCGTCGCGCCGCGTCATATTGCAAAGGGGTTCACGAAAATTAAACACGTGTTCCAACTTTGAAAAATCGTGATTACCTCCTTAGGGACCCAATCACTGCCATTAGAATTAGATATTCGAAATTCAAATGGCTATCAAATTACTTGGGGTTGACAGTTACGACATGTCAAAAGTTTTCGCTATGAATTAATCACACGTAATAAAATTCTATCTTTAATCTTTTTGCAAACGAACTGTACTATCGATCAAAGGAAATACAGATCTTTATAACTTAAGCGACGACACGTTAACTGAGCAATATCGGTTTCGGATCAAATAAAGTTTGGAAATCAAACGAAAACGGCCTGGGAGTAACACAGTCATAAACCTAAATCTTTGAGAGCAATCAAATGTTGAGTTAAAAGTTTATAGTTCACACGACCACTTACAAATAAAGAAAAAGATCTACTAAAAAAAGGAAAAAAGTAGCAACGGCTATTTTGAACATTGATGCATGGCGAAGCGGCCGCGTGCCTTTCCATCTAAATGCGAAAGCCATGTCTCTACTCTCTATAACCGATTTTTTTTATTTATTTTTTTCTTGCGACGCGTGTCAACATGTGCCTGTAGTAAATTAGCAGGGGCGACAGGCACCCTCGCAATTTTTTTTAACAAAGATTTTTGAACAATAGAGCGTAACTACTCGTGTGAGAGTTGAAAAATTACGCCCTTAGGCGTCGGCGTAGGTTTACGCTATGTTAGTTATGAGGAATTTTTTCGCTACTAGCTCCAAATTATTTTTAATAAGTGTCAAAAATTTTGAATAACTGTTTGAAGGGATAATATTACAGAAATGTAATACAAAAATTAGTAATCAATTAACAATTAAGTTGAAAATGAAATTTCAACTTTTGAAGGACTTAATGTTTTTTGTTGTAATATATAATAATATTTGATAGACAGTAACAGTAATAATAACAAAAGAACGATTCAATAATCCGTACCATAATATATGCGAAAGTTTGTGCAACTGATTTCTTAGTTTGTCCTTCTTCGACGCAGCAACTGTGCAATGGATCGACTTGATTTTTGGCATAGATATACTTAGAGAGTAACACAGGCTACTTTTTAGAATGCAGGTGAAACCGTTTGCAAAATCTATTGAAAATATAAATTATTTATATTTTAGGACACAACAACACCTATTTATTCTACTTCAAAGTAAGTTGAAAAACAACCACCATACGCCGATGCGTATATTGTACGACGTCCATTTTAGACAACTCTATGGCTGTCTAGAAGAATGTAGAAGTTCGTGTACTTAGAAGCCACTTAATAAAAGTATTTACCCCGTCAAAGAAAGGAGATGTGGCAACGTAAATGGTAAATTTAATAAAAAAAATTTGTAGAAAAATATTTTTTGCCTGAGAAGCTTTTATAAAATAAGTAGGTAGGTTATTGGTACTGTAATCTTGTATCAAATTTACCTTGCAAGATTTAACTCATACTATCAAAGCAAGTTAAATAAAAGCATGTAAAAAGTAGCTTAGGTATACTATCCAGTAACCTTGCTATCGACCACCAGACCAATATCTATATTTTATCTATACAAATAAATAAAATTGAAGTGTCTGTTTGTAATATCAAAATAACAGCTTTTTACCAAATGTAGGGTAAAACCCGGATAGTTGCCTCAGTGGGATACTTGCCGCAGTGTCTAATACACTATGTTAGGGATGTTGGGGGTGTTAGTACTTTACTATAATTAGAAGCCCTTCTACCACAGGCCTCGGTGCCATGTAAATTGTCTGAATAGACGCACGCGTCTTGTCCGTGTGAGCAAAAAACCTCCGCGCCGAAACTTTGACGAGCGTCGAAATTATATTGGTCAGTATATTTCATTGAATATTTTTTTAACTGACTGTGGTTTCAGTCACGATTTTGTTTATTTGCATGCTTTACAGTTTAAATTACACTGTTTATTACGTTTTATTGTTATATAGTTTTTATTTATTTCGCAAATAAAAAGGGCAAGTATCCGTATCAAAAAGGATAGTTGCCCTATTTGCCTTTGCGGATAGTCGCCCTTGGGGCAACTATCCGCAATTATAAATTCTTTAATAAAGCAAAGACTTTTTCTTTAGGTGAAATTCAGTAGGCGACGTTCCCAAAATACTGGCAGCATTGCCACGTTGAATGGCAATGCTTTATCTTCGACCTAAGTACAGGCCAGCATTTGGAGGTTCTTTTTATTGTATTTTTATTTTATAGTTTAAAACATTAAAACTGAAATACTTACTATTTAATAATGTTAATTAATATTTTATTAGTAGATACTTAATAAAGGATCGATAAACAATAAAGACGGATTACTTAAATTGATATTAAATTTGTTTATATCTAATAAAATCATAGTGTGGCGTCTATAGCCCTGCACGAGGCAAGTATCCCCGGAAGCATTTTTGCCGTTAGGCTACTATCCGCCACGGTAGGCAACTATCCCTTTTTTGAGAGGTCCAATAAAACAGCATTTACTCGAAAACCATATTAATTATGTTTACAAAAATAGGCTCCTATTAAAGATCAAAGACCTATGTTTTGACATACATGTTGTATTAATCGCAGTAAGTACATATTTTTGAATAATAGAGCCTTTTTGAAAAGTGCGGCAACTATCCGGCTTTTACCCTATATGAAAGTATATACGGTACATATAACAAAATAACCATTTTTTTAATTTTTGTCTGTCTGTCTGTTTGTAATCTCCGAAACGGCTGGGCCGATTTTGACGGGACTTTCACTGGCAGATAGCTGATGTTACAAGGAGTAACTTAGGCTACTTTTAGAAAAAGGATTAGGGTTCCGCGCACAAATAAAACCCATGAAATCCAATATCTCCGTGCGGGTGAAACCGCGGGCAGCAGTATATAATAAAAGAAACTATTATAAAAATATTTTCAACAATGTTTTAATGATCTTCAAACAGACAATTTCCACTGTTAAAACCCACTAACGCGAAATGTTTCAATCACAGTTATCTGACTTATCTGATGCCATAAAAGCGGACAGGATATCAATCATTCATAAAATTGATACAGTACCAAAAGCACAACTAAAGCAAACTAAACCTATAAAGTTAGTTTTATACGCTATAAAGTAACGTATCGGACAACATAAACAATATTTTATGTACGGTGCAATCTGCTAAATCTTTATTTTTATATCTTCACGTACAGTGAGGTAAACAACATTTCGAAAGGTTTGAAACGCATAGATCGGTCAATTAAAACTTTACATTCTTTAGGTCAGAGTTCACCTATCGCTTTAAACCGACGTTCAACTGTGAACTAACTCATGAATTACAGTCCGCGCCACCATTGAAGTCCGATAGGCGCGGCGCTGTAGTAGCTCAGAAATATGAGGCTAACGATGTTTCCCATTTTCCCTTCCACGTTTTAAATTATAAAACATTAAAGTATTCTAAGGCTAGATTCAGAGACAAATCTAAGCGTGGACTTTTGCTTCCGTACCTATGTCAAAGTTGTTAGAATTTTGACAGAGTCCACGCTAAGATTCGTCTCTGAATCTTAGCCTAAGTGTTAAAGAAGTAATCTCAAGATATATGAATAAATGCGAAGATAGGGCGATTCCGCAGGACTTCACTTGTGGCGCGGACTCTAGGTTCATATAGCTTCAACTTCGGATTATTTTAAACGAGCATTTTGACATCTGCTGTCAAAGCTATTTCTAATTTGGGAATTGAACTGCCAATCGCGTGAACATCTTCTTCTTTTTATTTCTTGGCTTCTGTAGAATACGTGAACAACGTTTATTTCACATTTGGTGAAATTTTAGATATCTATACTTAGAAATGTCAGTTGTCATTGTTTAACGTCGTTTATTTTGTACAATTTTATTTATTGGTATAGATTAAACTTTGTTTTGTTTGAAATGTATTGATTAAGTAGCACAGTGAAGGCCAGAATCTGAATTTAATTTTAGTAAAAGGAAAAACTGGAATGATGCTTTTCCACCGAACACAGTAATATATAAGGGAATGCACGTGAATTAGGATGCAGATAGCTCAGTACGTAGAGCTGTGACAGTATTTCAGAGGTGGTTGGCTCAAATCATATTTTTCTTTTCCAAAATATACCTAACTTCAGTTGATATTCAAAGCCAGTTGATATTCAAAGCTGATATTCGAACATATAACGATCTATTTATATGACCCTCATGTGTGGGATTACCTTAACACACAACTGGGTAGGTAAAGTTTCTACGAGGTTGACAGTTAATTTATAGCTGTCATTTCGGCTGAATGGTCAATATTTTTTTGCCATCTTTCGCTATCGCATCATCCATTCAAGAGGGCCTGGGACTTTTTATATGTTGCAATGCTTTTGTAATGTCACTTATGATTAACTGTTTCCATTCATTTGTAGATATTATTAAGTAGATACGTTAGGTACATCATGTTTTCGCGCTGATAAATTGTTTAATCATGTTGGTATTTGCGGGTTTTTTCTCACAAGTAATCTATGTGCACTATCTATCTTCTAGAAATTTCTACGATACATATTATAATACTATAGAATTTTTGGTATTAATGACGGTAGCAATTGGCAAAACACTTATTTTTTTTTATTTTATTTCACAACAAAAGTTATAACCTAATAATAGCATAGTTTGAAACTCTTCTACTGACGGCAGCTATCCAAATTTCATAATAATAACCCCCAAATAAACTGTATATACGTACTGCATATTAGTTTTAAAAATAGGCCAATAATAATATAATATATACAAAACAGGAGATTCTGCGCAAAAATGAACGATAGCGAATCGAATGGAGATTCAATTATAGATTAGCCCTTGTATCGTACCGCATTCACAACGACGCGACGGGACACGTGAATAAATAAACACAATTACTCTGCACAAAAGAGTAATCTCCATTGATTTTGCTCACAGAACACAGCCTCTGCCGAGAATCGAGTCGCAGACCATCCCTGAAAGTTCATTCTGGCGTTAATCGGACGCCGAATCGAATTTTTTGCAACCGATCGATTTTTTCATCGCAACAATAACATCGAAGCATAACAATAGACATACATCAATTCGAGTGTCAAAAACTAACATCTGCGCGTACGTTGTAAACATTGAAGCCAAGGGGTCCCAAACAGCATCTTTTAGGGGACCGCGCTTTGCCAAGCCTGTGTTTATGGCTCATTATTATTGTGCGCCGCTTTAGAGTAGCTGCAAATGACATACTCCACCTATTATTAAAATAAACCGTAGCCTAGAAAGGGCCTTTTGTTAAGTAAATTTAAAATAAAGCTCGTAGGAAATTGCAGTGGGTGGAGCCGTGCGAGTCGCCTTTCATTAAAGGCTAAGCACGCCAACTGCAACAACCACTTGAACTGTAGTGTTTGCTCGGTAATCAATACGTTGCGAAGGACTATTGTGGTATTAAAGTAAGTTTTTTGTCAACAGGTCACGTGGAAAGTGGATTGAGTGATGACTATGGAAGTACGGGAGAGGCGCCGTACATCATAGAACAACCTATTGATGTAACTGTGGCGCGACATCAACCAGCGACCTTAAACTGCCGAGCTGGAGGCTCTCCGACTCCGACTATACGATGGTATAAAGGCGGGGTGCTTGTAGTATCAGACACACATAGAAGTCTACTGCCTGCTGGCGGTTTGTTCTTTTTAAGAGCGACGCATGGAAGAGCTCATTCAGATGCTGGAGTGTATTGGTGTGAAGCTACGAATCCATATGGAACAGCGAGAAGTAGAAATGCTTCGCTCCATGTTGCAGGTATGTTCAGATCTCGGAGTAAACTCATTCACTACGATTAAATGACTTTCAAATGGTTGTAACATTTAATGTCTTTTTCAGTTCTTCGTGAAGAATTTAGATTGGAACCAGCATCGACACAGTCAGCTCAAGGAGAGACTGTGATTCTAGAATGTTCTCCGCCAAGAGGTTCCCCAGAGCCTACGGTATACTGGAAGAAGAATGGTCAAAATTTGCATTTTGATGGTGATTCTAGGTAAGATATTATCCGAATACCTCTTGACTACTTAGTAAGTTGGTGTATGCTCCATAATTAAACTCAACCAAGGAAATAGTTAGCCAGTTGTATTATTTCAGCATCTCCCAACTTATAGTTTCTATTAGTTTGTTCGGAGCCGATGCGAGTTGAACAAAACTCATATCATAGAAACTTTTGGGTTGCAGAAATTCAACAAACTTGCCAGTTACGTTATTAAAATAAGAACTTCCAGTTATCCACTAAAAGTTGGCAGCGAATCGATACTCAGATAAACGCAGTAGGAGGCATTTCGAGGGTAGTTCTCGAGTGCTCTCATCAAGCTGCGAGCTGGATGGAAATACGATAGTCTTGTGAATACCTTCCCGAATAGACTTGTTTGATATCCGATATCTCCTATGATATAAATTTAATAGTACTATTTCATGAGCAATCAAAGAGACTAATTTATGCAGAGTTTAACGAGCGCACCTCATTCTTTTATTGCTTGCTACTTAGTCGCGGTTGCAGACACCTGCTGTGAATACTTTAAGGATGCTAATATGTTGGTTTTAAAATACTATATAGGTACAAGTAACTTGAGAAAATAGACATAATAATAAACAGCTGACAATTGGATTATTCAAAACTGTTTATAGGCAATTTATTTCACTTCGAACTGTATGAATTTTTATGAGCATCTTAAGGGCGCATGTTGTTATACGTATGGCGGAGCATAAAAATAATTAACAATCTAGGGGAGGGTACATCAAAGTTTTAAAAGAAGGGGATATTGAAGAGCTCAACAAGCAATCAAGTAAAAATCTCAATAGTTCTGACTCGCCAGACCCCTTATTAAATGTTAATTTCCCATTGAATTATTCCGCCCTACATTTGAATGACTTTGTTACATTGCACTTTGTTCGAAGTAATGAAATGCATTCATAATTTTGTTCTGAAAATCCTTTGTTTTATTTTTCTAGTATAATAACCTATGGAATGTTATTGCTGCAGGATGCATTTAGCAGACGGTGGCAACCTCGTTATACAAGATGCGAGGCAAAGCGACGCCGGCCGGTATCAATGCCTCGCGCGGAACGCAGCGGGGACCCGGGAGTCGTCCGTTGCCACGCTAAGAATACACAGTAAGTCCCCACAAATTAATTTCACTAGGATTTCCTTGTGTTCTAATTTTGACAAATTTCTGTGTTACTCGATGCGAGATGGCTCTTTTGTCATGTTATTGAGCGATATTTCTCATTGTGCAGTTAAGCCGTACTTAATCACGGGGCCTGAAGACGTGGTGGCACAGACGGGTGGTAGCGTGACGTTCCAGTGTCGAGTGGGGGGCGACCCCCTTCCCGACGTGTTGTGGCGCAGGACCGCAGGCGGAGGGAACATGCCACTCGGCCGCGTCAAAGTCCTAGATGACAGGAGTCTGAGACTCGACGATGTTGTTTTAGACGACGAGGGAGAGTACTCGTGTGAGGCTGACAACTCCGTCGGCGCTGTGAGTGCTAGTGGATATCTTACTGTATACGGTATGTACAAAAAGCTGGAAACTGTAGTGTTTTAAGCGGAAACGATGTTCATTTTATGCCTGTTTTTGCAGATCCTCCATCAATTAATCTGAGACCAAGCGCTGTGAATATCGAAGCAGGCTTAGCTGTAACTTTCACATGTTCTGCTTTCGGTAAACCTGAACCAACCATTTTTTGGAGCGTAGATGGCAACCGAACTATTATATTCCCCGGTACATCGAGAGGCAAATACCACGCGTCCACAGTCCTCGATGGTATGACGGTGCTAACGATCAATGATACAAACAAAAACGATACTGGAAACACGATAGTTTGTTCGGCGGTAAACTTTGCTGGCAGCTCGTTCGTCAGAGGGAAACTGACCGTGACATCAGACGATGACCGCCCACCGCCAATCATAACAAACGGGCCCTCTAACCAAACGTTACCTATAAAATCGATGGCAGTTTTCCCCTGTACAGCGATCGGCACACCTGAGCCAATCATCGCCTGGTATTTCGAAGGGGAAGCATTAATACAAAATCATAGAAGAAACGTGACTAACGACGGCACTCTCATATTGAAGGATTTAGACAAAGGTGACAGCGGAACGTATACGTGTGTAGCTTCCTCACACCACGGAAAATATGTATGGAGTGGAGTGTTATTAGTCGACAGTCCGATAAATCCAAATATCCATTTTTTTCGAGCTGCAGACTCATCTGCTTTGCCCGGACCTCCAACAAAACCGCAAATGTACAATGCAACTGACAGTAGCGTCACGATAACGTGGAATCAAAATAATAAGATTGGGTCTTCTTCAGTACTAGGCTACCAAGTGGAAGTATTTTCAAGAGAAACATTGCAGGGAAATAATACACCGAGAAATTCTCGAGGATGGGTAGTGCTAGCTCGGCGAGTGTATCAAGCACAATATACCGCAAAATCTCTCATCCCGGGCATAACGTACATGTTTATTGTAAGGACCGAGAATTCTCATGGGTTGTCTGGCCCCAGTCCAGTGTCCGACGCTATCACTACCGGAGAGGACACAAACTCTTTGTGGGAGACCGGAGTTTACTCAAATAATACTGAATTTAGAAATAATATTCTCACAGACAACATTGTAGAGCTTATTGAAGCGACTCCCATAGACGCTAAAACCATAAAACTTATGTGGGAAATTTTGAATTTTTACTACCTCGAAGGACTTTTTATATATTTCCGTCCCCTTGACAATGTGACGACCGAGTACGAAATGAAAACTATTTTGCATTCCAACGACGTATCCGGCTATGAAATAACCTCTTTGAGAAAGTATACAAAATACGAATTTTTTCTGATACCCTTTTATAGAAAATTCGAGGGAAAGCCCTCAAATTCCAGGGTGGCTCAAACTTTAGACGATGGTAAATGCCTTTTGAAATTTTAATGTCTTTTTAAAACTTTAAAACTGACTTAACCCTAATGTAATATTTTTTCATTTTAGTTCCGGATGGGCCTCCAATTAACCTTGAAATGTTTATTTTAAACACCACTACTGTCCATTTGAAATGGTCTCCACCAGAATTACACTTACAGAATGGAATCATAACTGGGTACAATGTCATCGTGAATTGGCTCGACTTAATGGCTAATAAATCCATGGTTGCTATAAACACGACCGTCCACCAAGCGACAAGCCTAATAATGACCAACTTGACCTCTGGGGTCAGTTATTCAGTTCAAATCGCCGCCGAAACAATAGTGGGTTTGGGCCCGTTCAGTCAAAAAGTATACTTAAATATTGACTCTCGGTCAGTCGGATTGGATCCAATATCAAGGTAAGAAATAAATAAAACCATAAAAATACTGTAGAAAATAAATACGAAACATTTTCTGACAAATGTACGTATGTCATTTCAGATATCCGATAAACGGGGAAGTCTCCATAGTGGCTGGGGACTTCATGATGGAATCATGGTTTTATTTTTTGATTGGAGCCATTGTTTTGTTCAAAATGATTGTGATCGGCGGAATTATTTACGTACGAAAGCACAACCTATTCGCCAAAAAATCAGCCCTGCCAAACATTTACGGTAAGCAGCAATTGTTGTAATAACAATTTTCATAACAATAAAGATACAACGTGGCGTAATCTATCGCATAGAGCACGGTATTCACGAAACGCGAGAGCCAACGTAACTGGAAAATAAACAGTTATTCAGCTTATCTCGAAACGGTTACTTTTTTTCGTGGAATCAGCATCAGAATTTCAAAATTAAAAACATTCCACGGGTGTCGTGGGGTGGTGCAGGGCGCCGAGCGTTTGTTTGATGGAGGCTTTGCCATGCGAGGGGTAGAGAGGGGTGCTAGATTACTTTCGAGTTGAAAGGTAGCACGGGCCCTCTCGTGAGCGCACTGGATCTCTTTCACTTTGCATTCACGTTCGGGGTACAAAGGAATGATACAAATCCGTGAAATAAAGACCCAGTAAATGTAAATGTTTTCTATTTCGTTTTCTCGAGGCGATTCGTTTGTTGACTCACCCAGTTACCTTTAAGCCAATTTCTCCCTTTTTATTTGTTTTGCGCTGCGTTTACATCTTTTAAGTCTCCGGTAAACGAGGTCATTTGCATGCGGCTTATGGAATCGATAACGAGTCTCATTATTATTCATAAACCGATGTAATTGGGTTGTTTTTGTTTCAGATTCGAACGGAACGAGCCTCGTGACTCAGATGAATATAAAAGCGGCTGTATCGTTATCCCATCCGCTGAGTAGCTGTTACAACAAGAACACGGTTACTAAAACAGAGTCATTGCTTTGGATGGAAAATCAGCCGGGCCTTTGTTTGTCGGGGAGTCAAACGAATCAGAGCAAAGAGAAGACTAATTCCGAGTACGATAAAGTTGCTCAACAATTGCCGGAATACGCGGAGGTGACGTCTTCCCGCGCCAACGGGAATGAATGGAACACGAGCAAAACCGCAAGCTCGCCGGCCGCGTACGCCTCGGTCACTTTAGTCGCTAACACTCGCCAGTGTGTGAGTTCACTGGTAAGTGAATTTTCCTCTCTCACAGCTCATTCAAATTGAATTTAGCCCGCGTTCTAGCTCCATGTGTATTTGTCTTTAAACGTTTTATTTATTTTGCTCCACAGGGCTGGTTTCCTCCGGGCAAGAATGTGGATTCCTTTGACAATCGCTACGCTCCAGACGAGGAATTATACCCCGCTAGCAATGGAGGTTATTATAACAGGAACGTGTATAGCGAGAAATATTTCCAGGGCCAACCAAACGTGCTGAAATTTTATGACTTACCCTCTTTAGATAAAACTACGAAAGCTCAGTTGAGGTACAATCAAAGCTTGGAAGGAAAATGCGATAAAAAGGTTGATGTTAATCAGTCTTTGATCGGTCGAACTTATGTGAGTTCCAGAAAAAACTCAGAGTCGGAAATGACTTATCGAGCATTTGGAGAAGAAGATACTGATGAGGAGAACTACGGCGATGACACTGGGTACGATGAGCTGCAAGCGATGCAGCCGCAAAGGCAACGATCGAACCATCAGTACGAGAGGCCTAACTTCGACACTGACGGTACTCGGACGCTGGCTCGTCTAACGTCGTTCAGGCACGGGCAGGGAGTCCTGACGTCTATGAAGCCGTCCCACGCGCCCACACACCCCCCTCCAGCCCCACACCCGCGAGTGGACTCTGTAACCCGGTAGTATCACGCCTTGCCGGTTTTCGGCGACCTGTGCCAAACGGACGTATAGACTTCTGTAGTGTAGTGACGTCACAGTTCTTCCTCTCGTAGAAACTGGACTCTTGTTGAAACCTGTGAAAATTAAAAGTGATTTTTAAAAGTGACTGATTGTTCTGCTTGTGTGTACTAAATTTTCGAGGCCTATTAAGAGACTGTTTGGCCTATTACTTTACGCGCACAACATTTATTTTATATCTACTACATTTAATATATTTTTATTCAATGAAACTATTCCTAGTCTTTGTACAGTAACCTGTAAATTCTGTAAATAATGGTTAAATTAATGATTACGTTAAATAAAGATCTGACTAGTTAAGCATCAATTCTGATTAATATTTATGATGTTATTGTTGGAATTGGTAGAATTCAGATTGATATGTCCGTCTCTATATCAATAATCGAATTTGTAATCATAATATCATTAGATTAAGTAATCATAGAGACAAACTAACGCTTGGCAATAATTTTAAATAACAAACTAATTAAACTCAGTGTAGTGTAAATACCTATAAAATAGAAAAGAAAGTAGAAAAAACATTGTAAAATTTTTAATTTATTTCAAACAAGATTTCAATTACTTAGATTCAATTAATAACTCTAGTTAGATAATATTTTATTTAGATTTTATTTCATGTGCCATAAGTAGGTATTACAGTTCATAGTATATACTACAAATTATGATAAAGTAACGACGGAGTTGTGAGATAAAATTCAAAATGAAGCTTTGACAAAACAAATGTTATTATAAACTATAACGTAAAATAATGTGATATGAGTTATAATTATAGCCACTTGTTAAACTAAAAATGATTAGCACGACTTGTATTGCATATCATCTGTATTAGGCGTTTAGTAGTTAAAAATGTTATATAATAGGATGCTTCCAAACCTGACTGGGATCTAAAGTAATGGTCCTTTTATTTGTAAATATGGAACTTTTATACTGCCATTTTTCTTTTTTAATTTAATTTAGGGGATCTTTGTTTTACATCAAGTAGCACGTTATAATGACAGTAAAATCATGGGTACACTACGATTACATTTTCTTACTTTTTTTTTGTTTGATTCGATTCTTTTTAACGACCTAATTTATTATTCAATTCTAATATGCTTTCATGCAAAAAAACAATTACAAACTTTCGAGTGCTAAATCTCCGTCAGTGTTCGTAATGGATGAAACGATTTTAATGAAACTTTATAATTTCAGAGATTTTGTATTTGAAAGTTTATATTATGTGAACTAGTGAGCTAGTGAGTGTAAACTAGTGAGGCGTAACCGCTCTTAAAAAGCTCAAACAGACACCGCGCCGACACTTTCGATTTTTTTTATAAAAACAATACTGCTGGTGTCTATAATGTATGTCCAATATGTCCTGGTGAGATCTTCAACCACAACGGTAAACAACGAGGCTCTCGAGGCCCACGTGATAGGTGCTGATGACAGATTTTCACATGAGGGAAGTAGCTAGCATCTGGCTAGCTGGTTCCCGATCGAATGCCGTGTTACCAAGATTTAGTTGCATCATGATGTTTTCCTTTACAGAAAACTCATAGAATGCTTGACTGTATGTTTTTTTATTGGATAGCGATAGTGCAATTTCTATACACGTTTGGGAAGCTGTAACTACCATTCTACCACACACCAAGCGCTTTTCAGTGCCTTACTTTTCAATGTAATCCGAAAACTCCGAAAACTGCTTAGTGAAAGCCTTTTGTAATAGGGCCCTGTGCGCTTTTCACAATATTGTTAATTATCTTCGACGATCAACGCTATCATGTGAGAAAAAAATATATAACTACAATACACAGGATGTGGCGTATATAGAGTGGATAATCCTTTACCAGCGGATGGGAAACATCAGGACTGTTCAGAAAAACAAAAAATAGGTTTTACTAGTCGCATGATTTTCGGGTTTGTGAACAATTTGTAAATTTTAGAAAACTGACATCTTTGGTAACTCTTTTCCGTGTTGAATAGTCCTGATCACAAATCAAGAATAATTTCTGTTCGATTTTTAAAATGTATTATTATATTAATGTGCTATTAAATATTACGCCACACCCTATATAATGACAACCATATAGCTAGAGCATCTGACACGGATTCAAATTATTACTAAGTTGTGGTCTTTCAGGATTGAATGTGTTACCATTTCGTGCGGCGTATCAGAAATTTCCACGATGCGTTGTGTGACGTCATAGATTTTTAAGGTGCGTCGTCCTCGCCTTTTCTCACGCCTAGATACTTTGCTTTCAACTATAAAATCACATAAATGTATAGAAATAGTTGCTATCAAGCTATCCTAGTTCCTATTTTCGCACTTCGTTAACCTGTAATTCGTATGCAGTAGGCTGTTTACTTAATAATATCGATCGAAAAGTTATTAGAGACCATTTAGTTGATATCATTCAGTAAATACGAGTGTAAAATAATAATCCCGTATGGAAAAAAGATGTTAACCGTTTTTGTACCCTAACTACTTGAAATAAGGATCAAAGTGGTAGAATACGTTTTATGGACAGTGGTTTTTTTTTTGTTATAAAATCTCGTAAATACACTTCTTGATATCGTTTTTATTTCGTAATGTTCCGAGCTAACGAGAATTTGTCAGTGTTTTTAAGTTATATTTTTATAGCAAAGTGTCTCGGATTATTAACATAATTTAAAAATAAATTTAATGCTTTATCTGTATTGAAAGGTTTATTTTTGTGTGTGTGAAATATGACCATAAATGTAATAGGGAAACCTATCGTGAAAACAACAAATCTTGAGACAAATTTTAATTTTTGTATTAGTCTTGAATACCTATTTTTTAATAAAATAACTTAAACTACTTAAAACCCGATGTTTTAATTATATTATCTTCCTACGTCGTAGCCGCCAAGCAGTAGTGTGCAAGCATTACTGTGTTCCGGTATGATGAGCAGAGTATCCAGTGAAATTACTGGGCTTATGAGACTTAATACCTAATGTCTCAGGGTAACGAGCGCACTGCAGTGCCACGCAGGCCTTTGTGTTTCAAAGTTCTGGGTGGCACAGCAATTTTTATGGGCCGGCGTTATGCTTACCATCAGGCAATCGACCAGCTCCTATCGTTACCAAATAACATAAAAAAAATTTGAGAGATACAGAATAAAGAAGTTGGAAAGTGTCTCCATTGGACCCATTATTATTCATGTTCATAATTATTAACTTAAAGCTTATTATGAGATTGTAATTATTAACTTAATGATAAATTAATAATAACCATTTAAGACGCTGGTAACAGCAGCTGATAATGCTGTCACTCTCAGGAATGAAAGAGAAGAAACTAATGCGTCGTTGAGGGTTTGAGCATGAAAAATCATATTTATTTAGGTACCTTCAATCTAGTTGCTTAATCGAAAATATAAAACTATGAAGCCTTAACATAAATTATGATTATTCTTTTTAATGTTATCAACACACGTTGACAGTACGACGACGTCAAATATACGACTTTTTCTAACTAAACCTAAAGATTTTTTCAAGAAACAAAAATTAGGAAACACTAACATCAGCTACTATTCCTGTATGAATTACGGTCAGGATATATAAATACCTCATCCCTACACAATACATAGGATCTCTACCTCCGTAATTGAAAATTCGATATGAATAGAGCGCGCTAACAAAGCCGCAATGATGGTTGGTATTCAATGAAAATTTAAATCGCACAGACAAAATGCTGGTTACTATTGTGCACTGAACATTCAATTTACGAGGTTACAATTCATAAACCAAATCTCTACTCTGCATTCGCCGTAAGTGTATTATTGGTTGGTATTTAGCACCGGCTTGCGGTCGGCCGGCCGTCTGTGACTGCCTGATAACCGAACATTCTACCCACATTAAGGTATACGGGCTACGGTACGCCGTACGTTCCGATCATGCCATTCTGCTTTGTCTTCCAAAATGTTGGGGTATTCAGCGAGACGCTGTGTGGTTGTATGGTCCATTACAATAATAGACAAAAAAATGATACCCAGCTTTCATTTCGTTCAAAGTGCATATTTATTTATACCAGGTGGTCTAACTCTTCTGCGGGTGTCCGTCTACCCAGACGGATACCCACCCGGGTAGCACTGCTTTTCTCGTCTAGTCTGCCACCAAAATGTAATGTGCAAGTTCCGTTTTGTGTAGCAAAGTAGTCAGTGAAATTACTGGGCTTATGAGACTGCTTAATGTCGCAGCGTAACGAGCGCATTGCATTGTAATGCGCAGGCCTTTCTAAGTTCTGATTGGCACTGCAGTTGTTATGGGCTGGCATTATGTTTAAGATCTGGGTCAAACGTAAGCCTATTTCTTAATAATAAAAAAAAAACTCCAAACTGCAAAAACTTTATACCATTGGATAAAGAGAGGGCTCGTTACAAAAAAAAGAGGTCGGTTAAAATATAGTTTAAAGTCATATGAAAAAAAAAACAAACAAAAATACAGACATTATAACTTACTTTTCCATAATAATTTAGAATATATTTTAACCAATCTCAACTTTTTATAACCGCGTAATCAGTTAAAAAAATGTCGTCCAAAATATATTCCAATACGATAATTCGTACCATATATTACAGCGCGAAAAAACATTCATTGAAAAACGAGTTGTGTCCGGTAAACCCGCGTGAGCCCGATAAACTTTTTAGAGAAGAGTAAACGTATGAAAACACGTTGAAGTTTTACGCTTTCATTCCACTTTTACATTTTTACAATAGACGCCTCAACGTGAGGCCTCGCCGCGGGTATCGTTTTAATTTTCCGCCAGCGTGGAAATTTACAGCGACTGAATGAACCATCTATTTTAATGAGCTTTAAAAGTTAACTGATCACAGTCTCAGTGGAATGTAGCTCGTCAAATTTGTACTGTTGGAAATGGAAACACTCGCTTCTATTACATAATATAATCTATGGTTTAATCATAAAAGGCGCGAATCGTGCCGATTGCAATCCAAAGTTTGTTAGTAGTAGTGGAGGGAGGACTAAGTCTTCTGCGAGTGTCCGTCTGGGTTGTCACCACCGCTTTGCTCGTGAAGTCTGCCGCCAAGCAGTAGTGTGCAAGCATTACTGTGTTCTGGTTTGATGAGCAGAGTATCCAGTGAAATTACTGGGCTTATGAGACTTAATGCCTAATATCTCAAGGTAATGATCGCACTGCAATGCCACGCAGGCCTTTGTGTTTCAAAGCTCTGGGTGGTACTGCAATTGTTATTGGCCGGCGTTATGCTTACCATCAGGCAAACGATCAGCTCGTCTCGTTACAAAATTAAAAAAAATTAAAAAAAAAAATGTAAAGATTTTTGTTTTTCCCACGATAAGTTAGCGTTTTGAACTTGTAAACTAAACCTAAAATTGGTAGTAGCTCTCACGCGCGAGTGCAGTAGTATGCCATGCAAAAAGTTAAACAACTTTTCACTACTACTTTTATAATACAAAACTCTGGTTTTGCTAGACGAACGGGGACATAGAATACCAGAAATTTTGATAGTTGTAAATCGATAAAATAAAACATTAAAATTAAATAATCATTAGGTACTCGACCATTTATAAAAAGCTTAAATAAGATAAGTCTAGAAGGTTAACCCAAAACACCGGTATCATTTGAAAATCAGCGAAAGTCCGCATGCACTGTTCCCAGTTCCCACTTCCGAATCGGTTCCGACCGCGTCCACTCAAACCCAATGACGGATGTAATTGAATTAACCCGCTAATTGCTAAATTAAGTTGCGTCCGACAGATTCCCCCAGTCGTCCATAACTCGAAATATGATTTTGACGGGAAAGGTGTGTTTTTTGACATCAATTAAGGTAATGGAAAACGTTTGCGCTACGCTTGGAATGTACAAGCGTAGAAATCTAATTCATAGAAAAGTGAAGCTGAAAATACTTCACCATAATAAAATGTTTTTTTTTTCTAAATAGAATTCAATATAGCTGAAGTATGAGCTGTATCGAATTCTAACTCGCAAAAAGAGCTGTAGCTTTTTAGTAGTCCACAACCACCTAATTCTGTGACGAATACGAGTACAATAAAAACACTAATACAGTATTTTGTTAAACATTTTTAGATTTCTAAATCAGTAAGTTATATTATAAATGAGAGTATAGGTATGCTATATAGACTTCAAGTCGTTCACGCAGGAGGCCTCAGACTAAAGCTAGTAATACTCGTAAATATAAGGTAATGTTTCTTATGTTCTGTTCGAAACAATCCTTCCAAGCATATCTATTTTAAGGCGCAAAGCCAGTTTGTTGACGTCGACGGGCTTGAGTGGATGCTTTGTTTGTGGGTTTGAAACCATACGGGGTGGTCAATTAAGAGGATTACTAATTTAATATATGATTTTGTAGTTGAGTGGTGAGCATCCAATCAAGCCCAAAGGTTTAGATTGCGAATAATTATATTTTTCGAATATTTCAGCTTATGATTCTGCTGCAGTTTCATGAGTGCTCCCTTGGGACCTATATGAATAAAGTAGTGCTTACCTATTTTGATTATACATGGGTAGTTGGGTACCTACTGTTTTTGAGAAAAGCCTTTCTAAATTTTCCATTTAACCGTTATCTCCTGGTTTTTATTGTTAAAAGCGAACTAAGTGCATATTGGGGGTTCACGCTCAAATCAGCAGCATAGGTCGTGTATATAAATAACAGCAACAAATATAATTCATCTTGTTTCCAGTAAAAATTAAAGGACTTTTAATGCAAATGCCTTTAAAAATGCAACATTATACCTATACAAGAGACGCCGATATAAGAGCGCCTTGCCGAGGGTGCGATATTAAAAGGCTTAGAAGTGTTGGGTCTGAAAAGCCCCTGAACATTTCTGAACCTCGCCCACTTAAACACAGTATTAAGGGCACTTTGGGCTTAAGGACGACCGTATATTATCGCTGCCTTTTACTACACGGGAACGGAATTCATATAAGGGATTTATGTTTTAGAGAAATTTAGTTTCTGAGGTGTATGAATGATTAAACATATTAAGTGAATATTTTGTAGTAATGGTTAAAGAAAGTACTAACGAAAATGTTAATATAATTCCTATCCCTTACCTATTCCCTTACTATTATAAATGCGTTCTTCTATCACGCCACAGAGCAACGGATCGACGTGATTTTGGCATACAGATAGTTTATGGGCTGGAACTATCATGTAAACTACTTTATTCCCGGAAAATGCAAGGTCATATGTGAGAGTCTATATAGCAATTGGGTGAAATGGTGGACAGAAGCTAGTAATTAAAAATAAAATGAACTTGGCAGATTTTTTCCTAGACAATCTTATTTTTAAATATATACGACTCAAAAATTTCAATGCCAACAGGATTTGAACCTGCGTCTTCTGGTTAGCTAGACTAGACAACTTAACCAACTAGGCTATTGGAGCGGTCGATGTTGACTCCGAAATTTTTGAGATGTAGACTTCTTTCGGCTGATAAGCCGTAGCTAGCAGAACTCGCTTTGTAGCGATTGCCTACTCCATTGTGAGGTATATATTTTTATTTGAACATCCGCTAGCATCGGTCAGCACAAATATATTTCAATAAATCTTATCTTTGCCTGAAAAACAGATTAGGTATGTTAACCAGATTAGCTAAGCTACGGTACCTCTTTATCTGATCCAATAACTACGCTATGAGGTTACATTTAAACGTAGGCCAACATTTACAAATTTAAATAAAGCCATAGTAATACATTTACAGATGTATATTTGCTTCGGTTGATATCAGGCGTCGCTTGGACTAATTTACACCCCAGAATTAGTTGAAACAGTCGCCTACAACGCCAGGTAGAACAATTAAGCGTCCTATCCATTAAGAACTTGGGGAACTACTGGAGCACTGGCATCGAGATTAATTTAGCTAAATAAGAGCAACACTCGCCTGCATCACGCGATAAACACATCTCAGACGTGATTCAACTTAATTCACTTAATTCTCACTTTGGGTCATTGTCAGTACGCGACAATGTCTATTGCCTAAATTTCATTATGTCACTGCATTCTAACCCTTCGAAAGGGAAAAATATATAACAGTACACAAGCTTCAAAAAGTAACGAACGCTTTCAGTTATCGCATAGATGTAAACAAAAATGTTTTATTACGTAAAATTAAAAGTTATATCTATACGTTTTATAAAATGTATACAACTATTAACTTTTCCTTTTATCAGATCATTGAAGTTTTTATTAAGTTAGCCTGCTTCATGACTGCACCGTCGCTTACCAACCGGTGAGATATTGCCCATACGCAAGCTATTCTATTCTAATATTATAAACGCGAAAGTTTGTGAGGATGTATATAGAGTATTTATAACAAACAAATATCCATGTCTGTGATAGTCTTTTACACAGAAACCATTGAATGTTGATGAAATTCCAGTAAAATCTAGTATAGCTTGTACATCAGAATAACACCATGACTACAACTTAAACACCACGCGTGCGAAGCCTTGGCTGGATGCTATACAGTATTAAAAAAACCCAACTTCTGGGTGACAACTTGCTAAATAATCTATATAGAGACCTCACAATGTATTATATTGAAATTTTATGTTTCATCTGTATTTTTTTTCTGTCTTGATGTGACGATTTTGTCGAACGTTGTAAACATAAATATATATAACAGATATAAATCATAAATTGACTAAAATGTCTACTATGTGTGTGTGTCAAGGTGTGCGTGAGTATAGAGCTACTATTCGTGCCGTGTTTTGTCACTGCATGTAGCGTTTTGATTGTAAGGGACAGAATAGCCTCTAAAGTTCGAATGGCACATGGGGCCAGAGTTTTGTAATTTTATTAATGATGTAATAACAGTTCTGTCAGACGCATGTGTGTGCCCGTGAGCGATAGTGAAGTCGTTAGTTCGGACGGGTTAATATCGAGGGGTTGAATGGGGATCATCTATGAAATCTACAGCGTTCGTTTAAAGCGGTGCGATGAGAATATGGCTCATTGGGTTCGCAAAAAGCCACCCGCAAAATTTAATCAACGATGAGATTGTATAGTTTCAGTTGGCTATTACAATAAAACGTGTTCATAGACACTCAATCTAGAAAGTGAACCAGCTTTCTGTACTGACTGTGACAATAGACAAAGTCAAGCTGCACTTAGTCTATTGATCTATTTTCTAGAGACCATTCCAAAATAGTACTTTTAAAGGTTCTTCAAGTCGATTTGCAAAGCCAATAAAAGCTAAATGAATGAATGAGATGAATGAATAAAATTGTCCTCGAAACCGGTCGAGCGGTCATCGCGAAACTCGTTAGTACCTACCACATAAGTTTAAATTCTTTTACACATAATAATTATATATAAAAATTAAATGTTCTTGTTAAATGTACTTCACAATATTCCTAGCATAACGGTACTGATGTGATCTCTATGACTCAAACTCACGGCGTTAAAGCTTCCAAGCGTCCTGTAAATGCCTGAAATATGAGAACGCTTGTTTGAAAATTAACTCGTCTGTATATTAGATTTGAGTGGCGAGGTAACACAAAACACTAACTCTCTTATTAATAAACAGTGTTAATCCATGGTTTAGTTAAACTATGTTTTGTCTCTCTCAATTCAGTTTAAAATTGTCAAAGAACAACAAAGACAAAACATAGTTTAACTAAACCATGGATTAACACTGTTTATTAATAAGAGCCTAACAGTTTTGTTTGTGTAAAACAATGTTGCACTTGTTTATAGTAAGTAGGGATTGTGAAATTGTTTCAAAATGAAATAGTTTTGTTTAAAATGTTGCCGCCGTGTATTGTTTTAAATATTATTAACTTAGTTGTAACTTTACATAAACTTAACACGTAAAAGTATATACTAATTACGACTCGTTCTAAGAACCGGTTGATTTTAGAATTTTTTAGATCACCCAAAGGCCTTTGGCATATCTTAGCGACTTTTATTTTACGACAGCTGGGACCGATGGCTTAGGCATAGGCAGCCCTCCGCAGCGCTATAGCGGTCATCCATCTACTACTGACCGTGTACATTGCTTATCTTTACCAATCGGTTCAGAACGATGAGGCAAGTTACGTTAGGAGCGATACCATTTATTAAATTAATAGTTCTTGCGCACGATTTCATCAGCGTGGAGATTTTAACAAAAACAGTACGAATGTACTGTTGATCCAGGATAAAAACTAATCTATGTTATTCTCCGGTCCATAAACTATATTTTTACAACAAAAGCACGCCGATAAGTTGCTTGGTTGCTGCGTGAAAGAAGGATAAACCAACACGCCAATATACCTACCAACAAGCACACTTTGGCATTTGTTTATAATTAAGTACGAACCTGCAATACTATTCATAAATTAAATCACACTACACTGAGAAAAGAGCACTTTACACAACAATTCCCTAAACTTATCTTGTTACCACTCATAATTCACCTCTGCGTGCATTCTCTTAATAAATTCGGACAATGCTTTTTTTATATTCCGCTTACAAGACAAGTTGTCATGTGTTGAGGGTGTTCTATGGTGTCTAGACACGTAAACATCGCATACGTTATTATTTTCCGTAATTATTCAAAGGGAGTTTCGAAGTTTTAGGGTATAAACAATGACGATGTTTGGATTTTATCGATTAGAGTTGTTTATTTAAGAAAGGTACGCACCAAAAGTAAAATCGATGCTCACCTATCTTTGTACTTCATAACAAAACGAGAAGGTCATTTTACTGATGGTAAGCATAACGCCGGCTCATAACAATTGCAGTGCCTTTCAGAAGTTTGAAACACAAAGGCCTGCGCGGCACTGAAGTGTGATCATTACCCTGAGACATTAAGTGTTGAGTCTCTTAAGCCCAGTTAGCTTTTTTAAAATATGAGTATCAAGTAGACGGGTATACGTACTTAGGGGTAAAATTTTGGCCCAAAATAAAGCTCAAGATTCCGACAGGATCCTCTGACTTATTTTTCTTTAAAATTTTGTCCGAGTTCTACGACAATATCACTGATATTTTACTAATGCGTTGCTTTACGTATTGTTTATAATTATTTTACGGTTTCGCTGCTCCACAAATGTAAAATATCGATTAATTTATTTACACCATGAATATTAACAATAAAATCATACAAAATTTAAAAATGCATTTGTACCCCTCTCTTCCCCTAATGACTTGATCTACACCATTCTTCACCACCATCGTTCATCAAACTAGTTGGTGGTACAACAAAAGAGTGAAAATAACTGTTTACCATGGTCAGCGATGTCGCCGACAGATAAGTGTTGGCCCGATCCATCATTGCATTAGAGGGGTCGGTGTACTTATTGATTTTCCACCAATTTTTGCTTGGCTGTCCGCACGACGCCCCATGCCACTTCGTTCATGAAAAATAATAAACAAGTTTTGTCAGCGATCAAAGTTGGTGACGCTTTTTATTGGCGTTTTCACGTCAACGATTTTTTATGAAACAGGCCCATAGTATGTGATTATAGGAAAAACAAAAAACAAACACCGCAGAAATATTCTCTTTTAGTCAATTCTTTGGATGGTGAATGTAATTAGCAAAATTTTGACAAACTATCCGTTTGACTTGCGACTTGCGGCTCACCAAAATGTCGTAGAAATCTACAGCACGAATCTACATCATTGGCGATATTACTAATAATGACATTTTCCAAACAACCTTAGATTGGACCATTATGGAAGTTCCAAAACTAAAAAATCACACATCAAGTCAAGGATATGCCAGTGGCATATCTCTTGATTGTTTGCTGTTTGTGTTTATTTCTAACAGCGCGAAAGGGCAAACTTTCCGTTGACCGCCTCCTAATAAATCATTGGTTTAGGAGCTATTACGTTAAATAAATGACTCGTTCATTCCGCCTCAAACTCAAAATATGACAAATTTCTTGATTAATATCCTAACATTTCGTTTATAAATACCGCTTAAACGAGCATCTAATATCAGGAAGATTTAATGTCAGCATACGTTAATTAAAGCTCTAAATCTTTATCAAGCCGGAAAGATAGATTCTGTTACTTAATTACTCATATAAATTTATCTAAAATAGGGCAGTCACATGTGTCGCTTTCCTTCAAATTACTAGCAACTTTCCGTGTCTAAAATTATTATTTTGCTTAACTGAAGCAAATGCTAACTGAAACAAATGACGCTCAAAAAATTAGGAATAATATTCGTGAGTATCTGAGAGTTTGAATGCACCAGCTTTGAAATATTGATCAAGCATAGCGTTTGTTGTAAAGTTCTATCACCTACACTATCGTGATGGCAATCTTCTGTGGTGATGCTTTAAGCCACCGTTATAAATAAATATTGTCCTAAAATAGGGTAGTCGCACATGCCGCCTTCATTCAAAAACTTAACTGCTTTCTAATGCGAGAATATATTAAGCCCAGCTGCTAATTCTTAATAGTTTATGCAAATCTATGTCAAACGGGTTCCAGGATAAGACCGATAGTTCCTTCTCGCTTCGAATAGGACTGTTAATGTTACCATAGGTTAGGAATTTCGCAGACGACGACCGAGTTAAGAAAAAAAAAAAACATTTTGGTGACATTTGAAATTGAAAGGGCGTTTCGTTGTACGATTTAAACCAAATAAGATCCTATAACTTACGTACATAAGTAATACAAAATTAAGTCTACTGCGTCTGCAGTGAAGATAGCTCCTGAGCTCTTGGATGGAATGAGAGGAAACGGGACGAGGACGTATAGTCAATATCTGTCCATCGCAATGCAAGGTTTAAAAATCTTTTGCGTTATAATGAACGGATACACTGCATTACGTTAGAATGAAAAACAGTTTTAGAGTATTTGGTAAAATAGTTGCTTATGATTTTTATTGAAGTCAATATTATATATAATAACTTCCTATGTATTTTTAATAGGCAAGTATCTGACCTTTTTCTTGCTGATATCGCTATATCTAGAATTATGGTTGAAAGATGATAGCTGGAGGATAGAAGATTGATGGTTTACAATTGCGATGGCTAAAACACACTAACTACCTAGTGCCTGGCAACTGATTGAAACGATTTTGATATTTTTTTGTAAAATTTGGCTATATTCAAAGTTAGAAGTAAAAATTAAATATCAAGTAAAAAATATATGTTTATTAAAAAAAGCAATTATTAAATAGGTTAATTAGCTCCGTCCATGACTATAGAATGTGTGAGATTAAAGTTTGAAAGAAGTAGTCGCATACAAAAAACGTGCTCTTCGTGGTTACCCTACTCCAACGTTATTTCGTAGTGAAACGAAAACAAAATGCTGATTTGCATGTGCAAATAACAGTGTAGTGAAATCCAAACAGCAATCTAGTAGACAATGGAAGCCAGCTGCGTCTGGAGGACAATAATTAAACAGTATTTTCTTGTCATTCGAAGACAGTTTTGAAATGGCTGCCAAAAGTTTTTGTTTCACTTTGATCCTTGTTTTGGTCACGCTTGAGTGAACATAGAATAATTAATAGGATAAAACAGTTTCACTATGAATAAAGTATAAGGTTTGGTAGGCGCTGAAAGATAATTGGGTTTATTTGTTGGAAAAACAGGTTTAAAAAACTACTATTACATACTCAAGTATTTATTGTTATAGTTTATCAAAAGAATTATGTCATATCATTTTAGTAGGGATAGGAATAGCGGAGATGTAATCAAAAACTAATACGCAAATAATGGTTTCTAATTCAAAACTTAATTACCAGCTTATTTAAGGTAGGTTATTGAAGGTAGTCGCGTCTTAAGCCTTTATTATAGTAAGATAAGATCAAGTACTTATAGTAAGTCAGTAAGGAACGATTCTTAAGCGTGGCTGCTGGCATATTGACTCTTTTTTTATTCTATTTGATAACGAGACGAGCTGGTTGTTTGCCTGATTGTAAGCATTTTTTTTTTTATGTTATTTGGTAACGAGACGAGCTGGTCGTTTGCCTGATGGTAAGCATAACGCCGGCCCATAACAATTGCAGTGCCACCCAGAACTTTGAAACACAAAGGCCTGCGCGGCACTGCAGATCGCTCGTTACCCTGAGACATTAGGTATTAAGTCTCATAAGCCCAGTAATTTCACTGGATACTCTGCTCATCAAACCGGAACACAGTAATGCTTGCACACTACTGCTTGGCGGCAGACTTCACGAGCAAAGCGGTAGTAACAACCCAGACGGACACTCGCAAAAGAGTTAGTCCTCCCACTAACTAAATAACGCCAGTCCATAAATTTGCAGTGCCATTCAGAACTTTGAAACACACAAAGACCTGCGTGGCACTGCAATTGTTATGGGCCGGCGTTATGCTTACCATCAGGCAAACGACCAGCTCGTCTCGTTACCAAATAACATAAAAAAAAAAATGCTATAGATATAATATATAATATGCTACCCTGAGATATAGGTATTAAACCTTATAAGCCCAGTAATTTCATCGGCTATTCTACTCATCCAACCGGAACATAGTAATGCGTGCACATTACTGCTTGGTGGCAGAATTCAGCAGAAAAGCGGTGGTAACAACCTAGGCGGACACTCGCAGAAGTACTACCACGACGAGCCATTTATCAACTATATTTCTTGAATTCTAGTGAGCTAAGCGACTTCCTCAAGTTTGTTATTACTTACCCTGATTTAATTAAAGTGTAAACTTCTACAAGTTTTTTACTTAATGTCAGTACAAGTTAAATACAATACGGAATACAAAAGTGAAAGGCAACCTAAGAGGACAATTTTTCACTATCAACCCAACGCCGAGAACATAAAAATGTCATGTGCATAATGCACCCTATAAATATTATTCCCTACGGACACTTCTAATGCTCCCTAGTCCTTCCTGAGATATAGGTCACTATGTTTGCGAATATCTTGAAACCCGAATTTTGTATCTATTCTCTTTGGAGCAAGATCTATTTTACTATTAGAACTGAAATTTAACCAAGTCAAATCAATCTAGACATTGAAATGAAGTAGTTAAAGCTCAATTTGGTATAGCTTATAAGTTGCATTCGAAAAACGTACACGCGTCTAGGGTAACCGATTTGCGCTTGCATCTATTGCATTTGTGCTTCTAATGGTCGCGACATGCGGCCTTCTAAAGTACGCCATTGGATATAATTTACGGACAAGAAAGGGTAGCTATAGATAATCCATTGTCAACATAATCTTAAATATTTTATACGGTCAATTAAGTATCCTTTTATTTTGGCTGGTCATAAATTTTGTCCAAGATATCGCATTTGGGATCGGACATGTAAACTAACCCTTGCGGTTCTTTGTCGTCGTAATATATGAGCTTGCGTGAAGTCACGTGCTGTATTTTTAATTTATTTTGATATTTTATATTTTGTTAGTCTCGGCTGGGCTATGGTGCTTTGTGTTGTTATAGTAAATTCTGGAAGGAAGCTAAACATTTTTTTTGTACTTAGAAAATGTTTTTTTATACTATTTGATTACGAGACGAGCCGGTCGTTTGCCTGATAGTAAGCATAACGCTGGCCCATAACAATTTCAGTGCCACTCAGAACTTTGAAACACACATGGCACTGCAGTGCGCTCGTTACCCTGAGACATTAGGTATTAAGTCTCATAAGCCCAGTGACTTCACTGGCGACATTGCTCATCAAACCGGGTAATGCTTGCATATTACTACTTGGCGGGGAAACTTCACGAGCAAAGCGGTGGTACCAACACGGACGCTCGCAAAAGAGAAAAAAATGCTCCTACCACCTAGTAAAAAATAAATATTTACAAGATATTCATATGGAAGAAATATTTTTCAGGCGAGCATCTAACGGATGTAATATTTTGAATCCAATAACCTTTATTTTCGCACCTATCAAAATCAAACTGGATCTAATCCTAGTGGAGAGAAGTGAGTGTGCACTTTATATAAGAAAACAGTGTCATCATACTGTCATAGGCTGCATTAGTGCACCTTCTTACTATTATGATCCACATTGCATAAATATACAGCAGAATTGTTCCAAAGCTTTTAATTAAAACAGACATAAACTTCACCCAAACCGCGTCTTCCCAAAGGGCAACCACCCCGATCTGTTTGCACAGTAACCTACATACAGAGCATGAGGGATGCCGTCATTAATGATCAAGGACCATTATTGGGGACAGAACCCTCCGTGACTCTGAATGCATTGAATCCTCGTTGAATTGCCGAGCTAAGTCTTTAAGCTTTTGAAGTAAGGCTGTTTAAGTTACCTTAATATTGGTTCGGGGTTTGAATTTGAAGAGGTTCGTTGTCTTTTGTATTAATTAGCTAACAAAGGAAGTTAAAGTATCTTAAGGATGGGTCGAGACCAGAATTTATTCCCAAAGCGCCACTTTGTTCATTTAAAAAACAAATAGTAGATAGTAGGTAAATAGTATTATATATACGCTATGCCAGATTATATAGAAGACCGAGCAGTATAATCGGCCGCTATGTTTGTGGACACTTAAATGTTATACATATAATGAAGAAAGCTTAAATATTTAAACTGTTTTTAGAAATGTTAATGAGTAGTGTGAAATAATTAGAAAAAATATTTAAAAAAATGTTTGTATAGCTCAAGTATAGACGATTATAGTTGCGTTGACATTATTTTAGTGTTTTCAGATGAAATTTAGTAGCAATTTTTATTGTTCTACTCTTCCAAATTTGTCCACCTTTTCCAACTAGTGTGATTGGATTTCCCGCAGATTAAAATAAAGAAAAAATCACGAGTTCATGTCCAATTTCAATATCAGAGAGTCCGTGCCGATGTATTGTGACCAAAGTCCGAGTGGTCGGAAGTGCGCTCGATGGGCGTTACAAGCGTTCCGTTCTTTCACAGAAGACAGATACTAAACTCTTGTACTTTTTAAAATATGCGCTAAAACTATAAATCTATGAGCATCGTTTTCTATATATAATCTTTCGTTGCGTGGCAATTGAAAACAGAGAAGCCACAACATAAATGTCTTCTCATTATATCGTTATAAGTTCGGACGGCTTTTAAGAATTTTTAAGCCACCTGAAGGCTGTAAGAATTAATATCACGAATAACAGCATAGAATTTTGAAGCCACCTTAAGGCTTTTAGAATTAAAACCATGAAACAGCATAGAATTTTGAAGCCTCCTGATGGCTTTTAGCAATAAAACCATGAAACAGCTCAGTTGTGATCACGCATAAGAACACTAAGGTTGTGTGCGTGGGTCAAACAGGCCAGCTAGTTCGAAGGTTATTCACCGGTAAACCTCGTCCAAGTCCTCTGTACTTCCCTTTCATGCTCCCTGTCCGTATATTCCATTCAAATTTTTACCCTCACCACGGCTACGCTCGATGAGTGCTCTAACGTCCATTCACTGCAATTTGATGAAGCCGCGGTGTACGCTATTCAAACTGAATAGGATTGGCCACGACAATGCGGTGATTTAATAGAACCATAGCGAAATACCCGCTTTACGCGATCACATTATTCGATGCGTCCGATTTTGAGGAATTTTCTGAAACGGGGGTAATTAGATAGTAGCAATTGTGGTGTATATGCTCTGGTGGTGTAGTTCGGTGAATAATCACGTCGCGTTAGGAGTGATGTGGTTTACGTTCGAAAAAGCTTAAAGACCCTTACAGACTTAGCACGGGTCAGTAGTAGCGGGTTGGTGGTGGATCCGTGCAATAGATGAATAATCATCTGAGTCGTGGCACATCAAATTAGAGCGTGGGCCCGCCGCCAAACGCGCCTCAAATTTCGTGTGCTGTGTGCCCATGTCTTATAAATAATATGATAAATAAATAAATAAATAAATAAATGATTTGTTTGGTCTACCGAAGTCTTTATTGTTAATATGAGGGAATAATTTTCTCTCCGTCGTCGAGTCAACAGATGAGCCAGACTACAGTAATGCTGAAACTATTCCTACAGTGCTAGAATTTACTTTTTTTGAACCCTTAATCTTCAGAATAGTAGAGTATAAGCATTCATTGTGTTTCGGATTGAAGAGAAAAGTAGTCAGTGAAATTAGGCATATAAAAGTTTAGGGTGCAAAGCGTTGTGCAGTCCCGCGCAGGACTTTGACTTTCAAAGCTTTTCAAGGCACTGACATTATTATTAGCAGCCTTAACGATTAAAATTAGGCTAATTATAGCTCGGTATGTAACCTAATTGCTTCAAAAAGAAGCTAATCTATGAAACATTGAGAAGGGTACGACGCGAAAAGTGCAATTAGGTGTTCATTGATTTTGCGAGTAGACCTCCCATCCCAAAAGGTCTATCTTACTAACTGGAACACGTCATAACAATGTGAGTGCTAACACAAGTAACGCATAACTTAAGTATATCATCCGCGATGTGCGGCACAACAATACCTGTCACTGTTTAGCGGATTTCACTAAAGCAATAAATCTGCCAACGGTGACAAACTAAAACTGAGTTATAACAACAAAGTCAAATTACTGAAGGAGTTTACCGCATTCGAGGGTTCGAAGGGGGGAGGCAACCGACACCGGGCGCTTGCGAGGACGGAATACTGATGCAGGAGACTCCTAACTCTCGTAAGATTTTCGGATAGGGATTTTCCTTTCTTTACAATGGGCCTACTCTTGGGGCATATCAATTGCACGCGGTTATGTCGTTAGAAACTTTCTGGGTGGGGCAGACGTCCCCATCGATTTTCGGGATTACCACTCCTTAACAGATATAGTGTGGAAACGTGGCTAATTCCGCGGAAGAAAAGGTGACGAGGGTGTTTGGTGTTGCTGGCTGAAATCTTTTCGCTTTGTTTTCGATAACTTTGTTTGGGATTGTATTGTTGTTACTCTATCGTGTTGGTAGATGAAATAACTATAGTTATTATCATTACGCATATATAAATTTAATAATTATTTTTAACACAATCGGAGAGAGCAAAGCCCAAAGACTCCACTGGCTTGACCACATGCAGAGCATGGATGAGGATCGCATCGCCAAAAATGACCACCAAGTGGTCACTGACCTATCCTGTGGCCCAGCTGGATTGTCAAGACAGACATGCGCAAGCTGGGTGTTGCTGTGGCGAAAAGCAGTGCAGGACTCGAACAAGTGGCGTTCTGTTGTAGAAGGTCCATCTTAAGTCGCTGCGCTGGAGGAGTAAGTATATTTTACCTTTGTATAAAGGCCTGGATTGCTCTGATGGATTACTTCTACAACACTCATCATACAAATTCTCCTTTACGGTAGGCAAAGTGAAAAGGATGCCTTTTTACGCGTATTGTTTTTGTTTCGCTTTATTTACTTTTTATTTTTACAGTATTCCGAGAAAGTAATAAAACACACCTAAGAATAAGTTGATAGAAATCTACATTGTTAGAAAGGCTAAGCTTAAAGCCAGGCCTATCGAGAAACTGGAGAACCCAATTATGCCGTCTGCCTTCTTGTTATTTCAAATATCAGATATATTGAGAGAAAATTCGAGAATCACAGTTGGCTGGCATTAAGGGATAGAACTTCAATTTTAATTTCAAATAAATCGATCACCCTCGCTGTAGGATATACGATATACGCTTATAAGCTCCCTACATTTAATTTACATAAAAGTAGTGGCTATTATTTTTTTTTGTAAAAGGGGATTATCCATACTAAATAGTGATCCCGTGGACATTAACTTCATTATGATAAATCGAACCATCCACCCACATTTGACCAAGCTATTAGGGTGGTATTGATTGAATGGTACTAAATGAAAAACTGGTATTGAAATTGTTGACATACGAAACTTTTTAAACATATTCAATTCCATTTGTTCTATTGTCTATTATGTGTCCTATTGTTTGTGCTTATTTTCTTTCTCAACCTAGCATTGTTCTCAGTTCTTATCTATTATTAGAACCCAAAGGAAGGAACTAGTCACCCACAACACAGGGTATCCTAGTGTGGGGACTAGGACTGTATAAATTGATGTAACACCTTATTTTTTTGTGAATAAATCTTTTATTTATTTATTTATATAGTCAAATTGCGTTTGATATAGGTTTATCTACGATCACATGATAAACAATGATAAAATAAAAAACAGATGTATACGACAATTTTCTATACCTGTCCAATAATGTAAACAAACTCGGCGGATGATAACCAATGATAGCAATAGTGATCCGATCGGTTACCAATGGCATGATTCGAATTTGAATTTCTATCTATGTCATTGGTTGGTGAGACGTCAAGTTTATTTACATTATTGGACAAGTATAGATATACTGTACGGTCGGTATTCGTTACAATACGGTCGTTAAAATAGTTCAGAGATTATAACATTAACAAAGATAACACATTATGTCAAACAAAATAAATAAATTCAGAATATGCATTACGTCAACTGACCCCATGGGTTCATTACGAGTGGGATCAGTTGACGAAATAGCCAATGGTACACTCCAAAGACACAAGAATTAAAAAGATAGGAAAATAATACATTGAAAATGTCAGAGATTGAAATCAATCAAAGAGTATTTATTAATGTAATGTTTATTAGTATTCAATCAGAAAGATTGTACAGTGGGTAAATTTATTTTAGAATCAAGAAAAAGATTTTAGCCATTTATTATGTGTTTCACAAGTGCAGTTCGTTTTATTGCTATTTCTCTAAACGAAATAAAACCTCCACCTTTTCCGTTTGTTAGAACCTTTGGAAAAACAATCCTGCACCAGCTATTTCTTAGTCATCACTTTATCAACGCAACCCCCTTGTTATCTATATCTACCTATAGTTCACCAAAGTCAGCAACTTTTTCTACCATCTTATGTCCAATTTAGCGAAGGGGGCTGGAATCCAGGTGGTATATCCATCCGGGCCCCGCCTAAACTCTGTTCAGAGACTTGGAAAATTGCATTCGTTATCGCATAGCCGTGTCCGGGTGCGTGCTCGATGCAAGCATGATGTAGATAGTGTGGATAAGACTTGTCTATTATATAAGTGATTAGATTTATATGTGATTTTATGGGTTAAAATTATTTTGTGAGGGACGAGAATGAAAAAATATTATTTTACTAGATTTTATATCATTAAAAATTTATATTATTTTATGGGCTGAATACCTTTATTCACTAGCTAATACATCAATAAACACTACGTTTAACCTAGCTACAAAAACAATTTGATAATTTACAAGCCAAAGTAGGCCTATAGATAATCCAAATGTTGTAGCCCACTTCTAGTTGGAAGCGAACCCAGCATGCTGGCGGCATTGCCTCGTTGAGCCAAATTAGTACCAGCATTTTGGTTACACGTCGCATCAATCAAACGCTCTGACAAAACTTTTTAAAATATTATGAGCTCCCGGCCCCATATCTGGGGCATTTTTATAAATTAGTTTACATGTTCTTTATGAGGTACATGTACACCAATTTAGAAAAATGTTTAACAACTTCAATTTTTAGAAGGCACAAATCAACGCAGTTTTATTTCCTAATATTTGAAACATCTGTCTTATCCTCACTAATCCAGCCGTCTCACAATCGACTTAACACAAGAGGAGTTACAAATGTCACCCGCAACGTAAATATATTCCCGATACAAATTGATTTATCACGACTGCCTCACTCCATAATGTCCAGTCATGATGGCCACCATTATTTCACGAACAGAAATCGGCGCGATTGCTTTTATTGATGCTACTAGATGAAATTCATCAAAATTTTATTGTGTATAAATCTGTACTGTTTATTGTTTTCTGCAGTTGGTAGTTCAAAATTACTTGCTCGCCGAATTCGGTATTCAGTAAATAAAATGGCTATTTTTATGCCTCAAAGTTTTGCGGTTAGCGAAACAGCGGCGCAAGTACGGATCTATTCGGGTCGATAATATTCGATAAAATTGACAGTTAAAATCGATAAAGTGGGTTTTATTCAATAAAACTGACAGTCAAAATCGATAAAGTGGGTTTTATCGATTTTAACTGTCAATTTTATCGGATATTATCGAATTTTATCGACCGAAAAGATCCGTACTTGCGCCGCAGGTGGTGAAGGACGGATGGAGAGGCGATACCTTACGCATGATGACTGTATCGGTCTGCCAAGTGTTGGATAATTTAAAAAAATGCTTTTTTTGTGATTTTAACCCCGATAGGATAAAATAATCACAAACATTTTATCCTAACGAGGTTAAAGACACCAAATGTATTTTATTTTAATTTTCACGCCACATCTCACACTATTCCCATATCAAGATATCAATTTGACTAACCTCAATGTCTCGATCAACCTGCACTGATCGTGGTTACTAGAAAAAATTTGACAGTAATACGAACTACACGAACACGAACAACAGAACACGAACTACCTACAGTAAAACGAACAGATGCCGGTTTGTTCATTGAAAGCATCCACCTCTTTAGGGTGTCAATTGAATCCGCATGACCTAACATTCGTAATAATCTGAGGTTCTTAAATTATTCAGTATTTTAATCAATTTATTAATCTCATTAATTCTGTTGTTGTTTAGGATGTCATTTGAATCCGCATGGGCTGTTTTACTAGATTATATTGCATTTAAATTTTAAATATTAGCTGACAGTCCTAAGTTATTAATTAAATTAATTTATTATTCTCATTAAGTGCTATTATCTGAAACACAGTGTATACTAGTTCGGGAGGCTATGGATTCAACGTAACTATGTGTAAGTATAACTTTTGTGTCTAAATAAATGATTTTGTATTTTTTTGTATTTTTGTATTCATTTATTATATTTTTTATCAATGTCGTAATATTTTAACAAAATTCTACTTATTTTTATAATTCTGCTACTTGTTTGCACACTACGTATACAGTCTTTACCTATAACTGCGATGGCATTTATGCCATAAATATGCCATAAATCTTTTATCTGTACAGTGTTTCTTTTATTTTGCTTGTTTCAATGTACATCTTGTTCAATATAATAAATAAATAAATAGGTACCTGTGAATACAAATCGCAAAAATATAAAAAAAATTGCAAACTTAATTAGTAAGAGTGATATAATATTTAGCGAAACTAAATACATGTCAATGCAATTCATACTAAGTGCCACCCCTCGCTCGATGGTGCGCGTATTACCTTTCAACAGACATACGACATCTGAATGACCTCTTTACAGTCACATTCCCTCCCAGACTCATTTTCTTAACGGAGTTGCCTTTTTAAGGTATGTGCTATTAAGAAACAGTGATTTAGGTTCTAACCAAACTTATTAGGTAGGTACATACTTTTGTTGGCTCACTGAAAATGAATAAATGTTAAAGTTAGTGTTACTGAATTGGATTTTACCTTGACTGAGATCAAACTCGGGTTAACTCAAACTAACAATCCTCCAACCCATAATTATTTATTGAAGATTTGTCAATATGTTCATAGTGATGAGACATACGGTGGTTACCAACCAGTTACACCAAACGGGTCACACTGTGACACGTTGGAATTATTTTTCCCATCGAGTCACACTGTTACGCAAGTGTATCACATTATTTTTTTATGACAGCCAACTTACAATTATTTATAATCAATATCTGATTTCTTAATTATATTTAATCTGTTTTGATTCCTTTTTATTTTGTTATGATAGTTTGAATATATAATGTGGATTATTTTTGGTTTAACAAAAGTGACATGTATTAAGCTATAGTAAATTATGTAAAGCTGTGAATCTGAGCGACAAAAAAAAATAACTTATGTCTTCCCTGTATGATTTATACTTTATAAAAACATTATTATCGGAGCATAGGTACTGTGCAAGGATTATGGAGCGAACATTGCAGCCTGAGCTTATCAAAGACTTGTTTTGTTACTATAGTAATTAATTAATATTTTTCTTATTTTTGCGTTGGGTTTCCGCTCCTTAATAAAGACAAGAGTAATTTTATTAAAAGTTTCTGGGAACAAGTAGTTCTACCAGATTCGTATTAAATCAAAACCATTTTCTGACATGTTTTAAAATAAATAATTTTCATTATAACATCAAGTGAAATTAGCGATTAAAGGTTCTGTTAATATTTTTATTCAGTTTTATACTTTCTAAGAAATGTTTAATATTATTTTAAATTTTTTTTTTCAAATATTATAATTTTTTTTAATTAAAAACCGCAATAAAAATCACTTGCAATTCAATTTGTATTATATTGTACGCAGACCTGATTCCACTACAGAACTTCCGGGCAGCTTTAGATCAGCTGATTCACTTGAACTATGTATAACTTTGTTAAATGATGATAGAAGAGACATGGAAACAATCCCAGAAAATACCGCGCTCTCACGTTTGAAATGAATTTATTTTTCTGTGTGAAAATTTTGAATGACTTATTTTATAAGAGAGTCTTATCCTTAGGGATATATATTATAAGAGTGGTTCTCATAACTTGTCGATAACCATGGTCCCAATCACAAACTCACCCTGTATAAGCGGATCGAGACGCGGCTAAAGATTCGATTGCGATTCCAAGCAATACACTTCGGAGTGAGTTCACAGCGATTAGTGAGTGAGTTACCTACGATTGAGACTGAGTTATTTTTACAGTTAATAGTGGAAGAAGCGATTCCCTTCTATTACGTTAATTATATAATAGTACATGGCTGTGAGTAGTGTAATCGTTCGCAGATCTTATTTATTAGCATTGGAATAACTGTAGTATGATATTGAAACGAGAATGTATAGACTCGAAATTTAAACACAAAAAACGGTTTTTTCGACTATTTTGCTAAAACGTTCTTTATTTCTTTTTCTGAATTCAAGATTATACCGAAATCGAATCTAAATCCCTCACTTATTTCGTTAACAACAGTAAATCCACGTAGAGACTGAGAGATTTTCAAGTCGCGAGTTTTCATTTTTACACAGCTGATATTAATTGATACTGACGGGTAAATTTCTGAGATTCTACGCCATCTAGAAAGTATTGTCGAACCATTTATTTTTCTCGTGAATAGGCCTCTTGGCTATGATTAGCTTAGCTTATTAGCTTATGATTAGATTAGCCAGCGTTATGATTAGCTTCAAACAAACTAGTGGTACCCATCCAACATACACTCACAGAATATTTAGTCGAAAACCTAGAACTCAAAAACTTAGACTAATTATTAACAACTCCGTAGTGTTCATAGATCATGTCTTGCTGATACTAAAGTTATTTAATGGTTTTTTTGTGGTAACACAACTAATGTCTTAGAAAGTCTGAGTAAGAATCACGAGCGCACTGCAGTGCCGCGCAGGCCTTGGCATTTCAAAGTTTTGAGTGGCTTTGTAATTTTATCGGCTGGCCTTATGGCTACCATCAGGCAAACAATTCTCTTGTGTCATTATTGTATACCATATCATAAAAAAATTACGGAAAATTTACACATTTTTGTAAGCTTTAAAGAAAATATTTGAACTTTAAAAAGAGCCGAACGGGATAACCGGGCCGTTACCCGGATGACGCTCTGATCGAGATCCGGCGACACCCGCACCCGGGCATCATGAATGAGTAACGGGTAAGCCCATGAATGTTTTACAATGGCTCACCGTGATACCCGGTCGATCACACCCGGATCGTGTATGGTAAACTCTTGTGAGAATGTTATTGTTCACCTTTGTTAGTTTAAATCTGATGTAATAAATCACTCAATAACTAAATATTTACTTTAAATCGATAATGGCTCAATGACAGCAACGTCATTGGATTCTGGTCTTTCGTTATATGATTCAAACCCTATAATAAGCTCAGTGATGTTACTTACCTAATGTCTCAACAAGCGCATTGCAGTGCCACGCAGGCCTTTGTGTTTTAAAGTTCTGAGTAGCACTGCAATTGTTATTGGTTGGCGTTATGATTACAAACAGGTATAAAAAAGAAAGATCTTGAGTTTTTTTGGGATACATTTTATAGCTCAAGCTCGGCTTTCTATCTCTCTCAGTTGGAAATCAGTCGCCAAGTGAAGTGTCACCAGCGGCGCATGTACGGAAGTCGGTTCGATAAATTTGTCGAATCGAAAAACCCGATAAATTTATCGAATCTTGCGAGTACCGAAGTCTGATCGTAAAGTATTGTATTAGCTCTATATTCTCTTTTGATTTGACCTAGCTATTCGATAACTTTTGTCGATTGTATCGGGGCTCGATAAATTATATAAAAAGTCCATAAAACCCACTTTATCGATTTGGTATGTCAATTTTATCGATCGTAAAGATCCGTACTTGCGCCGCAGAAGAGATATAAAATTGTTTTGTCACCTTGGTATGATTGCATCACGGTGATTGCCTTCAGCTAAATTTCAAGTGCATTGCATGATTCCAATATCAAGCTACGGATTGGCAGTGAACCTCACTTTCCTTAAGCTATCTTCGCTTCAAGGTAAGTATAGTGCATACAGCAGTTTTGTTTAAGCGTACAGCGTTCACTACCTGACATCATTAGCTATTATCCCATCTCGATCCGCCTTAAGGGCCCTCGTTAAGATGTAATTCTTTTGTATTGAATTAAGGTTGACAATGGCGATGCGTTTGCTTTTAGTTGAAGGTTATTTCGTAGTTTTTATTTAATTAAGAAAACGAGACATCGTAAAGTTTCAATATTTTTTTATGTATTCAGATTAGAACGATATCTTTTTTTTTGTTTAAAAAAAATGATAGTTGTCGCTCAATATGTTGAGCATTTCGAGACAATATAAATTTTTCAGGGTCTTTGTTGCGATTTTTTACAAGATTCTGGGCCATTTCTGTATAAAATTTTATAGATAAATCTTTTCTATAAACACTTAAAAAAAAAGGAGATTTGGGCGATGAAAAACAGTACTTCTCGGACGTTTTGCTTTAGCAGCGCCTTAAAGACTGATGCCAGACTAGCTCGTTATGAAGCACGTCTCAAACACAACAGATTTCCCGGATCGAAGCCCGGACATCCTTACCCTACTCGATAATGGCGGCAGATTTATAAAATATTCACTGACTCCGACCTTATTTATGAGAGCCTCTATGTTTGGAACAAAAGCTTTGCGTTAGGAGTCCCTAGTGGATGTATAGCGGAAATAAAAATAAGTAGGTATGGTAAAACTGAGTCTAAGTAATGACGAAATTAGTTACATAATGATTCCGCGCGTTGGAGGAAACTTTAATGCATCAGCTTCAGTTCTCGCATAATAACAGTCGGAAATAAATATTGGAAGCTTTTGGGCAGCCTAAACTCATATTTTTATCCTACAATTGCCTGAAATATTTTTGTAGATAACACGTTAGCTGCGGCACCAATTTTTGCAAACTTTCCGTTCCTGCGGCACGAGGTATTATCGGCCCGTACCGTGACCAGACGTTAGGGCGACACGTGGTCTATTAGACCCCATTAAATAAGTAGGTATAGTAAGACTGAGTCTAAGTAATGACGAAATTAGTTACATAATGATTCTGCGCGTTGGAGGAAACTTTAATGCATCAGCTTCAGTTCTCGCAGAATAACAGTCGGAAATAAATATTGGAAGCTTTTGGGCAGCTGAAACTCATATTTTTATCCTACAATTGCAAATTACTTATGTAGTTTTGCATTCTACCTATTGAAAAAAATACCTTATTATGCAACTTTATTACAAATAATTTCCAGTTCCATGCAGCTTCATTAGGCACGAAAAATTGAGTTTGCTTTATCGGGTTTATCCTCAGATCTTTTCCCAATAAATAAATATTTGGACTACTCTTTAACTCTTTTACTCTTGGTCGCGTTCGTGGCAGCCCGAACAGTATGTTGACCGTTGTTGCGGAGGATTATTGCTGTGACATTATGCGGCAATTCTTGGCGCGTCATAAGCCAGTGGCCTGCATGGTGTCGCAGTAATATCTTTTCTATTATTTTTTAATTGTATTATTCTGTTTTTTCTTTTTTTTTTCTCGTGTTACTAACGTAGTTTCTAAGTTATTTTGTTACTAATACCACTATGGACTCTTTTGTCTGCAATAAAAATATTATTATTATTATTATTATTAAAATCTACTTATAAGTGATGGAGTTATCAATAATATTTTTTTAGAAATATACAAAGATACGAGAACAACCGAGATCCTCGTATTTTAAATACTAGGCTATAAAATGGATTCAAACTATGCCCATAGCCTTGGAAAGCAACGTTGTAGACCAGTCACGCGAGCCATTGCTTTGATAAGATAAGCAGGATATGCGGTTCAATCGACTGAGTGGACGCGTCTTGATTGGGTCTCAAGTAATGTTATGCTTCAAGTACGCAACGTTTATTGGTCTGATAACTTCCTTATCTTTTTGTGAATTTGTGAATGTATACGCATTTTAATGTGTATGTATGTGTATGCATGTATATTATATGTTTTTATCATGTTCTGATGCCTATGTTAAGTTCATTTATTGTAATACTAGTTGGCTCTCGAGAGCCTAAGCTTAATCTTTGGTTTTTCACTTGTTAAACCCGCGGAGTGGAGTCCTGGTGACCTGTACTACAGGTTTTTATACCTATTTCAGGCACCAGTCTCACACAAAACAGGTTTCACTATGTGTTTTGCACCATATTCTGTTCTTTTTGTGTTGAGAATATAAACATTTATTATTATTATCTTTAAATAGCTTTCTTTATTTTTCGTTGAGCAAACGTGTTCGGATATTGTGTTGAACAAACACTGAACTTAGTATAGATTAAGCCTGTGGTTTACAGGGGGTGCCGTCCACCGGGCGTGGAATACTAATGAGTACCATTATAATCCGTATATTTACTGCAATAAATACAAAAGGGTGTTTGTAGGTTTGTTAGATTCGAAGGTGTAACGGAACTACGTAGTTTTTTTGCATAGATATACTAGTGTTAGTGGGAGGACTAACTCTTCTGCGAGTGTCCGTCTGGGTTGTTACCACCGCTTTGCTCGTGAAGTCTGCCGCCAAGCAGTAGTGTGCAAGCATTACTGTGTTCCGGTTTGATGAGCAGAGTATGCAGTGAAATTACTGGGCTTATGAGACTTAATACCTAATGTCTCAGGGTAACGAGCGCACTGCAGTGCCACGCAGGCCTTTGTGTTTCAAAGTTCTGGGTGGCACTGCAATTGTTATGGGCCAGCGTTATGCTTACCATCAGGCAAACGACCAGCTCGTCTCGTTACCTAATAACATAAAAAAAAAAGTTTATTGGGCCGGAGCATAGACAACTTTTTATCACGAAAAATGCACTGTTACTTTGTGAATTGCCATGCGGCCCATGTAAAACCAGAGCAGTCGCTAAAGGGTGTCCCATCGTGAACGCACATTTAATTTTTAAAATTGGCCACATTATTTCTTCTTACTGGTGGGAATAAAACTTTGATATTTGTAATTATCTGTTGTTATTGCGGTTGTTAGTAATGGAACGGATACATAACGACATTATGACCGTTATTATTAATAGTAAATTGTTAAATGAATACGTTGTTCCGTCGTATATTAACAATCGCAATAACAAAAGGTAATTTACTGCCGCCAAAAATGTGGCTAGTTTTTTTTATTATTCTATTTGATAACGAGACGCGCAGGTCGTCTGGTACCTGATGGTAAGCATAACGCCGGCCCATAACAATTGCAGTGCCACTCAAAACTTTAAAACACAAAGGCCTGCGCGGCACTGCATGGCGCTTGTTACTCTGTGACAAGTAATTAAGTCTCAAAAGCCCAGTGATTTCACTGGTTCATAAAACCCTAGCTTTTTCTGATAGTATGTAAAAAACTAATAGGTACTTCTTTTAAAGCATCTTATATTTTGTGTCGGGACACATAATAGATACTAAAAGGCAGCTAATAAAAAACATACGTCCAAAACTCAATTGACTTTAGTTAGTTGGATAACTCCAACTGCAGATTCTATTTTAAGAAAATGAAACGCCTTTTGCATGTTGCAAATGGTAATAACACATTGGACTTTACTTACCCTGACCGCCTACTCCACCAGCAATGCATTAGTTATTTCATGTTAGCATCGACCGAAAGTACCAATAATAAAGTTATTTTTATTAGTTAGCATTTGACCTCATCTGATCTTTTTTTTAATGTTATTTGGTTACGAGACGACCTGGTCGTTTGCCTGATGGTAAGCATAACGCCGGCCCATAACATTTGCAGTGCCACCCAGAAAACACAAACACAAAGGAACTTGAAACACAAAGGCCTGCGTGGCACTGCAGTGCGCTCGTTACCCTGAGACAGTACCGGAACACAGTAATGCTTGCACACTACTGCTTGGCGGCAGACTTCACGAGATAAGCGGTGGTAACAACCCAGACGGACACTCGCAGAAGAGTTAGTAAAGTAAATCGTAAAGAATTTCAATAAACATTGTTATTAAAACTGTGGTATTTAGGTAGTAACTGTCGGCTGATGCAGAAAAAGCAACGGAGAGCGTAAAAAATCGAACCCTCTGCCCTTCCTAGACTGCTGTAATATAAGAAAAATATCGAACAGTACAATAACTAGTTCTCAAGTCAGGAATCAAGTGTGCATCGCATATGGATATGAACAAAACGTATCATTAGCTTTCGACCCCTTCGAAGCCAATGACATGCCCACGATATATTGAACGATGGGAAACACGGATAATGATAGCCTGTCGTTTGAGTAGATACGTATTTAAAATATTTTTTTAAATACGTGGTATAAAGGATTGTTGTACTCTTACATTTTTTTTTATGTTGTTTAGTAACGAGACGAGCTGGTCGTTTGCCTGATGGTAAGCATAACGCCGGCCCATAACAATTGCAGTGTCACCTAGAACTTTGCAACACAAAGGCCTGCGCGGCACTGCAATGCGCTCGTTACCCTGAGACATTAGGTATTAAGTCTCATAAGCCCAGTAATTTCACTGGATACTCTGCTCATCCAACCGGAACACAGTAATGCTTGCACACTCTGCTTGGCGGCAGACTTCACGAGCAAAGCGGTGGTAACAACCCAGACGGACACTCGCAGAAGAGTTAGTCCTCCTTACATGTTGTAGAAAAACTTCATTACAGCTACAGCTGTTTGTTTCATGATTGTTGTCATTTACGTTTCGAAGATTAAGAAGCTTAGATCAGGTATCTTCGATACTTGACATAATATGGTAAGACAAGCTCCACTTGTCACAAGCTTTTATTTAACATGTTGGTGTAGGTCAAATTTTGCAAGCTAAATTTGACCCACTTCCCGGTGTTTTATTGAGCCCAAACTTTACATGCATATGTAAATCGGATGACAATATTGACAGTGCAATATAATGAAGTCACAGAGCTGGTCTGATGATGGAGCCGGAAGGTGGCCATAAGAACTCTGTGACGAAACGACGTAACCCCACCGAGTTTGGGCTTGTTTGTTTTTACAAGTATTCTGATCCTAGATTATGTCCAGGATCCTAATGATGGAGCCACCATGGGCCACCAGATTACAGCACAAATTACGTATTTTATAAAAGCTTTACATTAAAAAAAATGCACAAAAAACTCTTGAGTACAGTACCTACTTAATTAATTCTTGATTTGGCATCCAGCTTTAATGTCATCATCCCTTAGCCGTAACAGATATATTGATAACGCTTAGGTACATCTCTTCAGTAGACAAAAAATATAACTTTAGTAAACAAAAGCTCCTGTCGAATTGACGCACGACAAATATTCATCGTGTGTAAATATACTCGTAGTAGATATAAACGTCAAAAGAATCAACCCAGCCATCGCTCAGCCTAAAATTAAAAGAAGTTTTAATAAATTAATTTTCAGGTTTATTACTTCGCTAACTGACTTTTATAATTCTTTGATCTCGACTCAAAGCTGACCTTAAAAGCTCAGGTTAATCCCTGAAACAGAAATCAATTTGGTTTGAATAAGGTTTCGTGCACACCTACACGAGGTTAGCGATCTTGGCGAGACTTATGTCGCATCTATCTTTCATTTCTACTTCAGTCGCATGATTGTTGCTTTTGTTTATTTTTTACTCCCTTTAAAGGCTTTGTACATTGTACTACATACATTAAAAAACTGATTAATTGCACGCCAAAGGGATCAATATAATATTGAAATAACGTAGGAATGCAGAAGAATCACAGCCTAAAGCTATCTTTTTCAAGCAACCAGTAAGGAAGATGACTATAGCCCCGTGATCAATGGTGTGCAATTATCACCAAATTTTGTAAAATTCAATACAATACCAAACTCTTTATTGAACACCAAAAAGTACAACGAAAATTTCAATTTACATACAAATAGAATAAGGTGCAATTGGCGGCCTTTGAATATAGAGCAATTGTAAAATAAATGAAAATGTTTAATTTTTTTTTAAACGCTTACACACTCATACCCCCGCACTAGGATTCCCTGTGTCGCAGGTGGCATGGACATACACAGATACACATCACAAACATCCAAGACCCGAGAACAAACTTTATGCTTACACAAAATCTGCCCCGGCCGGGAATCGAACCCGGGACCCCTCGCCTTGCAGGCAGGGTTACTACCAACTTAGCTACGGAGCCGTCCGTTCAATTCAAGTAATAAAATATATACATCATACATACATGGCAAAGTTTTACATAAAAAAACATGTAGCGTGTAACTGACGTAAACGCTCTTATTTCAATGCGGATAGTCGCGCAGGTTGGACCGACCATTATATAAAATAAAAAGTACGGTGTCCAAGGGGGAAGTTTCACGAGATTAATACTCTTGATAAAATTTCACGGTTCAAGAAATCCAACTACCGGTTGCGTGGGGCGATGAACGATACTGATTACGTTCTTTGCACTGCCTTACGATTGACTTAGAGTATGCAAGAGCGCTGAAAAATAGAGCTTCACTAAATTTTACTTTGTAGACGCACAGAAAAAGTAAACGACTTTTCTTAATATTTTCTGTGCAACTAAAAAGTAAAAAAATATTTTAAATCTTTGTAACGTTGTACTGTTTTTAAATTAACTAAATAAAAAGTAAAGTTATTAACACTTCTTTTAATTTTAGGTTGGTTTGTTGAATGATAAATCATTCCAAACTAGCCCAAAGATGATTCCTTTGAAATCAATATTATACCTATTGTAACTTTTGTTACTTTTATGCATATTTGTGTTTTTTAATTGCGTATAGGTGGAGCGAGTAAAACAGTAGTTAATCAAAAATAATTTCAAAAATTTGAGAAGAACAAATACTTTTTATTTTTATTTATTTAATATTTTTAGTGCTTGCAAATAAGCAGTCTAAATAAATATATGTAAAAATAGTAAAATTCCTATTTTGAAATTAATTTACGATTTATCCATTTGCTATATCAAAAACTATGTAAACCGGCCATTTTGCAGAAAATAATATATACCCTTCAATACAAACTTAAATAATACAATGTAAGGATATTCTACGAAATGAGTAGGTCTACATTCGTTACCATAAGCAGCTACGTCTCAGCTACGGGTCGTAGCAAGCGGCTACGACTCCCTAGAGATCCAAGCCTTCGTAACCTACAATGTTTCTACTTTCTACCTCCGCTCGGTGAAAAGCACGTTGACTTATTATTTTCTACGTCACTTGTTTACATAAAATTGTATTACAGTTTGAGATTTTTTCTTAATCAGGTGACTTAAGATACGGTGCCTATCCAGTATCAGTAGTCGTCACAGTGATCGCAAACCATTACTATTTTGTCCATTGTGGTTTAGTGTCCTTGGGCCCCTGGTAACATAATGGTCAACTACTAACGTACCTATCCAAAGTTAAATAATTGTAAACAGTAGCTCAAGTTGTCGTAATGCACGACCGGCCGCTATCATGTCTAAAGCGCTTTATAAACTTGATTCAAATTCAAATCCCATGCTAGTAATAACAAAAAAGAGCATCATAAAAATCGTTTTACCGTAAAAATTACAACTGCCATATAATAGCCCCTACAAAGCTATAACGCCAAAGTTAGCTAATGAAAAGAATCCATTAAATCATAAAACCCGCCCTCAACTAACAAACGAATTGTTATTATTAAAGGTACATTGTTAACCTTAAACGACCGACAGTTACGTCCAGCGCACACTCGATACATTCGTCGTCCACAACCAGTGACTTTATGTATCACTAGACTTTTTGTTTAATGATGGTATTGATATCGCATGTAATGTAAGCTTGAAATCTTTTTAAAAATACTTTGTATAAATAAATTAAATAAATAACGCCCAATGATCACATACAATAGCCCTTTATTAATAAGGATGGAGTTCACTATAAACTAGGCTTAACCCAAGAACTGAGGTTTACTTCGGTTTATTTTAAATAGAATTTAGACATCTGCGGTCAAAGCAGTTCAAGAACTGCCGACCACGTGAACATCGTTCATTTCACATTAGACGAAATTTGACCTAAGTATGTTTAGGAAATCAGGTTCAAATTAAACCAATCAAATTTCTAGGACCACGATCACAAAACACGCAGACACGAAACAAATACTAACGGTTTTTTTAAGAGCGCAAATGTTTGTTCAATGTCGAAAGTTGAACCTGGAACTCCTCCACTTTACAGAAGTTGTTTCCATCGACTTATCAAATACAATGTGTATACTATATAGTGATAGAAAATTTCATAACCATTGTGACTTAAGGTGGACCGTGAGGTGGCGGGAAATTTGAAAAAAATATGTTAATTTATAATTTTTAACCGGTCAGGATAAAATTTTGGGAATATTTTGTAATTTGCGTAAATAACATACAGTTAGGCTACTTTTAATGTCTGAGAGAGGCCTCTCTGGGTCTGAGAGAAGTCCGGAATCCCAGCCGTGGGAGCGTAAAAGGCTGATAATGAAGTATTCAATGAAAAATAAAACTAATGATGAAGATCGAAAGCATACCACTCATGTTTTACTTTTCAAAAAACTTTACCTTTATTGAATAGTGTGCGCAGAACACTATTGTTTTACAACAGAATTAAACCCATTACACACAACGGATTCTAAGTAATTTGTTGAATTTGTGGCCCATGAGCTAGCCAGTGTTAGATAAACTATTAAGGACTGAATAAAGCTGTTAACAGCGTGCAACAATTCCTGTACTTTAGTATTTGTAGTATAGTCCTCTGTAATGTAGCAAGTATACATAAATTTAAATTGTTACTTTGACAATTATGGTTTTACTGAAAATTGATGATGCTGTATAATATCAGTTAATGGTTACATTATTTAAAGTCTTTTTTTGTGTACATTTTTGTGATATTTTTATACTGTATAATATTCAAGCTCATTTGAAGATTCGAGTCCTCGACCGGTGAGCGTCCTAACTTCCACGAGTCACCAACACTTCTGTTATTTGTACCTAAATATGTTTTAGTTTGTCTATGGTTATTAAGCACGATTTGTAGTTAAGTACTGTCGGATGCAGCAGTATATATACTTTCACAATTTCAAATGTTTCTAACTAAATAATTTTGCAAAAATAAGTTCGTAAAAATAGGTATCATCGTTTTATTTACACCAACGACCTCTCTCACTCCGTTAGTTGTCCATCCAAAGGTTCATTGCACGAGATTGCTTTTAGCGATAGTAGTATAAATTATAGTGATTAGATCTTTAATTATGTACTGTTCATACATTTATGTCTGGAGCATAATTATAACGTGTTTATGTTTTCCGTTCAATCAATCCATTGGATGCAAGATAATATAACTTATCTAATTCACTTTGACACTAGCTTTCAAAACATCTGACTCCTTATATGTTATAGCGACTAACTTCGGTTCTAGAAACTTGCGAGTCAAAGTTAAGTTACCGTCATATTGCAGCCTTCGGGTAAGCGCAATCTAGTGTTATTTTACACAATTAGGCTAAATAAATTCTTGCTACGTCTAGACAATATCACATATAGTATTATGGATATGAGGAGTAATACAGTGATGGGAGAAAATTGCAGACGTGGCTTATCAATGAAAAGACCAATGAAGCCAAATTATAGTAATGAGTTGAGTGGTAGATCAAAGGTTGAGTCAAAGTGTATTAATTAATTAAGAGTAAATAAATGTATTTTCTTTCTTTCTTTCTTTCTTTCAAAGGTTTTTAAATTGTCATGGTCATCAATACTACGACCGAGTCAGAATTAACGGGATATTTACCATGTATACCACGGCAGTTTTCTCATGATCATGGCGCTTGCATCAGCGCCGAAATATCGGGAACTCAATACCAATAATATACATGGTAAGTATCCCATTAATTCTGACTTTGTTCGTGGTATTTGAAGAACTTAAATTTCAAATACCGATAAAATGTCAAGTTGAAACTTGCTTAGTAAATTGTCTAAGCTTGACAGCCAGTCCTAATCTTGGTCTAGCGTTTGTCTAGAATGTTCACGATCAGGCAAGATAATGGTTAAACGCTAGCCTACTGAGAAAAAGATGCCAAAACCAAGAAACGGCTTTAAAATATCAGGCTCAACGGATCAGCATTGCCGTTCAACGAGGCAATGCCGCCAGATTGCTGGATACGCTTCCAACTGGTAGTGGGCTAGAACATTACTACTTAGGTTTATAGATTCTATTTTTGTAGCTATGTTAGATTGTAGTGTTTATTTATATATTAGCTAATAAAGGCTATTAGCCCGTTGATAAATATAAGTAACCATTTTTTAAACAGAATCAACCATTTTACCAATAAGATGTGTTTGAAGCTGACAAAGGCTTAATTTAAACAGCTTTCAATTCATTTAAATTACATTCAACATTATCACAGAACTCATCTAAATAGGCTGTTACAGAATAAAGTTTCTGTATTATTCTCTTTACAATGTAACAAGGGCCCGACAAGTCGTAATTTATGTGGCAGGACGGGCCCCGTTCACCGCGGGCACATCTGGTTTCCTTCAACAAAGACATGCCAACTTCCGAATGAGAACCGCAACGCGCGCCTGAGCGTGGCACACGACAGATTCGACTTATAAACGCCTATTTAAATCTTATAGCAACGTAGTAAGTAGTTAAGAAGTTATTGCTATAATCAAATTTGTAGGCGTTACAATTTGTGAAACAAAACCTGTTGCTATATAATTTAAATAATTTTGATGATTTACAATACAAAACTCTTTATTTCAACACTGAAAAGCATATATAAAATTGAAATATACATAAAACATAAGAAATATATTTTATAATAGGTGATCTTACAGCTATAGGCGATTTTGGCTTTGGTTAGACAGACTGTAAAAAATATAAAAGATTAAACTAATTATAACTGAATGATACGAAAATTAGGTCATGAAAAAGGGTCAGCAATTAATTTTCAGTTTACTGCCTAAATCCTATTTACTGGTAAGTATAATCGCCTAATCAAAGTTTACTAGGATATCTTGTAACGCGAAAATAACGTTTTAATTAACAACGAAACGAGATTGTAACTCGTTAATTATTATTCATGTTCCGCTGGCCAACTTTAACGTTATTTCGGTTAAGTTACAGTAATGGAAAAACTTTTTTTAAGTGCCCGAAATCTGGAGGTCCGTAATAAATAACTGTTAAAGCAAGCTGTTACGCACGGTTTGACTTGTTCTTTAGATTGGACGGGGGTCAGAAAGCACGTAGGTAATTATTTTAGACTCCCCGTCTTGTGAAATATTGCATACCGTGTTACTCGGTTTGTTGAACGTGAATAGAAATATATATATAAATTAGCTTCTGTCCGAGTCTTCACATGTGTGGAATCAGGATAAAAAAACCTATAGCGTTCAGGTATATTGTAGCTTCCTATTGGTGACAGAGTTTTTAGAATCGGACCAGCGGTACCAGATATTTGCGGTAACAAAATAAAGAAACAACGTTTACCTCGTTGTACTATTATTATATTATAATTATAGTAACTAGCTGCTGCCCGGGGTTTCACCCGCGCGGAGATATTGGGTTTCATGTTTTTATTTTTTGCGCGGAACCTAATTTTTTTTGCCAAAATAAAAGTAGCCTAAGTTACTTCTTATAATATCAGCTATCTGCCAGTGAAAGTCTCTTCAAAATCGGCCTAGCCGTTTCAGAGATTACCCGGAACAAACAGACAGACAAAAAAATTAAAAATGGTTGTTTTGTTATAGGTACCGTATATACTTTCATATGCATATGGTAAAATGCTGTTATTTGGATATTACAAACAGACACTTCAATTTTATTTATTTGTGTAGATATAGCTGGTATAATTAGTGTGATTCATAACCGTTGTAAGCAAGAAATATAGGTACTCGTGAATTAATTGAATATTGAAGGGGTATTCAAGATTTACAGAAATTCGATTTCAATTATTTAATTATTATAAAATAATTCCTACAAAATAGCCGGACCCTATAATGATAGGGTCTAATGACTCCTATCATTTTACTTGCGATTATTTCGACGATTTTTGGTCGTTTGCCTGATGGTAAGCATAACGCCAGCAATTGCAACATAACAATTGCAGTGACACTCAAAACTTTATCCTGAAACATTAGGTTACCTAAGTCTCATACGCCCAGTAATTCACTGACTACCGTCTAAAAATAAAAAAGACTTGCAGTGTTTCAGGTCTGTTACTTATAAAAAATTGATCAAGTTGTTTCCCAGCTACACGTATGTGAAAGGAATCCACCTCAAAGGTCGATCGGACTATCAGATGCGCACCGGAAGTTCCTCTTTGAGTTATAGCCAACACATCCGCCGAATGTATTTCCGGGTTGTGCGGCTGTGCGCCTGACCACCGATTGCAGTGGTCAGTTAATTGCCAAATGAATCATTGCTAATCAGTGACTATACTAAACCGCCATCAGGTTTTAGAATGTAACCTTTGATGCATTAAATCCGGTTGATTTGATGTTTGAGCTGGGTCCCCTTTTGATTAGGTATATATATTATTAGCAAATAGACACGGAGGCAAATAAATGAGGAATATGTCTGTAAACCTTTTCATAATAAATAGCAAAGATTTACCAAGTACCGGCTTTCTGGTAGAGTTATTTACTATCAATAGGTAGAAGTGCAAATTGGTGCTATTGCATTATTACTACTACTTATTTTAATACCATTAATAATAATGTTTAAAATATTAAAAGTAAGGAAAAGTAATTTAGTGAAAAAACTTTGGAAAGATTGGTCTTTCACTTTGTTTATACTATTTGGCAACGAGACGAGCTGGTAGTTTGTCTCATGGTAAGCATAATGCTGGCATAAAACAACTGCAGTGCCATTAAGAACTTTGAAACACAAATACCTGCGCGGCACTGCAGTGAGACATTAGGTATTAAGTTTCATAAGCCCAGTGATTTCACTGACTAACTTGCTCATCGAACCAGAACACAGTGATACTCGTACTCGCACATTACTGATTTGCGGCAGACTTCACGAGTAAAGCGGTGGTACCAACCCAGACGGGACTCTCGGAGAAGAGTTAGTGCTACCACCTAGGGAACTTGACGTAAATAAGAGTAGGTATTTGTACTTATATATTTATTGATAATATTCATAACACGTCACACAGTACAATTCATAGTAGGTAGGTCATAACATTTGATGATGGAGACTTGATGATGTTAGCTATCCAGGAGAGAGAAATTTCCTTCCACTAAGCTATGCAAAGATCACGTTTTCTTTCATCGAAAACTCAATCTCAATGTATGATTGACACAGTTTACACTAAAGCAGCAGGCAGGGCTTCAACTATTTTCTTGTACACTTTTATATACAATAAATAAATTTTGTATATGATTCGAACCATTGACCTATATAGATCGGCCCAACGTTACAATCACTCAGGTATCATCATGTGTGTCTCTTGTCAATGATTAATTATAATTATACTAGAAATTCAATCATACAACACAGAAATTTAACATAAGATTGAAATTTACAATGAAAGAAAAATACGTGACCATGCACCAAAAGTGTAGTTCTCGCCCATGACTTTGCTTCCATCACCTATCTGTAAACTTTTTCGCACAAAAAACATTTCTCAATCCGTATTCTATCAAAATAAATACGCTACTAAATTTAAGTTGACCTGTTTACGTAGACGATGGAATTTTGCATTCCCGCTTTCCTCCACCATTACATATTTATGAGTTTTGTTTCAGCATCGGGGAAAGAAAGTCAAACATTAATGAACGCTTAAATATTCCGTACATGTAGATAAAGAAATGAATTTTTACATCATAATAGGGTTTTGCAGAGCATTGGAATGTAAATCGAGTTTACTTGGTTAGGGAGATTTGAAGCTCGACGACAGTTGGTATGAGTAGATTTATAAAAAAATGTAGACGAAAGCTTTTCAGGATTTTGTATTCTAGATAGTTCAGAGTCTGACTACTCCATAGGCATTAAACATTTTGTACAGTCATCTGCAATAGTATGTGTAAGTTTCATATTTTCCAATACATCTAACTAGCCGACTGTACCTATGTAATGGTCAATGTCTTTATTTGGTCTATCTTTTTACAAACTTTTATTTATCTTGCCTTGTTAGCTAATTTAAATGAGCCGAAATTTTACATACATATGTAATATAATTTAGGGTGAAAATGCATTAAAGTGGTATCACAGAGCCGGTCCAATAATGAAGCCGGAAAGCGGCCATAGGAGCTCTATAACGAAACGACGTAACCCCTTTGTGGTTCTTGAACATGCGGGTTTCCACACAAAGTTTTTCACCGTTTTAGAACGAGTTTGATAATTACGCACATAAGTTAATATAAATCAAAGGTGCAGGGCGACCCGAGATTCAAGGGTACATCCGATTGAAAGTCGCATATTAAGTTTGCGCTCGGCAAAACTCGCTCTCCGTATACTTTTCTTTTTGATCGGCAAGATAGTGGTTTTACCAAATACCTACTAGCTGTGCCCTGCGCCTCCACCCACTTAGTCTAAGTTACTCTTTATAAAATCAGCTATCTGCCAGTGAACGTTCCGTCAAAGTCGATCCAGTCCTTTCGGAGATTAGCCGGAACAAATAGTCAGATATTTTTTTTTGTTTTTTGTACATACGGTTGTATATTTTCATATGCATTAGTAAAATATGTTATTTTGACTTTGCAAACAGACACTTCAATGTTGTTTAATATAAGAGCATGTATAAAAATAATAGGACGTAATAATATTAGTAGAAATAAGTGAGCTTATTGGCAAAAAATATAATAATTAGAAACCCGTTTTTGTCTTAATACAATGAATCCAATTCGCGAAAGTTTAAAAAGTACTATCAATTTTCTTGGTCTAAAGAAAAATAACGTACTAACGTTCATGTAGGTATTTCTCAGTTTGGAATTGAGATGGAATTTCATTTAGCTCTACAGGGATATTAAATTTGAAAATATAACTTTATTACATTCTCCTGTTCATTCCTCACTGGTTGTTGAAGCGATTTTATATTTAAAAGTTTATTTACCCTTAGTAATGCATCAAAATGCCACGCCAAACGGTATGCCGAAGAAAATGTGTCTCGGAATTTAATTCAGGCATAAAACTTTATTCGATTGAATCATATTTTCATTCAATTATGTATCTAAATATTCAAAGGCTATTTCATATGTTGTTTCTCAATTGAATAAAAATGAAAACAGAAACTAAAAATAGAATAAAGTAGTTGAAAATAATTATATAGATAGGTGTGTAGTGCACGTTTAGTATATGTTTTATTTTATATGTACAACTAAATAAAAATGAAGTGTCTGTTTAAATGCATATGAAAGTATATACGGGACCTACACCAAAACAGGCATTTTTTAAATTTTTGTCTGTCTGTCTGTTTGTTCCGGGTAATCTCCGAAACGGCTGGGCCGATTTTGACCGGACTTTCACTGACAGTTAGCTGATGTTACAAGGAGTAACATAGGCTACTTTTATTTTGGAAAAAGATTTAGGGTTCCGCCCAAAAAAAAATAAAAACCATGAAGTCCAATATCTTCACGCGGGTGAAACCGCGGGGCAGCAGTACTATATATATTTTGTATACCATTTGATAATGAGACGAGCGGATCATTTGCTTGATATTTCTTTTATACTATTTGATAATGAGATACCGGATCGTTTGCTTGTTGTTAAGCATAATGACAGCCCATGAAATTGCAGTCATGCTACTACTTTGAAATACAAAAGCCTGCATGGCACTGCATTGCGAACGTTACCCTGAGACATAAAACTTAGTAATTTCATTACTACTTTGTTCATCAAACCGGAAATTAATGCTTGCAAATTACTGCTTGAAGTCGCACTACAGGAGCAAAGCGGTGGTACCTATCAAGACGATTTTCAACCAGAGAGATTTTAAACTTGATGGTAACAGCTGGCCATATCAGCATTTGGAATGAAAATGCCCTGACACCATACAATTAATGTATTACAATGTTTTTTTCCACACAAACCTTAAGCTAATTGTTAATAAAATTGAATTCTAAGTTGACCTACAGACCTTCAACTAACATCACCAATTCACCACTAATGAAGCATTATTTTTATTTTACGAATATTAGCCCTCCGTTTGAAACATATTTTTCTCTTTCTCTCATTTGCCCTTGCCCCTTGTGTAAGTTTCTATTTATGTGACTTAAATATCTGATATAAGAAAATCAAAAATGCTCAGTAAGGAGACAAATTGTACATTAAATAAAAAATCACCCAAATATGGCAAACTTTTCAGTCACGAATGCCCATAAAAAAGTCACCCCTTCCGCTTGACCGCGGTGGGGTTCTCATAACTTGACTCATCCAATAATATCGTCATATTTTTTTCTAACATCGCGAAATTGGAATAAAAGGACGGAAGGGAAAGTTCCGCATCGAAATTGCGGGGGTCGCGTCTACTTCACATAAATAATAGACGCAATCTGTGACTTTACTGGCCGCTGTTTCGGCGGACGTGCCTCCTAGTTGCAGTTAATATTGACGACGGTACGTTTTGATGGCTGGTTATTTGTTAAAATAAGGGTAAGTTACTGAGTTGCAATAGGAGTTTCGTAAAGCTAGATGAAGTATAGGTAGGATGTTTGCTGAAAAGGAACATGTTTTGTTAGTGGTAGGACTAACTCTTCTGCGAGTGTCCGTCTGAGTTGGTACCACCGCTTTGCTCGTGAAGTCAGCCGCCAAGCAGTAATGTGCAAGCATTACCTACATAGCAAATTGTAAAGTAAATTGAACCGAATTCATTAAAATCATTGAATATTATAATACTATTATATGATATATATTACATATATCATATGTTGTATGTATAGTATTTATAGTTAAGTTTATTCCAGACTGCGATAACTGCGTGAAAAATCCTTTCCAGGGAATGCAAGTGGGAAACGTCTTTTGTGACTTGTCTCCTCTTACACCTGCATACTACCTAACACAGTCGTATCATCACAATAGAAACATAAAAGTAGGTACTTACGTTACTTACATAGAGCGGCACCAAACGCACAAAAACAGTTGCATAGTCTTTAGTTGGAAAGCCATCGTAGGTAGGTAAAGATTATCCAAATGTTCTTGGCCACTAGCAGTTGGCAGCGTACCCAGCATGCTGGCGACATTGCTTCGTTGAGTCGCAATGCTAATCCATTGAGCCAAATAAGTACCAGCATTTTGGTTACGCGTCGCATCAACCAGGCGTTCCGACAAATTGAATTTAAAAAATCCAAAAAATTTTTGTAGCTTACCAAAATTATTTTTCCATTTCCTGGTAACCTTTTTCCATAAATACTCACTTATTGTGAAACAGAAGAAGCCAGAAAGCGGCTACCATTGAAAACGAAAATATACTTTCCAACTTTTACAAGTCAAAATAGGTAAGGAAGCCCATCTGGGTTTTTTTACAAATGGGTTCCACGTTTAGAATTAGAAACTTTGAGATTTCTGTTTACCAATATGTAGCCTGAGTATAAAATAAAATTTAAATTGAATTAAGAACTTAATTAAGAACTGTAGTCGCTGACTTTAATTCACTATTAATTATCAAAAATAGAATTTTATCAAGCCAATCAATTGAATTTTAGAAATCGTAATTTATTCACAGAAAGAGTAGTCTTATTGAGCTTTGATTGAACTTTCTGTGCTTTACAAAGAAAGTTTAGAAAGCGATAGTGGCCGCGTTCTTTGGCGCATGCAGCGTGAGCTAGAGTGCACTCTTTGCCTGCACTCACACTGCAGGAATACCACAAACGAACTTGATATACCATTAAAAAGGACATCTAAAGGATGTTAACTACCACAAACAGGGGCGTATTTACCCTAGGGCCAAAAGGGCCATGGCCCGGGGCGGTAGGCTGCTAGGAGCGGTGCAAGCAGGAGAAATTTAAAAAAGACTACCTAACTAAGGCTCTTATTAATGAACATTGTTAAACTGTATTTTGTCTCTTTCGATTCAGTTTAAAATTGTCAAAGAACAACAAAGACAAAACATAGTTTAACGAAACTAATTAATAATAAAAGCTTAAATCCCGTAAGGTATTTGGGGGGTAAGTCTGACAGACATCAAGGCACGAGGCTATCGTAGGTATATACCTACTGACCGGCGCGCGGTGAGGCAGGGCGGCGGGGCGTGCAGCCCCAGGGCGCTTAATCCTAAAATACGCCACTGACTACAAAGCACAGACGTACTACTTGTACTTGTAGGCAAGTTTTAGGTATTTCCAATGATAGAGGTATAACTTTAGAAAGCTAGTTGCCGAGGAGAAAGTTTGGGCATTGTTAATAGAGCAGACAACTTGGTTTGCTTTATTAGATTAATTTGATACTCGTCCTACAAATACGTTCTTAAATGCGTTTCACGTATTGTGTTTCTCAGGGTAATGAGCGCACTGCACTGCCTGGCCTTTGAGTTTTTAATTCCTTGGTTGTGAAAATTTTTTTTTTTTTTTTTTTTTTTTATATATTAATAGGCTTGCGTTTGACCACTATCTCACCTGGTGGTAAGTGACGATGCGGTCGACGATGTATCACGCTTACCTAGATACCTGTTCACTCGTGACTTGAAGAGACCCAGATTATAACGATCTGGAAACACAGACTCGGGCAAAGAGTTCCACTCCTTAGCGGTACGCCAAATAAACGTAGAAGCATAACGCTTCGTGCGTAAAGGAGGAATGTCTACTATGTATCGATGCCGCTTCGCCGTTTGTCTGGTTGTCAGATGATGGAAAGGAGATGGGGGAATTAATTGGTGTAATTCCGACGCACACTCGCCGAAATGCAACCGATAAAAGACCGACAAACAGGCAACTTTACGCCTATGATCAAGGCTCTGCAGCCTAGCTTTTACAAGGGAGGCATTGCGGATGAGCTTCTTGGCTCGCCTCTCAATAGACTCCAATGCCTCAAGCTGGTACTTGGCCGAGCCATCCCAGAGATGAGAACAATACTCCATACATGACCGAACTTGTGCTTGATATAAGTTGAGCAACTGTTCTGGTGTGAAGTACTGCCTCACCTTCGCTAGGATACCCAGCTTTTTGGCGGCCAGTTGAGCCTTAGACTCAATAAAGGAGCCGAAGTTGAGAGTTGACGACAAAGAGACGCCAAGAAGCTCGAGATGGTCAGTTATCGGCACGGCTACATCCCGGAAAGTAGGAGTAAGGAGGAATTGACTCCGTTTGGCGGAGAACAGACACGCTTGGGTCTTAGTAGCATTGAACTTGACCAGATTGGCATTGCCCCAATCGGAGACTGCCTTTAAGGACAAGTTCAAGCGCTCGACCATGGTCTCCCTAAGAGACTGGATTTGTTCTCCACTGGCTCGTGCATTAGATGTGTAGCTCTCTACAACCGTGCTATCATCTGCATACCCAAATGTACCGGGCATCAGCAGGTCGTTTATATGAAGCAGGAATAGCGTTGCAGAGAGTACTGACCCCTGTGGGACTCCGGCATTAATAGCCAATTGATCGGACGAGCAGCCATCTATAACCACTCGAATTGATCGGTCACACAAGAAGTCCGAAGAAGAAAATTACACAAATCACCTTTTACTAAGTGCACGCCGCTGATGTGGACTTATCAGAAGATTAGTTCTTACTATTCTCTCTTTATACCTCTGCGATGTAGACGGATAGCGCTAGGTTTTGAGGTTTCGAAAATATTAAAATCTTTGGTTTTTTGCATATAGGTTCTAGACCATTAGCACAACCTAATTCCTTAATTTGTGTCATTTTGGGTACTTGGGTAGGTAGATATTTAGGTATTTGTCTTTTCGAACAATATCGGACGAAAAGAATATCAGAGTAGAAAATTTCACTTTCGTGATACTAACGAAGTAGTAGCCGATGTACATATGCATTTTGTGTCATTTCCGTCCACGGGAACACTGTTTTTTAACCAATACCTAACACGTGGCCTAAATAGCTCTAAAAGAATATTCGCCTGTGTTATAGGTGTTATGCGTTTTAGATCACTGGTATCTGTTGTTCAAAAGAATTTGTGTCAAATTCATCCACATCTTTTGTAGCAATTTTAATTTTTTCGTAAAACATCCTGTAAAAGCCACAAAAATGTATTAGAGTTTACGTCTTTATTATGACTATAATGTAACGAAACACTATCCAAAATTTGTGTCATTTTTATCCATGGAATCTTATTGAAAAAGAAAACAAACGTTTTGGCGCGCAACTCTTGTGTGTGTGAGTGCGGGGTCAGCGGGCGGTGCCGCGGGGCACACAGGCGCGCGGCGCGTGCTAATGTCGGAGGGTCCCAAAGGGGCCGGTGCGGGGGAAACAGGTAGCCTTAGCAATTTTAATAGCAATTCTATTAGTTCAAGCTATTTTGAACCTTATCACCACTGAATAAGGTCTAACTGTTTTTTTTTACCTACGTGGTTCCGGCCGACATTAAGGTTCAATATAGTTAGCATTTTTATTCGATCATAATGGTTAATCTATTTTGAACCTTATCACAACTGAATAAGGTCTAACTGGTTTTTTTTTGCAGCCGGACCTACGTGGTTCCGGCCGACATTTGAAAGATAAACTGCTTAGTTTATACTTTATAGTTGTGTTATTGTATAAATTAAAATTAATTAAAAATGGCAGTATCACTGGAAACATTTGGATGATAAATAATCTATATACAAATAAATAAAATTGAAGTGTCTGTTTGTAATATCAAAATAACAGCTTTTTACCAAATGCATATTAAAGTATATACGGTACCTATAGCAAAACAACCATTTTTACAATTTTTGTCTGTCTGTCTGTCTGTTTGTTCCGGGTAATCTCCGAAACGGCTAGCGGCTGGACCGATTTTGCGGGGACTTTAACTGGCAGATAGCTGATGGTACAAGGAGTAACTTAGGCTACTTTAATTTTAGAAAAATAATTATGAATCCGCGCAATAAAATAAAAACCGTGAAATCCAATACCTCCGCGCGAGTGAAACCGCGGGTGAGCAGCTAGTGTAAAATATATGCGGCAATTAAAATATTTACCTAGGTACAGTAAAAGCGAAAGAAACAATAAAACACGCAAAGCGGCTTTTACCATAGTACGGAACAGCAACATTTAAAAATATACTTTATTCATTGAGTAATAAGGTTGCTTTCATTCTGTTTGTTTACATTCTCAAAAACACCGATCGCGACGAAAGCGGCTTATGTCAAAGTCCTCGGCGATATCATTCAACAACATACTTTATGCTATGTTGTAATAAGATCTATTTTACTTTTTTTAATGAAACCTAAAGGACGTAGGTACCTAAAATAAAGTTTATGAGTTTGGTAACTCCATAGAGTAATTCGGTTTAGAAGCTCTGATACACCAGGTTGCCGGGTCGATTCTCGAACTTGTTAACCCACTAAATAAGAAAATTAGGTAAGTAATTCATATTGAGATTACTAGATTCTAAATAGGTACATACGTCATTATTTTTATCTCTATACCTACCCATTTGTTCATTACGTAAAAGAGTCAATATTCCATACTACGCTATATAAGTACCTACATCGGCGCGGACGATACGAAAGGAGTCGAGCGGAGCGGCGCGGGCGAGCTGTGTACGTAGGTATTTATACCCCCCGCACGTCGCTGCCGCCTGTAGCTCTCGTTCGGAGAAACCACAAACGTTTGTTTGTGTTTTTTCATGTAAATCGTGGATGAAAATGACACAAATTTACACTGTCGATCTGTCATGCATTTATGATATTGAATATGTAAACTCTAATAATGGCAATACTTTTTTGAAGCTACAAAAGCTTGGAAAAGCTAAATAATTTATTATCGTCAAAACCTGTGGCTTAATTAGGCACAAATTTATTTAATGGGCATATTTAGGTGATCTGAATTATGTCGTGTCTAAATTTTCAAATCTGATTTTATTTTGGCAAAGTTTTTGCATACTGACCGTATGTCAGTTTGTAATTAATGAAACTGACACAAATTAGGTTTGCATACTACTCAGGCTATCTTAGATAGAATACCATTATATTTTTAAACTCAAAAAGTATTTTGACAGTTTTATGTTGATTTAAACAAAACAGTCACAAACCATTGAATTCCTGAAAATGCAAGTGCACGATGTGACACAAAACTCAATAATAAGCTTTTTATGTACAACTGTATCCTCAGGCAAAAAATTAGCTACTCTAGAATTATGGTAAGTTATGACCCCAAAAAGTGCTAGCGCTACCGGACTAATGTATCTGGTGTATGAAAGCTACGGAGAGAGTAGTAACAGAAATAGTCTGCAGTACTGACTCAAAGAATTCACTACTGACCAAATGTAAGAAAGTGCTAATTAAACGTAAAGCCGTCCCAATTTATAAAATATTTTTTTATAATTTGTTTTCAGTTGCCCGTCGGCATTCGAATTTTAATGAATAGGTACCTTTTCTAAGTGAGCGTATCTCCATTTATTCGGCTCATCCTGGCTCTAATTTGGCATGTCTCCAACTGAGTGATTCATTAGATTGGATGAATACTAATGGGTACTAATTTAGTAAAAATAGCGGCTTTGAATCTTTCCAATTCAATTTATTTTCCGTTTATAATGCTGGTTTTTGTATAACATATATATAATAAGATTAGATTCCGACGGTTCCGTAGCTAAGTTGGTAGTAACCCGCCTGCACAGCGAGGGGTCCCGGGTTCGATTCCCGGCCGGGGCAGAATTTGTGTAAGCATAAGGTTTGTTCTCGGGTCTTGGATGTTTGTGATGTGTATCTGTGTGTGCCCATGCCACCTGCGACACAGGTAATCCTAGTGCGGGGGTGTATAAGTGTTAAAAAAAAAAGGATGTACCGGATAACGAAACGAAAGAGTCGTTTACCTGTTGGTAAGCATAACTCCCGCCATAATAATTGCCTTACCATCCAGGACTTTGAAACACAAAGGCCTGCGCTGCAAGGCAGTACGCTCATTACCGTGAGACATTAGGTATTAAGTCTCATAAGCCCAGAAATTTCACTACTTTTCTCATTAACTTTTCATTTACGATTACAGACATAATAGAAATTCTATTGTCTGTCACGTAGATCCAAATTATGCACATTACTGCTTGGCGGTAGACTACACTAACAAAGCGATGGTATCGACCTAGATAGACACTGGCAGAAGAGTTAGTCCTGCCACATCTAAGAAAAAAATAATTGAACAAACGTTTGCCACGCTCGCTCTTGTTAGCTTGATCTGCACCCGGCATAAAGCGAATCACAAACAATTTTATTTATTTTTAATTTATTTTATATAGTAAAAAAGAATACAGTAAAACTTAACGACTATTAATTTTAAGCTAATCACGTTCAGGGGGCAATAAGTATTGTCACGCATAAAGTTACTAAATAATACTGTGTGCACAGAAATTCAAAAAATTACCATAATGCTGAATAACAGAGGTGCCCCGTGGGAGTGCACACGTGGGCAAACACCGGCAAACCGTACCCGAGTGAGCTCCGTTGTGCTCGATTGTACATAACCAGTAGACAGAAAATAATGCCAACTTACAAAAATATTGAATTGTGTGTGAAATAGTGGTCTTTGTTTTTGAAGATAGCTTTTGATAAATGGACATGATTTTAAAAATAAACATCCACAAAGTCTAGCAAAGCTTGGATAGTTTTTGTTTGTGGAAGTAAAGCTAAAATCACCACCCCGAATAACGTAGCATAGCAAATGTAGCAAAAATTACTCATTCTTGCTTATGGAAATGCGACCTACTTAACCTCGCAACATAATGAACAACATATATTACCGTACGTGATAATAATGATAACAGTAGCTAAGCTTTGAGAAACTCTAAACTTTTTTTATTACAGACTGTAGTTGCTTTTGACCATGATGTCACCTGACAGAAAGCGATTTTATGACGTCATGATGACACAAGTGGTGATATGTTAATGTGGTTGTACAGCACGCTCAGGAGATACATTCAGGTTGTAGTAGCTGGAAACACAGGTGCCGGTAGGGTGTTCCACTCCCTTGTGGTTTTTATGATAAAAGTGGACGCAAAATGCTCAGTGCGGATCAGTGGTATCTCCACTATAAAAGAGTGGCGTTCTGCTGAACTTGTTGCACAGAAGTCACAAGCAAAACTTGATGTCAAATTCAACGTCAGTTTTTTTTTAAGATAGACTAAACTAACTAAACTATTATTTTTTCCCTTATTGTGCAATAAAGTGTTATCTATCTATCTATCTATCTAAGCATTGATGATGATGAGTCATAATATAATAAGTTATTGACTACAACAATTTAAAAAAATATGAGCAATCTTCCCACTTCCGCCAAACGTGCACGGCTCACATATCCTAATTTGTATACTCGCATATGCTAATGTGGTGTAACTCAGACCTCAACATCTTTACGACTAAAACATCAAATATAGCGTAAAATATGAATATTGTATTATCAAGCCGGCAGTCCAGACGCGTCCCAGTATGATTTATCATTCCGTTTGACCCCTGTCACCAGCTCTTCTAGGATGTGTTGTTGTAGATTAGGAGTGCGTGGTGAGATTGCGAATAGCAAATAATGTCATTTGTAGAAGAAAATAATACATTTTGAGTCGACTTTTTTTAAAGACCTTTGCGTTTCGAAGATCTCAGTGGCATTGCAATTGTTACGGGCCGGCGTTATGCTTACCATCACGCAAACGACACATTTATCTCGTCGGCACCCAATTATATATAAATTTACTCCCTTATTCATAAACGTTCCGTAACATACTTAATTACTAGAAAGTGTTTTGTCTCGTTTTCACGCGTAACAGCTTCCGTCAACGAGAAGTTGACAGAGTAGTTTAAAGGATAGATTATTTTAGTGAGCTTTTATGAATAAGGGCGATAATGTGTAGCCAAAAAACGGTTGCTAGAAAAAGTTTTTGTTAGTGGGAGGACTAACTCTTCTGCGAGTGTCCGTCTGGGTTGTTACCACCGCTTTGCTCGTGAAGTCTGCCGCCAAGAAGTAGTGTGCAAGCATTACTGTGTTCCGGTTTGATGAGCAGAGTATCCAGTGAAATTACTGGGCTTATGAGACTTAATACCTAATGTCTCAGGGTAACGAGCGCACTGCAGTGCCGCGCAGGCCTTTGTGTTTTAAAGTTCTGGGTGGCACTGCAGTTGTTATGGGCTGGCGTTATGCTTACCATCTGGCAAACGACCAGCTCGTCTAGTTACCAAATAACATAAAAAAAAAGAAAAAAAAAAGTGGCTTTGACCACGTTGTCCAACTGCTTTGTCCACGCTTGGTGATCGCAATAGATTATTATGTTGACGTGGGAATATGCCACTGCCCACTCCCTGGATTTTCCCTCAGCCGACTCTTACGGCACCCACGACGAGAAATGGGGTGGTAGCTATTCTTAGCCAGCAAATTCACTGCTATCATATTATTTAGCCCATACTGTGGGAACGATTAAATTATAATTTGCTGAAATTGAAGGATTAATTATAGAGAAGTCGATATTAAATTCCTGCGCTCAAAAAGTTCCTTACCAATGCAAATATGGATTCTCTTATGGATTCTTCGTTTGGTATATGAGAAAGCTTAATTAAATGTCTTCTTAATTAGAGTGCGGGTAGCACAATACACAAAAGTTATTAGATGAAAATGACGTAGTATCTTCAATACCAGTAGCAAAGATACGGTTTTCTGGATACAATCTTAATACTTATAGTTATACTTTATACATCAGTATAAAGTTATTCATGTGCAACTACTAAGTTGCACATGAAATTTCATGCTTTAGTTTTTCTTGAGTTTAGATAGTTTTTTTTTATTTTGATATACCATTTTATTTCTCTTTATATACAGTTCCATTTTGTTGAACCTCACTGAGCTGAATTCAGGGTGAGATTTAGATTTCATTTCTGTAAAAGTCAATTACGCGTGTGGCGCCTCGGTGATAAGCATGGTAGTGAATTGCTATGTTGAGTGAGATTATGATAATATATTAGGTATGTGCTTAGGAATGATGCATGTTATCTATAACCAGTATTTATCTCTAGCTTATGTGTTATTCCAGAACCATAACTATTTACATTCCAAATGTCACAAAATTAGTTGTTGCGAAGATAAGTGGTAACAAACACTCTCACAAACTTTCGCATTTATAATATTACTAATAAGAAGTAGGATAATAGTAATATTGTAATTGTATCGCCAAATAAGTTAAGTTGATCCGTTGTCTAGCATACACGTAGTTTGTATAAAATTTGTATACTGGTTCCAAGTATACTGTAACTAAGGAAGTAATTAAAGTACAAAGTCAGATGTTTTCGGCCGTTAAAAATGGGAGCTCCACAACTTCAGCCTTGTTTATTGAATGGAGTAAGACAATAATAACTACCAATTCTTGATTAGTATTGTTATACTGTTTAATCAGAATTGGCTGCTTCGAAGTCATTCTTAGATGAAAGTTAACAAAGTAGCTAGAGTAGTAGTAGACGGCTCCGTAGCTAAGTTGGTAGTAACCCTGCCTGCAAAGCGAGGGGTCCCGGGTTCGATTCCCGGCCGGGGCAGATTTTGTGTAAGCATAATGTTTGTTCTCGGGTCTTGGATGTTTGTGATGTGTATCTGTGTGTGTCCATGCCACCTGTGACACAGGGAATCCTAGTGCGGGGGTATGAGTGTAAGCAAAAAAAAAAAGTATGATGGATCGAGCTGACGTTCCCGAATCTATTCAACGTAGTAAGAATGACACTTCGGGGTCATAATTCAGTACCTCCGTGTCTCCTACCAAAAACTAAATAAGATAAAACAATGTAATAATAAAAAAGAGCTCATTATAAAAAGGCCAGTAAAACACATAATATTTTTAAAATGTATTTCATTCTTACAGTAGCTACTGCAAGTTGGCAAGAGAACATTGCGAGGAAGAAAATATAAAAAAAAAATATTCAAACTGACTTCTACATCTATGATCTTATAACAGACACTATTTATGAGCAAACTTGTTTCTCATTACGTAAAAACCAACCTACCTACTACGAGTAACTAAGGTATATATACAACGTACGTAGATATACAACCTGATTTTAAATTGGTCATCGAAAGGAGGTGCTTCTGGTGGTCAGTTTTAAGAAGAAAAAAGAAATTCTGAATTTTTCTTTGAAGAAAAGACATTTGTATTTTACTTCAAAATTCTACTACAGAACTTCCAGGCAGGCATAGATTATGTTGAACTTTGTGAAATGATAATGTTCATTAGAAGACACTTAAAAAAACAGAAAATGCCGCACTTCTGGTTTAAAGTTCTTTTTCTTTAATTTTTGGAAATTTGGAATGAAGTTTTTCTAGGGAGGTTCTCACTACTTGTCGACAACCATGGTCCTAATCACCCCCTAACATAACATAACAATTCAAACTCACCTGTATATTAGCAGTAATTTTAAAACATTGAAGCATTGAAAACTGAAGTTTATTGAACCGTCTGTGTAGTTGTATATAAAGTAGGCCATTCACCAAGTAAAATATTCACACGGCAATTGGCAAAACAACACCTGTAACCAATATAAATCAATATAAAACTATAGGTAGTTCTCTATCTACTAAAACACTAACCTTATTGTGTACTAGGTCATATAATATAATAATAATAACTAATAACCGCCGGTAGCTTGGGCCCTGCTCCGCTGCCGGCGGCACTCTAGGTTTAGGTTTTTTATAATATTTTGTTTTTATAGAAATATTGTAAAAAACTTAGATTTAAGTTTAAAATGAAATAAAGTGAATAATAATAATCCTTTATTTTCAGGCATAAAAAACCCATACATTTCTTACAAATAGAATAAAATAGAAATAGAAATTACAATAGGTAGGTACCTACAACTTATAGATAATACAATACATAGAAATGCAATATGACGTGCTGTTTTCTGAAGCGCTTATTTTCACTTCATCGAGGCTCAGCGATACTATCATTTCATCCTCGTTCAATTCAAAGTTGTTGAATTATTATAGACGACAGTTAATCGGTCAAAGGACAGTTCTTTGCGAAAAAGGCAAAATTATACACTGCAGTGCAACTGTCTTCGTAATTGAACGCAAGTGGTTTTGTATTGAAAGTTACCCACGAAAGCAATTACAGGTCGACAACCTTAACCAACGTGCTATTTTGTGTAGAAAGCTTTTTTTCTTTTTAACTGTTTCTAATTCATATTTATTTACTATAATGAATGCGAAAGTGTGTTTGTAGGTTTGTTGCTTTTTTTCTTTCACGCAGCAACGGCGCAATGGATCGAAGTGATTTTTTGCCTATATATATTTTATGGACCAGAGATTAAATATGCTACTTTTATCTCGGGGAAAATCCACTATTCCTGTGAGAAACTCCACGCGGGTAAAACTGCGGGCAGAAGCTAGTGAACAAATATATAGAAGGGAAAGTAGTGACGCCGTTTTAACATCATAATATTTTTTATTTTAATTCTAACTTTAATTTATTTATTCTAACTTTAATTTAAAATAATCTTCCTGTTTGCTATTATAAATAGGTAAAAAGTAATCCAACAGGAAATCAGTACATATTCATTTTATTTATAAGTAAATTCATTTATTTTCTTGAGGCATGAAATAATAAAAGGATGCATAAAACAAGTATCTGATAACTACGAAACACAATCTTCTGATTATTTATTTCCGAAAAGACGATTGATGAAAGAAAAAATTAGATAATAATCGGGGGATTTTTCTTGGAAAGCCCTTCCCTATAATTACGTCTTTGTTCTGCCACCAAGTTCTTTTGTTTAAGGTAAGGCTGGAATAACAAAAGCCTTGAGAGTGGGGAACAGTATATTATCAGTATGGACTTGACATATAAAAGAATTTTTTTTCCTGACCTTTGCTGACGATTTATTTGCAGATGGTGAATATGCTAAACCTTGATTAGAACTGCAAATGCAGCTGCCGGAAAACACCAATAGGTGCTTGGTGATAGATGTTCAATATGAAGGTCAGCCAGACACTAGAAATTTCGCAACCACCAAGCTATGCCCCACGAATTACGAGTCACTGAGACATTGCTTTCAGAATTGTAATGTTTGAATTGCTATTCAGAATAGGGATATTGCGTGAAATACAAAATACATAATTACTGTCGTTACACAGGTTTAAGAACATCACATCAACGCAGTAAAAATGAAAATCATGAAAAAAATTCGACAAAGATACCTACTGCATCTAAAAGTTTCCCGAATTCAAGGATTTTTTTATCATCCGATAGTAATTTAAATGATACCATCAGATTCTTTATATTTCACTGAATAATAAAAATTTAAACAACTATGTATTTAAAGGCAGCCAAAATCAACGAAATGCATGCATTTAGTATAGTTTTACGGCCCGCGTTGAACAAGTGACGCCAGCTGTTCTGTCAAATTTGTATAGAGCGTTTTAGCGCTCAGTAGATACGCCTGACTTTGACTTTCATTTTTTTACTTTTATAGCGTTCGATTTCCATTTTTTTTGATATAGACATTTGATTCTCATGAGAAAACAGTTTCGATTGACGTCATAAGAAAATTTAGTCACATCCTTATTATTAATGTGTTTATTTATTCATTTAACGTCTTGTTTGGTTTTTAATAATTTTAGGTCTACATTGACTGAGGTACTTCTGTTCAGCACTTTCTATGCTCACTAGTCCCTAGTAACTAGTCACTCACCTCTCGGCGACGCTGTAAAAGTAATTCGATGCAGAGCTTTTTATGGACCACCATGAAAACTGTGAAAATAAAAATTTCTCTGTAAAGTAAATCTTATCAAGTCTTCATCCGTCAATAGCGTTAACATAATTAGAATTTAGGCTTACGAAGAGTGATTGTTATAATTCACAACGACAATCCAGTGTTAGTTAGTGGGTTTAATCGTCCATACTGTTGTTTATTGTATAATCAAGGGAGGGAAGCAGAAAACAATGATGTCTGAGCTATGAAACCCTACCTCGGATGGTAGATGGTGCTCTCCATTCACGTCATCAAAAATCGATGATAAAAAGCGATACGAGAGAATATTAATTACTTTTATAATTTCTTGCAAAGGTTTTAACGTAATAGATAGGTAATATAAAATAGATAATAGAGTTAAAACATTTGCAGATTCTAGATTTTGTATATAACTTTTTATCTGACTGCCGATGGTTAGGAGGGTAATGTTTTTCGAGCATAATTATGTACGTACATATGTACGTCTCATTTCTTTGACACGTTCTGTAACCTCAACGGTTTGACAGATTTTAACATAATTATATGAGGTGTCATAGTTTTGCCATATGGAGCGGCATATTCGCCTAAGCGAAAAAGCTACTTTATAAAGATTAAAAAAAAATGAGGTGTCATAAGATTTGTGGTAACGTGTTGTCACTTGGGATGATGTAAGGATTTTAACGATACCATACCATACCCATAAATCCTAATCTGTTTAGGTATTTAAAAGTCATAGTGGAAGAAACTCACATACATGGATTCTGAAAATATTACACTCCTTTTTTGGGCAGTCGTGAAAAAAATAATCAGAACACTCTTTATAATTATCTTTTCATTGTTACGATCCACCTTTGTAGACACAACTATAACTTTCATTCCCTCGCATAATAAGAATATAAATAATAATGATCTATCCGTGAGAATTATCCGAGCGGTTGCTCTAAAGATAGTTTTTCATCTCAGACATAATGCTCGATTAACACTCCATAATGGTCAACCGGAAGTGCCGCCGCCATGTTGGCGTTGAGATAGCGGAAATATATCGCCGGAAGTAGCTGGCCATTATTCAGGAAAGAGAGGTCTGTTGTCACTTCATAAGAGGTTATTATTTAGATAATACCTCTCGTGTGGTCGAGATTAGTGTGAGAATGTATTGTTGATATATATGGTAATAATAAGTTTAATGAGGATCGTTGATAGAGGTATCGTTAGTAATCGTTGGCAGATGATATGTACTATCATCTACCAACAACTTTATTTCTTTTTAAGCAATACTTGTGGGAGGACTAACTCCTCTGCGAGTGTCCGTCTGGTTTGTTACCACCGCTTTGTTCGTGAAGTCAGCCGCCAAGCAGTAGTGTACAAGCATTACTGTGTTCCGGTTTGATGAGCAGAGTATCCAGTGAAATTACTGGGCTTATGAGACTTAATACCTAATGTCTCAGGGTAACGAGCGCACTGCAGTGCCGCGCAGGCCTTTGTGTTTCAAACTTCTGGGTGGCAGTGCAATTGTTATGGGCCGGTGTTATGCTTACCATCAGGCAAACGACCAGCTCGTCTCGTTACCAAATAACATTAAAAAAAAACCTACTAAGTAATGTCCCGCTTTTATAATAGGTATTGTCATCTGTTTCCGAAGAAATTATTAGTCTATTAGTCACGAGTTTTTTGGGGATCAAAAAGCTTAAAGAGGGTGGTGGAAGAATGGAATAGCTAAATAATTACCAAATTAGAAAGTAATGACACCACTCAAACTATCACCCCGCTGATAACTTATAGAGCTCAAGAGATATAATATCCCCTTTCTTACGATTTTAAAATGGTTTAAGTTAAACGAGATGACGCTAAAAGAAAATGATTAAAATGTTTTCTAGTTACTTTCCAAATTAAAAAAAAAACCTACGTATTTGTTACTTATTTTTGGTTTAGGTTTAGATTCAACAGAAAAGTCTTAATGATTGGGTTGTGATAAAAATCGATGTTGGACATAGATATAATTGTCAATAGAGAGCAATGAATCAACGTGATTTTTTGCATACAGGATAAAAGCCGGGAGTATATAAAATATTAATATAGGATACTTTTTTCGGGAATGATGCACGGTTCCTGTAGGAATCTAGAGAAGGATACAATCTCGGGCAGCAGCATATAAATAGATTGATTCTTTCATGATGCAGTCTTTTTTTATTGCATATGGGCTTGCGTTTGACCACTATCTCACTTGGTGTTTAGCGACGATGCGTTTGACGATGCAGCACGCTGGCCCAGAAGATATATGTTCAATCATCACTTGAAGACTCTCAGATTGTAGTGTTCAGGAAAAACAGGTGCCGGCAATGAGTTCCACTCTTTAGCTGTCCGCATTATGAATGTCGAAGCAAAACGGTTAGGAGGAATGTCAACTATAAGCGAATGTGAATTGCCGTACGTCTGGTCGTCTGAAGATGGAAAGGGGAAGGGCGAATCAAGTCATGCAGTACCATTGCACACTCTCCAAAATTAGAAGAGAAAAAGCCTCGGTTTTTAATCTAAGTTAAAAACCACACGCAGCAGTAGTTTTAATCGTTTGGTATTTTGTTAACTTGAACAACTTTATATTGTCTATAGAGAGCAACCTGAATTAAACAAAAAAATAAATACAAATATCACTGGCCACTACCAAATTTAAAATTTATTACCGTTACATACATGATCTATATCTACCGCTGCACTTTGATGGATTGCGGCGATTGTTAAAAACTCTCGCTCCCTCGAGAGCCGTCGTGAAGCTAATGACATGTCCTCCGCCAGTCACGTGCCAGTCACGTGCCGACATAACCTCTAATGTGTGTTACGCACACAATCAAACTGAGATTTAAGTGCTTGGCAAATTGGAAACTATAAAATGAAGAAGATTGTAAAGCACTGCTTAGATGATTAGTAGCGATTATAAATCTGCAGCACTACAATCGCCGGTGCATGATGTTGTTTGAAACGATTGATGCGTAGCTCAATTATTACTCGTTTCTGCAATCACAGAAGGTATACCAAAAAAGTAGCATAATTTAAAAATAAAAACTGGCAATTTTGTTGCGCATTGTCAAAATTCAAGCTGAAAGAATGCCAAATCGATTTTGCAAACATTTTTCCCTTCAGGCTCACTGTGCACTGAGATCAATCGTATGCACTAAACTGGAAGAGAAAATCACACGTGCAAATGGATCCTAAGGCTGACAAGGACTGAGCTAATACTCCTTGTCATCTATAGCATAGTAGATGTATATAACTTTTCATCTATACGTACAATGTACATACATACATACAAATAAATAAAATTGTAGTAGTCTGTTTGTAATATCAAAATAGCAGCTTTTTACTAAATGCATATGAAAGTATATACCTACACCTATAACAAAACCACCATTTTTTAAATTTTTGTTTGTATGTTTGTCTATCTGTGTGTTTGTTCCGGGTAACATCCAAAATAGCTGGACCCATTTTGACGGGACTTTCACTGGCAGGTAGCTGATGTTATAAGGAGTGAAATAGGGTACTTTTTTATAGAAAAATCGAATATCTCCGTGCTTGTGAAACCGTGGGCAGAAGCTATTGCCTAATAACATGAGATATTTAGTAGTAATAGCGTAATGTGTACTGTTGGTGTTTCAAATAAATAAATAAATAGCGTGGTTCAACCAGCATTTCATTAAGTACAAATTTAGTATCTAGGACCCCAATTTTACTAAACAAACGGCTTAAAAATGACAATAGTTCCGTCACGAATGATTACTTTCACTAGCAGTGGACACTGGGCATAGTCCTGCTGATGATGATGATTTCAATACGCGACGCAAAATCTTTACAAATACGTAATAAAACAAATTGAAAAGTAAAAAGGGAGTACTTCAGGTAATCAAGACAAGCTTAATAAATGAAAGACCATTAATTCTCGTGAATAGACGTAACGTATTGTTGACATTGAGGTGTTATTTATCAACCCTGGATCAGAGATTGATTGATAAATAAGCTAAAAAGCCATGGTGCGGGGCGATATAATTGAGCGAATTTCCTCGCGTTCATGCAGAGGGGTAAGCATACATTCTGACAAGGAAAACACACGGGTACAGAAGTTTGCAAATAAGACTTTTCTGATAACAATAATAGCGTTGGCAATTGCAGTATCATTTATTCTAGACACAGCGCACCCAGCGCTGTATACAGCGCAGTGACAATAAGGTTGATCTGATTTGATGTCTTTATAAGTAACTGCATATTATATATACATACATACTATTGGATAACGAGACGAATCGGTCCTTTACCTGATGGTAAACATAACGCCGGCCTATAACAAATGCAGTGCCAAACGGAAGTTTGAGGCACAAGGATCTGCGTGGTAATGCAATGCGCTCGTTACCCTGAGACATTAGCTATTAAGTCTCTTGCTGATTTCACTGACTACTTTGCTCATCAAAGCGGAACACAGTAATGCTTGACTACACGAGAGTACCCACCCAGAACTCGCGGAAGAGATAGGTTTATCACCTGGTAAAATATATTGTTATAGGTCAGGCCTGACTTTATTGTAGCTCCTTGTGGCGTACCTTTAGCAACGAAACGTAAGAAATACCTAAGTTCTTGAAACAAGTCGATATATCAGTAGTCACATAAAAAACCACGGCTGCCCTAGCCAGTGCCACTCCGGATGATGTAAGAATTCTAAAGATATCTCATACATCAAAATCTGTTCAGGCATTTAAAAGTTAAGGTGGAATAAACTTACGTACACACACACGTGAGTCGTGAACCCTAAAACATTACACTCCTTTTTGTTGCACTCAGTAAAAAGCACAGACTGTTTTGAATTTGCTTTCGAATGCCGCAAAATGAGCTGAATTAACTTACTGTAGAATTACTGTATAATGAGCCCTTTGAAATAAAAAAACAAAAGATACTTTTTATACAAATTCTTGCTATTTGTTCTTGAACTTTTGTTTATGTTTTCCTTCTTTATCACTTTCCCCAACACACAAATTTGTTCGCTAGAATGGCCAAACCCTGAGTATCACGCATTAGGGTGTGCATCGTACCGTGCGACATATCTCAAATTAATTCATGTTTTGTCATTCCCTTACTTTATATTCACAATTTAATGACGTAGCACTATAGAACACCTTCCATAGACTCCATAGTGGCTGCCATCACACGAGATATTGTGACTTTGTAATGGGAAAACATGGGTTTGCTCTTACTGGACGTTCGTGCTACAAAAAACCAATATTTGAAAGGGGCGCCATTGAAACGCACCCTCTACGTGCAAAAACGTGAATATCTTTTGATTAATATGTCCAGACTTTAGACTATCGTACACTATAACGGCTTTTCGTGCGATAATAAGACTTGAGCTTCCGTTGACATTTTTTATATGTTTGAACTACCTATATCTCAGATTGTATGAATGTGGAGATCCGCAGGAGAACGAAGTTCACAGACATAGCTCTCAAGGTTAGCAAGTTGAAATAGCAGGCCACATCGCTCGATTTCAGAAGAAAGCCTTTCAAAAACCTTTTTTCTCGATTGGTTTTCGAGAACGAAAACCAATCAGGAAGAAAGGTTCTCGAGTGACGACCACGAACCAGGATATGTCGTGTTGGCCGGCCCCCACTAACAACTTAGTGGGGGACCGGCTCCCCACAATTTTGTGGAGAACTGTTGGAAGCAAGAAGCGAGTAGCCGATCCAACTGGCATTCTATGGGGGATAATCAGCCGGTTACTTGTTCCGGCTGATGGTGATAATAACGATGATATCTCAGATGATGATACGAGATAATTATGTTCAAAAGTGTTTTATTACTGGGCTTATGAGACTTAATACCTAATGTCTCAGGGTAACGAGCGCATTGCAGTGCCGCGCAGGCCTTTGTGTTTCAAAGTTCTCGGTGGCACTGCAATTGTTATGGGCTGGCGTTATGCTTACCATCAGGCAAACGACCAGCTCGTCTAGTTACCAAATAACATAAAAAAAATATTAGCTAAGCCTAAAATAGTAAATTAATATGTAGGTACTTACTATTAGTCAGTACAACTTTACTACAGTACAAATTATTGTACTGGCGTACAACAAGCCAACATCGTATATGTGATCCATCTTACTTGGCCTTATTAACGGTATTTTGAAAGTACCCAGTTTCTGTGTAGTCGGTAGCCCTATCTGAAAATTTGTTGTGAGTGAAAATATGTGAGGATATTTCAATAAGGACCTTCTGTTAAGATTACAGGACTAAGGTAGTTAGGGGTGGGACGATGATGAACTTATTCATTTTTAGATTCACTTAACATGTACATACAATAGAAACCGCTTATTTCGCTATTAGCGATTAGGCGTTAATTTTGTAATATTACATCACAAAGTTACCTCAGGTCAGTGTCAAAAAAAAACAGTTCTACGGTGAAATAACTCAGTAGTCCTCAGTGAAATTACAACCTATATTGCTTGTAGTCTTGTCATCAAGTGACTTTTCCGGAATATTCAACATTTTGTACATCCCAATTTCAATTAATTAAATAAACATTGTGTATATAATTGCACGCCACAAAACTCTTCATATTAGTGTAAACATTTAAATAGCACAGCGTTTCTGTATTAAACCAAACCAACAAACCAGGTTTCGTGTTTCGTAATTAATTTCTCGTGGTTTTTAATCAAGCGGAATGTGTTGAAAATATGCGGTCAACATTCATGCATTCATTTAAAACTACTATTTTAATTATTCAATGTGAATCGACTCGTATGACGTACGATATTTGACTGTTGTTGAGTGAGTTATTTTAACATTGTTCGCAAAATTGGGAAGAAAATTTGCAGAAACCTATCTGTCAAACATTTGCTAAAACTCAATAGTCAAATATTTTAATACGAGAAAAAAATACTGCATAGATTTCATAAACTGGCTACACAGCTGAAACAGGAAATATTATTTAAAAGCCGAAAGTTCCACAAAATTGATAACCGGAAAAGATGTATGAATATGTTCTGAACTTTCTTACGATTTATTAAAGATATTACAGGAAAATGGGAAGACGTTATTCAAGCGCAGGTGTTCTGACGATTTGCTAACTCGCTATATTTTGAATAAATTGAGTTTGGAACATTTTGGGGACAATTTGTATAATGTATTGTTAAGATATTATAAGGGTAAGTAGAAAGGTAGGAAAGGTCGCGAGGTAGGAACAGCTTGCATCTAAACTTAAGTTTTTCTTATTAAAAAAAGATGATTGTTAGTGGGAGGACTAACTCTTCTGCGAGTGTCCGTCTGGGTTGTTACCACCGCTTTGCTCGTGAAGTCTGCCGCCAAGCAGTAGTGTGCAAGCATTACTGTGTTCCGGTTTGATGAGCAGAGTATCCAGTGAAATTACTGGGCTTATGAGACTTAATACCTAATGTCTCAGGGTAACATAATAATAATAATACATTTATTGCAGGCAACAGTACATCGTAGCGGGCCCATAGAATAAATACCTTATAGACTAACATACATACAAAATATTAAATATTATAAACAGTAACGAGCGCACTGCAGTGCCGCGCAGGCCTTTGTGTTTCAAAGTTCTGGGTGGCACTGCAATTGTTATGGGCCGGCGTTATGCTTACCATCAGGCAAACGACGAGCTCGTCTCGTTACCAAATAACATACAAAAAAACTTGAAATTTCCATTTATCATCAGATTGTCAAAGTACTATATTTATACCCTGGGACAATATCTAAGTAGATATTACCCCAGGGTATAAATATAGTGCTATGAGATGGAAATCCATCCGATTGTAAAATAATTGGTTCACATAAGCACTTTTTTTTAATACTATTTGATAACGATCATTGGCCTAATGGTAAGCATAACGCCAGCCCATAACAATTGCAGTGCCACTCAGCACTTTGAAACACAAAGCCCTGCGCAGGACTGCAGAGTGCTCGTTGCCCTGAGACATTAGTTATCAATTCAAATACGCCCAGTAATTTCACTGTCTATTTTGCTCATCAAACCGGAACACAGTAATGCTTGCACATTACTGCTTTGCGGCAAATTTCACAAGCAAAGCAGTGCGACCAACCCAGATGGACACTCGCCGAAGAGCTAGTCCTACCACCAAGTAAACCGACCTGTAAAGTTGAATTTTCACATTAAAAAAGGTGATATTTCCATCATCAGCTTGTTAAAGCACTATACTTTTAGACCCTGGAATAATATCCCATTGTAAAATAATTGTTTCATAACACTACTGTGTTTCTACTGTCTATAGGTTCGGTTATATCACAGCCTTTGTATTCAACTAGACAAATATATTTACATCGCATTCTAGCTACCACGGTTCAAGTTAAAAATCTGTCACTAAGCTAGCGTTACATTATATTCGACTACATTACCGCTTGATCAGGCGAAACCGACAAGATACAATATGGGGCTCTTCAAAAGAAGGATGAACAGAGTCTTCAAAGGTCGGCAACGTATCACTAATACCCCGAGTGTTGCAGATATCCATAGGCGACGGTAGCTGCTTACCATCAGGCGGGCCGTCTGCCTGCTTGCCACCTATGGCATAAAAAAAAAAAGAAACAGTGCCAAAATCTCGAACATAAAAAATCTATACCAGCAAATAATTATTATAATATTAGTAAACTTTCTTTGTTATTATCTTACAAGAAGATAAATTTAATATAGATTTCTTATTGTAATTTCTGCAAAATAAAACTTTCAGTATAATACATATTTATCTATTCTTTCGATACATATAAAATTGAAGTGTCTGGTTGTAATATCAAAACAACAGCTTTTTACTAAATGCATATGAAAGTATATACGGAACCTTTTGCAAAAACACATTTTTTTAAATTTTTGTCTCTATGTTTGTTTTGGGTAATCTCCAAAACGGCTGGACCGATTTTGACGGAACTTTCACTGGCAGATAGCTGATGCTGTACGGAATAACTTAGGCTACGTGAGGGAAACCGCGGGGTACAGCTAGTTCACTAATAAAACAACACTAAACAACAGTATTTACCCTCAACTTAAAACCCAAACTGAAACTTCCAAGATTCAACTTTAAAAGTAACATCGCGAGTTTAAAAGAGTACATTTCTATGTAAAAGAGTAGTCGTTGAACGGAACAGTTCCGAAAGGAATTGAATTGTTAAAAAAAGGAAATCTAAAGCACGATGTCGCCGTACCATTAGTGAAACGAGGATTCTGTACAATGAATTCTTTGCCTGAACGTGGTTCGAAGAGCACGAAAATAACATGACATTTTATACGTTGCACTAAATGGATTAAGTATCTAGATACTGTCTGGATTATTCTAGATAGATAGGTAACACTTTATTGCACAGTAAAGGAAAATTACATCAGTTTATCACTAAGCAAAGCAGCGATCACTTCCAGAGGGCCTAGATCAGTATTCTTCAAAGTTTTTGAACACGCTACACATTTTAACAAGTAAAAAAATCAGTTAAAAAGTTAGTAGTGAAAGTTTAGTAGCTTTTTTGTATAAGTAATTGAGACTGATCGAATAATTTAGAAAATTTTGTATTTTTTTGTAATGTAGAACATATACTTGCTATTTTGACTTACAAATCAATACTTTGACCGCGACGGTTTGAAAAACACTGGCCTAGACAAGCGATTATCAGTATTTATAGTAAAAGAGTCAAAAATATAATTGACTTTTATTACCATGGTTACCCTAGTAAACTTATATCTCTTTTTCATTCAAACTTTATTAGTAGTAGGTATGAAAGGGTAGAGCGAGAGTAGCCGAGCGGAAACTTCTGCGACTTTCAATCCAACGCACCATAGTTCGAATCTCGACTCGGCCCGCACTAATGACTTATATCAAGTTATGTGCGGATTATTCACACTCGCTCTAAAACGGTGAAGGAAAACATCGTGAGGAAACTTGCATGTTCAAGAACCACAAAATTCAAGGACATGTGACATCCACCAAGCCGCACTGGGCCCGCGTGGTGGATTATGGTCCATACCGCTCTCTCTGAGAGAAGGTGGGTATCCCAGCATTGGGAGCGTAAGAGGCTGATAATGATGAAAGGGTAACATTAATTTTAAGAGTTTACACTACAATGGAGAGCTTTTGCATCACAGAACATTTCGATGCGAACTAAGTTAACCCTAACTTCTTATCAATAGTTACAACCCTAGCACGTGCAACAACACGAAAACCATTTCAGCAAAAGCCATTCAACCCTAATGAAACTGTACAGTTTCTAGTCAGAAAAAGAAATAAACAGCACATCGATACCCCGTTAATAGAAGCTCGGAATAATAGGATTAGTCCAATATTAGTTACAGGAAAACAACGTTACAAAAGCAATTTCGGCTTCGCATATTGGCTATTAAGAAGTGCTTATGTTACCTTTTTGTTTGGACACTTCGCGTGTTTTGTTTTCTATTTACATTCTCGTTACGGACAGTGTGAAATGGAGAGAAATCGATTTTAAAATCGAGTAGAAACTAGTGCAAGTGATTTAGTAAAACTGCTCAGACTATACTTTCGCCTGTTTATTTATTTGGTCGTTTTATGATTAATTAATGGTAGCTCTCACCTATTTTAACACGACTGCACAAAAAAAGGAGTTTAGATGTGTTTAGGGCTTATGTATGAGTATGTATGTGAGTTTCTTTATTCCACCATAACTTGTAAATGCTTGAACTGATTTGGATGTATGGGGTATCGTTACAGTCCTTACATCATCCCGAGTGACACTAGCTAGGGCAGTCGTGTCTTTTTGTAGCTTTTGTTACAATGACTTGTTAATAGAATTAATATTATTTAATTGCTTTTATACAAGTGGAAACGGACATCTACAAAAATATCACGATATATGAAATTTCATCCCCTATTTTCCACCCTTAGAGGTGGTATTCTCTCATAAAATTATGTAATTAAAGGTTCATCCTTGAAATATACCCTACTCAAAACAAAAGAGTAATTATTTAAATCAATAGCATCCCACAAAAAAAAAAGTCGAATTGAGAACCTCCTCCTTTATATGAAGTCGGTTAGTAAAAAAACGTAAATCCATAAAATAATCATTTACTACCAATATTATTTACTAATATTATGGAGTTTAAAAAATAATAATCGAATTTTCCCTTCACCTGACTTTTTTACTGAAAAATTGAAGCGCAACCTTAACTTTACCTCAGTCAATCTCTCCATTCAAGTTGCATTACGCCAAATAAACTTTCCATAAAGACTATTCCGAAATCACGACTACCCTTCACTACCCTCGCTACACCAAACACCGTCCGCGTTTCTTCCCTTACGACAACCACGTAGGCCATCTACTTATAACACATTTCTATTCATATCACCGTGTATTTACATTCCATCCGGGACGTTATTTTCCAGAGGTTCTGCTGCAAATCTAAGGGATTTTCGGTTCTGAAGGTACCCAAAGGTCGGTGAACCTTTGATACGTATGCTGATAAGAATGGCATTTGGAAAGGTTTTTTTAGTTTTGGTTTATGGCATAAGGCTTCCGGCAAAACCTTATTTTCTTTATTGAAAATAGAATTGTTTTTGCCTGATCTAATAATAAAGTACAAAAAAAAAATAGAACGTTTTTAAAAATAATTATGCTTCTTCATATTAATTTATTTGGATTATCTATAGGCCTACTAGGGCTTGTAGATTATCCAACTGTTTTTGTAGCTAGCTAGGTTAGATGTAGTGTTTATTTATGTATTAGCTAGTTAATAAAGGCATTTAGCCCGTTAAAAAAATATTTATTATCTATAATGTAAATAGATAGTAGGTTATTTTTATTTTCTCCTGTCCTGTAATTGTCCTTGGAAGTCCTTGGAATGTTACAAGTAAGCGTGATTCATCTTCGACCGCATCGTGACTTACCAGCAGGTGAAATAGTGGTCAAACGCAAGCCTACACTGAATAATAAAAAACTGTTGTACCTATTTCATTACTAACGACATTTTTACAAGATCAGATTCCAATGCCAACAGACAAAAAACCCAACTCTCCTTCCATAAACTTGTGTCAACTTTTTTAACTGCATAAACTTTGCCTCACCCTTTTCGGCCAAGTTTTCAAATTAAGCTATTAAAGGCCAACAAAACACACAGCTGGAACATTGCAGAGACACCGATGCTACCAACAAGGCTATAAAAACTGGGAATTACGCTGCCTGCGCCTATTGTTGCATCCGTGAAGTGCTCTCGGCGTCTCGCCGCAGACAATATGCATATTCACCGGTCGGGCTAGCCTCGAGCGGTGCGTGCTTTATACTTGGAATATATGAGTACTTTATGTTTCTGAAGATGTGTTTGTTTTCTTTTAGCTATTTTTAACGGACTGCAGAGAAGATGTTTTCATTTGAACTCGCGTTATTATAATCTCGGTGTGTTTGGATATTTTGAAGCGGTGATAGCTTAGTTGTAGAGACGTCAGCCTGCACTGATCTGTAGTTAGATGGTACCCTACCATAAGTTTGAGCCCAACAGGATCTGCCAGGACTAACTATTCTGCGAGTGTCCATTTGGATACCTCAGCTTTTATCGTGTAGTCTGCCGCTAAGCAGTAATGTGCAAAGCATTACTGTGTTCCAGTTTGATGAGCAAAGTAGTCAGTGTCAGTAGTAAGTGTGGGCTTATAAGACTTAATAACCTGTTTGTCTTAGGGTTAAATGAGCGCAATGCAATGCCGCGCAGGCCTTAGTGTTTCAAAGTTCTGAGTGGCACTGACTGTGAAGAATTGTTTACACTTTTTACCATTGTTACAATGGTACATAGTATATAAAAGAAAGCTCTCGGTAAAATACGAAATAACGAATCGAACGATCATATTTGAAGGAATCAGGCGTTACTTTGCGGAAATCCATTTTAAATGACAATAACTCACTTTATATAATCTTATTTACGAACGATCATAAAAAAAGTTGTTGAATTTTGGAACTTTTAGATGCAGTATCTTTGAGGAAATTATATATTTTTTGTGAATTTAATTTTAATTGTGTTAATGTGATCTTCTTAAAACTGTATAATGACAGAAATTATGTATTTTGTGTTTCATGCAACATCCCAATTGTGATAGTGACATAGAGTATACTACTTTGTTTTCAGTTTTTATTACGCAGGCAGGTTTTTTAACAATTGACAGGTTGTCCGTTTTACTTACTATTTTGTCTTACAGAACCGAAAGTCTGTCTAAAATTTCAGGATGACATTCTGAACTAGCCAAAAAATCGATAGGTACAGATTAATTTACCTCTTACAAAGAAATCAAACCTGAATAAAAGCTTGTAAAAAAGAATAATGTTTACATTGAAGTATATAGAAGCAATACCTTACTTCTGTATAGTCTTTCTTTATTTGTAGAAATAACAGAACTGCAGTAGTAGTAAATATTCCTAGTTACCGCGTAACCTCTTTTTATTAGAATCTAGTGCGATGCAACTAAGTACAGTTAATGCGGCGAATATGTAAATAAATGTTGTGTATTCAAGCTGTTGCAGTTTAACTTGCGCCTTGTGATACTGGCTTGTTTTCTTATGGGAAGTATTTTACATTATATGTACTTTTCTCTTTCGCAAATTGTAATAGAAAAATTACACTAGTATTAAAAACGAATTATAGCATTATGTTTAAAATATGTGATTACACAAGTAAAGTGGTGGTACCCACCTAGACGGACACTCGTCTAAGAGTTTTTTTTTAATCTGAGTTCTTTTAGGGTCTTTAGTCACTGAGTGATTATGCCAACCCCATATAGCTACATTTAAATATTCATCAAACAACAATGTCATGGATTATCGAGAACAAGGCCCTGGCCGCTTCACTCGTGGGAGCGGCCAGGATGCCCTTGAATATACCAATATCAAACAGATTAAACGTATATTTACTGATCATGTATGCTCTCATAGACTCGCTCCGCACACACTCAACCAGAAGGTGATACACATCTTCTGGTACTCCGCAAGCTGCGCCCAAGAGTTAGTCCTAAAAATTGGTTGAATTTCGGTTCTAAATGTTTGGTGAACTCCGGCCTTAAAGGACGTATATTAAACTAGAATCCAGATACCGTACTAAAAGGTTTTATTTGCTCAATTCTATAAATCTTCATAAAGAATATTGCATAAAATATGCACAATGCCTACTTATAAACATACTCTTTACAAAATGCAATTTCAGTAAAGTCTCTGATATAAAATCCTTCAAATGAATATTCGAAATGCTTACAGTTTCAATATTAAATTCTCTATTCATATTCTGAGTGTATCATACAAACCACCATATTGAGAAGCCTATGATATTTTATTGCTGGAAGAATTGGTTTCTAGTATTTGATATTGAAATATATTTTTATTGCAGAATATTGCATGATTTCCATATATTCGGACCGGAGAGTAACACAGGCTACTTTTTATCCCGGAAAAATACACGGTTCCAATGGAAACGCGGGAGTAATCGCGAGCACATAATTCTTAAAAGTGGTATCATAATTATTTTGAATTATTATACAGCAGAATTAGATCGTCGACATCATTTTTTTTTTTCATTACTTAATAATTATGGATGCCTAGCTACTCGCCCCTTCTGATGAAAAGTCACGGCTACTTGTGAACATTTGAAATGTCAGAGGCATTGCCGGTTTGCTGCCTACCCTAAAACTGAATTCTTCTATTTTCCGTTCCCACGCATTCAAATTCAAGTACCTATTTACTAGAAGCAGATCTCTGGCAGAAATCTTTTGATTCAAAAGCACCACTGAATGGTTTCCTTTAGTACTAAAGCAACGGATATCCGGCTTTTATGTGTGCAACTTTTCCGGACATTTTTACGTGCCCGAATAACGTAACAAATTATAAGTTAGGTATAAATAAAAAAATTACGACTAAAATAATCCGTACTTACGTAGTATAAATGCGGAAGTGTGTTTGTACGTTTGTTGGTTTGTCCTTTTTTCGCAGTAACGGAGCAATGGATCGACGTGATTTTTGGCACAGATATATTTTGTGGACCGGAGAATAATATAGGCTACTTTTTATCCCAGAAAAAAGAATCCAGTTAATAATTTTTAATAACAACTAATAATTCTCCTTACCTTAACCCCATAGTTTTAAGAACAATTTCGAGTACCTAATCTTTAGGTGTATGAATGAAATTATAAGGTACCTAGTATGGACTGGCCCCAGACATCTTTCTAAACTTGCAACATACGTCTGAAGCAGGTCCTAGGTCCCAAAGCTTGTTTCATTTTCTGACTCAATCGCCAAGCTGTTCCGATATAACTATAATCTTATTTTCAAACTCCTAAATTTAAATTATAAAACATACTAGTGACCGAATAATCCGGCTGAATTACAAACTGCTACGACTCTAATTCAAGCCTAAGTTTAACGTACCATACTTTAACTTTAAACGCATGCACAGCGGCTAGATTTATCTGACAGATAGCCAGTGAAATAATGGTGGTGTTTCCTGATCTTGCACTGGCTCGTGAGCTACCAAAGAGTTATGTTGTGTGCACGGGGAATAAGAACTTAGCTAGTGAGCGGTTTTCCTTTTGTAGTACTTTTTTGCATTGAAACAGGAACGATGCCAAGCTATAAGGTTGGCTAATTAATGACGTTGTAGCTAAAAGTTATAATATGATTACAAATTCTACTGCTAACAAAACTCACAAATATGCAAAATAACCCATGTTGCCACCAAACAAGTTTGCCCAAAATCCCCCAATTCATTCAAAATGTGTGACAACATTAAACAATCCTAAAATATTACAAGCCGGTCCTTTCAACCCAAGTGTCTCATCCTGTACCGGTCTCTACCGTTCGTCAGCCCCACTAATGAAATAAACTTTCAGGTAGAGAAAGTAAGTTATTAATATTCATGTAGCACACCACCCTGGCTCCTGTAAATGTTTTATTCGTTAACGACTCTGTTTAGTGATGGAGCTCCATATCCGTGTCAGTTACGAATCAAATAGGCAATTAGAAAACGACCCGCTCGTCTCGTTACCCAGTAGTATAAAAAACTGTTTTCTAAAGCACTATTATTTATTATGCTCTCCTTCTATTCAATACAGGTTTTTTTCTAGTAAGCAATTATTACATAACTTCTTGTATTGAATAGTTATCTTGGGCATGAAAAGATAAAGTAATTTTGAACACGCATAAACTATCCTCTTTTTTGTTGTTTGAAAACTAAAACCTATAATGGGTTGAATAGGTATTTTCTAGATCTGCGCGCACTATTGCTTAGTATCAGACAAAAGAATATGATAAAATTTAAAATTTAATAATATTTTAACATTTTAGATGACAATTGATTGTTTTTAAAGTACCTTTTCATGTATAATGAAACTATAATACTAAAAAATACTATAGCAATGGATTATAGTTATTACAACAGCTAAATTGTATAACGTAAAGTATCTTGAAGAAAATCGGCATTTTTCTTGTGTAAGAAAAAGCTGCACCTACTCCCACACTAGATTGCCCGGATTACGGTAATCATGTCACGTCGTATGTTAGAAGCCTTTGAAATTAATTTGCGGTAATCAATTCTTGTTTGGTGTAATTAAATTGTTGTAAATTTTTAATTAGTTTTCTTTCAGATTGATTGATTGATTGAGTTCGAAGACTTTTATTCGTTCTTTTCATTATATAGTTTTTGTTCTGAGATAATGTTTGCTAAAAAATTTTTAAATAGCAAAAAAGCTTAGAGATACTTCCGGCTATCTAAAATTATTTTGACAGTGATGAGCTATGGAAGTTTTCGGAGAAGTCTATACATCTATACAAATAAATAAAATGAAAGTGTCTCTTTATAATATCAAAATAACAGCTTTTTACCAAATGCATATGAAAGTATATAAATGGTAACTATAACAAAAGAACCATTTTTTAAATTTGTCTCTGTCTGTCTGTTTGTTCCGGGTAATCTCTGAAACGGCTGGGCTGATTTTGACGGGAGTTTCACTGGCAGATAGCTGATGTTATAAGGAGTAACTTAGGCTACTACTAGAGTTACTTTTATTTTAGAAAAATAATTAGGGTTCCTCGCAAAAAAATAAAAATAATGAAATCCAATATCTCCGAGCGGGTGAAACCGCGGGCAGCAGCTAGTTATACATAATATTAATATTACATCAGCTCTATCTTTTATCAGTTATATTGGAAACTATTAGAAGATTTTCTCATTGCCAAAATGGATAGAAAAGGAATACAGCCATGTCATTTTGGTAGTACTGACATTTTTATAGCAAAACCTTTGGTCATGGAAAAAGTCTGCCACCTTTACTTTTCTGCAGAGCAGTTGCAGAGAGAAAAGGGCAAGGCAAGAGAGAGTAATATTTGTTACAGATGCAGATAGAGTATTTTGTATATTACTTATTATGATTTTGAATAAAATTCCAACACAAGAGAAATAAAAGCAGCAACATTTTTATATTCGATGTAGTTACACATCCATTATTTCATCTCGACTAACGGGCAGGATTATCTGTGAGAGACGTCTCCCTGTCTCGTAGAAAAACTGGAATTGAGTGACAAAACTCTTGACAAATATCCTATTTAACTCACATACACATAGCCATGTTTATGTAAAGTTTATGAGCAATACACCACACAACAATCATTGTTTATTGTTTCAGATGCATACTTAGTTTTTATTAACATGGGTTTAGACATTTTTATCTTCTAGACATGATGTATTTTTTTCTCAAAACTCAATCAACAGAACTTCATCAGTGTGAGATACAATTGAAATCAGAAGGTAAGTACTTTTATTACTTATCTTTCTTATGCGCATGTAATTCTTAAGAAACTCTAAACTGAAATCATAATTTTAATGCGGGGAATAATTCGAAAAATTCGATTCGTGTTGATATTACGAGTACTCCTAAAACCAACCGTTTTACGGTGAATAACTTTTAGCAGAAATGAACAGATGTCGCCCACTTGAAAAAATCATCCATACTCCATACTAATATTGTAAATGCGAAATTGCGTTTGTTGGTTTGTCCTTCTTTCACGCAGTAACGAAGCAACGGATCGACGTGATTTTTGGTAGATATAGTTTATGGACCGGAGAGTAACATAGGCTTTTTATCCTGGAAAAATGCACGTTTCCTGTGGGAACGCGGGTGAAAACTGCGGGCAGAAGTTAGTGTGACATAAAATTGACATTGTCAGCTGTCAATAGTGTTTAATGATCTTGACAAGTTGATTTAATTTGACAGATCGGTTTGACGGTTCCTGTGGGAACGCGGGTGTAAACGTTACGAAGCTAGTGTCATTACAAAGTTTATGTACTGACTAATTCAATGTGGAGTAGCTGGTATCGTCAGCGTCTGTAGGCTTAAATTTTCATTATGTTTATTGGATAATTCGCTTCAGAGGCGGCGTGAAGCGCCGAGATAGAGAGGATTTTCAATGCAAGAGTGAGCATTTTGTCAACGGGAGCACTATCACTTCCTGGTGTATAGACATAGACATTAATCTGGTTATGAAGAACAAAGCAGCAGTCCCAACTTTTCAGGGAGAGGGGTGGATTCTGTTATATTTGCTATGTTTTACGTATAATTTGTGCGAGAAGGATTTTATAAAATAATTTTGAAATGAAGGGAAATACGACATAAATATAATATTTTATAACATTATTATTAAGGTATCATCAGGACTGTCCTCGTAACAAACCACAGCCTTATTATATTCTACTTTGCTCAGTTTAAAGTTAGTTTGCCCATAAGATTTATCTTGTAGTTGCTTTAATAAATACAGATTAAATCAAAAATGTTCTGTGATGAACAAAAACATTGAATTCCGTTTTAAAGGTTCGACTTCAAGAATGATATTTATTAATAAATGTCGTAACTATAAACTATTATAAACGTAAGAGTCATTTAACTTCACAGTTTATCGAAGCTTAATTTTTAGCATCAATGTAAAACGTCAGCTTTTTGAAAGCTTTAAATCCAGTAAAAAAAATCCCTGAATTTCCCGGCAAAGTGAACGAACTCCCTAAGGAATGTTTGGGCCAGCGTTATTGATAAAAACAAAAGCGAAGTGTTAAGACGACAGAACGTCAAATTACGAGAGCTCCAAGTAGCATTTTAATAACGAACAGTTTCACACTTGGCTGTGTCTGAAAGCAGGAAATTATTCCGTTTTGTGTATTGAATCCCTTTTATTGAATGCCGGAAGTAAGCGAATGGATTCGCGAGTTGGATTCATTAAATTGTGAGTCACTGTTTATCATTGTTTATATGTTACATGATTTCAGAATAAACGATCAATCCTTATATAATATGTTATTTTTGTTTAATAACATATTGATTGACAATTTGTATGCCTAAGATTTGGGCTGTTTTGCGTAATTAGCTAATAATAAAAAAACTGAAAATCAGATATATCGATGCATATCATAAATTTTTTTATACAATGGAACTTATCCAAAAATATATTCTCCACGGAAAACGAAGTAATTGGAATTTAAAATTGAAAATTAAATCTAATGCTGGAGATTACGAAACGTACCAAAACCTATGTTTTGGTGACAAAATATGTTCTGGAAGTGCTATAAAGTCACAGATGTTCCGGGTGTTTTAGTAAATGAGCGCTGCGTTTGAATGAAAAGGGTTCCAAGAAAGCCAACGTGACAGATGGATGCGGCATCTCGCAAGAAAAATATTTCGGAAAGTCATTGCATGTACCGATAAGATTGTTTCTACACTGTTGTTCTCTTGGCTCTTTACAGTTTTTTTATAACAATTGCAGTGTCACTCACTACTTTGAAACACAAGATCCTGCGCCGCACTGTAATGCGATCGTTACCTTAAGACATAAGTTATTAAGTCTCAAATTATGTCCAGTATTTATCTCATCAAACTGGACCACAGTAATCCATACACACTAACTGACAGCAGACTGTACTAGCAAAGTGGTGGTATATACCCACATACACTAACAGAAGAACTAGTCCTACCATTTACTTTGTTATTAAATATTAAATCACTTTACATTGTATGGGACGATGGTAACGTAAAAAGTTCAATTATTTCTAGGACATCGGAAGGAAACACGCAAACGCAAGGGATTTTGCGAGTTTTAGCTCATAAAATACGAATTTTTAAACAAGACTTTTCACTACGAAACCTGCAAAAAGCTGGAAAAAATAGTAACACATTAAGGGTTTTTACCTAAAAAAATAATAGTTTTCTCTAGAGAATTCTTTGGTGTATTAAGCTCGGGGCACACAGCAACTGGTTCATTTAAGAGGTTAGTACATTAAGCTAGACTGTGCCCACTGGCTACTCTAATAGGATGTAGTGTGTTTACTCAATGGAATGTGTCATAGCGGGAGGAGCCGACCTTATCTCAAATTAATTTATTTTGTCGCAGAAACCAGAAAAGCTCAGTTAGCTTAGAACGTGTATATGGTAGTATACCAAAGGACATAGTAACTTTGCAAAATTTCTTAAGTTTAATCACATTCAAAGTTCTGTTTGGCACTGCAAATGTTATGGGCCGGCGTTATGCTTACCATCAGGCAAACGACCAGCTCGTCTCGTTACTAAATAACATAAAAAAACAACATTTTTCTGAACAATAGTCCTCGACAAATCATGTTTAGACTCTGATTTGGACTCAAAATCTTAGATTTTCATTGAAATGTTGTTTTCTAAATACTACGTTATCTCCAAAAAAACAAACATTGCACGCAGATTTCTACAGATTTTTAGTACACAAGTGCCACCTGCCCAGGCACCAAATTTTCATCAGTCCATGGAGCACGCGACAGGGCTACCCATCTGTCACAGTAAAGGGGCCGTAGCAAATTGCATGCCTTCATCATCCCGCGGGGACTGACCTGAGCCGTCGGCCGCACAGGATTTCTGGGCTTTTCAGCGTAACCGATGTTGTCTCGCTTTGATTAATTGTCTGCCTGATGGAAATTACAGAGTTAATATTAGCACTAGTTGTAAGACACACAATCATCGGAAACGAGGATCAGGTGTGTTGGCAAGTTATATGTAGTTCAACATTTGTTGGTGGTGATATGTGATGTAGGTTCACTGAATACCTCTTAGTTCTTTAAAATTTCTTTAGTTTACAGTCGCTTGTTTTTCGGTCTGTTTAGTCTTACTTTGCACCATTTTATATGTTTTATGAAACAAAACAAAAAGCCATGTAAAATGGAATAAAACGTGCAAGAGGTTTTATTTATACGTTTATTACGAGAGATTTTGCATTATTTAAACATTATGAAACATATTTTATAGTGTTAACCGACACTAGCGGATGTTCACACAAATATATACATCACAAAAATTTCGCTTCCAACAGGATTCGAACCTGCGTCTTCTGGTTATCTAGACCAGACGCCTTAGTTGTTAGTCTTGTTAGTTACTTACAAAATTTCCATTCTACATATGCTTCAAATTCTGCAGATATAACTTCAACGGCCAGTTTCAGAATTTTAATTTTCTTTCATGCTTAAACTTTTTCTAATTAATCGAATGCCAGATGCTAGACAGTAGAATCTTGCCGAACCGTGTTTGCATCAGACTCGTTTCTCAGGTGAAGGTGTAATCTTGTACGCGAACTTTTCTGTTTATTTTCGCTTCCAATTTCGCCGGAGTGCCTGCCGACGTGTTGTCTGATGTCGGCTTAAAATATGAAATGTACGGCGATTGCCATCGACGAGCAATATTATCAATGTTTTTAATGGATATCCATTAAAAATATATAAAGCTGAAAATTGGCCTTTTTTAAATAATAGTTGATGTTTCAGTTGTAATAAGATGTCACACTCAAATGCTAGAAACAGAAGACAAAAATTGACCAAAAGGAATTATTTCATACTTGTTCAGGTACATGGAGTCAGGACTCCCATGAATTTTGATTCATCTGGTTTGATAGGACCATTTTATAACGTAACCTAGATATCTACCAGGTATAGGTATTTTACCAGGTGGTAAGACTTACTTTTCTGCGAGTATTTGTCTGGGTGGATACCACCGTTTCACTCGTATAGTCTGCCGCCAAGCAGTAATGTGCAAGCATTACAAACTTGGCGAGCATACCACACTCCATCACCTGAGGGGTAGTGCTTTAATGTTATTAAATTTGTACATGTTATTATTCTTTGTTTTGTAGGTAAAGATATTTATTAGAATGTGTATGTGTGGATCTAAATCTGACAAATAATCTATTTCATTTCATTTCATTACTGTGTTCCGGTTTGATGAGCAAAGTAGTCAGTGAAATTACTGGGCTTATAACCTAATGGTGCAGGGTAACGAGCGTAATGCAGTGCCGCAAAAAATTCTGCGTGGCACTGCAATTGTTATGGGCTGCAACTGTCCTTGACTTCGTTAATCATAATCATATTTTTAACCAATAAGTGCCTGCAAAAAGGTTTAAGGCTTTCCTCATCATAATATCGTCAGGTCGGAAGACGTCCACTGCTGAACATAGGCCTCCCCCCATTGAACGCCACTTGGATCGGCTACTTGCCTTTTGCATTCAGTGGTTTTGACCAGGTCTTCGGTCTCCCTTAAAGGTGACCGACCTACACTCCGTCTTCCGGTTTGTGGTCACCACTCGAGAACCTCTCTTTCCCATCGGTTGCGATCGATGCTCGCAGAACCGACAACCAATGTGGCCTGGCCATTGCCATTTCAACTAGCTAATTTACATAATTGATTTAAGGTTTAACTAGTGGACGTATAACACTAATGCAACAAGCTCGCTAGTTTCACATCCGTATGTACACAGACTAACCAGCTTTTAAGTTTTCTAGCAGTTTTACGCCGGTTCCTACTCAACTTTGTTTTTAAAATCTACAAAGTTTCAGAGGACTGTCAGTTTTCTTTTGCCTTATTGTAGCTTTTAGATGTATTCAATCGTGGTAAAAAGAACTATCACGAAGCCAAATTAATAAAACTGGTATACTTTAACTGCCATATGATTATGAGTAAGAAGAGGGAACTTATGGTCTAGCGATCTTTTTTTCATTATCGAACGGTGGGAGAGCGCAAAAAACTCTCATCTGTAAAAATAGTGTTTGGGGACTAACTCTTGATAAATTATATGGGGTGAATCAGGAGTATGAAACTCAGCTTGGGCTGTCACCAAAGTGTGTCAGTACAGGAGAAGAGAGCATGGCGAGTGGGTTCGAATTGTGCATGGGTCAGGGAATGGTACGTAGAAAATAATATTTGTTTACTTAATCTAGCTTCCCTATCTTGTATACCGCAGCCACATTGCAAATGAAATTGATAAAACTATAGCAGTACGTATTTCAAATACGCGTAACTGGATCTATCAAAAACACCGCTAGGTACTTACCTATTGTTAGTAGGTACTAACAATAGATAAGTAGTTAACCTAAAAACAGAGCACGCAAACGCGTTGAAAGGGAAAACATAACGAGGAAAAGGCTTCCACGTGAGGCCCGAAATCCTTTTATTATTTACAACGCATTTTCCGCAACTACCTGTGAGTAACGTTTTGATTCTCACGTGCTGCGCGTTGGCAAACTTGCTGGAAAAGATTTCACTGCACGTAACATAAGTTTAAATATAGAAAGAGTGAAGTGGTTAACAATTTTTGTGGTCTATTAAAAATCTGCACGAAGCATTTCGAAGATTCAGATGGATGGGACGCTCTTACAGCTAGTCCGTTTTATTTTATTTTTGAAGAAAAACTTACAGCTGTGTACAAGGAATTAACACAGCAGTAAAAGTGGAAAGCTAATTAGTTTTCATAAATATTTTGTAAAAGAATTGTAAGTAACAAAAACAGTAAGTATACAGATTAAGTGTGACTGCATTTCTGAGTTACAAAAATACAAAGCCAAGAAAATCCCTTTAGCTATCACTCTAAATGCAAAGCCGCACTTTAAAATTACGATTTTTCAAGCTTTTCATTCATATTATTCAGTTGACATTTACTCATAGAGCGGATACTCTCAGCTATTTTGGAGAAAGGGTCAGAAAGCCGATTACAGGTCGCCTTAGAACCGGGAGAGCTTTCGCGTGTAATCCACTAATGTGTGGCTTAGAGAGGGTAGTTTGATAAACCTATTGATATCTTGAATCTATTGGATGGTGTGAAGCCAAGGTCGTGAATTAGAGGTTACAATCATAGAATTTTGGTGTACAATCAATTACAGCTCTAATCTTTAGATTTTTTTTGTAGTATATATTTTAGGGTAAACTTGTAAAATGTACCAAATTTCTTCGTAACTTTCACAGGTTAAAAAACAGTAGGTAGAATAGAGCCGGCATCGAACCATGGCTCAGACGGCATCACTACTACATAGCCATAACCGCTTCAAATATCATTCACTCATTTTTAAACGTTTTTATGGTATAAATGAGAGACAACAGCTTTGCTCGTGAAGTCTGCCGCCAAGCAGTAATGTGCAAGCATTACTGTGTTCCGGTTTGATGAGCAGAGTATCCAGTGAAATTACTGGGGTTATGAGACTTAATACCTAATGTCTCAGGGTAACGAGCGATCTACAGTGACGCGCAGGCCTTTGCGTTTCAAAGTTCTGGGTGGCACTGCAATTGTTATGGGCCGGCGTTATGCTTACCATCAGGCAAACGACCAGCTCGTCTCGTTACAAAATAACATAAAAAAAAACAACAACAATAAATTTCATCTAATTCTGAAGTACACATAACTGACTGTAAATTTTCACCGTTCGTCATCAATAACATTTTCGTTCTGACCTGCAGAACCAAAGCTAAAGATTTTGAACTTCCCCTTAAAACTAAGTTAGCTTACAGTAAATAAATGAACAACTACAAATTCTAAGCACACGCAAAGCCATTTAAGCAGGAACACGTCCACTAAGTCAAGTCCTGTGTTTGTTGCGAAACTTTAAATCTAACGTTGAATTTTCTACGTGAGTGAGTAAGTATCATTAGAACGTGATTTTTGTTTTAGTTAGTTAGGTTGAATGAATTGCGAACAATTGTGATTATAATTACCTAAAAACAAAGTTGATTTATAATTGAAATTTTTAAAACAGTATTTTTATGCAATCAAATTATAGAAAAATCTATTATTAGGTTTCTTATCTGTATAGCATCCATGCATCTGACTAAAACACTGTGTTTTTATTACCTATGCTTATTATTTCTTTATATTAAAACTAGCTTCTGCCCGCGGTTTTCACCCACGTTCCCACAAGATCTGTGCGTTTTTCCGGGATAAAAAGTAGCCTATGTTACTTTCCGGTCCCTAAACTATATCTATGCCAAAAATCACGTCGATCCGTTGTTCTGTTGCTGCATGAAAGAAGGAGAAACCAACAAACACACTTTTGCATTTATAATATTAATAGGATTCTTTATCATCCAAAGAAGTTTTAATATTATAACCAAAATCATCACCACTATAAGGATATTTCTAAATCAACACAAGTATGCCAAACTCTCGTGACCCGAGAGCCACTAACAACCCTCGTTTGTTTTTGTTCCAGTTGCGAATAGAAACAATAGTATACATAATTCATTTAACGGAATAGATTAATCTTTGGAAGTGAATCCGGTTGGTTTTGGTTTTGTTCGTGTTTCAATGGGAAATGAAAGGTTTATTAGAGAGTTGTCTATGACCGCAAAATAGGAGTTATTCTATTCTCGCAGATAGGATAAAGTTATCCTTGTTTCACGTTTGTCATCTTTTACAAAGACTTTGTTGACTTATTCGGCCGTAGGCTGGTTGTAATGATGTCGTACGAGAAGGAAGTAAAGATAAATGTATACTATTTTAAAACAGTCGTCATCGTTAGTAATAAATATCATTAATATTATCAGAGCGTTTGATTGATGCGACGCGTAACCAAAATACTGGTACTTATCTGACTCAACGGAGGCAATGCCGCCAGCATGCTGCATGGGTACGCTTCCAACTGGTAGTGGGCTAGAACATTTGCATTATCTATAGGCCTACATTGACTTGTAGCTTTTTTTTAATTTATTAACTGGCTTATCCAACTGTTTTAGTAGCTAGGTCAGGTGTAGTGTTTATTTATGTATTAGCTAGTAACTCCACTTGAATAGGCTATTCGCTTCTGCATCAACGGTTCCTGCGATATAGACTATTTTAATTAATTTAGCGTAAACGTTCATTAATTAAGTAATCATATAAATAAAGTGTCTAAACATTAAATTTAATTGATTCATGATAATATAAAAATCTTCTTTATAAAGAAAAATCGTCCAAAAAATGTTTCTTGCCGCCATATAAACGTACTGGACTCTAGGGCCCAATGATTTGAGTTCCAAGGTTCCTCGAGTCATAAGGAAGGGATCGAGTAAGGGCACGGGACAAGTAATAGCGCTTATGGGACCGCACCATTCCGTTGCCTTTTTAGGCTGTAAATTTCCGGTAATTGAGATTTAAATAGCTATAAATTATACTATAATATGAGAGTTTTTAAGTTATTCGGTCATGACACACGGTCATTAGCCACATATCCTAAAACTAGCTTCTGCCCGCGGGTTCATCCGCATTCCCATGCATTTTTCCGAGATAATGCCTTTGTCACTATCCGGTCTATAAACTATGTCTATGCCAAAGAATTCCGCACATATTCACATATTCGCTATCAAATACAGCTCCATAGCTTTTAAATTCATATTTTATTACAGTAAATCACGTGGTAAATTACAATCCCTACTAATTAAAATATCACAAACAAGTCCATAATACCCAGACTAATATGGCTGCACTCCGCACCCTATAAATAACAAAAACAAACCAATACACAAGTATATTTATCGAATTCCGGATGCAACGTCCGAAAGGGCCGCCCGCCCTAGCCGCGGGGGTTGTGCGACGTAAATGTTTCAGTCGAATTTACAGGGGTGTATGCAATATGTTGGTGATCTATTTGACTTTACTTTGTTGTGTAGGTTAACACATGTTTGTCTCTGTGTTTACTTAGACACTAGGGGTCGAGTAACCAACTGTAAAAATAAAGTAACAAGTAAAGCAGGAAAAGACTTCAGTAAAAATATCGCGATATATGAAATTTTATCTTCCATTTTTCCACCAATAATCTAATCTATCTATCTAGGGCAGTAATCTTTCATAAAATTTATATGGGACCATTTCAAGACTATAACCTTTCATACAAAAAATATTTTAAAAGTCGATCCACAATTTACGGGGAAATCAATGAACATGCCTATAAAGGAATGATTAATGCAATCGCATATAAAACCTCCTTCGTTTTTGAAGTCGGTTAAAAAAAAGTATAATATAGTGACTCCACCTGCTAAAAACAGGTAACCTCGATCAATATCATCAAAGTGAAATAATTGGGCTTACGAAACTTAACACTTAATATCTCAGGGTAACGAACGCGGGGTGCTATGCCGGGGAACCTCCACGTGGTGCACCCTGGGTACCTGTCAGCAACCTCTCCTGGTTGACCTTTCGGTCCCGGAGAGGTTGCTGACAGGTAGCTAATAACCCGGTGAGGTGGGCCCCTCCACGTGCCCCTCTGAAGGGGTCAGCAGAGGGCTCAGTGGATGGGGCGTATGGGCTGAGCGGGGCCCGAAGGCCGCAGAGAGAGACTTGGACGCTGGAGCGCCGTGCGGGTAACACGCGCGCTCCAGAACCATTGGACGGAGACGTAGCCGAGGTGGGGCGCGCTGTCGCCAAGGAACCAGGGGATCCACCGCTGGGGTATGCGTGTCCCCGAACGCTCCCACGGGGAACCCGCTGCTCCCACTGGTTCAGCGCGCCAAAATAAGGACGGAACAAAGGAGGAGAGATGGCAGGCGGAGCACTGGTGGTGTTGCCGGCCCTGCAGGGAGGCCGGGGTCCAGAGGCCCCGGCTGGAGGGGCGACACCTCACCGCTTGCCGTGCAAGCGAGGGAGGGGGGGCTGGCGGCCCGTGGAGGCTGCGGCTGGCGGGGTGGCTCCCCGCCGTTTGCACGTGCGAAGGGACAGGTGGGTTGCCTGCTGTACCCACGGGCAATCCCCTGGTGTCCCCAAGCACGATCCCTGAATCAGGGATACCCCACCCTAAGCGGTGTGTGGGCACCGTGGTGGCTGGGGGTTGGAGGCGACTTGTCCCGTTCTCTTTCCCTCTCGCATGGAGCGCTGGGGTCGGGGATCGGGACAATAACCGGAGGGGACCCCGCACTGCACATTACCCGTGGTGGTGATGCGCATGCGGGGTGGGGTCGGAGAAGGGGTCTCTACTCCTTCTTCGGCTCCTGAGGCCCAGAGGGTGGACACGAGGGAGCCCACCCTCAGCATTTGGGCCTCGAGGTGGCGCGCGCGTGTTCCCGCGCGCCCCTTAGGGAGGTGGATACGGCGATGGCGTACGTGGAGTACGTTGTCGCCGGAGGTGGGGTCCCACAACTGGGACCAGCGCGTCGCCGGGCCGCGGATGGCTATTAACATGGGCCCGCAGCCCGGCATTATGGCGCAGAGGAGGAACACACGTCGGTTTTTTAGTTGGTAGGTCGGCCTCATTAGCCGGAGTCCAACATAACCACCACGCTGCCCTCGCGGCTGGTGGTATCCATGAGGATTTTTAGCGACGTAAAAAAAAAAAAAAAAAAAAAAAGGGTAACGAACGCACTGCAGTGCCGCGCAGTCCTTTGTGTTTCACAGTTCTGAGTGGCCCTGCAATTGTTATGGGCCAGCGTTATGCTTACCAGGCAAACGACCATCTCGTCTCGTTAACAAATATTGTAAAGAAAAAACCTTAGGTTCTGTGCTGTACTGAAATTTTTAACGACGGGCGTTGTGTTTACGAACAGGCAAACGACCGGCTCGTTTGCTTTGCAACAAATCTTCAACTTGAAAATGGTATCTACAAAAGCAAAGTTACACATGCCTTATCAAGCATGCTAGCGCATTTCATGATGTTTTCCTTCATCGATATTCAAACCCACAACCAACGGTTTGGCGGGCGATATCACTATCACTGAGTTAACATCACTTCGATGATGCTGATTATGATGATGATAATCAGTCCTCTTATTCAAGATAAACGCTTTAAGCAATCAGTCAGCCATGTCCTCCAATCTAGGAACATGTTTCAGTATCGACTGAATAATCGGACGACTTGATAACAACCGCTAAAGATCGGACATCAAAAAGGCGGGCCGGACGCGCACTCGATTTGTCAACATCATTGCGGTTATCCTACTGTCGAGCAAATAAATTGAATGGGGTTTAAAGGTGCTTCAGTTTGTTACGAATGGTTTGAGGTTTGGTTTGATAACGGTTTAACGGTTTAAAGAGTATTCTCCATTTGTGTTTTTGATATTTTTTGCAAGTGCAAAGTATATTTCTCTTTGTACTAGATACTATTGCTGAAAGTGTGTTTTTATTCTTTAGATGATTTTATTAAATTAATATGTAGTCGATGTAGAGCGAGTGTGGCCGAGCGGGAACTTGTGCTATTTTCAATCCGACGCACCATAGTTCGAATTTCGACTCGGCCCGCACCAACGACTTATATCAAGTTATGTGCGGATTATTCACACTCGCTCTAAAACGATGAAGGAAAACATCGTGAGGAAACTCGCATGTTTATGAACCACAAAATTCGAGGACATGTGACATCCACCAAACCGCACTGGGCCCGCGTTGTGGATTATGGGCCATACCTCTTTCTTAGAGAGAAGGCCGGTATCCCAGCAGTGGGAGCATAAGAGGCTGATAATGAATATATTGTCACTGTTTGACCATAATCATTAATTTTATGATTACAAGTTTAAATTTATCGTGTTTTAGCATTACCTTTTTTCATGGACAGTGCGATAATATGAAACATTTTTTTGAAGATCCTTCTAAATAATACATAATTACAGACATCAATTATGTTCGTGCTACTATCACCTACTAATACTGCAAACCTAATACAAAATAAAAGCATAACTTACCCATCACCTGAAATTTGGAATAATTGATGAAAGAAAAGCTACCTAGGATGTCCTTAAACCACGGGCAAACTGAAAACCAAAACTATCTGCATAAAAGTCCCGCTACGACCCCTTTTTCAGTCATTCAACGTGAATCTATCCACGCATGCATGTTACTCAATACGCAAACCCGACATAGAATTTCCATTAGCCACCATATTGCATCGAGTTTTTCTCAACCCATTCTGATTTTCAACAATCTTATCAAATCACTACGAAAGGCACCAAGGGAACTGATTGAATTGAATCCCGCTACCTGAGTTTCTTGACGCAATATTTCTTTCCCGGTTACCCTAAATTGAACTTTTACCTACAGTTAAGTATACTTTAATCTGATTGAAGTTACGACTTAGATAAATTGCGGAACTCACGACGTTTTGAGTTTAAAGTCAGATGTAAAAGCAGCATGACGCAGATTAAGAGAAACTAAGAAAGGCGCAACTAGTAAAGATTTTTAGCAGTTTCACTACAGTCATAGATATTTTTTTTGAGAAAAGTAATTACTGGGCGTATGAGTTTTGAGGTCTAATGTATCGGGGTTACGAGTGCACTGCAGTGCCACACAGGCCTTTGTGTTTCAAAGTACTAAGTGGCGCTGCAATTATTATCGACAGCTTCAGAATAGTTAGCTAGCACTAAAACATATGCACTATCATGCTAAGCAACATATATCCTACACAAACTTTTGAACAAGCTAGTGACGTCAGATGTTCTGTCCAATTTGTGGGGGCGTTTTAGTGCTCAGTAGATACGCCCAACTTTGAACCTCAAATTTGTCGTTTCTATCGTTCGATTTCCAGTTTTTTATATAGACATTTGATTCCCATGAGTAAATGTATTGATTGACATCATAATAAAATGGAGTCAACATCCCTAATGCTTTAAAAAACATAGTTTGAACATTAATATAGTTTTAACCATTCCATGGAATTACACCAATTAATTCCTCCTTCTCCTTTCCACCATCTGACAACCAGACAAACGGCGAAGCGACATCGATACATAGTTGACATTCCTCCTTTACGCACGAAGCGTTATGCTTCTACGTTTATCTGGCGTACCGCTAACTCTTTGCCCGAGTCTGTGTTTCCTGATCGTTATAATCTGGGTCTCTTCAAGTCACGAGTGAACAGGTATCTAGGTAAGCGTGATACATCGTCGACCGCATCGTCACTTACCACCAGGTGAGATAGTGGTCAAACGCAAGCCTATTAGTACATAAAAAAAAAAAATATATTTTATTCAGTTGTGGAAGCGCTATTGTTGGAAATTCCATCGTTTTGCATTTGCTTTGTCATTCTTCCGCCGAGCAAAGCACTGAAGGCACATTTACTGAGTATATTTTGTTAAATCAGGACAAAAATGAATGTCAACGAATGTCGTCTTTTTTGGTGTACATTTAACGTTAAGTCAGCTATACAAATAAATATAAACCGCGCCAAAGGTACACTTAGTGTATTTTTTTTGCTATATATAGTTCAGGTTTTGACCACTATCTCATCTGATCTTAATGATGATAAAGTCGAAGGTGGCGAAGACTTGAAACCAAGAATAGAATTATCTCTTAAGCTAGAACACACTAACGGGTACTTTCTTGGTGACAGATTTTTGTCAGTTATTTGAGTGTGATAGTAAGCCAGACCAGAGAGAGTACTATTAAATGAACTAGCAATAATTACACTAAAAGGTCTAGCTCATATAAGATATATGATATTCCTCCTATACGTACTATAAAGCGTTTTGCTTCAACCTTCATCATGCGGACTGCTAAAGAGTGTATGTAACTCATTGTCGGGATCGGGTTTTCCTGAACACTACGATCTGAGAGCCTTCAAGAGACGAGAGAACCGGTATCTTCTGGCCAATCGACTGGCTACATCGTTAACCGCATCGTCGCTTAACATCAAATGAGATAGTGGTCAAACGCAAGCCCATTTGCATTAAAAAGATTCGAATTACCAACCTAAGGATCGGAGATCGACCTTCCCACCACTAAGGCATTATAATTTCAAAAGGCTCGTTAGAGTAATTTATAAAATCCGAAGTGTCCAAGCATACTTAGTCAATGACAACAATGAAGTTTGTACGATTAAATCAATACTTTCCCTATCCCGCTCACCCATCACCTTATAAGAAATGCATGCTTTTCCACTTTATTTATTTACATGGGGTTAGCTTCGATAAATCCGGGAGTTGTCATGGTATGGGGGTGTTTTATTGAACTTTATATTTAGTCCACACCCCGAGGATCAATAGGATTTCGGTGCAATTGCCCATTTCACTATAACTCGTTTGATTTGATAGTATAGTTTGTTCAATTTTATAGTTTTTTGTGCATTTATTTTTTGTTGTTGTCAGGATTTATTGGTAATAAGTCAAAATACATACACAATTATATACTTGTTTTTTACATAGAAATAATAATTGCAAGACATATTATTATCTGAATACAATTTGTGTACAACAGAGATTGGTAATAATACAAAGGAGGTAAATTGTGGTGATACAATTAGAGTGATATTCAGAGTTTTATCATGAGGAAGGTCTGCGCAGCACTGAATTTTGTTGGTTACCTTAAGACACTACTCTCGAGTCTCATCAGAGCCTGTAACAGCAACTGGTTCTACGTAAACTGTAGCTGCCAGAATAAACGGATTAGCTACAAAAAACTTCTAATTCGACCGTTACAACTTAGTACAAACATGACTGACTGACTTTTTACATTTCGTGCTACACGATTGCAGCGTAGCACCGTAGCACGGCTACGCCCCGCCTGGCCATGACAAATTGGTCGCGTCTCCAATGCGCCACGTTAATTACGCGCGCTAAATAACAACGCCAATTCTGTGAACACTGATGTAGGGTGTTTAGTCTAGACACCGTGTATTAGAGACATTCACAAAAAACTGCAACATACAGCTAATAAGATCTCTAACAGCCGGCGTTTGAACCCGCTTTTTCCACGTATAGTCACATCAAATGAGGTTCTAGTCAGAATGTCATTTAGAAGCAATGATAGTTCAGTAAGATAGTACTGAGTAGGCCTATGCTAAGCAGTGGACGTATTCCGGCTGATGATGATGATATGTGGAGCAGACTATGCAGAGATTATTGAACACAATGCTTAAATAACGAACTGAGCTAATTTAACCATACAATACGCTACGTATTTAAAGTGATAGTAAACACCGCAGTAAGGAAACTTTAACTTGAATATTTTTAAACTTGAAATGAGACTCACTGTGTAGGAGGGCTCTATAGTTTTCTCCATTTATCTGAAAAAGTTAACATAACAGGATTCACAAACATTTTACATTCAGAGGTAACTCTTTGGCCCTATTACATGCCTGATTGCAAGTTCTTTGCTTAACCGGATTCGAAATTCTAGTACATGGATGAATGGAAATTATCTTTGTAGTAAATGTACGTTACTTGCATTGGGATGAACCTACGTAAAATAATGTTATACTAAAACTCTTTTTACTATAGAATATTAACTTTATTATGTGTATATGGTTATAGGTGCCTATTCCAAGTAAGTATAGACCCATATTCTAAGGTTCTAATAGTCTAACAAATCCCGAATATATATTTGTGTTATTTTTGTGTACAACAAAGTTGTTTGTCATGCGTTATCTTTCTGTACACCAAAAATATTGTGTGTGATCGAACTGAAAACCGGTACGAACGGACGGCGCGGTCGGTGAGTGCATTACACCGGAAACACTACGATTGTTGCGGTCGCGCCGTAATGGGCTTAATTCTGATGCGGCTTTCGGCTTTTAGCCATTGTTTACCTGCGTACCGTTTGCCATCGTACAATAGTTGGTGAATTTCAACCCTATAACTTGACTGTTTAAATCACGTAATGAAACCAAGGGTTTGGATCGATTGGTATAAAAAGTTAACGTATAAATGGCCCATTTTCTAATCTATATCTATACAAATAAATAAAATTGAAGTGACTGTTTGTAATATCAAACAAACAGCATTTTACTAAATGCATATGAAAGTATATGCGGTACCTATAACAAAACAACCATTTTTAACATTTTTGCCTGTCTATCTGTCTGTTTGTTCCGGGTAATCTCTGAAACGGCTGGATCGATTTTGACGGGACTTTCTCTGGCAGATAGCTGATGTTATAAGGAGTAACTTACGTAACTTTTATTTTATAAAAAGAATAAGGATTCCGCACAAAAAAATAAAAACCATGAAATCCAATATCTCCGCGCGGATGAAACCACGGGCAGCAGCTAGTTGAATATATTTTTGTTTTCAAAATGTCTTCAGAAATTAAAGACGGTCTCGACTTCTCAGAACGTTTTCCTGATACTGCAGTAGTGAAGTTGGGACGCCCTTACGCTACTTCTCAAACTTCTAATACAACCTATGTAAGTAACGTATACCATAATTCATGTATTCATTTGTATAGCCGACTAAGAATGAAATTAACCACTACAATGGTTAAGTTACCTACCCTTGCTGCCCCGTCTCATATGTATAATTACCTAAATAGTAACAATTCTTTTTTCAAATTACGAACTGTCTCGACTCGTGCAGGCAAAGTCGGATGCCCTTCCTAGTTAAGCCATATGAACATAAAACAGTGGTTGAGCTTGTAACGTATTCTCATGCGGCTAATAAATCATGCGAGTGCGGTTTGACTACCAGTTTCAATTTAACTTTTGGTCCAATGTGAGAGAGGCAGCGCGTGGCGTCATCAAGCTGACGTCTGGTAATAAAGTTCATGGTGGTGCAGTCATTTTGGGATGGTAATGTGGTAATGGAGGAAAACAGATGCGGAAACTTTCAAGCAATATTTTTCCGAGCCTTATGAGGCGGATGACAAACCACAGATATGTAATTGACAAACATATTATTGTCAATGTAGTAGAAAGGTACGATATATGTAGGATAAAAAAAATGCATTTAGTCTATGCGAGTCTATGGTCACTACGCTAGATTGTCAATGAATAGTTTCTAAGATGGCGAATTGTGTGAACGAGCTAAAACGAAGTGAGCCTACGGTGTAATTATAAACTAAAGAAATAAAACTACAAGTGATTTAAAACGAAGAAAGAACAATTTTTATTTCGATCGATCGACCCCCCCACATATATATATATATAAAGTTGACGCACTTTTACTAGCTTCACTTGTAACTATATGACGTAATGGAATCTTAGAACTTAATTTTAACTTACTTCTAATTACTTTATACATTGTAACGGGATATTTACCGTGATTATTATAAGCTGGTGAGCTCCCGATATTTCGACGCTGTTGCAAGCATCATGTTCACAGGAATACCCGAGTATTCCCGTGAACATGATGCTTGCAACAGCGTCGAAATATCGGGAGCTCACCAGCTTATAATAATCACGGTAAATATCCCGTTACAATGTATAAAGTAGTGAATAACCGTGAAAGTCTAAAACAGTGCTTACTTCTAATTGTCGTCTTGAAATGAAACTTTATATGTATGTTTTTTTTATGTTATGTTATTTGGTAACGAGACGAGCTGGTCGTTTGCCTGATGGTAAGCATAACGCCGGCCCATAACATTTGCAGTGCCACCCAGAACTTTGAAACACAAAGGCCTGCGCGGCACTGCAGTGCGCTCGTTACCCTGAGACATTAGGTATTAAGTCTCAAAAGCCCAGTAATTTCACTACAATACATAGAGTAAAGTAGAGTAAGGAGGTGAACGTATGTTTTCTAGTTTCGTTAAAGAACCTATTTAAAAAACTTTTTATATCTGCCTATGATGAATTTGAGTTATGGTAAGGTATTCATTTGTTTAAAGTCATGTGATATATTAATATTTATATTTTGCATAATTCAGGACAGAAATCCCACAATTCCTTCATATAAAAACGTTCACTTATATATACCTAACATATCATACCTATACGCCTTTGTGTAATTGAGAGCATGTTGTATTGTACAAGTTTAGGGCTCCATAGGGATTCACGGTTTACCTACAATATTACCGGGAACATTATCGTTAAAGTTAAACTCGTAAGCACTTCTGATGTTAGCAGTAAAATTAATTTTGGTAGAAATTAAATGTGTGGAACAAACTTGGCTATATTCCCTACAAAAGCGATGCTAATGTGTGTTTGTAAAATGTATGAGACTAGACATTTTTGAAAAACTTTTTGTAATGCGAATTTATAATATTTTTCCCAAAATAATATACGTAAACGTACATCAAATACGAGAGATAAGACTTACGGATAATTTACAAGATTTATTTTTAATCAGAACAATAGTTCTACTGAGATTAGCTGTAACAAACAAACTTAACCTCTTTATTATTATTATTATATATATAATTAGTACAGATACTAGGTTTCGAGATAGTGTACTCGTAAAAATTATGATTGGTGTGTTTAAAATATAAAGTGTTTTGATTTATAGACTCAACTCTTAAAGGTGGGTGGTTCGATCACCAATATTTATGCACTTTAAAAAAGCAGAAGCATTCTGTACAATGTTATATTTCCAAAATTTTAAATAAATAATTTAAAGTCACAGTTCATGTATTTTTAATAAGTTATTTCTTGACCATGTAAGGTTTAGAAGTTTAGGTCGGAGTTCATCAATTGTGAAATGAACGACATTCACGTGATCGGCACTTCAAGTAGCTTTGACAGCAGACGTCACAATTCTCTTTTAAATAATTTGAATCTCAGTTCATGAGTTAAACCTAGTTCATAGTTGAACTTCGGTGCAAAATGGTTGGTGAACACCGCCTTTAAAGATTCTGTATTGCAGTGTTTCGATAAATAGTTTTATCTGATGTCTTAGCGCTAATAAACATATCTGCTAGACACTACAAGACTAGTTACAATTGAAACTAAGATTTACACTGCGGGTCAAAGGTAGCGATAAGTCCCGCTGCAGATAGGGCTGCGGTTAATCCAAGAACAAAGGCACACCCCGGGCACGGTCACGGACAGCCCTTTTAGGGGTAGTTATTCTAAACTCCGTTCGTAACAATATTATGACGTAAAATATCAAATAAATAAGTGATAATCCTTAACCTTTTTGTACAAAGGCCAGCCTTCCATCAGACTGTCAGATTTTAAAAAATATTATTTTGTCCTATATAGCTTATCTCCAGTTTTTTAAAAACAAAAGGCCTGATTTTTACTACTACGGATTTTGAAGGTCTTTGCTTTTTTTTTATATAACGAGCGGGTCGTTTGCCAATGATAACGAGCGCACCGCAGTGCCACGTAGGCCTTTCAAAGGTAGCTCTACAATTGTTATCGCCCGGTGCTATGATTAACACCAGGCAAATGAACGGCTCATTATCAAAATGTGAAAAAAATACTCTTCCAACTTATGTGATTCTCATATTGTAACGTGTCGTATCTGCGACCAAATCTTCATTATAATATCGGGGGCTCTAGATAGTCAGTTAATACAATCGTTAGAATGATAGCCAGCGTAATTGAGAGAATCTTTATACCAATTTCATACGTTGCTATCATCGTCATCACCTGGAAAACGTCCACTGCTCAACATACATTATCAGCCTCTTACACTCCCACTGCTGGGATACCGGCCTTCTCTCAGAAATAGAGTTGTGAAAGAGATATTTGTGCGACGAAACGGTGGACGTTTTGCTTCATACAGCGTCTTTAGTAGAGTCGAGCGGCTTCAGAATAGTCTCCCGTCCACCAAATCCTGTCCAGATCCCCGTCGACGTCTGTGTCTGAAACGTTATTATCTTCCCTCAAAGGCTTCACTTCCGCCTCAGTGATCTTCCTAAATGTTTCTTTTTTATCTATTTATTCATAGATACAGATAAAAATAAGTTATTTAGCTTCTTTACCATTTATTTCCCTTTTTCTCCCTTTTTCACGTGTCTGAAGTCATTAAAATGTATCACAAGGAAACTGGATATTTTTTAAATCCTTTCTTATTATCAACAAGCTTTTACTTTAATTCCTGTTTGTCTGCTCTGGATGGCTTCGTGGTTAAGTTGGTATAGTAAGTCTACCATCAAAGTCGCGCTTTCGATCCCGATCGGGTCAAACCTTGTGTAGTGAGCATTAAGTTTGTTCTTGAGTCTTGGATGTTTGTATTGTGAATCTGTGGATGTCCATGGTACTACGCAACACAGGGAACCCTAGTTATAGGGTGAGTGTAAGGGTAAGCGGGACAAATTGCTTTTAAAAAAGCAGAAATCGGATTCCGACATAGGAACTCCTACTTTTTTAAAGTCGTTTAAAAAGTGCAAATATCCTGTAAGTGTGGGTTAACACTTTAAATATCTATTGCGCAAAAATTTAAGTGTTCCGACGATATAGTAACCTTGTTACTCAAGATGATTGCTGAGTTAACTGAGATCAGCCACCAATTCCTAGACTGAAGATTCAAAATCAGCTAAGAACTTAAGCTTTCAGTGAAGCATAGCATGGTGATGCAAACATAAATAAGAGCATAATATTGTTATAATAGTCGCCTATCCCACACAAACTGATTATAGCCGCATTGGAAGACCAGCAGAGTTATTTTAATTCACATGATGGGGGTCCACAAATGCACCAAATTGAAGCATCCAATAAATGTAGTTTTTTTTGATATTTTTATATTATAAAAAATTGATACAACACTATAATTACGTACGAGCGTTTGTATAGAAAGTATGGCGGGTTGGAACCCCTTAAGACTAAATCTCGATTCCACTACACCGCAATATAACTACATTGCCAGCTTATCTATTAAATAAATATACCAATCAGAATATTTTCATCATAAGCAAGTCTTCACAAAGACTCATTATAACTTACTATTAGTATTTTAGCTCGCACAGTGCGGTTTGACTTTAATGCTCTCTAGGAAGACTTAGCGAACTCTCACCGAAGCTCTTTGTCTAAGAGGTAGTGGTACAGAATCACGTCGAAAAGTTGTCGAAAACTATAAAGAGAATGCTTAGGTAGAGTTAAGATGGCAGGTCTTTGCACAAACAAAATTTGTGCCTGATTTTGAAATATAAATGCTGTGAATACCCAGTTATTTTAGAACATAATTTTCTTTTGAAGTGATTAAACAAAATCTACGTTTAGTTTAATCAATCCCGTTTAAATAAATTATGGTAAACTAGCTTCTGCCCGCGGTTTTTACCCGCGTTCCCACAGGAACCGTCAAACTTTTTTGAGTTTCCGATATTTCGGCGCTGTTGCAAACGCGATGATCACGGGAGAACTAAGTAGTTTCTAGTGATAATTTTCAAAGTGTTGATGACCATGACAGTTTAAAATCCTATATCCCTAGGAGTAGTTTAGAAAAAGTAAAAAATACTTGTTTTATTATTTACTAGCTGTGCCCCGCGGCTTCGCTCACGTAGCCTAAGTTTTTATTTTAATCTGTCCACGGTCTGGTTCATTTTACGGGTTGTAGAATTGGTACTTTTATGCCACTCAACTGTATTTATTCATTAGCAAATCTTGAAAGCCAATTTCAGAGTAATATATAAATAATGTATTTATAAAGCATTATGATTAATTAATTTCCTGAAACATGTTTTAAGAGGCTTTTCATTTTCTCTTAATTACTTAACAGCGCCTAATTAATTATTCGCGTTGGTAATCAAAATATTGTAAAAGAATAAAAGTTTCATGATATAATATTTTAATACCGTGGGTCGATTAACCAATAGTCTTAATTTATTATTTATAGATTATTTTAGCTCATAATATTTATTTAGCTAAACTATCACTATATTTACCTATATAGTTTTTATAGAAGAAACAGATAATAAACGATGACACACCCCAAGTATTAAGTACGTAATAGAAAAAAGTACTTTTAGTAAATAATATAGTTTATGTACATAGTAAAATTACAATTAAGAACTTAATTACAGAGAAACTTAAAAGGTAAAAGGTTATAGAAGTATTACCTACTACTTCAAAAATAGGGAACTTTAAACATTGTTTTGATCATGTTCGCATTTAGCATATTATGTTTGTTTTATTATGTTTGTTACCTTAGACTACAAAACAGAGATGGACTAAGTGCATTATATCTTTTCTTGGGGTTCCCAGCCGGGGAAAACTTTATGTTTTGAGTATAAAGTTTGTGTTGTGATCAATGTATGTCCATGCCAGCATAAGACACAGGGAATCGGGCAGGGATACGAGTGTGTGTTTATGTTAATTATGTGAGAACTAGGCTTGCTATTAACGTCTAAATACCTGTCCAAATAAAAATGAAGTTCAATAATTACACGATTCTGTACAGAGGAGTAATTGCCACGCAGGTTTCGGGCCTCCTCCGTCCAATCAGCTATGGTAATGAAGAGGGTATTGATACCCTGTCTGGATTTTATGTAGTCTGCGTGCCTTTGTGCCGGCATTTGGCTAGTTTCAGACAATGTACATTTAATGTATATACTATGCGATGATAAACGTGTTAAGATTAAAAGATTTTTTGTTCCACATCGCACAAAAATCGGGCCAAAAGCGACAACGCAAAAGATATATATCATTTAGTACCTACCTGTTTTATCTGTTTATTTAATACATCTGCGTGGAGATTTCCACACGAACCCGGCATTTGTCCGGGGTAGCCTATCACTTTTTTTTTACAAAAAAAAAAACTATGTCATTTGAAAACGCAAAAATTATGTTGATCCCTGCGTTGATCTGTTATTCCGTTATTGCGTGAAAGATGATGAAATCACATACTTTCGCAATTATAATACTATGTTTTAAATTTTAGGAAATAGTTTTAGGATTTACATAAGTACTGAAGAGTAATTAAACTCAAAAATTTAATTTAATTTAATTTAAAAAATTAATTACTTGCGCACGAAATTCACTACACAACTTTATCATAGCAGACATAAAACACAAACAGAACTCAGTGAAAACACACATCAACGTCACAGCAGCGTTCTGTACACATCCAGTTTGATCCCAAGGGCGCCCTTCCATATAACGGCACTAAAGTTATCACACGATTCGTTGGGCCCGCGCTAATGAAATTAACCTTCATTTACCCGAGAACGAACGCTGTAATGAGATGTTCTGTAACTACGCGTGGATAGTTGGAAGTTAGTGGACTTATGGTCGTTAGCGGAGAAAGGAATTATACATGGGAATGTTAGGCGCGCCGTGTAATTAAATTAGGTTGACTTCGCCTGTGGCTATCCCACACACACATATTTACTGGTAATAATAATATTGACAATATCTTTATCGACAAATATAGGCCACAAATCGACCGTATAGGCCGCTAAGTAACTAACAAACTAAATTACTGTCAATAATATTGTGTGTTTGTGTACGTGGGTTTGTGAACAACAATCTATACAAATAAATAAAATTGAAGTGTCTGTTTGTAATATCAAAATAACAGCTTTATACAAAATGCATATGAAAGTATAAAAGGCACCTATAACAAAACAACCATTTTTAAAAATTTTGTCTGTCTGTCTGTTTGTTCCGGGTAATCTTTGAAACGGCTGGACCGATTTTGATGGGACTTTCACTGGTAGATAGCTGATGTTACAAGGAACTTAGGTTGTTAACTTAGGCTACTTTAATTTTAGAAAAGAAGTTGGGTACTTACCACGAAAAAAAATAAAACCCATGACATCTGATATCTCCACGCGGGTGAAACCGCGCGCAGCAGCTAACCGTAAATGTAATTTCTAAATTTTTTTAGCACCTATCAGCTCCAACGAAGGAGCTTTCCATTTTTTTTTCCATTTCAAGACTGTAATAAGAGAAATAATATTATGATAGAGTATAGGTATACGAGTATACTTACAGTTTTCTATCTTCTGTTCATTAAACGGCTGAATTATTTTATATGACCTACCACTTTGTTACAAAGTAACAAAACGAGATGGGTATTTTCATCAAAGCGCCCTAAAATAATTTTATAACAGAACTTAGAAATTTAAATAGCTAAAAATATTAAGTCAGCTTTAGATATCTGTATACCTACACGTAGTAGGTGATTTTCACTGGCTATATTTTGCACTTCAAGCACACTAATACTTGCACACTGATGCTTGAGGTAAGAAATAATTATGATCATAGCGGTGCGAAAGTTGAATGTTTCTTTATTTGCTTGTTACTCAACATTATCGATAAGTATACCTGAAAATTGTTTCTAGGGAAAAATATTGTTTCTAGGGAAACGACTAAATTGAACGCAACTAGTTGAGAATAAAAACAACGTTAAAGAATTACGAGAACCGCGTGCTGCACAAATTAAAATACGAATTGACTGAACTCCGACAGATTTCGACACACCACGCTAATTGGCTCGTCCAACCATCGTGACCGCTCAATTCCCGATTTCGAATTGCTTTTTGTGCATTTCAACCGAAAACAAAGCAAAGGGTAGTAGACGTAAAAAGTAATATGAAATTTTAGGTACCAGCTCAAAAAGATATCCGTCGGCAACTTCTACCTTAACATTCTCGCTATTTTAGCGAAGTATTTAAATATTAGCGCCCAGATCACGTGCGCAGACCTTAATTAAGAAGTTAATGAGATACGACCCGGCCCTTAACGGTGTTCAATAATGGTCAATAAATTACAAATTGAAATACCTAAGATGCGAACAGATCGTGGCTTGGTGGTCACAGTAAGGCGACGAAAGCTGCTAAGCACTAAAATTATTTTGACTCCACAGATCATAGAAACAAGGAGATGTGGTAAGGCGTACGTAGTGGGTGCGAAAGCATCAGGCCCAAAAATGGCCAGATACATTTAATCGAATTCACTTTGCAGACGGCCTTGCTGTCCCATTTTTTTGCCTGTGGACTATTAATAAGTTTATTTATGTGGGTGTAAGTCTCTTATTGTATAAAAATGAGTAGGTGTGCCGTACTTAGAGATTTAGCGGAATGGTGAAAAAAATGTATGAAAAACGGAGACATATTTTGAACGCGAACGGGCATATGTCCCTTGTTTGTCTGATCTGAGATTGACTCCTTTTGTGAAAGCTTGAGCTTCACAAGCCGAAGTGGGTGACGTACATGAGAAGGGACTTTATATGCGTCTGGCCTTGTCTCTCTTGTACATTCTCGCTGAGTCTACAATAATTAGCTATTGCGAACAGGTTTCGCGCCGATTTTTGGACACTTTTATTGGCTTCACTTGTAACTAACTAACAAACAATATGTTAAAATCTTATAAAGTCTCTCTCTTTCTTATAAAGTCAATATTAACAAAAACACACCAAATAACCTTACAAAAAAATAACATCATATTATTTTATATTTAGCCAATATCATGCCTAATATTTTATTCTGTTCGCGTCGGTAATGTTACCTTGTAGGTACCTAGGAACCTAATTTTCCTATAATCACAGTCGTTTCCAAAATATCTGTCATCTTTGTTCGCCTCACGTACTACTCACGTTATCAGTTTATAGTATGAGAGTCAGATGTTGTCAAGCCTGAAGTATTTTTAAAAGATACTATGTTACTATCTGTATTCATTTGGGTGTTTAAGTTCTTCGAGTAGAATCGTTGTTATCATTATAACAAACTAGCTCCTGCCCGTGGTTTATGAGGCTTATACCCAATAGTGGATCCATGCTAGCTGAGAATGACGATGAAAGATGATGTGACCCATTGCAGTTTAATTATCAGTAATTATTTTTTAGTGTATCGCTTAACAGCGTTCACGTAAATATAATAAAAAAAATTTCGCTGCCATCAGGATTCGAACCGGTGTCTTCCGGTTATCTAAACCAAACGCCTTAACCAACTAGGCTACGGGAACGATCGATGTTAACGTCGAAATTTTTAACATGATGACTTTTTTCGATTCTTTACGTGAACGTTTTTTTTTATGTTATTTGATAACGAGAAGAGCTGGTCCTTTGCCTGATGGTAAGCATTACGCCGGCCCATAACAATTGCAGTGCCACCCAGAACTTTGAAACACAAAGGCCTGCACGGCACTGCAGTGCGCTCGTGACCCTGAGACATTAGGTATTAAGTCTCATAAGCCTAGTAATTTCACTGGCTACTCTGCTCATCAAACCGGAACACAGTAATGCTTGCACACTACTGCTTGGCGGCAGACTTCACGAGCAACGCGGTGGTAACAACCCAGACGGACACTCGCAAACGATTTAGTCCTACCACTAACGAATCTGCTAACATCCGCTAGTGTCGAAAAATCTATCAGTGTATGTATCAGTGACAGCCGCATTTGAAAGCAAATACTTTTATAGATATAGCGTTTTCACCATCTTCAACCTCAACGTCGCTTACGATTATGTGAAATAGTGGTCAAACATTAACCTATCAAGCGTTAAAATTCATGAGAAAAACTATAGTATAATGAAAGTAAACTAATCGAGAAATGCTAAGAAAGCACTAATCAGTTTATGAGAATACCTTAGCTAATCAAGTGACGGCTCCGCCCACAGAATCAATAGGCGTTTAACCAAACTACGCTCAAAATACGCTCAAGTTGGATCGTTATACCCACATGAATATCGAGGAGGCATTACCGCTTTCGCTAATAGCCAATATCTGACACCAAAATTGCTTTCCTAACGATATTTCTGCTGCAAGTAATAAAACCAAGTAAGCCTATTACGGTATTAAGGGCTGGAATCGCTTCTGCCCACGTGGATATTATTTCGGTCACGGGTTACTTACTTAAATTAAAAGATATTGTTCTGGCAGTATTCGGTAAAAGTATTTCTTTCAAGGACCGAGTGTAGTCGCACATTGGGTCACCGAACGCGGCCATCTAACACGGCGATGTATGAATGGTTTTAACGCTAACAATCATCATTTAAATTTAAGTCTAAGTATTAGAGTAGTCGTCGGGAGGCTCATGAGCTGTTTGCCTCCATCACTGGTGATCCTCCTTGGCCTCCATGCATCTTTGTCATCTACAAAATCCTTAACTTTATAATATGCTTTTTTTATTAAGAAATTCTTAACTAATCGTTTAAACTTTCTTTGTCGTAACACAATTATTCATATAGGAATTTTTGAATTTTGTGCTTGTGCACAAACTGCGGACAAGATTTTACATACATTTTGTATGACATCGGCACAAACTGAGCGTTACACTGGCCGCAACTGCGCCGCAAGCTGAGACGGTGTCGTTGTATGTGATTCGCTTTTTCGGCTTTTCCACGCCTGCACGAAATAGAAAGAGAACAGTATGGGCGCTTGGGTGCGTAAGGACAGCCTAAGCGCCCGAGCGCCCCTTCTTTTCTCTGGCTAGCACTGGTTGTGCACCCAGCTAATAGTAGCCGCGTCAAGGACATTTGGAACCTCTAACGCGGCCAGCGTTAGATGTCCGATGCGCGGCAGCACTTACAATCAATTCCATGAAGCCATAGTTTTTTAATAAACATTAGTTAGTGTATACTTACATAATGACATTATTATTATAATGTTATCCACCGTTCTTGTGTGAATTACGTTTGAAAAATATGATTGACTATGCAGCGCACTTATTATCTATGGACCCCAACCGCCATAGAAGTTGACTTTCAAAGAAATCCAACATATCTAAAGGGAGCCGAAAAAACGTGAACATAGCTGTTAAAATGGTTTAATAGTGGCCACAAGATAACAGTACTAACAGTAGTAATTCCGTACATCCCAAATGACACTGGCAAGGGTAGTCGTATGTTTTATATTTTTACAGTAAACTTTCATTCTCCTCTAGTGGATAATAAGAATAAGGCTGAAAGTGGAACACGCTCACGCAGAAGAAACTTAGGCCTCAATTCTGACGTCACAAACCTTATTTTAATATCGATCTGCTTCCAATCAAAAATGAGCAAGGGATGGAATATATTTGACAGGTCTAAATTTAGTTTTAAAGTGGTCGAATATCTTCCATCGTTGAGATATTAGACGTCACTAAATTCATAGTCGTTAAATTTACACTAGATAAAACTAACTAATTTTACCGGTTTAAAATATATTCCTTCCCTTTGACATGTTCTTATAAAGAAAGAGAGAGTGAGAGAGGGAAAACCGATACGGAAGCAGTTCCATCCCTTGCTCTCACCTTTAACCCAGTTTTAATGCGGCACTATACCTAAACAACACACATTTAGGCAGGTCGCAGTCAGCAAATCGGAAACGCTTACCCAGTCATTAAATGCGAGTGGTATCGACCGATATTACCACCTTAATGATGTTGCCACCTCAAACAAAAGCCTAATTTTATTAGCTGTGACCCGCATACGCCTTGGTAAGCTAACTGGGGCTTGCAAACATTATGCAAGTATCTACTTATCTGTGGGTTGCTGTGTTGGCATATTGGCTTTTGTTTTGTGTTTTCTATTTTCAACCAGCTTTCATCCAGACGGGAGACTAGATATAAAATGAACTCTTTCGGACGAGTCGACTTCTACATTTAGGTGTTAGGTCTACAGTCAGACTGCCCTACTTCACTATGCATCAGTTTCCAGTTCAGCCACTGCCTTTTATATGCGTTAGACTAAAATTAAAAAGGGTTATAAATGATTTAAATACTAGGAAGAAACATAAAATTGTAGTACTTGGATTCATATTAGGTAGAACGTTTAAATAGTTCCTGGCCAAGGGTGTCCAATTTTTCTACAATAAAATTCCTAAAACAATAATTGAGTTACCACAAGCAAAGTTTAAATGTATAGTTAATTGCTATTCCTGTAAAGGTTTTCTGAACAAACAGACAGTTATTCATTTCCATTGTCAAAAATTGCTGGTTGAGATATGGCTAGATGAAATTATTGCAACAGGTAAAAAAGAGAAAGAACTGAGAAAATAAATTAGATTGCAAAAAAATTGGCCGTCAAGTGAAATGATGTATGACCCGCCGACAAAAAATATCTTGCAAGATATTGACCTAGTTACAATATCTTTTGATAAATTACTTTTGTTCCGTTTTGATATGAAAATGTTTGACTTTAGTAAAAGAAACCGGATAAGAATTTGTAATTTATAAGGTTGGATGACCGTAAACTTACTGTAATGTTTAAATGAATTAGAAAAGAAGAAAACTTCAAATGGTGTTAAAACTTCAAAAAATTTTATTCAGCCCAAGCCGAAAGTTCGTTTTCGTCAAGGGAAGTTCAAAACAGACTTGATCATTAAAAAATAGAAAATAAAATTCAATATTTTGTAAAATCCCATCTCGCATGTAATCTTTGTAATCAAAAAAGAATTAAATAATTTTCTTGAAAAACCCCCAACTAAAAGGGAAAGTAACGAAAGATAAGTTAAACCTAAGCAAATACTCCGACGCTGCAGTTGTCTGTCCTGAAATTACCTAACTGAAATTTTCCAGTTTTATTAGTTTGTGACTAATTCAAATTACGTTAGTTCAGTAGCTACTTTCTCAATAGCTTTTCTATACTGCTTAATTTTAACTAAAATTGAGAACACAAATGGCATTGGCAGCCTCCAACGGAGTTTCTTGTGTTTATAACATTTTTTTTTTTTAGAATAACTCTCTTTTTTAATGTGAGTGTTTTTTCTAAGTAAAAAAAGTTGAAGTTAGTACGGAAACATTGGCTCGCAAGCCCCCGCGCTTGACTGAATTGTTTCCTGGAAATATCGACTTTATCGTGAAGACTACTAAAAGAATATAGAGGGAGCAAAATAAACGTAGGTATTTCATGGAATTCTAGAAAACGCTTTGTCTCCAAACGTCTGAGGGGGCTGATTGGAGACTCAAATAAATTCGCCAACGTCGCCGAGACTCTTCGTACACACGTCGGTCGTGATCAGAATAAGGAATAGAAAACTTTTACTAGGTAAAATTCTGTTTAGATTCCAATGCAACTTCTGTTAACAAGAGATAATTTAACTATTCTTTGATGGCAAGCTTTTGTGTAGTTCAGAAATCTTATTGAAGTTGATTTGTGTTTATTAAATTTTAAACTAAATAAATTACAATGTGTTAAATTCAAATTGAATTTATTTAATTTGATCTGTATACAATTATACATATATTATATAAAGTGTAAGGTCAATCACTGACTCACTGACTGAACATGAAATCTCAAAAACTACTTGACCTATGAACTTAATTTGGCAGGTAGGTAGTTTACAGGTAGAAGACGTCGGCTAAGAACGGATTTTGCGACAGGGTCGAATTAAGGGGGTCTACAACAACATAGCCATCAATTCTACCACATGATGGACTAAGTAGGTTTACAATAATTTTACCACGTTCCTTGCACGTTAACAGATTTATGGCACGTAAATCTAAACTGTGTCGTGTTAATAATTTTAAAGTTCCTGGTGGATTCGAGCTACCCTAAAGTTTCTCAATTTATATTCATATTTTAAACCTGACCGTTGGAAGCTTCGCAGTGCTTACATCAAACTTCTGTTTGAGTTAGTGATTCAAATAGGTTTATATTGTAATAAATTGCAAACATTAAATGGTAGAAGTTTTTAATTGAAACTCAATTCAATATGCACCTTTCAGGAAAGTCTAGACGGATCGTAAAATGAGCTGTTTTCTTACTCTGCGCAGCAATCCCATTCGCAGTTTGTAAAAATCTTTTGTGAATCACAACTAAAACTATTTAACTTAAACCATAACGTGAATTATAATTTGGACTGTATTATAATATCAATACATTTCTCAAAGGAAACAAAAAATTGGTAGCTTTGTAACGGAACCCAGATAATTTCTGTATGTAAATCATATCTCCCGGTAATGATCTCTTTGAAGAATTGAATCGTGGTGAATTTTAAGCAGTAGGTACATCGAATTCGTATTGATTTCAGGAGTACTTTTATTTGCATTTTACATGGGAAAGGTGGGATCGAAGTTATCCTTTGTTCCGATAGTCATTGGAATCTACTACTTAATTGTAAAGTTTCTCTTGACTAATGATTTCAATGAACTTAAGCTTTCAGAAAGTGTTTTGAAGTTACCGTTGCGCATTTTCTAGTGCTCATGTAACTAACACCCAGACGGACTCACAAAAAGCGCGTTCCGGATGCATAAAGCCCGAAAAAAACACAATTTCTTCGCACCCTTTCTCCCTCTCATATAGCACGCGATCGTGAAACAACGATATAATATTTTAAGTTCACGAATTAAAAATGTAGTACCTAAGTTCCAAAAGCGTTTTTTGTTTAGGTATAGTACGAGTATAAAAAGAAGGATGATTAAAAAAGAGGCAAGAACGATGCTTTTAAGGTGTCTACATTACTCGTATTACTGATTATAAATATTGAGAAGCAGATGCGAGGCAACTAAAACAGCCGTATCCACACAAATTAAGTAAAAATAATAAAATCCTTACTGTATGAATTATTCACGAATATTATGACTTCAACAAAACTCAATTCAAAGTTTACTAGAAATTTAAATGAAAATTCTTTTTTCTCCGCTCCGGAGTCACTTTTACTTATGAGAGAGATTAAGAATTCTTTAAACGGACGAAGCGAGAGTTCTGAAATAAAAGAATATATTTTCACTTTACTTTTAATTTTTACTAAGTAGATCTCTCAGGTATCATAAATATATTCTGTTTTAAATGAATATCTAAAGGTTCTACAATATAATTTAGCAGCAACTTGGTTTTCTTAGAATATAACAAATGTGTACTTAGTTTATAATACTAGACAGTATGGCTGGGTATTATTTTCGGTTGAAGATTTCTTGTTAAATCTTGGAAAGTCTTCATAAATTAGCACCTCTATACCTACGCTATCTTTTCACTATGATACAATAGTAGTGATTCGTAATGTCTGCTGTCAAAAAGTGACTGAGTGCTCACATAACGGTAGTTATTTTGAGTGGCGTCTACCATGTCCTCCAAAAGCATGAAAAACCACGAAGAACCATACCAAGCATGAAGAACAGTCGATAAACCATATCAGAAACCTTCGAGTAAAATTCTAATGCCAGATTTGGCCACATGCATAATTATTCGAAAAGTAAGGTAAAAGACTGAAATTGAGTTTTTGTTTGTTCATGTTTAGACGCTTAGACACGTATTTCCAGTTGCGGCAATCGGCAACTCGCAACTAGCTGTTTTTACAAATTTTCACTAACGGTTGTCAATTGTCGAAATTCGCAACTAGAGTTGCTTCGTGTGCGCAGTTGCTCAAAATTCTATGAAAATCGTATAAGATCTCTCAGACACGAGAGATCCAAATCCATCGCTCCGCGCGTCCACCTCGTCACGATGGTCCAATTTCGAGCACACAGACGGTCGCTCCATTCGGATTTCTTATATTTCTATTACTCCACGTAATCCATCTGAGATTTCTCGCACACGGGCAGTTTCTGGAACGTTGATTTGGAGTGGTCGTGTATGAGGGCTCTAAAAGCAGCTAGTTGCGAGTTGCCGATTGCTGCAACTGGAAACTCGTGTGGTGAGTGCCATAATGTTATCCTAAACGTCACCCCAGAAATGCTCGTCAGGTTAAAGTTCCCTTGTAGAGCTGAATATTTTTTATTGTCCTCAAACCCCGATGGTTTTGAACTAGCTAGCACACAGTAATAAAATGCCTGCTCTATCCCTAAAGCCAAATCAAATATTTTTATAACACGGGTCAAGATGTTATCTTTTAATATTAGATCTCTGGCCTGGACCGCGTCTGGAAGGGGATTTTAATGACATTTCTGGGAAATGTAGGTATACATTGAGAAAACACAATCAGTATGAAAAAAGGTTTCATTTTATATCAGGGACATAATTTTTTTTTTGTATACCATTCATATAGAATTTTTGTCTCGTATGGGTTAATGACATGTTAAAATTATTGAAAGCCCACATAGCTGTTATTTTAAATTAGGAAATAACTATTAAAATAATTGACAGCTTTTTTCATTCTACGGTTTTGTACAGTAGTTATTCTTCTATACATCTACAAGTATGTTACTATACATATTTATAAAATTGAAGTGTCGGTTTGTAACGTCAGATATATATATATATATATCATAACAGATTTTTACTAAATGCATATGAAAATATATACGGAACCTATAACAAAAAAAACTTTTAGTAAATTTTTTGTCTAGCTGCCTGTTTGTTCGTGGTAATCTCCGAAAGGGCTGCACCGATTTTGAAGTCTCGATATTTGCTACATTTTCAGATAGCTGATGTTATAAGGAGTAACTAAGGCGACGTGGGCGAGCCGAGGGGCACAGCTAGTTAATTATAAGAAATATGTTTGATTGGTTTTACTCGCCTTACAAAATTTATAAAATATAAGAAAAATCTGTCATAATAATATATAAAAAAGGAAAAACATCCCAATGTTTTTCAGCCAGCCTGAAAGCACGCTCAAAACAGTATCTTTCCCTAATGCACAAAATACGCAACATCATCGCGTTCCCGTGAATGACGTTTTGTTTAAGCTGGGCTGAGGCCGGCGGAGATTTCTGCCTTTTTTCGCACCAGGTGATGGATTGGTGGTGTTTTCTTGTGCAATTTCCGGACACTAATTGCCGTGGGCATCCGTCACGTTACCACGGGAAAATGAAGAAAAACCTTGCTAATGTTGCGAAGATGGAAATAAATAATAGCTTGTGCTGCAAACAAAAAGTTCGCGAATGTTGTTACTGTTGCCAGAGTTTTGTGTGTTATGTGAGTAGAATTACATTTTGTTTCGCTCTTTTGCTTTCTACGATGTGCGTGGCAGGTTAGCTTCACGTGTTTTCCTGTAGGCAGTTTTTTTTTTACTTATGTTATTTGGTAACGATGTGAGCTGGTCGTTTACCTGATGGTAAGCATAATGCCGGCCCATAACAATTGCAGTGCCACCCAGAACTTTGAAACAAAAAGGCCTGCGCGGCACTGCAGTGCGCTCTTTACCCTGAGACATTAGGTATTAAGTCTCATAAGCCCAGTAATTTCACTGGCTACTCTGCTCATCAAACCGGGACACATTAATGCTTGCATACTACTGCTTGGCGGCAGACTTCACGAGCAAAGCGGTGGTAATAACCCAGACGGACACTCGCAGAAGAGTTAGTCCAGAGTCCTACTACTACTCTGTATTTATATCAGTTTGTCAATTTATTTAGTGTATAAAGTTTTATTTTTACTTTGAGTTAAATATCGACGTGAGTCTACAAATTAGTCTCGCAAAATCAAGGACATTTATTATGGTGTTTGCGGTAAATGTGAATCTAGTAGAGTCATAATAATATGAAGTAAAAGCCGAACTTTGTAACTTAACAATGCATTTATATACTTATATCCTACATTTGATATACGAAACACAAACTTTTACCTACTGAACCCTGTTTTAAATCTGGCAAAAAGTGAACTGTTAAAATCCCGAATGAACCCTATCTTCGATCCTGTAAAACCCAGATCGACACTTTTTCTTGAACCAACCAATTTCCTCCCACTAATGGGTTTCATAAACAGGTAGATTTTGGAGCGGAAATCACGTGTAAAATCTCCATTAAGGTAGTCTCCGGCATTGATCCGGGATGAGCGGCCATCCATCGGACACGGGCAGACCCATGACCTCAATCCTGGATGACAGAATAGGGTTTGTTGGTTCAAAATGGAGAGTACATCCTACTTTATATCATAAACATTAGTTCAATTTCCAGCCTGATATTAGGGTTCCGTACGGATGGTTGAAAAAACTGAACTTTTATCACAGCCCATTTTGCTGCAAATTTACTTGATCGATTAACATTACTTTGACAATTTTAAAATGAGTTGAACGAGACGAAACATTGTGTAACTGTTCAGACGTTGTACGTTGTACGTTGTACATACACACACACACACACACACACTCTCAATTTTTACCAATCTTTACCAAGCAAATATGAATGTGTATTATTACTATTTTATGCTAAATTGTACTCTGAAGGGATAATCAGAAACTACAACACAAGCTTTGCTTAGTGTAGGTTCTGTACCATATTGATTTGTGTAATTCAAGCCTATAAGTGTTAAATAATATTGTGATTATTTTAATAAGTCTAACATGTATGCTTGGTTTCTTTTGAATAAAGAATTATTATTATTATTATTGTTCATTGTAAAGCTGTTCATGTCTAATGTCTCAGGGTAACGAGCGCACTGTATAGTGCCGTGAAGGTATTTATGTTTTTAAAGTTCTGAGTGGCTCTTCAAGTGTTATAAGCCGGCGTTATGCTTACCATCAGGCAAACGGCCAGCTCGTCTCGTTATCAAATAGTATAAAAAATATATAAATCTATAGACAGTATTTTATTACGGTTTGTTTTACTACGATTCCATCCAAATATCTAAATAATATGGACTGGACTCATCCTGTTATGACACAGGGCACTTACCTACTGAATTTGACTGATATACACCTGAATTTATTTGTATTTTTATCTCCGTGAAAAGAAATTGGTTGCTATATGGACCGTAAACTCTTGATCCCCTCGAAGACAATCTGCGCTCAGTCGGAAGCAACGATAATAGTGTCGGTTATCCTCAATTTATTTATTTTCATTATATAAATAAGTAACTAAAGCAGCTTTTACTATTTTATGAACTAAGGGCCGATCTTTCAATAGCCAGATTGCCAGTTTAGTCTTAGTATGTTACCATCGATTGAATTATTTGACGGTTGAACTGTCTATCAGATAACGTACCTAGCTATCAAACGGTTACGAATAAATATAAGCCATAATCTTTATTTTTAAGTTGTATGGTAACGAGACGAGCTGGTCGTTTGCCTGATGGTAAGCATAACGCCAGCCAGTTGCCAATTGCAGTGCCACTCAGAACTTTGAAACACAAAGGCCTGCGCGGCACTGCAGTGCGCTCGTTACCCTGTGACATTAGGTATTAAGTCTCATAAGCCCAGTAATTTCACTGGATACTCAGCTCATCAAACCGGAACACAGCAATACTTGCACATTACTGCTTAGCTGTAGACTTCACGAGCAAAGCGGTGGTAAGAATCCAGACGGACACTCGCAGAAGTGTTAGTCGTACCACTAACAAAACTGAAGAAGAAGAAGCAATAAACATACTTGACAACATAAACAAAATATTTTGGATAACAATATATTTGCACTAGTGGTCTATGAATATTCAAAAGATGTTTTCAACTGACACACGCGACTGCGGTCACATGAAATACGTCTTTCCAGCTTTTAATGGGAACTGGGCCCGCGTCCCAAGTCCCCAACTCTAAGGTCTAACCGCAGGGCAATTTGAATGATTAATGTATTATAGCGACAATACGAATCCTGAGTTATCTAACCCGGACAAAGAAGGGCACGTCTATTCATAATATATCATATGCAGACTTGACCCTTTCTTCACCGCAGGATGAAGGAGTTTGAGTGACAAGAAGTGATAGTTTTGTTAGTCGAAACCCAGCGCCCTTCAGCTATTATGATTTAAGAGACGACCTGTTGCATTATGAAATATTTTGCTATGCGTTAAATTTAATAAAATAATTCGAGTTCATCATCAATCATCGCCACTTCAGATCAAGTAAGATAGGTCATACAATATCAAGAGCAAATAACATTTTTTTAAAAACTTTTTAATCGAAAAATAGCTGACACGACAGACATTGACCAAAAAAAATCTATTATCGTATAAAATCCCACAGTTAATAATAGGCACTTTTATTTTATCCAATTTTCCGGGCAGCTTTTAAAATGTTTCCCTAATCATAGTCGGACAATAATACATAAAAATATTTGTTTTAAAAATTGCCCAATCAGTCCAGCCGCATAGTAATAACTTTCAACATTTAATTTTTAATTATAAAGATTGATCGAAATGATGCCTGCAGCAGTGTTTTTGTTCAAATCAAATAATTTATTTGCTAGAATATAGTACAATGTCAAGGTTTTATTTAAAATATAGGGAACAGAATACCAGTGTTTATTTTAAACAGTGCTTCATGTCCTAGATTCTAAGTGCAGCTCAATTCCAAACAACGTCACCTCGATCCCTTTTATCTCCTAAACATTGCGTCATTTTGTTACTTACCACATACCTGCTAAGTTAGCTAAGTTACATCTAAAGTGGATAGAGTGATATCGGGTTAATCTTGGGTGAATTAGAAGCTGCTCGTAGAACTTTCGGGTAACTTGTTTGGTATCTTATGTTAATCCAGTTTCAATATATTGCGGCAATGATGACAGGATATGGATTGTACCTTATTAGTAGTCTTAGTTGACCACAAAAATAATAATCAAAGACTAAACTAGATAACAAAAGTCGTCGTAAAACACAACAAGTCGTTATCGTTTTTAATACGGATTTGAGTCAGCATCTCAACTGTCAGATGGTGAAACCCAATTTAGCAGGTTCTCACTAAGTTTGTACGGAAAACTTTATGATTATAGAAGTTCCTGTTCACTTTTATATCTTTGTAACAAAGTAACCTTCCTTCCATTCTCTTCCAAAACTTGAATTGAAATGTCCAAAACATTCAAAGGACGTAATACACTTTGCCTAATTAAGTAGGTAAATGTTAAATTTATTAAACTGTTTCTAAGTTAAGATTTCTGAAACTGAAACGAGAAATTGTTGTGAACAACATTTAGACAAGTTTTAAGACAATAAACAAAAAATATTACGATAAAAAAACTTAGGCTGGACTTAAATGCTTTACGAAAGTGTGTACCATTTAGAATGTTAGTTAAATATTTTTTTTGCCATAGGTTAGAGTTTTACCATCATCTCATCTGGGGCTTATTTCATAAAAAATATTAGTCTAATATTATGAGATTTTATTTTCTTTTTTCCATATAAAATATGAGACTAATACTCATAATATTAGACAAATTTTTTTTACGAAACAGGCCCCTGATCTTTAGAGGTAGCTCTCAAGTGCAGCCACGTGAATAGTCCAAACGTGTTTGTGATTCTTCTATAATATAGAAGGTAAATATACCTAATAATGCCTAAAATTGGCAGGTGCCGTAGTCTCATTTCATAGACCGGTTTAGTCATCAAACATTCATTATAATAACCAGGCCTTTTAGTCATACCTTACAATAGTCCATCTCATTACTACCCTTCCCTTGGGAAGGGTAGTAGCATAGTTTAGTACTAGTACTTTAATTTAAAAAAGCCTCTTAATTTTACCAAAGGTTCGGGCAAAGACTCGAGAATTAGTTTACATAACAGTAATCTATAACTCTACACAAATAAATAAAGTGAAGTGTCTGTTTGTAATATCAAAATAACAGCTCTTTACCAAATGCATACGAAAGTATATACGGTACCTATAACAAAACCACCATTTTTTAAAATTTTGTCTGTCTGTCTGTTTGTTTCGGGTAATCTGTGAAACGGCTGAGCCAATTTTGACGGGACTTTCACTAGCAGACAGCTGATGTTATAAGGAGTAACGTAGGCTACTTTTATTTTAGAAAATTAATTAGGGTTCCGAGTAAAAAAATAAAACCCATATAATCCAATATCTCCGCGCAGTGAAACCGCGGGCAGCAGCTAGTAGTACACATAAAAAAACAGCTAGAAAGAAGATTTGCAGCTACTTCCTGTTTAAAAGCTTGGTAGCTGCAGGGACATTTGCCGCCATTATGAAATACAAACAAGTAGCTGCTCCAAGACATTTGTCAAGAAATATGAGACGACTTATCACCAACAAAACGCTCGCCTTTGTTTTGGAACAGTAACTTACGACATTAATAACTTTTAAAATATTTTGCTTGAGTTCTGTTTTAATAGGTACATTAATTTTAAGCTGTGATGTATAATGGCTAAGCAACGCATATAATAAATGGGTCAATATAGTAAGTGTTGTAAATATTATTATAATATATTTTTATATGTGGAAACTTGTAATTATTGTTACATGTTATTGTGTATACTATCTGTAACATAAAAGTATCGCAATACTGAAACCACGTACATAAGCGCCCGTTACAAAAATACCACGAAAACAGAATATCAGAAAGGTGTTTAATCAAGGAGTTATTGCAAGTCAAAGTTTTCTTCAAACTAAAAACTTAGATGCTGTTGATGTATTTGCTGTTATACCCTGTATAATGTGTAATATGTTTTAAAAATTACAAGATAAATTAATTTTCTACCAAATATAGAGTCTGAGTTGTAAATATGTTATCCTGAAAGGAGGTCAATCTACTGAACATTTGTTTTACGAGTTTTTGAAATTCGGAATTTTCATTGAGAGATGGCATTTAAAGTTTACCTCAAAATTCTACTACAGAATTACCGGGCAACCCTAGATCATCTGCTTCACATGAACTATTTTGAACATGGTTAAATGACTATGTTGATTAGAAGAGACTTAGAAATAATTCTAGAATTTGCCACGCACTTCACTTTTAAATTGGTTCTCACAACTTGTGGACAACAGTGATACTAATCTCCCCCTTCCGGGATAAAATACCAATTCAAACTCACCCTGTATATAGATATATTACGAGAAAAAAATAAAAAAGGGTAACCAACGTCTATCCTCAAATTTTCAAAAAAACTATCACCTTCGTTTACATCGTCACTTAAAATCAGGTAAGATGATGTTCAAACGCCAACTTGTCGATACGAAAAAGATCCTTTGCTATTTTTCCACAATCTTTGCAGCACCAACCGGGTCACACCGCATTATAATATTTCTCGAAGCGAAATTATACTTGGCGTGTATAGTTATTGAAATAATCGACCTATTAGTGCCCATGAAATTTAATTTTGTATAAAAAAAGCACAAAAGCACAAATATGTCCAAAATTACAATATATTTCATCGAATCGCGCCGTTTGAACGCTACCAAAGTTTTGCAAAGTTTCAAGGAACAAAGGTAAAGAGTTGGGCGCCGCAGGACACAGAATAAACAACTGAAACGCAATTTTCCAAGTTTGCGAGTTGTGAACGATATCACGTAGTTGAGAATGAAAAAATGATTTATTTTTCAGAATAAAAAAATATTTTAAACTTAATTTACACTACAATAAAATAAAGCAACGATGATTCTCTGGGATAGATTCTGGGTAACGAGACGAGCGGGTGGTTTGCCTGATGGTAAGCTTTTGGGTTAAAGTTTCATCACTGTATCGTTCTTATTTTCATTGACGACGTGGTAAATTAAGTATAACTTTACTCATATTTATATGTAGTGTCGTATTTGTGTGTGTCATATTTATATGTACGTGAGTACGCGGGTACAGCTCGAGTACTCGGGCTGCACCCAGTCGGAGCAGTCGCGTGTAGCTCCGTGAAGATGTACTGAATACCTCGAAACCGGTCGAGCAATCGTCGCGAAGCTCGGCTGTACCACGTAAGTGAATCCGCTTAAATACATATAAATATGAGTAGTACTTACGAAAGTTTTAACTTTACTACCTTAGACCAAGGTCAACTTAGAATGTAGACAGGATATATTTTGGCTACAACACAACGATAACGACGTTCAGCTTCTAAGCTGAACGTCCTTTTCGTTGGCCTATAGGTAGTAAAAGAGCCAAAAAAATATTTAAATGGGCGTTCACGTGAAATATTGAAATCTACGCGAGCCCTGTCGCAAACAGACGCAATAGTTAATAGATGCATTTATTCTACGTCAAATATCCATTTGTAGTTTAAAACTAAACAAGCTCGTAGTGTTGTGGTTTCAGAACGTCGAGTCCATTTTGCCCGCGGCTAAATGCAGGGTCCTACTATATATCACTATCTCATTCATGTATTTTTACTAGATTTTTCCTGGTGATCCAACCACAGTTAGGGTAGATAGGTTAGTGTTCGGCTTTTTTACTCTGAATAGACTTTGAACGCCCTCACCTGTTTTAAAGTGATCACGTGGGTGAGTTTTTAAAAACCCTAAACTTAGAATATCAGATAAAGATCATTTATTTGTAGCATGTTTTCAAGTGCAGATACTCCCAGATTCGATAAGTAGTTACCTAGCGACTGATTTTGGAGTTATTTTAGAGTGAAGTCTTGAGAGTAGTTGTTGTTTCGGTGAACATTACAAAATTCACTAGCACTATTACAGATTATTTAAAAAAAAAATAACACATTTTTAACTAACAAACAATGTAATGTAACCTTAGAAGTCAATTTAAGCTACTTCTATATGTCGTATCGAAATGAAACTTTGTATGTATAATTGTATATGTAATTCGAACGATAAAACTATAATTTGGTATCATAGAGCTAATCTGATGATGGAACCAGGAGGTGGAGAGTGGAACTCTTCAGTGGCTACAAATAAGCCCTACGAGTTTGGGCTCATATGATTCGTTTTGACGAGTCCAATAGGTTGTACTTGGTGTCGTAGTTCTGGTGATGGACCCAGGAGGTGGTAGTGAGTTTAGTTTCTTTAAACTACATATGATTAGACTTTATATGAGTTTTGATAGTAGGCCCTCTATTTCACGCACTCTAATGTTTCGCTTTGTCCGAAATTACTGGATGGTCAAACGCTAATGTTGCCGTGAGATTACGCGAATTAGATGAGGTTTTAGTATAAATTACGTGGTTTCTATGTTGCACGTTTTCATTACGAGAACAACAGTAACTCCAACGAGAATATTTCTATGGTTAGCTTCATAATTGGGATGTCACAAAATTATGTCTTTTGTGTTCCATGCAACTTCCCAATTTTTTTTTATGATCCAATATTAATTTAAATGATACTATCATATTCTTTACATTTTAATGAATAAAAAATGTATGACAACTATGTACTTAAGCGCAGTTTTCACGGCCATAAACAACAAAATACATTTACGGCCCTTGTTGAACATGTGGCGTCACATGTGCAGCCCAATTTGTATGGAGCGTTTTAGCACTCACTAGATACTCCCCACTTTGTCTCTCATTTCTGACGTTTTTAGCGTTCAATTTCCAGTTTTTTCGATATTGATAATTCATTCTCATGAAAAAATTAGTTGATTGAGATCAGAAAAAAAATGGAGTCAACAACCCTATTAGTCCTATCGAAATAATTAGTAAAATTAATTTATCGTAAACCATTATACGCAGCATTTGCATTTAATTTTGTAGTTTCTAAAATACACTGAGTTTTTTGGAAGCCTCACGTGGAGCTTCCTATGTATAGCGTGTTACCAGCCATTTTATTAAGTGGTCAACCTATCCGTCCGACTCATCTGAGAAACACTGACCTAATAAACTAAAAATCAGTGCCGATGGTATAAACTTGAAGTTTCAAACAATTTCAGTAACAAGAACTTGCAGAAGTTGTCTTCTATAATGATATATATATAATGCCTGTCATCGTAGACGAAATATACAACATGAATTAAAAAGGTTTTATATTTTAATTTAATTCAAAAGTACTACCAACGACTGCCCAAAGTCCGAAATCCCGTTTAATCACCATTAAGACAAAAGTGCAGTGCGTACTGGGAAATAACCATGGATTTATTTCTATCTCACCCGTGCACTATCGGCGCACTCGATTACTTGATTGGAGCATAAAATGGAAACCCTTAGCTGCTTGCTGATAAAATTAACCAAACCAAGTGCTCGCCCGATGACGGGTTAAAATTGACCCGTGGGCAAATGGCTAGGGAAGCCATGACCATGTCGTTGATCTATACAAATAAATAAAATTGAAGTACCTGGTTGTAATATAAACACCACAGCTTTTTACTAAATGCATATTAACGGACAGAAAGACAAACAAAAATATCAAAAATGGTTATTTTGTACCTATAACAAAAAAACCATTGTTGACATTTTTGTTTGTCTTTCTGTCTGTTTGTTCCGGGTAATCTCCGAAACGGCCGGACCGATTTTGACGGGACTTTCATTGGCAGATAGCTGATGTTATAAGGAGTAACTTAAGCTACTTGTATTATAGAAAAAAAAATTGGGTTCCGCACAAAAAAATTATCACACACTAAACCTATGAGTTTAACTCCCAAACATGCCTTAGTCGCTTGTTAAAATGTGAGTAACCACAAATGTTGATTTAAGTAATCTCTAACCTTTGTCTAACTCTATTACATCGTGACATTTTTAATCATTTTATGTCTAAAATGATTAAAAATGTCACAATATAACTGTCTAACTGTCTGTTTGTGGTAACACGGAATTTTTTTAAAGATCTTGGTAAATAATTCCGGTACAGCACTGGCAGGAGCAATTTCAGTACCTACAAGTATTTTAGCCTCATTCCTAACTCACTTCCGTTGATTTTAAACAAAGCATACCAATCACCACACAGATTTTCACACAATAATGCCAGGACTCTTAGCCACTTGTCGCCAAACGTGAATCTCAACGTTTTACTGTACAGTGTTGCCACCCTACACGGACCACAACGAAATATGTCAATACGTTTTATACGGGAGAGCACATCAAAAGGTTTATTTTACAGTGGCTTGTTTTTTGTGCCAGTAATTGAATTGGCAAAGTTTTACGATCGCGAAAATATTTATTGGGAAAATATAAATAGTTGAACGCCGAGAGCGGTGCTTTTGTTTGATGTTGAGAAATGATAATGTAATATGACCGTGCTTTCTTTGTTCTTTTGTTAACCTTTTGTTAATATTCACAGATTTTGTTTTTGTAGTTTAATAAAATTGATTAAATATTTCTTTGTAGACCTTGCCACATTGAAAATGAAAATGAAAATGAAAAATGTTTTATTACTACATAAACAACATAGATGAAACAACAAAATACGCTTAAATAATACAATTGAGTTTATGTAGAGGAATTTGTGTAAGTAATATGATGTATCCTACGATCCCCACACTAGGCGAGGCCTGTATCGTGGGGATCTGGAGTAATCTTAATACGACGTATAGCTATTTTAATAATCTCAGCTGACGGTTTGCACATGTTTTTGAAATTTTGTATATATAATATTAAACTTTAACAACCAAAAGAAGAACACAAATACATGAAAAGAATACAAAATAAGAATAACTAAGAATAACAAATTTCAAAATTCTATATGACAAAAACTAAAGAGAAGCTAGATAATAAGTATTATAACCTCATTTGTCATGACTCATTAGTCTTTCCGTCTCATCATAGTTCAATGACAACAACCATTTTTGCACAAATAATTTCGCTCGATAAACAGGCAAATACTTGAGATCTTTGACACAATGCTTGATGACCGTGTTATATGTGTGTGTTTTTATGAATTGGCCAAAACGTTGGGCAAATGCTGTAGAAACTAAAGCATTTGGCACTCTAAAAACTCTACGCTTTAATAGCTCATCAAACATATCTGAGGACAGAACTTCCTTGTGCATAGACAAAAACGTTTTTAGAATAAATAATTGACGTACATTAAGCACGCCACTATCTCTGTATACAGCCTCAGTGGAGTATCTGCGTGGTCGTCTCAACATGACTTTAAGAACAGAACGTTGCGCTCTTTCAGCTTGTATTAGAGTAGTTTTTGCGGCAGACCCCCAACAAGTTATGCAGTACATAATTAATGACTGACATAAGGCATAGTAAACTGACTTAAGAGTATCGAAGGTTGCCACATTACGGAGTTGTCTCATCACATTAATTACTTTTCTGATCCGGCCAGACAATGCATTAATGTGTGTTTTCGCCATATTCTATGTTATGCTTCAAATTTTAACAATATTATAAAGTACTTTTACTGATTTTTTTAACAATTCACAAATTTATATTATTATTATTTCTTTGCTCTCTATTGTAATAAAGTTTTGTTGTTTTGCTGAATGTGTTATCTTTTATTTAAGGTATATTATGCAAATTTTACAATGCCAAAAATATTTTATTACGAAACATTAGAATTGTATCAACTACTTGTTTTAACGTGTTTTTCGAGAACTTATTAATGACGAACACGTGGGACGTTTAGTTTACATACAATGTCACAAACTTGAGGTACGTGTTCCCTTTAAGCCTGTGAAAATAGCTATCTACATACATGAGATCACCATCCCAAGAGGAAGTCTAAACTGTTCAATTGTCCTCCAAAGCTACTTTGAACTGGGAATAGTTATCCAATAGGCACAAACATCAAATTTACGTCCGTCATTTATATTTCGTGCAATTTTACGCTGCCCCACTTCAATGTAAAGTCTGCCAACCAATTATAGCACCTGTAAAACTAAAAATAACGATATTGTTTCCATAAAAACTTTAAGGTTGTGGATACGAGCTTTGTACCAGTGGGCCTAGGCAAAATACATCCAATCATTTTTCCGCACACGCTACGGATAGAACGTTAGCGTGAGTAAAATGGTAGACAATGTACCAAGTTGATGCCTAACATTTATTCCGCAGCGTCGAAAGGAAACACGCTTGTTTATCTATGGAAGGTAGCGTGAACAGTGTTGCCAGCTCAGATTTTTGAAAAGACGTAGGCCTCATTAGAAAAGTACGTAGAATTAGTAAAAATTTTATGCAAAAAGTTCGTATATCTACGTAGTTTTTGTCACGCTTCAGCAAAGTGATGAATACTTTAATAAAAGCTTCTATAAAATTGAAAGATTGACGTGTGAAAAAAGGTAGCAGAAGCTAGTAATTAAATAAATAAAGCCACATGTTTTAGAACCCGTTTTCTACCATATAATAGTTCATACTACCCCAAACTAAAATAGTTCATACTACACCAAGCTAAAATAGTTCATACTGCATCAAACTAAAATATTTCATACTGCACAAAACTAAAATAGTTTATACTCCACAAAACTAAAATAGTTCATACTGCGCAAAACTAAAATAGTTCATACTGCACCGAACTAAAATAGTTCATACTACACCAAGCTAAAATAGTTCATACTGCACCAAACTAAAATAGTTCATACTCCACCAAAGTAAAATATTTCATACTGCACCATACTAAAATAGTTCATACTGCACTAAACTAAAATAGTTCATACTCCACCAAAGTAAAATAGTTCATACTGCACCATACTAAAATAGTTCATACTGCACTAAACTAAAATAGTTCATACTCCACCAAAGTAAAATAGTTCATACTGCACCATACTAAAATAGTTCATACTGCACTAAACTAAAATAGTTCATACTGCACCAAAGTAAAATAGTTCATACTGCACCATACTAAAATAGTTCATACTGCACTAAACTAAAATAGTTCATACTCCACCAAAGTAAAATAGTTCATACTGCACCATACTAAAATAGTTCATACTGCACTAAACTAAAATAGTTCATACTGCACCAAAGTAAAATAGTTCATACTGCACCATACTAAAATAGTTCATACTGCACTAAACTAAAATAGTTCATACTGCACCAAAGTAAAATAGTTCATACTGCACCATACTAAAATAGTTCATACTGCACTAAACTAAAATAGTTCATACTCCACCAAAGTAAAATAGTTCATACTGCACCATACTAAAATAGTTCATACTGCACTAAACTAAAATAGTTCATACTGCACCAAAGTAAAATAGTTCATACTGCACCATACTAAAATAGTTCATACTGCACTAAACTAAAATAGTTCATACTGCACCAAAGTAAAATAGTTCATACTGCACCATACTAAAATAGTTCATACTGCACTAAACTAAAATAGTTCATACTGCACCAAAGTAAAATAGTTCATACTGCACCATACTAAAATAGTTCATACTGCACTAAACTAAAATAGTTCATACTGCACCATACTAAAATAGTTCATACTGCACTAAACTAAAATAGTTCATACTGCACCATACTAAAATAGTTCATACTGCACTAAACTAAAATAGTTCATACTGCTTCAAAGTCTACAACAATTGCGAGATCCCTAACAAGTCTAGCCGTCCTCACAGAGAACCAGGGTGAATTCAATCCCAGTATTTAATTTAAACAGACAAACCTCATTACATCTCATGGGATTCGCGGAGAAAGTTTCTTAATCTGTTCCCATTCTTAGTTTTCTCATAAACGTGAGAAACAACACACGGGACGTATATATTTATGTACATTGTACATGCTTGCACTACGGGGAGATAATGCAGAATTTAGTTACTTAAGAAACAGAGAATGTTGGTGATTTTTTTACTACTTATTTTAGTTTTAGATTTTTTTACGTATCCATATTTCGACGTATTGACTCCTATAATAAGCTGTTAGTGAACAAAAAATTTCATTGCAACTATTTCACTGTGCAAAAGTGTCGAGTTCCATAAAATATTCTACCATTGAACTATGGAATTGTGTGGATCGAACAAATATAGCAATTAAGACTATGTATATATCCTAAGTAACTTTAACATATGTAACGCAAGTAGCTCCTAAGTAACCTTTAAGATACTATCTTTGTAAACGCGCTCTTTTAATTTTTATTTAAAATTTCACTAAAAATATGTGCAGTCAAAATCTTTCAACTAACTCGTTTCTCCACTAACTCCTATCCTACACCTTTGCAGTAATGGGTCGGAGTGTTTAAAGAAACATTAGAGGATAGCAGAAGTTCGGTCATTAGAGCATACCTCGCTGTTGGGCAGATGCGAAAAACGATCGACGACCACAAACAGAAATGAGTTGCGTTTTTTTTTCTGACGGTTACTTTAGTGGTATTTTGATACTTCCATATTTAATGTAATTAGATATTTAACGTAATCAGGCGTTACTTTGCGGTTACTTTGTTCATCGCGGAATTAAAACTATAAATTACTCACATTATAAATATCTTACTTCGAGATTTATTTATCATGGTGTAAAAAATTGTAAGTACCTATTATAAAATATTTCTTAAATAATAATAATTATAGACTAGTCAAATTATGGAACACGATCAATTGTATCGATTGTATATTAAACAACTTTTGATCAAAAACTTTTAGAAATTCGTACAACAAAAATAATGCTGCATCTATCTATACAAATAAATAAAATTGAAGTGTCTGTTTGTAATATCAAAATAACAGCTTTTTACTAAATTCATATGAAAGTTTATACGGTACCTATAACAAAACAACCATTTTTAAATTGTTTGAACGTCTGTCTGTATGTCTGTTTGTTCCGGGTAATCTCCGAAACGGCTGGACCGATTTTGACGGGGCTTTCACTGGTAGATAGTTGATGTGACAAGGAGTAACTTAAGCTACTTTAATTTTAGAAAAAGAATTAGGGTTCCGCGCAAAAAAATAAAACCCACGAAATCCAAAATTTCCAGGCGGGTGAAACCGCGGGCAACAGCTAGTTGTAATATAATTAGGATGTGATACGTCTATTGCATCGTATTTTTCTATCTTATTCCTTGTGATATCACGACGTATTATGTAACAATATCCACAATTACGTATATCTCTGCTTTCTTTCGATAAAACTTATCACGACAAATAAGTGTTGTTGATGTCTTTATTTAATATATTTTAAGTGTGCTCTTTACTTACCTACTTGTTTTCACAAACACTTTAAAGTGTTCGGGTATTTAATAAAAAAAAATTAAGCGATAATAATCTTAATAAATTGTTTAATTAATCGCAAAAACATAAGAAATTACTTTGCTTACTGATTAAAATCAAACTCATATCGTATCGTTACGAATAACATATTTCATGAATTATAAATCTTATCCTATATATCTAAATTTCCAACAATTCGTAGTTTCAAGAAATAAAAGGGCCTATTTAGTGTTCCCCGCTGCTCAAAGTTCTGAGAACAGATCCGAGAAACAAGTGTATTTTGCATAATCTTTTAAGGAAAATTTGAATAACGCAACATCAGAACACTCCTTGACCTAAATTCCGTTATCTGGAAGCCGCTGTTGGAATCTCAAATTATAATAAAAATAAAATAAGTATAACATTAAAGGAACGTGTTTACCGACGAAAACAGACCTTTGGGTTTTGGGGAGGACATTAAAAAGTTTTAAATACTTTTCCGTTGTCACTGCAAGTCGGGTAGTTGGGAGTCTGTGAGCCTCCAGGGTGTTGTTTTAAGTTACAGTGTTGTTTAAGTAAAATGTGCTTCTTGAGTAATGAGGATGAAGATAAAAATATTTGATATATTTGTGTCGAGATTGTTTTGTTTTTTCTTTTTGATAATAATGTTTGGTAGATGTCGGACTGTTGCAGACTCCGGTTTTTTTTGCTTTTATTGTTTCTTTTGTGTGTTTTATTTTATTTTGACCGGGCCGCGTCGGGTTACTTTTAAGTTTAAGTGGCACCGCACATTGAGACACCGAACTCGAACGCAGCCACTATATAGTTACAAAATAGAGAACAGAAAGAACAAGGGCACTCGGGCGCTTATCTTGGGGCTCTCTCTATTCTGTGCGGGCAAGGAGAAGCCGGCGTTAGTGGTTGACGCTTAAACACGCAGTTTACGCCGATGCCTACGTTATCGGTTGTCAAATTCACATATTTTTGGCATCTTATTTCTCAGGGTAACGAGCGCATTGCATTGCAGCGCAGGCATTTGTGTTTCAAAATCCATGTGACATGTTATTGGCTGGCGTTATGCTTACCATCAGACAATTGACCAGCTCGTCTCGTTACTCAATAGTAAAAAAAAATCTAAAGGTAAACGACTTATATAAAAATACACAAAAGAAACAAACAACCTTTTGCCCCGGCAAAGTATCAGGAGATTTTAGCTAAATAGGTAACGTTTTCACGGCGAACGATACATCAATCTGTTGCACAGCTAATTTTGGCAAACAATAACTTCGACGCCTATTCTCTGCGGAGCTTGATCCGCTTCTCATTTGATCGAATAAAGACTCGTAACAGAATTTTCTTCAAAAATAATTACTTTTTTACTAAAAGAACCTAGTTAGACAGGTAAATATTGCTAAAGCTCTCTGAGTACTTTTATAATTGTGTGGGGATGTTCGACATCCCCACAATTGGTTTAATTTAAGATTTCCGTTTCTTTCAATTTTTTTCAGTTTCACAATTCACGTTTTTTTGTACAGGAACCTTTCATGGATGTTTCTTGAAAATCGAATTTAATGACCGATTTGAAATATTTTTGTTTAAGTTATACATAGTTGAAGGTCACTATTATCATTTACATTTAATCAAGATCTGATGATAGACTACGAAAGTAAGGCTTTGGAAGTTTGTTTTCCACTTTTTAAGGAGCAATTTTTGTAGATACTTGGCAGGCTATCTGCCACCCTAAAATTTAAATTGAAGTATCTTATACTTCAATTTAAATTTTAATTTAAAAAAAATTAAATTTTAATAATTTTTAGTACATCGATGTTTTTCGCTTTATTCAGTTCGGGTAATTGGAAATTTAAAAGCCACTTCCAATTTTAGGTGAAGCCTATTTACTACCATTGACCGCAGTCATAGATCAGGAAATGTACTACTGTGAAAGTACCTACTCTTTTTTATACAAAATGGGCTTGCGTTTGACTACTATCTCACCGGACGATATCATGTCGAGAATAATAAAAAAGAAACTTGAACTGTTTCTAATAATTTAATCATACTAAGAGAATTATGTTTCAATGAAATAAAATATTTCTTGCTAAACCTCTACACATTTATAATTAGACCCCGCAAACAAAGCTGTGCAAAATCAAACAAATCAAAGAGAAAGCTCGCGGACAAAAGGAATAGCATTAAATCTCAATAGGTCCTGCTTGCAAACAGAGAAAAAAATACACAAAGAAAGAATCCAATTAAACAAATTGATAGATCGCACTGCGAAGACCTCTCTGAAGATTAGGGTTGACGCGAAGCTTTGACGAGATTTAGAATTTATCCTTACATTTTCTGATACCTATTGATTTTAAATAGAATAAAGCATCAAAGGTTTTCTTTTATATTGTTAGTAGCTTTTATATTTTAACTTCGATTCCGGTGTGACTGTTTATAAGGGAAAATGTTATTAATTTATTTACCACTTTCCGATATACAGTCATGCTAAACTTTTGCAGAGAAATTTGGTTCTGAAGCATCGACATACTTTTCCTAATAAATGTTCTGAAGACAATACTAACAAAACTACTAAAAAAAATGATGTTAATCTCATTGTAGAATACGAATATTCGAAAAAAAAAAAAAAATCGTAAAATTACACCTACTTTTAATTTGTTTCGATCACCGTGGCGAACAGACTTGAAATGATATCACAAGTACATAACTAAAAGTAAAAATATATATTTCATCATCTTTGGAAAACTTCCGGAAAAGGAGAATGCTGCTTTTCTTGCCTTTCCATAGATGACCTTTACATGGATATTTCCTTAACCAGCTCTTACGCCCCCACTGGAAGAGATGTTGAAGTTTATGAGTACTATTTTAGCCGGATCACACATTGAAAAAAAAAATAGATTTTAATTATTTTATTTCAAAAGCCTGTCCGCTTATTCGCTTTGGTTCTAATTTTTCAAGTAAAACTTTACAGATAACAGTAGATGCACCCAAAGGTGGTAACCCTAATCTCACTCGCTTTGTGATCGGCACATCATCGGCTATCAATCCGACTCACAAAGGATGCTGAGAGACCTTTGCAATTGTATCAGATACTACAATCTGGATGTTCTCGTTTATGTAACTTATTTCATTTTGTTAAGTTTCTTTTTTTGTATTTTGAATAAAAAAGGTTAGGTACATAAAAAAGTAGTACTTAGTACTATTGCAGATATATAGATACACACTTTATTTTCACATTACAATGAAACTTACAAAAATTTCAAAATTTCAAAAATTTCAACAATTTCAAAAATTCAAAATTCAAAAATAATAAATATATTTTAACTTAATCTAATTGAACAAAGGGCGGTCTTATCGATTAAAGCGACTACTTCCAGACAACAAAATGGAGAGAGGGATAGTATAGGTACCTATTGAAGCATGGTACAGTGCACCGCAAAAATTACATTACAGTAAATAGATATACTAGATACCTACTTTAATTATTACATTATTGCAGAAGCCTTAGTAACATATAATTAAGGAACAAATATCCTAAAATATTTGACGCTCTTTTTGAAGAACGGACAACATAAGGTTGGAAAGCGTCATCACCATCACAAGGTCTATTACGTTCCCTTGACTTTTGTACGGGCTTTCTTTCAGATAAAGAGTCGGGTTTAATCCACCTGCTTAGTCATACTAAATTCGATGCAGACTGATTCTTCTGAGTTCTCTACATCTGTGTAGAGTACCGGCGCACTACGATATATACTTGACGATAACATCTGAGTAATATGTCGTTACGTTGTTAAAAACTAAATCATTGTAACGTAAGAATAGTCTTTTCATCACGTTATAAAATAATGTATCCCACACGCAACATTTCCCATCGCCGCGTGATACAAGATTGAAAAACAGCCAGGAAACATCTGACGCCATAATAACAGCAAATTACTTCCCCGCGGCCTATCGCCGCTCTACGTGACCTTGTGGAGGAACTGTGAAACGCTTTGAGTATTGTACAATACACATTCAATTTGACAACGATTCTGTTGTTTGAGAGAGAAAACTATGACATGTAGTTTTGGATCATATTTCTTCATGTGATTTGTGAAAGTAGTTTCAATAGATAGGTATAAGTAAACACATTTCAAATTTTAACAGTAGATATGGCATCTGACCACTAAATAATCTGCAGTCATTCTGTAAAAATCGAACATGGAACTCAAATTCACTACTACGCTCGTCAGTGAGGCGTGTAGGCTTAATCTAGTTTTACATAAAAAAAATTGTTTTACGAAGTTTGAACCTCTCCGTGGATTCAGCTCTGTGAGTTTCGAAATGATCTTACAGCATACAAATGATGTTGTGACGTAATGTGGGGTTTTCACAGGTGACTATAGCCGCGTTCGCCGTGCTGCCAAAATCGACTGTCTCTTTATACAATTCGGCTAAGCCGCAGGTATGACTAAAATTACAAGTTCCAAAGTAGAGTAGGTTTCGACTTTAGTCATGCAGCGACAAGCCGCATGCGGGTGGGTGACTAAAATTGACCGCGAAAATGCTTAGTCACAGGTATAATGTTCCGTCCTTGGCCTTCTTTTTTTGCTCGCCTTTCACAGGTTGTTTTTTAGTGCTTCGAGCCGGTAGGTGCATCTTACAGTAAGACACAACGGTAATATTTTTTATAATAAATAATAATAAAAAACTTTATTTTTAAATAATTTTCTTCCGACCTCTAGCTTCATCCATGTCCAAATATAGGTGCCGCTTTAATTACAAGAAATACTTCGTTCACAAAGAGTTTTTAATAAATTCCATTATAAAGAATTTATTTATGTATTAAATTAATATTCATCTTTCTCAAATGTTCCTGGCGACTTGTGATCTTTCCAAATGCTTTCAAATTTTGAAGTTCCTAAAAGTAATAAGGGTATTTCTCGCCCGCTGTGTTAAGAATCCGTTAAGCTCAAACTTTCATTTCTTTTAAGAAAAATACTTTTTTTGCAAACATCAATCTTGCTTTAGGGAAAAAAAGTTTTTGAAATGAGGTCAGATGGTTTTCCACAAAATTCTTATACCGACGTTTCCAACAATGTTTGCAAATGCTAAGAATGTTGCAAACAGTTTGGCCAAACAATTTTACTTCTCTCTCTGCTTAGTAATAGCTGACTAAAGCTGACTTGCAGAGGATATTTTTACAAAGATACTGGCCACAAAATCAACTTAATTTTAGTTTTATCTATTTCTCTCTTTCTAAATAAGAACATGAGAAAGGAATGGAATGAGTTTTAGACCTATCAAATTGTTCTACTTGCTTGTAACTAGTGTTTTACCGGTCGTGAATGTAGTCGCATTTAATTTGTTAAGTATGGAAAATATATTTTGACAACTCTAAAAGTAAAAAATATCTTCCATCCCTTTCTCATGTTATTTATTGGAACGAGAGCTAAACTAAAATTAGGTTTACAATAGGTTTGTTACGCCAGAATCGAGAGTATATTATTATTCAACTTCGGTTTTATATTTATGCCAGTTAATTTAAATAAAAAAACAATCAAACATTAATTAAGCTAATTTACGTAAACAGACAAAATGTATCCAATCAAAAATACACAGGAAAATAAGGCCTAAAAAAAATAACGGGAAGCGATGAAAAAAAAACAAATATTTGCATGACAAGGTAAATGAAAACCTTTCATGCTCTCTCATAACATAATAAATAAAGGCACATATTCGTCATATCAGTATATTGTCTGGTTGCCCAGTTTGCTGTATGTATGCGGATGCAGTATCATAGATCACGCGATTTATCATATTAGGTTGGTATGCTTGATTCGAATGTAAGGGTTACAACATGGCAAAATTATTTCTAAATTCTTGCCATGTGATTTGAAACGTTTAACGCCTTCCAGTAAAACAGAATTTTTAATTGAAAAAAAGTTAAAATTGGTATCGTGTCTGGGTGTTCTAGGAGCACAGTCCTCAGTTTCTGTATCCTATCAGAGAAACCTTGCTAACGGCTAACAAATATTATGTACTATGCGTGTGATCGTTGGGTGTCATTTTAGTAAATAAAATATAATCTTCCTTGCTCAAAAAAAACGTGACCTGCATTTTGGGCTAGTTACCTATACATAATATTTACAATTTACATACCACATCCCACTTGTGTGGTTTACACTTTAAAATAGATTAACATTACAATATTTATTATTACCTAAGTACCTATAAATTCTAGATATTTTTGTTTCATATTTTAATTTACAAAATTTGGTTATATTTTCATTTTGTTTTTTAACCAATATAAAAAAAAGCTATTATAAAAGTAACAAAAACATGATAAGTTTGTATGTAAAAATAAGGTAGCAAAATTTCCTGTAACTCTAACCACTGTCAAAGTAAGTACATTGTTTCTAAAACAACCGAGCGAAAAAATATTACAGTCATATATTGCCAAAAAAACGTGCAGATAGAAGCGGACTGAACTCAGGCGTGACTGAAAAATGGGCAACACCTTGCGATGCTTCCAAACTGTTATCTCTCAGTTAAGGTATACCTGGTATCATTTTAAAAAATATATGGACGAAAATGTGTTTTATCCCTGACGTGTGAGTTAATATGTTGGGTTTTTTTGCATTATAACAAAATTAGCTTTTAAATAATCGCAAACCAACTTCAATGATAAACTACTGAACCGATTTTGATGAAATTGTCATGAAACCAATTTGAAAGTATATCCCGTCAAATAAAGAAACAATTTTCCAAATCGGTTTATAAATGACTGAATTCTGAGGTAACAAACAAAAAAAATTCAACTGAATTGAGAACTTCCTCCTTTTTTATAGTCGATTAAAACTGCAGTACATCGGAAGCTACATCACTTATAAATGTAGTTAGCATGTGATGGACATTTTCTTCTCATATAAATAAAGTAGACATGTTGTGAGCCCTGGTGTCAGCATTTTTAAGCCAAGCGAAGGCTTCGAAAATAAATATGGCTCAAATATCGGTCAAACCGTCTAAGTAAGTACGGATAATGTGATAAAGTGAGAGTTTTGCACGGAACAAAATATGATATGAAATGCAGAACAGCTCTGCGAAGCTGTGACCCTTAATATGCTTCAAACTGTTTGCTAGTGTTTTTAAGATAAAGGAACTTGACAGACTGACAAAGTGATCCTTTTTTGGTTACTTTTATTTGAGTTACAGAAGCCTAAAAAAAGTCAAACCCAAATCGTGTGTAATTTCGTTACACATTATTCCGCGAGACACGTCAAAAACAAAAGAATTAGTTGGGTATGACACGAACACGAAGCGACCTTTTCAGGAGGAAAACCAACAGTAACAAGTTTAGTGCCCAAGGCGGTAACGTGCCGGGAAAACTCGCGCACCATACCTACTTTTCGAGTTAATTAACCATACAAGTTTTGATGTTCACCCACGTGATGAGATTTTACGATCCTAACAAGATCATACAAAACAAAAGTCTGCTAAAGAATGCAAAGTACATGAATGTACCTACTATCAGAACATTCCATCAAAGTACCAGCTGCATTATTTTTCTCCGCGCCGAGCATATAATATTTCGAACGAAAATGGAATTGAATATAAAGTAAATACATGTAACCATACAGAGAAATAGACAATCTTGCATCATAAACAGCATCAAATGAAATAAAAGATGAGGAATTTGGTCAGATACAAGTTTCAGAAGGAAAATCAATTCTAAGATTATAAATCTCGTAAATATATAGATTATAAATGAAGGTAACATTTCTAGCTATCTGCAATCTCCATTTCTCGAGCCACAATTAAAATTCAAAATTCATCATTGACTTCAGTTCCAGGGAAGCACTCATGAAACTCTTTCAGGCTTCATCCATGAAACTCTTGTCAAGAACTCCTGAAACATTTCCCTCCATGCATCTTTGTCATCTATACAATCCTTAACTTTATCATAAGCATTTTTAATGAATACATTTTTTACTATACGTTTAAACTTTCCTTGTGGTAATTCAGTTATTGTTTTTAGGAATTTTATTGTAGAATCTGACATCATTTGCCGGTAATGATTTGGTAGTTTTACTTAATCTGAACATGTTTATATTTCTGGTATTAGTTTAAGTACATCACTGTTTAAGTTCAATTTACTATTCTTTTTCCGTACATACATTATTATGTATGTATGGATAAATTTACTAAAATAGCCCATCAATACCTATATGTGGCAACTCGTGTTTCAGGACGCGGTACACCACACATGACATTGGCATTAACAGGTCCGTGTATGACTGTTTCGGGCAAGCATAGTGGTTTTTATTCATTTAACAGACGAGACAATTATAAAAGGCTCTTTGAACAAAGTTTGAAAATTTTCAAATCCGTTCAAAGCCTGCCTCTATAAAAGTCGGATCGCAGCCTGTGCGTGGATGCCTTTGTCGAGATAAAACCACACGGCGTTTCACTCAAGCCGAATACCAACAGTAAGGTCAGTAACTACGTGTTTAGAACTCGAAAATCGCAAAACAAGTTGGACATAACAAGCAACTTGATACGTGATTCGGTGGCAAACGGCCGTTTTGAGTTCGACACAAATGAATGTTATGCTATGGACCGTCAAATTCATTCAAGTTGCTCAAGTTTGTGCATGACGTACGAGCGGTGAAGAGCAGAAGTTTAGACTGACAGAATAGTCAGTCAAAACCGACAATTCTACTTTGGCAGTCTTCAGTCAGTCTGCAAGTGATCAGTCTTCCATTCTAACAGTCCTAAGACTGGTTAAGCTGCCGCAAAACACGGTCTGCTGCACGCCTGCTCTACTAGGGTAAAATTGCAGATAGCAACTAGATTGATATAATATGTACATTAAGAAACCACAAAGGTGACTGGGGTATACGATGAGACCACAGTAATGAGGAAGAGGAACGAATTAAGACTTTCAGTAACAAGCTTGCCTTTTTCTTTACCTAATGCATTAACGCCAGCTTGTAAAAATTACAAGAACACAATTCGTTTTTATTCTTGGTATCCAATAAACAACTAAGTATTTAATTATATCGTCAGTCAATTCAGAAACTCAGGGGCAAAGCTCTCAAAATCCTAACAGAGTCACGTCTATTCCAACACGAAATTAAGCCATATATTTTAGGAATCAAACTCCAGTCGAGGGACGAATTCCTTCAAAGACCCCACCTTGCTCCTTGATTAATTTTCAAGGGTCTATAAGCCAGATTATGAGAGCCCGAACCACTTCGACAAAGAATGCATGAGCTTATTATGAGTAGATATTAATTTCGTCGAAGAATTAAGGAATGTCTTTGATTAGACTTATTAATAGGTGCGGGTATGACAAAATTGGAAAGTTAATTTTCTATCGTCATAAAGTTTTGTCTCGAGATACTTTTGATGAATATTTTCCAAACATGGCGCTACATTAATTTTGACACAAGCACGTTTAAAAGTTACTGGACGATGAGAACAAATTGAAATATAGTAATTTGTTGTTAGTTTTTTGAAGCGTAGTTATCTCATTGAGATGCCCGCTGATCCAAAGAACGTTTAAATCCAACGATAATCTTAACCTTCCGGTTTAAGACAACATCATGATAGCATAGTGGTAAGGCATTTATAATGCCCTTTTGGCTTGCTACCACCGTCATTTTGAAAATTCGTTACCAAGCACATTGCTCCTGCCACCATGAGTGAGAGCTAGTCATTTAGGTATTCATCTTTGACGCACAAATCAAGGGACTAAGTGGTAAATTCTAACCAACCGAATAAATAAGTCAATACAATTATTTCAGAACATCGTGAACAATAATTTTCGTGTATGAAATGAAAACTGTAATTTTGTTGGGTCGACGTCACTTCGGGACTCACACGGGAATGATTCGGGTCTGATGCGGGTATTGGGGAACGATTTATTTTATTACTCGATTAAGGGCTTACATCCAGTTTTATAGCTGCATAATGTATGCTTTAATCACTTTATCGACACGACGCCGTGTGATATAAAATTAAAATTCTGTGTCATTATAATGTTGTAGTAAACCCGGTACAGAAACCCCAGGCTTTCAATGGAACACCAAATTAGCTGACTGTTTTTATCAACAAGATCGAACTGATTTTTGGAAATGCTTTCAAGACGTCTACAAGTTTCTTCTAAAATCATTGTTTTTAGAAGTTTCTTCTAAAAACAATGACTTTAGAAGTTTCTTCTAATCTCCGAAACGGCTGAGCCAATTTTGACGGAACTTTCACTGGCCGATAGCTGATGTTACAAGCAGTAACTTAGGCTACTTTAATTTTTTTTAAAAGAATTAGAGTTCCGCGCATAAAATAAATACCATGAAACCCATTATCTCCGCTCGGGTGATACCGCGTGCAGCAGCTAGTGTGTATATATACTCGTATTATATTATACTTAAGTGTGTTAAGTGTGCGTTGACTCCTGAGTTTCATAACGCATCAATTAACCGATTATGTAAACAACATCCGACGGCGTATATTTATTAGTACAATATTGTATCAGATTGAGAGTATTCATTACAGACACGCTACAGTCGCCTACGAAACCAGAATTTCGTAACTATTGTAAGAATAAAGGTAGAACATGGTGTGGTGCTGTGGTGCTACGCTATGACGTCAGCAAGTCAGTGCTACGCCGTAGTCGTCCCAGCGCTACGCAAGGGGAAGACACGGGGAAGGACAGCAGTCCTCGTTGAACTACAAGCGATAATTAAATACACGTGTCAATTATTCAAACCGAGCGTCGCATTTCTGGACTTAGGGGCACCTTAGAAGCTCATGCAAACATACGTTTGCTTGTCAGAATAACAACGCTTTTGCGTCAGGCACGCATTTCGAGTATCACGAAGCTACTTTAATTTTAGATAAATAATTAGGGTTCCACGCAAAAAAATAAAACCCATTAAATCCAATATCTCCACGTGGGTGAAACCGCGGGCAGCAGCTAGTTATATCATAAAGCTTTCCATCCGCAGTAGATTTACCAGTGCGATGTAAGACTAGACTTCCACTGCGGCGGATTTAATTACACTGGACCAACGAGCCATGTGATTGTCGCGGCGTGCTACGTCACTTGCAAAAGCAACACGGCTTTTACACGGCATTCACATAGTGTAAATATCTTTAAAACGGTACCAAATGAGTTTTAAATTAAATTTCGTTAATGAAACATGTTAATTGAGGGTACTGATGTGATTTAAAATTTATTGGTCTGGTACACCGATTTGAAAGATTGTAAGCGTTTTTTTTGACTACAAAAGTATGTGTAAATGTATGTCCACTAATCTCGTATGCTGGCAAGTGACAATGCGATTGACGATTAATTTTGGTTAGGTTAGTAATTTTTGATAATTACTTACTCCATCATAAACTCACATACAAGTATATTAAGCGGGTACATAATTACAGTAAGGCGGATTCAACTATGCCATAAATTTCACGACGCAATTACGCTCGGAATATGCGGTCTGTGAAAGATTGCTGACGGTGTACGGGCACCTTTATCCCAAATATATTGCACTTACGAGGGTACGACAATTATTGCATTTAGTATGTGGAGATACAGAATATGTTAATTTTGTAGCAAATTGTTGCCATTTTGGATTTGTTCCATACAGATATAATTAAGCCACCTTGTATATAGTATATATAGTAGTTGTATGTAGATATAGGTATATCAACTATATTTTAACAAAGACATTACATGGTGGCTTAATTATATCTATATGGAACAAATCCAAAATGGCAACAAATTGCTACAAAACATTTTTCAGGTTCATCTTATATTAGGTATAAGCATATTTCCAGAAAATGTGTGTTACTAAAAATAGGAATACCTTTGAATCAAAATGCTTTGTGTGTATATTAGATAGATATCACTTTAGGGCACCATAAAAAAATACAACTGTTTCTATAGTACAATCAGCGGCCTAATCACTAAACAGGGACCTATTCCAGGCAAATGTAGGCTGGTTTGAGGCTCATGAATTTTAAATGTTATTTTACATAATCATACAAAATAATCTTTTAGTTTATCATGACTCTTTATGAAACAGTAGTATTAGAGTACATAAGCTACTAAATGAAGATCCTTCCCTCCTCGTCACATATGTTTCAGCGACGTTTTGTCTAATGTCCTGCGATGATAACGGCCGTTATTGCCGGGGAACGACGGTAACGGCGAAGGAAACTCATTAAATACGAGTAGATTTATGAGCCAAGGGCCTTGACGTGCTTGTGTTGGTGGATAAACGAGTGTAATGTTAGATACGTCGGGAACTGCGTTCGGTTCATAATAATATTATTTAAGGGGCAGAATTCAGCGCGCCGCTATCTCGCTCGCGCATCTCAACCTTTTTGAAGATAAACAATCACTTACTATAATTATGAAAAATCGCATTCGGTGAAATTGCTGACAATAACATTACAAAGGTTATACAAAATTTTCATTTTGATCCATTCAAGTTTTCAAACCTAAAAATGGGATATTATGTTTTGCCCATTTTCATGTATGAAATCTTGATCGGATCAAAATGATACTTTTGCCGTACCTTTGCAATGTCATTGCCAGCAATTTCACCGAATGCGATTTTTCATTATTATATTAAGTGATTATTTATCTTCAAAAATGTTAAGATGCGCGAGCGAGATAGCGGCGCGCCGGGATCTGCACCTTAAATAAGGCAATGATATCTGAGGCGACTAGCCAATTGGGATGTTGCATTAAAGACAAATCATTTCTGTCGTTATACCGTTTTAAGATCACATTAAAACAATACAAATGAAATTTACAAAAAATATATATTATTGTATTTCATGTATTATGTAGTTTAAAGAATATAAAAAACACACTTCCACCTACTGGTTCCATCATCAGACAGCTCCATGATACAAAGCTATTGTCTTGTCATCCAAAATACACATTGTATATAATCTACATACAAAGTTTAATTTCCATACAAAAATTCCAGACAACTGTTTAGGAAATTTAACTGCAATCGAATTTATTCTAAAATCCACTTTGAATGCTAATCGCGTATAATGTAACTTTAAGATCGCGTAGCATCTAATTTTAAGCGCAAAACTCGATTCATCTTAATACTAATGACTGTTATTCGATATTGCCTGAACAAGTATACCCAAAATTACAGCGTATTTCACCTTAATTAAATTTAGTCTAAAATTACAAATTGTACTACGCGTTTATAAAACTGCTTAATATCCATAAAACGTAAGATCATCACCATTATCATCATATTTATCCCGTTGTTTTATATGGCGTCGTTTAGTGTTATGAATAGTCCGGCTACTATTCATAACACTAAACCAAAATATTTATTTATAATTTTACGGCCAACATTTTGTCCATTTCCATCCACTTACACTGTTTTTTTTAACATATAGGAAAAGAAAAAAATAAGAAATTATTTTTGTTCCGTCAATCCGAAAATCAAAATTAATTAGTGATCATTAAACATAGCGTAATTCCCCCAAATATTAATAAAATCAAAAGAATCGTGTTTGTTATTTACCCCAATAATAATCTCAACGAAGGGGAAAAAATATCTTTTATCTCCATTCAACGGGATGTTTTTACCGCGGTTTCTAAAAAAACACTTAATTACAACGGAAAGAGGCTGGAGGCAAAAGAAAATGGGGCAAATAATTTTCTCGAAAAGAGAATAAAATAACTTGTTTACAATTAATTTGTATAACTTTATCCGTTTTTTTTAATGTTTTCAGTTAAATTAATCCCTGGGATATTAAGTCTTGAAATTAAATTAAATACACGAGTCACTAATTGACGCTCATTTTGAAAAGTTTTCTAAATGTTACTCAAAATATGAAACCTCAGTCAGCGAATTAACTGGACTTATCAGACATAAACCTAATGTCTCGGGTATAGAGCGCAATGCAGTGCCGCGCAGGCCTTTAAATCTTGAAGTTCTGGATGGTACTGTAATTGTTATGAGCTGGGGTTATGCTTTTTATCTATATCTTCTGTACAAATAAATCAAATCGAAGTTTCTTTTTGTAATATCAAAATAATATCTTTTTACTAAATGTATATAATTGTTCCGGCTAATCTCTGAAAAGGCTGGACCGATTGTGACAGGAATTTCACTAGTAGTTAGCTGAGGTTATAAGGAGTAACTTAAGATGCGGGGCACAGCTAGTTAAATTTATAACAGTGATTTAATGTTATAAACTTTGTAAATCTTATTATTGTTTGTTTTGTAGAAAGTTATTTTCCCAAATGTGCTAGTTACAGGAGCTGAAGTCGGTATAGACGCAGTCAATGTTAGAATTATTGCTGAAATCGAAACTATATACAGAGAAGCAAACGTGTCTTAGAAACAAATACTCACTTGCCTATTCAGGGCCCTTTTATTACAATTTAGTAAAAATTACATAGCATGAGTAATATAGACATAGAAACTGGATATTATAATTGAAAACGATTTCGCTTTTCAACTCGCAGTCTCCTCAATTAACTGTCCTTTACCTATGGGATGGAACACGTTCAAAAGTTAAATTGCTCTAATTTGAACCCCTTGCACATTATTGCACCGTCCCCTTTAGTCTGAAAGGCTTTTCGCAACGATTTAAGGTAGTAGTGATGTGACGACATCGATTAAATAATTATTATTTAAATATTCCTTCGATATTCATGGCGTGTTACTTCTAAATCATTGATGACATGTGCAGAGAGAAATAAGAAAGAAAGACAAAATGGGATTGGCTTCATAGTCTGCAAGAGGAAAAGAACGGCACGTGAAAAACGTCATTTTGCCTACTGTAACCCTGCCACCTGCATCCCGTAAATAAGTCACGAACCTAATTGGCTATAAAATTATACTATAGATACAATTTTTATTCAATTCTTTAATTTTATATTTAATGCAGTTCAAATACTGTTCAAAGTCAACAATACAAAAAGACCCAAGTATAACATTCTACCGCTACAAATTGTGTGCAAATATTAGAAATAACTAATAATAATTCTAAACAATATTAAATTAAAGTTTATGTTTAATTATTATGTTTAAGTATTATATTATTAAGGGGAAAAGTACTATACTGTTCTGATATCATTGTAAGATTAATTATTAAAAAAAGAATTATTCATAATAAATAGGTAAAAATAGATATTTATAGAGAGGTATAACGGGGATTTTTCGCAATTAAACACATAGTTATTATGTAGAAAACAATACATATGCATATGCACGAGTCCTATGTAATAATAATGTTTGTTTAATAGTCCAATAATTTTATTATTAGATTAAAACTTGAAAACCATTTTAAAATTTTGCACATAGATACACCAATTACTGCACTATATTAGTTTATACTGTAAAAACGCGAATGTCACCTATAATCAAATATCGATAAATTGTTAGTCCATTAACCAATTTTTTTTATATTTTATCGATATAATGATAGTGATGTACGCATGTTCTCCGCGTTTAAGCGAATGCGTCCGCATTTTTCTTCCCCGTTTTCTATTTACAAAGTTATTTGCCTCGTTTTGCTTGTGAAAGCGCATCTCCTTTGAACTTGCTTGAATTATTTAATCATTTAATAGAATTACGGTGCTTTTGAACAGCCCCTATCTGTTGCTCGACTGTCGGCCCCGTTCTACCCCTAATTGGCTGTCTATGAAAATATTTAGTATTGACTTTTCTTTGACGGGAATGCACCTTTTCTTTATGTTGTGCTGAAGTGAAAGCCAATTTAGACCAAGATAATTTTAATGAGATATAAATAAATTGGCCACTTTGATAACCCAACTAACTGTTCATATTATCGTGAGTGTGGCTTAATTCATTTTAAGAGAATTGATAGCTTTAAAAAGTTTATAATTATTAAATTGACGTTGACGTCAAGAAATTACAACCGTGTTATAGTCGATCGGTCTTTACAACAAATCAAAATAAAAAATTTTACAGATTTCTCTACGTTCTACCACAAAACAGAGAAAGCAGAAGAGATACTTAATAATTGGCGTGCTGCGTGAGTCTACCTCGCCTGTGTCAAGAAAATATCGGACGGCTTTCCCCAACACACGAGCACTCCATTCCACAATATTCCACGCAAAGGTTCCAAAAACCGTCCGTGTGTTGAGAATCTCACATGGATTGCGTTGAGTGATACAAATATTGGATTTCTAAACGTTCCAAATTTAGTGACCGAGAGATGGCGCGCCCGGAATGAAGTGACCGTCTGTGTGCTCGAAAATTGGAGCATTATTCCACTCAATCCACGACGTGCAGAATTGAAGTGATCGTGAATGGTGGAACTTCAAGACTCATCTGATATTTTTCCTTGACGCTTAGCACGCCGAGTTTTAAGGGTCACATACTTACCTCGACCCTGATTCTTAACTAAGCTTTCCTATAAATCAAACTATCATTCGACCACGTCTAACTCTTTTATGAATGCGCAAAAGAATTCTTTTTTTCGATCGTGCATTATGTACATCATATATAATAAGTAGTAATAGCCGTTACTTTTCTAAAAGGTCTCCCCACACTCTTCGGTTTAAAGACCGTATGAAGACATTAAAGCGTTGACTCGACCGCTAATTGGAAGTGACGAGAGGGCGGTGTGAAGGGACAAATTGCCTGTTTTAGGGCGACAATAAATTGATATGGGCCGAGAAATTACCATGCGGCCGTGAACGTATTTCACAATTGCTTTAATTACCCGTGGCTGGTGGCAAGTGCTAGGAATGGGTCGCTTTACCCCATTGTATTGGCAGTGGTTGCAATAGATTTTGAAGGAGGTTCTTTTATGTTGTGCATTAGACAGCTAAGTTTGAATTGTTTTGTTGTTAGCTGCTTGAGGAAAATTAAATTTTTCCTTACATTTTCGGGATTGCTAGACGGTAAATAAACCAATTTGACTACATACTTAAGTTAAGACTGGTTCTAGATATGTTGAACAAGTTTATCAAGGCTCAGTGCACCATTACAGATCCTTCAGGGTAGTTAAAAAAATCATGAAATAACTTTTTACAGTTTTTATGGTGTATTGTACATTATTTTTAATTCCCAACTTTTCAAACCCTTTACAGTGTTCGTGGTCACACTTAGGTATACTGGATAACAGTCACCTTTAGAAAAAATATTAAGTCTTTAAAATACATAGTTCTACTATGTACGAGTATGCAAAAAATTTGTGATATCACGCTTTTCCAAAAATACAATATCCATCCATCAATTGGAAATTCAAATTTCAAAGCACAAACTATAGGCCTAACCTATGTCTGTTCTACGAGTATTTCAAGTAACCATTACGAAGAACAAAATACTAATGCCGACAGTACACAATTAGCCCCCAAATTACTTCTAAATACTTAAAACGTGCCTCCACAAGCGCATCACGTAAGCGAAGCCTAAACACCGCGCTTACGACCGAGGGTGGCTCGCAAAACAGGGGTTATTTTAGCCCGACTATAAATTAATTTCGGCACTGGGCATCGCAGTTAAGCCTCCATACATTTTAATTGCTTCCATTATCGTCCATTCTCAAATAGTACAACATATTTTTATTTGGAGTTACAAAGGTAGAGCGTTTTCTTATAAAATCAAACCTAATCAAAGCGGCAGGACAATTTAAAGTTTTATTTATTATTTTAGTTTCCCTTTGTTAAAAAATGTGTTTAAATACCTTTTTGGTACTGCGTCAGGCTCTGAATAACATGGCATTTAAATACCTACTCATTGTTTGATTTAGGTTTTGCTCTTCGGTAATTTATCGATCAGAATCACGGATATATAAATAGTACGTGTTTTTAACTAGGTATGGGAAAATTATGGCCGGCGTTATGCTTACCATCAGGCAAAGGTGGCACGTCTCATAACAAACAGCAAAAAAAAATTGACGCACCAATTTATCGTTCATAGGGGTTACAAACAAATTGTCAAGCATTATACGTGATTGATCCACTGATCAAAAATCACAATTGTTCATTTTTCTTGTTGTTTTAATTAAGCGCAATCATGTTTCAATTCAGTGAATGAGCATTTGTTTAGGTTTAGTATTTCAATACCTATTTTATCTAATAGATGTTAAATCATATAACGTATTCAAATATATATTATATAAACATTACATTGGTAATTCAGCTTGTAAGTTATGTGAGCATGGCACGTTACGTTTGAATATGTTTTGTATGAAACTGTATCACTGTTGTAAGATTACATAATGACGATGGCGACTTGATGACAATGGCCCCCGTACCGTCCGAGCTTAGTGCTTAATTTTTGAAAATGACAAATTATCGAGCGTTCCAGTGCATTTTGGCAGGCGGCAGGTATCGTTATAACATAATGATACTATTTCGCAGCACTATTTTGCTCGCCACCATCATGCGTGCAATAAAGTTTACCATAAAGGTCATCCTCATTACCATTTACATCATGCTAAAGTATCAGCGTACAAACCAATTTTAAATGGTATAGGTGCTAAGTTATGGATGTACAAGTTACAGATAAACTAAAATCGAATTAATCCACTAATGATCAGACACTGAATAAAATACGATACAATAGGTACAATATATTTTTTATCAACAAAAAATACACAATATTAAATAAGCTTATAACTATCTAAACTATAACTATTTGTCATAAAATTATGATTTAATTATGCAAACCTGTCTTAACAATTTCAAAATATACCGATATGCTAATTTATTCATATCGTTACATACTTGTTTTTATTTAAATTTTTTTTCAACACTGCAATTTTATTTATTTGGTTACATATTTGATCCGTTTGGTGTTGAAACATTGGGTCCGTAGAGGCCGGGAGCTCATAATATTTTCAAAATTTTGTCAGAGCGTTTGATTGATGCGACGCGTAACCAAAATGCTGGTACTTATTTGGCTCAACGGATCAGTATTGCGGTTCATACTTAATTATTCAATACGTAAATATACAGTTAATATTGATTATTTCTCTTTATTTATTTAAATACTATATTTTTTACATACGAGTATATTGCCTAATCTGTAAGGGTGACGAGTGCACTGCAGTGTCGCGCCGACCTTTCTGGTTTCAAAGTTCTGAGTGACACTGCAATTGTTATGGGCTGGTGTTATGCTTACCATCAGGCAAACGACCAGCTCGTGTCGTTATCTAAAAGTGTAAAAATATTGCTTTCAAAAAAGCGGAAACCGACTTCGACAAAAATATCGCGACATATGACATTTCAACCCTCGTCTTTCCATCCTTAGGGGTGGTATTTTGTCATACAATTAATTAAAAGCCTTCTCATGAAAACAAGAATAATTTAAAAATGGTTTGACGATTGGTAAAGAAATTAAGTAACATCCTACGCCTTTTTTGAAAGCGGTTAAAATACTGAAAGTAGTTTTTTAACAGTTTCCAAACAATGGAATACAATGACACAACACAAAACAAGAAGTAGACAAAGGACAATACAATGCTATGCAGTGCGATGCCAAGCTCAGGTTAATAAGGATTCACTGATGACTGATTAATAAGAAGTCCCTGATTTAAAGTCGGGACCCATCATGACATCACGAACGTTTATACAGGACTTAAACAAATACATGTATAATCTCTCATAAGCTTGCATTAAGAACAACTTTATCTCTTTTGCCTTTGCCGAGTTGCAACTCGGAGGCTGACAAAGAAAATCCAATTCTCATTTTCTCATTACTGGCCTCTTTTGCTGTCTGTTCTTTGTTTCCGGTAGATACATTAAAAGTAAAAAAGAACAGGCTTTGCCAGACGGAGACTATATGTGCCGATCTGGTTATAGACTTTTAAATAATATCTGCTCAAAGCGAAATTGTTAAAAGCTTTAGTTTCCGTTTAGAACAACTTGTTTGGCTTTGTACGTTGGTAAGTAGAAAAGCGCATTAGTTATAATATGAAAGTGGTAAGAGTTCAAAAGTCGCATTTTTTTTTTGATACAAATGATGAAGCAATGATAGTATTATTATAGTGGTAAGGAGGTTTGCCGCGGATTTGTTGGTTGATGGTTCCCAAATCATACAATGACTGAGCTTTGGGTGATGCAAAGCAACTTGATGCAACCATGGCATGCTGGTCGGGTATTTTGTAGTTCTCGCTTGGGTAGCTAAACCGACTAGATACCATTCTTAGCTAGCTACAATCTCTTACAAGAACCTAGCAGTATGTTCAAGCGCATGCACTTGAGAGCCAATAATATAATCTAGTTTTCGTGTCCTTGACCACATCGTTGCTTACTATCAATCGAAATAGTGATGTAATGCTAGCACATCGAATATAAAAAACAGATTATTTTAATTTGCAATGACTAATGAACATATCTAATAACATAAATACTATTGATAAGATCCTTGTTTCACCTATGTATTTTTTATCTACCCTGCACACATATATTATCTTTGTTTTATTAATATCATACGCAGACCTTCAGGATGATATTAACCTTCCACGTGCTGGTTAATATAATGATAGCGTATTGTGTACGAGACGTTCAAGATATTTTGATGCTTATTACTAAATTTCCCACAGCGTGAGATCATTACATCGAGAAACGATATTTTCGTGAAAGCTTATATATTTATTAAATTACTCGAATATCCATGGAAGTTTCAGCGTGATACGTCTATGCGGCGCCAGACCCCTACCAATTTCAGCTAGCCATATCTTCCCCTGCCAATAAAATACAGCGATTCTCTCCGCAACCTCAAATTATAGTTTTATTTCTCTATAAATGTCGCATGTATCGTTATACCGTTCCTTTATACCCTACGATGGCAGTTTAATCCGGGCAAGCGGAAAAACTTGATAAAACAGAAATGGGTTTATCTTATTCGGCTATCAGAAGTGTGTCACGGACTAAATGAACCCTTCTCCTAGGGAAAGACAAACTAAAAAAGATAAAATGTTCCTTAGCGTACATTAAAGTGCTGTCGGATTGAGGAAGAGCCGTAAAAAGGCGGCCCCGAGGCCCGCTGGGACCACAGACCTTGCTCCTGTCCGCTAAGCCAAATTAAAGTATAGACTTGACAATCGTAGAAAAGAATAAGTATTATAAAAGACTAGGATTTCTTATTTCAAAATGCAATTTTGACTCTTATTGAGAAAACGTTTCTGTATTAGAAGTAGGTACTCTTTGAGATGACAGCATAATGTATGCTTAGAATATGTTGCTTGTGGTGTTTAAGGAGTTATGGAGACCATTCATACTTTTGAGAGTTACTAGTTGTTGCTATTTACTTATTGTTGAAGAAATGTGGGACGTTTACCATGAAGTCGTAGTTTTATATCATGGCTGACCCTCTCATAACTTAGCTGTATATATTTCCAAAACGATCCAAAGCTTGGCCACAAGATCTCTTGCAGCCAAGCTTATCTTATCGCTATAAGCAATCTTGCTTACAGCGATAATACAATGATAATGAGGTGGTGATCGTAACTTATAATTTATTTATGTCATTTTACAGCAATACCATATTTTAATTATAGGTACGCCAGAGAAAGTTTTATACTGTAGGTATTGTTTACATAAATTATTAATAGCTACTTTAATCTATACCCACGACATCTATACAAATAAATGAAACTAAAGTAGCTCTTTGTAATGTCAAAGTAACAGCTTTTTACTAAATGCATATGAAAGTGATTACGAAACGCCCAAAAAAAATCTTAGAAAAATTGATCTTGATCTACTCTACAAGTCTGTAGCTCTACAATCCGAGCCGATATCAGCCGTGCTGCCCTCTCCAGGATGGTAGTTACAACATTTCAACCGTGAAATTTTATCGAGAGAATTAATCTTCAAAAGTTTCCGTATCCCGCCCTTTTGTTTTAGATGCGCCCTGTAATAAAATTTATTCCTTATTCTAATCGGAAACAGATAACTTCGGGGTTGGAAGAGGTCGCAAGTCCCAGGGGTACGACTGATTCGGTTTAAGCGATGCAGTTCAAATCGGAAATTAATGAAGTTAATTCTGTAGGTTTAGGGATTTTATGTGGCCATAAAATAAAATGAGCTTCTTATTCAAATAGGAAAACTGCCACGAAACAGTGCAATTGTTTGTACCTACTTATGTACTTTTTGTAGAACAGGCTAGTGAACAAAATACTATCCTATATTTTGGCAAAAGGATCAGCGGAGCGAGTACGGATCTTTTCGATAAATAAAATTCGATAAAATTGACAGTTAAAATCGATAAAGTGGGTTTTATTCGATAAAATTGACAGTTAACATCGATAAAGCGGGTTTTATCGATTTTAACTGTCAATTTTATCGAATTTTATTTATCGAAAAGATCCGTACTCGCGCCGCAGTTTCGGTATCCAGCGAGACAAACCGACCAGCAATTTGGACACGTTGCCGTAACTAATTTTTCGTAAAGTTTATTTGTAGGGTAAATACCCTACAATCTAATAAAAAAAAATAGATTAAATAATCTATTAATAAAAAAGATCACAAAACAATGTCAAAAGTTTAAGAGACACATTTTGCACGCGCGTTGTTAAAATGTCCTTATTTTATTTATAATTGAATAACTTTTTGTCAACACTCTCCAAAGCAAAAATATCTATAAAAAATATTCAAACCATTACCATAGTACTTGACTATTAAATATCTTAATGTGAGCTATAATTATAGAGCTTTATCTCTAACACACACATTGCACCCAACCATTAGCCCAACCAAAGAATAATTCCGCTAATAGTCATTAAGTATAAAAATATTTCTCAAGTTGTCATAAAGCAGTTAAATTGTCACGAAATTAAACTCATTACGTCGGGCAAAACTGTACGTCGCGCGGTCACTTAGGGACGTCGGGTACGTTGGGCAAAATGTGAAAGCCTCGCCGGCGACAACCACAAGCTTTTTGTAATTTCCAGTGACAAATGAACAGCGGACTGAGCACCGGGGGGTTTCAGCAAGAGTTGATTTTAAAACAAAGATGAAGTGCTGCAGATTGGTTTGGCTTGTAGGTACTATTTTGGTCGAAATGTGCTTATCAGTTTATGGTTTATGTTATGAAAATATTACGAATAGAGAATAGATCTATCAACAAATGTTGATCTAATCATATGGACAGGATAGTATCATTTTGTGTATTAACCCAACAGTTAATGTTTCCAAGCTAGTATATTATAAAAGGTTTTTTTTATTCGAAAGTCTCTCGTTTATCTTGAATAATGAACTCACCTGATGGTTAGCGGCGATTCGGTTGACAGTGTAGCACGTAGAAGGTACCTGTTCAGCCTCATTTTGAAGACTCCCAGATTCTATTTATCGGGAAAATCAGACGCTAACAAGGTACATTTTAAATAATACGACGACTAGGCAAACATTTAAAAATAAACAATTATTTTCGTTCTTCGTCACTAACTAATCTTTGATAACAATTTCGAAGCGTTGAAGCGCGTTCCCGTACTTTGCGCATTGAGTTAATGCTCTCTTACAGAGGCCTATTCATTTGGAATTTAACAACGTGTTCCAAAGTTATAACTCTCACGTTATAACGAGTTATAAATAACTCCCGTTATAACTGTTATAAATGCGGGATTTCACGTGTTACATTTAATTCGCTTCATGTGTTCAGTGAGCGTTTGCCTGATTGTTCATGTTAACATGCTTAGTAGAGCAATTTGTTTGGAGACATGGTACTTACAATATTGTTAACCAAGACGAGAGTTCCCAAGTATAGTACGATTAAGTACTCTTTATTGTAACTCTGTACGTTATTCATAAACGTTGAGTAACCCTACTATTACTAGAAAGTGTTTTGTCTCATTTTCACGCGTAACACCTTTCGTCAGTGAGAAGTTGCCAGAAAATTTTATAGCATAAATTGTCTTATTTATCATAGAGGGTAAAATTAGTTAAATTCTAAACCGAAATACGAAACTAACGTACTTGAGATAGAATATTCAGAATATAGTGAAAATACGGTAAACCTCACTCTTAACTGCTAACTGACTCTCAAGTGTGATAAATGATTATCAAGTTAAGGGTGGTAGCAAGCTTTTTTTTATGTTATTAGTTAACGAGACGAGCTGGTCGTTTGCCTGATGGTAAGCATAACGCCGGCCCATAACGATTGCAGTGCCACCCAGAACTTTGAAACACAAAGGCCTGCGCAACACTGCAGTGCGCTCGTTACCCTGAGACATAAGGTATTACGATTACGGAGCTACGGCTTGTAAGCCGAAAAGAAATACATCATATCAAGAATTTCGCAGTCAATAGTGATTGCTCCCATGGCCTAGTGGTTAAGGCGTCTGGCCCGGCAAGCCAGAAGACGCAGGTTCGAATCCTGTTGGAAGCGAAATTTTTGTGATGTATATATTTATGTGAACATCCGCTAGTGTCGGTTAACACTATAAAATATATTTCATAAGGTATTAAGTCTCATAAGCCCAGTAATTTCACTGGATACTCTGCTCATCAAACCGGAACACAGTAATGCTTGCTTGGCGGCAGACTTCACGAGCAAAGCGGTGGTTTTTATGGTGGTTTTTTAAAATTTTCCACTTTTCATCTTCACTTTCCATAGAAGTACAAAAATAACGGACTATTGTACAACAAAAAGACTCGACGAAAAAAGCATGTTACGTTGTCTAAGAGCAGTACAGCAAACAAATCTGACACTCACTATAAAAGTAGTATAAAAGGAGCCATCAAAAGCACGTAAACATACATTCGGAGATTCCTGACTATAAGCATGCAGCCCTAAAACCCTGCCAGTGCGTAAGCACTTACCATAAAATCAGGATAGTAACTGCCGTGGAAAGAATTGAAGATAGAAGTGCCATCGTAACAAGACATGGACGCCGACGGTAACGCAGTTTTTTTCTAGTGAGTTTCTGTTATTGTATTAATACGACTAATACATACTAGGTACCTTACTACTACTATTAACCGATGACAAAACGTAGGAGATTCTCAAATCGATCCATGTATTTTTTTATGTACGACCACGCATAATTGACTATAGAGTTATAAATTGTTAAACAACCGGCTATAACTCACGTCATTTGTCGATATTGTCGACCTAGGTTTCGAGCGTGTCCGACGCTCTTCCTCAGGGAGTGCACGCGGCGAGATCGCAACGACCACTGATCACGGACACGTCAGTGGTCGTTGCGATCTCGCCGCGTGCACTCCCTGAGGAAGAGCGTCGGACACGCTCGAAACCTAGGTCGACAATATCGACAAATGACGTGAGTTATAGCCGGTTGTTTAACAATTTATAATGTGTGATACTCACGAAAATTTTAATAGTAAAATGACTATATAGTTGTTCGATTTTTATGATTCTTTTTTTATCGGATACACTCGTATGAAGTTGGTCCCATTTTAATTGAAAAAAAAACACTCCTAAGGCACTTCGATTTTATTGACATTTGACACAAATTAAATGAACCTCGTCTGTTTGATTGTCAAAAAAAAATTATCCGAAAGAACGTCATCATCTGAAGAATTTCGGGGCTATCTTCGACCGCTCTCATAGCTTAGTTGTTTAAAACGTCTGCTCAAGATAACCAGAAGAAACGGGTTCGAATCCCGTTGGCAGCGAACATTCTGAGGTGTATATTATACTAGCTTTGCCCGCGGTTTTCACCCGCGTTTCCACAGGAACCGTGCATTTTTCTGGGATAATAACTATCCTGTGTTACTCTCCGGTCCATAAACTATAGCTATGCCAAAATTCACGTCGATCCGTTGCTCCGTTACTGCGTGAAAGAAGGACAAACCAACAAACACACTTTCGCATTTATAATATTAGTAGGATAGGATTTACGTGAATATCCCGCTAGTGTGGGTTATAACAACTCTAAATATAGGTATTAACTCCACAATTATGGTTTGTTAACGGTTTTGTATAACACAAAAAGTACACAATGAAACTTTCTGCTACCAGTCACATACTCCACACATGTCTCCTGAGTTCGTATTCAGATCACACCCTCACACCGCAACTTCCGAAATCAAAGTAAAGCAAACACTCGTTGAAAATGCGGTGTAAATAATAAAAAGGTACATCGCAGGGCCCTTCAGTACCGTAACGGTACTTATGAGTACCTGTACCGTAGTGTATGGTACCGTAGAGGCCCGCCGGTGTGGACTCCCCTTCGTTTGAGATTCAATATGCACTAGAGACGTGAAATATGGCGGGACATTGACGTTGGAAGGGAATAGATTTTGGTCATTTAAATATGCTGCTTGAAAGCCATGTTGATGAATTTTCATAGTTTTGATTCTTTTAGCGTGTTTTTTCTAGCTATCTATTGAAACTGTTGTAATAGTTTACCCAGATACCTAGTTTTTTTAAGACGAGCTTTTGCCCCAATCTAGTTGCAAATTCTGTGATTTTGATGATCATTATAATATACTAAACTTTTCGTTATTAGGTCGATGGTACAAACTTCACATTTCAAGCTTTTAAGTTCTCTTTTATCAATTTTCTTGCGTCTACTATTTAAAAATAAAAATTCACAAAAATAAGAATGTGGAAAAAAATTAATAAGGAAAATTAAGAATTCAGAGAGACCGCTGACAGCTAAAAAAAATATGAAAACGACCCAAGCAGTAATGTGCAAGCAATGTGCTTATCTCAGGTTAATGAACGCACTGCAGTGCCGTACATGCAAAACAAAAAATAGATCAATTATGTATTGTAAACGTACTCCTTCACAAAATTCGATTAATCTTAATAAAACAGGGAGATCGAAATTATCCAGGTTACGGAATTTCATCAACATAATACATAATATGGTATCCACACACATATAGGAACGGTACCAAAATAATATGATACTATTACTTCTAGTAAATAATTAATACTGATATTCGATACAAGTTCAGAGCCCGTCGGGGAGGCAGACGAATCGATCATGGTGAACAGCATAATCCGCTTTTCTATACGTTTCTACCTATACTAGGTATATTCTGTGTAATTTTCCTATTTCCCAAGGGGCTGCATTATTAAGCCAGCTTACTTGTGTACCTGGTGAGTTCAAACGTTTTAGGTGTACGCGGTTCGTTTCATTTATTGTACCTACCTATAGCGAATGCAATGGTGGCATTTTGCCGCGCTAAACTTTTTTTAGAGTTTGACCAAGTAGAACCTTGTGCGACTTACAATCCTACGTACCAAAGAGAATATAAATACTACGTTACGCATCTCAGTTCGAATCACAGCTCGGCCAGGCATCAATTGTAGCATAGGTAATATTATCTTTGGCACCAATGACATGTGTATCGTGAGGAAACCCGCATGTTCATAAACCACAAAATTCGAGGATATCGTGACATCCACCTAGCCGCACTGGGCCTCTTTGAGGGATAATGGGCCTCTCTCGCTCTCTTAGAGAAGGCCTGTATCTTGATTATGAAAGTTCTGCCCGATGGTAAGCGACAATGTGGTCGAAGATCAAGCACGTAGCACGGTTGTCGTTATTGAACACAATATGCAATTATCATGAGCCGGCGTTAGGGGCACCTTACACGCTCAAGCAAACGTACGTTTGCTTGTCAGAATAACAACGCTTTTGCGTCAAGCGCATTTCGAGTATCACGAAATCCGCGCTTGACGCAAAAGCGTTGTTATTCTGACAAGCAAACGTACGATTGCTTGAGCGTCTAAGGTGCCCCTTATGCTTAACATCATGCTAACGAACAACGCGTCTTGTTATCAAATAGTTCATATCAGCCTCTTACGCTCCCACTGCTGGGATACCGACCTTCTCTTCGAGAGAGAGGTATGGGCCGTAATCCACCACGTGGGCCCACTGCGTTTTGGTGAATGACACATGTCCTCGAGTTTTGTGGTTTTTGAACATGCCGGTTTCCTCACTATGTTTTCCTTCACCATTTTAGAGCGAGTGTGAATAATCCGCACATAACTAGATATAAATAATTGGTGCGGGCCGAGTCGAGATTCGAACTATGGTGCGTCGGATTGAAAGTCGCACAAGTTCCCGCTCGGCCACACTCGCTCTCAAATAGTATGATAAAATAAATAAGAAATAACCAAAACTACCAATGAAAAACTCCTTCCAGTACAGGTCCAGTTCACGCCACCATCTCCTGGGCATGCCGTCGTAGTCTTCCTAGTATTTTGATACATAACAATTGCTAAATATTAAATTAATGCATGCTGAAATGTTTCTGACCTGAACATAGCATGAAATGGAATGCAAACATCCGAGAACTGTTATTGTGTTCCTTTAATTTTCTGGCTTATGGAGATTGGGTTGGGTTGCTCCATAATTTTCTGTCATATTTATGCCACTTGAGCAAATTAAAAATGTAAAGCGAGCAAATACCATAAAGGCGTGAAGTGTTGGCACGAATATTTGATATAGTATATTTGCAAGTATTTGAACAAACATTTGATAACTGTGAATGCAAATGTTTACAAAGCAATCCTGGCAGAGCTACATTTCTTTATGATAATACTGCATTCAAAATTCAAATGTTTTGAAAACATATGGACAAACCACGCACATGTCTGGCCCCGGCCTAAGCAATATTTTTATGAAGGATCTAAAAAAAATATAAGCTCTATTTTGTAGTTACAACTAAGGCGTGTGTTTTTTTATACTTGTCTAATAATTAAAATTTTGGTGGATGCATAAAAACTGAACTGATCGCCAACCAATGAGATGATTCGATTTGAGATTTCTATATGTCATTGATTGGTGATCCGCCATATTCTTTCTTAGTCAAGTATAAAAAACATGACTGCCCTTTTTTGTGCAGTCTTGTAAAAACACGGATTTTACATTTCTTTCATTAATAAGAAAAGTCAGTAGTCAGGAAGTTACCTTATATAAGAACTTGCCTCAGGACTCCAAACAAAGTGTAGTCTTCAAAGTGCAGAAAATGGTAAAGTTGCTTTAATTTTGTAGTTAACTGAAACAGAGGCTTGTTTAGTGAGATATTATCTTGTGAAGTACGCAAGTTGTTTCTACTTTGAGTCGGCTGTATTGTAGGGAGAGTTTAAATACCTATTCGGTTCGTATTTTTAGCAAGAACTAAGTTTGTTTTATAATTTATTGTAGCTGAACTAATCCTAAACTGCGGGAAGGCTTGGATGCGATCCAAGTGGTGTTCTATGGCTCATGATGAACTAGCTTTACATGTCAATTTTCTATACTTGTCCAATAATATAAACAAACTCGGTGAATGCCAACCAATGACAGCAGTAGCACAGATTAGATAATAATTACCTCATCCGATTGCTAACTACTGGCATGATTCGAATTTGAATTTCTATCTCTGTCATTGGTTGGTGAACCGTCAAGATTATTGGACAAGTATAAAAAATTGACGTTTATTTGTATAAAAAATGAAAAACAAAAAAAAATATTATTACTACATAAACAACATAAGACTATAAGAGGGGTTATAAATTGTATGATGTTATTTTTTATGCTCAATATGTTTGTCTTTTGACTAGTATTTCACCTGTTGGTATATACCTAAGTGATGATGCAGTCGACGGTATATTTATTTGTGTTTCAAAGTTCCGAGTGGGATTGTTATTGTTATGACGTTACGCTTACCATCAGGCAAATGAGCCGCTCGTCTCGTTACGCAATCGTGTAAAAAACCTTCAATTATACAGGACTCGCACTAATATGCAAAAAAGTTTCATTATATCTATAATACATTATTATTGTGAGGATCCTATATAGTAATCTCCAGCAAGTATTACGTGGACTTGCTGCGCAACGCTGACGGTGTCTAGCAGTAGTAATTTGCATACGGAAACAATTAACACCTCTGAATCACAGATATGCATCACTTGGGAATAGTTCCGCTTGGATCCTTCATAATATTCACGATCATAACGCACTATTCACTATTCTACACTAGGTACTACACACGCACATTGTTAGTGGGAGGACTAACTCTTCTGCGAGTGTCTGTCTGGGTTGTTACCACCGCATTGCTCGTGAAGTCTGCCGCCAAGCAGTAGTGTGCAAGCATTACTGTGTTCCGGTTTGATGAGCAGAGTGTCCAGTGAAATTACTGGGCTTATGAGACTTTATACCTAATGTCTCAGGGTAACGAGCGCACTGCAGTGCCACGCAGGCCTTTGTGTTTCAAAGTTCTGGGTGGCACTGCAATCCTTATGGGCCGGCGTTATGCTTACCATCAGGTAAACGACCAGCTCGTCTCGTTACCTAATAATATTAAAAAAAAATACACGTTTCACACGCACGGAGATATTGGATGTCATGGTTTTTATTTTTATGCGCGAAACGCTAATTCTTTTTCTAAAACAAAAGTAGCTTAAGTTATTCCTTGTAGCTTATAATTTACATACATATATGCCTTTTAGGCTTCGAACTAAAGCATACTAAGCCTGCGGTATTACCAGAAAACAGAGAATTTTCTGGTACCTATTACGTAGCTGTACAACGCCACGTAGAGCAATGACAATCTGCATATGGAAACGATTATTACCTTCGAAGCTCAGACATGACTCACTAGGGACTTGTTCGACTTGGTTCCAACGTCTTGTTTGTTGCAATGTCACAATCGTTAGCATAGATCTGCGAACATACGAACAATGAACATATAATATAAAGTAGATATAAGAAAATTGCAACATTTTTTTAACATGAATTTCCATGAATATTCGACAGCAGTATCGAACCTGTCACTGGTGTATCTTTTAATTCAGTCCTTATCGACAACATTATACAAAATAGTGTAGGCTACGCTGGCTTGTAAAATATTGAAGCTTTGCATATTGCAACTATCTTCTATACATACAAATAATAAAATTGAAGTGTCTGTTTGTAATATCAAAATAACAGCTTTTTACCAACTGCATACGAAAGTATATACGGTACCAATAACAAAACAACCATTTTAAACATATTTTTTTCTGTCTGTCTGTCTGTCTGTCTGTTTGTTCCGGGTAATCTCCGAAACGGCTGGACCGATTTTGACCGGACTTTCACTGGCAGATAGCTGATGTTATAAGGAGTAACTTAGGCACCTTTTATTTCAGAAAAATAAATAGGGTTCCGCGCACAAAAATTAAAACCATAAAAACCAATATCTCCGCGCGGGTGAAACCGCGGGAAGCAACTATTTTTCAATATAAGTGATCGTGAAGTCTGCCGCCAAGCAGTAGTGTGCAAGCATTACTGTGTTCCGGTTTGATGAGCAGAGTATCCAGTGAAATTACTGGGCTTATGAGACTTAATACCTAATGTCTCAGGGTAACGAGCGCACTGCAGTGCCGCGCAGGCCTTTGTGTTTCAAAGTTCTGGGTGGCACTGCAATCGTTATGGGCCGGCGTTATGCTTACCATCAGGCAAACGACCAGCTCGTCTCGTTACCTAATAACATAAAAAAAAAAAACAATTTTGACAATTTGCCAAAGTGGTACATATTGTACCAGTCATAAAAGGTTCCAAATGCAACGCACCTTTAAATTTCCAGTATGTAATCACCGCGATGATAGGTCCCATGAACGTTACGAGTTCGGAACTGTAATGATTGCGCCCATCTGCGAGCTACTTACCATCTGGATAGCTCGCGAGATGGATACGTCTCATTTAGAGAGACATATTACGTTTTGGTTGTAAGACGCGTAACATTAGTATGGTTGATTTTCAGTTTCAATAACAAACATTTGTGTTATATATATTATGAAAACATTAAATGGAACTCTGTGACTTTTTAAAAGTATTATGCCACGTGTATCACAACCCGGTTCAAATTGTAGCCCTTTATAAAAGCAGAAGACCTACATAGTACAATCAACATAATAATACTATAATACTTCAATGAGTACATCACCCAAAACAAAAAAACATCGTAAGCAAACCCACATGTTCAAGAATTAAAAAAAAATACGTGGACTTGTGACACCCACCAATCCGTGTTGGTGGATTATAGCCTGTACTCTCAGACTTACCAAGGGGTGCCGGCTGTAAAAAAATGATATAAACTAACAGTAGGTAGTATGTCTATAAAGACGTACTGCGCCGACCACATGTAAAATGGGACAAGAGCAGGAAAGAGGGGAGTGGTACATCACTAAATCTCGATTAAAATTCTTATTTTAGCAAGGTCACTGTCTTCAGTGACCTTGCTATATCCCCATCCAGATCAGATCCAATATTTCATATTTATTTGCCAAAGACATCACATAAAATACATTTCATAAAAAGAACCCCCTCTAAACTTTATTTTGGAATTATCTAACTTATATATCTAACTTATTTTACAAGAATCTAGTTAGAAAAAAAAAACTTCCAATAATCGCTGTAAGTAACAGAATCCCGCATGCGGCAGTTTTATAACGACTAATGAGCCAACTTTATGAAGCACTCAACTTTGCGCTGTGATTGTGTCACTTCCACTTAGCTAAATTAATCAGCCAATTGCACTCCCACAACTTTCCCAACACAAAACAGGGTTCACAAAACAAATGCTGCTTCTTTAAAACTTCCCGAATGTGCCTGTTTCATTTCGTTATTCCAACCTTTCCAACGCACAATATACCTTGAGCACCTTAGCGGTTATTACCTTCAGGAACCTTTGTTAGCGCCTCCGATGGCTCTCCCCTACTGAATTTAAATGGAGAAATTATTTTCAAGTATTTTTCGGAAGGGAAGTTTTATTGTATTGTTTGATTGCGTGTCACTCTGATAGATGAAGGAATGGCTTTTAAATGGCATCTCCTTTGTCGTTCGGAGGCTGTTATGTGTTTGGGACTCAGATGCTTGGATTTGCTTAAAAGTTTACTGTCAGTAAAGTTTTGTGGAGATTTTGGTAAGTGTCAAAGTTGCAGGGCATATTGGATTGGGTTCGGTTCGTTTAATCCCTGTGCTGTGTCTGATGACGCTAATTTAGATCGGTTTGCTTCAATTTTTTCGGGTCTCGTTTTTATTGTTGTTCATTGAATAAAGATGTCTGTTTGTTATTTTTTTTGTTATTATGGCTCTACACTGCACTTGAATTTGCCAGTGTTAGATTTAAAAAAAAGTAATTATGCAGTGACATTGATGTGCGTCGAGAAAAGTTTCTTGAGAAAATTGTTTCTTATTCTAATTATACATTATATATCTGATGTAACATACCTAAGTTTTGGAATATTAAAAGTGTTGGGTTACCGATACGTTTCATTCTCGTCAGTTTATTTTTCTCCCATTTGCAATTATAATGATTGAAAATACGATACATTCCTTGTAAGGGGTTAAAGTACATATTTGCAGCTAATTTGGTCATGTGAGGATACCATGTCTGCAACTTGGTTATTTCCAATCATCCTGTATATAAATCTACTCAGTAACTGTGTAGTGCAACCCTCATTTTACTGTGATAAAACAACTGCCACGTCCTTTTTGGAAATGCAGAAAGGAAAGCCAATCTTTGCATACTTGCGCCATTAAAATTACTTCCGTCATTAAAATGTGCTGTGTTTTACATTTATGTCATTTTATAAGACACTACCTATTTTATTTTATTGGACGTCGATAACAAAGCCGAAGCATAGTTGACGCAAACACTTTAATTTATCCTTTGACCATAAATGGATCTCTCTAAACTCAACTCTTCTAACTTAAAATCATTTTGTAAACACAAAGAAAATACCTAATCCGAAACGCAACTGCCTCGAACGCTTTCAAAGAAATTAAATATTAAAACAACAACAAAACCAGTATTTACCAAGTTTCTAAAACGTGGAATTAGGTGCAAACTGCGAACCCCAGAGATGGTCTCAAACACAAAATAAGACAAACACAATTTGGGTAAGGAGTGTTTGCCAGCCGCGGACGGATACCTATAAAATTACAATTTACTTTGCGACTCGGTTTGTTTCAGTCGTTACCATTTTATTTCCCTTTTGTGCTGTTATTTGCTGGGTACTAATAAGTGCGGACTGAATATTTTTAAATAGAATAATATTATAATGATTTGTATTACCATCCAATAACTAGGTTGGCTACATGAACGCTAATGGCAAGGAAATTAGTACAAATGATGTTTCTTATTCAAATCTACAAAGCTATCTCTCTGCACTTTTGAAGGAAAGTAAATGCGTTTCTTTTTTTATCCTTTAGGATAACGCGACGAGCTAGTCGTTTGCCTGATGGAAATCATAATAATGCCAGCCCATAACAATTGCAGTGCCACTCAGATATTTGGAACACAAAGGCACTGCATTGCACTTATTACCAGGGTAACATCTCAGGAGATCTCATGAGCCCAGTTTTTGGTTTTGGTTTGTTGGTTTGTCCTTCTTTCACGCAGTAACGAAGCAACGGATCGACGTGATTTTTGGCATAGATATAGTTTATGGACCGGAGAGTAACATAGGCTACTTTTTATCCTGGAAAATGCACGGTTCCTGTGGGAACGCGGGTGAAAACCACGGGCAGAAGTTAGTGTGACATAAAATTGACATTGACAGCTGTCAATAATTTGACAACTGACAATAAAGTTTTATAATATTGACAAGTTGATTTAATTTGACAGATCGGTTTGACGGTTCCTGTGGGAAACGCGGGTGAAAACCACGGGCAGAAGCTAGTCATGTTATATTTCAAAGTCTATGTAAGATATAAACCAATATTTGCCAACTTTGGTAGCAGCTACACTCGCCACATAAAACTACGAATCTCCCGAGACCCAACCGATTAAAAATTCATATCATTTCCAAAGTTAGTTCATAAAAATTATTACAAAATGTTCCGCATTGATTAAATCCATGAAAGTTTAAGCAGGAAACTATAAAAGTCCACAAGAGGCGACGGGACGCCGACCCGGGAAACGCAAATGAGATCAACTTGACGAAGATTTTTCATATAGCTCTCGTATTTGCATAGTAGGTATTGTTTGAGTTAAGATTTACTTATTTAATCCTTGAATTTTTTTTATGTTTTTTGGTAACGAGACGAGCTGGTCGTTTGCCTGATGGTAAGCATAACGCCGGCCCAAAACAATTGCAGTGCCACCCAGAACTTTGAAACACAAAGGCCTGCGCGGCACTGCAGTGCGCTCGTTACCCTGAGACATCAGGTATTAAGTCTCATAAGCCCAGTAATTTCACTGTCTACTCTGCTCATCAAACCGGAACACAGTAATGCTTGCACACTACTGCTTGGCGGCAGACTTCACGAGCAAAGCGGTGGTAACAACACAGACGGACACTCGCAGAAGAGTTAGTCCTCCCACTAACAAAACCTTGAATGAAATAATGGAGCTGGCTTTTTTGATGTGATTTGATGATGATTCAGTGGAAGTTGGCTGCTGATCTGTAGGTCGATGGTTCGAATCCTCCTGTAAGGTTCAGCTTACGGTGAAGGAAAACAGCATGGCTGCTATGATTCCATCACGCAGTTTTCCTTCACTATTTTTCTTTGCCAGATTAATGCTTAGAGCATTATATTTTCAGGAATTTATTTTTATCGTTGCTCTTATTATCATAAACAACGTAATCATGGTAACAAAATGTTGTACAACACTGGCAATACTCATTCTAAATATTTCCGCATAACTACGCTGATATTACAAAACAAAATCTCAATATTACACTTGGCCCAATTCCTCCAACGCTGTTAACCTACCCCATAGCCAGTTAACCTGAAACTCGGAGCGTCATGGGACCAATCCTAACGTTCGTTACCCTACCTTATCCATGCTCTGCCGAATAAACGAATTTAACCGAACAATTTTAAACCACGCTTAACTTCCTCGGTTGCTACAGACCTCGGAGAAAGGTGAAATTTTTGGTTGTTAAACAAATTTGTACGCTTAATGAGTTAAGTTGTTATGTTTGTTTGAATTTACCTTGTTGGTGGGTCTTAATTTGCAGGTGCGTATTGTTGCGAAGCGTGAGTATGATCAAACGTTCAAAGTTCTGGAAACTAGAACAAGGACGGTACACTGAACAAATACAATCGTATATAATAAACTTATTCAAAACTATATTATCTTTGTTTGGAGCTTCTAATGGCATGCAAACTCCTATTAAACATTTTCAAACAACAGGGCTACCTTTAAAATGCACACTGGTAAACGCTGCCAATGGAGTTCGTTGCCATTGTCTGTGTTTCCCGTTCAAAAGTAATACACAGATTAGGCATAGAAATATCATACAAATATATACCAACTAGCTTCTGCCCGCGGTTTTTACCCACGTTCCCACAGGAACTGTGCATTTTTCCGGGATAAAAAGTATTATATGTTACTCTCCGGTCCCTTAGCTATATCTATGCCAAAAATCACTTCGATCCGTTGTTCCGTTGCTGCGTGAAAGAAGGACAAACCAACAAACACACTTTCGCATTTATAATATTTCTATAATTCGATAAAGTGAACAGGTACTAATTTTATAGGTATCTAGGCAAGAATGCATGTTGGCGGCATCGTTAACATCAAATGAAACTGCAATCAAAGGTTACCCAAAAACAAAAAGTAAAATTATATGATCTATGTTTCTATACTTGTGTAATGTAAACAAACTCGGGTATGCCAATGACATCAATAGTGCTCCGATTGCCAACCAATGACATAATTCGAATTAATTGTACCTATTTATGTCTGGTTTGTTTCCATTATTACGTCGAGTTTACATTATTGAACAACTAAGAAAAACTCCACTACAAACATATACGGACGGCACGTGTCACACATCGTATTTTTTCATGCCAACTGCTGTGTTTCCCGATAACTCTATTCTGTGCTATCGGGTGTTTTCTAAATGAGAGTTAAAAGATTTCGACACGATGATATTATCATCGAGTCTCAGTTTTGTATAATCATTATTCACCATTTACTACGTACAGTCGTCAGGTCCACAATCACCGAGTCAAAGAGCTTGATAGACAGACGGGGGTCTCTAAATTATTCGTGGTCACGTATTGGAGTGTGTGGCTTCGGGCTTGCACTGAAATTTTAATTACATTTCCTTTGTGGAAGGGAGATAAAAATTGGACTAATCGTACAGTTGTCTTACTTTAACTTATGCCAAGACATTGTTTTGCATGTTTTAAGGTTTGATGTCAAAATTTAGTTCTTTTATATAACTTTAATGTAAGAATCTGATGATAAATAATACCCATTTGTTTCTTTAATGCCCGTTTTCACCAACCGTAGGAGCCTAAATCTGATGCCTAAGTTTATGAGTTACCTAGGGCAAAAAATCGTTTCACCTTTAGGAGTGCTCTACGACTATAATGAAGTATATATTTAGGAGACTTTGTTTAAGTTAGGAGTTACTTAGGCGTCGCCTTATTCGTTGTTAGTAAAATCAGGCCGTAAACTTTTACAGCCTTACTAATAAATACTGTACTTATAACGGTTGAACTTCTTGCCCTCCTACTCTATAAGATGTGTACTTGGAACGGGTGCTTAGATTCATTTTCATGAGCGCTCTTCTGGGGCGCATGTGAATAAAGTTTGAATTTGAATTTCTATTCTACGTTTAGCGTCATACCTTAGCATCACATTTAAAGTGGCCAAACTGTCACGTACCAATCGAATCTTCGGCTAAGTTGGTAGTAACCCTGTCTGCGAAACGAGGTTACCCCCATAAATATATACATCACAAAAATTTCGCTTCCAACAGGATTCGAACCTGCGTCTTCTGGCTTGCCGGGCCAAACGCCTTAACCGCTAGGCTATGGGAGCAATTAATGTTGATTGCGAAATTCTTGATATGATGTATTTCTTTTCGGCTTACAAGCCGTAGCTCCATCTAGCAGACCCGCTTTATAGCGATGCCTACTCCATTGTGATACGTTACAGTACCAATCAAATGGCGAGAGATTTTGCATTATTTAAACTTTATGAAATATATTTTATAGTGTTAACCGACACTAGCGGATGTTCACATAAATATATACATCACAAAAATTTCGCTTCCAACAGGATTCGAACCTGCGTCTTCTGGCTTGCCGGGCCAAACGCCTTAACCGCTAGGCTATGGGAGCAATTAATGTTGATTGCGAAATTCTTGATATGATGTATTTCTTTTCGGCTTACAAGCCGTAGCTCCATCTAGCAGACCCGCTTTATAGCGATGCCTACTCCATTGTGATACGTTACAGTACCAATCAAATGGCGAGAGATTTTGCATTATTTAAACTTTATGAAATATATTTTATAGTGTTAACCGACACTAGCGGATGTTCACATAAATATATACATCACAAAAATAAAAGCTATAAAGCGGGTCTGCTAGATGGAGCTACGGCTTGTAAGCCGAAAAGAAATACATCATATCAAGAATTTCGCAATCAACATTAATTGCTCCCATAGCCTAGCGGTTAAGGCGTTTGGCCCGGCAAGCCAGAAGACGCAGGTTCGAATCCTGTTGGAAGCGAAATTTTTGTGATGTATATATTTATGTGAACATCCGCTAGTGTCGGTTAACACTATAAAATATATTTCATAAAGTTTAAATAATGCAAAATCTCTCGCCATTTGATTGGTACTGTAAAGTATCACAATGGAGTAGGCATCGCTATAAAGCGGGTCTGCTAGATGGAGCTACGGCTTGTAAGCCGAAAAGAAATACATCATATCAAGAATTTCGCAATCAACATTAATTGCTCCCATAGCCTAGCGGTTAAGGCGTTTGGCCCGGCAAGCCAGAAGACGCAGGTTCGAATCCTGTTGGAAGCGAAATTTTTGTGATGTATATATTTATGTGAACATCCGCTAGTGTCGGTTAACACTATAAAATATATTTCATAAAGTTTAAATAATGCAAAATCTCTCGCCATTTGATTGGTACTGTAACGTATCACAATGGAGTAGGCATCGCTATAAAGCGGGTCTGCTAGATGGAGCTACGGCTTGTAAGCCGAAAAGAAATACATCATATCAAGAATTTCGCAATCAACATTAATTGCTCCCATAGCCTAGCGGTTAAGGCGTTTGGCCCGGCAAGCCAGAAGACGCAGGTTCGAATCCTGTTGGAAGCGAAATTTTTGTGATGTATATATTTATGTGAACATCCGCTAGTGTCGGTTAACACTATAAAATATATTTCATAAAGTTTAAATAATGCAAAATCTCTCGCCATTTGATTGGTACTGTAACGTATCACAATGGAGTAGGCATCGCTATAAAGCGGGTCTGCTAGATGGAGCTACGGCTTGTAAGCCGAAAAGAAATACATCATGTCAAGAATTTCGCAATCAACATTAATTGCTCCCATAGCCTAGCGGTTAAGGCGTTTGGCCCGGCAAGCCAGAAGACGCAGGTTCGAATCCTGTTGGAAGCGAAAAAATTTTTGTGATGTATATATTTATGTGAACATCCGCTAGTGTCGGTTAACACTATAAAATATATTTCATAAAGTTTAAATAATGCAAAATCTCTCGCCATTTGATTGGTACTGTAACGTATCACAATGGAGTAGGCATCGCTATAAAGCGGGTCTGCTAGATGGAGCTACGGCTTGTAAGCCGAAAAGAAATACATCATATCAAGAATTTCGCAATCAACATTAATTGCTCCCATAGCCTAGCGGTTAAGGCGTTTGGCCCGGCAAGCCAGAAGACGCAGGTTCGAATCCTGTTGGAAGCGAAATTTTTGTGATGTATATATTTATGTGAACATCCGCTAGTGTCGGTTAACACTATAAAATATATTTCATGAGGTTACCCCCAGATTAAAAACCTAGGTTATATGCAAACATTGTGTCGTGAGCATAGTTTCTTCTCATGTCTTATTGGATTTTAGCTACTGCCCGCGGTTTCACACGCGTGGAGATATAGGATTTCATGGTTTTTATTTTTTTGTGCGGAACCCTAATTCGTTTTCTAAAATAAAAGTAGCTTAAGTTACTCCTTGTAACATCACCTATCTGCCAATGAAAATCCCGTCAAACTCGGCCCAGCCGTTTCGGAGATTACCCGGAACAAACAGACAGACTGACTAACAGATAGACGGTTGTTTTGTTAGGTCTAGGTACCCTATATACTTTCATATGCATTTGGTAAAAAGCTGTTATTTTGATATTACAAACAGACACTTCAATTTTATTTATTTGTATAGATTTGCGTTGTGATCTGTGTGCGTCCACCTGCAACACATACACACACATAATAATAGTGCATGTCATCAAATCTTATTCGAAGCATATTCAATTCAAAGAACAGTGTGTATTCAAAGCGATATTCGCTATGGTTTCGTATAAAATTTTACCAATATACCATCCAGAACTTGCATCTAAATTCCAAGTTCCCAAGACTTGGTGGTCACAGATCCCTAACTACAAGTTCCGCAGCCAAGTGACGCCTGTTATATGGAGGGCAACTGTTTACTTTACATAAAGTTAGTTACAGTTTGCTCTGTTTAATTATATTACTACAATTTCTGTTTACTTTGGCCTTTGAATTTTAGGATTCGTTTGCAGTTTGAATTGAATAATGAATTTCTGTAGTGAGGAGTGCTATAAATGTAAATAGTCCCTTAGACTCCCTTATAACTGAAGGGATTTTTCTTCTCTGAAAATTTTGACCATATATATGATGATGATATAGGTATTACGCGAGTCGATTTGTTGTGCATCGCATCAGATGGCCTGGGGCCTGTTTCATAAAAAATATTATGAGTATTTATCTCATATTATGTATGAAACCAAAGACTGATAATATTAGACTAATATTTTTTGTGAAACATGCCCCTGATGTAAATAAATAATATGTCATTGGTTTCGTCTAATACTGTAGTGTAGCATAAACCAGTTATTTTAATTCAATTTTGAAGTTTTAATTCATAAAAAAGATTTAAATATGTACTAGACACATAGATTAATATATTACAGTAAATGAAAAACAGCTGAAATGAAATAAATCTTTCAGAGAAAGTCTTCAAAGATTTCACTCTCCCAACTTGGACAGTTCTAAAAGCATTAAAACTCAAAATTGCAAAGAGCTCGCCCCGTTGACAAATGAAAGAAACTCGCAACTCTGAAGGGAAATGTACGCACATTTTTCTGTTACAATGTTGTCAATCAGTCACCGCCAGTGCACGTTCTTCCTTTTCCACTTTTCTCCTTACTTTCCTGATTTGATTGAAAACTCCCTTACCCGCACCTGCGTCGCACGATCGTATTGGTAAATAGTTTCACATAGACTATTTTACACAATAGATGAATATATATAGATAAACTCTTTGTTGACAAACCGCTTGTTTAACAGCGTTTAACTCCTAAACATGCCTTAGTCACGTATTTACATGTGAGCAACCACAAATCTTGATTTAAGTAGAATCTAATCGTTGTCTAACTCCATTCTGTTGTGACGTTCCTGATAATTTTAGATGTTGATCTACAGACACTGTCTAGCTAAACAGGCGTCTAAAAGCTGTTTTTGTGGTAACACAGTAAGGCTGAGATTCAGAGACGAATCTAAGCGTGGACTCGCGCTTCCATACGTCAAAATTCTATACAGTTTTGACATATGGAAGCCAAAGTCTACGCTTAGAATCGTCTCTGAATCTTAGCCTAAGTGTTACAAATGGCGGTCTTAGCTTCCAGACAACCGTGCATGTGCATGGAGAGGAATAAAAATGTAGCTAAGTAGTTGGATAATCTATAGTTCTAGATTTTTTATGTCTAAGGTTTTGTTTAATTTTGTTTTTAATTGATAAATTCTTAGTTTTTTATTGAAATGTAAATAATCCTAAGGTTTTGCTAGATATTTTTAATGTTGAGTTTAATTTTTAGTAAAGTTTATGTATTGATGTTGAATTTTGAGTTTAATTTACTATCTATCTAAAAATTTCATTTTGATCAACTTAAGTTTTCAAGCCTAAAAATGAGTGAGAAATGAGATTTATGTTTTGCCCATTTTCATGTATAAAAACCTGATCGGATTAAAATTATACTTTTGCCGTACCTTTCTAATGTTATTGCCAACAAATTCACTGAATGCGGTTTTTCATAATATCTTCAAAAAGTTGAGATGCGCGAGCGACGAAGCGGTGCGGAGTCAGGATGGGCCGCTTGCTTGTTTGTCAATTACTTATAGTATAAAAAATAAAATATAAATATAATGAAGTAGTTCGTTTTATTTAAATAAATTAACAAAAACTTTACCTTATACATATTTAATTAACCGAGGTAATTAATCCCAATACACCTGACGCAGTCCGACGCAACATTTGTAATCAGCCCTGGAACAGGACAATGCTTTTATTAAATCCATAAAACGGTATACTAGCAGTAACCCATCTTAATACAAGAAGCAATTATATAACGTTTGTTCTTCAGGAATGTTAGCAACTTGATAAAGCGTAATAACATGTCACATGTGGGACTCTAACGTCGTACTGGAAGTCAGCAAATTTGACCTGGTGTACATTCGGAATAAAATTTCTAAAGCATTAACTGAATTACCACAAGGAAAGTTTAAACGTATAGTTAAGAATGTATACTTATGTAATGTTTGCGGTCAGAATGGAATTCATCTGTAAGTATTTCCTGAATACTACAATTTGGGAGTCTTCAAGTCAAGAGTGAACAGGTATCTTCTAGGCTAGCGTGCTACATCGTCGACCGCATCGTCGCTTACCATCAGGTGAGATTGCGGTCAAATGCAAGCCATTCATGTATAAAAAAAACATTCCTTATATTTGCATCTGGACAATAATAAAACTATTCAGTCTTGATATGGTTTTAGTGTTTTTTGGTAGCCAAGAATGAATTTAGCCGAAAATACGAGAGTGAATTACTCCAGTCCTGTCCTTTTTAGGCTAGTTAATATACGGGATTTTTTTCCGTGGTAAGTATAAAGATGTTTGTGAATTATTGCCTATTTTTCGTACAATAACTTTTAATAATCGGATAATAAGTTGTAGCTGTCATATTTTTTTACTGGTTACAATGAGTTCCCCAAAATGATGTATATTTTACGGTAACAAAGGCGCTACTTCCCATACTGTTCTTATGTTTACTTTTTACTCAAACTGTTTACAAAATAAATTGGTACAGGATTGCTGAAAGATACACTCTGTCACATCTCTTTGTGTCCGAACACAAAAGACACTTAGCGGGAGATGTTGCGAGAGGCTCTAGTCGTTGTAAATAATTTTTACCCCGAAAAGGCTTGGGTTTATGAGGTTTTTTGTACACGCGGATGGGTGTAGTCATAAAAATAATATTGAGGTACCGTGTAGATGCTTAGACGTTTATGGAAATAAGAATTTGTTTATCGTTTTAGTAATTATATTAAAATTAAATTCGCAGGAAGCGTTTATTTATTTAGTAATTTTTTTTTTCTGTCAAGTGTACATGTATATACTACTATAACTACATCTGCCTTAGCTACAGATCATTGGACAACCTACAAGTCATTGTAGGCCTATAGGTAAGCCAAAGTATGGTCTAGCCCACTCCCTCTTGCTACTGCTAGTTGGCAACGTACCTACCCCACATGCTGGCGCCATAATGGTATTGCTATAGCTTTAACGTAATACGATGAATCGATTAGTCCTAGAACCATTTCTATTGCAGCGCTAAAGAGGAAAAGAACATATACCTGATAACAAATAAACATAATTTCATTTGCCGCTGATTAAATTGGACAAAAATAACAATTAAATTCGACATATCACCAAATGAATCAATTCGTACGAGGATGTAATCGTAGCTCTCAAGTGCTGACAAGGATACGCACTCAGAACGTTGAAGATAACAATGGCGGGGAGTGTTACATGCTTGCCTTTATTACGATTTCGTAGAAAATGATAGGTAGTAGTCTTTTTGCATTCATGTAAACTCTTCGTTCTCGTTCTAATGATTTTAAATAATTAGTAAGTTACATAACTTTTCACTGATAAGTTATATGTAGTTTACTAAGCTATGACGGCATACCCGACTTGTTATTATGTGCCGCTGCACTGATTCAAAACTAAACATATAAATGTAGTTACATAGTAACATAGTTATGACACTATATAAATGTCATAATTGGAGACACCTGTGCGTAAACATAATGTATATACAGCGAGACTACGGAGACTAGTTTAAACTTTAGTTTTATAACACGCCGTCTTTTGCTCATCATTTTACTACTTATTACTACTCGTTTTACTTATGACAAATGATATCTAAAAATACCAGCATGTTTTAAACAGCTCACTGACGAATGAAAAAATATACATAGCATTTGCATACTTTTATTTCCCAGACAAATATTCACTCTTACGTTTACTTAACACACCCCATTCAAAGTCTGCCACAATTCCATTTTCTATTGTCACTTGACGTGATTTTCTTGAGCACAGTAGTGACGTTTCCGCTTACGTCGGAAACGTAAATGTAGCTGGCGTCATGTTTCGCATACCGTGATGCCACGTAGACAAATTGAGTGGCGTATCGTGCTCGCGACGTAGGGGATCGGCTGGAGTAGTCTTACTCTGAAAATCGAACGTCGAATCGTTCGGCTGACGAATCGTACTTTTTCTATCATTAAGGATAAAATGTCAAGTTACTCGAACGTTGGATCCAAAATACCTTAATGAGTTTCGTTGTAGGAAATCTACGATCCGTAAGCCGAAGCTTCGTCGTTCGATTTTCGGAGTAAGATCCTTGTTTGACAGGACGGCCTTGGTTGCAAATAAGCGCTGCTCACAGGACCACTTGTAGGGTTATTAAACAAACACAGGACTTCCACGTCTCACGCGATAATTTGTAGTGGGTTATAACAAACAACCGCATACATACTCATACCTCGACATTGGGATTCCCTGTGTCGCTTGTGGCATGGGAAAAGACATACCCACACAGCATAAACCAGACCTGAGAACAAATTTTATTCTCACCATACAGTTAGCTCCGGCTGGGGATCGAACCCTGCTCACCTTGATTTATGGGCAGGGTTACTACCACCGTAGCCATGAATCCTTTAAAACTACCTTCAAATTATTGTAATTTTTTAAATCTTGATAGTTTAGCGATTGATTGAAAGTGTGAAACACGCTTAACCTAGAATCGATTTCGAATGCAGCCGCTGAAACGCACCGACCGGTGCTTCGCAACAGATTTCATGTTCGGGGCGGTAGCTGGCCAGGTGAGCGCTAGAAAATTCCATACCACCAATTCCACCATGCTATGATTGAATGTTTATTTCACCTCATTGTAAAACTTGAACCATCAACCTACAGGTCACTGACCGACTCACTAACACTGAACAATGATCGCGTCTCATCATCATCAGCTGGGAATCAGCTGAAGTCTATGAAGGGGGATTATGCCATAATACAGCACGCTTGACAGGTATCTTGGTGATCGCAGTAGATTATTATGACCGAGGAGAATGCTGCTGCCCGTGCCCTAGTTATTCCCTTAAGTTCACCACACACGCCTGCCAAATCCATCGCTACGGGCGTCGTGGATTGAGTGGAACGGTGGTCCAATTTCAAGCCCACAGCGCTGTCGCTCCATTTTTCGGTCATCCTGCGTCTCGAGTACTGCCAAGCGCGAAATGGAACGTCGTATCGTCCACTAACGATAATTTGGAACGTTGGAATGGAATGTTGGATTGGAGTGGTCTCTTAGCCGGCTCTTTCAGCAGCCACAGGAAGATATGCGGTTGTAATACTCTTAACCGAGACCTTTTACGAAAATTTCACAAAAAGACACACACACTTATCATATTCACAAGTACGGCAGCAACTGAATTTTAGATAGCGGTCTTCCTTGACCATCTGCAGTTGATGCAGTCACGTCCAGTGATATTTGCCCTCGGGCGTCGAGTCGCAGTGGTCGCTATTTCAAATATTTATAGCGTAGGGTGCCGATGATACCGATATTGGTTGGTTGAATTTTGATTTCGTTCGAAAGACTGCGAACGGTCGTGTGAATTTTCTTGTTACTTAGTTAGGCGTCGCCTTAGTCGTCGTTGGTGAAAACGGGCACTAAACGCCACAATTGAACACTCAAGACATAAACTTGGCTTCTTTCGTCCCATTTCAGATTCGAAGCAATTCCCTGGGCCATATATCACTAGCCTTCCCAGTGAGATTTACTTGCATCCAGATAAGGATTCAGTTGGAGTGGACAGCGGATGGGATAACAATGGAATGGGGATGTTGACTCCATTTTTTTTATGATGTCAATCAATTAGTTTTCTCATGAGAATGAAATGTCTATATTGAATAAACTGGAAATTGAACGCTAGAACCTTCGAAAATGAAAGTCAAAGTCGAGCGTATCTACTGATCGCTAAAACGTCCCATACAAATTGGACATAACAACTGACGTCACTTGTTCTACGCGGACCGTAAAGCTGTACTAAAAACATGCATTTTGTTGATTTGGCCGTGAAAATTTTTTTATTCATTAAAATGTAAAGAATCTTATGGTGTCATTTAAATTACTAATGGATGATAAAAAAAAAATTGAATTTGGGAAACTTTTAGATGCAGTATCTTTATGGAAATTATATACGAGTAGGTATTTTTTGTGAATTTTATTTTTATCGCGTTAATGTGTTTTTCTTAAAACTCTATAACGACAGAAATTATGTATTTTGTGTTTCATGCAATACCCCAATTTATAATGGAAGGAATTGAGTGAGTAACGCTTGGACAAGCCTTAGTTCTCCGCGTCGGCGGTTTCGAGCAAATAAGGTAAAACAAAAACTTCTTAGTTTTTTTATGCAATGATGGCACAGTGAAAGTTGTAGATCGTCCGTCGGTCTTTAGACTAGAAAATCGTATTGTGACCTTAGTACTACAGGTAGAGCATTTTTTGTCGTTTCCTTTGCTAGCTCAAGTTAAAAATCTATGGGCAAGCTCCTATCGAAGTCTGCTAGTCCGGCAGTCAAACTTGAGAGCCTGTCCACGGAAAGTTTAACGTAATTTTTTCGTCAACAACACCATAAGTTATTACTATTTCTATATCCAAATAAATACGGTATTCAGTGGTAAATTACGATAATATTATGTGACTCTATTTGTATGTACTGACAAAGCAGCTAGAGTCACACATTACCGCTCCTAATATAAAATGACGGTAGGTGTGAAACCCTAGCCGGACCCACGTCCGCACTACATTTGACGTTTATTAGGGTAAACAACAACGGTACGTACGTAATTCGATCTCTGTCTATAAAGCGAGCCCGCTAAATTTATTATCTACCGGCATGTTTTTTTTTTAAATCTCAGTCGCTTATTTTACTGGAAACTATTAAATATAGTAAAAATCATGCTCTCTTGCCTTATTGCACAATAGAGACATAGGTACTGCGTTACTCGGATGTCAAGTTTGGAACCATATTAATTATGCATCTTTGAAAGATTACACAAAGCTCTGTGATTCTAAATAAGAATTCACATGATGTAGAACTAGATCTGTTTTAACACTTTTAAAATTGTCTTTGGTAGCAATCACCGAGACAAACTTTAGAAACGGAGTTTTGGCGGGAATGCGAAAATGTGCTGTTGTTGATTTTGTGTTATTTACTAAAACCTGTGTTTTATCGAGTGTTAATGTGTAATAATGGTGAATTATTAACCATTAAGTGTTCGTAAACGTGCATGAGTGAAAGGCAAATGGTACAAAGACGAAAAACGTGTATTTTCGTATTCCATCTAAAACTCCATAGAAGCTTCAGTAAAGTATCCACCGCTTTACTGAAGCATCACTTCGACTTGACCGCGCTTAGACTAAACTTTAACGTGACTTTGAAGACTTTCATGCACCAAAACTAGAGACTTATTACATATTATTATTATTTATATAACTTGACACTGGCTAAATACGCTAATCGCGTGGAGCCAAAAACAAAAAAAAAACTTTAGAAACTCTTTACAGTATTTGTATTTTTAGATAGCACACAATATAGGGCACAATATATGAGCGTGCCTATGCTTCAGTATGTAGCCTTTTTGTATGTTTGTCAAGGCTCCGCTACTGGTAATGTAGGGCAGTGAAATCTGAGAAATAATTTCTCGTATAAACTCAAGGATGTATAGCTCTAGAAGTGCATTCCATACGTTTATTTTTCCTTTGGCAGCTGTAATATTTGGCATGACAATAACTTGTCGTTCGTTTGTTGATTTGAGCTACTGTTTACTCATATCATTCTTTTTTTATTTCCTTCCACTATTTCACTTCATGTTTATTGACACTTTAATTGAAGGTGGTGAAGCTGAGGTTGCGAGGATTACGAGCAAACTATTTTGCTCATAACCTTCGCATAACACATTGCATTTGTATGTTTGTAAATTTTCTATATATATTTGATATATACATGTATACTTGATTTGTGGATTAGTAAGTAGTGCCAACTGTCCCGGTAAACGCCGTAATCTTACCGGGTCCTAGGAACTTCTTTTCACAAAAAAATACAGCTAGTTATACGACGTTTTTATATTTATTTATTTCCTTACGTGGGCGCATTAAAGTGATATCTAATGTATTGTAATTAGGTACTAAACAGACTTTCATCTACGCTACCGACTCATCCAGCCTTCCAACATTCCTGGTAAGCGTCTCGCGTATTCTCCATCTATGCACATTCTCGCAAATGAAATGTAAATAAGTAGGAATATGGGACGTACCATTCGCTGCCGGAATGACTGCGTCTGTTTGTACAACCACGGCTGCCGAGGGGGATGGCAGAGTGCTTTAATTATCAGAAGTTTTCGTATCATTGCTCTCGTTGTTGTGATAACCAAATGAAATCCAATGTGGGTTAAACATGTCTCTCTGTTCACAAATTTAGTTAAACTGGTGCTTATTTCTATTACAGTGTGCTTTAAATTTAATGGAAAGCTTAGTAGATTATAACGAATGGTATCTGTTTATGTACCTACTTTGTTATAATTATTCCATCGTGGAAATGTGTTATGGCTAGAATGATATTTTAGGACCTAGTGGATAGAAATGGCACTTCTTTTTACAGCGGTACGACTGTCGCCACTAGCTATTTCAATAAAAGTCGTCGGAATGACCCAAAAGGCTCACCAGGATCAACTTGCTAAGTAAGTAGTTAAGTCAAAGCTGCAGAACTTTGAGCATCGTTGAAGTGTTGCTATTATATATCGGACTGTATATATGGTCTCAAATTAGTACACACCTTACATACCCTAGTTCCCCCATCTTCTCTGCAAAATCAAATGACCAGACTAATGGCACAGTTCTATCGATACACGATGGATAAATCAGTCACATTTTTGCACAAAGGCCTTCACCTCTTTTTATTATGTGAGTGAAACTCCTTGCTTGCAATTCTTGACCTCAGTGCCGATCTGTGCCTCAGTGTTTGTTCAAGTCGCGAGTCAACTGTCCATAACACATGAAATTAAATAGTGTCCTAAATAATTTGTTGTACTTATATAAAAAAACATTCACAATCCGTTACGTCTGATGTTTCCTTTTGAATTAATAACAAAAATTGTTTCGCATTACAAAGAGCAGGCCTTTGCCGGATAATATTAAAATTCCGTTTGTTTACGCCAAATTGAGGAAACGGAAAGGGCTTCTCTAATGAGATAATAATGTTTTCTGCAGGTGGCCTCCGGTCCTGATGTTCCTCCGAGGCTCTGTCGTAATGCGTAAGCTAATTTTACTTTATGTTAGTTTGTAAATAAACATTACGTTGACCCAGTTTTTGTGCCTGATTTGGTCGAATAATGTGAACGATCAATAATAGATGTATGTAGGCTTAAACCTAAAATTACGACAGGCTGTCCCGTGAATCATGGTAGAAGTTGATTAATAACAGTGATTGCAAAATCTGCGCTACAAATTGAGAAACAATTGCGTACCAATAAAGAAAAACTTAATTTTTTTTTCTCGGTAGCTTCAAACAAAAACTCACCAGAACAAAGTGAAAAAAAAACACAAGAAAGAAGTCATTTATTCCAAAGAACTGTACACCAAATTGTAACATAAAAACAAAAAACAACACTTTTATCATAGGTAATACATTTTGATAACAACTCAAGACATGGCTGCATCAGCATTAAAAACAAAAGCAATCAGTACACAAATCAATAAATCTTACACTAATACGAGTAAAGTAACTTCACACTATACGCAAGAGCACATAATGTCACCTTACATAGCAGGTTTAACGTCTACAGTTGGGCACGTAAACCGTAATTCAGTTCGCAGGTGCTGCGACAATCCGTACTTTCACCTTCACATTGGGATTTAATAAAATTCGTTCCGTTTCTTACAATACTTTTCAGTTTATGGCTCGAAATATTACAAGTCATTTTGGGGCTTTGAATTGAAATGTTGGTTTCGATTTGCTGAAAGATAAACGAGGGGATAGCTACTTTTTTATTATTTTATTCTAAAGGGACTATTGTACATTTCTTTTTGTTCAGACGTAATAGAATTTAAAAATGAATTAAAAATATTTTAAGTCCTTTAATCCAAGACAATTAATAATACTGCAGTCCACATTATCTGCCCCATTTAATCGCCTCCACATATCAGTATATTATATATGTAGCTAGACCGCCTCTCTAATCCACACGCTTCTTTTTCCGCTCACGCTAATGCCAATACCATAGATTAAAAAGCCTATACGGCCAGTTATCATCCACCAATTTAAAAATATTCACGTGACTTCTGACAAGATAATGTCATTCCCATACATTGTATCTTTGTGGTTTTTTTTCTTTTTTCTTGGCCAGACGCGGTTTGTGTATTTTGCTATATTGGCGTTATGTTAGTATGAAACATAAGCGTGTGGATCTTATCTAGAACGCCATGAAATGAAATTCTACATTTGAAAAGGATTACTTAAACACGCGTGCAAAATAATTAGTAACTACAATAGTGATGATCTTGTTAATTAACAAGGCATGCAGTGCTCGCATTAGCTCTCGAAAACCTAATAAAAGTAAACGGAGAAGAGGTGAAGACTGTAAGCCGGGATTAAATTTTTCACTCGGCACGGGGTTGAGATTACCTAGTAATGAAGTCTGTGTATCGCACAAAGGCTGCCAGAGACAGGACTGATCAGGTACGCGAATTAATCCGATGCGTTTTCTAGACGCGCTGGTAATGTTACAATGGATGCAGTTAAATTTGTCATTTTTACAAGCTTTTATTTAACTTGTAATTATGGGTCAAATCTTGCACCCTAAATTTGACTCACTTCCCAGTGTTTGATTTAGACACAATTTTAGATACATATTATGTAAATCGGATGACAATGCAATTATATAAGTTGAGTTTAAATTGGTATGTTATCCCGGGTCAATGTACTCCTGGAGGTCAACAACATTTGTGTTATGAGGTTTTGAAATCGGAATTTTTCGTTGAAGATAAGGCTTTTAAAGTATACGTCAAAATTCATACAAAACTTTCAGGCAGCCATAGTGATCGTGATCACTAATTAAACTATGTTAAATGATAATGTCGATTAGAAGAGACTTAGAAAAAATCCCGAAAATATCACGCACTTCCCGTTTGAAGTATTTTTTCTTCTTATTTTTGGAAATTTTGAATGATGATGAGGTTCTCACAACTTGTCGATAACCATAGTCATAATTACTTTCGCACGTATTCTATAAGTATGGATTAATATCTCAAAACACGCAAGCATATTGCTACCATTGTAGAGAACCAGTTCCAGTATTTAATTGGCCGCGCACTGAACAAGGGGTATTCCTGCTGTCCTTTTGTAATATGATGTGACCCGCAAGGGTTCACAGCTATTTCGTACTAATTGAAATTCACAATATTTTATGGACCATTTGAGACGTTAATGGTAGATATTTAGACGGTGAGTTGAAACACATAGAGCTTTAGGGTTAAGTTTATAGTATGTTTCACAAGTTCGAAATCTGCGTGCAAAAGTGATTTTTATCTGCTAGCGTTGATAAGGTGCCGCACGCGCGCCGTCACCAACCGCACCGCGTACTTATGAGCCGCCCGCGCCGCACCATGCAGGCACAAATTGGAATAAAATCAGTATATATAACATATGTGTAATATTGTATATTACATATTGTAGCGTACTCTAAACTCTTTATATCTTGGGCTGAAATTGTGACTATAAATAACACTTGTACTATTATGTATTCTGTGCTACAACGAAATAGTGGCGCAAGTACGGAAGTCGGTTCGATAAATTTGTCGAATCGGAAAACCCGATAAATTTTTTGAATGTTCCGAGTACCGAAATCTGAGCGTAAAGTATTGTAGTAGCTCTATATTCTCTTTGGATTCAACCTAGCTATTCGATAACTTTTGTCGATGGTATCGAGGTTCGATAAATCATATATAACGTCGATAAAACCCAGTGTATCGATTGGAACTGTCAATTTTATCGAATTTTATCGATCAATAAGATCCGTACTTGCACCGCAGATCGGCCGGTTTTGAAATTTACAAGTGTAGGAATACCTACACTTGTACACGGTTAATAAACCGAGTTTTACTGTAGGGATATTCTGAAATCCCTACTAACGCAACACAAAAGTCCCATAAGAAGATTCTATAAGTCAGCAAGCCGGAATTCCCTATCGCCCGCTCGGTCACTATCAGAAACTAAGTTGTTTTAAAGAAAAACAAGGGTCGTCTCAGATCGGCTCATTCGTTCTCAGATCACGAACTCACTTTGTTAAGAAAACACGCCGCCCTTTGACGGAGGCGCAGCCGGTTTTTAATGCATATCTCGATCGGAATTATTGATAGATCTACCCTATCGAAATAGATTTTGGGCCTTTCACTTTTGGAGAAATATGCACTTTCTATTTTGTAAATTGCATCGCAAAAGTCACCACTCTCAGATGGCACTATCCCGAATCAATGGCATTCATCATTATATCCTCTTTCGACACACTGTAGGTTGTCGTTGATGTAAAAGAGAAGGAAGACCGCGCGGGCCACTACGATTGAGTAAAAATCTAAAAATTAGATGCTTAATCGAAAGTGCAGAACAACCAAGTTTTTCGTCATTGTGTAACACGTGAGTCTTGTTAATTTTATCAATATACATTAATAAATGACAGAGATATTTCATTCCATTTTTAGAGGTAACTTTGTCTCTTTTTTTTAATCGATTATATTTGGTAAAAACTTCTTTTGATCACATCTAGATTTCAGTAATATAATTTTCCAGTGCCAGGGCCTTATTTGATTTTGCTAAAAAGCAATTTTGCAAAAATAGCAATGGCTACACAGACACATAGCCACAGCAGCTTGATAGGTATTTATCAGCGAGCAACACGGGTATTTATATACCACATACTCACTGCGCCCGCGCAAATACGGCAGATCCGCAGATTACAACAACAACATTACAGGAATGCTGTCGTATAACGTTAGGCTATCTGGCATCGGCATGTAACCATGTGACTTAGGCATGTTTAGGTAGAGATAGACGCGGTTTTCATCTGTCTAAACTCTCGTAAACCCGTCTTGTATAGATCAAATCTGAAAACACACCAATTAAACACTCTAACATGTGTTTAATTTTTTTGTGCTAAGGCAGTTTATATTTTAATGAAAACACTAAAAAAGTACCCGCAAAAGTTTATATTTTTTTAAATTTATATTACTTAGATACTTCACTGAGGTAGGATATTGAAAAAGTAAAGCAGGAAAGTTGGAACAGTCGTGTAATTCCGTATAACTTAAAGCCCTTTAACCTCGATGAATCGTTATGCGGAAACTTAAGTCATTTTTCAGAGTAAATCTGTTCCCCCTTGTAATGAAACCTGTACGTTTCGATTTCCGAATTTCTTATCCTTCATTCATTAGCAAGTTCAATCAGAGGGGGGAACCCGGTTATTTATTACCTTGCATCGGCCCACACAATTACGGAAAGGAAAAACTTTCTCTATTACTGGCCCTCGAAGGCTTTCATACAAAAAATAAATTGTACGGAACGCGTGCTGCGTAATGGATCCGATAGGCTTCGATTCGGCTATGTTTCGATTGTATCGTATCTGGAGAACGAAAATTGAATATGCTTACGCGAATGTGAATGGTTCGTTAGCCTTTTCCTGTATCTGGGTATGTCAACGCGGTTATTGTTATGACACGAGAAGATTACGATCTGTTTTTGGCTTTTGATAGTTACAGATTAGATTGTGAATTACATTTGTATTGTCAGAGATAGCAACCGATGTCAAAGGTATTTTTTCGGCAGTAAGTATTTCATTTTACTTTTTTTCTATTTGGTAACGAGATGAGCTGGTCGTTTGCCTGATGGTAAATATAATGCCAGCCCATAACAATTGCAGTGCCACTCAGAACTTTGAAACACAAAGGCCTGCGCGGCACTGCAGTGCGCTCGTTACCCTGAGACATTAGGTATTAAGTTTCATAAGCCCAGTAATTTCACTGGATAATCTGCTCATCAAACCGGAACATAGTAATGCTTGCGCACTACTGCTTGGCGGCAGACGTCACGAGCAAAGCGGTGGTAACAACCCAGACGGACACTCGCAGAACATTTAGTCCTATCACTAACAGAACCACTTTCATTATAACATATCAACACCTTTAAATTTAAACCACCAATTAATGCCAAAAAGGCAACAGCTTCTCTGGAGAATAAATAGTACCTAGAAATGATTCTACATCACTTTTATTAATTACGAACAAAAGAAAGCTAATTGTTACTCAATAGCCAATCTCTCATCGATACAAGTTTCTTACAACAGACACCCTCATCGTTGTCAACAAAAATATGGCTCAACTAAGGCAATAACGAGGGCTGTTAGACAACTTTGCCAACTTTTCCCACTTTGTCCAACTATTTTTGCCCGGTTTTATAATAGCCGAAGTTTGTGGCCGGACAATATGCCAGGCAATCTCATTGGCGGGACAGTCTTTATTCCGTTGAGCTTCGAGAAAAACGCGACAAAGTTAGCCTTAAGTTTGCTAGTGAAAAATAATATTGTAAGACAAGGTTTTTCCTGTATTGTGATGCTTGAATTTTAAATTGTCGGTGCATGCCTAATTTTTGCCTTACAATGTGGCTCTTCGACTACTATCTACATTTCTTGTTTTGTTTTCATTTTCTCCATCTCATTTAGATTACATTAGCTTCTGCCCGCAGTTTCAACCGAGTTCCTAAAGGAACCATACATTTTTAAGGATAAAAAGCATGTTAATCTATTCCTATGTTCTATATTCAATTCCAATGTTACTCTCCGGTCCATAAACTATATCTATGCCAAAAATCACGTCGATCACAAATAACGTTGATTCGTAAAAGAAAGACAAACCAGCAAACGTACAAATGCAAACTTTCGCATTTATTAAGTATGGATGGATGGATTAAACGGACGAAGTTTAACGAGAGGATTAATATACACTAATTCTCTACTCCGATTCTCGTCTTTTACTCTGATAACGTTTAACTACTATGTATATCAAGCAAGGGTAACTGAAGGTTAATAGAACTGTCCCTCAAGCACAATTGGCAGAGAAGGCGCACGACAGACTTTCAACATGATGATCTAAGGCTGAGATTCAGAGACGAATCTAAGCGTGGACTCACGCTTCCATACGTCAAAATTCTATAGTTTTGACATGAAGCCAAAGTCTACGCTTAGAATCGTCCCTGAATCTTAGCCTTAGATTGCCAGGCTAGTCCTAAGCACGTGCTATCGCCGAAAAATCAAGCTACTTCTTAGGGTTCATTGGGCATCGATCTACAGCACTATCACTAAATCATAATACCAAAATATATGGATTTTCGTTTAACTTTTGTTTACTTCAGCATTGCAACAATAAATTCCCTTCGAGTCATACAAGTGATTTTATTTCACCATCATAAAAGCTGAGACGGCCAGATATCGGAGCACTTACTTCCCTACAATTGAACAGCTGACATATCGCTCAAGAGCAAAAACCGGACGGTATCATAAAGGAATAGCAGACCGCAAGACATCGCATTCCATTTCGTGTTATTACACGGCTTTAGAATTGGAGACTCGATTCGAGCTGTAGATGGTATTGATTATGTGGAAAAAACTATTAGTGATAGAAATAGTCACGATGGAGACCTACAAAAGTACTACCTAAGACTACCTAGGAATAGGTGGACTAATTTTTTACGTATTCTGTATAGTTCTCTGACAGTAACGTCGTCATTGCACTAGAAAAAATATCCACGATGTCTCAACAGTCGTCAATTCAACTATGGAGTGACATAATTTTCTTTTCAATGGCTCCATTGATTCTTTTTTTATGCTATTTAGTAACGAGATGAGCTGGTCGTTTGCCTGATGGTAAGCATAACGCCGGCCCATAACAATTGCAGTGCCACTCAGAACTTGGAAAAACAAAGGCCTGCGCGGCACTGCAGTCGCTTGTTACCCTGAGACATTATAGGTATTAAGACTCATAAGCCCAGTAATTTCACTGGCTACTATGCTCATCAAACCGGAACACAGCAATGCTTGCACATTACTGCTTGGCGGCGGCAGACTTCACGAGCAAAGCAATGGTAACAACCCAGACGGACACTCGCAGAAGAGTTAGTCCTACCACTAACAAAATTCATTGGCAGTTCCTTTGATGGGTTTATGGCAAAATATTTTATGCGGTGGTATCAATGAGAATATTACCGCATTTTATCGTGGAAACCAGCAAGATAACGCTCTTACACAGCCGCCTTCCCATCGTGTTCCAACAAAGCTTAGAGACAAAAGTTTTGCTGAATATATAGATGCTGAATAAATATCGTGACAGATACGTAACGACTACCTATAGACCGTTAAGTCTGTTTAGACGCTGAAATTCCCGGAAAAGTACCAACACATAAAATCTTCATCTATTTTCTTTGTAACCGAGAAAATTCTGGGAAAATCTTTTTCTCATCACTACACTCACACTCACAAATCCTCGTAAATGAGTAATCACTCTGCCATTAGGTCAGCCGGTCGAACCAGAAAAATGATAATAAATCTTTGTCGTTAGTGAGATATAATCTAATCTCAGCCATATGGCCAGGTGGTAGAACTAACTCTCATGCGAGTGTGCGTCTGGGTGGGTACTAACGCTTTGCTCGTGTAGTCTGCCGCCAAGCAGTAATACGCAAGCGTTACTGTGTTCCGGTTGGATGAGCAAATGAGACTTAATACCTAATGTCTCAGGGAAACCAAGTGCCACGCTGGGCTTTGTGTTTCAAAGTTTGCACCCAATATTAATCACGGTAAATATCCCATTACCTAAGTCTCATTTGCTCATTAAACCGGAACACAGTTATGCTTGCACATGACTGCTTGGCGGCAGACTTCACTAGGAAAGCGGTGGTACCAACCCAGATGGACACTCGCAGTTAGTCCATCGATTAATAATATTGTAATTATAAGTACCCACGTATATGATGTCTTAAATAACAGAGTTTAAAATAACAGCTTTATTATTATACAGGAGTGACTATACAGTACACATATGGAGTACTAAGTTATGAACTTTTTATTTTTCTTAGGTACTAGGCAATCATTTTCTCGACGTGTTTGTTACCTCCACTTTATTTTACAAAAGAACACAAAACATTTAATTGAGTTAGGAATTGGTTTACTGAAAATTGTTCCGAGTTTTCATGCGAACATCGGAAAACAACAGGTACGAGTATATGTACCTACTTGCTCCAAAATACCAGTTTATATTACATAACCGCGAAAGAAAAGCAATTGGGAAAAGTTTTGCCAATTTGCCAGAATAAAGAGAGTTTCAATCAAAGTTAAAGGAAACACAAACTAAAAGACTCTCGGGCGGTGTAAGCTTGCCGCAAACATTACCTGAACAAGGGTTTCGTCGGCTAAATTAGGTATCAGATATGGTACCTAATACCAGCATCGATTTCTATTAGTGAGTGAAAGAAATTACTTATGTAGGAAAACGAGTCTTTGTGGGGTTAGTTACAGTTAATATTTTTAATCTTCAGTTTGAAGTAATGATAGCTGAGTGGCAGTGACGTCACCCGTTGAGCTTTCGAATTCGGTGAAAAAGAATATTGTGATGAACCATAGAATGGCGCGGCGGTGGAGCACTTTCCAGTGCGGATTTTGCTAACTACTACTCTCAAGAGGAAAATTTGTCGTCAAACGCTTATCGGTGCATTCCAATAGCTTATACTCTTAAGATCTGAATCCGGTCCTATTCCTAGTGTTGCACAATTGCCACTTAAGCTCAATTCTGATGTTACCTATTAAGAATTGACTGTAGACTGCACAAAAGAGTGCAATGTTTTATATGTTTATATGTATATGAGTTTTTTATTCCACTATGACTTTTAAATGCCTGAACAGATTTCGATGTATATCGAAAGAATCCTTACAAAATAACAAGTCGATGTAATTTTTGTTACATCGACTTGTTATTTGATTATCCACTAAGATTCCAAAACACATTCTTTCATGTCGCGCGTCGTTCATCAAGGATTGATTCGAGTTCCACCAATGCACTATCTTATGAAAGTTACACAAACCATTACCTCAATAAACTTGCTTTAGTATAGTGCCTATTTGACCGATCGATCAATTGTTCAAGTGCGTCGTACGTTGTATCAAACTCAATTAATTACTATGATTACTCGATTGATTAGAGACGCGGCTTGTAACTGATATTGAATTAATCACACGCTTGTTCGCCTATTAATGTTCTATTTGATTAACGATCGCATTGTTTGCCTTCTTGGTTGGCCTGAGGGGTCAATAAAGGTAGAATTTTGTTAGTGGGAGGACTAACTCTTCTGCGAGTGTCCGTCTGGGTTAGTACCACCGCTTTGCTCGTGAAGTCTGCCGCCAAGCAGTAATGTGCAAGCATTACTGTGTTCCGGTTTGATGAGCAAACTAGCCAGTGAAATTACTGGGCTTATGAGACTTAATACCTAATGTCTCAGGGTAACGAGCGCACTGCAGTGCCGCGCAAGCCTTTGTGTTTGAAAGTTCTGAGTGGCACTGCAATTTTTATGGGCCGGCGTTATGCTTACCATCAGGCAAACGAACAGCTCGTCTCGTTACGAATAATATAAAAAAAAAGTTTCGAGGACTGTGGCAGTACAAGTTTATAGTTTTTTTTTATATTTTAATAGGCTTCCGTTTGACCACTATCTCACCTGGTGGTAAGTGACGATGCGGTCGATGTCGTGATAGTCGATAATGTAGATCGTCGATAGTGTCAGATATATGACTGGACTTGGTGTCCTTTGGGAATCGTTGTGCGTATGAGTTTGACCGTAGGTACATCAAGACAAGAGTCGCTCAATGCAGGTGTGATGCAGGTTCTGTTTTTGAAACTGGGAATTAAAAAGCTGTTCTGGTTTTTGAATCTGAAGCCAAAGTGGAATTTAGGAGTCTTGCTGTGCTACTAAATGTTTGCACAATCCGTACTATGATAAATGCAATAGTATTTGACGAACCTATTTGAGAACATTTAACAATAACACTAATGCGTATGTTTTTACGTTTTACAGCTCACAACTCGTTCGAGAAGCGAGACACGACCGGCGGTTCATTTTCCGCGGCCGGCGCCATCCACGCGACGTCGGACGTGTTTATTTTTCATTTCCGCTCGGTCCGGCCGGCCCTCGGGCTTTGGGACCCATGCGCCCCTAGGGTGTGGTGCTAAGTGTAAAGATGTTAGCGGACGTAAGGTTACACTTAATTAGGACGTAAGAGTTGACAGTTCTGTCAACATGTAGCGACAACTCTTGTAGATACATAAAACAACTAAAGTTCATTACACTTTACGAACACGTGGTCCATACTCTTATAAAATTAGTTATATTAATAGAGTTTAACAATATTAACAAGATAAAAAAACATCAAGACGGGAACTATGGTATTAAAACTAAATAAATAAACTTTACAAGTAAACAAGTTGACAGAATTATTAAAACTGGAGATGACTAGACACCATAAGTGGCACCCGTTCACGATTAAAACCCATGTGCCAGCCATCGCTGCATCTCCTCAACCATTACTGAGGGAAGAGAGCGACCCACCACACGATGCCGCCGCGAGAACCTTTTTCGTGGGCAGGATCCGACAGCTCCAGTTGCTTACACAAATGAACATAGTTTTACTTAGGTATATACCTAATACCTACTCGTATATACTAGGGGATTGTATTCTTAACTATTCGAACTATCAATTTTATTTATCGAGAAAATCGGTACTTGCACTGCATGTTTTTTAAAGTTTAAAAACCAATACATTCCAGCATTCTTTATATTTAAGTTTCTAACTTGTACCACACTACAACATACAACGAGTCTGACTGCTGAGCTATGGACCCGTGGAATGGACTGAAATAATATTTTAATTAGACTTTAGGTCCTTATTAATGTTTTGTTAATTACCGTACCAAGTGCACCGCTAGTTAATTCGTAAATACGGTTAAGTGTGTGTTTTGATAATTTTACGGAAAATTTCAGAATGAAGAGTTCCTTTTGTATTATTAGGTACCAATATTTAATTTTATTGTGATATAGATGGGATACGAAATAGAAATATAAATGCTTGATTAGGTACTATCTCGCCTGATAAGCAATTAGGTAATAAAGATCAATGATGGTATTTACGCTAAGCCTATGATGCGGCTCTCCAAGTGCAGCTGTCGAAACGCACCGAGAGGTGCTTAGCGACAGATTTTTAACTTGAGGATGGTAGCTAGCCATGAGCACTAAAAATGTCCTACCACGATGTTTTCCTTTACAAAAAGCTCGTTCATTTAAGTAGATTCGAACCATTGACCTACGGATCAACGGGTTACGTCACTAGTACCTACATAATGAAGTACCTAGGCGTTACCTATTCCTCTAAGGTACCTACAGAACAAAAAAGTATTGTTAGGTCCAGAAATGAGACAAGTCGGTTTGAATAATCGACACACGTATATTTACACTCGTAGTTCAATGAGGACTGCTGTCCTATCCGCGTCTTCCCCTTGCTGGGACGACTACGGCGTAGCACTGACTTGCTGACGCCATAGCGTAGCACCACAGCACGTTCTAACTTTATTCTTACAGTATAAATGCCTATACTGTAGAAAGGTAGTTAGCCAACGTTATTCTAAACTAGACTAAAATTCAGAACATCACACTAGACCTGACAACACGTATTGTTCGTATCTCGTGGTCTCGTACGCTACGCACGTACTTAACTTGCGCGCCTCCCGCGTTATTGAGATAAACGAACCTATACGCAGGATACGTATAATCAAATATATACAATGTACAAACATAATATACTTACCTAAAAAGGTCTAACTTTTTAGAATTTTTAAGCGTAACTTTTTAGAATCGTCAGGCTACCTAGAATACTTTGGTGAAAGTTGTTTAAATTTCAACATACACGAGCGTTGCAAATCCATCGCTGCACGCGTTGGGGATTGAGTGAAACGATGGTCCAATTTCGATCCCACAGGCGGGTAGATAGGTAGGTACTCCGAATAGGAACCGAATAGGCACTTACCGATGAAAGATTTACAATAGTCAGTAAATCAATATTCCATCTCTGTCAGAACCTATAGGTACCTATAGGTACACACTATATTATGGTCTCTAAACTCGATTTTTTGGTAAGTATAATATTATTGCTAATGGGAAACAGAGAAAGAATTCCACTCCTTAACCATCCGTATAAAGTAGGTTGCAGCAAAAGGCTTGGTACGGACAGGAGGGATAACAACCATATTACGGGTGACGCAGTGCCGTAATGCGGGAATCAGTTTGGGTAATTCCATCGCATAGGTAGTACTCTAGGTTGTTCATTACTCACTAGGTACATTCAAAAATTGGAAGTGAAGATAAGTTACACGAACTTCGGTTCATGAGTTAAACCTAGTCCATAGTTAAACTTCAGTTTAAAATGGTTGGTCCGCCCTAACTTATCAATAGTAAAGTTTAATAATGCGTGGGTTACATTTTTTCCATTTAGTTAGTGAACGTCTTTCGGTTGATGATGTTGAGTGTGTCCATCTAGGTGTCCTAATTTTATAAACTAACTGATTACCTATTAGACACCTACTTGAAATAACAACTCACCTGCCACCCAAGGGTGTACTTTAGTTCTGTACGCTTCTTGTACACAGCGCACGTCTAAGCGCCCGATATTGAGACAAACGAACCGACACATTGGATGCGTGTCTGCCCATACCAACGTAGTCGTATCAGGATGCAGCGAAAGATGTACATAGGTATATTGCCAATATTATATATAAGAGAAAATATCAGACTGTCTTCGAAAGCGAGCAGATCTAAAATAGAGATAACTAGGTACAAGTTATAACCTGGTTACAACCTGAGTTTAAATTGGTATGTTATTCCGAAAGGGGGTCAATGTACTCCTGGAGGTCAATATTTGTTTTACGAGTTTTTGAAATTCAGAATTTATTAGTGAAGAAAAGGCATTTAACGTTTACGTTCAAATTCTACTAATTCCGGCAGTCAGATCAGCTGATTCACTTGAACTTTGTTGAACTTTGTCAAATGATAATGTTGATAAGAAGAGACTTAAAAATCCAGAAAATGCCGCGCACTTCTGGTTTTAAGGTTCTTTTTTGGAAATTTTGAATGTCGTTTTGCCAAGGCCAGTGAGGTTCTCACAACTTGTCGACAACCATATGGTCCTAATCACGCCCATCCGTCTACCACCTACATTTAATTAAAATTATTACGACCGAGCTTCACCGAGGTTTTTTTATATCTTTTTTAGTTCTAGACAAACTTGCAAAGCAGAACGTTTTAACTCAAGATTATACCTACTAACATAACATCAATTATTGTGGGTACCTACTTTTTCAAATAAAAAGTATAGGTATTTTGTATAACGGTGAGTAAGTAATAAAATAAGAATTAAAATAGGATATATTCTTTATTAAATATTAAACAACCTCACTTGTTAGTAACAAACCTAATTAAGAGCCTTAAGTGTTAATCTATTCGTGCCAACATTTTAACAGCTATAAAGATAGTGAGAGAGCGCATATATATTGCATCGCAACCGGCAAAATATTATAGGAAGCTTTCCTGGTTGTTTACAGAAATATTCATGCAAAGTTAAAAAAAGAAAAAAACTAAATAGCTTTTATTAAACTTGCATCAACTTCATTCGCTTCGATAAAAGTAGTATATTATATACTCGTATTAAGGCCCATTTTTAATGTGTCTAATAATGTAAACAAATATAGCGGATCATCAACCAATGACATAAATAGTGATCGAATCGCCAACCAGTGATATAAATAGTGATCGGATCACATATCAATAACATAAATAGTGATCGTATCGCCAACCAGTGACATAAATAGTGATCGGATCGCCAACCAAGGCCATAATTATCGGATCGCCAACCATTGACATAAATCCTAAAGTCCGCGCCGCGAAAGAAGTCCCGTAGACGGGGCGCTGTAAAATGTAGCCAAGGGTGGTATTCCATTCATCACAAATCTTTGTCCAATGTGCATTTGATAAAGAAATTGGATAACTTTATCAAACCATCTAGAAATAACGATACGGTCTATTTGATTAAATATTATGACAACGATAATAGCAGCACATAAGTTTGAAGTTACTCCATTTTCTCAAACTAAGAAAAATACTGTGCAAAATATATTAAGACACCTCGGACAAATATATTGGACAAATGGAATGGGCATCAGTCGGCAAAAAATTTGATCTGTTATTATAGGACATAGAAATCGAACAAAGATCATGTATGAGTGGAATACCACCCCAACGGTTTAACCTATCACGTATTTGTTTAAAAGCAAAAAGATTTTGTGTATTTAGCCAGTGCCAAGTATTAAAATAATCTCGATTCTCAAGAAATATGAATAAATACGAAGACAGGGCGATTTTAGTTCCACTTTATACCACGGGACTTCATTCGTGGCCCGGACTCTATTGTTATTGGTTGGCGATCTGCCACATATTTACATTATTACATTTTAAAAAACGGACTTTAGTAACAATGTCTGGAAGATCGCTATTAGGTTAGCTTAACAACCTAATCTTAATTTACTGTATAATTATTGTGGTTGTATTAGTTCATTATTGTATTGTAAGTAGATATAATATCTTCTCTAAATGGTTCTTTTTTAGCTAGCTTAATGTATTCGATCGCATGATTGCTTGTTTCGGAAATTTATACAATAATTCTATAACTCTCTCGTCTATTATCACAGTCCAAAGCTTCAAAATTGTGATAATTAAATACGCAAATTACTTCTACGTTTTATTAGAAATGCTTACAAAAATATGTGATAGATTCTAAGGCCTAAATAGTATGATGGATCAGTGTACAATTCTTCATTACCTTGAATAATCATGTTTGGTATCGTTAATTTACAAAAAAAAACTAATATTAAAAAACGCAACCGGTTCGCATTTAATCTATCTCTAGACTCTTATCTTGACCCCGGAACTAGGATTCTCTGTGTCACGGATGGCATATACGCACAGATACACTACAAAAACATCCAAGACCTTAGAAACACGACAGAAAATTCCGATGTTACCACAAAAAAATTAAACGCGCTTTAAACCAGTGTTAAACACTGTTTATCTTTTAAACATGCCATAATCGCGTGTTTAAATATGAGTTACCACAAATCCTGATTTAAGTAGTGTGTAACCGTTGTCTAACACAATTCTGTTGTGACATTTCTGATCATTTTTGACGTTTATCTATTTTTTCATTGTCTAGCTAAACAGGCGTCTAAAAGTAGTTTTTTTGTGGTAACACGGTTCATGTTCACCACAGAAAATCTGCCCCGGCTAGGCAGCGAACCCGGGGCCCCTTCTCTTTGTAGGTAGAATTACTACCAATTAATCACGAAACCGTCAAAGCCGTAGTCCGCCGCAAGTTTGAAGTTTTTTTGATTGAAATTTATTAGTGTGCGCCCGGCCTATGCCCGAAAGACTCGGTTTGGTTTCCACAAGCGAACCAATGTGACTTGAATATACTATATTGCTCAATTGGAACTGCCTTATAAATGATATATAATATTTAAAATATGTATGATAACGATACTCGGTATGTTACAATTTACATGAAAATTCAAACAGATAAAGCATTATAACTAAACTCGTGTAACATAAATAATACACTTACAAAATACTTAAAAAAATAATTTGGATTCAAACACAGAATGGCATTTAAAATGCGTTAATTTACAACAAAGTCAAAGAAACGTAAATTTTTATCGCTTTTCAGTACTGAAAATCTTATTGTTCACTGTTGGTGTAGCAAAACCAAAAATAGTCTCCTATTTTTGGTGATAAGCAATTTTACTGCATTAACAACAAACCTATTTATTGCTTTGAGATGAATAAAAAAACACGATTGCCCTGGGGCCTGTTTCATAAAAAATATTAGTCTAATATTATGAGTATTAGCGTCATATAATATATGAAAAAAAGACTCATAATATTAGACTAATATTTTTTATGAAATAGGCCCCTGGCCAGTGTCACTCGGGATCACAGAACATTATTACTTAATTATTGCTTTATCATCCAAATCCATATCAGCAGAGTTATTTTAATTCACTCGGAATGATATCCGTGTCGGAAACGACGGTCTTGATCGTTTATATTTCGCAATTTTTTTATTTTTTTTATGTTATTAGGTAACGAGACGAGCTGGTCGTTTGCCTGATGGTAAGCATAACGCCGGCCCATAACGATTGCAGTGCCACCCAGAACTTTGAAACACAAAGGCCTGCGCGGCACTGCAGTGCGCTCGTTACCCTGAGACATTAGGTATTAAGTCTCATAAGCCCAGTAATTTCACTGGATACTCTGCTCATCAAACCGAAACACAGTAATGCTTGTACACTACTGCTTGCATCACGTCAGAGTAATCTCCCGTTTAGATTCGACAATTCAGCTGTATAAACACGGATATAATCCCGTAAATATTTCTCTGTCGCAATGCGATTCCGAGTTGTAAACAATCAGAAAAAGTCGCTTCCTGCACGGAATCATTCCGAGCGAATTAAAAAGGCATTGAAAAGTTATGGCGGAAATACAGACACTGACATACCAGCATAAATTAACCCTGAAAACATACTCTTTGGGTCGTGTAACAAATAAAACTACCTTCGACTTCGATGTAATACGAAATTTCATCCCCATTTTTAAACGATTTTGTTAGTGGGAGGACTAACTCTTCTGCGAGTGTCCGTCTGGGTTGTTACCACCGCTTTGCTCGTGAAGTCTGCCGCCAAGCAGTAGTGTGCAAGCATTACTGTGTTCCGGTCTGATGAGCAGAGTATCCAGTGAAATTACTGGGCTTATGAGACTTAATACCTAATGTCTCAGGGTACCGAGCGCATTGCAGTGCCGCGCAGGCCTTTGTGTTTCAAAGTTCTGGGTGGCACTGCAATTGTTATGGGCCGGCGTTATGCTTACCATCAAGCAAACGACCAGCTCGTCTCGTTACCAAATAACATAAAAAAAATAGGAGTGTAATGTGTTTAGGGTTCATGTATGTATGTGAGTTTCTTTGTTCCACCATAACTTTTGAATGCCTGAACAGATTTGGATGTACGGGGTATCGTTAGAATCCTTACATCATCCTGAGTGACACTGGCTAGGGCAGTCGTGTTATTTTACGTAACTTATGTTACATCGACTTGTTTCATCTTTAGGGGTATACTAACCCCTATAGGTGGAAAAGTAAACATACAAGAATATACTTAAGAGTATAAAGTTAGGGTAACTTTATTCAAACAAAAAATAATTTTCAAAATCGGTCAACAATTATTGACGGAGAAATCAGTGAATCATACATAAAAATGCATACAGTCATACATAGAACCTCCTCCTTTTTTGAAGTCGGTTAAAAAAGAAAACATTATTCAATTTAATACAAGATGTTGTAATTCGATACCGCCTGCAGCTTTATCCGAGAAAACTTAGGGAAGCTACTTTATGTATCGAGATTGGAATGAAATCTAAGATATGATAATTATTATTCCATATGGCAGTGTTTGACATTTGCCGTATTCTTTGTTTGGCCTAAAACTAAAACTCCGTTTTTCATCATTCATATCAAAAATGAAAATCTTAGAATCAAAGAGAAAGTCTGATTTAGTATATCTCTTAATTGTAAATCAGACCTAGATAATGATTAAGGTAAACAAACTAAAGGGACGAAAACTACACAATACAAAAAAAAATTGAAGAGTCTTCTTCATCAAATCAAGAGTCAAATCAAGAGTCTTCAGATATAGAATATACATTTGTGTTGTACAGTATAATGAAATTATTATTATTTAACACACTTTTATTAGCTTGACTTTAACTAACAAAACAACATATATGTAGTTTGGAGGTCAATACTATAATTTGGTTGCTGGCTGGGGGCTGATCTGATGATGGAGCCAGGAGGTGGAAGTGCGTTATTTTTTTTCTTTAGACTACATAATATAATTATTGCGAAATGCTATCAGTAAATGCATTGTGAAAATCGTTGAAGTAGAATACTAAGAGATATTAGAGATCATTTTGATATTTTCTGTCCACATCAAACGCATGATCTTATTTTAAGGTCATTTTACAAATTGCTATTATTAGATACATAGGTTTCCGCTGCACACAGATTCCATTGCTTGCTTGGAAGACTCTAAATGCTTCTAAGATAGTGCCCACGAAGCGATAGAAATCGATATTAGCAATATTTTTTGTAGCAGTTAATTGGCCAATAGTCAAAGGTCATTTTAATTAGCGCTCTCTAGGCATCTAATGCTTATAGCGTTACCTTAACATTAAAATATTTAAGATAAGTACAGACATTACCAAATAGCTAACCTAGCTCTGACATAAAAATAGTCTCAAAATTCACACATCAAGAAAATACTATTCAGTATTATATAAAAATAAAGATTCTGGTTTGAAAAAGAAATACATTTTTCAATATGCAACCATACAGATGTAAAACCTAACTTGATCAAACTAAATAACTTATAATATTGACTTGTTACCATTATTGCTCCAATTAATCAGAATGTCAGAGTTGCCATCTTCTATGTCAAGAAGAAGATCATCTCTATCTTCTCTGTGCCTAGGACTTAGTACTATATCCTCGTCGTTTCCTTGTAGGTTGACATATGAGAGTGATTTCTTCTTCTCTTCCAAGTCAAATATTTCTAAGTCTTCATCTTCTTCGTCATCGGATTCCATGGTTAAAGGAACGCGGGAGAGTTCGAGGTTGTCCCTTCTGTCATCTGACTGCAGAACACCGTAGCGAAATTGATTAGACTCGTTTTGTCCATTCAAATTGCTGTTTTCATTGTACTTGCTTTTGGTTCTGTAATATACAAATAATTCGTTTTAGTATAATCTTCTTCTGAGGATAAGTAAACACATTCTAAGAGATATATTTTACTGCAGTCATAGTCTGATCCATGAGAACTTTAAGATTGCATCATTTGGGACCAGAGGGGCATGTTATCAAATGTGGCATTGGTTAACAACATGTACCTACTGAAGTTCACACAGGCATTAAACAAACTTTACAGTTTTAACACTACGGAAGAGTCCACTGAGTACTGTAAAGGATGTTAAAATGTCAGGAATAAACATAATCTAAGTGATCATTATCATCATCATCATCAGCCGGAAGACGTCCACTGCTGAAGATAGGCCTACTCCATAGAATGCCAATTGGATAGGCGACTCGCCTCTTGCATCCAACGGTTCCACGCGGTTTTGACAAGGACATCGGTCCACCTAGTGGGTGCCCGGCTACACTATGTCTTCAGGTTTTCAGTGATGCATGTATAAAACTGTTAAATTCAATGCGAGATATAAATCATGAAAACTGATAAAGCTACGTATAGACAGAATGTTTAGTAATTTTTATATCAGTTGCAATTAAGATGGTAGTCTTTTTAAGGCCACAACCCCTACATGCAACAGAAGTTAAATACACCCACCTAACAAAATCTTATTCTTTTATACTAATTTTTATAAAGAAGTAGACTGTTACCGCTAATCTCTGGAACCACAGGTCAGATTCTAAAAATTATTTCATGGTTACAAGCTGGATTATTCCTGAGTTCTAAAGACTGCATTTACCCCAGATGCTATGTATGCGAAAAATATTCTATATGAGGATGGTAAAGCCTGCACAACTTATCTGAGGGTTGTCAAACGCGAAAAATTACATACCTATAAAATATGAAATAAGCCATGGCCAAGAGAGCAAAACCCCCAAATACAATGAGACCTCTCTTTGTAGCCTCAGGGTTGCTCAAATCCCACTGTTTAGTTGCTTTCTCTACATTTGTGCCATTGTCTTTAACTTTCACAGTGGTAGGTGCAACAGTGGGCAATGGTGTCACTTCAGGTACAGTTTCTGAAAAACAATATTTGAAATATGTTAGGTTACATTATTAATCAGTATTATAAAAAACTGATCTAATTCAAAGAGAAAATTATTCAATTAATTAGAATTAAATAATTGTGTATCCACTATGTTTACACTGCAGTTGTGCTCCATGCATATGCAAGTTCTACTGTTTTCACTTGAACACTGAGTAGACTTGTCGTTTGAATCAAAAGCAAATGCGGTAAATTAGAATTAGTGCTAAACATTTCTGTTCAATTCCATTCTATAGCATTGGATTTGTGGTAACTGAGTGAGGAATGCAATATGACATCTGTATCGCTTTGCTGGTGTCCATGAATTGAAAACTTTGTATTAGTACAAAAACCACCACTGCATCAATCTCTTGCTGTGGAGAGATCACTTTAGACTGGTTGCTCTTAGAGAGTGATTGTTTCTACTATCGGACAAGTTGCAGATGTGCAGCTGGAGGTTGAGAGCAAACATAGTGCATATAACATAGTTTGAGACTTGAGACCTGTTGTCATAAGTTAACGAGTCATTCAAAGCTCTGGGTAATACTGTTATTTTAAAAGGCACATCTGTTTATTAGTACTAGATAGACCACCACATAAAATTAGTGACCACTGGCATGGCAGTCACATTCAATCTAATTTTAGTCTTAGGTATTTGCTATAGTTATGAACTCTTAACAGTAATTATCCTCAAGTAAGGAAAATCCATGGTTATAAATTAGCAATAAGGAAAATGTTTGAATAAATTGTTACTTATCAAATCCCCAGTGTCAATAAATGTGACACAATCTGGGTAAAAAGAAGCAGACCCAGTAATTTCCAAGTGTGATAATTACTCCGTAACCAAAAGAGATTAAGAAATAGGTGATAATTTTACACAATTATGTTTTCAAGAGTTGGTTTAATGATATTTGTCAATTCAATATCACCTATATTGTTACACAAACTTACCTAATCTTGAGTAACAATGTGATCAAAGATAACCTGCTAAACCTGGGATTTTCAATTTGATATTAAAGCCAGCTGGATGAGCAGACTAGATCTCAAAGACATGAGAACAAGGGGGGTGAGTAGATGCCACAGCCCTTTGATTTGTTATGGTTTTAGACAGTTTCTTCACACTGTTTCTTCTTGTTGAAAAATGATGTATAATGACATAGGACAAATAATGAATAATGATATATTTGCATAACATTTATAGTCATAGGTGTTGACCAATACAACATACGAACATGATATTGACATATCAAATTATCTTATAGCTGTATAAACTTATTAAGTAAGTATATTTCAAGCAGTTTTTAATTACAATACAAGCATGTACAGAATGTTAATCAATGTTAGAATCTTATCATATATTTTTGTTTACACTATTAATCTGGATGATGCAATCACATTACTATGTATTATGACAGATGTGTCTAATATAGTGACTGTAATATCTAGAATTTATCCAAGAGCATCATACCTTTAGGGGTTTTATTAGATAATTCCGGTGAAACCTTAGCTTGAGTATCAGCAGCTTCAAGTGGTGAACTTTCCTTGGGGTCTTTAGGTGGGAGTTTTGGTGTTGGTGGCGTCGTTGTCGGAGCATGTTCAATGGGTGCATGAGGCTGGCTTGCCTCTCCTACACCCTCGCTAGGCCCTTGTATGTCTGTGGCGGTCGCCTTACTTTTTTCAACCTCCTTGACTTCCCGTCGATGTCTCAACAGTGTTGCCCCGTTGTGTACCGACGGCCATAGAGAAAACCTTTTATTGAAGTCACTATCCAGACCTCTGCCTAAGCCATCACGGTGGAAATCTTCCCTCGTTCGCACACAACTCAATATCGCCAGCAGCAAAGCACACCGTAATAACATAGTCTTTTAAGTTTGAGGAAATTTGGAGAACGAGAGAAACTTATACTTGGAAATAGTGTACTGTTTTTAACATAGTTTTACTTCTGAAAAATATATTAATTCACGATTATTGCTCATAAGTCATACAACTGAATTACGAATTTGCTTTCATGATGTTGCAATGAAATTCAATGATCAAATTTGACAGTTGACACTGACATTAAACATACACTGACCTGGGTATGAAATTCAATGATCAAATTTGACAGTTGACACTGACGTTTGACATACACTGACCTGGGTTTATTTGACGTTCAACCTTGTTTATAATTTGGCTTCACGTGATATGCGTATATAACCAGTTTCAAGTTTGTTTCACGCCGCCCCTCTGCAAGTCTGCAGTCTGCAAGAACATTGTTAAACTGTGTTTTTTCTTTTTCGATTAAGTTTAAAATTGTCAAAGAACAACAAAGACAAAAGATAGTTTAACGATACTAATTAATAATAAAATCTTAAATCCCGTAAGGTGGTCGGGGGGGTACGTTTGACAGACATCAAGGCGCGAGGCTATCGTATATACCTACTGACCGGCGCGCGGTGACGCAGGGCGGCGGAGCCTGCAGCCCCAGGGCGCTTAATACTAAAATACGCCACTGATACTATGTCTACATACTTACATGTTAGTGGGAGGACTAATTACTCTTATGCGAGTGTCCGTCTGGGTTAGTACCACCGCTTTGCTCGTGAAGTGCAAGCATTACCTACTGTGTTCCGGTTTGATGAGCAAAGTAGCCAGTGAAGTTACTGGGGCTTATGAGACTTAATACCTAATGTCTCAGGGTAACGAGCGCACTGCAGTGTCGCGTAGGTAGGCCTTTGTGTTTCAAAGTTCTGAGTGGCACTGCAATTGTTATGGGCCGGCGTTATGCTTACCATCAGGCAAACGACCAGCTCGTCTCGTTACCAATAACATAAAAAAACTATGTAAATAATATTTAGTTACTAATGGATACATAGGTAATAATGATAAGAAATGAAACAAACGATCACGTATAATTATTTAATTAATTTATTCAAAGAGACATTTACATATCATTATTATATCTGGTTATTATATAGATATAATTTTAAAGTAGAATTTCCAAATTTAATTTTTTGGTATCTCTAATAACACTGATCTAGTAGGTACCCGCGTATGTATCAGTTATTATAAGATCTAAAGTTAAACATACCGTTAATATTTTGTTCGCAACGTTTATTATATAATGCCATAAAGAGTATATATCACCTACAAAATTGAACATGTTAGAAATAGTATAATGTTTTATATCAAAGGACTTACTAATTTTTCACTATTGTTAAAAATATCGGCAGTGATAAATAAGCCAAACTCGCTGATTGGTTCTCTATAAATATAACACTGAAAATGACATCAAAACATTTAGGTACTCTTAACGATTAATTTTACCAGAAATATATACGAAGAACTCTAAATTCTTATGTTTAATAAATCACTAAATTCATTCAAATATAAACCCATAGAAACTAGCTACAATCACTCAAATTCTCACATTGTAAGCACACGTAACTCTCAGACTCTAGAGCAATAAGTTATCTTAAGTTAATTTACACGAAATAATAAATATATCATAAATAATCGAGTATGAGCTAAGTATTTATACAAAATCCATAACATCAAAATGATATCACGTATTCAAAACCCCCGATCGCCAGCTGGTAAGCCAGCTTATAAAAGATTACACAATAAATAAATAACGAAAATATTTTGCCAAGAAAAAGTTAAATTTAACTTTGATCGTGGCGAAACCCAGTTTCAAAGACTGATAAATTGAAATCGAACCCTTAAACCACAGCTCTAACTAGTTCAAATTTTTAGCACAACATTCAAAATTTTTAGTCATTTATATTAGTTAAATTCTAGCATTAATTACCACAAATGTTTAATTCTGCTAACAGCGGTATAAAATTGCATTGTTTTAATAGAAAATTTTCATTTTATGGCCCCGTTGCAAAGATGTCCTGAACTCAAACACGTCCTATAATCCTGTACCAAGCATTCTGCAGACCGAAAGCCAAATTCCCACTACACTTACTTTTTAAGCTCTCTAAATTTAAGTACGTTAGATCAAATATAATAATAATATTGTAGACACGTTACTACTCACTTACTATTACTATCAATGTTAAACTTTCATATTATAATTCTACTTCACTTATCTCCAATAGTAGGTATATAATATGTCGGCTAATTAGTATATTAATTATGTTGGCTAATAAATTTTCTGAAACTTTAATAATTATAGCAATCAATAGTATCAATTTAAAAATTTTGTAGACTCTAAAAATGCAAGATATCGCTGATAACAACTCTTGTTAAATTGAGAGCTCTAAACTCATTTTACGATAACTATGTATTTAGAAATTTCTAAAATTTGTAATACCCCTTAATATACTGAATCAATTTCTTTTTTCAAAATTGTAAAATTATATTGTCGAATTATATTTTGATCTTATTACTAAACTCATGGCACAAAAATATACCTAACAGAGGAGGGAACGCTTCACAACTGGGGATTATGTTGATTCTTCCAAAAACATTTTCATATTATTATTGTATAATATTTCTCATCAAAAGATAAAGAAAGTCACAAGAATAGAAATCCGAAATATGAGCAATCTGCTTACGTATCAAAGAAAATGAGCTGAAAAATATGTTTGGTCACATCAAAGTCTCCACAGTCAGTCTTTCAAGAAACCTAATTTTTATTGAAACTGTAAAAGTATGGAATGTGAAAGAAAAAGCCGAAGAGAATAAATATAAAACCAACATAATAGAACGATGAACTGCGGGGTTTATATAGAGCGATATATTCCTACCGTGTTATATTGCATTAAATTGGTTCCGAATCCGGGAGGACATTAAACAACTTCTACTTGTTTACCGTACTAATTCGTCACGACGCTAAACTAACACTTTATGAATATCGAGATGACTCCGAAACTATCAGCAAATTGATTCTCTCTAACTATAAAATTGCTGTCCCGGATAGGACGAAATCGGTAGTGTCCATCCTAGTTCATGCTAGGACGTGTCAATGATTGGACTGTGGCTTTAGAAGCCTGATGTATTCACTCCAGGCGCGCTTTGTAGCTGGTCTTCCAGATTTCAGCGAGGGTGACAGCTGAGTGGAAGCGGTGGAAAATGCAAAGCGGCAGAGTGAACCGCTGGACGAGAGACCAGGCAACAAAGCCATAGAAGTCGAGTTGCACCTGGAATTGAAAAATGAGACAGTTGAGTAAGTTCTAATTTATGATATTTTTTGCAAGCACACTTTGTATTATTCCAATATCTACATAAGTAGTATGTAAATACGTGATACGTGAATACGGTCGTGCTTACAAAATACTTGAGATATGATCATAATAATACTATTATTTTATTCGGTAGATACATATTATTATTGTACGCTAAGTTACCATATGATCCCGGAGTATGAATTGGACCACCTTATTTTTCTCTTCCCCTAGATGCCGTACGTAAGAGCCAGCTAAGGAAGCTAAGCAGCATTCCCATTGACCTATGGGAACGCTGCAACTTCATTACCTACTGCAATCCCCAAGAAGCATACCAAGACGCGTTATGGCTATAATAATAACATATGCCATGTTTAGCAGTGGACGTCTTCCTGCTGACGATGATGATGAAGCTAAGTTGAAACATACCGGGTTAGCCAACACCTTCTGCGCTTCGAAGGTGTAGATGAGCCACATGGTAACGTTGCAGATCAGGAGGAAAGTGACAGCCTGGCGAGCTGGCTTGCTGCGCTCTTGTTCCGGGAGGTGGACGCGGCGGCGGGAGACGTCGGCTATGAAGAGGAGTTGGAGAACCACCTGGAAAGTTTAGTTAAATGGTGAATTTTAGTTAAGTAAGATTTGAAATCTCGGTTCGATTTGAAATCTAAACAATTTAAATATTATTTATATTTTTCAATTCAGATTTTGAGTGTACATAATTTCTCAGAACACACAACGGACTGTCTAGCGCTATGCATTAGCATAATACTTTTCATTTCCTTGCTATAATGAAAGTGCGAGTAGTGTGATTGTATAACTTTTGTTAAAAGTCAGCATTAGTATATTTCCTTTCTACTCAATTAAACAAAACAATAACTATAATATTATTAACTGGTAACTAACCTGCAGCACACTCAAGCATCCAGTAATCATCACTAATAAGTTGGGCTCGTGAGTAAATGCTCCCATTCCACCGGCAATGACGCTGAACACCGCATACACGAAGAGGCCGAAGGCAGAAACACGGAGCAGAATGTCGTTCAAGTCAGATTGCTCTTCAGAACGGAACTTCAGTGATTGAACCCTGCGAAGAGGCTCGGTACAGGAGGGAGGAAGTGAGCTCCATTTTAAAACTCGACCACTAGCCGTGGTTAGAGAAACCAAACATGGTAAACATTATAGGGAATTTAGCAGAAAACAAGCAAAGAAAAATATTAAAAGAAGTGAATAAAATTATCAATGTAACAAATCGAAGCACAATTCAGTGCAAACAAAATAATATGTTGGAGCAAATAATAAAAAGGATAAAGGAGAATAAGGAAATGATAGAGGTGAAGGGAAAAAAAAACAAAACAAATAATGTAAATTAATGGGAACAAAACAAAACACATGAAGTAGCAATTTTATATACAACACTGATGAAATTAGGTGTATTCCTACAAAACAAAACATATTAACTAGCTACGGTTTCGGAATAGGTAGGTACTGTAATTATTAAATGTACAATTTATTTTAAGACAAGCATGTCTATTGACAATACATATCTTACCGTATAAATCCAATCAAAATCGCCAGTATAGACAGAACCATCAGAGCACAGTGGGAAACATCAGCCAGGTAAATCGAGAGGCGCTTAAGTTCTTGGTGCCTAACCAGTACGAAGAACAGAATCAGGCAGATCAACGAAGCGACCAGTAGGAGAAGTCCGCAAAAGAGTCCTTTGGAGGCGCCAGCGCAGTCAACCCTGTTTCCTCGTTGAGCCGCTGCCAATGCTACTGCCCTGCGGGAGAGAACAGCCTCCAGACGTCTTTCCAGATCTTCATCGTTGGCCACGCTGCAACCAAAGGCGAGCGCTTACTTCAGTGCATGGTAGGTACATTAATGAACGTTTTCGTTCATGGCGGTTTAGATACACTTGGGTCATATTACTGTGAGATGCTAAGCTCGTTAGCGCGAACCCACGTTATTGCTGACATGGGAATATATTACTATTTTGTCTTGCTTCATTAGGATATTTCTTATTTAAATTTTATTCCGCTGATGTTGATCTTAATCCGGATTATTTCATCTAGCTTTTGCCGCAAGTGAGCCTAAGTATATTATGTCTAGTTGGTTAATAAAATGTCTTCTAGTTAGTTTTATCGAATATTTGAAATATGCTAAAAGGACAGGTAGGTACTGTATATTATACTATGAAAATATTATTGACATCGCCGTACTACTTATTTTAAATTATAATATCACTCGAGATAATTTAGAAATGAAATGAGAATACGTGTCGAATGAGTAGAAGTAAAAAAACTACACAAACATCTACTTTACCTGGGATATCGGCCAATATGTTTCCACATGACATAGATAACAGCGGCGCCAATCAGAGAGTACTCGATAATAAACGGATAGAGGTACGGGGCGGAGTCAGTGACAATAGTACCCATAATTGGGTTCCGGCCACACACAGTCGTGTTATCTATGTTTGCAATTAAAGCTGCCGGGTTCAGATTGTCGAATGATTCGAAGATTTCTGATCTGTTATCTGAAAGTACAAAACAAAATCATCAAACTTAGGACTAAAAAATATGAAACGATCAAAATTTAAAATACGTAGAAAATAAATACACAAAGATGATCAACATGCACGAAGGACACAAGAAACCAAAATCTCAAACAGACGAATGGTGGTATGCAAATTAACGCCTAAACAAAATTATAATAAACAAATAGGTAAGTAAACCATAAAACTGCAAATAATAAGTGCAACGGCGTACAAAACGTGAAGGACTTTACAACACTCCAGTGACAAACCTGGCAAATGTGGCGGTTCGTCTACACGATAAGTTTCGACATTAGTGCCCCATTCATCTTTATTGGTCACGAAAGACACTGAGGACGAAGACGGGAACCAAGTCGATATAGCGTTAACAATCGGTTTCACAGTTGTAGTGTGAAGGTATTGGAAGACTTCCAGCATAGCCGTCTGTGTTTGAGTCATCGGTTTATCGGTGTCCGTTGTTAGTGGTGCGTAAGAAGTAGTTGTAAAAGGGTTATCGTTAGGCCACTCCTTATACTCGCGGCCGTAATTTCCGTTGTCATAGCCTATAGTGGTTTTTATGGTGTCGATGAGCTTAGATTTAGGATAACCACCACCCATGTTATGATATGGTATTGGAGTGGTCGCTGAAATAGTTTCAAACATATTATTGACATTCATGCATGCAGAGGAATAATTTCGAAGGGGAAACGTAAAGATAAAATACTAACTTGTCGTGGTAGAAAGGGTGGTAGGAGCAGCGGTGCTGGTGGAGGTAATGACATTCAGCAATTGTTCACCAGCAGTTTTGGCAGTGGATATTGCTGTGGATGCAATGGTTGTGGCAGCAGTGGTTGCGGCACCGAACACTTTGCCGGAATGCCTCAGGGTGTGCTTACGGATTACTTCTGATGATCATGAAACAAATTATTTCTTTAGTGACTTTTACAAAAAGAATGTGCAAATACGAAACTAGTAAAACATTAAATTATTTAATGAATTTGCAGTAAGTCTTTTTAATGATGAAGATTAAAATGATGAATAGGAAACAAAGGATAGTAGAAGTTAGTAAGAGAATGATCAATACTTAGAATAGGAGTGTTTTAGCAGCATGAATGAATATCTTACTTCCAAGGACGCCCTCACCAGGTACACCCAGAGGATTCTTCACGTGGTAGTCAGTAATTTCCTTCAGCGATTCGAGAACCAACGTTCTTATCCAGATACAAATGTTTGTTGCAACAACGTGCATCAGGCCAAAACGAGCAATCACTTTGAATCGATGGATGTTCAACTGAAATAATATGAATAATTGTGAGTAAAATTTAAAAAGTACTCATTTTAAAGTTTCATGTGGAAACTTACCCGCGAATTCATGAAGATAAAATACATCTGCATAAAAGTGAAGATCATTTGAAGCACAGGATTGATGCCCTTTAGAATCAGATAACAAGGAGACTCTAAGGGCAATTCGAAGAAGGTACCAAATTCCAAGCCATTATAAATCATGGTTCCAAGGCCAAAAGCTGCAAAACGAGATAATTATTATAATACTAAGGATACAGAAAACATTTTAACAACAACATATTATCTGATGTAATATAGTCAGACTTATACTATATCCAATTTTTTCGAACATTACAGCTCATTTAAGTTGACTCTCACTGGTGTTCTTAAGAAGTCTAGATTAACTTACCAATAGCTCCAATTCTCAAAAAGAAGCTACCATGGCTGTGGTCATTTTGAGAAGTCTTGCGTCGGCGCGCAGGTCTCGCAACAGGTCCAGCTTCCATCTCCACGATATCTTGTTGCTAACATAGAAAACACCATGGTTTCAACATCTATGTACCTTGTTTATTCTTTGTACGAAATAATAAATTAGTAAATTTAATTTCTAAGAAAAATATGCCAACAAAATGACATTAAAAATATTCATTTATTGGGATTAAGTAATAATTTATATTTTAGGATTTGTTTAATTGGCGTGTAATGCATATTAGTATTTAGATCTAGACTACTCAGCTCGGGGCATTTTTATTTATTTCCATTGTCAAATTGATGCATCATATGTATTTTAACTAATCGAGCCGCAAATGATGTTTGAAAAACTCACAAACTCGGTTTATGGAAGCAAAATGGTACAGCAGCGAATACAACACAAGCACTATCGCCAACTACAACAGCACATCCAAAGCTCTCTGCAATGATACGTAGAATAACACATGAATCCAAGCGGGATGCGTCAAGGACCTCACCTGTTCTTGCGCATACAATTGAGCCATTTGCAATTGTAATTGCTGTTGTCGAACTTTATCGCGCATCTTACGTGGATACACCTCCTGCCCAAATGATATGGAAAAAACAAAAAAGTAGGCAGCGTAAACAAAAAGGGGTACATGCGCCTGGTTGACGAAGCTAACAAAAACCAAAAATTCGAAATTATAACAGAATAAGTGCGATATTCACAAAAGTTAACAATAAATAACAATTTAACTTAACATTTGAGTGGTTAACTAACACAGGACGGTACGCGAAGCGACAAAATAATGTGGGAAAATGTTAAAACAAGAATAATGGATGTGCTGTGTATGATTGTGCAAAAATATGTTCTCACCTGAAATTGACTCTGTTTCTTGGATTCTTTGGTTGATTTCTCCTTGTCTTCCTTGCCTTTGTCCTTAGACTTGCCGTCTTTCTTTCCATCTTTTTTCCCATCTTTGCCTTCTTTGCCATCTTTGCCTTCTTTCGTTTCTTTGTCTTTGGTTTTCTTTTCTTTTTCTTTCTTCGGTTTCTTTTCTTTTGGTGGAGGCTTAGGTTTTGGCGGGCTACTGCTGCAACAGGCGCTCTCTGCACAATATTTTATGCTATTACGTTTTGCTTTAATTTTTTGAATCAAAATGTATGAAATGAAATGGAACAAGGTCTTACCTTGAAGAAGGAAGCAGAAGACGTACAGCAAGAACAATATGCTCATGCCATATAGGTATGTGAAGAATCCTTCGTAGTAATAGAGGGGAAGATTATGGGTGATGACATCGCTGACGACATAGGCGATGCAAACCACCACCAGTAGTTTCGCGTAAATGAAACTAGAAATGATGAATAGAGATGTTCTGAAATAGATAAAGAAAATACGTTTAATTACCTACTAATAAAAAAAAATCACATCCCAAAATTAGTCATCGATGTAAATAATGGTATGTACCTATCTATACGTTTGGAGGTAGTAAAATAATAATGTCACTACAACATGTAGTACTTAGAGGTTATTATTTTTATGACATTTATTTCATAATCCTGTAAACTGGTTTACGGCGCGTCGGTAATAAACTGTGAACTCAATAAAATATTCTAAGCAGTAAAATTATTATAAAACAATAGTCAAAGGTGTTATTGAAACTAATTATTAAATTTTACGCTGCATATTAAATTTTCCCGTAAATATTTAGAGGAAGTACTTTAAAAGTATGTTAAACAATTGAGTAAAAAAATCACTGAACCGGGCGTCGTAATTTTTGTTCTTCTATTTATTACACTTAATGTTAAGTATCTTACTCCCGGTAACTAGAAAATATGGGTAGGTACCTACCTATATTTTCGTACATTACCTATATTATTTAGGTGTATTAGCCTACATTACCTGTAAATACAGTGCTAAATACGTTTAGTTCGCGTTAAACAACCAAGGCACCACAAGCATTTAACTTTGTCAGTTCTTTAAACACATTTATTTAAAAAAATCACAAGGTGCAAGACATTCTGGAAACTTAAATAAGAAGTTGTGTTGAAATGTCCGTTAAATACAGTTAGGAGATTTGGTGCAAGTCGGCCTAAAGCTGACAAAATAATATTGTACACCCAGAATAGAGATTGTAAAAAGTACATAACGGTACAATTATATTATTTATCTCCTGAAGACTGAAAGCTAAAATGACATAATTATACTCGTATGTGTAACTTAGAAAAACTGTTTCTTTAAAAAAACATTATATAATTTTATGAATAAATTCCATATATTTTGAAAAATAGATCAAATAAAGGGAATGTAGTAACAACAACTGTTGTATAACGACAAACATAAAATCATGTCTTAAATCAAACCCAGGAAATCACAATCAGTTTAAACTATATTTGATTGGTTCAACTTCAACTCAAGCCCCATAACTCTCCTAATTGATCCAAACAATTAAGCCTGTCGAACAAAGGAAATCACGGAAACTGCTACGAAATTGCACCTACTTTTTCGAGGGCTTTGGCTGCACGCACTTCAACTCCATCTCCTTGTTGACTGTATTGTGTTTCTCAGCAATGGCGATGTCGCTGCCCTGTTGGCGGTGCTGACCGACCGGCAAAGTCGCCATGTTGTCTACCGAATCCAACTCTACCGTTGAAACTTTCACTTCAGCATCAGCGGGCGGATGCTTGTCTTTCCCCATCGTAACAAAAGCTCTAGGACCTCTTATCGTTTAACCACTCATAGTATGCAATTAGATTTTTTTGTGAAGAGATTTAAGGACGGGGTTAGGACACGGCCGTAGCGGAGGCCCGGAAGTGCGAAGGTGCGGTCGAGGCTGCCTCTCCGGCGAAGACTTGCGCAGTAATGGATGCTGCGCGAATAGCTAGGGGCGGCACTCCCTTGCGGAATACGTACCCTATATTGAAGAGGGTCGTAATTTTTGCTCGGTACTACGATTACGCTTGTTATTTGAGGGAGGAATGCATTGGGGTTCGTTGATGTTTTACTCTCCTAAATTTATTTGGCTTTGAATCGATAGTATTATATAATAATATCAATGCAATGCTGTTATAGATCGTTGTAGATAATATTGTCTATAATAGTTCTCCAATGTTATCTGTTCGTTTCCTTGAGATCTTGGGTGATTGTTTTATATAGCCAACATAATCAATGATTGCCATGCAATTTATAGACATATCCTACTAATATTATAACAAAATATATTAACCTGTATTTTCAATTAAGTAAGTAGTTGACATAAACTATCAATATGAATGGCGGGTAATGGTACCGGCGACGTTCTTTGATAATGGTTTTTCTTCCCTTACATCGTATCCGTATAAATCGCAGCGGCATAATTTCGTAAACAAAGTAAATAGCTCAATAATACGCCAAATCAGTCCGTCTTTTACTGATATTTGCCACTAATGTACTTACTTAATTTCTTTCCCTGTAATGTACTGTTATTTTTCTATACAAGCTGAATTTTAGAAACAAAAATAGCTCAAAAACTCAGCGTTTTGGCAACCCTATCCAAAACTGGCGGCACGCGGTCGATAGAGGCGCGTCTCTGGGAGAGCTTTGGGAGGCTGCGCGAGCGACCCACTGACCTGCCCCGGTCCTAACACACCCCTAGCGACGAAACTACGCGTTTCTTTGTGGCAGCCCTATTGCACATGCACGTGCCTAAAGACCCAATATCTCCGAAAAGGAGTGTCGTTCTAATGAAAGGATGAAAGATGCTATTCAATGGGCGTTTGGCCTTTCGTGTGAGGGGTCAATGAACGGAGACAAGTTTAGATTGAAGTAGTAGGCTATATTAGAGTAATATAGTTTTGACTGGCGAGTGGTCATCAAAAGTTTTTTTATTAATAAAGTTTCGCGGTAAGAGTGAACTGTAAGAAGTTGAAACGTAACAACAACATGTACCTACCTAATCATTGACAGGTCGTGGTCTAGTTAACTTTAGTTATTGTGAGAAAATATTATGTTTAGGTTTTATCTTACAAAATACAAAATGGTATATATACTTACCTAGTTATCACATTTAAACAGATTATAAATAAAAAACATAATTATACATACACTACAAATATAATCACTGGAAACTGGATATTACCATGAATTTTTAATTTCTTAATATTTGATTTGAGTTAGATATTTCGGCGCTCTTGCAAACGCCATGATCATGGAAGAACTCTACAGTTAGCATGTTACCAGCTTCGACCAATATCATGACATGTAAGTCCGACACGATCGAGAGTAATAAAAAAGATACGTTACGTAACGTAGGCATGTACATTATAGGATGCAAAACTATTGCAAAGTACAATCATGGATGCACGATCGAGGTAACCTTCAACTATGCACCTAACGTCAAAGGAGGTAGCCCAACTCATTATCATCAATATATATCATAAAAAATAAATTAAAAAAAAACTATGACAAAGACAAACATCAGAGAAGTATTCGAAAATTTTCTATGATTATCCAATAATGTAAACAAATACGGCAGATGCCAACCAATGTGAGAGATCGCTAACCAATGACATGATTCCAATTTCAATTTCTAGGTCATTGATTGGTGAGCCGCTAAGTTTGTTAATTGGACAAGTTTATAAACTTGTTATATAAGTAGATAGGTATTTCATTTTATCGAGAACTATAATGGTCACGCCAAATTGTAAAACAAGACTTGAGATATGGTTAGACTGTTAGGTACGTGTTTATATTTTGTCTAGATAATTATATCTGCATGATTAATTGGTTCGCTGCAAAGCAATTACGACTTATCAAGTTGCGCATTAACTAGGAATTTACTACAAATATAGGCTTTATGTATGAGCTACTGCAGATAATGAAGTCATCGATAAACTACAATTAGAAACACCTGCGACGTGAGCCTTGCATTAGTGACTGCTTATGTATAATACATCTTACACGGGTACATTGTGTCATCTTGTGAAATAATTAGTGGAGTCTAGCCAATAGTTAAGACGCACGCTAAAATCACCAGTTGCATCCTAAACAGTAGGATTGCGTAATATCTCCATTTAAACTTAACGACCTACTTTGTAATGTGAGGGGGACATTATCCCAGTCTTTGTTCAGCGTAACCCTTTAAGATTGTGAGGAGAAGCTTTGTTGTATTCGCCACCTTTAATTATGTCTTTTTAGATTTGTTAGATACAGGTAGGTGTAGTCCCTTATTCTGTGTACGTAGTAAATATCTACCCTCTAGAAAACATTTTTTTAATTGAGAATGGGAAATTGGTTAATGTTCTATATTACTGACTTCGCATTCGTGGAATCAGGATTAAAAGTAGCATAAAGTTCCTATTAAACTCCTACAAAAATAGACAAATCCGGGTTCACTAACGAGAAAGGAATAAGATTAAGTTTTGACAAGGTTAAATTAACAAGGACAAATAAACTGCATAAAAACTTGTCTCTACAACATTTAGAGAGACATAAACCTACAGTAGACTATACGTACGGCTAGTGGCGAAGTTGGTAGAAAACAAGTAACCCTGGCCTGCCTGCAAAGTATGGGGCCCCGGGTTTGATTTCCGGTCCGGCCAGGACAAACTTTGTGATGTGCATAAAGTTAGTTCCCGGGTTTGGGATGGTTTTATTTTATTTTCTGTACTATGGGATAACGAGACGAAATGGTCGTTTGCCTGATGGTATAAGCATAACGTCAGCCAATAAAATTGCAGTGCCACTAAGAATTTTTAAACACAAAGGCCTGACAAACTACTTTACTCGTCAAACTGGAACACAGTAATGCTTGCACATTACTGCTTGGCAGACTAAACGAGCATAGCGGTGGTAGCCACCCAGACGGACACTCTCAGAAGAGTTAGTCCCACCACCTGGCAATGTTTGTGTTGTGTCCCTGTGTACGACCATAAAACCACCTGCAACACAGAAAATCCTATGGCAGGGGTTGTTTAGCGTTTGTTTATTTAGACACTGTATCCAATAGAACTTAGTGTTAAAAATTTCAAGATAATATACTCCATCAAGTGGTCTATTAAGTGCGTTTATGTCGATGTCGTCATTGAGCTCATCAAAGATACAACTGGACAACACGGTCTGTGTTTTGCTCTTCTGCAGATATTGTTTACTAATAGTTATCGTTTTCTCTCGTTATTTTGATCAACACAAAGCCAATTGTCGTAATCTCCAGTTTATCAAACATTGTGAATGTGGATAATCTGCTAATGATTATTATAGTTTTAATAATCTAGATGTGTTACCAAACCCCTATATATTTTTTTATGTTGTATGGTAACGAGACGAACTGGTCGTTTGCCTGATGGTATAAGTACCTATAACGCCGGCTCATAACAAATGCAGTGCCACTCAGAACTATGAAACACAAAGGTCTGCGCGACACTGCAGTGCACTCGTTACCCTGAGACATTAGGTATTAAGTCTCACAAGCCCAGTAATTTCACTGGCTACTCTGCTTATCTAACCGGAACACAGTAATGCTTGCACATTACTGCTTGGCGGCAGACTTCGTAAACAAAGCGGTGATAACAACCCAGACGGACACACGCAGAAGAGTTAATCCTACCACTAACTAGAAATGAATAAAGATTTAAAAGAGATAGGTTACCATTTGATCACAATCCCATCTTTGTGCCAAAGTGATCGTATATGATGAAGTAATAAATAGTTGTCTTTCTCTGGTTATTTAAGCAAGTATTTTGAAAGTGGAGAAACAGCTAATTACTAAGCATACAATGGGATCTAGCCACAGACCTCCAAGATCTACTAACTATTCGTATAAGATTCTCAAAAAACAAAAGAAAATCGAAGAGCCTGTCATTCAGGGTCTTTCAATGGGTTAATTATTCGGCAAAGTGGAAGCCATCGCCTCATTGAATTCGATAATAATTACGTTATGAAGTCATCAATGACATGAGTAAAGCCGTCGACCTTGTAGTCTGCATACAATGCACACTTACATTATGTTATGGTCGTCTGGTCTTCGAACGACCTTAAATGGCTAGCTTATTAAAGTATTTTGTAAGTGATTGCTTTATAATTTGTTTACTAAGAGGGTTGGCCGATTCCAAGCTTTATTTAAGTGTCTAGCTTTATAAAGTTATTATTTGTAAGTAAAATATATTTACAGCTTTAATTCTTAGGGTAAAATCCAGAGAGGAGTCTAAGCGTGTAGTTTTGCTTCCATAATGTATGTAAAAATTCAGTACTTATATTCAAATTCATATTCAGAGACTTTTGGAACATTGGTTAGCGTAACAAAATCAGCTACTTTAGCCGCTCTTAAAAAAGGAGTGACGCCACCAAATGGTAACGGTAGCACCTAACTATAGTAATCAAACGTAAAAATTGAAATCTAAAATGTTTCATTATTTATAATACCAAACTAAATATTGTATATCATAAATGACGTCTCGTCTCGTTATCCAATAGGAATAAAAAAAACAATAGCATTTTTATACCTTCAGCGTAATTTTAATTCACTCGGAATGATTTCGTGTAGGAAGCGACTGATTGTGATCGTTTATATTTCAGAATCGTATCCCATCAGAGATATTTCCCGTTTAGATGGTGGGTCAAAGAAACTCACAAACAGACATACATACAAACATACATGAACCCAAAAACACTAAACTCCTTTTATATCCAATCGTGTTAAAATGATAAACTACCCTATGTATAAAAACTGTCGTTTGTTTTCTCGTAGTTATTTTAGCATGAAGTCCAAGTAATTAAGACATTTTAACATTCTCAAATTGTGAAAGTGTTTTTGCCAAGTTTAACCTCTGATATAACATATATAACTAATTGAAGTGTGGTCCTCGCCTTAGGACGCTTTGTTTCAGCCTTTTCCTAATTCAAAACATAAACCTTTTCCAAGCAAACAAATCCTGGTTAAACAAGCACATCTTAGTTTATTAATAGTTAAACCTACGAGCTCCTATTCCCAACAGCACCCACTAAGATTTACGGTCCTTTGACATCAAGTTAAAGTCTCTAAGCTAACGGCAGAACGCCTCTGTCCATACTTTGCATTTTAAACAATTTTAAGCAATTTCTTACTTTATAACGATGTTGTAAAGTTCAAAACGATATTTTTACGAAGTAAGTACCGTGTCCTTTCAGATAGATGGTTGTGTATGGATCGTCGGGAGTATTTAAGCGATTGTCCATCCATGCGATGTGGGAGTGCTTTGATTACGGCTTCCTCCCCTTTATTTATTTTTAAATTGTCAGGTCAGGCTTTTGTAAATTGTTCCTGTTAGAGTTTATTCAATATCCGAAATGCAGAAGTTATGCAACTATAAAGTATTTGTATTGCCTTAGTTTTTTTCTGAATTAATATTTATTACATAGTTAATCTGGCAACATTATACACAGTAGTTCCAAGCTTTTTACCGCCGCAAAGCGTAGTCGGCTCAGAAATTCTATTGTTCGATACCCTAGCGCAGATTGGACACAGGTATGATAAATTATTGCGACATTGACGGATCTTGTAGACATTCTTGTTTAGTCTTCTATCAATATACATTTATAAATAACAGAGATATTTCATTTCAAGCTTATTTTTAGAGGTAAGTTTGATCTTTTTTTTGTTGGAGTAAATTTGGTAAAAACTTATTTTGATCACAACAAGATTATCGGTTATATGATGAATGATGACATATATTTTTTCCTTTTAAGTGGTGCTATTTAGCTTCTATATTATATATTATTATATTATATATTCTATATTATAAGCTAAGAGCACATTATTCATGAGCATGCGCACGATTCCGCTATGGCTTGGGAGTTTTATGCCATCAATAAACTCGTACCGGTAGAAAAATTCCATTCATTCTGTATGAATTTGAATGAATCTAGGAGAAACATAAACTTTGACATTTGCAGTGGACTCATTCAATCATAAGCTGACGAAGATCTAAAGCTTGAGTGAGAAGCAAAAAATATACAGTTCCCATAGGATGTTCGATGGTATATCTATTCATATAGATTCTAAACTGCCTCTGGTTGTTTAACATAATTTTTAAAATGACTATGCCATTTAACTTCATTCACACGGTCGGAGTAACAGAACCTAGACAATTAACAACTAAGTTACGCAATCAATAATCCCTCTTGACGGTTTTCAATGCTGTTATCCGCTTAAAGCGATGCACATTGCGACTTGCATGATTTGTATGAAATTGCGTGACAGCTATACTATGTAAACTGACTGACATACTACTAATGTATTGCATACAAAAACGGACTGCGACGCATGCACCATAAGTCTTTGGTTCCACTAACTACCAAGTCATTATCTTTTGTAGCTCTTCTCAAAATCAGTTGTAACACTTGTAACAGGCACTATTCGACCTTGATACTTACTAACATTATACCTAACTAACCCTTCATCAAGTCAACAAAAACTAATTCTGCGCGACCAATAACATTTAAAGGTGAGAACCAATCATCACGGAGATCACTGTATAATGGAAAAGTAGTAGAGCTACTCATTTGAAATTGGTGAATTCGTTTAGATTGACTGAAGGTAATTCGCCGAATGATCGATCTTACTTCAATTACGCTGTGTTGAGATTTTAAATTGGTATTCCTTTCGCAATACTTACCCACTGCTTGCTTGGTTTACGAAGTATAGAAAATGGCATTATACATCAAGTTCGTAGCTTAGTATGCTTTCAAATTTCCGCTGATATTATGTTGTAGTTTCTAACAAAATTGCACAGCAGCACGTGATATACATAATTTTTTTTTTAATGTTATTAGGTAACGAGACGAGCTGGTCATTTGCCTGATGGTAAGCATAACGCCGGCCCATAACGATTGCAGTGCCACCCAGAACTTTGAAACACAAAGGCCTGCGCGGCACTGCAGTGCGCTCGTTACCCTGAGACATTAGGTATTAAGTCTCATAAGCCCAGTAACTTCATTGGATACTCAGCTCATCAAACAGGAACACAGTGATGCTTGCACACTACTACTTGGCGGCAGACTTCACGAGCAAAGCGGTGGTAACAACCCAGACGGACACTCGCAGAAGAGTTAGTCCTCCCACTAACAAACGTGATATAAGAAGATAATTTTATGGTACTCACTTGGCATTCTTAGGTGTGGTATCGGGCTGGCAACAGGCCCTATACCTCAGTATAGCGTCTGTGGGAGATAGGGACTCGGTTTCCTCCGGCAGGGCATCGCACTCGTCTGTGACGAGCGGCGCCCTAGCCGGAGATGTATGTGATCCGTACCCGTCGGAATTCAGCTGGAAGATGAGAGGCGTGGATACATTTTAAAATCTTAGATTCGATACAAAAATATCAAGCAAACATTTCAGCAAAACATCTAAAACAGCTTCAATATGCAAAGGTACTTAGAAAGAAATCAGATGCATTGCAGTCCGTCAGTTTCGTTGCCAATAAGCTTTACAGTTCTTAGGGGGTGAGAGGTAGGAGGCAGGGAAATCAGATACAATCATATCAGTATAAATAACATTATCTGCAAGCCGTTTCATAATTATGCCTCTTGCGCCCTACAAACTGATGGTTAGAAGTACACGAAACGTAGTACTTACGGAGATTCCATCCCTCCGCGTTTCGCTCATTCCGCTTCACAAACGAACTTGACGGACTATTTACTCCATTCGAAAGAAAAAAAAAACAAATAAAATGACTTCGAGAATGGTGCCCGCTACTTCTATACGATGTGCTAAGTATGAAGCTATCTAAAATGTTTTATGAATACTGCAATTAAAATTTAAGACTGTAAAGCGAGACTACGAAAATTATATCATCGATCAGTACCTTCATATATAAATTCCTATGTTATATACTTGTCTGGAAACCCTAGAAACTTGTAAACAAAACAATCGTTAGATTGCTACCATGAATGAATTGTAAATTTAGCCCCAACTTTATTAGTGAGTTGGGTTTACAATCTATCTATATTTTATTTAAAGAATTTTTATTAATTTGTAAGTTAAGCGATTGAAATAAGCAATGACTGCTCCAGGAAACCATTAATATCTCACATAAGTTAAAGCTATAAATTTCAAGGTAATAGCGAGCTTGCGATGTTACGAAAGAGGTTAACTCCTGGAGCAACCTTTATGTAATGACAATGAAACGACATCTCACTTTGACGATGGTCCCGACCTGGGGGTCCTCACGCGGTGGAGGTGGCGGGGCCGGGGGCTGTTCTCCGTCCGCGGCGCCAAGCAATCGCTCCTTCATCTCGTGGATGTAGGGGCAACGCTGCATCGCGATGTAGAACTCGCGGACGCGCACCTGAGAAGAAACCATGTTCTTTGTTATTATTTACACTTGAGGTATAAAAGTTTACGGTTACACATTTCACAGGTCACCCCGCCAAATAGGTACCTCTTCAACTTATTCTAACTCTTATATCAAAGCTTTCTTCGATTACCTCATACAATACAATAACGACTTCCCTATCAGTATATCTATCATACACGTGCAAGTTATATAAAAAAGGTCCTTGACAGGCCACTTGTTGGGTCCACGGAAACGGAGTTCATAAGGCAGCCCATACACCTAATGCATGATTGATGGATAAGCATCAATCACGGACTACGCGAAAACCATGGAAAAACTACGATCCACTTGACGCATATCGTACCGTCTATGGTGGAGCTTGCTTGAAATCTAGTCCGAGTGGTAACTGTACCATGGCTAATGATAGTGCAATTAGACACCGCAGACGCTTCTACAATATCTACTAAAAAGAGTTTCACAACCACTGCGTGTTCAGTGCAGAAGTTGCGGTAGATACGTGGTGATGCGCTAGTGATGTATGTAGCGTCAAGTGACGCCATCGTCACTTTGAGCTCAGGCAGGGAGAGAAAGAGACAGCACTAGCTGGTTGTATTGCTGTTCTTGTCTATTTCATGGTTTTTTTGCATCAAGCCGCGCTTGCCCGTGTATTTTGTCGTAATCCGCGCTTGTTGCAAAATGATGATTATTTTGACAGCCAAACGCAAACTTGCATAAGCGTGTATGGTCGTTTTAAGCAATCACACAAGACTTGGTTCACGCCATATATATGTGATAATCCGTACGTTGAATGAATCGGTGTCTTTTTAAGGAGGGAATGCCGTGAGGCGAATTATAAATCTGGCAGCTATTAAATCAGTTGATACCCTTTTTCTATGCGGTAGTGCAAGAAAGTCTTTCAAGTCAAAGGTTTGTGTTTGATTCGATAAAGAATTTGTCGGTAAACTTTTAAAATTGTCAACTACCTAATTTTAAGAACACACAATACACCTGCCTAGATGGACTGTTCTAAGTTATCAGTATATATTTACTAACTGCAAAGACCATATCACCTTGGACTTTATAGCAGTACCTAACTTCTTGATTCCTACTCCAACGTTACCTACATTCAGGCGGCCTACATGCGTTTCAAACAAAGTCAACAACCAATTCCATACAAAATGTGTCCGTTTGGCAAACAAATGATTGTTCGTGGGAACAATGTGCTCAAAGGTAGTTGGAGTTAGTTGACGTGAGTGGACAGAGGCTTTGTACAATGACATGTGAATAAAGTTGTCGTCAGTCGCTTATGTGAACCTTCTGTTAAGGAAAGTTGTACTTCCTCTGCCTATCTCAAATATTATGCATTTACTTACATAGAATTAATACATTGATGGAATTGACGTGTCTTCTATATAATGCTATATTGACAGTTAGTGTAGATGGTTAATTTGGTTTAGGTATCTTAAATGTACACTGGACCACACAACATTTAAACTAGACATAAGAAAGTGGATTAATTTCACAGGTTTAAAATATATTCCATATCTTCCTCATGTTCTTATTTATAGAGAGAGTATGAAACTAAAAATGGGTTTAGGTTTAGGTTTGAGAAGACAGAATCGACACCAACATTTCGACAGTCTACGTCCTATTATGTAGTGCAACCAATCGCTGATTCATTGTTAAACAAATATAGTTATAAAACGAAACAATAGCCACTAAAATTCTCTAAACATCTGTAGTCGAATAAAACCGCTCTACTGCAACTGAAAACCAGAGGCTCTGGAACTGTAAATTAAGGTTAACGACATTTAACCGTACCGCTGCGAATTGCATTAGGGAATTAATGGTGCTCCGGCAGTGCCTGAGGAAAACTAGACGTGGAGCGTTTTTTGTTGAGTGAAACGTTTCTGTCACAACGTAAATGTACCACTATGACAGTGATTAAGCTGTCACGCAAGGCTTTGACAGTGACCGTGATTGTTAGGTTTGCTAAAGGCTAGTTATATATAATATTTGATAACGATATGTGCTGGTCGTTTGCTTGATGGTAAGCATAACGCCGGCTCATAACAATTACAGTCGCACTCAGAATTTTGCGAAACAAAGACCTGTGCGGCACAGCAACGCGCTCGTTACTCTGAGACATTAAGCATTACCTAAGTAACATAAGCCCAGTAACTTCACTGGCTACTCTGCTCATCAACTGAAACACAGTAATGCTTGCACATTACTGCTTGGCGGCAGACTTCACGAGCAAAGCGATGGTACCAACCCAGACGGAAACTGAAAAGAAGAGTTTAGTCCTAGCAGAACCCTATGTAATTACCATAGTATATTCGGACCTCGTTATATAGATGCATTTTTCTTCGCTTTTTGGATACTACTCGTATTATTAGTTACCTAATTAAATACTAAATAACCTTAATTTTAAATAAAATACGTGCAAAGGATCACACCTCTATAACTACAATCTAAACATTTTTAGCGATGGGAATAATAAACTCCGTTATTTCCTGAGACAAATAAATACGACGCGCATCAAAGCGTGACATTATGATAGGCTTGGATGTTTGATCGAAGTTTAAACACTGACTTATTCTTACATCAAGATTTTATTATGTGCTGAGAAAATGCTGTTACCGACACAAGGAAAATAAAGCCTTATGCAGCTGTAATAACGGATAAAGTGTATTAAAGGTGCTAAATGTGGTTTACTCTGGAAGTTCCCGGCAATGTGGGTGGCATTCTAGACCAGTTTGACCGTAACTGGATAAATCACGTCTGCGACGAGCGAGACGAGAGTAAAAATAAAAAGAAAGCTTTGGTGATGAACGAAATAGATAACGTTCAGGATTAGGAATATGAGACGATAAAGACGTAAAGTTGTAGGGAAATAACATAACAACGATCAATTTAGTGGCATCTAATTTATCAAGGATGGAAGATATCTGATAGCTCTAAAACTAAATTTAGGTCTTTTAAACATCTTCCTTCTTTTTCTCATGTCAGGTATTGGAAAAAGAGAGAGCGAATCTAAAATTAGGTTTAGGTATGAAGCGACAGAATCGACACCACTGTCCAATTACTTCAATTGGGAGAATCGTATCCGCTACTTACCACATGAGCAAAACAAAAACAACAACTGTCAACAGAGCAATTCTAGGCTCCATTTTTTTTGCCCTACATAGGTAGGTAAATTGTAGAGAAATAACAAACATTCCAAAAAGATTTAATGGTAAAAAATTAATATTAAAAAGATAATAGATATTAAGTAGGTATGTGAAATAGGCGTATGTATATGAAAAATTTCGTGCAGCACTCAGGGTAGCACAGTGGTGACACACATACTATTATGTCTTAATATCCATTATCTTTTTAATATTAAGTTTTTACCATTAAATCTTTTTGGAATGTTTGTTATTTCTCTACAATTTCCAACTTATTTCCAACTCCACGTAATTCACGTAACAGACTATAAAATACTTTATCCGTAGCACAAAGGAAAAGGACATTGCAATCGATCCAAAACCAGGCCAATGGGTCACTGTACTCGGTGTGGAATACGATGCGTATATGCTCACTAACAGCTCTGTATGGATACACAGTGACCAAGAGCGTGTCGGACACTGCGTGCGGAGTTCCGTAGCCATGTGAAGTTTTTGATGCAAGTGTGATTCATCATCTGTTTTTAATCTATGTAAATTTTTTTAGAGCGAGTGTGGCCGCGCGTTGTCTTGTGCGACTTCAAGGAAAATAAGATAAACACTCCTAGTGTTTTAGACCTATGTTTTAGGCCTTTAGACCTACCTACACCGAAACAAATGAATTCAAAATAACAGCCTAAAAATCGCATTACCTCTACCTCACACCTTATACCCTGTATTATACCCTTATATTATATCTATCAGATACCTTATCTTTCATGGAAGTAGATTAATAAATGATTTGCAATGACAACTCTGATCATAGTAATAATTATACTATATGGTTTCCGTCAAGGCTGTTTGGAACTTGATCTTGCCTCGTTAAGTATCTTGGCCCGAATTAAATTGTACAGTACCTAATGTAAATGTAAATTTATTCGTGACCTAATTGAAGAAGGGAATCCAATAGCCACAATGTAGAGCAAATGTATTTCTTTTCATTTGAGAAGAAACATTCGTGAACATTTCAATAAGTGTTATTCTAAACATTTTATTTTTTTGGACGAAGGAATCTAAATAACGTGTTGGTTGAGAACAATTGATTGAAAGTGGACACATTCAGATGGTTGGTTTCATCATTATCATCCAGCCAAAAAACATCCACTGCTGAACATAGGTCTATGCCCAATAGAATGCTATACTTGGATAGCCTACTCGCCTTTTGCATCCAAATTTGTTTTAAAAAGGCCTATTGAATCGTGCTAAAACAAAATTACTCCTAAACACTGTAATAACGATTTTATTTGTTGACGATTTTCCGTAATCTACAAGTTAGTTTATTCCCAAAATTGGAGATTTTATCCGACAATAATGATCTCGTTTGACCCGAGTTTTAGAGACAGATTAAAAAATCATATTTTTTATACTTCCTAGGATCGCGCTTAACCATTATCTCAACTGATTTTAAGCGACGATGTGGTTGTAAATGACCCATATATAAAATACAAAACCACCCACTAGAATATTTAAAACAGTTTCGCAGTCTTACAAGCGCTTGTTGTACCAAGTACTTGAGAAAGACGCTTATCCGGTGTCTTTTTGTGTCGAGCCTCTCCGAGACGTGTGCCTTTCTTAGAGTCGGGCTCGAGAGTGTTTGCGGTCGCGACTCAACAAGGATGGCATAACGATCTGGGACCCCCTTAACAAGTAAGGTTTTATCATTATATACCTATAAAGTGCGATTTCGTCTGAGGTCGTTGACCGCTTTTTCCTTTGATTTTCGCCAAAGGTCGACTTGTCTACCGCTTTTGTCTTTGATTTAAATATTACCAAGTGCACTTGAGAGGCAATCCTATTTAAGGTTCAACTTGTGTACCTACTACCGCCACATCGTCTCTGAAGATGAAGTGAGATAGCGGCCAAAGGATAACCTGCAGAGAATAATAAAAAAATGCAAAACAAAAACCATGTAAGTATGTATTTGAGGTTCATTAGTATTCTCGAGTTTTCCGATTTTATTGAGGACCAACTTCCGCCCGCGGCTTCACCCGCGTGGTATATATCTTTATAAATTGTAGTGTATGTGATATTCTGATGAGTAAGCTATATTATTGTAAAATTTTATCCAAATCCGTTCAGTAGTTTTTCCGTGAAAGAGTAACAAACATATACTAACTAAACCTAAACTTTTACTTTTGTAATATACTAGCTGCTGCCCGCGGTTTCACCCGCGTGGAGATATTGGTTTTTTTTTTCGCGTATCCCTTATTATTTTTCTCAAAAAAAAAGTAGCCTAAGTTGCTCCTTATAACATCAGCTATCTGCCAGTGAAAGTCCCATCAAAATCTGTCCAGCCGTTTTGGAGATTACCCGGAACAAGAAGACAGACATAGATAAAAAATTTAATAATGGTTGTTTTGTTATAGGTACCGTCTATACTTTCGTATGCATTTGGTAAAAAGCTGTTATTTTGATACCTATAATTATTACAAACAGACACTTCAATTATTTATAAGTATATACTCGTAGAGAAGATGTATAGATTTTGTAGGGTCTAAAAATTGATCTGTCAATTATTGACAGATCAATTTTTAGACCCTAAAGTTTAATGTGATTTTCATTCAAATTTATTTAAAGCTGTTTTTGTAAAATAATCCTGGATATATTCTTATTTATGGGACATTTGTCTTTTGTGTTATTTAAATCAGCATATAAATTATAATATTAAATGCCATGTTATTTTTAATTAGAAGTTAAAAGTAGGTACATTCAATTGTAGCTGACCATAGTTCAGTGTTTTTTCAATTCATATGTTCTAGGTAACTTAAGTGGAAAGTTCCAGTTAGGGTGCTCAGGCCGGAATTAAACTATCTTTTTATTAGATTAGCCAATCAGTTGAACGATTAAGTCATTGATGGAGGACATGTTCCCACGGCCTATCTTTCCTAGGTATACGCCATAGAGTAGTAGAACTAGGTATATTCCTTGGGCAGCTATGTGCAGTCATCCAAACAGATAAATAAAATTGAAGTGTCTGTTTGTAATCCATACAGATAAATAAAACTGAAGTGTCTGTTTGTAATACCAAAATAACAGCTTTTTACTAAATGCATATGAAAGTATATACGGTACCAATAACAAAACAACCATTTTTAAAAATTTTGTCTGTCTGTCTGTCTGTCTGTCTGTTTGTTCCGGGTAATCTCCAAAACGGCTGGACCGATTTTGACGGGACTTTCACTAGTAGATAGCTGATGTTATAAGGAGTAACATAAGCTACTTTAATTTTAGAAAAATAATTAGGGTTCCGCGAAAAAAAATAAAACCCATGTAATCCAAAATCTCCGCGCGGGTGACACCGCGGGGCAGCAGCTAGTAGTAAATAAAACAAATAAGATTTAATTTTCTAACTAGCCAGGCTATTAAGTTTTTCGTTGATGTAAACTAGACATTACTTCTACTAACCACTACTGCCACTAAGGTATTACTAACTAGAAATATTACACATTCTTCAGAAATGAAACAGGTGGAACCATAAACTAAGATGACTTCGTAAACATTTTTAAACGCGATCTGAGAACAAAGCTCTCATTAAAGTAGGTGTTTTATAAAAATAAACTTATAAAGTGGGTCAACCGTAGAAACGATGTTTAATGAACCTATACACTGACCGCCTCGTAAACGTGTTACAAACCAGCCTACTGTGCGGCCATTGGCAAAGTAATTAAATATTAAAAATAAACCACCGCACCAGGTGGTAGGATTCACTTTTCTGCAAGTATCCGTTTGATGGGTGGGTAACATCGCTTTACTTGTATAATGTATATTCTACCGCTAAGCAGTTATGTGCAAGCATTACTGTGTTCTGGTTTGATTGGAAAAGTAGTGAAATTACTGGGCTTATGAGACTTACTATACCTAATGTATCAGGGTAACGAGCGCACTGCACTGCCGCGCAGGCCTGTTTTTCAAAGTGGCAGTCCAATTGTTATGGGCTGGCGTTATGCCTACCATCAGGTAACCAACCACCGCTTTGCTCGTGAAGTCTGCCGCCAAGCAGTAGTGTGCAAGCATTACTGTGTTCCGGTTTGATGAGCAGAGTATCCAGTGAAATTACTGGGCTTATGAGACTTAATACCTAATGTCTCAGGGTAACGAGCGCACTGGAGTGCCGCGCAGGCCTTTGTGTTTCAAAGTTCTGGGTGGCACTGCAAATGTTATGGGCCGGCGTTATGCTTACCATCAGGCAAACGACCAGCTCGTCTCGTTACCAAATAAAATAAAAAAAAAAAAAAAAACAACTCGTCTCGTTATCAAAATTATAAAAAAGCTTATAAAATTTACGCCTATATTGATAACTTAAATAATACCGAGTGTTTTCTTATGTTTTTGCGACAACAGAACTCAGAAGCCGATCGAAGGTGTCATTTTATAGGCAGAATATGGCGCGCCGCTATCTCGCTCGTGCATCTCAACATTTTTTAAGATAAACAGTTACTTAATATAATTACGAAAAATCGCATTCGGTGAAGTTGCTGGCAATAACATTCTGTATTATTTTTGTGGCAATGTTATTCGATTCCGTCAATTCTCAACCGATTTAAATGATGAGTAGGCTATATATCTCAAGGCTGGTTCTTCTATAAATTTTTTGTAAGAACACCACCCTTAAGAGTGAAAAATGGGGGATGAAATTTGAAATACCACGATAATTTCGTAGAACAAATGAATGAAAAAAGCGGGAACCGACTCTCCCTTTTTTAAAAGCGCATTTCGGTTTTTTTCTTCAGTACACGACACACGTACAGTTTAGTGGCTTATAAAATAATAGGTTAAGTTAGGTATGCACGACGCAAACTTAATACCTGTTATGCGATACTCGATCTTCGCAACTAGTTATGGCTGTCTCATTACTGGGTTACGAATAAGCTACAAGCAAGAATTAAACAAAAGTTTTTTATCTGATTGCACGCAAATAGCGCAAACGGAACTAATATGGGTTAAACTGGTTGAAAGCTCCAATCGCGCATGTCTGTCTGTATCATGTATGTAGATTGTAGATATTGTATTTCCTCTCGTGAGGAAATTAATGTTGTTTCAACTGGTTCGGAAGCTTTCAATGCTCTCGGTCTTGGTAAATTTGTTACTGTGACATCACGGGTACAAATGTCACAATTGAGTTATTTATATTTTGTATATGCCTACTTTCCTTTTTTAACTCGATTGGATTCGATTTGTAGGAAATATTTTTAAGGGTGACTTAGGTACTTATGTGTACTGTTTTTTATTTTATGTGTTTATTGTTATTCTACAAAAAGAGGCTACGAACCGAAAGACGTAGTGTAGGTCGCTTCTCCACACTGATGACCTGATCCAAAGCACGGGTAATCATTAAGATGTTAAGCTGCGTTGACACGATCAGAGTGTCCACTCTTACTCACACATTATGATGGTGTCAACGCGCCTTAAGAGGCGAGTAGCCGGTCCAAGTGGCGTTCTATGGGGGAGGCCTATGTTCAGTAGTGGACGTCTTCCGGCTGATGATGATGTCTCCAAATCAACTAAAATCACTAGTTTAAATAAAATAACAAAAGAGATTTTTTTTTTAAAAGCCCTATTGATTATGTTTGGTAGTAGGACTGACTCTTTCCGAGTGTCCGTCTGGATAGGTATCACCAGTCTGTTCGTGAAGTCTGCCACCAAGCAGTAATGTGCGAGCAAAGTGAAATTACTGTACTAATGATTACTATTGTTTGCTTAAACAAAGTGCGAAAGTAGTAGGTAGATTACAGTTATATATACACACTTAAAAATTTAGGACACGCAAAGCCAACATTATGAGTACAGCGCCTGACCGGTTTTGAGTATGTATTGGACATTGGCCTGCAATGGCTAGATCTTCCGACTATTTTACGCATTGGACCGCAGCTGTAAGCCATATATTCTTCCGCTGCCTTACATCTACATAACACTAATAGAGAGGTGTGTCTTTTCGCAAACATGCATCTCGAGTATTTTAAAAACGTTATTTCGTAACGACATTATGGTTAGACAAAAGTTAAATCACCGCTACGTACCTAAAAGTACCTACATAAGATTTCAATCTATTACCTATATTAAGCTTACCGGCATTTATAATTAAGTTTTATGTTGTTTTTCTCAGAATGTGAATTTGTAAATTATTATATATAAGTACTTAAGTACAAACAAATAAAATTGAAGTGTCTGTTTGTAATATCAAAATAACAGCTTTACACTAAATGCATATGAAAGTATATACGGTACCTGTAATAAAAACACAATTTTTAAAAATTTTATCTGTATGCCTGTCTGTCTGCCTGTTAGTTCCGGGTAATCTCCAAAACGGCAGGACCGATTTTTATGGGACTTTCACTGGCAGATAGCTGATGTTATAAAGAGTAACATAGGCTACTTTTATATTAGAAAAATAATTAGGGTTCCGCGCAAAAAAATACCTACTTGCAGTCTGAATTCACAGACCTTAATTATTATATTTGCCGAATAAAATTTTTGATTTGATTTAATTGATGTAAAGTTGCCCATATAGTGACCTACATTTAGTAACGTTTTAATAGTTATTTAACCCTGATTTAAAAGAGTAATCTTTAACCACCGATAATGATTGCTCCATTGAGAACCACTGTTCTCCTTGGCAACGAAACTTAATTATATTTGGCACAGCCGTGAATCACAAACAAAATATATTTATACTAAACTGTTACAAGCAGATGGATCTAATCAAACAGGTCAGGAGTTTTAGATATGAAACTATTGGTTATTATCGATATAGTTTATGGACCATAAATGCCATCGTTCCTAATATATATGGTTAAGAAACTGTTGAATTGCGCATTGGCATTTATGTCTCAGATTAAAAAACATAACTACACATCCAATTTTTTAAGCTATATAACGACTCAGTGGTGAAAAGGATGTCCGCCAATATGTAGGTCAATAAGTTCGAATTCTACAACGAGCTTGATTTTCTTGAATGAAATCATCGTGATTCCATCAATACACCATAGTGACATGTGGATGGAACTGCATGCATATAATTCTAAGCAAGTCTATAAGCTAAAACGTCCTCTATCCTTTATAACTTTTTGCCATTATTGCGCAGTGCTCCGTGTTGTCAAATCAACTGAATATTCTCAAACTCTCAGTAGTTTATTGGTATGTGTGAAACATACAGTAAGTAGGTACGAGATTTCTACAATTCGAAGACTAGTTCTAGAATGGATGAACAAAACACGCTGACTACCTTCGACCACATCACCCAAAATCAAAGTATAGTATGTATCTACCTACTGTGAAAAATATTTTCAGTATTAATATATCCCAATACTATATGTTACAAAAAATTTTAAAATAGATTTATATTATTTTGTTCTGCAAATTATTTCTGCAAAGTACTTGAGGATGTCGGAGTCTAGATAAGATAACTTAGAGAAGAGACGTTAAAAATGTATGGATTTGACATAAGAATACGTTAAGTTACCTACCTACCATGATAATTTATCACGTACTTATCTTAGTAAAAATCGATGCTGAAGTTTGAATAGAAGATATACGCCCCAAAACACTTTTCTCGCTATGGTGCTGATCAAGTGACAGATAACGTCATACACTTGCCATACCTACAACATGTGGCTGAAAGCATCAAAGCAAGTTTATATGTTTACGAAACTACGTTGTTAATAGTTATAGGGCGTGACGTCACCAGAGATGCAACCTTCCGTGTATTTTCTCAATAAATCGGTCAAGTTCGTCCATTTCTAAAACATTAATCTCACTGTTCCGCTCAGTTCGCCTCATATCATAAAGAAATTAAACATAAAACCGGAAACATCTCGTCCTACATTCCCGCACATTTTCACCAGCCCTGTTGCGCCCAGACTGCTTGTTTACGATACCATTCCCGGCTTCCTGGCCGTTAATTCAGTTACTACCTAAACCATTCTATTTTTTTGCTAAGCCATGGATGATGTTATTATTTTTAAACGGAAGACTTGGAATATATAGAAACGACATCTCGTGACAGTGTGATATAGTAGTGTGTATATATATGTATTGAGATTTATGAAACAAAACACAAACAATTTTTAGAACAAGACTGCATATTTTTTGTCTGTACAGTTTACCCATTCTATGAGAGGCAATGTGTGGTCGAGGTGATATCACTGTAAAGCTAAAATCAGAAAGAAGTCTTGCTCAAAATTCGTCTTCTGGAACACACCGATACGTGCTTGCAACATTACAACACGTTAAGGCACAGCTTGAGGAAGCTCCCTCTAAAATGGAGTACAGTCAGGCGAGCACTAGAATCCAACAAAACCAATATGAATCGACTTTGTTGATACCACAAGTCTCAAAAAGGCTCTCATGAGCCAACGGCCTTGTAAGAAGTCTAAAAGTGAGAGGTAGCGAACTGGTAAAATGAGTCCATAGCTATTCTTATATTTTGCGTAGCCTGTGACCAACTATACAAAATATATATCATAATCATGAACTAAGCATCTTCCATTATGGCTTTATAAGCCCAAATATGAGCCACAGACGTGCCCTCGCATTTTTTAAGTATATAGAGACTAATTATTAATTATTGAGTTCAGACTTTCAACGTCAAATGAAAACGTCTTGTAAACGCAAAAATACTTTATAGTAAAGCAACGGTGTGAATAGATTTACAAAGGTTAGGCTAACTGACAGTTATAATGTTACCAGTAACAGAATAATGATTATGTCAATTCTTTTATTATGATGGGTTCAGGAAATGGATTACCATTTTATTTTGATAAACAGCGCGATGATAACAAGCTCACCGGTTTAAAAGTATATCAACTTTCCTCGCGTAAGCTGTTGACGGCATGTTTATGGGCGGGAATTTAGTGCAAATTCGTTCCTTTGTTGTTACCAGTATACTTTTACCAACCAGTACCAACGGCAGGTGTAGGAGGATGTCTACTCTAAGCTAGTTGGACTTAGAACCCTTCAAAAATGTCTTCCAAAGCCTCTACACCATTCACTTTACCTGAGGTATATTTTGAATGAGCGTTCTGAGCTTTACTTCAAACTTTTTTTACATACATTTTATTGATTCATAATTTTATAGTATGTTATCTTAGATATACATGCAGGAAACCATAAAGCAGAACTTATACTTATATCAATTAAGCCAACTTTTGTAAGCTGTTAATTGACTTTTCCCGTCTTTCCATGCCTGGAAATAAATCAAAGGGATAGTTTTATAGCCTTTAAAAACATCTGTAAGAAACGTGATAGGTAGAGCTATAGCTGTGTCCGGAGTTATAACTCCGGAGATTGCTTCTTCAGATAAGTGTAGCTACTTCAAAGGAAGTTTTTTATTTAATTCACTCCGGTTGCATACTGATTTGTGATGTAATACGAAAATTCAGGTCAGCCGTTGTTATTCTATGATATAAATGCGATATGTTGAATAGTAAAGAAGGGATAGAATAAACACGCGAGCAAGAAACAAAAGCTTACCACAGATAGATACATATACACTTACACAAATAAAAATTGTTAAGTGCAACTTTGGCTAATATAGTTGTCAAAGAGAATATTAATTATTTCATCTCTAGCTATTCATAATAATTATTTATCGAATGAAAAACGAACACCGTTTCTATGACAAAACATTATTAGTGGACAGAAGAGAGCTTTATTCTCGATGTGAATAGGAAAACTCTATACACCATGTGTGAGATAATAAAAAGCACGACAAATAGTAAGAAACCCTTTTTAAACTGTGTTACTAAATAAGTATTTAACATAATTTCTATTCTAAGATATAGTTAACCTTTTTAAGTTTGGTTATCACATCATAGAAGTACGAAGTCGCACCGTAATGTCTATAAAATGAAAGAATAGCGCAGAAAACGTATATTTTTTACTCCATTCCTCATTTGCCTGTTGCGTTTCTTTGCAAAAATTAAATTACTCAATTTTGAACCTTACTAGTGAGCTATACAGGGATCAAAATAAATAAAAATTATGAAGCAATCTGTAGCATGCAGACGTAGAGTTTAATAATGAAATTCTGAATGCGCAGCCTAACCTTTTGTTGGGGTTTGAATCCGCTTTCATGCCTTTATAGTGGCTTTATTTTATTTACTTTTCATTAATTTTTCTTTTTCCAAAGCTATTTATGAGGGATTACTTTTGCTGTTCTGAATACTTATTTGCATAGATATTTCAGAAAACTAATGAAGTAGTTGGTACACGAGCAAAGCGGTGGTACCAGCCCAGACGGACACTCGCAGGAGTGTTAGTCCTACCACGTATAAAAAATAACAGTAATAACAGTAATCCGCGTAGTAGCAATTCGCGGGCAGAAGATCAAAGTAATAAATGTAGTAGCATTTATCCGTACTAAGTCTGAAAGTATCTGTTGGTTGGTTTGTCCTTCTTTCACGTAGCAACGGATTAACGTGATTTTTGGCATAGAGATATTTTACAAGGCGGAGCATAACCTATTTTTTATTTCTGAAACTTGCACGGTTCCTGTAGAAATATTCACACGGGTGTAACCTTGGGCAGCAGCTAGTTAGTAGTCAACGAGCCTACTTTAACGGTTACACAGAAATGAAGAAGCACTTTTCTAAGAATTTTATTACCTTAGGTTAATTGTGCTGTAATTAGACAAATATCTCTTTGCTTTCCAGTCAAGAAATATTTTAATAGCCGGTGAAAACTTGCTGGGAACATTGTTTTTTCGTTCAAATTATTTCTTTGTTTTGCTTATGAGAATTTTATTATAATGTGTTACTAACAATAAAACACACACACTCATATTTTTTATACAATTGCATAACGAGACGTGTGGATTGTTTGTCTGGAGGTAAGCATAACGCCGGCCCATAACAATTGCAGTGCCACTCAGAACATAGAAACGCAAAGGCCTGCGCGGCACTGCAGTGCAAACATTTGGATACCCGTAGAAGAGTTAGCTCTACCACAATATGTGAATGTGTGTTTCGTACTATGTATATTTATAGCTAATCTATAATTGTGTGCTAGGAAAACCCTTCTTGTTATTCTAAATCCATCGAAATGGATGTATCTAAAGAAAGTGGTGATGCCTATAGAGATGACATCACCGACTTCTTCGTACTCTCCTAGTTTTGAATGCGTATATTTCTGGGGCATGACATATCCCTTGGCATAATCCGGTCAGCACTGTACTGTGAACATTACACGAATCTAATTTCAGTTTTAAGACGCTCTATGTGGGTCACTAATGTTACTTTTCTTAACGAAACCCATGAACAAATTCAAGCTTTGGTAAATTTGTGTATGATTTAATAATATAAAACTAGCCCGCGGTTTTCACCCGCGTTCCCACAGGAACCGTGCATTTTTCCGGGATAAAAAGTAGCCTACGTTACTCTCCGGTTCATAAACTGTATTTATGCAAAAAATCACGTCGATCCATTGCTTCGTTACTGCGTGAAAGAAGGACAAACCAACAAACTAACAAACACACTTTCGCATTTATAATATTACTAGCTTCTGCCCGCGGTTTTCACCCGCGTTCCCACAGGAACCGTGCATTTTCCGGGATAAAAAGTAGCCTATGTTAAGTCATATAAAAACAAAGAAATATTAACAAATTATTTTTGCTTATAGGTAGTACAAAATCCTCTCTTTGGGATCATCTTCTCGCGTCAGTTACACAATTTTAGGATAAGGTACATACAGATCTAAATAAATAAGTAAACCTTCGTCTTAAAAAGTTGGTGTAGGCCTTAACCTATTTGAAGAGAACCCTTGTGGGAGGAAAGTGGAGGAGGCTGTGTTAGCGTGACCTTCTGCGAGAGATTTTATTGCGTAAAAGCTGAATAATACAATTATGTTAATAGTAAGGGAATTACTAAACAATGGGAAACTATAAGAAGAAAAACCTGTTGATACAAATCTTTTTGTTGTATAGCGGTTAATTTATAAATCAGAAGAAAATATGACTGTCCTTTCATGGAAAACGTATTTCCTTGCTCTTCTAGTCAATGTTTGTTAAAAGTGTTTTACTCCCAAATAAAAATCCTCAAAAAAGCCTCAAAATAGTAAACTACGTAACACATACGTACGTAATAGGGGAATCTTTCCAATAGCTAATAAATAACAAATCTCCCAACAAATCGAATACGTTTGACATTTGCAGCGTGCGAGGAAATTACTTCGGCACACGATTCCTGATGGAACTCATGACAGCAGGGGGTGGCGATATCGGTTGTAGGGGCTTAGCATTTAGGTGGGTTTTCGGTTGCACTACAGGCGGGTCACCAACCTTTTGACACTGAATCTCTGTCACGGTGGCAGTGTTGCCGTCCGCGGTCGATTCGGAAAACGTAACGCCGCGACGAGCGCGGCGCGTGTCGACGAGCGCCAGGGCGCAGGCGTCGGTGCGTGCTTCGACGCGCCGCGCGCGGCTGGTCGCGCTCGCGGGCCGAGACTGCCGGCTTCGCGCGTTTTCCCTCCTCGCTTTCCTAGCTGCGTGCGCACATCAAGCCTGCATTGTTCTGCAAATAGCGAGCGGTCGACGCGAGGGCTGGGCCGCTATTCAAGCGCGCGCCTTTCAGCGAACACTGGACCGACGCCGCTCCACTACTGATGAGTGCGGACAACTTCGCTTCACTCGCGAAAAAGCGTTTTAGTACCGCTCGTTTCATAATTGCAGGTACTACGAACGTAGCTACCTTGAATAGGTACTGGTGTGGCACAATTGTTTGTGTCAGCGCTGGTTTAAACGCGTACCTATGCTTTTTTTGGCGGAAGCTTTTGAACTTTGGCGTCGTTAAGTTTAAACAAAAGCAACTAATCAATGATTTTAAATTTTCTCTCCATCTCACATAACTTCAATTTCCACTCTGTCAAGCCGGTAGCCGGTTTACAAGCTATTTGAAGAACGTATAAGAGGGCGGTGTGACGTCGACATGAATAAACAATCAACATGTTGGCAGTGTCGATCACAAATGTCGATCGGGCTGACACACAATAGGGTTCCAAGAACGGTTGCGACGTGGCCCCATTGCACGCTAATGCGTTTATTTACTCCAGGGAAATATGTTTCCTTGTGGAAAGATGGAAATATGTTGCACTCGACTATGTAGGTTTATCTACTGACACGGTCAAATAAAATGTAGAAAATGTTAACACTTGTGTTGCGATTCCCGGACGACCTCGTGGTGCAGCCTATGGATTAAAACTTGACTTCTGTAGAAACTAAGTTCAACAAGTTCAGAAACAAACCTACATAATCAAGTGCAATATGTTATCGCTTAGGGGTTGCTGATTCGATTCCTGCAATGGAACCGATTTCATATTTGTAGATTTCTAAAAATGGGCCTGTATTTTTTTTTCTGTCTTTTATTGGCTCATAATATTATGATCCTCCTCCAAGAATACTGTTCGTGGTTTGGAATTTACTAGATATAGGTACTTACCTAAAGTAAAAACGTTCGGTTTTAGGATGACCGTCGAGGTCGGGTTGTATAGAAAAGAAATACCTAAGGTCATATGTGATTTGGAGTATTGCTTTTATTATAAGTATATGTATGATGCATAACTATCTACAGTGCTATTCGCACTCTGTTTTTCACAAAGCCCTGTTTTAACAGAGCTTTTCAGTACATATGATTGTATATCATTTAAACAATCATATTACGAATCATATTAAAATTGTTTACATAATAATTACGTAATGTTTCAGTAGATGTAAAAATGAGTAAGAATAAATACCTCGTAACTAGAATTATAGGACAGGCTTTCAAAACTTGTGCCGCTTTTCAATAATTTTCCGAAGAAAAGTTTTAATTTGTCGAAGCCTTTCAAATGGGAAAGCCTCGCTTGTAGGTAATTAAAGGAAATAACAAGTTTGTGTAAGGAAAAGTAATTATTTTTGATAAAAACCGTTTAGACTTTTATGTTCAATTTTCTTTATAAAATGAAGCCCGCCTGACAAATCAATGTAAAGGTTTCAAATACAATATACTACGCCGATTAAGATGAAAGATCCAAGAGACATGATGGTGAAAGATCATTTTTCTTCTTTTTTAGGATTCCGTACTTCAAACTGAAAAAAGGGACCCATAGGATTACTTCGTTGTCCATCTGTAAGTCTGTCTGTCAAGACCATTTTTCGCAGGAACAGAGGTATCAAGTTGACATTAATATCAAATACTCAAACCTACAATCCTTTGAAAAAATCTAACTTCAAAGTCAACGCAATCAAAAGATACGGTTGTTTATGTCGAATATTTTGACACTCGCAAGGGCATCAAACCCTATAGGGTACTTCCCGTAGACCTAGAATAATTAAATGCGGCAATAGACAATGTCTTATAGGACAAGTAAAGGTAAAATCCGAAAACAGTAAATTTATAGTCACACTACATTTTTTTTTAATTAGTAATTTATTTTGGTGTACCTAACGATTCCCGTGATAGATGAACTATTTATATATCTACAAGTTTGTACGGAACTCTTGGTGCGTGAGACCAACTCGCACTTGGCCGGATTTTTTGACTGACCAGGCTTGCCACTATGTGAAATCATCACTGCAGACTATTTTAAAATTCAAATCTCTCCTTGGCGGCATAATACTCGTATATGAGCTTATCACTCGGTATCAGCGTTTTTTTTTTCGATCTCTCAATTTTCCGAACTCGTTTTTCCCTCATTCTTATTTTTGTAAACTTGTATTTTTAATTTATTTTTAATATGTATTACGAATTCTTATTTTTCTCTTTTCCACCCGAATGGACGTTGTTTCTGTCTTTGCAATGTGTTGTGGTTCACATCAGACCTGCCTAGATCCGTTGCGCGTGTACTCTCAAGTATCAAAACAAAAAGGTTCCATAATAAGCCACATGAAGACATGGCGTCCAAATTAGGGTCGTTACAGATCTGGTTACTGCCAAACTACGTGTCGTACTTATTCCCATTATTAAGTAGATTTTCCCGTGTAACGTTTGGCTTGCGACCAAATACATTTGCGAAAGGCACAGACAAAAGTACTCTAACTTCTAAGTTAGTAAACTTGTTGATATTTGATTTAATATGTAGTTCAGATCTACTTATATACATACTACTACCGTATATACATACTTTCATATTAATTAAGTGCTAAGCTGTTATTTTGATACTATATACAAACAGACACTTTAATTTTATTTATTTGTATGGATTCAGTAGTTCAGGTGATTCGTAGTTGCTTTTTTAATCTTTAGATGGTGCTCTACAATACTCTTAAGTACCTACTTAAATCATTATAAAAATAAATTAAAGTATAAAAAGTACAATAGGTATCTCTATTCTCTAGACATTAATAATTTTAATTAGTTCCGCCTTATACTCGGTAACTCTATTACGGCGTCCTTACGGTAGAGTTAGATGTAGAGCTTGTTTCTATGAAGCCAAATTATGTTTATAGCAATCACTGTTTCAGGTTTCAGGATGATAACTTTTAAACTTTCACGATTCGAAAACATTCTAAATCGTAATAAATATAAATAAGATTTGATTTGTTAGTGGGAGGACTAACTCTTCTGCGAGTGTCCGACTGGGTTAGTACCACTTACGCTATCCTTTCTATTTTCATTTTAAGTCTTTGTGTTCTATGCACCGCAATGCAGTTGAACTAAAAAGCCTATGAATGCTAGAAATTATAGACTAAAGTATATATGTACGATACTTGAACATAAATCTTGTATAAAAAGGCTATGTATCGTGACATGATTCATAGTAATTAAATTCTTTTCTTTCAGAGTGTACATACAGTTACAAAAATTTCAGTGCCAATTTTTATACAAGAGAAAAGATACAAAATATTAAAAACTAATACATACATCATGATAAACGCTCCGGCCTCCAAACACCGAGCTATTTCTACCACTTATTATTATAGGAACGCACACGCACCAAAAATGTTCAATTTATATCAACAAGACGTTAATATACACAAATATATTGCAACATTGTCGGTAACTAATAACATAAACACACTGGAAATTATACACGCGTTCGGCACGCTCGGAAATGGACAAGGCTATGGAGCGCGGCTTCTCAGACATCCCTGTTATGGGAGAGAAAGAGACAGAAAAACACCATAAGCTTTCGGTTTACTTCGGCTAGTTTCGTAAGGCGCCTGTAGAAAACAAAGAAAGTTTAGTATGGACATGATCGAGTACATAACTTTTTAATTGATTCTCGGTTGGTTTTAAAGTTAAAGGTTGACTATTTAAGGCTGTAATTATTCGTGCGTCTCCTTTTATCTGTGGAATATTTTTGTAACTGTCTCATTACCTTCGTTTTTTTGTCGTCGATTAAGGCGATGTATATGTAGACCATTTTCCAATTTAAAACGATGTAGTGTCTCATAATATACCACTGACTACTTTTTTATTCAAATCGACAAAGTAATTCTTGCACGAAAACGGTGAAACTCACCTTGAGCGCTATGATGCTCTCGCAGATGCGTAAGTCTCTCCACCACAAATCGGGTTCATCAGCTCTAAGATTCGTTTACATTATTACACCTATTGCTATTATATTCATGAAGTGTCCATGCAATCAAAATACCTACCTATAAATATATAGGTACCTTAAATTAAGTTCGCGTAGCTCTCACATGAAAAAGTTTCTTGATCTATTTAAAAAGTGGATCTGTGGATGTCACGAATATGACAAAAAGTTTTCATTAAAACTTGATAGTTTAAATTTCGATACAACAAAAGCAATGATCTGGACAATAAATATAAATTCACTACTTAAACAGACTTAAAATAGGAAATTACGATTAATATATTAGTTACAGGCTACATGGGCTTATTTACTTTTAAATTATTAAACCTATTCCTCAGGATTTATTAACAAAATTTATTTTTTTATTTTACCTTCTCATCTAGCATTGGCATTATAGTACACTAGCTTCTTCCCGGGTTTCACCCGCGTCCCCGCATGATCCGAATGCATTTTGGACATTCATACACTAAAAAGTAGATTATGTTACTCTCCGATCCATAAACTATATCTATGCCAAAAATCACGTCGATCCGTTGCTCCATTGCTGCATAAAGACAAACCAACAAATCAACATACATACAAACACACTTTCGCATTTACTACAGTACGGATGCACTGCATTTGCTCTAACAAAGGCCAGATTACTGAACATCAAACATTTTTTCGGACAATACATTAATGCACGACACGTAGCATCCGCCCTAAACACCAATACTAAATAAACCTATTGTGGCATCAATTATTTATTTATCGACTGTTAGTGTACCAGGGTTAACAATAAATGGCATGGTTAGTAAAATGTAGTTTTGACCTTGAGTTCTAAAGCCATTTATAACGTACTACGAGCATAACACATATTTGCCCTGGATCGATCCCAGTGCTCCTTGCGTTACATCCAGGGCATACCAATTTACCCATGGAACCAAATAACGTGATCCGCACTAATCAGCCCATAACAGAGAATATAATATTACCATTATGTGTCATTCACAATATCCACACTATTCCCACGCACACAAGACATTGAATGGCTTGCCACAGATTGCTTAATAGTTCCTTACTAGGAACACATGGGGGTGGTATTATAAGGGCCTGACCGTCCAAATGTCCCATACATTTGTGGCATTTCACACTGTACCTACATACCGCTATAAATAAAATAGATGAGTCATAATACGCGTCGACGCTTTGAGCTTCCATTCATGGTAAGTTTACGATGTTGAGTCAGAAAAATCTGGCCTACTTTTGTTCCATTTCACCATACTTTGCATTTGTTTACTAGTTATATTTCACGATAATCGTTTATGACAGAAAAACCTTGATTTTTTAATAAATAAAGATGAAACAAAGAAATCCTAGATGTGTGTCTGCGTATATCATCCGCGTGGGATTTATAAACGCGATTGTTGAGTATTATTCGTTTAGTTCAATGGGTCCATGTCTAAGTTGGTAGAAAAGCGTGTAAAGCAAAGGGTCTTGGGATCGAGCACCGGCCGAGGCAGTATTTGTATAAAGATTTGTACCTGCACCTGCGTTACAGTCATAGGAATAGAAATCCTTAAAATCCTAGTCGCGAAAGCATACCTATAATAATATGTTTATTTCTATTATTATTTTATTTTAAGACACAAACATCATTTCGACAGATGAACGAACTATACCCCTCGTTCTAAATCCAAAACTGAACAGATTCGACCAACACTGTTTAACCCCACACAAGTTGTGTTCCACCACAAGCCCGCATTCTCCAAGAATTGTCCGCTGTCGGCAGATACAAACATACACAAATCTCTGAACAAATATTATCATGCTCGTGCGCACGACGCTGATCTGTTTAAGCGATTGCCAGCTGTCATAACAGTAGCTACCTGTAACCTGTATGACGATTTCGAATTCATCTCTATCATGCATCTATCACGCTATCTCTCTGTGCTTTTCTCACGATCTGCTTATACACGGTAGATAAACAACAGGATACAATATTGTACACGCACGGGTCTAGCATTCATAGTGATCTCAAATTTTATCACTGAACGAAGTACAATGGCAAACCAAACGTTAGTGGTAGGACTAACTCTTCTACCTACGAGTGTTCGTCTGGTTTGGTACCACCAACTCACTCGTGAAGTCTGCCGCCAAGCAGCAATGTGCAAGTATGACTGTGTTCCGGTTTGGTGAGCAGAGTAGCCAGTGAAATTACTGGGCTTATGTGACGAAGCAGAACGAGCACACTGCAGTGCCGCTCAGGTTTTTGTGTTTCAAAGTTCTGAGTGGCACAGCATTTGTTATGGGCCGGCGTTATGCTTACCATCAGGCAAACGACCAGCTCGTCTTGTTATGAAATAAAGCTAAAAGGCTAAAAGCTAAAAAAAGCTACTTTTATCATCATGGGACCGCATTCACTTGTTTATTATTATGAATCAAATTACTCCCCATAGCAAGTTGTCCATAAAAAAAATAGTCTTGTAAGTTCACGCGATGGTTCCGGAAACGGGTTCAACGCACGCTTAATGCAATCATTATACAGACTGTGGTGCTGATAACTCAGTTTATCTTAATGAATTATGTATTCGTAATTAATATAACCCGCATACGGTTTTTAGACATGGCATTCTATCATTTTAAAACACTTTAAATTTAATAAGGAATGACGTTTGCAAACGAACCTGTTTTTTTCCACCGAATTTTTTTGTTCCTTTTTAGGAATAACCTCTAACGAGTGAAATGCTAACCTTACAAAATTATTTATTTTTGTTAGTGGCTATATTATCTGATTGTAAGTGATGACGTGGTTGAATGTTGTCAACACGCTAAATCTGGAATATAACTGAATACTGGCTTTCAAAAGCAACTGTAGAACATATACAACACCGCGATAGAACATATTCTGATATGTTCGCGCTCTTGGGATTTTCTTTCCAATGATTCGAACCATTAATCTGTGAATTAGCATGCGATCTACATTGCACTGGAACCACCATCGCATCACGACAGAGAAATACTGTCGGAATTATATCCATATTTATGCAGCTGAGTTGTCGAATCTAAACGGGAACTTTCTCTTACGGGATACGATTCCGAAACATAAACGATCAAGATAGTAGCTTCCGAGATGGATATCATTCCGAGTTGAATTAAAATCACCCTGCAGAAGGGGCGCTCGGGAGCTTGGCCCGTCCCACTGGTCAGTAATTTACTATCATGGATTTTTATTAATATTGTGTATTTCCAACGGTATTCTCATAGATGAGCTAGAGAGGCAGTCTAGACAAAAACGTGACTCGGTATAATTTCCCCTGCTTTTAATTATAGTCGGATCCTCAATGGAAATTCGCTCGCTTTGCAGAGATACTATTTTTTTCCTGAAAATCAGAGTTTAATATATAGATAAATCACTTTACAAACATGAGATCTAGAAGGTGGAAAAGTCTACGAGCGGGGAAATAATGTCTAACTAGCTGCTACTTTTTACCTGATATTTCCACAGGAATCATCAATTTTTCCGCGATAAAATAATCATATCTATGGCAATCTCCGGTCCATAAACTATCTAAATGAAAACGAACATTGCTGCGTGAAAGAAGGACAAATCAACAAACACACTTTCGCATTATAATAAATACGAAAGGTACGGATTATCTACAAACTGCGTGACGCAACTTCGGATTTCGTTTGATTAGAGTAAGTACCAATAATTGAACAAAACGAAACACGTAACTTAAAAACTACAGGACAGAAGGATTGAAAGATACTTATATACTGTAATCTAATTTATAAGAGTAGACTCTAAGATAATCCTCTATGTATCAGTATCCCTCAAATCCATCCAAGTACAGCTTAGTTACAGCTTAGCTAGCAATATAGCTTAGCATGAAGCCCAAATGAGCAAAATGGGGGACTCAGACAATGGGTGACTACCTCAAAAGAAAATCTTACCGCAAGTAGACAGGCTCCTCAACTCTTGCTTGCCCACTGATACATAAGAAATTCTTTCGCCATCAAAATAAAAACCTACACCAATATGGAGTATGATGTATTAGAAGCACATTCATATATGCAAATGCACGTAAAGGTAGCGTCATGTTGCCAAGTCTGTAATATCCGGTGGGTATGGTGTAGCTTATAACCATAGACTTTCAGAATACGAGTAATAAGACGGAGCGCTTTGGACCACCTAGTTAAACAATCATAGTAAGCGTGCATTAAGAATATTATACGTCCTTAAATAATTACCCATACGCCTTTTATAAATACTCGCAATACGATGATCCAACTGTTTTTGTACATTAGATGTAATAAGTAGTAGAATTTAAGTAGTAAATAAAGGCAGTCTTCCCGTTTAAAAACCTTAATTTACGAATACCAACACTATTGTCATTGGAACTACTAACGTCAGTTTGGACAGATTTATAATTTATCGAATCAGCCAGCTATTAGAAAAAAATGATAAATATTTTGGTAGCTACTAGGAAGCTTTAGTTAAATTATTCATTAATAAATAAATAACTCACAAAATATAGACCCTGATCCCTAAAAAAGATACCCTGTATCTAGGAGCTACAAAGAGAATGATCTCGCAACGTCCACGGAACAACTATGTTTTTGTTAGTGCACAAACAGTTAATTAAAAAAGCTGCAAAAAATCTTACTCAGAAGACCCTACATAATAAACAGTCAGGTACTTTTGATGTGCAATATCCGTAAGGATTAAGCGGACTGGATTGCAGCGAGCTACAAGCGCGCCGTCTGTTTTATCCTGTTTTATGGTTGTTCTATGGTTGTTAGCTTGTTGGTACCTATTCTAAAACGCGTTGCATAATGTAAGCCCTTTGATGGCCGTGTCGACGAAAATCGACGTTTTGTTCCTTTGAAGTAAAAGTTATTGTTTAGCTGGTAGTTTATTTTATTGTGAAACTAGACTATTATAGTAACTAGAATATTAGAGACTATAGAGTAAGGTAGTAAGCTCAGAGTTCGCCAAGTGTGCAATGAACGATGTTCACGTGATCGGCTTTCGAATATCAAAATTATCTTACAAATATGTCGAAGTGTAGGCTATAAGAAGTGTAAGCGAAGTGTAAGTGTAAATATGGACTGCAGTTCATGAGTTAAACCTAGTACATAGGTAAATTTCGGTTCCAAATGGTTAGTGAACTCCCCCTAAGTAGTCAAACGATACCTAACCTATATAATATAAAGAAAATTAAATGCTTTAGGTATACGCATTGGCACACAACCACATACGCATCATCCTTTTTGTAGAACAGTGCGGGAAAAATACTTTCATTTGTACAACCACCATCCGATTTGTATCACTGATATTTAATTTCACAGTGGGGCGTAAGTCATGCAACTTTATGCTGGCTATCAATCAGCGGTGGTCAGCGAGCTGGAAACAATCCGCATTTGCCTGTCCACTCATATTTCAAACAACGATAGCTTTGCTTCTGTTATGATACTGTACTCCAAATTCATTCAATAACATCTTAAGATGCAAATTCTGTTTTAGAATCTATTGCTGAACGACTCAATGGTAAAGAAGAAAGATATTTGGCACTTCAAATGTATTTACGACCAACTGTGCCCCGCAGCTTCGCCCAACAAATAAAACTAAGTTACTCCTTTTATAATATCAGCTTATCTGTAATCTGCCAGTGAAAGTCCCGTCGAAATCAGTCCAGAAATTTCGGATATCAGCCGGAACAAACAGACAGACAAAAAATATGTTTTTGTTATAAACAAGTGCCGTATATACTTTCATATGCATTAAGTAAAATCTGCTATTTTGACATTACAAACAAATACTTCAATTTTATTTATCTGTATAGATAGATAAACGACCAAAGAAAAAAAATGAAAAACAAAATACTACATTAATTATTATTTTTATTACGTATTGATCAAGTTGCATTTTTCGTGGTCACGTGAAGCTTTTGTCAAATTAATTGTTACATAATAAGCATAAATTATGCACCGGAAAATGCGAACAAAATTCATTATGTGTAAGTGCTTTGATATTAATAAGAATTAATAACAAAGCTTTAAATTACTTAGTTGTAACTACTTCCTGTTTAAACTAACTGCCGCTAACTAACCGCTGTTGTTTAAAAATTCCAGTACATCATTTTCTCTTGTTTTAAATAATTTATAATAACAAATTACATTGTAGCGCCGTCTTGTAAGAACAGAACCCAAATTAGCTACTAGTTACGTAATATGGAACGGCATTCCATTGTACTCACTTATTAGATATCGCTTGGAGGTGTTCAAATTATACCAAAGCATTACGAAGAACAGTAGCCTTTAGTTTGTGTAATGATAGGCGTTTGCGAACTGGTTTAAGGAGTTAATAGTTTGTAGACTTGATTTGAGACCATTTCCAATTAATGAATCCGTGTTTTCCGGCAGGAGCTGGTTACAATTTTATGCAAAAAATATGTTTGTTACCTACGTCATAAAGTTTACATCCCAGCCGTTAAGTAAAATATATTCATCCGTATCGGGTATTAATTTTTTTTACATATAGAGTATTTTACATACATATATTTCAAAAAAAATACCGAGAAATCTACAGTGTACGAAGACTCGTCCTATCAAGGGATAAACTCAATTGCATTTTAATATTTTATTTATCTTTCCTATCCCCTATAACACCACCCCTGAGGCTGGTTTCAATTTGGCTTTGCTACCCAACTGCTTTGTTTTCTTTATCTTCCCCAAATAATGTGCATATCCTTTGGTGTAGGCCTGTAGCTGTAATTCGTACAGAGGGATGCACATTAATATTCAAACATTATCTTAGCTCATGCATGAGGGTGCGCCAGACGGCCTGCCGCCCTTTCAAGGGGTGGTAGGGGTCGATGAACGCACCAAAACAAAGGCCCACGCAACACCTGTGGCCCGCCACTGCCCACGATCGATGCCCATCACTAATGAGTTTCTTGGTACTACCGACGGTTCTACAACCTTCAATTCATATTGAACCGTAATGACATGTGTATAAAGGTGACCAATGATGAGCACATAGTTCCCTAGACTTGGACATCCTCGGTGCAGGGGATTAAGCTTTCTATGTAAGATATTGCAGTTGAGCCTAGAAATCAAGGTTTATTTTAATAAAAAGTGTTGCTTTTATCATTGTAATTATAAGGCACATTTTTACACACCCTTAGATATCCAGATATAATGTATTCTTACTGCATATGTCTGATTTGAAAACCGGCATTGAAACTTCTTGAAGAATAGGTATATTTTGGTGTTGCTTAAATTTAAATCTGAATTGATACCAATCATTTAAAGTATATTATTATAGTCTGTTGTTTTCGCTCTTTACCTTAACTTTGATAACGACAGCCGTTTGCAAATCGGCATAACACAATATACATCCCATTGTTGGCACTGTTCCAACGATAATAAACATTTATGTGTTAAATCCTTGAACTTCTCATTGCAAAAACTTACACAAATCTTAAGTCCGGACTCTACCTGCCTTGAACTGGGAGAAACTTTAAACAATACTTATCGGAGCTTTGTTTCGTATAGAAACTTCAAGGATTTCTGCTAAGAATAGAATTGAACGTATACTCTTTACGAACGATACTCTTTCGAATAAGAAGCCTTACGTTAAGTAAACAAGCTCAAGTGATGTTTAGGAACTTGATACATGCACGATTTTCCAGAAACTGATTTTGGGTGTAAAGATGGCTTGTTTTATAGGGTTCCATAGGTAAAACAAATGATAAATTGCAGTAAAAAAAAATATCACCACTTTACTAAACATGCTAGAGTGAGGGAGTGAGACAGAAAAGCGATAGGTACTTGTATATTCGATATTTTAATTCCCATAGCTCGGTTGGTTAAATCATCTGGCATGGTTAGCTCAGAAGATGGGAGTTCGATTCGAATTCTGTTAGCAGCTAAATTTTCGAATTGTTTATATTTAATTATTTTAAAATTAAAAATTTGTATACATTAATTTATTTTTTTTCTTTTAGGTTCATTACTTTAGAATTTACGACTATGTACAGTCAACTGCAATAATTTCATACATATATTATGTAACTAAATAATTTGGCGAATATAATTATAAGTGTACGTTTTCATATTACGGAATACGTAATTATTGTGTATACGTCAGTACACTTATTTTTGCAAAATTATTTAGTTATATACATTTGATAACCTGAAAGTGTATATTTACATATTACTATTCCAGCAGACTGTACCAAACCAGATTCGACGGAAAAGTGAATTGGGCGATGTTATAACGGTTCCTTGTTTTAATATGAAAATAAAAAGGGAAGCGGGCATCGCGTACAGTAAAAAACATAAAGCCTTACAGTGGTTCTCTTGAGAATGTTCCCAACCTACATGCGTGAGCAGGATTAATTAGCCAGCTCCCGACAGCATGGTGCCACGTGATGCACTTTGTAGATTGAAGACACTTATTTAGGGGAGAATCGCTTTTGTTTTTTATGCTTTGATGAGTAGTGAGCGTATTTGAATTTGTATTTTCGCTACTGAATTGATCATAAAATAATTGGAGTACCTACTTAGAGTAGCCGCACGGTGGGCCACCGAACGCGGCGAACTAGAAGCGGCAACCAGTGGCTGGACGTGGCCTCGAATCGCAACCACCGGTAGCCACAAAATAGAGAGTACAGAAGCGGCGCTCGGGCGCTTTTTGATGGCTTAAGTACCAAAGCGCTCCCTATGTTATCTCTCTCTCTACACAGTGCGGGCGGGGAGAAGCCAGCATTTGTGATCGAGTGTGCGCTTGACGCGAGCCATAATCGCGAGCCACCGCCTCAGCTCGTGTCTCCATCCATCCACCGACGCTATATAAAATGTATGAAAAATCTTGTCAGCAAGTTGTGGTCACGTTAATGGCCGCGGTGACCCAATGTGCGGCAGCATTTAGGGTAATTTGAGATTTACAAACCCAGTTGAAATATCTTACTAGTTTGTAAATATACATCTTTGTTCTAATTACAGATGTTTATAATAAAAACTATAATAATCTATTACGATCGCCACTACGCGTCGCCTACCAATTGTGGTGTATGGCAAAAATCCCTCCTTCATTTAGTCACTAGGCCTTGGTTAAAAGTAAATAATTGCAGTCACGTAATTTTCAGAGTCCATCAAAATCTCTCGAAATTAAAAACTCCAATATCTATTGCCTCATTTAATCTGAGCGATTTTGCTAAAATCAAAATGTAGTCTTTTCAAATAACTCCAGCAAGATTATAAACTAACAAGCAATCACCTCAAAGCAATTCCAAGAATAGTAAACTTGAGTAGAAGATGAAGCCAAGATTACACGCTGACCGCAAAATGATGTCCGGATACAGTTACTGCTTACGAATTACGACTCTCATTATGTCATCCCACGGCCACGAGCCTTGAACTCAAGCGTCTACTATAAACTTGATTTTAATAATTGCCTAATAAATTGTTATGCTGTGCTGATCGCTCGGACAGTAATTAACTTAGATGAAGTTTATTGTGGGGTGGTGATTAAAGTTTGCCGTTTTAATTAGGTTTAAATGATTTACTCTCTAAGGGGCACCCTAGACGCTCAAGCAAACGTACGTTTGCTTGTCAGAATAACAACGCTTTTGCGTCAAGCGCGCATTTCGAGTATCACGGAATCCGCGCTTGACGCAAAAGCGTTGTTATTCTGACAAGCAAACGTACGTTTGCTTGAGCGTCTAGGGTGCCCCTAACTCTTCTGCTAGTTTCCGCCTGGGTGGGTACTACCACTTTACTCGTGTAGTCTGCCGCTAAGCAGTACTGTGCAAGCATTACTGTGTTCCTGTTTGATGCTCAAAGTAGTCAATGAAATTAGCGGGCCTGTGAGTTGGATGTTTCAATGTAACGAATGCAGTGACGTGCAGGCCTTTGTGTTTTGCTCAAAGTAGTCAATGAAATTAGCGGGCCTGTGAGTTGGATGTTTCAATGTAACGAATGCAGTGACGCGCAGGCCTTTGTGTTTCAAAGTTCTGGGTGGCACTGCTTACCATCAAGCAAACGATCCGCCCTTCTAGTTATCTTGTTGTATAAAAAAAATAATATCCGAAATAATTTTTCACTTCTTAGCGACATTTGAGTGAATAAAAAAATAAACTAACCAAGTCCCGTTTATTCATGTATTTGATATTGTTTCAAACATTTGAAGCATTCTTAATTTACAGCGTAATAGTTATTTTATTTATACCACAGATAATACCAACATTTTTTTTTCTTCGTATTCTATTTGCTGAAGTCGTGAGACCATACCGCCTAATATTACCACAGAATAGATAATAGTAAAGGTGTATTCCGTAGTAGGTACCAACAAAAAGTTGTAGCCGAACAAACAGACAGACAAAAAATTTAAAAATTGTACTTTTGTTGTAAGTATACCGTATAGGTATACTTTCATATGCATTTAGTAAAAAGCCGTTTTTTGATATTACAACAGACACTTCAATTTGTATATAGTATGTGTGTATAGACAAACATAAGTGTGAAATCGATTAATAAAATTGGCCCCAGTTGTAACATACAAATTTAGAGTTCCCAAACCACAGCGAACCGAACAAAATGCAAAGATTGAAGCACAATCAAAACATGGTCCGTTTCTCATCAAAACTTTATCGCCAAATAAAACAGCATTTCTTTAAAACCTGACCGAATAAATATTCATCAGTAACGCTACTCAGATACCGAGATGAGCCTCGTTCCACAAGAACCGTTTAACGGTATCAAGGAGGTATACTGTGGGAATCGCTGTTGACAATCGAGATTATTGCATCGCAGTGTACGAGCGAAGCAGTACCTTAACTTTAGACGAACAGAAAAGGTTTCCGTGGAAAAATAGTAAAAAAAACTATAGCAGTAGGTAGTCGTTTTAGAATGATGTAAATCAATAATCAGACACTATTTACTTCTACATGCTGTATTATCACCACTGATTAGGCTTTTCTCTGTGATTGGATTTCTCATTAGCGAGACTCCCACTATATTCCATTACATTCCCACTACACAGACACTATACAGACTAGTTAGGCTTGAACACTAACCGTGTTACCATAAAAAACTATTTTAGTCTAAACAGGCGTTTAGCTAGATAGTGTCTAAAGATAAACGTCAAAAATGATTAGAAATGTCACCACAGAATTGTGTTAGACAACGGTTAGACACCAATTAAATCAGGATTTGTGGTTGCTCATAAATATGAGCAACCACAAATCTTTACTCAGTCGCGTATTTATTCAAGCAAAGACAGTGTTTTACACAGGTTTAAAGTGAGTTTGATTTTTTATGGTAAAGCCGTACATAGCTAACTATAAACGCATTTAGTGAAAGCAAGCGGTGTAAAAGCAATTGTCTTGGATTTTATTATTTCAGGACCAATTAATAATTTCTGTGAAGATAAAAAGCTACAATTAAATTTTCCTTCTAAAATGAAAAGTGTCAAATTATGGCAATAATGAAAAATATATTGTCATCTTTTTTTTTATTTGGTAACGAGACGAGCTGGTCGTTTGCCTGATGGTAATCATAACGCCGGCCCATAACAATTGCAGTGCCACTCAGAACTTTGAAACACAAAGGCCTGCGCGGCACTGCAGTGCGCTCGTTACCCTGAGACATTAAGTATTAAGTCTCATAAGCCCAGTAATTTCACTGGAAACTCTGCTCATCAAACAGGAACACAGTAATGCTTGCACACTACTGCTTGGCGGCAGACTTCACGAGCTCTCGACTCCTTTTATGCAAGTCTAAAATACTTATATCTCACTCAGTAATGGCGATAATCAATTATTATTTTCACTTTTCGTCCCACGATACATAACAAACGTAGATCCATAACAATAATTCAGTCTGTTTAAATTGTGGTAAATATAACATTCGTCGGAATGGGAAGTTTCCATTGAGATTATTAACTGCGTGAGAACAAGTACTGTGGGAGCCGACTCGAGAACAGACCTTGACAACCAGACGAATAATTGAAGGCCTGACACCATTCAATATTACGCAATTTTCGGGCAAAAACTTTTAAAGTCTCGATATTGTGAGTATTAAGATTTTTGTTTACAGTTTTTGCTTATGAAATAGCTAAATATTATTTCCCGAAAAATTCACGAGCCTAATTAGAGGTTTTATTTTAATGTTATTTGATAACGAGACGAGCTGGTCGTTTGCCTGATGGTTAGCATAACGCCGGCCCATAACATTTGCAGTGCCACCCAGAACTTTGAAACACAAAGGCTTGCGCGGCACTGCAGTGCGCTCGTTACCCTGAGACATTAGGTATTATGTCTCATAAGCCCATTAATTTCACTGGATACTCTGCTCATCAAACCGGAACATAGTAATGCTTGCACATTACTGCTTGGCGGCAGACTTCACGAGCAAAGCGGTGGTAACAACCCAGACGGACACTCGCAGAAGAGTTAGTCCTCGCACTAACAATTCAAAGCTAATTAGTGATTACATGATATATTTATAAAGACAGGTCCCGGGGTAAAGCTGACAAGTTGATGGACTTCTAAGTGTGAAAGAGTTGCTGCTTAGATTCTTGCAACGCGAAAAATATTTGGGCACTTAAAGAAGCCTATAGTTAATTTTTATTTTTCCACGTCTGTTGTAGACCATGACCTCTTCCTCTTCTAGAGATTCAGGGTTTCTCTGTGTGTACGATCTTTGACTTCATTTATTTATTTTATTATATCATCTATACAGACATAAACAAATAAATAAAATTGATGTGTCTGTTTGTTATATATCAAAACAACAGTTTTTTACTAAATGCATAAATATGAAAGCATATACGACTACGACCTAAAACAAAAAGACATTTATTTTTTAATATTTGTCTCTCTATCTCTTTGTTCCGGGTATTCTCCAAAACGGCTTGACCAAGTTTGACAGGGCTTGCACTGGCAGATAGCTGATGTTATAAGGAGTAACGTAGGCTACGTGAGCGAAGGTGCGGAACACAGCTGTCAATAAATCTCGTTAGTTATCAATAAATCTCGTGTGATTGTATCATGGCTATACATATTTTATGGTATGAAACTTGGGGTCAGCGCAGTACCTCTACCTACGTATTGGCTGACATATAGTAGTTACCTACATGTAGGTTTTGGTAATGTTTTACAGCTGTAGCCTACCCGATGCCAACCCTCCTTGAGAATTGTGAGAGTACAAGCCATAATCCACCATACGGATCCTTTATTAGTAAGACCAATAGAGTTTAATTAAAGATGACTAAAATCATAATCACTTATCAAACTCGCGTAAATTCTGGGTCAGCACTCGTAAGTACCTTGTCATAAATATGTCATAATATTCCATCCAAACCATTAGGAACATCTATTACGTAAGGTGTCAGATAAATTAAATGGTCATAACTCGTTAGGACAGCCTATTAAAAGCTTGTTGTAACCATTAGCCAAAACGAGAGTCAACATGCAATGAATAAATGAAGAAAACCCATGGAGATGAAGAGAACTAATTATTGTCCTTACCGCTAAATACAGGGTGCTTGAAATGCAGGTAAGTTCAGAGATACAATAATCGAATACCTACAGTAATCTCCGAAACGGCTGGGCCGATTTTGACGGGACTTTCACTGGCACATAGCTAATATTATAAGGAGTAACTTAGGCTACTTTAATTTTAGAAAAATAATTAGGGTTCCGCGCAAAAAATAAAACCCAATAAATCCAATATCTCCACGCGGGTGAAACCGCGGACAGCAGCTAGTAAAACTGAACTTAGTATGTAGTGTACATAGGTAAGCATGTAAAGTGGAAAATCCGGAGTTGGGACCTGGCAGAAAGCTAGAAACAGACCTGGGTCAAAGTATACCGGTATCTATGTTAAGGAATCCGTATGCAGATACAGTAATATATTCTGGGAGGACTGTATAATAGAGCAGTTTAGTAAGTGCCTCGCTTCAAAATGCAAATCTTAGATTTGTGCCATGTGGTAACTAGAGCAGGGTTCTTATATAATTATTACTAACTACATTCAACTACATAACCATTAGGTTTAACACGTGAAAGCACTTTAGTACTTTGTCAAGATAACTAATATCAGTTTCTTTGGAAAATTAATCGAATGTACGCGTTTCTAATTGTAATAAGGTACCAAAGTGTGGCACATTATGAGCTTGATTGTTCCTACGCTAACCATGCAACTCGAGCCTTGAACGTGTCCATTCATTTTAATATATTGACTGACAGACACATATCTGTCATACATACAAAACAAGAATTGAGCAGATTGATAGCACATTTATTGTCTACATGTATTGTACAGTTAGATAGATTGACGTTATTGAAAATAAAAGTACAAAATTAAAAAAAAATATGGGTGGACTTGCAAACTTCCTCCGTATTTTCGTCGGTTAAAAATATCGTTGTCTGACTGTAATCTATTGTATTGTACAAAGACCTTTAAAGTTGGATAACCTGTTTACTATCTTTTTTCTTCTGTGGCCATGAACAGTTAGTGTATTGTGCCAGCTTGTAGCATGTAAAACCTATTCTTCAAAAAATATATCGACCGTGTAGGTATGATGCAACCAAACAGGATTTAGTAAAATAAAAATAGCAGAGAAAAATTTTACAGTAAAATAATTAGACCTATCGCTAAAAGCGATCTCTTCCAGTCAAACTTACCAATTAGGGCAGTTTACACTCGATGGCTTGCCGTGGATTACGACGACTTTACTAAGGTATCTTATAGAATATGTAGTATACATTAGTACATATATAGAAGTCAAACCAAACCAAGTTGTGAAAAGGTAAAAAGGTTGTAAACTGAAGCTTTAGACGCATTATCGTGTGTAAAGCTCCTAAGCTTGCATATTTACACACCCAATTATAAAATGCTCGACGCCTGCGCAGTAGGTACCTGTTTTATAATAGACGCTTTTTATGACTCCTGGATATCAAATCATAATCAAGCAATTAAATAACTTTGGCTAGTACATACCTATTAGACTTTATTATGGCAAAGAAATGTCTAGAGCCAATTTAAAACTGCCTAACTCAAACTAATGCGTAGGTACACAAATAAAACCCACAGGCTCTTATTAATAAACAGTGTTAATCCATGGTTTAGTTAAACTATGTTTTGTCTCTCTCAATTCAGTTTAAAATTGTCAAAGAACAACAAAGACAAAACATAGTTTAACTAAACCATGGATTAACACTGTTTATTAATAAGAGCCACAGTGTGTAGTCACAAAGTAGTTGTGCAGTGTTGCGCTATTCTATTTTCTGACTAATACTGATGTGATGAATGACTCTGTGGTTTTAAGAGCACCCACCACTCCATAGGTCCGAGGTCGATGGTTCGAATCCATGAATTTCGACGACAGAAAATATCGTCACTTAACCCATTTTTTTTTGTAACCCTGGGAAGTACCTTTATGCACATCTCCGGACCCGGAGGAGTGCGGAGATAGTGTGGGACTCGCCGGCCGCCGCATGCCCACTGCTCATTTAACCCTACCATAGTGCTAGAGCATTTTCGATTGTCCCCTGGCTAGCTTCCACACTCAAATTGGAAATCTCCTGCCAAGGACACTGTGATTTTGTACAGAAAAATGTTAAATAAGAATTAGAAGCTTTAAGAATTTCCAACTTGCACTGAGATGATACAAGCATACTAAGCAAATGAAAAATAACTAGCATAAAATAAAAAAACGAAGTCATTTAGGAATTGTGTTTTTGTTTACTTAGCTCTTTCCAATCCCATCGCTACGCCGCATTTTTTTGATATAGCTTGATCAATCGTTATAGGTACTTGCCTATCAAAGACCTAAATTGTTCAATAGGTACCAAACGCTAAATATTTTTTTAGGAAATGCTAATACGTATTATATAGTTGACCCATATTGTAGACTGTAAATTGTAGATGATCGTCATTTCACTGTCACTTACGAGTCGTCTAAAACGCAGACAGGGTAAGGTATTCTAAAGAAAACAAAATAAACAAAGCACACAATGCTTACGCTTTCATTTTCTCGCGGCCAAAATTACACGCTGAGATCTTCCATTGTGTCCATTCAGCATCTGTTGGAGACGTGCACTGCCACTTCAAAAAAAAAACAATTCCAAATAGTTTTTGTCGACACTTTCAAACTCGTTCGTTCTAAAAAAAAGTTGTATGTATTCTAAATTGCGCGCCAAATTCAAAATAAGAACTTGGAAAATAGATAGTCTCTGCGCAGAAAAAAATAATTCGAATGCGTTCGAAATTAAAATGCGAACGCGCGATCAAGTCCGAAGCTCGGCGGCAACTCGTTGCGAATGGCGCCATCCGCTGCCACGCCAACCTCGCCATAGCTACAATACCACGGGCTATATTGTACTCTCACCATGGTTACCAGACATAGAGCCCTCCTGTTTATTTGGATTGATAGTTATGGGTATGTATTTGCCACCCTCGCTTGCATCGCTCAGCCAATCCTTGATTATGGAAGTTTGGTTCCATAAACTTTTAATTTAAAAAGTGTTTAGAACGGAAGGCTTGTTTTAGATTACACTTGATTTTATCAATAACATTGTTTACTAGTGGGATGTCTGTAGGCAGTATTTTACTATCGAAGTAGGCGGACAAGCGTAGGTTTTCCAATAGAAGGGCATTAAGTATATAGATAGGTTGGTTATACCTGGTCTACGTGATTAGTGCTTTCTCTTATACTTTAGTTTATTATTATTACGAAGATGATTATGGAATAAAGTAATTTGAATAATCGTTTACCTGTAATAGTACCTAAGCATAATATACTTTGAAACACAAGAAGCTGCACAGGAATGCAGTGCAATAATTTCATTGATTTGGCGGCAGATTGCAAGAGCAAAGCTATTTCTAAGTAGGTACCACTTATGTAGGAAAAGTATAGTGTCATTTAAAAGTTTAAAAAATTTAATTCAAATTCAAATCATTTAAATCATTTAAAAGTATTCTGTCATTTAACTTACACAAAGTACGATGGAATGTAATTTAAGTTTCACATACGGTAACTTTAAGAATCCTTATGTCAATTCTGTACATTTTAAACTTTTTTTTTCTAAATTCATAATGTTTGTACAAAGTAATTTGATTTGGACCCACAACTCCTAAGTGAGCTAGAAGTCGAATGACAGTAAAGAGAACCTATCTTTTTTATTCGTTTGCACAAAAAATGAGTGTATGTACGTAATGTTTTAAAGGTTCATGTGTTATTTCATTTCACCATAACTTAAAAATGCCTGAACATATTTGGATGTATGCGGTATCGTTAGAATCCTTATTCCGGATTGACACTGGTGTCAATTCTATCATTTCAGACCTAAACTAATTTTAGTTTCGCTCTCACTCTTTCCAATGCATAACATGAGAAAGAGATAGAATATATTTTAGACCTGTCAAATTAATCCACTTGCTTGTTTCTAGTGTAAATTTAATGGCAATGAATTCAGTGGCATCTAATTTATCAAGATCGAAAGATATTTGACAGCTGTAAAACAAAATTTAGATCTGTCAGACATCTTCCGTCTCTTTCTCATGTAATGCATTGGAAAGAGAGAGAGCGAAACTAAAATTAGTTTAGGGATGTAATGATAGAATTGACACCACTGGCTATGCCAATTTTTTTTTAACTAAAATCGATGTTACACTTTTGTTACATCGATTTGTGTTACGCTAAATAGGTTAGCATTTTATTTTACCACTATCTCGCCTGATTCAAGCGGCGACGTAGCAGAATATGAGATAAATGTATAGATTAGAACTGACTCTCAAGTGCAGCTACTTGTACACACCGATAGGATAAAAAAAAACATAATAATGGTGTCCTACTATACTTAATCATAATGATAGTGGCACTCTCTCTTTCTAAATAAAAACATAAGATAGGGATGAAAGATGTTTGACAAGTCTAAATTAATATTCTAGCTGAAGTGCGAAGCAAATCGCGACCTAGAGACCGCCGGCGAAAGTGCCGCATGTCATTGACTTGTTATTACTAGTTTCAAATCATACTGCCTGATATATCATTGAGCCACTTAACAATGCGTTACAGTGGAGTGCTGATGGTCATTAATATTTTATTTATTTATTTATTTATTTCTTGCATACATACATTTAATACAATGGAGTAGGTACCTACTGTTTATTTCCCTGTTGTAGTGTCTAATACGCCAGATGAACTCGCGATACTAAAAATAAGGATGCCGGGACATACGCTGTTTTCCGGTTTAAAGCCTACATCATTCCAGCATGCCTAGCATAATAATTATTATGCACACAATCGATGAGTGCTTGACTGCTACCTCACTATCTAATAAATAAATGACAACCAAGCCTACCGGGGCCAAAGCATACTAAACCACAATGGTCAAAATAGTAATGGTTTGCGATCATTATGACGACAACTTACACTTTTGGTAACGCACTAGCCACAATGATGGCCGACCATCGCCATTACACTTATTTGGCAGTTTGGTAAATCATTATGATATCAATTTCTCTTCGGCAATAACAACATAGTTGACAGATATGACATTACCTACTTTTGGCACAATTTGCAGTTGTGATAGATAATGACACCATTGCCATCGCAATTTCATTTGTTTAGCGTGCTTGGCCCGTGTTCCTTTTCAAACATAGTGTTGGTATCCAGGATAACTAGATAACGCCTTACCACTATGATATTTTATATATGACCACATTGCTCGTGAAGTCTGCCGCCAAGCAGTAGTGTGCAAGCATTACTGTGTTCCGGTTTGATGAGCAGAGTATCCAGTGAAATTACTGGGCTTATGAGACTTAATATCTAATGTCTCAGGGTAACGAGCGCACTGCAGTGCCACGCAGGCCTTTGTATTTCAAAGTTCTGGGTGGCACTGCAATTGTTATGGGCCGGCGTTATGCTTACCATCCGGCAAACGACCAGCTCGTCTCGTTACAAAACAACATTAAAATTATTTTTTTTTAAAAGATATGGTTGCTTCACAATATTTTCCATCACAGCTCAAGCAATGCGATCACTGTTGATGTTTAATCAAAAATTCGACTAGCTCTGTCAAACGAGTTTCAATACGCTTCTATAGAGGGTTCAAGAAACCCGAGAGAATTTTTAAGATAAGCAATAGTCGCAAGTACGAGTTGATCTATTTACGAATCCAATGCAAGGGGACGACATACAGTTTATAATGAACCACGATGAATGTAGATCCAGTAGCAAAATATTATACTTCCTCGTGTAGGTATATTTTGTTTTCCAAGTTTTTGTAAAATTGACTTCTTTGGGGCGGAGCATAGGAACTACCGGCTTTTAAATAAAATTTTAATTTAATTTAGTAGTTCTAAAAGGATGGTTATAAGAATTAACTTTAGTAACGGGATATTTACCATGTATTTAATTTGTTTTGAGCACTCGATATTTAGGTACTGTTTCAAGCGCCATGGCGCTTACCCCGCTATGGCGTGAATATCCCGTTAATTCTTGTGCTATATTATGTACCATGAAAGTTTAAAAACTTATAAAGAATGGTTATGTTTAGTTTTTTTCTGCGCTATTGACGTGATGATAATAATAATTATAAGTAGGTATATTTTTTGTTTGATTGAAAATGAGGTCTTGACAGGCCAATGGACAAGAACTAGATCTGAAGAACGAAATCCCTCAGCATTTGAACTTAAAGATCCATACGGTTTTGAATTGATAAATATTAGTAGGTAGGTACTCAGCTTTCTTCAACCAAGTACAAATACGAGCTTTATCTTATTTTATTTGCACAAACTCAACAAACCAAAATAAAAGTGAAGGAATTTTGTTCTTAAAACATGTTCACAACGGAACATTGCGTAGGCACCTTACCAAGTACCTATACGATCTAGTTTGTTTTGATAGAAAACTGCAAGTCATTCCACCATAGAAAGTCGTCAATCTCGATCCAAGCGAGTGAAAGCTTTCGGAACCAGTGGATAGTAAACAGCTATTAAGTGCGCGCGAGTCTAGGGGTGTCAATAATTGGGAGGGTACTGCGTAAGTACCCTTCTAAAAGTGCTACCCCGGGTTTGTAGAATAGTATCTACTTCTTTGTGATGAATAGGAAAGATAATTATTACCTACTAGCTGTTACTCTATAATGTACATCTAAGTCGAATTTAAACTCGATCGGTTCAGAAGTCTCGCCGTGAATTACACATAGGCGTCTATAATTGTGTCTTTGATATTTATAATAATGCCCCGCGGCTTTGCGTTTGTAGTGTCACAATAACAGCTAGGCAAATATAACAAAAAACATTTTTTTAATTTTTGTCGTTTGTTCCGGCTAATCTCCAAAACAGCTAGACCTATTTAGACGGGACTCACTGGCAGATATGGAGTAACTTAGGCTACGTGGGTGAAGCCGCGGAGAACATCTATAGTATCAGTTATCGAACCACACTTGTGTGACTTGGCGGTTTCTGAGAAAGTGAGCTCCTACTCATTTATAACAGTTACATGTACAGCGTGATCTTTGGTAAAAAGTTAAGTTCTTCTCTAGTTAACGCTATTTACAGTACAATGTAGGAATAACTTATACCGCGCGGGCCTTTGTGTTTCAAAGTTCTGAGTGGCACCGCAATTGTTATGGGCCGGCATCAGCAAACGACCAGCTCGTCTCGTTATCAAAAAGTAAATTGGATGACAAAGAAGTCGAGTAACTTAAAAAAACAGACGAATTGAGAACCTCCTCTTTTTTTGTCGGTTAAATAATAGATAAAACACCGAGAAGTATTATCACTTTCCTATACCTAACATGAAAGAGACCAAAAGGCAGGAGGTTATAAAGTTTAGGACCCAGTGAATAAGCACAATCATAAGTTGCACTGCTTGCTGTGCACATTGCGAGGGGCGTCTGAGACCCAAACACAGAGGGTGCAATGTAGTAGTTAAATGACAGATGTAAGAAATAATCGATAAAGATAAAGGTGGTAGATACTTACTTATAACTTTTATTACTTATTAAAACTTAACATACTTACTTAAACTTATTACTTATAACTTTTGAGTAAATATTCGAAAGTGTGGAGAGGTTGTATGGCTGCTTCACACCTTCCCTTACTTCCGAAACCCAACTGTAGAGGCTGAAATTTTTCAGTAAGTTGAGTTCAGTAAGTTCAGTAAGTTAAGAGAGTTCAGTAAGTTGATGGAGGAAATGTTAGCAGCAGACTTCTATCCGTGCAACCTATAGCGATCGGTCTGATACCACCATTTTTTTACCAGCATTCGAATGTATTTGAAGCAATGATGGATCAGTGGTATTACCTAATTTAAAAAAACCGAAGGGCGATGTTTCCCACATTGAGCTTTCGGCCTAAGAAACATCGTGGTGCAACAGATAAGGTGGTACGGCATTTTAGTGCTCAACAGCCTGTTGAGCACTAAAATGCCGTACCACAGTTCAAAAATAGTAGACACATTCCCTGATTCCCTTACATACAGGATACAGGATTCCCTGTATCGCAGCTTATGGCATGGACACACAGCACAAACATATAAGACCTGAACCAACTTAATGTTCCACAAAATCTGCCCCGGCCGGGAATTGAACCTAGAGCCCCTCGCTTTGCAGACAGCACTACTACGGAGCCATCAATAATAAATAGTTATAGGTAATTATTTTTTACTGAGCTGCGATATTGAACCCGCCCTTTCTTGTGATTATTTTAAAATTTTTATTATTTTGTTATTTACTTTCGTTTTGGATATCGCCTTCTCCAGTATTATTTCCAATTCAGAATTCTTGATGAAAACTGTCGCGCTGCACTCCGAGTGGCAATCGATCCACTTCGCATCGAGGGGTGTATAATACACCCACACATCCAAGGAAGAGACGCATGTATACGAATACGTTGTATGTGCAGTAATTATATTCGTTGATCCAAAATGTATACGGGTTTTGAAGGATAACAACTTATATTACATTATTGTTGTGAAGTTCCTTGGATCTAAATCAAAAATTCCCTTTCGTTGCCCACCCGCTAACGGCTTGAGTTATCTATATATCCCCAAAGTCCAGATCTCCCCACCTGTAGGCCTGATAGGCATTGAAAGTCCCAACTTCCTGTGGGGAGGCTAGTGGGGAAGTTGAGAATATACAGTTTAAAACTGTCAAATGTCAGTAATTTAGCTTTGTTATTTTTACTCGTCCATGCTCTGTACAAAATAACAATAACTTTCACTCGGAAAAAGGGCATCGCTGTTTAAAAATAGCTTGGTGTAATAAATTCTACTCTACTTAACTAACCTACTTACACTAAGGCGCTTTTCACATGATACTTAGCTGGTTGTGCGTCCAAAAGACTTATGGCAGCACATTCATCCTATAGGTATATTCCTATTTAAATAATACATTACGTGTTTTATGAGCTATCTTACCCCCGTAATTATATCTTCCATAAGATTGTATTAATAACTGAAGATTCGAAATCGTAAAAACTTCAGTATAATGTTATATGTTAATATACAAATATAGATACTAATATACGTATCAAGTTTTAGATTATTAATCAGTAAGAATATAAGAACGAACAAATATTAGGTTGGGGAAAAAGTCTTTTCGCATTATAGTATGTATGAACTTGTAATAAAATCTCTTTGGCTATACTATTTGTATCTGGCTGGTTTTGGTATCATATGAAAGTTTAAATTTTAAAGAACATAATTCCAAATTCAAATTAGGAAAATGTGTGATTTTCATTTGTTTTTCGTACTGTCAAAATGAGTGAATCTAATGAAGAAATTCGATACATTTTAAAATTTTACTACAAAAAAGGTAAAAATGCAACGCAAGCCGCGAAAAAAATTTGCGATGTTTATGGACCTAGTGCAGTGTCTGTGAGAGTAGCACAAATTTGGTTTAAGCGTTTTCAATCCGGAAATTTTGATTTCAAAGATGCACGTCGCTTTGGTCGCCCTATTACGGATAAAATGGATGCCATTTTTGAAAAAGTGGAACAAGATCGGCATATCAGTAGTTACGACGTAGCTGAAGAACTGGGAATTGACCACAAAACAGTTTTGGCGCATTTGAAAAAAACTGGGTACACAAAAAAGCTCGATATTTGGGTACCTCACGAGCTCACTGAAAGAAACCTCATGAACCGTGTACTCATTTGGGATTCTTTACTACAACGTAATGAAACCGAACCATTTTTGAAGAAGCTGATAATTGGTGATGAAACCTGAATCACGTACGACAAGAACGTGCGAAAAAGGTCGTGGTCAAAGACCGGTCAGGCTTCACAGACTGTGGCGAAACCCGGGTTGACTCGCAACAAGGTGATGCTGTGTGTGTGGTGGGATTGGAAGGGCATTATTCATTATGAGCTGTTACCACCAGGCAGGACCATCGATTCTGAACTCTACTGCGAACAACTGATGAGATTAAAGCAAGAAGTTGAGAGAAAGCGGCCGGAATTAATCAACAGAAGGGGTGTGGTTTTCATTTTCATGGTTTTTCATGATAACGCTAGACCTCACACATCTTTAGCCACTCAGAAAAAATTAAGAGAGTTTGGCTGGGAGGTGTTAATGCATCCGCCGTATAGTCCTGACCTTGCACCTTCAGATTTCCACCTGTTTCGGTCTCTTAAGAATTCTTTAGGCAGTGTCAGGTTAACATCACGAGAGGACTGCCAAAACCACTTGTCGCGGTATTTTGATCAGAAGTCCCAAAATTTATATAGCAATGGGATCATGTCCCTACCTACAAGATGCCAAAAAGTTATCGAACAAAATGGTACCTACATACTTTAGTTAAATGTAAATAAACTATATTAAAAAATGTTTTGAATTTTCTTAAAAAATGCGAAGAAACTTTTTCCCCGACCTATTATATATAAAAACAGAATAATATAAGAAATATATTAATATTTCTTATATTCGTCTGTTTTTATATTAAATCAACTCTTTTTTGTTATCTGCTTAGGCGAATCTCACACGATTTACTTAATCGCATGCGTCTATTGAGCGCCAGAATCGTGCATAAATGCGTCAGGGTGTGCGCACGTAGATTATTCCCACTGGTCCGAAGTTTACCTATTTGTATTATTTTATACAAAACGTTGGCTTTTAAACGTTGGTTTTAATTTGCTACTTATAAGTTATGATGGCTAATCAACGTTACAAAACGTTTGGCAGTCCCTGTGATAAATATAAGTATAAATTAATAAGTCGATGTTTTGACTATCCATTATAACCATACTAAATTTCAAGCACTCGTAGTGAAATACGCAGCCTTACGTTGTAACACCCTTTCAAAACGCAGGCTTTAGAACATCGCCTGTGCCTTGCATATGCAAATATGCATTACCCCGTGTGTAACCTGCCTTAGTCTTGATCATCACAGCGTGAAGACCGCGGACTCGTGTAATAACGCAAAAAATAAATTACCTTTTTCGCAAACTTTAAATTAATTGCGCATGTAGGTACCTACCTAATAATTCCAATAATGATTTTCGGTACATGTACTCGTACATAAAACAGAGATATCATTCTATGTCATTCTACTCGTATATAGAACATATCTATTAGTTATTTTACTCAGTGAGTTTATTTGACACTGACATAGTTGTCTGAGCATTTCATTTACTGCGTTTCGATCCGCTCCAATTGTCTCAGATATCAATTACGGACAACACTCAAAGGCCTTAGCGCCGAAAGTTTATTAAATTGTTTTTGTGTTAACGTAATAAAAACGTCTAGTTCTCACCGAATTACCAGTCATTAAAATTGGCATCAAATACGTCAACGTCGTAATCAACTGAGCCCGATCTTCAGCTCAGTCAAGTATCATCATGATTAAATTTAATCACTGACTGATGACCATTATCACGACTAATTATTATCGCATCTGAACGTAAGTGATGGCGAGTGGTCAAGCATGGGACTGCTTTCTACAAATGTAGATGCAGTGATTTGGCAGAATTTGAACTTGAGGAAAGGTAGCCAGGCGAGCTCTAGAAAGTGCCCTATCTCCAGCAAACTGAGTGTGTAATGTCGATCATTATTGATGGAATTGGCTGACACTTCCATGAACGTCTTGCGATTTGCGAGCGTCTTTCCACTTTCCAGCGAGGCGATCAGTCAAACGACGCGTTCTCTTAATACACTCGCGTGCGAAGCCTGAACACTCTACGAACACGAAACAAAAATGAACCTTAAAAAAGGTTTCTCTATTAAACCTACATAAGTAGAACCAAAGCAAAAACCTTTGCATGTGGGCTCCACTTCCAGAGTGCGTTCATCAGATACCATTCAATGGTGAGAGTCGTCTATCTCTATAAGGAAACGTAGCACTTATCTGAAGCATATAAGGTTATCCGACAAATTATAGACTCTCAAACGCTTTTCTCTCGGACATACAAGGTAGAGAATGTGGATGCATTAGTGGGTTACTAAGTTAATCCATCAAGATACATCTTAAAAATAGCAATACCAATAAAAACGTTCTGATCTAATGTTTTTTTTAATGAACAGCGTTATTAATTGAACTAAAGCACCTAATGAAATCAGATTTGAAGAAGGTACTTTTTTTTTATGTTATTTGGTAACGAGACTAGCTGGTCGTTTGCCTGATGGTAAGCATAACGCCGGCCCATAACAATTGCAGTGCCACCCAGAACTTTGAAACACAAAGGCCTGCGCGGCACTGCAGTGCGCTCGTTACCCTGAGACATTAGGTATTAAGTCTCAAAAGCCCAGTAATTTCACTGGATACTCTGCTCATCAAACCGGAACACAGTAATGCTTGCACACTACTGCTTGGCGGCAGACTTCACGAGCAAAGCGGTGGTAACAACCCAGACGGACACTCGCAGAAGAGTTAGTCCTCCCACTAACAGGTACTACCTAAGTACTAATTAATACATACCGTCCAACATTAAAAAAATTGTTCCAAATATTTTAGCATGATGTGACCACTATCTCGGCGGTCGAATATGGTGAATATGCCAAACCTAGATTAGAACTGGCTCTCAGGTGTCGCTGCCAACAGATTTTCCACTTGATGGTGATAGCTAGCCAGATGAACACTAGGAAATACCATGCTGTGACAGATAAATAGATAGATAACACTTTATTGCAAGATAAGGAAAAAAAATTACAACAGCTCTTACAAATTAGTGCAATCGGGGCCTTATTACTAAGCAGCGATCTCTTCCAGGCAACCATGGGAGGTTTAGAGACGTGTGATTTTAAAAATGTAGTATGCAGAGCAAATTACATAATTTAATAAAATAAGGACTTAGATCAGAATAGGTCATCGTCATCATCAGCCGGAAGATGTTCACTGCTGAACATACGACTCCCTCATAGAACACAACTAGGATGGGCACATGCATGCGGTTCTCTGTGGTTTTGACAAGGTCATCCTCTCCACCTCGGGCCGGCCTGCACTACGCCTTCTGAGGGCCTTGTGTGAGTTTTGCAACAAGTAAACGCGTTCTACAATGATCGCACGTGCGAAGATTTTGTATGAAACAATTAACAGCGCCCCTAACGCCGCATTTATGAACTATCACCACACATTATTTTAGTATGGTGTTTACACGACAAACGCGGTCGTTCGCGTAAATGTATTTTAACTGCAAAACTCAGACTGCAGCACACTGGTATGAAATAAATTCTTACCCTGATTTGATACCTACTCTAGAATTCAGGTAGGAACTAGATGCTCATATCACACTCAGAATCGAAACTAATACCTACTGGGATATTTTTTCCTGAGCATAGGTAAGTATTCTTTCCACTGCAGGGATCGAGCAGTGAGCACACAATTTTTATAAACCTTAAGTCACTCGACCTCACTTAACCAACATACTTTACAAGGACTGCCAAGATCGTGTTACTCAACATAATCAATAACCCTATACAAAAAAACCCGTGTTGAAGAAATTTACTTACTAATAACGTGCATTGATAGATTGCAGCCTTCAAAGGAATCAAAATTGATCACCATGTCAATAGAGGAATCTATCCTGCATGTAAGCCAAGGTTCACACTGGCACAGATAAAGAGCTGTTCTGAATGACAAATAGAAAGGCATAAAAGGTACCTACTATTCAGACGCGCACGCACGCTTTGTGCGCTGGCAGAGGTAGGTATCCGTGTATTTTTCAATTGATCCCGTGCATTCATGTTGCATGTGTAGTGAGCCTATTATTTACTGAGCCCTTACATATAAAGGAGCAGTGGACTCATAAAACTTTTAATTATTGCTTATTTTAAAATACATGCGGACGAATTTAAAGAAAATAGTAATTTCATCAGTCGGTGTGACATGTGCGCAGTGCGGTGTGAAGGTGCGTTAGTTTAGCTATATTCAGCGAGGTAAGGGGCAGCGTGACGCATTTCGAGATACTCGAATTGCGCGCTTGAAGCAAAAGCGTTGTTATTCTGACAAGCAAACGTACGTTTGCAAAAGCGTCTACGCTGGCCCTAACGTCACCAGCTTTTTGGAACCCGCAGAAGCTAATGGAGTTTTTTTATCTACAAGGTTTTCTTTTTTTGTTTATTGTATAAAGTTTAAATTAGTTAGTGCAGACGTATAGTATTCTTAATTAATTGAATGAGCGAAGGTGACAACAAAATTTCTCTGAGAGGAATCTCGTCAATAATTTGCTGTAGCGGATTTTCAGCTATCTTTAAATTGGAAATCTATCGCCATGCACCCTATCTGTGTGTTTTAGTAGCTGCACTTCAATCCTCTAGGCTTAGCGTATCATCACCTTCGATCACAGATTAGGTGGTTAATGATGGACTTGTTGGTGCATGGTTACTGATCAAACGCCAATCTGTCGCAAGTAGCCTTTAAAAAGACGTTAATAAGTCGAGTGCGTTCCCGTAGCGGCAAAGTATCGAATTTCATGATTTGTGTTTATAAATATTTAGCGCATGATGCCATGTAAATGTGTATGATAATTTTAAGTTTGTGTGTTCAGAACTTTTTGAGTTATATAAAAAAACAGTTGCAGCTGAGGCAAGGACCTCTCAGCGTCTCACACTAAAAAAGTCTGCTCTATGTCTACTCTCTCTATGTTCTAGAATTAACAAGAATTAGGCATAGTAAGCTAAATAATAAAACTACAACATTTTATACGATTCCAAGAAAAGTTTATTTTGCATGTTAACTTTAAACATCCAGGAGACATTCTTAAAGCTATTCTATTCACAACTTCTCCTAAACAAATAAATAGTTCACAAATATATAATTAAAAACATTAATCTAGTATCACTATCAATTTACAAAATGCATTAAAAATATCAATAATGAAGGGATTTCAAACTTATAAAACTTACAACGTCAGAAATAATCAACAAATTTTTTGGTGTAACTTAATGTAGGTAAGCTTATTACGTTGTATATAGTATGTCAGTAATACACTAATAATTACTATATACAGTGCACGCCAGTTAACTAGAACCTAAGCAGTAATTGATTACAGTTTACTGTAGAGATAGTCACTTTCTTGAATAATTTGAAAATGTATAGGATTGACATAAGGCAAGCATTACACGCTAATTCATGAATGATGGAAATCCATCCGTCATTAATCATGCGCTGACCATGATAATACCAAGAACACCGATTGACAATAACCTATCGTCTAATGTCATGCTGAATCACAGTGATTGATAGTTGCATGATGAAAATCTGTATAATATATTGATACTTCGAGCCGCCGACTTATAGTGAACGTGATAATAGTCAATCGCTCAAGCTAGTCAGTTTATCCGTTTATAAATGGTTGCATATTGTACAAATTGCCAAATCTTACCACCGAAATTAGAACGAATGATAAATTTGTTACAAACCAAGAAATTGTACTAACTGCGAGTAATTATTGACAGTTAATGGCAGATTGTACAAATTGCTAAATCTTATCATCAAAATTATAATGAACTGAGCGTTTGTACCAATCATAAAATTGTACCTGATCTATTATTCTAACTGATCATAATTCATTTCAACGGTCGGCGCGTCATTCATAACTGATGGATTTCCATCAATCATGAACATGTTTGTAACGTTTGCCAAAACCATGACTGGCAAACCGTGGCAAAACTGACTCGTGTAGTGCTTTCCTAACGAATTGAGAAGTCACATGGTACCTTAACTAATCCTTATGTCAATTCCATACATTTTTAACTTAGAATAAAGATGGTAGAAATTGACTTCGTTTAGACTCTTAGGGACTGATTTGAGATGAGTTATAGGCGCTGGTGACAGCGCCAGGACCCACGCTATGGATCTTCGACAGTATTCGTCCACACTCGCGCCGCTGACGCCATCTTGGTTTTAGTTACGTGGCTCGCATTGTAATAAAAGCTACATTGATGTTAAGACAAAAATACCTAATAAAGGTATCTCTTTAAAGAAACGGATAAGCCTTCTATACGAGTAGTTATATCGCCTTACCTTCGATAAACCTTAACTAAATCTAAACAGACTTTCAGGTGAAAACAGTTGCAACATACTTTTCGCTATACGCCGGATATATTGTGCAATTGATAATTTTGATTATTTGTTTATTCGATTGATGATTTTCAAAAGATTAATCAATAAACATAGGAATGAAAACCTCCTTTACTTGGATGTTACAGACATTTATATGTTGAACTTATGAGGTAGCCTATATGGAGTCCTATAAACTCATACATGTATATTGTATAACCATAGCGCCTAGATCATGAAAGAAATAACTAGCTACTGCACTATTTTTAAAATATCAAAAAATTGAGTTATGTGTCAAGAGATAAGTAGGTACCTGCTCGCAAATAATGTTAAAAAAAATTGTTATACATTCATTTTCATTTGCTCTCTCTTCACGACAAAGTTCTCGTCACTACATATTTCTTCGTTTTTAGTACCTAATCATCATCATCAGCCGAAAAAATTCCACTGGTGAACATCAGCCTTCCCATAACACACCACGCTTGGCAGGCGTCTTGGTGATCACAGTAGATTTTGTTTTTAATAATAGATCCACTCTAATCCAAAGTTTCTGTTAGTGAAAATGTTATTGTTGTAATCAGCCACTTTGTTTTTTTTTTTTTTGAGGTTTAAGAACTTTGTATTATAGTTTAATATACAACAATATACGTCTATACATAGGATTATTTACATTTCAATAAAAAAACTAAGAATTTATCAATTAAAACCAAAATTAAACAAAACCTTATAAATAAAAAACAGCATTAAGGTCGCCTTCTGCAGGTAGGGTGCCCAAAAAAGCAGCCACTTTGTTATTATTCTTCTTTATTTATAAATAGCATCTAGTGTTCTTTTATATGAATGGTTTCAAAAAAGTACCTACAGTTTCCTCAAATATATTAAAGCTAAATTGTCACGTTTGAGTATTATAGAAAGGACTAAAGCTCTTTTATCGGTATAAAATAAATCAATCTAATAATAATAGGTATGTTAACAAAGATTACAGACTATATACGTATAAATATAAATATATATAATTTCGCCATAAGAAACCGTTAAAAAATGGGTAGGCAAAAACAACTGAAACAACGACAAGTAGGTAAAGCTAATACTTTGTACAAAATAATGCTAACATACATCAGTACTATAATGATAATTTCAGTTATGAAATAGAGTAATAATCATCAATTTAGTTCCATTCTATAGACTGAATTAATATAAATAATAGAAATAACAACTTAGCCAATGCTTTATTCTGAATTTATCTGGTATATGTATTTCAATTGCACTGATTGCTATTGATTCAATAAATGTTCATGTTTAGTGTGTTTTTTGGGTCTTTCATATCCAAATTAATGAAGCGTTATCTAACAAAGTTTTGTTTGTTTTGAATGTCATAAAATTTATTTACGTCTGACTTCACCACATACTTAGATGATTCAGGGAATTGTCTAACAGGACGTTATCTGACTATTGAAAGATCAATTTCTCAAAGATTCAATTTATTAAATATAATATACATGATTCTTCTCTGTCATACACTTACCATCTTATCTAAAGGATAATTGGGATGTTGACTGTATTAAAATAATAATATAATTTTGCCGCGAAACGGTAGCTTTTGTGACAGAAATCCTATAAAACACAATATTTTTGTTTATTTTTAAGGAATATAATTTTAATTTAATAATCAAAATGTAATCACATCACTCCGAAGTCACGTGACATAAAATGCGCGTGACGTCACTTCCTCAATCGGAATGAGTATATTGTTCTTTCTGCCTAGTATTTTAGAGTGATTTCTGTGAATATAGTTATCTGTGCCAGGAACCGTGACGTCAAATCGACCACGTGACCAGTATTGGCGTAATGGAGCGAAACTTGAATTTTAAAATACATGAAAATTAAAGTATTAGCTGTATTTAAAAAGTAATTTTAAATATTTTGGGTTATATAAGGCCCATTCGCATCGTTTTAAACACTTTCCCAAAATCAGTCAACATGCCAATTGCGATTTGCATCTGGTATTATAAATAGTTTGCAAAACAACGTTAGCGCCCCTGAACATGGTGAAAAACGAAATAAAGAGGTAAAGTAGTAAATTATCGCAGGACCGTAGTAAAGGCGTTCTCTTGTGTTAGCCAAGATCTACTGTCACTGCACCGGAGGAGTAAGTAAGTAATTAGTAAGTAATATCAGTTCTCCCACACTTATCTAATTTGTACTCATGGAAGTCGTGGAACTCAAATTATTTAGCTTGTCAATTTTATAAATTAAATAGATTTATTTTTTAATATTTCAAAGGAGATATTTATGAATTTGAGACAGGTATTGCGCACGATAATGCTCTGGCTAAGTTGTCATTGTAGTACAATCTTGTTGTTATTCTAAAAACATTTACTATTTACTAATCTTAGTTGAAATCACCTTAATAAATAGCTATACAAACTAGACAATAAATACATTTATTATAGTATAGACGATAGATAAGTATATTTGAAATTGATTCTAATTTTATTGTTATTGCAGAAAAGATATTAGTGAAAAAATCACTTTAATGTGGACATCTTGAGCAAGAATTGACTACGGCTAAGAGTATTGTTAAATCACAGAATACATAAGATTTTTTTTTGGATAATGTTAATAAAATATTTAGCAGAAATCCTGCTTTATTATATGTCCAAAATCAAAGCAAATATTTGTTCATGCATATACTATGCATTTTGAAAAGACTTACAATTATTAGTGTAAAAGGTTTTAATTATATCTATAAATCTGACATGGTAAAAGCAGGCATTCATTGGCAAAGGTGCCACATGAAGAAATTTTTACAAGGTTCAGGAGTATTTACAAAAATCATGACCCCAAAACATTGGAAACAATCTATTATAATATCTATGTATCTGTTAAAATCTGCAATTAAAGATAATCTGCTTGTTACATACTTGGACGAAATAGCTAAGTCTATCAACAATCATAAGTTTTTGGTGTTTAGTTATTCCAAATCATCTCTATCTTCATTTATATCCGTACGTTTACAAATCTCTATTAGATAATAAGCTCCCGAAAACTTCCTACAGCATCATATAAAACTTTGGTGTTACTTTGCCTAACTAGTGGGTCCTCGGTATTCGAATATCCTACAGTTAAAAATGTATCCAAAATACTGACACTACATTCTCATCGCAAATATATCGCTAAAAAATTCTAATATTTTCGTTCAGACTATGTTTCACCTCTAAAAGTAGAATATTATATCGTTCAAAACCATATATAAGGATTCTGAAGTACCGATGATCAAAATTCGTCAAAAAAGTATCGTATTAGGTCGATATTTTATTGTTCCCGCTGTCGACTATGGAAATATTCTCACCGTTATAGCAAAAAAAATGGCGTAACAAATTGTATAACATAACCTAATGGAAGACATTTTGCTTAAAACTGGGTGCACAAATGTGTTAGTGATGCAATAGCTGATGAAATACATTGTGTAATTGATTTCGATGTAATCTGGAAATGTATATACTCGCAATATATGGACCAAGGTTAAAAATTGGAATGCTAGAGTGGGAAAGATTTTTTTCCCTATTTACAAAAATCATAAAACTTTTTTTTTTCTTAAAATGGATTTTAAATAAAACATTTTCAGTATGTCTTATAAGCTGAGGGCTCTTGGTTGGAAACCCACATCGCTGCGGTATACGGTTTATGGTGTCGGATATTTTCCCCTCACCACTGACGCACACTGCGACGGAACAAAATACCATTCTAAATATGCAGACCATAGACGCTTATGCAAGTATGCGTTTTGCTATCAAGCGGTGATCGTGGTTTTTCCATGGTTTTCTCGTGGTCCGCGATTGATGCTTATCCATCAATCATGACGTACGAGGGCTGCCTCACGATTACTTGTCGACACCGCATAGGTATTACGCACCGTTGTGCTTTCCGGTCAAGAGAGTGTCGCACAACACACGCTCACCATACAGTTTCTGTCTCTTTCTCTCATCTCTGTTAGGTTAGCATAGCCAGTCGTCATCTTTCATTCTATGTTTTAATAACTAAGAAACATTCTAAAGCATCTCATTTAGATTTAGCATCCATCCTCTCTTAAAATCAGGCGTAGTGTAGCTAATGTAAAGTAATGCAAGTAGTGGTTACATTTTATCTGGACCTATCAAGCATTTTTTATTTGTGTCTAAAGTATACCCATACTTTAGAGTACCTACTCATTTTTCTTAATTACATAGAATTCAATTCCAGTTTGTATTTTCATGAATAGTGGAGTATAATGGTTTATGAACTTCTAAGACTATTTTTGTCATGATGGCACTACATCTAAAAACCGTTAGTGTATACAATTAACATCTATAGGGTCACATACAACAATACATTCAATAAAACTACCTACTATAGAAGAAAGTAACGTCAAATTATAAAGCGCTAGAATAATTTTTAGACCCGTCTTTATGAATACTGTATTAAATAATAACCAACATATCAGTTGATACTTAAAGCGATCAATGAAGCTACAAATAAATAACACATTAAAATATTTAAAATACAATAACTTAACGTAGCAGTCAACTTTCAAACAAACTTCACACGAGCGAGAAAAAAAATATCACGATTATGTCGTTAGCATACACATCTCATTTTAAAATTATATGTATATATTCTACGTTTACAATTATATAAGATTCCCGATGAGGATGATTCTGAATCTATGGCATTAACACCCAACTACGGCACATTCAGTGAAATTACTGGGCTTATGAGACTTAATACCTAATGTCTCAGGGTAACGAGCGCATTGCAGTGCCGCGCAGGTCTTTGTGTTTCAAAGTTCTGAGTGGCACTGCAATTGTTATGGCCCGGCGTTATGCTTACCATGAGGCAAACGACCAGCTCGTCTCGTTACCAGTTGCCATAAAAACATTATACAATAGTAGGTACGACAATATAGGGAGGCACAGGCAAAGCTAATCTCAGATGGCGCCACCATCGCTGGTGCTTGTCATTGATGTTTACTTTGAGGGTTAATGAAATAAACTATAAACAATGCTCATGTCTTAAAAATCATTAGATTTGAAATGGTCACTATATAACCTAGAAGAATAATTGGTTTCCAATATTTTATGATGAGCAATGCTTCGATCTACAATTTCCGTTTTTTCTCGTCTGAAGGAAAACGTGTGTACCTTCATTTTACACTGAATTGCACTTTATAGAGGCACACTTTATTGCAAAGACGATTTTTTGCTTACTTACCAAAATTTGATACTGAAGTTTCATAGTGAAACAACACCAGCGATAATGCGCCACGAATAAGTAAGCAGTGTAGCTCCCCTCTACGGCACATTCTACAAGAGTACCAGAGTTCGTTTCACGTTTAATATCTTCGAACCTGTCGCTACATATAAACAGGCTTCATCTTATAAGCGCGCTTCCAGATCTCGCACAAGCATACAGTTGAGTGGAATCTATAGAATATCGCCAGTGGCATAGACACGTGTGTAATGATTGTCCATGCCCATAGTCCGTAAAAATGCAGCTGCACCGGATGTGACTCAGCCCGAGACTTCTCTAAAGTATTTATCGCCCACATTGCCAAATTTGTCACCAGAAGGAATGTTACTATCTCTCTCCCAGGTTTCTTTCGTAACTGCTCTGGAGTCTTCGCAGACCTCCGGCTCGCATCCAATATAAACATCGTCTGACATGTCGTCTGAATCAACGAAGACAGAGCAGTTATCAAAATCAGGATCGTATTTTTCTCTATAGTGAAATGACCCCCAATAATCGTGAAGGTTCCGTATATAAACATGCCAGTCTGAGCTCCGACTAGAAGAATATTATCCAACTCTAGGTTCCTATGACCGTCGTACTTTAAGTTTCTCACGCAAAACATCCCAGCTAAACTAGCAAATGTTGTCATCGCGTAAAGTGCCAATTCGCATATGTTTACCTCAACAACAGCTAGTGTGGCGTAATCTTTTTTGGAAACCAGGACGAAGAAAAGTATTAGAGATATAATTGTCAGGACCAGTATAAGAATTCCGAAGAACAGGCCTTTATGAGCTCTTGCGCAGTCAACGCTGTATAAATGTGGCGATTTTTTATAGGCTAAGCCTTCGAGGAGCCTGGCTTTAGCGATTGCTGCCGCTACGTCTTTCGATGGATACTTAGAAATGTTTTTCCACATGACGTAAAGAATAGCCGCACATATTAGGGAGTATTCAATCGTGCATGGAAAGAGGAACGGTGAAGCGTCTTGGACCAAAGAGCCCATAATATTCGTTCGTCGACATTCGAAGATATGGTGAGGTCCCTTCAATCCTCGTGGAACTCTCAAGTGTGCCGCAGATGGATGGGACGGTGGCACTTCTGTTGCCAGCGACGCAAAAGCTTTCTGGAACGCTGAAATATTACGAATTCTTAATTAATTTCCGAGATATAAGGCTGAGTAATTGAATACCGTTTAATCGTCGATCGGTTGGCGGCATGCCACTCGGGAATGTAGGTCAGAATGCTTTCCGGGGTCGATAGCTAGATCGGAAAGCCATTGACATAACTTAGAGACGTCTGCCCGCCACCGAACGCCACGAGAACTTTTCTCATATTAAATTAATATCTATAGCCATTTACGTGTAACGAGATCTTGAAAAGTTTAGAGCTTCGAATATTTCTCTTCTTTTTAACCGACTTCCAAAAAAAGGAAAAGTTTATCACTTCAGTGGATATTTTTTTTAAGTTTTTTTCCTCAGATCTCTGTTATTTATAAACCGTTTTGGAAAATTCTATTTTTATTTGAAAGGATATACTTTCAGATTGGTCCCATAAAAATTTCATCAAAATCAGTTCAGTTGTTTGTCAGTGAAGTCGGTTCGTCGCTGTTTAAAAGCAATTTTAATTTTTTATTTAACTAACATAATGTAGGTAGGTACCGAAGGGAAGGATTGTACAACCTTATTATATCCACTCGAACAAGAGTGCGAGCAAAAGCTGTATGTTAAATATTTAAAGGCATTTAGCGAGTAAAATTGATAGGGTCGCCATAAAACACGTCGTGTTGAAAGGAATGAAAGGGGTTAAACGAGGATAAATGACCAGGGTCGCTTCACTAAGCAACAAATTATGCGGGCAGGGGTTATGCTATGAAAAATGAGCGCGAACCGTCTTAGTGTTTTTGTGTGAATCTGTGAGTTCGCAACTAACTATTGAACTTAAATAAGGTCAATAACTTAAATAAGTTCAATCGTTAGTTGCGTATTATGTTATTCCATCCATAATGCAGGTATATTAAGTAAATCCATACGTCCAAACTTATAATATTAGGTTGGGGAAAAAGTCTTTTCGCATTATAGTATGTATGAACTTGTATTAAAATCTCTTTGGCTATACTATTTGTATCTGGCTGGTTTTGGTATCATATGAAAGTTTAAATTTTAAAGAACATAATTCCAAATTCAAATTAGGAAAATGTGTGATTTTCATTTGTTTTTCGTACTGTCAAAATGAGTGAATCTAATGAAGAAATTCGATACATTTTAAAATTTTACCACAAAAAAGGTAAAAATGCAACGCAAGCCGCGAAAAAAATTTGCGATGTTTATGGACCTAGTGCAGTGTCTGTGAGAGTAGCACAAATTTGGTTTAAGCGTTTTCAATCCGGAAATTTTTATTTCAAAGATGCACGTCGCTCTGGTCGCCCTATTACGGATAAAATGGATGCCATTTTTTAAAAAGTGGAACAAGATCGGCATATCAGTAGTTACGACGTAGCTGAAGAACTGGGAATTGACCACAAAACAGTTTTGGCGCATTTGAAAAAAACTGAGTACACAAAAAAGCTCGATATTTGGGTACCTCACGAGCTCACTGAAAGAAACCTAATGAACCGTGTACTCATTTGTGATTCTTTACTACAACGTAATGAAACCGAACCATTTTTGAAGAAGCTGATAACTGGTGATGAAAAGTGAATCACGTACGACAAGAACGTGCGAAAAAGGTCGTGGTCAAAGACCGGTCAGGCTTCACAGACTGTGGCGAAACCCGGGTTAACTCGCAACAAGGTGATGCTGTGTGTGTGGTGGGATTGGAAGGGCATTATTCATTATGAGCTGTTACCACCAGGCAGGACCATCGATTCTGAACTCTACTGCGAACAACTGATGAGATTAAAGCAAGAAGTTGAGAGAAAGCGGCCGGAATTAATCAACAGAAGGGGTGTGGTTTTCATTTTCATGGTTTTTCATGATAACGCTAGACCTCACACGTCTTTAGCCACTCAGAAAAAATTAAGAGAGTTTGGCTGGGAGGTGTTAATGCATCCGCCGTATAGTCCTGACCTTGCACCTTCAGATTTCCACCTGTTTCGGTCTCTTCAGAATTCTTTAGGCAGTGTCAGGTTAACATCACGAGAGGACTGCCAAAACCATTTGTCGCGGTATTTTGATCAGAAGTCCCAAAATTTATATAGCAATGGGATCATGTCCCTACCTACAAGATGGCAAAAAGTTATCGAACAAAATGGTACCTACATACTTTAGTTAAATGTAAATAAACTATATTAAAAAATGTTTTGAATTTTCTTAAAAAATGCGAAGGAACTTTTTCCCCGACCTATTATTATAAATGCGAAAGTGCGTTTGTTGGTTTGTCCTTCTTTCACGCAGTAACAGAGCAACGGATCAACGTGATTTTTGTCATATATATAGTTTATGGACCGGAGAGTAACATAGGCTACTTTTTATCTCGGAAAAATGTACGGTTCCTGGTGGAATGCGGGTGAAAACCGCGGGCAGAATCTAGTAATAATATAAAATGAATAAAACGTTAGTATTTTTAACATAATAGTCACAAATCTATCTCATGTTAGTTTTTGTTGCGCAAAACAAATATCACATCATCAACATCTGTGTAGATAACATTGTAGAAAATAATTTTTTTTCAAGATTTAAAACTACGAACCCTAGAACATCAACCCAAACATTATCCAATGTGGTCTAATAGTTATCATAATTACTAGTATGTAAGTAGCTGTGAATTATGACCAGTTGGTACATTTTCTCAATTTGTAAAGTTTTCAATTCGTTCACATACGCTGTACGTCCACTTCGCGATAGAGACAATTCGCAATATGTGAAAATTATAATTTAGTTCAATTTCTCGTTTTGTTCAAAGTAGCCATTTGTACCCAAATTCTTCTTGGGCTCGAAGCTTTTGTCGAAGCTTAGTCGTAAAGAAGTGACTTACCATTTTAGTAATCAGTACCTACCACTTTATGTACTTCAATTATTTATCATTAATCGATTCCGTAACAATTCACTTCGAATCTCCACCAATCATTAATCAAGCGATCGTCACAAAGGCAATTTCAAAGAGACAGAAATCAATAAGGAACAATAAGCACCTAACCACCCTTTTGTACCTTTCAATATCTATCTTCGATTGAATATTCTATAGTCTCTGTCTTTGACCCACTTTGATTTGGGTTTAAGAACAGTTGGAAGTATTTCGACTGGCGTTCCCTTCGTCAATCACTTCCCGGTATCTAAACATGATTTTACTATCACTTTCCGATAATTATTTATTTATTATTTATATATATGTTGTTAACATAAAAACCATTTCGAGACCTTTCGTTTTGAATACAATACAAAAATAAATAAAAAGTTAGGTTTAAAATAAATTAAGAAGGTTTTTTTGCTTGCTTATTATGCTTGCTTTGTATGCGTTGGACTCAATCACATAGGTGACAACGATAAAAAAAGCACAACAGGATTTGTTTCGAATCGGGGCGTGACCATAATCCGGTAATACTAGTTGAAAAGAAAAGAAGGATGAAAAGCAACCAAAATAAAAAAAAAACGACATTACCTAACTTACCAAGCCTATGAGAAAGTCCAATGGTCTTGTTCTCAGGGTCGTAGAAGGTGAGGATCTCGTGCTTGGTTTCCTGGACCAGTACGTTCAGCCACACACTGAGATTTGTGCCGACCATATGCATCAGGCCAAAGCGAGCTACTATCTTGTGCTTGTATACTTTCATCTGTAAAATAATTTTGAGAACTATACAAGGTTGCCGTAAATACATATATACATGCGTCTTCTCGTTAGCAGACGAGTGGTGCAAGTACGGAACTTTTCGATCCATATCGATCGATAAATTGACAGTTCGATAAGATTAAATTAGAAATAGGTAGGATGTTGTTGATTTTTGTCTAAAACGAAACATCTTTTTCCCGAGTACGAAAACATCTTCTAGTTTTTTACTTTTTACCTCTATACTAGGTTTCATCTTAGTACTTGTTTTATTACAATCTAGCCATTAATGTGACTGATAAGTAATTTAATTTTAATTTCAACTTCTAAATCACCTAATAATGTCTGCGTTAACACTTTTCTTGTTGTCTCTACTAGTGAGATTAATATTATGAGTTGATATGATTGCGCTGGCCTAATTCGCTGAAATACGAAGTCACGGTCGTTTCGTGACTTCGTTACTCTAATCAAACCAAATCAGAAGTTTCTCCACGAAGTTAGTAGTTTGACAAGCGTCGTACGGCCTCCTATCCCTGTTCTAATTTTGTTGATGTTACCTAATATAGATACCTAATAAACATAGATGCTACAGGATCAAAATCACATCGAAGTAGTGGAAGCCTTTATATTGTAAAAGTGATTTAAATTACTTATTCTAGCTAGGTTTTACAAATGTCTCATTGATTTAGTTAAAAGTTATTGTTTCTTTTGTTTTTTGTTACTTATTTTTGATGCATGCCTAGGTACATCCCTCTCTCTTGCACAAAAAGCTGATGACTAGTAGAAAATGTTTTAGCATTAAGGGGCTGTAATAAGGTTGAAAATGGCGATGCGTTTTCCTTTAGTTGATCGTTATTTCGTAGTTTTTATTTAATTAACAAAGATATACACCGTTAATTGTAAATATTTTTACATATGTCTTTAAATGATTAAATTTCCTTTATTTTGGTTACAAAAATGTGGTTGTTGTCGCTCAAAATATTTTGAGATAAATACATTTTTTGGGGATTTTTGCAATTTTTCTTTCAAGATTCTGGGCCACTTCTATACAACATTTTATAAATAAGTCTTTTCTATAAACACTTGGCTATATACTTCTGTATTTTTTTGCTGTTATAGGTATGGAAATGGATATTTGTGCGACGAAAAATAGGAAGTTTTGCTTCAGAGAGCACCTTAAGTTCTCTTTTTGTACTTTCTTAGTGCAATAAAATTTTAAATAAATTCACAATTTATCACCGCATGTTTTCCCCATTTCTTCTCAAATACTCTCGTAATATAACAGTACCAACCTCATTGTTCAGAAAGATGAAGTACATCTGTATGAAAATGAAAGCCATTCTCGTCGCTGGAGTCAGAGCCAAGAGGACATTGTGGCAGTTCGTATTCCTCTCCAGCTCCCAGTACTGGCCAAACTCCAATCCTGAGTAGATCATGGAACCAATGCCGAACGCTGGAAATAATAAAAAAATTGCTTGTAATTTTTCCACCTTTATGTTCTTCTTTTCCTTTCTTCATTCTTTCATAAAATTTATATTAAACTTACTATTATTTATATTAAATGAATATTGATGGTACAATTAACAAGACTTACGTATTAAATAAAAAAAACTAGGTTGTGGTACGTTTTCGATTAGGCATCTAATTTTGAAGTAATTAAGCTTTTTTTGGATTTTTCCTAGTGTTTTTAGTTTTTTTTTAGTGGCCCACGCGGTCTTCCTTCTCTTTTATACCAACTCAAACTGTCTGTCTGTATAAAGAGGAAGAGTTGATGAATGTCATTGGGGATGCCGCCTTAAGTTAAAACTATAACTTACCTAACAATATAATAACACGCAACTTAGGAGCTTACATGACGAATTAATCTTTGTTCAATTTAAACTAAGTTTCACTATACTTAGTTATTTTGGTATCGTGGTTTTAATAATCCCTCCTAAAACTGTCGGCTTGATCCACTGATGCTAAAACTACCTCATATCCCGCATAATACTTAACACTACAAACTAATCCTGATGGATGTCGACTTCAATGACGCGATCAAAGTAACTGGAAGTAAACTGAATTACTGGCGGGGCCCGCAGATAAGTTTGTTCGAAGCTAGCAAGGCCTAAAGCGATAGCTATTATATTGAGTGGTAAATGGAATTAGTGAAGATTTTAGAGGACTAGAAACGTGGCTTAACGCGATATTATTATATTGAGTGGTAAATGGAATTAGTGAAGATTTTAGAGGACTAGAAACGTGGCTTAACGCGGTAATATTAGGTATATTGAGTGGTAAATAGAATTGGGATGTTGCGTGAAACACAAAATAAATAATTACTGTCGTTATACAGGTTAAACTCACATCACCCAATAAAAATGAAATTCACAAAAATTATATAATTTCCACAAAGATACTGCATCTAATAAGTTTCCCTAGTTCAACGATTTTTTTTTTATCATCCAATGGTAATTTAAATGATACCAGATTTTTTATATATTTCAATGAATTAAAAATATATGTCAACTATACTTGACGGCCCGCATTGAGCAAGTGACGTCAGATGTTCTACTCAATTTGTATGGCGCGTTTTAGCATAGTTTAGATACGCCCGAGTTTGACTTTCATTTTTGACGTATGTAGCGTTTCGATTTCCAGTTTTTTCGATATAGACGTTTGATTCTCGTGAGAAAACGAATTGAATGACATCATAAAAAAATGGAGTCAACATCACAATCAGCAACGTAGAAGTTACGTTTTTCCGACTGAGGATCTGTTAATATGTAATCTTATGCATTATAGATATTAAATATGTACTCGTATATGTTTTGAAGCATTGTGGAGGTAATTAATCACCCTACGCTAATGGAAAAACAGTGTAAGGTAGTGTTATGCCCCGAACGAAAGTTTCATTTGCGCCATTCTTTCCATCCCGTTTCAGAAAGCTTGAATAAGGTTTATTTCCGTTCCATTTCAGAGAGGTTGAACAAATTTTCCTAGATTACCGATAAATAGAGTTGTGTATAGTATCCCTTGCAGATGCAGATTTTACCATTAAAAAAAAGACAACAGATTCCTTACAATGCAATGACAATATTATTATTATTTCATTGTTTTTTTTATTATATCCTAATATAGGTATATGTACATTTCAGAACTCATTTCAAATTGTTATAGCATAATATTATTTTTGTTAGAAAAGGGGGCCCGAGACGTGCATTGCATATGGGCCCCAACATGGTTAATCCGGCCCTGATCATAACTGCCGGGGCATAATTCCTAGGAGACTTACCAACTGCACCCATCCTCAAATAGAAGCTTCCGTAGTGATGCGTCCTGGTGGCAAGAGCGAAGCCCAGAGAGAGACGCTTCGCAGCGAGCTGCGGTGGGATGTGGGACGTGGTCGTCGTGCTTCTCTCGGTGTGAGACGAGCACGAGTCGGATTCTGATGGGGACGAACTCATTTCTGATTCTGAAACAAACATTTTGACGTAAGGCGGCCTTAGACGCTATTAATGCATGATTGATGGTTATGCATCATTCACGGACCACGCGCAAAACCCGGAATTAACTCCCGACGCTTCTACGAATTCTAAGAAAAAAAAGGCTTCATTGTATGAATTTGCGTTTTTATAAAACATACGCACTCTACCTATGTGATTTGGTTTAGATGCATATTATATGTTAAATACAAAAACCATACTTTACAGTACCTATTAGTATTAGGTATGTTTTCCCTCCGGTCCTTCCGAGTCATTTAAATAACAAATGTGCTTACGTACATTTGCAAGACTAGAAATAAAAATCACTGCTTCTATTTCCACGGTACTTTTAACATGTGCACCGTAAAGATACTGTTCCTACTTAGTTGGATCAATAAAAAAATTATGGAATTATAGGTCGGTTATTAATAATATAGAAAACTGGATCGATTTTCACATTAACGCATCATGTCTGATTTGACTAACGTAACGAATAATAGGTACTACCTATAGCTTCGATCTGAAACGCCCGAATAAATATATACTAAAAAACTACCTACTTACAATCTGACTTACAATTACTATGACAATTGAATCCCATTGTAAGCCTGTATACTTAGTAGAATAGTGATTCTACCAGCGTTCCCATAAGTACAGTGCATTTTTCCGGGATAAAAAGTAGCATATCTTACTATCCTGTCCATAAACTAGATCTATGCCAAAAATCACGTCGATCCGTTACTGCGTGAAAGAAGGACTAACCAATAAACCAACAAACACACTTTCGCATTTATAATATTAGCAGCATATATATAGTAGGAAACAGCGGCTGTGTAAACACGTTGTGACCAAGTGTGTCTTACGAACAGTATAAAAATTTTACTTCTGACATTTTTGTCATAATTTCTGTCGTTTAGTCTAAACTTAGCTTAAGGATAAGTGTCTAATGTGGCACTACTCGTAATATGGTTAGCGAATTTGTTTCTTATCAAGAAAATAGTTCACTTTTAAAGAGTTTAAAACTAAGTTATAACTAATTATCAGATTACTATCTACGCATTTCTTATCTATCATCCTTCGTCAGTCTTCCACTTTTTTATTTGTCCTGCTTCTGACATAGTGAAAACAAGCTCTAAAAGGATCCGGGCAAAACACGGATGAAATAGGTATGCGAATAAAAACAGGAAGAAATGGGTCACGTGTCAAACCTTTACTTTGAGGATAAGCTTACGCTCAAATCAGCTTTTTATTTCACGTAAGTAGTTGCCCGTTCGGAGCTCGGCAATGTTTTTGCGTATGGAGGGGATTTCTTTCCCTACTTACCTATTTATTTTTGGTTGTCCTTTTTCAAAGACACCTGTGTTTTATTTTATTTATTGAGTATTTCTACGGACGTATGAGAAATAGTATGCTCCTTTGATGTGCGCCGTACTACTTCAAAACACGTTTTTGGAACTTCTTTGAGCTTGGATCGTGATCGAGAAATATCACAAATATAAAACACAAAATTATTGTGGTTATACAGGTTTAAAAACATCACATTAACACAATAAAAATGAAATTCACAAATAATACATAATTTCCGCCAAGATACTGCATCTAAAAGTCTCAGGAATTCAAGGATTTTTTTTATCACCTGTAGTAATTTAAATGATACCATCGGATTACTTACAGTTCAATGGATAAAAATATGTATGACAACTATGTACTCAAACGCAGTTTTTCACTATCAAATCGATAAAATCCATATTTTTAGTACAGCTTTACGGCTCGCGTTGAACAAGTGACGTTAGATGACCAATTTGTATGGGGCGTTTGAGAGTTCAGTAGATACTCTCGACTGACTCTCATTTTTGACGTTTCAAGCGTTCGATTCCCAGCTTATTCGAAAGAGTCATTTGATTCTCATGACAAAACGAATTGTTTGAGATCATAAAAAAAATAAAGTCAACATCCCAATTGCATGGATTGCAGATTGTTATATATTTTTTGTTTACTAGGAACTGTAGTTAATAGTCGATTACAGTTACCGAGTAAAATTGCTACGAAGGTATTTCTACTTTATACTTTTCTAGGAGAGCCGCTTTGACATTATTTACTGTTGTCTTGCGTCCAACATATCACCAAACAAGTTAGGAATATTGAATCATTTACACATATCTAACCATTAAAACCTGGGGTAGTGTCTATAGGTCTTCGTTCTTTAAAATACAAACAACTTAAAATATAAAAATAAGGATTCTTTTTAAACCACGACTAGCGAAAATATAAAAATATTCATCAGTGAACGAGTAATTATATCATTTACATATACGGAAAATCAAGCAAAGCAAAAAGGAAAATAAAGAAGAATAAGTTGGATCTATTAGGTTGGGGAAAAAGTCTTTTCGCATTATAGTATGTATGAACTTGTAATAAAATATCTTTGGCTATACTATTTGTATCTGGCTGGTTTTGGTATCATATGAAAGTTTAAATTTTAAAGAACATAATTCCAAATTCAAATTAGGAAAATGTGTGATTTTCATTTGTTTTTCGTACTGTCAAAATGAGTGAATCTAATGAAGAAATTCGATACATTTTAAAATTTTACTACAAAAAAGGTAAAAATGCAACGCAAGCCGCGAAAAAAATTTGCGATGTTTATGGACCTAGTGCAGTGTCTCTGAGAGTAGCACAAATTTGGTTTAAGCGTTTTCAATCCGGAAATTTTGATTTCAAAGATGCACGTCGCTCTGGTCGCCCTATTACGGATAAAATGGATGCCATTTTTGAAAAAGTGGAACAAGATCGGCATATCAGTAGTTACGACGTAGCTGAAGAACTGGGAATTGACCACAAAACAGTTTTGGCGCATTTGAAAAAAACTGGGTAACAAAAAAGCTCGATATTTGGGTACCTCACGAGCTCACTGAAAGAAACCTAATGAATTGCTAATGAACCGTGTACTCATTTGTGATTCTTTACTACGACATAATGAAACCGAACCATTTTTGAAGAAGCTGATAACTGGTGATGAAAAGTGAATCACGTACGACAAGAACGTGCGAAAAAGGTCGTGGTCAAAGACCGGTCAGGCTTCACAGACTGTGGCGAAACCCGGGTTAACTCGCAACAAGGTGATGCTGTGTGTGTGGTGGGATTGGAAGGGCATTATTCATTATGAGCTGTTACCACCAGGCAGGACCATCGATTCTGAACTCTACTGCGAACAACTGATGAGATTAAAGCAAGAAGTTGAGAGAAAGCGGCCGGAATTAATCAACAGAAGGGGTGTGGTTTTTCATCATGATAACGCTAGACCTCACACATCTTTAGCCACTCAGAAAAAATTAAGAGAGTTTGGCTGGGAGGTGTTAATGCATCCGCCGTATAGTCCTGACCTTGCACCTTCAGATTTCCACCTGTTTCGGTCTCTTCAGAATTCTTTAGGCAGTGTCAGGTTAACATCACGAGAGGACTGCCAAAACCACTTGTCGCGGTATTTTGATCAGAAGTCCCAAAATTTCTATAGCAATGGGATCATGTCCCTACCTACAAGATGGCAAAAAGTTATCGAACAAAATGGTACCTACATACTTTAGTTAAATGTAAATAAACTATATTAAAAAATGTTTTGAATTTTCTTAAAAAATGCGAAGGAATATTTTCCCCGACCTATTACAAAGTTCCTGTACCGCGTAGTATCCAAGACTTAAATCTTACTTATTTTTCATAATTACGCGAAATAAAAGTTTCTAGTATTGCAACTTGCAAGCAAAGTTGTACAATTACCACCGCAGAACTAAAATTAGCCATTTCACACGAAAAGTTTAGCACAAAAGGCAGTTTCAAAAGAATTTCTGTTGGCAATTTTTACTGTAACTTTCTTAAACGTAGTGCCTACAGCCTCTGAAAGAACGCTGCAATTTAGTACTGGATTCTCCAAAAGAGCTGAATGGTAATAATAAATCCGCTAAATGTATATGTCGGATATGTATAAGAAAGCTACTACCGACCCTTTTACTAAGACCCTACTATTATATGTCTCGGATCTACGTAATAACGTAGAATCGAGACGTAGTCTAATCGAGAAATAGTCTACGTATGGCTTGCAAAAAAAAATTTTAAGCGCTCAGAAACCAAAGGCCTTTTATATTAAATTAAATTCAAAATATTCTGTTGTTGGATGACTGACCTTCAAATAAAAAACTGCTTTTCTGTTTAGTAATTATTAGCTTTTTCAAAGTGGAATGCCTTCTATATATGCTGGTATTTATTTGTCAAAATCTAGGCAATTTTTAGCGGACTGCTTTGGTGATTTACCATTTAAAAACCCAGGATAAATCAACAAATATCGAAGATTTTGTTTAGCATCCATAACATAAAAAAGGTAGTTAAATTCAGAAAGTGCTCCAGGGAGGACATTTATGTTATCGAGTAGTAATCAAATTTTAAATACTTTTTAAACACACTTCTAACTGTTCCGCCATTTTCACTACGGAACCCTAAAACGCGGGAACGTAGGTGAGTTTAATTTGGGACGGAATTTGGTCGTCCTTTACCTGTCTACTTACGCTTTTACGCCCGGAAAATAAGACGAAATTATTTCTGGGTTTATTCCTTCTAATTTCGTTCTATTTATTTTGAGACGCTTGTAATGAATTTTAATGAGAAAGTTGACGAATTCAAAGCTGTGGTGTGCAAGGAGAGTGTTGTTTTTTAATATATTTTATCTTAACAAGGGTCGTGATTCGTGATAGAAAATTATTAAGAGCCGCGGTAAACATTTATCTTTGTCACACCAATTTCGTTTCAATCCAGACAGTTTTTTTAACAAACAATTTTACGCTCTTATCTCTTAAATTTCTTGATGAACTTTGTTACTTATGCTACCCTATTATAATATTATAAACGCGAAAGCGTGCTATACATCTTTATAAATTGTAGTCTATGTGCTATTCTGATGTATAAGCTATATAACTGTAAAGTTTTATCAAAATCCGTTCAGTAGTTTTTGCGTGTAAGAGTAGCCGAATAGCATTAGGTACTGTAATCATAATAAGATTTTGTGGAATTTTTTTTTCCAGACAAGCTTTTTTAAATACGTAATTGGTACCATCATCAGGCCAGTTCTGTGACATTATAATATTGTATTGTCATGCGATTTACATAGGTATGTAAGATTTCGGCTCAACCGGGAAATGAGTCAAATTTAGCTTGCAAGATTTTACCTAAATAAACTAACAAATAATACATACAAACATTGCAAGCTAAATAAAAGCTTGTAAAAAAAAGTAGCACACAAGCAACCAGCGCGAATACTCGGTAATACAACGTAAGTAAAATCATAGTAAAAAAACTTACTCGGAACAACAGCAGTGTCTGCAGACGATCTCGACCGGTCCCGCACGAGCGCTGCGTACATGTAGAGTAAGAACACCATACTGCCAATGTACAGGTAGAGGTAGAAACCCTGTTCAACAGAATAATACAATAAGGAATATGGCTCCATTTTTTGATCCAACCCACCACCGTCCCTTCATCGCAATAGGATTTTCCTCATTCTTCAAAGTAAAGGCTTAACTGAGAAATTAAAAAAACTATACTTCCTTTACTTGTTCTAACCGTGTAAAACGAAATAGACTGGATATAAAATAAATTTTGAAAGATCGTGTTCTTTTGTTTTTCATTTGCATTTCGTACAAGTTTTTGAGGTTGACTGTAGTACATAAAATTTTGACCTGATCTCAAGCCATTTTTAGGATAAAAGGCTTTGAAAAACTGACCGATATACGGCCAAGTGATCAAGCACGGTAACTGTTCTGTTATTTCGAAGCGGGAAACTCTAAAACGACAAAAATAATCCCCGATGTGTTTATTGAGTCATTCATTCGATATATCCCGAGTATGTCTCGCTGTATAAGTGAGTTAAACACGTGATAGTGTTTACTAAATCACTATAATGTGCTTACCTCGTACAGTTAGGCACATTAAAGTGATATAGTACGTCGCGTATGTATTATACAGGGTGGAATTTTGAGACCCGGCAATAACGGTAGGAAACCGCGCTGTAGCTATCGAAATTCGTTTTGAGATGGCTGTCCTGAGCTTTTGGAAACATTTACACTTGCTTTCATAGTTTTTGGATTAAATGTACATTGTACAATGTACAATACATACACATAAATGTCTATTATGACTGCAGTGGCACACCTCTCCATGTTTGAGGAGTTTGTCACCACACCGATTAATTTTGCAGTAAGTTTGCAGAGTGGAAACATTGATATAGTTACAGTGTGTTACATTCAAGCTACCTATTTAGCTTTCTACTTGATTATATGGTTTAGATTTTCTTAGTTGTCCAATAATGTAAACAAACTTGATGGCTTACCCACCAATGGCATAGATAGAAATTAAAATTCGAATCATGTCATTGGTTCACATCAGATCACTATCGCTTGTTATTTGTTGGCGTCCGCCGAGTTTGTTTACATTATTGGACAAGTACAGAAAACCAGATCATAGTAGTTATCACTGAAAATAATTACAACACAGGATGCATTCCTTTTTAAGGCTGGAGCCTGCCAAATGTTAAATGAACGACGTTCACATGATGGTCAGCGCTGGTCAGTTCAATTCCAAAATCAGACAGCGAATATTAAAATGCCCGTTTCAAATAATCCGCAGTTGAAGCTATATGAACCGTGGTTCATGGGTACACTACAAAGCTTTTGTACGTGGTTATAATCTGACATTGATACCTACCCAATGTACCGTGTTGTTAACGTTGTGTACTTACCTCATAAAACGAGGGTGGAATGTATGTGGAGATGACCTCAGCCATAGGGAAAGCTACCCCCATTACCACAAGCAGCTTCCCGTATAGAGCCGAAAGTGTTGTAGCTAGTGCGTCACCCCTGTTTAAAAATAGGAAATTGTTATAATAGTTTAATAATTATTACTTTTTATTCTATTGTGTAACGAGACGAGCAGATCGTTAACCTGATGGTAAACATAACGCCAACCAATAGCAATTGTAGTGCCGCTCAGATTTTTGAATCAATCAGATAGACCGGAATTAAAGTTAATAAAAATCTTGTAAAAAAAGAGAATCAATCTCAGGTGCTGTACTTTGTTACTAAAAGTAAAAAAGCTCCGATGTAGTCAGACGCGATTGTCAATTGGTGCATCAATCACGTCACAACTGACGCGTCGCGTGTATATCCATCAATCATAATGGTTTATTATCACGATGATTGACTATCGTGATTTTCAATGTAAGGAGCTATGTATTAATGGATGACTTCAGAATAATGAATAACAGGGTATCATGTAAACCTATCGCACTACGCTATCTCAGAACAGTCGAAGCATCGAACAAGGACCTAGCAATAACCGAATAGGAATACGAGATCGAATTCCGAACAACAATAAATATCCCCAACAGAATAATACCTTCACCGAAACCACCGCAGACGTTTCTCATTTGTTTTACGAGCGACCACCGGTCGCAGGAGACTTTCGGGAATAAATACTGCCGGGGAGAGCTCCTCCGAGTCTACAAGACTTGTCTTTTACCAGTGGAAAATTATTAAACTTGTATTTTATGATATTCTAACAAAGCGTGAGCGAGTGGGCTAAGCGGGAACTTGTGATGCGAAGTTCAACTCTTCTTTGTGGTAAGGCGTAAACTAAACTATTCACATGTAATTAATGCTATGAGAGCTTATTATTCCTATGCAACCACAGACCATTAAACCTATAGACTCTACTTAGCTGGGCACCTCGTCATGATTAAGCATTATCACTTCTTAACGCCGCCCAGCCGAACAAATCACAACAGGCCTTCTTCACTCGTCTGATGTATGACTTTTAAACAGACCAATCACAATACGCCTGCCGTCTTCCCTCATCCTTCGCCAACATTTGAGGATTATTTTGTCATGCCAAGCTTGGATTATGCAGCGTCTAGGTTTACTGGTCTGTGTATGCAACCATTAGTTATATGAACTGGCTCTTATGCAAATCTAACTATCGGAATACGTACTAATAAATACGAAAGTTTCTTTGTTGGTTTATACTTCTTTCACACACCATCCATGGTTCTACCAAGGAAAAAAAACATCTAGTAGGAACCTCCACGCGGGTGAAACTGCTAGCAGCAACAAGTACACAAACAAATGCATGGCGTAAACGCGAAATGTTAAGAAGTTACTTTGGAGAACAGACCCCACCCGTAAAAGGAATAAACTGTCGGCCTATAAAGTACTACCTACCTGTGCAGGTCCCTTGTCCGATGGGAACATAAATATTGAACCACTATTGGCGGATGAGAAAATTTCTTATAACTTACAGAGAAATCAACATTACTCGAACTTAGAAATAAGAATTCCGTGAACGCGGGTGTTTTACTACTGGAACCATTAATCAGGCTTTTTTCCCATGGGATGATACAATGAACCTTATTTACACGTCAGTACAGGAATGAACTATGAAACTAACAAAAAAAACCTAAAGGATGTCTTTAATACTGGCGAAAAGTAAGTGCCTACTTCTTATTAAATCCAGGTACAGTTATAGGGTCAAACACTTTATGTCTAGGTGAAAATGGAATCCGGGTAAATCCTATTAAATACTGGGCCAACGCATAAATATGGATGAGGGGCCGGGAGACGGTGTCAGTAGGATGGCGATAATCCCTAGGGACGCTTAGCTTAGGGTTGGCAGGCGTTTTGGTGAACACGGTAAATTTTCATATAAACCGAGGAAAATACTGTTAAGTACCTATTACCTGCATACTCCCTTAGCCGAATCTTCGGCACCCATGGAGGAGATGGCATGGTGCTATTCATATAATACTAAAAAAGCCTTTATTTCCCTTATTCCGGGCATCACAGGTCCATAAATATATACCTTACAGACTAACATACATAATACATAAAAATATAATTTGCACGTTTGGTCGACAACCGGATCATAAATGCCGGGACTAAACGGCTTATGTGAGAAATGTGTAAGACTCACGATATCAAAGGGCTAAATTCTTAATCCACCTGTATTGTACGTTACCCTACAAAGAAGGATAAGAAATTTTGTACAATAAATTTACATATTTTTTTTTTTAAAAAGGTGGTAATCGATTTCAACGAAGATATATGGAATTTTATTCACCATTTTACAACCCTTAGTATTTCATAAATTTTATTAATAATAATTATAATCATAATAATTATAGCCATGAAAAAATAATCATTTAAATCGGTTGACAATTGGCGGAGAAATCGAACGAATTGAGTACCACCACCTTTTTTCGAAGTCGATTAATAAATTCACTTCAAAAGTAGATTGCGTCACTGGAGTAATAAATCGTCGGTTATATTTAATTAGTTTGTTAGAGCTTCATTTATTTTTACTTGGCAACCCTACTAGCTAGCGCTGTTTTTGAGCTGTCCTTTGTCACAATCGGTGGCAGTCATTTGTTTTTATTACTCCAACTCGGAGAAGGAATGTTTCGTGTTATTTACTGATAGTAAAAATGGTAATAAGGATTTAAGGCTTTGCGGATTTGTGCGGAACATACTGATAAGAGTTAATTGAATACTTATAAACCTACTAGCAACAGACCACGGTTTCATCCGTGGAGATTGCCACAGGGACCATGAATTTTTCCGGCATGAAAAGTTAAAAGACGCAAGGTACATAAACCGTATCTATCTATACAAAAATCCCGTCGATTCGTTGCTATGTTGCTAATAGCATATCCAATAATGGGGATTAGAGTTGACTGAGACGTTGATATTGTTACAAGTAGTACCTACTTATTGAAAAGAATAATTTAAAAAATTAAAAAGCTGGACTACCCTAGCCATTCACCAGTGTCACTCGTAAGGATTCTAACGATCGCGATACTCCATACATCCAAATCTGTTCCGGCATTTATGCTGGAATAAATAAATTCACATGAACCCTGAATACATTACACTCCTTTTTTGGGCAGTGGTGTAAAAATAGTGACAGCAGTTTTTGTCAAAACTATCTAGCTATAAAAATCATTCAGAGTTCAGACCGTAGAAAAAAAAAGATTAAAAACAAAGTCTAAAAGGATATTTACAAGAATAATAAGGATCGATAGATATAGAGCTGTTTATATCAATATCATACATTTGACACATTGCACAACACATTTGTAATTGCTAAATTTAATAACGTAATATTTGGAAATCAGCCATTTTTCTCCAATTAGAGAAACGCACGAAATGCTTCCAAAAGCGACGAGCCGCAATTAGCGTAATATACCGGTAAAACCGCTATAATTCAGTCATCACTCATCCCGTTAAAATCTGAGCCCTCATTAACAGCTGGTGATTATTCACACTTAACATTTATGAAAGCCTAACGGCAGCCATTTTGGCATGAGTTAGTTATAATATCTTCGCATGAAGCTTACTCATATAATATTGATCGAACTTCACTTTAGCAAGTTCGTTTGTTGAAGAAAAAATTCAAAATTTTTTACTATGCTCGGACCGTCTTTCTAAAATCAGTACTCACATGGCTTTTACTATAATTCGTTTTTGTCTTTTTGTACCTAAATTCACTTATACTTTACGTTGTTGTCAGCTGTGGAAGCACACAGATCTGCTTCAGACTTTAGATAACATTGTAAAAACAACTTTGGAATCCATTTTAAATATCAATTTGAAAGATCGGGAGTGGTTGCAAGCTTCACTTCCAGTGCGATCGGGGGGCCTGGGCATCAGATCAATATCTGGTGTGACTTTACCCGCGTTTCTGTCCTCGGTACATAGCACACAAAAACTTACCCAAAAAATAATTGCAGCGTCTATAACTGATCCAGAAATAACTTTTTCTACCGAGGCTAAAAACACATGGTTATTAGCCTGTCCAAACTCAGAATTCCCTAATACACCATCTTCTCAAAGGCTTTGGGACCGGCCGCTTTGCGAGCAAGTACGGAAGCAATTGTTTAATACGTACTTGAGCTCTGCAGAGCGCGCCCGTCTGTTAGCCGTTGCCGAGTGGGAATCGGGCTTGTGGCTTCAGGCTCTTCCATCGCAAAACACTGGAACTCTTTTGGACTCCTCAGCTTTCCGCATCGCGGCATCCCTTCGCTTGGGCGCATCATGCTGTGCTCCGCACCGCTGCCAGTGTGGTAGTGCTGTTGACCGGCTCGGTCACCACGGTTTATCTTGCCAACGAAGCGCTGGCAGAATTTCACGCCACGCCAGTCTTAACGACATAATCCGTCGGGCTTTTGCCAGCGCCAACTGCGCGGCCATTTTAGAACCGAATGGCCTCGTACGTGACGATGGTAAAAGGCCTGATGGAATGACTCTTATTCCGTGGAAGATGGGGCGACCTTTGGTATGGGACGCTACCTGTGTTGACACCCTTGCGCCGTCACATCTTCCCGGTACTCAAAATAAGGCTGGTGCGGCAGCTGAATCTGCTGAGAACCTCAAAAGGCGCAAATATAGTAGTCCTGATAGTAGTTACATATTTGAGCCTTTTGGGGTTGAGACACTTGGACCGTGGGGACCTGGAGCTCATCGAATTTTTAAAGACCTTTCAGGGCGTCTGGTCGAAGCCACACGTGACCAAAATGCTGGCCTCTACTTAGGTCAAAGATTAAGCATTGCCATTCAACGTGGCAATGCTGCCAGCATTTTGGGAACTTTGCCTACTGGTAGCGGATTATTAGATTAAGATTGTAAATAAATTAGTGTGTATTTTATTTAGTTATTTTAGTTTATGTTGTTTATTTTTTCTGTTAATATATGGAGGACTGAATATGTTTAATCACATATTATACGTGTAATTTATATCATCACCATTTTACAATTACATTTTTATGTATAGATAAAAGTCGACATAGCGTAACACAGCAGTGATGAAACCAATCACATCATAAATGAAAATAATTATTAATAATATAAATTAAAGGCGCTAAATCATTAAAAGTTGTTTCAGTAAAGGTAACGGTAAGTAAAATTCGTAAACAAATGAGTTCTTGATATTTTTATCAAAAAAAAAAACCAACAGCAGATTGCTGGTATTTTTTTTAGCAATCCGTACAATAAGCGCGACAGTGTGTTTATTGGTTTGTTTGTATACCTATTAATAATTATAGTACTTATACTCGTGCAATACGTGTACAAGGAGTATTACTAAGTATAGTTACGAACTATTTTTTTTATCTGCACTCAATAATTTAATCTTTCTTGGTTTCTTGGTGTGTTTGTATATGTATTAATAAACGTAGTGCCTACTATACGTGTACAAGGAGTATTGCTAAGTATAGTTACGAACTATTTTTTTTATCTGCACTCAATAATTTAATCTTTATTGGTTTCTTGGTGTGTTTGTATATGTATTAATAAACGTAGTGCCTACTATACGTGTACAAGGAGTATTGCTAAGTATAGTTACGAACTATTTTTTTTATCTGCACTCAATAATTTAATCTTTATTGGTTTCTTGGTGTGTTTGTATATGTATTAATAAACGTAGTGCCTACTATACGTGTACAAGGAGTATTGCTAAGTATAGTTACGAACTATTTTTTTTATCTGCACTCAATAATTTAATCTTTATTGGTTTCTTGGTGTGTTTGTATATGTATTAATAAACGTAGTACCTACTATACGTGTACAAGGAGTATTGCTAAGTATAGTTAGGTACTTACTATTTTTTTTTTGCACTCGATAATTTATAGACCTCTTTACAAATATTATACCGTCGAATAACCATCTTAGTTTGTGGTAGGTATTCTAAAAATAGTCATATTTGTGAAAATAATAAGTAGTTAATTTTGTAAAGCAGTAATGTTTGTAAGTTTGTTTGTTTGTTTGTTTATGTTAAAAAGTTTTTTTTACTATATCTTGTAGTAGTATTGTAGCAAACCCTGGCAATAATTAAGTAACTTTCGATTAGTACCAAATACAAATATTTTTTTATTGTTATGCAAAAATATCTTAAATTACTTTAGTATTTTACACACAACGCTATTATCATTAATATCTGTTTGTCATAACCAGACTCTTTCATCCAATTTAATATGAATTAATTAAAAAAAAAATTATATGATAATTAAAATTGTGATTAAGTATGTTTTACGAAACTTTGATCAAACCCGAAATGGAATCTAGATACGCCTAGAACTTATTAATTACTAAACTCAACTCCTTGTTTTATTCTAAACTCTTATGCTGTCTAGACTAAAAAATAGACTAGAAATAGCTTCCATTTTTCTCTCTCCAACTCACCCTCACAGCCACTAGGAAGGTCCTCGTTCATCATCATGTCAGAAGATAGGTACTCTACTCAGTACGAACATAAATTACGGACAAGTTCCGGAGAAAAATGTACTGAGCCACTCGTCCAAGAAACCAAGACCTCCACGAGTAAGTGATCATGTAAAGAATATTAGAAATTATGTCGAGTTTTATATGTCACACTTTACTGGTTTTTGAGAGGGGAATGTAAGAGGTCCAGGGAGGCGAGGTTCCCCTCTCGAGTACGCATGGTTGCCATGGCAACGGCGTGTTATTGACTCCCTAGTGCGATTTTGTTGTACAGTGCGACAACATACACTTTGGACATTTCATATCCTTCTTAAACTGATAGAACTAACTTTAACAAACACGAAGGCCAAAGGGGCGTCGCACGTAGATTTCGGTATTACTGATAATTATTTATTTGCATCAGTGACATTTAATACTACTAAACGATATAAAGTATTGTAACAGTAACTACGGAAGTTTCTCAGGATATATCCTATCTTATCTCACTTCCTATCCTATTAATATTATAAATGCGAAAGTTTGTGTGAATGTTTGTTAACACGTAACAACTAAAGCAATTTTTGTGAAATTTGAAATGTAGATGGAATAAAACTTAGGCTATAAAGATATATACCACGACGGCGAAACCGCGGGCAGAAGCTAGTACTACATATAACCGAAAGAATATAATTTCTGCCAGAAATAAATTAAATCATACAACATTCTTTTTCTTGTTCTTATTATCTGCAAAACAAAATAAATAAACTACGTTTAAAAAGTAATTTATGTATTTTACGAAAATTTTACAAGAAAATTGTCTTCAACTTTTTTCTTTTGAATTTCACTCGCATTGCATAAGTGCATAGTTTGTAATGCGGTATAGGGTTATACACACCAACACTTAAATTCTGCCGAGGTCCATCCTTGACAACGACGCAGTTCGTTGGTTGTTCTCAAAATATGACGTCACAATACACTCTTGAGGCATTACGTATCAATAAACGTAATGGAAATTGAGACTTTGGAATAGACATTGACACTTTTCAGAGGTTGGCAATTTTAGAGATTGCGAAGGTTAGAGCTTCTATACAAAATTAAATTCTTTAAATTTAAAAATTATTCAAAAGTACCTACACATTCACAAACGAGTATTAAAATATATATTTAGAGTAGTTTATAGTAAAAATATATCTATTTTATACGCGTGTGTAAGTATAAGTAGGTACAATATTCTTTTTAATATAAGCTATGATATAAATTATTTAGTATTTAGGTATCTCAAACCTCGAACATTGTTCGCAATCCACCTATTCATAACTTTTTAGTTTGATGTTGCACTGATTGTAATTTGTTTTAAATAAAAATAAATAATATTACGATTACAATAAATTAGTACTAACTCTATCTTGCATCCGCTTTGCATTACAAATCATTTATTTTATTTATATTTTAATAGGCTTGCGTTTGGCCACTATCTTACCTGGTGGTAAGTGACGATGCGGTCGACGATGTATCACGCTTACCTAGATACCTGTTCACTCGTGACTTGAAGAGACCCAGATTAGAACTATCAGGAAACACAGACTCGGCCAAAGAGTTCCACTCATTATTGCTATACAAGTGATTTAAACTCACAAAGATGAAATTAATACATAGTAAAAGTCGCAACTCAATACTCAGTTGCATACCGCCTCATATTTCATTGAGTTCCGTCCTCAAGTTGAATATCTCAAATTATTACGTCATAGCTTGAATGACGATGAATGCTGAGGGTTGTCAATAAGGAAATGAGGACGGGAGACGTAACCTCTTGTTTGAAAATATGTTCAGATGGAGATAATGCTCGCATTCATTCTTTTTTCACTTGAATACTTTCTTTTAAAGGTAAATTAAACGCTTTCTCGTGTTTATCCGACTGCGTATAATGTACGTATTTAAAAATAGGGTTGGGATTAAAGCGATATTTGCATAAGCGCATCTTATTATACCTTTTCCATATAAGTCCACCTATTCGTTTAAATTGTATGACTATATGTTTCAGCTACAAGTTTTTATTTAAAATTTCTTTACACTATCAACATAACGAAGAGACGAACTGTCCAACTATAATCTGGTAGTTGGAATCGGATTATCTTTGGATGGGCTTCAATTATAAAATTTAGTTTCTACCGCTTTTCTTTTAAATACCCCCAATAATGAACGGAAATTAGTCCTTAATTTACTAGCAAGCTGAAATTTGCCTGTAGTGCGATCTCTAATTATCTAACAAGGCATCAATGCTATACAATAATTTATTTATTTAATATTTTATTTAAAAAAGAAATTACAAATGAAGGACTATTCTCTACCATTCATCCACATAAAGCACAAGAAAACAAGGATGTGGGCATGAGTCAAAACAATATGGGCCTATAGTAATTCAAATAAAAAGAGATTTTTTTCGCAAATACACAATAAACAATACAGTTCCTTGGTAGGTAGTACATAAAGTAACATAGTTCTAAAAGTGACATCCTAGCCATAGTCCAAGTTATTCGGAAGTCAGAGACACAAGCACATAATTGCCAAACTTTCACCGCGGCCCCTGCCCCCAAAGATTGTGCGGTCGGAACTTGCAACCCACTGAACAATGCTACGAGACCCTTTGTCTTACAAATCTGGAGCAATTGTCATTGTTACAGCTTTATAGTAATTATTAATGTTTTTATGGAGGAGTCTATGGAGCAGCTTAATTAGTCGCAATGGCGTATGAATCCCTAGTCGTAGTGGTTATACCAAGAAAGATCTTAAAGATAGGTAAGTCTCAGTTGAAGTGACACTCCCATACGCGATTTTCCCTAGAGCTACAATTTGGGCCTCTTAACAAGACGCCTGGTGGAGACGGAAATACGAACTTCTGAGAGCGGGTGGAGACCGCTATTAAATTGAAGGTACAACACTAGAAGCGTGTCACAAGAGAATAGCGGTGCTTTCCCTAAAGAAAAAGGGATAAATCTTATTGAAGAATTATAGGCCCATCTCGTTCTTGAGCCACGTAGACATACAAGTTGTTCTCGAGGGTCAATACGAACTGTCCCGCACGCAGGTTTGATGAATTCCAGCCCAAATACCACATCCATACGCTTAACGCAACGTCAGATTATACACAAGACAAAGAAGTATAATCGGCCCCTATGTCTAGACCAAGTTAGTCAGGTGACTACTAGAAAATGCGTTACAGCTCCATGTTAGGGTTGAATCACGATTTAGGATGTTTTCGCCGAAAGCTCATGTATGGTACGATACCATATTACAAAAATATGGAACCGGTTCTGGCATCAAATATGTCACAATGGACACAGCCAAGACGTCCATTATCCATTCACAAAGACCCATTAAAGCAGCAAGCCGAACGCCTAATTGCCTATAAACGATACAAAATTCTACACCAGTGTTTTGTATTGAATAAACAAGGAGTTCCCATTAGTCCGGGGAAAAAAGCCCGCGGCTCTTTGCTGAGCATTAGTTATTTGGGAATTTGCATTAGTTGAGAATTTGCAGTCCGTTGCTGCGAATATTCCAGTTCTCCTTGTTAGCGCAGCTATTGTGGTTTTTATAACGCTCAACGATTAGAAACCTAACTAGGATCCCACAACACCCAGACCCGTATCAAACTATTTATTTCGGGCCTCAATAATAATAGCCTTTATTAACTTAAGATCAACCGAGATATTGATCAGTCGCTAAACTATCAATTATCGTAAAAAAAGAGTACAAATAAGTTAGTAAGTTAGTAGTTCGCAGTGCCGCAGTATCTGTTTTCTGAAGTTCTGGGTGCACCGCAATTATACTAAACTAGCTTCTGCCCGTGGTTTCACCCGCGTGGAGATATTGGATTTCATGGGTTTTATTTTTTTGTGCGGAACCCTAATTCGTTTTTTATAATTAAGGCTGCTAGGTACTTAGGTAGGTTAGTACTGGTACTTAGGTAACATAGTAACATCTGTATACAGATGTTACAAGGACGTTACAAGGATGGTTGATGATGGAGGTTGATGTTACGAGGAGTGCCTTGTAACATCAGCTATCTACCAGTGAAAGTCCTGTCAAAATCGGTCCAGCCGTTTCGGAGATTACCCGGAACAAACAGACTGACAGACAGACAGACAAAAATTTAAAAAATGGTTGTTTTGTATAGGTACCCTATATACTTTCATATGCATTTAGTAAATAGCAGTTATTTTGATATTACAAACAGACACTTCAATTTTATTTATTTGTATAGATTAGGCAAACGACCCACTTGTCTCTTTACCCAATAGAAAAAATGGAAGAGGTATGAAAAGAATTTCACACAGTCTATTGTTTCCGAGTAAATAAAGTCATAACGCTCCAACCACCCAAGCAAACATAGAAAGCTGGGGTCTACAAGCGTGCCTGTTAATTTGAAGGTTTGCACCGAGCCACAATGTGCGACAACGAGGGTTTTTCATTAGAGTGCACATTCACTGGTGAAAATGCAATTTCCCTTGCGCGTGAATTCTAGGGAGGAGATCATCCGAGTTGATATATCGATGTAATTTGTTTAGAGACGTGTCTTTTGGCGAGTATCTTTGCCGTGTGGTCTTTTATTGCATCTATTTTAATGTTACAGGTTTTATATAGAATTAAACTACAGTTAAAGATTTTGTTGCAGTGTTGCAAGAAATGTCAACGTTAGGAATTAAAATTGTGTACAAAATACGAGGCGAGCTAATAATCATTCAATGTATAGCTTATCTTTAAAATTTCCAATAAATATGAAAACTAAAGATTAGCGTTTCTAACACGTTTGCTTATTTATTTAACAAGGCATATTTCAGGTGCATCCTGGCTAGGGGCAGATGGTTTTTTATTCTTAGAAGTGATTAAATTCAAGATATACTATGACGTATACGGACGAACACTATAAATGTTGCTTTTAGACGGCTCCGTAGCTAATTTGGTAGTAACCCTGCCTGCAAAGCGAGGGGTCCCGGGTTCGATTCCAGGCCGGGGCAGATTTTGTGTAAGCATAAAGTTTGTTCTCGGGTCTTGGATGTTTGTGATGTGTATCTGTGTGTCCATGCCACCTGCGACACAGGGAATCCTAGTGCGGGGGTATGAGTGTAAGCGTTTATTTATTTATTTTAGGTAAATAAAATGTATGGTACCTATACAATCATACTGATCCATATTTCACGTGTAATGTTACCAATTATATTCATGAGAATGATAATACTATACCGTCCCACTCTAAAAGAATTCGATATCATCCAAGGCATAAGATCACCATAAAATACTATGTCCATCCTAAAATTTCCATAAAAAATGTCGATTTCATTTCGCGAAAGCACCACCACCAAGGGGGAGACGAGCACAACTCTTCAGACATATCTTTAACGTATCCTTGCAATTTATTATACCGCGGGACACTCACATTTTTCACACTGGCAATTTTACCCGACTAGTAATTGGCTCAAGCACTTTTAATACGCTCTCCCTCCAGGGGCCATTTAGGATGTGGGGAATAGAGAAGCGGAGGAAAACAGACGGGCTCAATAATCTATCTACACAATAGCTATCCGGTAACTCTGTAATACATTTTATTATGCACAAATGCGCAAGCTTCCATGCGTAAACGTCACGAACACGAACGTGTTACTCAACGTGTAAGAACAATTTTCACTCATGGCCGCACTCGCTTCGAGTCCATATAAACAAAACGGCTAAAGAAATAAAATATACCAAACATAAACTTTTACGAGTCTGAGCTGGTATTTCCTCTGTATTATAAGAAGGATCTTTGATAAATTGAACCGGAAAATACCAAAGTACGACTACGACCCTTGCCAGTACTGAAATATCAGACCTGAAGTGCAAGACCGTGCAAGTAGGCATTGAGTGAATAATGAACCAGCGGCGCAAGTACGGAAATCCAAACGATAAATTTGTCGAGTCGAATAAGCTGATAAATTTATCGAATGTTGCGAGTACCGTAGTCTGATCGTAAAGTATTGTAGTAGCTTTATATTCTCTATGGATTCGACCTAGCTATTCGATTACTTTTGTCGGTTGTAACAAGGGTCGATAAATTATATAAAAAATCGATAAAACCCACTTTATCGATTTGAACTGTCAATTTTATCGATCGAAAAGATCCGTACTTGCGTTGCAGTAACGTTTCTTTTAGTTCAGTGACGTTCTAATTTAGCTGTTTTGTAGTTTCTACTACAAAACACTACAAATACTTCAGTACTTGTAATGTCATCGCGTTCACGTTACGCATCTTACTTATAAATATATCAAAGGTAAATTTTTATCGCGCAAAAAAGCGAGCTCATTGGTAACGACATTGCATTTTTTTCTCAGTAACGACGTGTGGGAGAGTATAAGGAAACTGGCAATATTATATTCAACGAAATATCTGTGCTTGGCAGGTGAGATATACCAGGCTTATTTGGTTAAAAAAACAGCTGTTATGAGACGTGACGCTGTCTGAAACAGATGTATCCTGTGGTTGTTATACGTTTTCCAGCAGTAGGAGCGCAATTTAAATATTTACGTATATATATATCCATATACATATTTATCTATTTTGAAAAGGGTGCTATATAATTATCATCACTAAATGCTGCCCGTGGTTTTATCTGCGTCATTATTCCCACGGTAATCGTGAAATTTTCTAGGATAAGAGTAGCCTAAATTACTCTACGACCCATAAACTATCTTTACCTACGCAAAGATCACCTTGATCCGTTGCTCCGTTGCTGCGTAAAAGAAGAACCAACCAACAAACACATTTTCACAGATGCAAAAAAACACATTTGACAACGAACTACGAACCGACAATGTCACAGAGTCCACATCGAAGACTTGTCTAAAGACTCGCTCGTGGGAGATAGTATGTGAAGACAAATTTTTACTTACGCGCTGATAATATGGACGTGCTGAAAAGCCGAGGGTCGGGACGATCTTCTGTTCGGTGGGAAAGGTGCGTGCGAGGGTGGGACGCCCCCAGATTGACCGTACATCATCGGTTGAAGGGACAACGATCCGCCGAGGTTCATTGAAGGATGACTGGATATCCTGTAAATAAAGAATTATTTTAATAAGAAAGATACTCTACAGACTTCTTTATTATTTACTCTACCTCGCAAGAAAATTTCTTCAGCCCCGAAGACTGGGAAGGGCCTTGAGGATGACCTGTTTGGCCTAGCAATCTTTTTGATACTTTTGAATAACGAGACGAGCTGGTTATATGTATAACGACAACCCCTATTAGGACTTTTGAATACATACAAGATATCCATAAAAATAATATTATTGGCACAAAATGTGCTCCACTTACTTATTCTATAATTTTAGCAGAAAAACTGCGCACATAGGGACCGAAAGGGTCATTTCAATTGACATATCTCCGCACGTCTATAGCACCGCATTTGGTTAAAGCGAGGCAAATCGTCCCTACGTTACTAACGAACATGATTTTTTCGTCTTCTGGGAACGACAGATATAGATGGCAACTAGAAATGCTACATCTCTATATTAGGGTAGACTAATTTCATCGGAAGAACACGTGTGATGGCATCTGGCATTATAAATGACACCTTTTGTACTCGTTGTAATCTTTTAACATTTCCAGTAAGTTCAAGTCACAACTCTTTAGTACTTACATATCAACAAATTAAAAAAATTGAAGTGTCTGTTTGTAGGTAATATCGGAATAGCAGCTTTTTACTCAATGCATATGAAGATACGGTACCAATAACAAAAACACATTTTTTTTTTAAATTTTGTATGTCTGTTGGTTCCGGGCAACCTACAAAACGGCTGGACCCTTTTTACGGGACTTTCACTGACAGATAGCTGAGTTTCTAAGGAGTACCTTAGGCTACGGGGGTGAAGCCGCGTGGCACAGCTAATTAAATAAAATTAAATAATTTGAAACGTAGGCTCGCTGAATCGCAATGCTGAACCGTTGAGACAGATAAGTGCCAGTATTTTGGTTACGCATCGCATCAACCAGACGCACCGACAAAATTTTAAAAATACTATGTGCTCTCTCACCTGTGGACCCAATGTTTCAACACCAAACGCCTACAAGTTCTCTGCAAATCCTAAACCAAATTAACCTAGACGCAGAATGAAGAACTTCACGACTTATGCTGATGAGGAAAAATATGCATTTAATTTTGAACCTAAACTTGCTTGAAATAAAGACCAGTATTACCGTAGAAAGTTGTATTGTTTGCAAGTAGTTTGTAACTTATTCTGTTTATCAACATAATGAGACTATTTGACTTCTCTGAAGGGATTTGCTTGGCGTCTTCGCTTTCATGTCTCCCCTATTACAACTCTTGTTGACAAAGCCTGCAAATATCATCATCATTAGTTTGACAATGGCGCAGTCTTGAGAATGATATAGTCTCTCTATACTATATCATAGTAGTTTAACATTTTCTAATAAGAAAATATTTTCAAATAGACAACCTTTTTATTCTTAGAATTTAGGATTTTGGGCAGTTGCAAATAGTATCTCGTTTCCCGATCTCATATAGTATATCATATACTGTATCATATAGTAAAATAGTATGTCATAGTGTATCATATAGTAGTATTTGTAAGTTACGTAGTAAGTACGTACGTTATTGGTTTTTTTTAAATTGTAAACAAAATCAACAGTTTCGAGTTCCTTGTCTTTTATACTCGTATTATAGTTATATTTTATCAGTGGGCATCTAGAATTTAGAATTTTGATTATTTGTATTTAGTTGAAATCTGATAATGCACTCAGAAAGCTAAGCAATATGTGAAATTTTAATTTTTTTTATAAATCATTATGACTCACATGACCATTAAATTCACTAAGGTCAATGTCCTTTACGTGATGAAATATATTTCTTCTGTGATACTTATTAATGAATAATAAATATTATAACGCAGAGGAGGATAATAAATGACCTGTACGTGACTTAGTTGCAAGCTCTAAGTAACCCCATTGCAGATTAATAATTCATATCACTGCGACATTTCTCGCTTCTTACTCCATTATGAGGCGAACTACATTGTAGATCTACTGTGTGGTTACCTCAGGTTACCTATAAATCAGTGTAGATCGCCACGTACTCGCTACTTCTGCCTGAGCGTTGCAGTACGTGGCGAGTGCATTAACTAATCTCAACGCCTAGTAAATGGCAGCTGATTTGGAAAGGAAACGAGCCAAACGCTCTGCTTCCGTCCCGTGTCGATTCGCCGACACGACTCGATTCAGACTCGCAATCGAATCGAATCGAATAGAAGAACTAAATCAAAATCAGTCCACCCGTTTAGGAGCTACAATGCCACAGTTCGCAGATACACAGACACACATATACATCGTTAAACACCCTCATTTTTGGCACAGAGATTAAAGAGAATCAATGATTAAACGAACTTACCTGTACGTGAAGTTCTATCATAATTATACGAAGTGCTTCGTCCGAAGAGATTAGTAATATTAGATTTAGAAACCACTAAAAATGGCGGGTGGTTGCTGGTCTTAAAGCGAGGGGCTACTACACATTGTTTTTAATAAATTTCTAAATCTAATATTACTAATCTCGAGGAGGAAGCACGAGTATAATAAAAACGTTACCTCATAGGTGACTCCATATGTACTCGATGCGACGAACAAGAAGGGGCAGGTTGATGAGACGGGTGCGGTGGTAAAGGTGGCGGGCTGCTGTGCCGGCTGAGGGTCTCCGGGGACACGAGCGCAGCGCCTGCAGACGCCGGGCTCGGCAGCGGTGGAGCGCTCCCTACTGAGATCTCGGACTCCGCCCCTCCAAAGGTGGTACGAGACACGTGCGAACCACCCGACATGTTGTTTGCGGGAATGGAGTAGCAACTGTAAAAAAGAAATGTTTGCTGTTGGAATATTACTGAAACATCCCGATAGACGCTTGGTGGCCGATTTTCATCTTGAGGTAGCTAGCCAGGCCAGCGTCATACTGTGGTCACATTACATTTCATGTTTTCCTTCACAAAAAACCCAAGATCACAGTAGGATTGGAACCACTTATTTATATACGGTTTGGTCACAACCACAGAACTACACCCGGCATAAGCTGACACTGCAATAGAAAAGAGATAGATAACAGCATTAAGTTTTGCTTATTGGCCATCATACTAGGCTTTAATATCTTATCTATTTCCCAAATTCTTTGTTTTATTCATCATCAGTTATAATAACTCCTTAATTTGTTCAAGCGAATTATAATTCAAATAAGTAGCTTTTTCGTTTTCATAATTTTGTCTCGAGATCCCCAGAAGGAAGCAGCTGCAAGAGTGCCACTTATAAAAACATAATAATTTTATTCATCCAAGAGTATTTAAGACTCTCGGTTTAATTAAAATACTCGTTGTGTCTTCTTCTAATTAAAACAAACTTTCTTCAGATAAACTAGTTCCGAGTGGCACTGCAATTGTTATGGGTTGGCGTTGTGCTTACCATCGGGCAAACGACCAGTTTCTCGTCTCGTTACCAAATAACATAAAAAAGTATATCTACAAGATATTATCCAGCAAAATTCATCCTCGTTTACGGATTGACGAGTTTCGAAAAACTCTCGACAGGATTCAGGCGAATGCGGCGAAAATTGATAGCGGCCGCCACTTCAATTTCGCGTCGAATCATGCTGACTACTATATTATAGAATGCGATAACTTTTAAGGACCTGTCAAGAGTTCCGAAGAATCCGCACGAATCTACCTAAAAATGTTTGGATAAGTGCCAAATTTCCATTCCTCCCTACCAGCAGGTACTTGTACAATCGATAACTGATTCATTCAATTGTAAATGCTCTTAAAACGTGACGTAATACTAAAATTATGGAATGAGTGAACGCCACAGAATATTCAAATTCAAATTCAAAATGCTTTATTCAAATAGGCCCCAAATGAGCACTTACGAAAGTTAAAATAAATGGCTCTAACAGCGGGCTTCTGCAACATTCGTCTACCCAAATCTCAGACTAAAACTAATGCTGTCTTTATCAGAACATAATAAATGACAAAGACACTAACAGACCCAATCCGTGCTCAAAGTCAACGAACCTTCCAGAAGCCCACCGTGCCCGTTCCAAATTGGTATATCGTTATCAAACTTTGATTTGTTATGTAGTGCTTAAATAAAAGCATGGTTATATAGTTAGATATACGTTTAGGCCTTCGGAGTATACTCTTGTGAACCTCAAAATACCTACAGTAAGAAATGGTCACAAATTACTTTAATAACCAGAAAAGGGTGCGATCCCTGGAGCTTGCAGAGTTTAGATTAAATATTAAAAAACGTTAAATAACATCAAATTTAATTAACTTCCGAATTCATCCGAATTAAAACATTCCAATTTGGTTCAAAATCGCACTGTGAATCGCCGATTTACCCCAAACGTTCGCTAAAAATAAAAGCTTAATCCGCTTAAACGAAAGCTCCGACGGTCATTATTTACCGGGAACACACGAGAGCAGTTTTTGTCACGAGATTTATCATTTAACTGCAACATTTAATGGGTAATAATAACTTTTGTGCGCTGACGTGGTCAGAGTACTGAATACGGATATAATAGTTTATGAAGTTCGATAACAGTTCGTACGAAGTAGCGGAGAGGCGAGACTAAGTTCGCAGATAATCCTGTGATGTCACGTAGGCCATTACCTCTAGCTCGGATAAGTCTCTTATCTTATTTCTGTTATGTCTACGAAAGTTTATCTTATTATTATTAAATATGTGAAGGTTTTCATTTGTTTTTCTTATACGATCGTGGCGAAATGGCTTGTCTTTGGCTGAAATTTGATACCAAGATTGATAGCACTTAGCCAACATAGGTTACTTTTTACTTAAGATAAAAATGTACACCCACATGAATGTGCAATGTATTAATGTATAGTTTTCCCTCAAGATTGCGCGCTATTAGTCTAATTACCTCAAAGTAATGTAGATAAAATAATTATATCGTGTATTATCATGAATTCAAAAATTCAACAGTGGTTAAAGTTCCATCAATCGCATAATAAATAATCAATATTGTAACTCATTATGTTAAATATTTATTCAACGATAATTGAAATTGGCCGTCTTTGGAGTTTTTGGATGCTATGCAGGTTATCTTATATTCAGTACTTGGAACACATTTTTGTAGATTCTTCTGATTCTACAAACGAGGATGTTTCGATAATTGTTTCTCAATCACGCCGACACTATTGAAAGAATTTGGTCGATGTTGGGTATAAATTCAAATTTAAAATGCTTTATTCATATCCCTACATGTACTGTCTTTGTTCACATATAAATGACTCTAACAGCTAGAAAGAAATCCACGAAAAATTGTGGGTAGAACTGCATGGCAAAAAGTCTAGCAATACAAGGGGCGTTTTGATTCCTACAACCAGAGATAACGACTATTAAAGATCTAATAAAAAACTGTACACATTTCATGTGTTTATGTTTTGTAGGAAGTAAAAGTTAAACGGAACTAAGCGCCACAGAAGGAAACAAAACAACGTCGCTATCGATCGAGACGGCTGATGTTTAAATTAGAACCTCGTGGATACCGCATAAATAAACGACAGGGGCGTCACGTTGAATCGACGCAAAAACAACTGTAACACTGAAACACATTCGTGAAAATAGTTATTGAATTAACCATTCAATTATTTTTTATCTTTAATAGGCTTACGCTTGACCAAGATCTCACCTGATGTTAAGCGACGATGCGGTCAAGGATGTAGGACGCTTGCCTAGAAGAAACCTATCTATTCACTCTCGTCTTGAAAATTCTCAAATTATAGCTATTGAGAAACACAGAGGCCGGCCAATTCCACTCCTTAGCCGTCCGTATATAATGAAGGTTGAAGCAAAGCGCTTGGTACAGACCGGAGGGATATCAACCATATACGGGTGACGCAGTGCCGTGCCTCTAGTCGTCCGTTGGTAAAATGGGGATGCGGGAATCAAGTTGTGTGTGTGCGCACTCTCCTAACTGTATCCTGTAAAACACTGAGAGACTTGCAACTTTGCGTCGATGCTTTTTTTCAAGCGATGATGCAGTGGAAGTAAAGTCGTGCCAAGTCAAAAATCTATCGCCAAGCAGCTACCGATATGTATGCCGTTGGGTTCCGGCATTTTCACTTGAGAGTCAGTTTTATTCTAGGTATACCGTGTCCACATCGTACTAAACAAATGTGCAAGCTAGATCTCATACACATGAATAACAATAAAACTGCTATTTCTCATTATTCTGGTGCTAGAAATTACTAGAGTGTTACTTCGTTGCGAACCGAAAACAGCCTATTTGACGTAATCCTTTTTGAATAATGAAGCGGTTTCCGAACATGTGGGATCAAAGGTAAGTAATACATTATTTGTTTAAAAAAATATATAGATGACTCAAGACAGCAAAATCTCGATATATTGATTTTAGGAAAAAGGTTTTCCGAAATATATTCAAATCAGTATATTTTATATCGATGCTCTACCCAATGAGAGATGTCTGTGTAATTACATTACCTCAATCCCAGCTCTCGTTTATAGATCAGACGGCGTAAATCTAATGACGGTTCCGCACGGCAGCGCCATTTCCGCTTCCAATATGGCCGTGTTCGATTTCCGGTTTCGTCTCTTCGGTAACTGTTTAAGGCACTTATCCACTGGCAAATAAACATACGGCTGTGTTTACTCCGTCTAGCAAAGGAACTCTGGCGTACAATTGGCTGCAAAAAATTTGAGCTCGACCAGCGGAGTTAAGTACGCGTCATATACGCCGCTCGCTACGAAAATCCTTCCCAAACTATGTAATTTTGTAATGCCAACTCAATTGCTCAAAACTTCACAGACAGTGATCTAAAGCTCGCCGAAAAAAAAAGCTATTGTTTTTTCAATAAGCTATTTCTTTCCTTGAAATTAATACCATCAACTGTACCACGGCGGCTAGTGGTTGCCAAAGTGCATGTGCTGACAAATCCATACTATTATAAATGCAACAGCGAGCAATGATTTTTATTCCACGATAACTTGTAAATGCCTAAACTTATTCCCGAGTGACACTGGCTCGGGCAGTCGTGTTTTTTTATGTAATTTTTGTTACAATGACTTGTTTACCATGGAAAAAGTCATGGTTCCTGGGGGATGCTCACGCGGCTTAAATGGTAGAGAACAGCTTATGACTAGGTATTTGGCAAAAAGTCAAAAATCGTCGTACCTACGTTGATTAGAAAATAACTACAATAATCCATCTAATAATCCATAGAAAACATGTGGTTCAGATCCTTTCTCAATACTTCACAGTTTAGAAGTAAAACAATGTATTTCTTACACGTTTTACTTGTAAACCGTCGCCGAGAACTTAATACACATTGTATCAGGTTCTTTATACGCTTTACAGATTACTGCAGCATTTATTTCAATCAGACCAATGCCCTGCAGAGAACACCGGATTTAATCTGGGCATGTGTTCAGAGGGCATTGGTTTCATTAAATCAAGTACCCGTCTGTACTCAGAATGAAAAAACTTTGAAATATCATTTTAATACAAGCGGTATGACGCGGTTGGTGAAATGGTAACAGAAATGGCAGACGTGAACTATTTTGATACCGGTGTTTTTAAAATTCAGATTCTTTTTTCATAGAACATTGACAGAGCTTACCTATAAATTAAGGTTTGTCAAATACACTCAATACCCAATCCAATGAAGCATCAAAGCAACTTCAAGTCAAAACTTTTTTTAAACAAATTAACTAATCAAACTGATTCTTCAATATCTTCACTATTTGTATCATGCATGGTACCAGGCAAGCATAAACGTAAAGGAGAACATTGACAAAGTTAGCCAATCAAATAGCTCTATAAGACAACAGTCCGATGAAACATCAAAGCAAGTCAAACATGTAAGTCAACAACGTTCCTTTTTAAAACTTTTAAACTGCCAACCTTTTCTGACTCAAACTTTACCAGCCGACATGCTCCTAAGTATGACGCGAGCTTCAACTGTTGACTCGAACTTTGAGCATACGTTGAAAAAGATAAACAGAAAGTTAATTTCCCTTCGTGCGCAGAGAAGTCTCTGGAGTCAAATTAACACAATAAAAGGGTGGAAGGGCCAAACATTAAAGTAACAAATACACGTGCCGTAATATTACATTTATTATTAAAGTTTCATTAATTTTAAAGTTCACACCCAGTATCTACTAATAAACTAAAGAGAGGTAATATTTTGGTACTATTTTTAGATGGGCCGATGACGTGGTCAAATTCGTGAGGAGCCGTTGGATTATGCATACAAGAGGCTAGTATTCGTTCAAACTTTCAAAGTGGAGCAGTGGACGTCTTCCGGCTAATATTGACTATTTTTTTCTTTAAAGGTATAAGTACGTTTGATTTGATTACATCTCACCTGATGAGGTCGAAGGAGGTATACCTAGAATGAGAACTGGTTCCAAGAGCCGCAGCCGGCACAGATTCTTGGCAAGCGATTTTCATCTTAAGGATGGTAGCTAGCCAAATGCGCACTGGCAATACCCGACCACCACGCTATGGTTGCATCACTGTGCCGCCAAAAGAACAAAGCTTAACAATTAATCATTTTTCAAGTTTTGAGATTGGAACCTACAAAAGGACAAATTTTACTTGGAGGAGAAAGATAAAAGTTATAATTGAAAAAGTTTGATTGTTTCTGGATTTGTGAGGCATTTCGTTCAATAGGTGCTTCGCCCACAATAATGACTTGTCGTACGTGATGACTTGGTCAAGTCAGCACACACGCACACACACAGACACACTTCTGTAGAACGGCATAAATTTAAATTTAAATTCTTGATTTCATAGATAAATCTATAATAGTAAAACATCTAAATTTGAATTATTTATTTTTGTTACTTAACAAATATTATATATTAAAATTATCGTAGTGTCGCATAATGGGAGAAGCCACTGGCTCCTGAAACACAGTCGCTACTAGTTCGGGAGCCTATGGATTCATTAATTGTTGTAATATTTATTTATGTCAATAAATAACTTTTTACTTTTACTTCACTTTACTCTAATGACCCGCTCATCTCGTTATCCAATAGTATAAAAAACTGGTAGGAAATGGCTAAACATTCTCATCTATCGAGAATTAAACATTCATGTTAAAGAAAAACACAAAGCCCAGTGGAGGAGCGTGTAAATAGCTCCTCCGGGATGTAGGATTACTACGTGATATTTTTTTATAATTTAGCGGAGAATGTAAAATACAAATGCCGGTCGATAACAATAAACTCGAAGGCTGCACTTACCTCTGAATGTCCTCGTACCAACCCCAGGTCCTCCTGAGGGAACAGCGGCAGCCAGCACTCCAAGATGAAAGCTGGGAAGAATCTTTCTCCAACAATCAGGCGGATCCAACCGACGATTTCACAATTCACAAGCACAGTGTCAGGGAACTTATAAATTGTCCAGAAAACACTATATTGAGCGTCCATCAAACTTAAAAAAGGATATAGAAAGCGTAGCGTGGAAAAATACGTTCTCCTGGTATGAATTTTCGCGAACCAAAAAATCTTAGGGAGCAGTTCCCAAGACGCGGACAACCATTTTCTTTCTTTTTTAAATCCACCAATAGGTAATCCTTATTTGCTTCAAATTAGATGCGCGCGCAGGTGACGGCGCACGCGATGCGCCAATCACGAACGATATTCTATCGTTCATTAGAGACTGCTAACGCCATCTAGCGGATTTCCAAGGGTCTTCCTCAGACATCATTGGCTCATGCAGCACTGAGAATCTAAGTATCGACCGGCGAAAGAAAGCGGGAAATTTAAATCTAAATTAGAATTTATATAAGTATAATAGCGCTTCACCATGCACCCCGCCTTGGAAGGTCGCAAGATCTTTCAAAACGAACTAATTTCATGACTGGTCCGAGTACATAGCGAATTCTAAACAATAAACTATATTAGATTAATGAGGCGTGAAACTTAACTAAGATAATTATTATGTTTATATTTTACTGAAATTAATTATTATTATTGCGTTGGAATGGGATAAAGTTTTGTAATAGCGCGTTTATAAAGTCCTGATTGCGTTTTGACCATTGCTACGCGGACGGTGTCATTAGCGCCCTTATAGACTTCGGTAATGATACCTAACGGCCAATACAGAGGAGCGGTATTCTCCAGTTCAACGAGTACTACCGTTCCTACTTTTACAGATTTGTCTGGAGTTAGCCATTTATGTCTAACTTGCAACGTGTGCCAATACTCAAGGTGCGATCTTTTCCAGAACGATCGAACCATACTATACAGCAACTTCTTACGCTCGTGTAAATTCACGCGTTGTTCGGACAGGTCCGCGGCGGGTAAGTATTGCAACGGCGGATCTGTTTGTTTAGTGACAGTCATGACGTTTGCTTTGTGCTCCGGCAAATCATTGCAGTTAGTGAGACAAAATGGTTTTATCGACCATTCCTCAAGTGCGCAGCGTAACCACGGTGGATCGTTCCACCACGGGTCATGAGTTAAGAACGGCGATGGAAGCATCCCACGAGAAAGTCCGTCACTTGGATTTATAGCTCCAGACACGTGGTAAAAATGTTCAGCGGCCAAATTCTCTTGGCGTTGAGCAACGCGGTTGCTCACAAAAATGGACCAACGGTGTGGCGAGGTATGAATCCACGACAGAGCAATCGTAGAATCAGAAAAAGCGTATATTCCAGCGATGGGAATGCGGGTTGCATAAGTATAGCGTACAGTTTTAACCGACTTTGCCATAAGCAAAGCGGCGCATAATTCCAGGCGGGCGAGCGTTACTATTCTAGCCGGGGAGACCTTTGACTTCGCGCAAAGAAGACGAGTTTGAATGTCAGTAGGATAAGTACAGTGGGCATAGATTACACAACCTAAACCATCCATACTGGCATCGCAAAATGCAACAAGACGTAATTCGCAACCTGTTTCGACACCTACATGTCGCGGAATCCGCAGAGTATCGAGCAGGTGGAACTCTTGTGCGAGAGTGGCAAATAGAGACAAAGGTTGCCTATTAAAGGCGAAGGTGCGTACTTCTTCAGATTCACTGAAGCGGAATAAGATGCGTCGATATTTACGCCGGTCAACAGGCACACCAATACGTAAATAATGTTGTTTAATATCAGCGTTCATAGCGATAGGAAATAATCGGAAATCTAATAGCAGTAGGAACAGATCCGTTTGTAAATTGGGGCCGATGTGCAGTACATCGTTTAGCGAGACTCCCGAGTGAGTTTTAGCACTAGCGTCCAGCACGATTCGCGGCATTGGCTTGTCTGGCCTCACCACAGCGCTATGCGCGATGTAATAACCATCAGCAGTAAGCTCCGACTTGTCGACAGAACTGAGATAGCCGTTGTCAATATAGTCTTGTATCACCTTATTGTAATTCTCGCGCAAACTCGGTTGATTACGAAGCTTACGCTCGAGCGTCATCAAGCGGCGATAAGCGGCGGCGTGCGATTTACCAAGTTCTGAGGGATCCCTACAAAACGGCAAAGCTACGGTATAGCGTCCTACGTCATCGCGTGTCACAGTCGACATAAAAATATTTTCACACTCAGTTTCTTCCGGTGACAACAAGCGCTTCGTCGGCACTTCTTCGAGTTCCCAGAATTTTTGAACTAAATCATTGAGCGCTAAAGCGGTGAAAGAAGCGGCGGTAGGTACTACGTCCTTACGCGGAAAATCGCCCATTAAAACATATCCGAATGTTGTCAATAATGCAGGTGGGGCTCGCGGACCACAATCGACCCTGTTCCCTAAGTAGATGAACGGGAAGAGCTGAGCACCTAACAATAAATCGATATTTCCCGGAATGTTCCAATTTAGATCGGCTAGCGGAATATCATGAAAATCGATATCACTTTCCCATTCAATGAATTGCGTCGGTAATTTGTCTGTGATGCATTCTACAACTAAAGCGTGAATAGAATACTTCCGTTCCGGGTTGACGCGTGATTCTATGTCAAGATAAACAAAACCTATAATAGGCCGCGATGCTGAGCCTACACCTTTGACAAAGGAATTACTCAAAGGCGTTATCGGAAGATTCAATGTGCGGCAGCAATCAGTTGTAATTAAATTATTCTGACTGCCGTTATCTATAAGACACCTAACAATAGATTTATTCCTCGAACCACCCTTAGGACGCGCGTACACTTGAGCAGTCGATAGCAGTATCGTCGCTTTGGCTTCGGCTGCATGCAAGGAAGTAGCGACATGAGACGGACACTGCAATAGTGAACTAGCGCTTGCAACATTTTGTAACGCGGCTGTCATGCTAATATGACCCTTATATTCAGGCACATAAGACTGAGATTGCGTGGGAGGCTCGAGAAAATTCTGTGCGGGGGGTGCGCAGGCGTCCGATAAGGCGGACGCGGGCGCGCGAGCGGGGGATGGCAACAAGTGCACCTTATCATCTACACAAGCGGTATGCGAATGCGTGTTATTTATTTTATTATTATCATCAAAATGCAGGAGCGTGTGATGTCGCCTTTTGCATATGTCGCATACAGACGAAGATTTACAATTTGGAAGATTGTGCAATGTACTAACACAATTGACACATCCATGTTTCGATTTTATAAATTGATACCTACTACGCGCATCAAGCTTTTTAAATTGCATACAATTATATAACTGCGCGTGATCCGTACTTCCGCACAAAGTACATTGTTGCACTACTACCGAAGAGGACGCACGCGCGCTCACAGACTGCGCGAGCGACGACGCGGACGGCGCGATGTTATTATATTTACTACGCGCTAACGCATCGTCCGTAGGCGTAGGTTCGCTTGAAGCAACAAATGACTTGTAGGTATATTGGTCGCGTGTGTTACGATTACGAGTAGCAGTACTAGCGGGCGTTTTATTCGGGTTACTATTTCGCATATTAGAACGCTCAAGTATCTTAGCTTGATCTTCCACAAAGGATATAAGCTGTTGCGTGGTAGGTATTTGAATATTGCGTACCGAAAGTTCAAATGCTTGAATTGTTTGCGAATCCATTTTTCTAAGTGCGCATTGCAAGAAAACGAAGTCAGTCAAATCAGGTATTTCGAGCTGTTTGAGAGCCGATATAGAAGCGGAATATTTACTGATAAAAGTGTCGAGGTTGTTTGCATCGTGCGAGCAAGTGTTCAAGTCCAGTATATTATTTAGATAATATGAGCCTAAGGCGCGTTTGTCTTGATACTTCTTGACTAAACTATCCCACAAAATATGATAAGTTTCACCAGTCGGAACAATACCCGCGGTGAATTTTAGCGCATCACCTGTTAATTTTGATATAAGATATTGCACACGTTGCGAGTCAGACAATTGGTCGTTCAAGTGAATATTAGTTTTAAAAGACTGGTAGAATAAATTCCAGTTTTCAGGGCGACCGTCAAAACTAGGAATGACCAAAGGTTGCAATTTCACTACAGACTTAGTCGAGTTACTCGCCTCATGTAAACGCTCCTTGACGTCACCGGCCGTCAATTTACTTCGAGCGTGTTTTACTCGCGTGTACAAATCCTCGAAAGAATCGAGGCTAGCGTAATCAGGAATAGCGGTAGGTTTTAATGTCAGCGTTATTCTATTTATTTCATCTAAACAGACCTCGAACTTATTTCTTAAATCGTCTATTATCTCAGAGTCAGCCATGAAATTTTCCTTAGATCGTGAATCAAAAGAAGAGATGTTTTTGGTTAAATTATACAATCGATTCATGCGTTGAAATATACGTTCTTTCTTTTGATTCAACAGAACCAACATAACATCGAAATCAGATGATTTTTCCATCATATTGGCAAAAATAAATGATTTTTAACAGAAGAATGCGGGTAGCGTTTTAAAACAAAAACGGTAAAATTACAAGGCGAAATACAATGATGAAGCGAAAAATATCCTGCAATAGGTATTTGATGGACTATTTAGGTACTACTGATAGTGACAATAATTAAATCGAATAACTATGATGACATTACCAATTAATACGTAAGCATCAAGTATTACGGTTTTAATTATTTGTCACGAGAATTGAACGGCTACCAATAATTACGTAGGTCAATCTCGGGCGTAAAAATGGTGGCAAAATTTGCCGTTTACCAAAAAATTACGTAAACAGGGGGGCGTTATGCAATTAAACTTAAATTTAAATGTTAAAGGGAGCGTTATGATAAGAATTCACTAGAAATAACGTGAATCTTTGTACAAGGATATCGTTATTGAACAATTATTCACCAAAAAAATTACGTGAATATAAATTCGTGGAACTATCCGGTTCGAAAGGATCAAACTTTTATGGAGGAGCGTGTAAATAGCTCCTCCGGGGTGTAGGATTACTACGTGATATTTTTTTATAATTTAGCGGAGAATGTAAAATACAAATGCCGGTCGATAACAATAAACTCGAAGGCTGCACTTACCTCTGAATGTCCTCGTACCAACCCCAGGTCCTCCTGAGGGAACAGCGGCAGCCAGCACTCCAAGATGAAAGCTGGGAAGAATCTTTCTCCAACAATCAGGCGGATCCAACCGACGATTTCACAATTCACAAGCACAGTGTCAGGGAACTTATAAATTGTCCAGAAAACACTATATTGAGCGTCCATCAAACTTAAAAAAGGATATAGAAAGCGTAGCGTGGAAAAATACGTTCTCCTGGTATGAATTTTCGCGAACCAAAAAATCTTAGGGAGCAGTTCCCAAGACGCGGACAACCATTTTCTTTCTTTTTTAAATCCACCAATAGGTAATCCTTATTTGCTTCAAATTAGATGCGCGCGCAGGTGACGGCGCACGCGATGCGCCAATCACGAACGATATTCTATCGTTCATTAGAGACTGCTAACGCCATCTAGCGGATTTCCAAGGGTCTTCCTCAGACATCATTGGCTCATGCAGCACTGAGAATCTAAGTATCGACCGGCGAAAGAAAGCGGGAAATTTAAATCTAAATTAGAATTTATATAAGTATAATAGCGCTTCACCACCCAGAGAATAAGAAAACACTTTTTAAAAAAGGTTCCACTCAACCTCATCTCCAAAGCACGGTGTATAGCGATAAATCTTAATAAAACCAATCTTTTTTAATGTTTGATCACATAGCGATAGTACTAGATGTTTGTATCTTTTACACTATCATTCTCCAATCCCAAACAAAACTTACTTTCACTACAAAATGTGCCGTAATATTAAGGAACTAAGTATCAATTTTGTGTGAATAGCTGTAGCAAGTTACGCCAGTGCTACGTACGGTAGTAGAATGTATAGTATCGTAGCACTCGTAGCGCTCGCTTTCGTTGGCACGCCGCCGCCCGCCCTGTGATCAATGGGCGTCTACTACCAGACTACTTTCACGGGAAACTTAATTCCAGAACGCTGCTTTGCTTTTATACGCTTAGCGTAAAGTTACATCTAATGTTCATTCATAAAAGAGAGGATATTTTTATCTCAGGCCAATAACAAAGGCACAATGAAGTATAAAAAAAGATTCTTATAATAAAGAAATATTTGCTAAAAATGTTACAAACTCCAGAATTACTCGTATACTGCTTTTATGTAACTTAATGACGCCCAAACAAATGAACAGACTTGACTGTAACTTGTCAGATAGGTATAATAGATAATAATTTGATTATATTTATTATCTAACGTACCTTTCATCCCGGAAAATGCGCTCTTTCGAAAGGAATAATTGCAACCATGAGGCGTAACTAGCAAAGAATAAAAGTAACAATATCAGTTTCAGAACTATAAATTATGAAAGCTCGTAATTTGTCCCTTTTCCATTGACGAAGGGTAATAAGCACGAGACTACAAAGACGACCAAAAGCATCAAAACACCTCTCTAAAATCCCTACGACCAGCGGAATTGCTGCCAAAATACTCCATTAACAATTTACATGAGCTTCCTGTATTGCCAGAACACAAATACATGCACCAGCGTCTGGCTTTGCACTATTCATATGCAGAATAAAAAGTAAAAAACTCCAGTGTCGCTTCCAACGTGAATGTTTCACACATTTTTAGACGCTCTCAGTTGTTTTCAGACATTTTCCAACATTCCGCAAAGTTTTCTCTCTGAAATAAGCAAAGCCACGTCTTGTTTGTCCCGAAGACGCAACAATGAGACAAGGGTGTGTAAAAGGAAATACGGCTTGGAGGTCTTTGTACGGCTCCTTATCAGAGATAGATAGAGGAAATGATAGTAATCCGGGTTTCTTTTTGAGTTTTTCTTACTCGCTTGTTGCCTACTTGTATAATATGACCCGGCCGATAAAAATCACCTTTTTGCATGTCCATCTAATCTTATGATATTTGACAATGAGCCGTGGTGTGGGGAATTTGGAATAGAACTGTTGAATAAGTCTTCGAATGGCGTAATCATAGAACTCCCAATCCAGTCTTGCTTTCAATCCAAATTTTCTTATTCATATTCATAGTAAAAGCTACATTTTTGGTACAGTCACAAAGAAAAAAAATCGACCTTGAATAAATTACAAGTTTTTTTGGGACCACGGTGCGGCCGGTTCTTCCGTAATTCGCAGGCTATTCAACTCTCCCAGCGCGTGGTTATTTTTTATAAATTACGGACCTTTTATGCAAAAATCTACCACCTCCGTGAAAGAAGTCGTTATTGAACGTTACAACAAAAAGCAGGCTTATGAAAAAAGCGTTGATAAACAGAAAGTTGTCTTTTTTCTGTTTTCTAAAAGTACTATAGAGAAAAAACCTTTAGTTTTGCCACTACCTTGATCTTAGGCGTCCACGTGGTCAAAGATAATGAACGCGCCAAATTTAGAATAGGGTTGACTCTCCGCTACTTATTTTCTGTTTAGTTTTATTAGCTGCGCATTGCGTTGTTGTATTAATTTAATCGCTTTCACATTTACATTGCCCTCTCATAGCTTTACCATGCAGTCATTTGTCACAAACTTTGGAATTGTAGAAACGTCTGATAAACCTTCAGTGGCCATATATCAGTCGTTGTGCATAGGGTAAAGGGATTAAGCCACTGACTATCACAATTTAATCATTATTAAGAGCTTCCTAAACGGTATAATCGTGTAGGAAGTTCTTAATCGTTTAGGAACTTGTTAAGAACATAACATTTTATTATAAAAATATAACAACAATAGTAAAAGGTAATTTCTTTATAGAAAACATGCTTGTATAAATCTCACAAAACGTTATTTGTTGTTGAAAAAAAGCCATTACATAAATACTCATTGTTATACTATAGCAAAACCTAACGATGCTCTTAAATTCATGAATATTTAAATGTTAGTGAAGGGCTCTCCCATAGATTTAGCAAACCCTTTGAGCCTTTAGCAGCTTACTCAGAGTATACAATAGACTTAAGTTTTGTAAGATGCACTAAAAGGAGGGATATTAATATCTTATACTATTTTGACAACATGTAATTGTGATAAAATCTGGGAACATACTTGTAGTTTTAGTAGAAATTATTGCTCTACCGTTTTCGAAAAACACTCTAGCGAACAGACAAATAACAATATAACCTTAAAATATAACTTATTATGCCTATAGACGATAACGACTGATTCAAAACAATAAATAAATTGATTATATCAAATTAAATCTTGAACAAAACAGTGACAAAGTTGACTGCCCCTTCCAACCCTATCCTGGGTCACAAACAGTTCTGTTATCACATGCACCGTCGCGTGCGACGTCCACATACCATTGCATTTTTAAAATTAATCGTCGACCAGTTACCACCCCTAGCACTCACAGTGCGGTAACCGGTCATTGACCCCGGATATTTAGGACACTGTTTATATGAGTAGCATCCGAAGTAGGGCGAGGGGTGTCCGTCATTGGATTTGCTTCAATTTTGTAATTACGCGCTGTAGGTACGATATGTGAGGTATGTCGTGGTGTTGATGACGATTCAACAGAGGGTGGCGACTGGCAACAAGTGTTTAGATTGATGGTTTGTTATGCTTAACGTCAGGAAGTGACGGGAGAGTGAAGGATTGAGGGGTAGCGCGGTCAACGTTGTTTGAATATCTTGATCAAGTTTTTGTTATTCGAAAAGCTTTGGGGAAATGCTAACTTTAAAACTTGTCAGACTTTTTTAACTTTTAGAACTTTATGTAATTTGACACCATAACAGTTGATTTATACGATATCAGCTGCCATCCGCGGATTCATTAGCTTGGACATCACATCAGGAGTGGCGCATTTTTCCGGGAAAAAGGAATAATAATCCGCGATAAAGAATGTCTAATGACCTAAGTTCAATCTATACTGAATTTACTTACTGATGGCTTTGCCATATACTCTTAGTATAGATTGAACTTAGGCCATTAGACATTCTTTATCGCGGAATTGAAACTATAAATTCCTCACTTTATATAATCTTATTTAAAATGGATTTCCGCAAAGTAACGCCTGATTCCATCAAAATACTAATAGTTCTTGTTTAGCAAAGTTTTAGCTTTTGTTCCTGGATCTATGTTTTGTTCAGATTTGCTAAAGTCAAATACTGTTACAGAAGTGACTCTTAGAACCCACTCGAAGTTGTCTCCTTGCAAACGTATCTCGATTGAACAAGTCACACTTAGTCTTAATCGCCACTATAGCTTTGTGTAGGCACCAAATAATACTACTTTAATGTTACTGACTAACATACCTTTCTTCTGTAGCCACTTCATTCACCTGTGACTCCGTTATTTTCATCTTAAACACTTCTAATGGTCCATCGCAACACTACTTAACTGACTTCTTAAATTCCCCTAAACACACTTTAAGATTTTTAAACAACGTAAATATACGTTTATTTAGATATCAACCAGAAAAGCTAGAACGCTAGAGTCAAACAGACTACGCTTGAACACTAGTAGCTGAAACTATAGAATTTTATTTTCGGTGATCTAGACCGGCACTGAACACAATCTACTAAAATCGAAGAACACCAAAATATATTGAAAGCTAAAAGAGACACCGTCTTTGCGATATTCGTAAAGACTTTGGGTGTAAAGGGATACGAAAAGCAGTGCCGGCAGTAGTGCAGACACTGAGTTAGCGTCGTCCGACCCCAAGGTATTAACTGATCTAACTGGATGATCAGGATTGCAGCAATTTCATACTATTATTGCATAGGGGCGGGACAGGAGACCGGCTCTCCAGCGAATTGTTAATAGACTGTAAGTGTTTTGGAACACCGGCCGATGGATATGGAATAACACTACATTGTTTTAATATGTTTTAAACCAACATAAAGGTGATGTAGTATAGGCCTTAATAGGGATGTTGCATGAAAGACAAAATACATAATTACTGACGTTATGTAGGTTTAAGAAAATCACATTAACACAATAAAAATTAAATTCACAAAAATACTTATGTAATTTACACAAAGGTACTGCATCTAAAAGTATCCCTAATTCGCCGATATTTTTTATCATCTAATAGTAATTTAAATATAATTAAATTCTTTTCATTTCAATGAATAAAAAATATCTGACAACAATGTACTTACTTAAACGCAGTTTTCACAGCCAAATCAACTAAATGCATGTTTTTAGTACAGCTTTACGTTACGGCCCGCGTAGAACATGTGACATCAAATGTTCTGCCTAATTTGTATAGGACGTTTTAGCGCTCAGTGGACATGCCCGACTTTGACTATCATTTTTGACGTTTCTAGCGTTCGATTTCGATATAGACATTTGATTCTAAAGAGAAAAAAATTTTTTTGATATCATAAAAAAAATGGAGTCAGCATCCCTATTATGTTGTTCTATAACCAAGGAGTTGACATCTTAGGTATATTACCAGACCGGTAATTAAGGTAACACAGATTTTGTGTTGTAAGATCACCATGGACTGTTTGGGTTATGTTCAAAGTCAGGAACCATTGTATTATTGTTTTAAGATATTTTAGTACGGGTATGAACCTAAAAGTACCTATAGAATGCAAATCATTCTATTTAACGCTTTAAGATTATAATAATAAAACAATGACACTGGCTATAGCAGTCGTGTTTTTAACTATGTATTTCATTGTAGTACGCAAATTAAATAAGCAAAAAAAAAACTATCCATACTCTCATTCTAATTTTGAATATTAAGTAACCTTAGAAACAGAAAATCGACTGATCGATCCATCTGCGAAGTGAATACGGGCAGAAATGTGTGAGAGAGATAAAGCAATCGTGCGGCCACCGGCCAGTAGTTGTAAAACCAGAATTCTGATTGATTTACGTCATACTTACAGAAAAGAAACGCGACATCGGCCGCACAGTTCAATTTTGCGACTGTGTTGCTCAGTCCATTCTCTATGTCTACAGTTAGCATTAATCACGTGCATGCATGTTCTGACAGACTGACATCTATCAACAAAGGACGGAGGGGGTCCAGAGGATGTAAAGAGGATGTCACCGATTGCCACCGCAGCCACCGACAGAGCAATTCGCGACCCTGATCGAAACTGACGGGTAATTGTGATGCATCCATTACAAGTAGGTACCTACTTTATAAATTGTTTAACAGTCAATTTGTAACTTCCACCGACAAGAGTATAGGTAAAAAAATATACAAATAAATAACGCCCCAATACTAGTTACTGCCAGCGTGCAGCGGTTTCACCCGCATAACGATTCCTACTGGAACCATGCATTTTTCCGGGAAAAAGTCTGTTACTCTCCGGCCCATTGTTGTCTCTATGCAATCACTAACCAAAAAAATTACGTCAATGCGTTAGAACGACAAACCAACAAACACACTTACGCAATTATATAATATTGGTGGGGATTCAATAAAGAATTTCTGGTTCCATGAGCAAAGTTGTCAGTGAAATTACTGGGACATAGGAGTCGAGGTACCGAACGCACTTAAGTCCATACAGGCCTTTGGACAGTTTTGGGTGGCACTGCAATTGCCACGACAGGCATTATACTTACCATCAAGCAAGCGAACTGATCGTCTCGTTACCTATGTTCAAAAATAAAACTAGCTGATGCTCTATTGGATTAGAAATTAATGCTTCAAAACAGCTGTGTGTGCAGCAGCGTCACACACAGCTGTTTTGAAGCATTAATTTCTTTTTTTTTTAATAGGCTTATTCAGGCAACGATTTCTGTGTTCTTCAATCAAACACGTGGCAATTCTCTTCCTCATTCGGCTACATACGAGGGGCTGTCAGACAATTTCAATAGCAGTCCTGAATTGACTACATGACAACAGCTGGCCATCATTGGTCATTGTTGCCTCATCCACTCAACGTCGCCTTCCTAGACTGTAGCTTTAATTTAGCGAAATTAAATGATTGTATATGTATGTATCTCGTTGGGTTAGGCGACTAAAGTCAAAATTTTCTCACGACTCACAATGTATTCTGTGCCACAGATTAGGTGTAAGAAGCGGCTTCTCACGTGTGCCAGACACTTACTTTTAGACAAGAGGATAATTGTATGTAAACTATCAGGACATGTCAGACTTCTTTATGGGATCAAAAAGAAGCAATGAACGACTAAAGTCGTATATATTATATATACCACAAAGCTGTGAACTTTTCCCGAATCCGTGTGAGTAACGCCGTGCCGCGCAGTAGTTCGTGTTTTAAAGTTCTGAGTGGCACTGCAATTGGTATGGGTCAGCTTTAAGCTTACCATCAGGCAAACGACCTGCTCTCAAATAGTATAAAAAATACCTATTTATAAGTAGAACAGCATCGTACCTTCTTGGCAGGGCCTTATAAAAATTAGAATAGGTACTTCTTGGAAACAAAAAATACGGAAGTAAGCTCTTATTATTTAAAAAAAAAAAACAAAAAAGTTGATATTACTTCGAGATGGTGGTCACAAGAAAACAAACTGAATCTGTATTTTTATCGTCAACTGATTGTGGTCATCAAAAGTCAACTGTAAACAAAAACATTTAATCACTATTCAAAAAGCAATTAGCGGGAACAAAAAGAAAATTTTCAAAAAGTTACCAAAAATCTTACCTACAGTCCAAAAATATTAATCAGGAAAGATTGAGGAAAACCTTTCATACGATCGCTTGCAATTTCTACTAATTGCTATTTTGCATGAACAAAATTTCCTTTTTGTGCGTGTAATTGATATCGGGCCGAGCTTTCAAAGCTTTCTATTCGACCGTACCTAATGAAATGAATGTATACGATACAATATAACTCCCCACAACATGAACAACTAATTCAATATCGTAGAAATCAAGCAAAAGGCGACGAGCAGTCTCCTTTGATAGCCATAACTACTTCCAATTTAAACGCTACAACATTCAACCTTACACTGCAGACATAAGATCGCTTTATCTTGGATAGTTTGAACAATTTCGCAATCTTGGACATAAATCGTTCTGTCTGAGAAGGATACGTTCGTTACGGATGGAGACACCTGTTTACATAATTCATCCTGTTAAGTCCACTTCCTTGCGTCGCTTTACGGTTGCTTTCCTGACTCCTACGTTAGAGGAACGTAACAGTAAGGGGTTATGAAACTCTTGATGAAGGAAGGAAATTAATAATGAACCGTTTATGATAAAGGGTAGATATAATACGGGACACTTAGCACTGCTCTCTGGAGACATACGTCTCCCGTGCATAATGTTAGCTCATATTTTCAAGTAAAGTAAGTAAAGTACTTACCTATATGTTTATTATTATTGGTTAAAATCAAAACCATTTAGAGTTAGCCAAATTAGAAGTTGAATATACACAATACAATTTTATGTCTAAACTCGATTAAAACCTACTTTATTTCTAAAAGATTTCTTTATTGTAAGACCCCTCGTTTAAAAGTATCAAGATAAGACACTATTTTACAGCAGTTAATAGGGGAACGTGCTCGCATAATCCCACTTTGGACACAATACCTGCATTCGAGCGGTTCACAAAGAGCCATGGTCCCAGAGCACGTGTGCAAGGCTTCACTCAATAGACGAGTAAAGGCAAAGAAAATTTTTTTTTTGTTAGGAAACAATACTATGCGACACATCTTTTTCATGGTCAGGCAAATACAGCCTGAGTTTGAAACCAACAACAAGGATAACACACCAATTATGTCAATCTACTCCCGGAGGTCAAAAACATTTGTTTCACGAATTTTTGACATTCGGAAGTCTTCATTGAAGAAAAGGCATTTAAAATTTACGTCAAAATTCTAAAAAATATCATATTAGTTATATCACATTAGTTTCAATATTATGTTAGTTGTTATTTTGCAATGATAATGATGTAGGCGTAAAGAAATCTATCATTATCCATGTAGATACAGCGCAGGTACTCGTCGTAGCACACCACCACCACGATTTTAAGCTCGGAAAAAGCATTTTTACCTCCTCTTTACAAGGCAGGTAGCGAGTCGTCCTCACGTCTAGTGGTTCTTCAAACCAGTGCACAATACTACACCAGCTAACGTCTAATTACTAGATACCCTCTCTTCTCGTTCCCTTTCGCCATGCTTTGAAGTTTCTATAGGAGTTAATCAAAATATTGGTTCAAGAAAGGTTTCATCTCGTAGATCTTTCAATTGGTATTTCAAAAAATAAATGCGAAGAAATAATTATGCCAGCTGTTTCTGAATATAACAGTAGCAAGTTAGAAAACGTATTCTGCCCGTCCTTTAGTCTTTGGTGGGATTTGATACAAGTCTGAGCGAAACTAAAGTATTAGATAGTACTAGATTTGTAAAGCCAGAAACAACATAAATATTATAAAACCATGTCGGTCTTACTACAAAAAATTTAAACACACCCTAAGCATGTGTTAATCGTCGTTTAAACATGGCTTAGTCGTTTAAAGATCAAAAACCACAAATCTTGGTTTAATTAGTATCTAACCGTTGTCTAACGCCATTCTGTTGTGACATTTCTAATAATTTTAGACGTTTATCTTTAGACACTC